>OY829127.1:856524-2221795 GCA_963691645.1 Pelosia muscerda | reverse complement strand
TACTATATTTACAACTAAGCCATTGAAACTCTCTCAATCAAATCAATTTTTTTTAAATCGTTTAATTTGCGTTATTCACTCTCGATCGTGTTAGTATAGCTGAATGAAATAAAAATTAGATAACTATACAATTTATCACTTCCCTGGAAAAAGAAGGTAGGACACGACGGTATCTCCCGTCCGAAATGAGCTGTCCAACTGAGGAAGTACCTCCGCCCTACAGAACACCGCGGTCATAATAACCATCGTGTTGTGTTCCCGCCGGTAAGTAGGGTAGCCAGAGCTCACTATACCCCTCCTTCCCCTCCCCTTCCTAGCCTCCCCACCCCTTCCCAGCTCTCCCCCTTTCCCTTCAGGGTGGGCAGCGCGTGTGTAACACCCTTAGTGTTGCACACGTTCATAGGCCACGGTGGCCGCTTTTCATCAGGTGGGCCGTGTGCTTGTCTGCCACCTACGTAGTATAAAAAAAAAGAAAAAAAAAAAGGTTGGAAGAAATTCTGGAACTTACCCGAACCACCTGTAATAAAGATAGTTTTTCCTTTATAATATTCTGGAATAGTTGGCACCGATGACAGATCACGATCTTCCAGGAAACCCATTTTAATTAAATAACTTTAATATTAATTATTCAAAATTAATACACCATAAAGAATTATCAAATTTATAAGAACGACACTATTTACTGATTCAAAATTGAATGATTTTTAGTTAAGTTAAATTTTTCTTTTTATATTTAAGTTATGTATAATTAAATTATAACTTTTATTTTTATTTATAACACTTCGTTTCCGTTAAAATGTTTAAACAATAGTGTTCGCCGCGTGAGCGGGTCAAATGAAATAATGTATTCTTTTGTAAAATGATAGCTCGTCTACGTCAACGCTTAAGGCGAATACTGTTTATTACGAGTATAGAGAATTTACATACATACATAAATACATACATACATACATACATACATACATACATACATACATACATACATATCTATATACATACATACATACATACATACATACATACATACATACATACATACATACATACATATTTACATACATACATACATACATACATATGCTCACGCCCGTAATCCCCGAAAGGGTGCGCCGAGGTGTATTAAACACCCACATTTCGCCAACTATGATTTTCGGTCCCACGTAATAGGGAGCGTGCCTATTACCGCCAATCCGGCACTTTGTAAAGATATGGGTAGGTATGCCGAAAATAAATTCCTAACCGAAAATGTTGCAGCTAAATAAATTTGGAAAAAAAAATTCGACCCGATTCCTTGCTATGCGGTGTAAATCGCAAGGAAAATAATTACATGCTTAGCCGCACAAGCACTACCAATTAATGTCTTGGAGAGTACCAGATGGAGAGAATTTACACTTACTGGAAAGATATTATACATTGAAGGATGAAGGGGGGACCTACCACTCACCCACTGTTTAATAATTCCAACGATAACAATAGCAAATTATTACTAACTAGCTGACCCGCGAAACTCAGTCCCTCTCCGTGAGTAGCGGCGCTGCCGTGAAACAAATTACTACACCGCGATGGCAACTCAAAAATGGCAGAAGAAGAACGTCGTTATAGGGGTGATACGGGGTTTCGAAGTATGCCAAATCTTTCTAGTAAGTTACGATATAGACGTAGGCGATACTTGGCGGAAATCCATTACAAGAATTATAAATTGGGGTTTAACAAACCTCGACACACACCTCTACACGAGGCATCTTCAGGAGCGTGTAGAGGCGAAACACGTTTCGAGGTTTGTCCTTCGCACTTGCAGAATATTGCACATAGAATATTACATCTCCCCTCGGGTAAGAAGTATTTTTACTTGCTTTTATGCGTGCGGTATGACATTCCATTCTATCACAATCATTACATAGTATGAAACAAAGTCGCGTTCTCTGTCCCTATATCCTAATATGTCCCTGTGGATGCTTAAATCTTTAAAACTAAGCAACGGATTTTTATGCGGTTTTTTTTAATTGATAGAGTGATTAAAGAGGAAGGTTTATATGCATATAACATCATGCTACAACCCACCGGTGCGGAGTAGAAGTGAAAAATATTGCAAAAATGGGGTGACGCAGACGAAGTCAACTTATGATATAGTAAACATGGAAATGAAGTGAACGGGACTGCTACGCAGGAGGCGCGGGTTCGATATCCGCTCAGTGCAAATATTTGTATGCATGAATAAGGCTATTTGCACTGGTTTGGTCGTGCCTTGGAAAGCACGTTAAGCCGTCGGTCCCGGTTGCCATACGAACATCTATGGCAGTCGTTACGGGTAGTTGGGCCCTTTAAAAGTCCGACTATCCTAACTACAGAACTTCGATATCGCCAATTTGGTTGTAGAGGTCCGATGGTGGTCGCTTCACGGAAAATATCGAAGTTTTAGTTAGACTAGAAAACCGACCCAACCTTTCTTTGTCTTCTGCATTGACAGCACAGAGACTCACTTAACCTTCTCCCCTTCCCCTTCCCTTTCCCCTTACCCTCTATAAGGTTGCCAGCACGAATGTGCCGCCCCTGGTGGTGTAAACGTCCATAGGCTACGATAACCTCTTTCCATCAGGTGGGTCACGTGCACAGTGCCGGTTTTAACACTACCAGCGCCCTGGGCGAGATTTCTAGAGCGCCCTCCAACTGCATTTCAAACCCATACGAAAAAAGGGAAAACATTTAATGCAATAATTATTTATTACAAAAATAACCGTTTATTGAAAAAAAAAACTAATAAAATTTTACTTTTCTGGCCTTTCTATCAGCGAACTCTTTTATAAGGTTGTCAAAGTCGATATTTTCAGCAATTTCGTTTTCAATTGACAAAGTTGCTAAGTTTGTCAATCTAGATTGAGATATTGTTGATCGAAGATAGGTTTTTATCAGCTTCAGCTTTGAAAAACTCCGCTCCCCACTAGCAACCGTTACAGGTATAGTCACTAATATTCGCAATGCTATCCATACATTTGGATACAGTTCTTGTAAGTTGCGATCTTTGATGAAATTTAAAACAAAAATGGGAGTAACATTCTGATCAGGCAAAAAGGATATCAGACTTAAAAGTTCATCACACAACATACAACCATCTATGTCTGATTTAGAGTCTACAGTTAATTTTAATTGGAGATCACTACAGAGCTTGACAAGATAGGGTTTTTCTGGAATCTGTTTAATATTGTACAAAAAAGTAGTGTTAGTCATAATGTAGTGTCCAAAAGACAGTTGAAAAATTCAACCTCAAATTTTTTTTCTGGAGAAGTTATAGTGTCATCGCGTGCAATTTCACCAGCTTGACGCTTAATACGTCGAATTCTTGTTGTAGCTCGAAACACAGGTTTCTAACAATTTCTAGTTCTTCGGCCAACTCCTTCGCAGTTATAATAGCGCTTTTAAAGCCTGTACGGCGCCCTTTTTTATCCGGCGCCCTGGGCGATCGCCCAACCGCGCCCTACCCTAACACCGCTACTGCACGTGCATGTCTGCTACACGTGGTATAAAAAAGCCTGATGAATATTAAAAACGAGAGAAACCACAGCAACGCCTAGTTTCAACAAAATAAACAATAAAACATAATTACAATGGTTTTCTTTGTTACAACTAGACTACAAACAATTAAACTAACCTTTGTACCACATACCTAAGAGCTTGCCCTTAAAAATAAACCAGCAGTTTATAAAATGACTGACCAGGCAATTATACACCTATTATAATTCATTACATGCATATCGACAACACGCTACATAAGATCTGAATTTATCACTATACTGCTTCAGTCAGGGTGGGCAAAACTCCTCATTACATAAACATAACATAACATAAACTCACACCTATTTCCCCGAAGGGTGCAGAGGTGCTAGCACCCACATTTCGCCAGTTTATGTTTAGGTCCCAATGTAATAGTTTAGCCTACTGCCATTAACCGGGCACTTATAAACCAGGGATAAATACACACATAACTTCGAAAAGCATCGAAAAGTCATTGGTATGTGCCATGGTAAAATTTGAGATCGAACCCGAGACCCCCAGCAATCCATTACGGACCCATACCACTAGGCTACCATTCCATTCTACAAAACAATTACCATTTGTCTAGACCCCAGGGTCGTCACGCACATGCTACCAACCCGACAGAAACCTAAAGGCGCGTCCAAAATTGTGACATGAACAGCGGACTGGACAGCGTGCCATCAAGACATGACGTTGAGTGTGGACGTAACAACTTTATGAGTGCCCAGTTAATGGCAATAGGCTCGCCACATTGGGACCTGAAAATAAACTGGCGAAATGTGGGTGCTAGCACCTCTGCCCTTTGGGAATACCGGCGTGAGTTTATAAAAAAAGAACAAAAAAAATCAGCATTCTAAGTTAGTTTGTGTTAATCAGTGAACTAGGTTAAGTATTGAATTAACGAATAATAATTATTATAATAATTATTATTAATTATTATTGAATTATTATTATTATTGAATTGTTACAATGAATGTTAAAATGTAACAAGGACTATATTTTTTATTGTTTAATTGCTTTTTTTTATAACATATACTAACTTAAGTTTTAAATTTTAACACTAATAAATTATCGCTATAAATAGTTATCTTCATCCTTGCGTAGTCCGCTTTTATTTCAGACTAACTGCGTCTAAGTGCACCGCATACTCGGGGGCTAGACGGGGGCACCGTGGTTCCTACACCCGAAGGGGGTGATCACGAGGCTCCGGGTCTGTAGGGTGCGAGGGATATGTTCGCTACTATCTCACCTTCAACAAGACCAAAGACGGCGTGCGTTTTAGTCAGTTCGAGTCCGACATAACCTCTCTCACCGGCTCCTGTGGGATTGGTATCCGTGGGGATTTAGCGCACAAAAAAAGAGACTAACTGCGTTGAGGCTGAACTTCGACATTGGCTGCTGAAAGCCATCTCCTGCGTAGCAGTTACCTTCACTTTTTTATAACACTTAGGTGGCAGACAAGCACACGGCCCACCTGATAGATAGCCAGTGGCGGATTTGCAGTCTCCCGCAGTAGCCTAGTGGTATGGGTAATGGACTGCTGAAATGAGTTCTCGGGCTCGATCCCAGGTCGTACCATGGCACACACCATGACTTTTCAATGCTTTTCGAAGTTATGTGTGTATTTGTATTTATCGTAGGTTTATAAGTGCCCGGTTAATGTCAATACGCTCGCCACTTATTACATTTGGACTTAAACATAAACTAGCGAATTGTGGGTGATAGCACCTCTGCCTATATATATAGGTGTGAGTTTATATTATGTTATTTTATGTAAGATATAAACAAACTTGAATAAACTACTAAAACATTACAATAATATATTTGATGTTAGCCAATTTATATTGTTTTTCCGACGCGGTATTTCCGCGGCAGCGTTTCCGTAGAGTGCAAACGTACTTCACAAGCCAAGAGGTCTTCGTCAAAACAATGAATTAATTCATTAACTACTCGTTCCACTTTACAGTTCAGTCAATGCGTTTAAATTAGAATCATTAATTACATTATCTAGTTCACCTTGAGCATGAAACGCACGCTTAACCTGTGGAATAAACTCCCTGCTGTGGTTTTTCCAAGAACTATCAGGTTTTTTATCGTGCGTTATGTCCTCATGGATATCATCACCGCCAAAGCAGGTGGAGGTGGTTATGTCGGACTCGAACCGACTAAAATACACGATATATAACTCGCACCTGTGGGACCCACCGTCTCTCCATCTAGCGCCGGGTTCTCTCGAAACCTTTACATTACGAATTCGATAGGAGTTCATGCTAGTGCTACTGGTAACCGAGGAGTCTGCGTCTTGTGAACCTGTGTGCGTATGTAGCCCGCCAATAGCAATGCTCCGTTCTGTCGATACCCTTACATTACGAATTCGATAGTATTTCGTGCTAAGGCTGCAGGATAATAGACGGCTCCGCCCATCACCCCCAGCCTCGCGCTCGTGGAGGACGGAGGTCATTCTGTGGCCTCCGACGCCCGAGTCGCCTCCGCTCGACCTCCTTCTCTGAGTATGATGCCCCTGGTCACTTAAATTATGTAGCTATTTCCTTTCAAGCGAAACTTTAGACTAGTTCATTGTAATAACATTTAATAATAGTAAATCAAATATCTGAGGCTTATTTGAAATCTAGTAAAATAAGTTATTTAAAATATTCCATTGACTATTTTATCCCTATTCACTCTTTTTTTCCGCCAAAACCAGTGGAGGTGATTTTGTCGGACTCGAACCGACCAAAACGCACGCCGTCCAAGGGTCCTTGATTGCCGGAGGTGAGATTATACAAGACATATCTCCCGCACCCCGGCAGACCCGGGGACATCTCTGTTGAGATAAACCTCTTCCCCTAATGAGGGAACCTTTGGTGTCCCCATCTAGCCCCTGGGTATGGGGTGGCACTTTGCACCATTGCCGTGGCCTGCTTCTACTAGGGTGACAGGAAGCTCCACCCGTCACCCCCAGGCCCGCGCTCATGGGGGGCGGAGGTCATTATTGGACCTCCGACGTCCGAGTTGCCTCACCCCTGGATCCCTATTCAAATCGTTTTACTGTACTTGTTAAAACCTCGAAGTAAGTAAACAGTCCCATTGAGAGGCCGCAAAAAAAACAATATTATCATATTCAAGATTATTTCAAAGTACGCTTTATTAGCTGCATAACTCTGCAGTTATCGTATGCGGTCGGCTACGTACCTGAACGGCCTTAACGCACTGTACCCTTAGCACGAAATACTATCGAATTCGTAATATAAAGGTATCGACAGAACGGAGCATTGCGATTGGCGGGCTACACACGCACACAGGTTCACAAGAGGAAGACTGCAAATCACAATGCTCCGTTCTCTCGAAACTTTTACATTACGAATTCGATAGGAGTTCATGTTAGTGCTACTGTTGGCAGTGCCAGATTATTAAAAAGTATTTAACACGAAATCAGATTAAAAAATCTAAGCATAATATAGGTATCTATTACATTTTGACAGCTGTCAATGTCAAATGCATCTTGTCTCTATGGTCGAGCGCATTATTTTTTAGCTACAGTTTTTATATTATATTTTGTTGATTTTAAATTGTTTGTGCTGACGTATACATAATTATAATCATGGGTAAAAAAGATAAGAAAAAGGTATGTACCTACGTGTACCTAATTTTTTTTGTTTATTTATAGTACGAAATGTTTTTAATTGTGAGGTTTTCTGTGTATCAGGTTATTGACATAGCTCGCTTATTATGTGAGCTGACGTGGCAATGGGCTGGCCACATGAGTAAAAAGACTGTTAGCCGTGGCGGAGATTATAAGGAGGCAAACGGAAGATGTTACGCCCTCTAGTACGATGGACTAATGACCTGAAATAGGTGACTAGGATAAGTGAATGGGGAAGGCGGAGGATGTAGAGTAATACGAACATTGAGAGAGGTATATATCCCTATGAGGTCTCTCTCAGACTCTCCTCATTGGAGAAGTCAGACGTCATATCCACTTAAGTACCCATGAGAACTACAGATCCCGCAAAAGAAAACATCCAAACCGTCCACTTACACTTTTATCCCGACACCGCTCGTTCTATTGAAAGAGAGTATTCTGATAGCCCAACTCTGTCGCAAAATTAACACTTCTCAAAAGGATTAGTATAGGTACAGGTAGCAAAATGTCCCTTTCTCAGATTTAAATTTCTGAAAGCCCGGCTCTGTCGCAAAATGAACACTTCTCAAAATTATTACAGGTAGCAAAATGTCCCTTTCTCAGAATTAAATTTCTGAAAGCCCGGCTGTGTCGTAAAATGAACACTTCTCAAAATGACTACAGATAGCAAAATGTCCCCTTCCTCAAACATGCATTAAATTACTTTCATCAGTAAAAGAACTTCTCAAGAGCCAGTGTACACGATCCAGATTCTAACCTCTTGTGAGTAGACAAACATTTGTGTTAGATAAAAATTTAATATAACATGATTTTTTTTATTTTCAGGAACCAGGTACCTATTGATATAATTTATTCTCAGATAAGTTATCACTTAATATCTAAACGTTATCACTAATTCGCTTCACCATAATCTTCTTCATTATTATGTTAATCTCAGTGCATCCAAAGCTTTCATCTCGAAGTCCGAAGTCCGCTTTTTCAAGTCTAACTACCGTCCCGGGTCCTTTAAGTGGGGCGTGAAAAAGCATCTGATGAGGCCGTCAAGCTGAACGCCACCATTGTAGCACTGAAAGTGTTTGTAATGGTGACCCTCTTTCCGGAGACTATCCCTTCAGATAATGGACATTAATCGTTTCATTGTTTTCATAGTTAAGTTTCATCAACCTCAAGCACCACTAAACCATTGCAAATAGCCATATTCATGCATACAACTTTTTTCACTAAGCGGGGATCGAACCCGCGCTCCGTGCGTAGCAGTCGCGTGCACTAACGCCACGCCACGGCGACTGCATGATGCGTAACATATTCTAAATTCTCAAAATGTTTCTTTTCGTGTTGTAAATAAAGTATATTTTAAGTTGCTCTATTAAAATGTGCATCGTTGCGTCGCGTCGCGTCTCGGTGTGAACTGACCCTAAGAGATGGTACGATGGTTCGATATTATTTTGAGAATCTTCTTCCAGAACCGGAGCCGGTGGAGGAAATTGTTGTGGTCACAGATTTAGAGCCAGAACCAGAAGAAATACAATGGACAGATACGTCTTACACGAGCGCATCATTCGAAGAGCTGCCACCATTACCAGTCGACGGTGAGCTATAAATAGAGCGCCTTTTTAACAAGCTACCCTCGGACATCAAAAGACCCACCCTACACCCTACAGAATATCGCCGTTTTATAACCTTGTGTTGTGTTTTCGGTGGTGAGTAGGGTAGCCAGAGCTCACTAGAGAGGTTTTGTGTTGTCAGTGGGAAAATCAAAGGCTTATCCTACATCTTTTGCGCTGACGACACAGAATGTCTCTGTTCTTACAGGGGTTGAGGCACGAGTGTTATTCCTCTGGTGTTACACTTGCCCATAGGCCACGGTAACCACTTACCATTAGGTAGGCCGCGTGCTTGTCTGCGACCTAAGGTGTATAAAGAAAAAGTAACGTTAGATGTATTTAAGAAATAATTAGCCAAACACATGATCTCAATGTTATGAACGTGTCTGTTTTAGAATGGCAACGAATATTATTCTATGAATCTGTAATTTATGTTCTCATGTAAGTTACCTATGTAAAATAAGTCTTTATGACAATAAAATTCTTTAAATCTAAGCCATAGAGAGACAGGCCGTACTAGAGTCGGCATAGGTAGGACATGACGGTATCTCCCGTCCTAAGTGAGCAGTCTGACTGGGGAAGTACCTCCGCCTTACGAAATACAGCGGCTAATAATAACCTTGTGTTGTGTTTTCGGCGGTGAGTAGGGTAACTGGAGCTCACTTGAGAGGTATTGTACCACTAAGGTGGCAGATAAACACATCGTCCACCTGATTGATAGTTAGTGTTCCATCTTTAGGGTGGAGCCGCCTGTCACCCTAGCAGAAGCAGGCCGCGACGGTGGTGTTGCAAAGTGCGTCTCTTCATATCCGGAGGCTGGATATTAACACTATGGTTCCCATATTAGGGGAAGGGGGTCACCTCAAAGAAATATCCCCAGGTTTGCCTGGGTGTGAGAGATATGTCTTGTATAATCTCACCTCCGGCAATGAAAGACCCATAGACGGCGTGTGTTTTAGTCGGTTCGAGTCCGAAATAATTTTAAACCTACCGACTTTGACGGAGGTGGTATCCGTGGGGATTTTTTGAGCACGATAAAAAGAAGGGAAGAGACTGTTGCTAGCCTAATATAAGTGGAGCTAAAACTTTGAATAACCCAGGCCTTGTGTTTTATATAACCCACCCTAAAACGTAATTCAGTAACTCACCACCCGTTTTGTCGATATTAGTAACCATGGCAAAGATTAAAAAGGGTGTGTTATTTCTTTGTGAGTGAACAGGTACAGTTAAAAAATATTGTAATCATACAATTTGGATGCAAATTGCTTTCGACTTTGGGTAAGCATATTGAATTTAAATTATAATATGAATAAGTCTTGTATAATTTTTATTTACGAATGGGTATCTAATATAAATTGAAGACACTGCAGTTTCGTATATTAACTACCTATATAATTTATTACCAGATATTTTTCAAAGGTTATATTTAGGTATATATCATCATCATCGTTTTGCCCTTGACCCAATTATTTGGGGTCGGCGCAACATGTCATTCTCTTCCACACATTCCTATCGGACGTCGTTTCCTCAGTCACTCCCTATTTAGGTATATATACACCCCTGTAAATCCCCATTGGGTTGGGGCAGAAGAAGTGTATTAACATCCACATTTCGCCAACTATGATTTTCGGTCACCCGTAATAAGGGGTGAACCTATTGCCGACGGAGGTACGACATGACCGTGTCTCCCGTACTAATTGAGCAGTCCGACTGGGGAAGTACTCCACCACTGAACCACTTAAGTAAGGCAGATAAGCACATCGTCCACCTGATTGAAAGTTACCATAACCTATGGATGTGAGGAACACCAGGGGTGTCCCCCTTCTTTTCCTTCCTATGGTCTTCATCTTGTGACGTTCAATGTCTCCCAACTCGATTCTAACGTCAATTTTGTTCTTTTTACAGAAAAAAAAGATAAGAAAAAGAAGAAGAAAAAATTGGAGGTGAGTTATAAAAGTTGTACAAACGTAAGGTGAGTTTTCACCTTCCTGGGATAAGTTGGCTCCTATATTACCTACAGTAACTAAAGGCGGTGTGCATTTTAGTCGGTTCGAATCTGACATAACCACTCCAACCGACTCTGGCAGAGACGGGGAAAGGATTGAGGGATATCCCTGGGAACTTATCGTACGATATAAAAAAAGATAATTTTCTCAGAGGTTTATTATATCGCCGTGGTGTCTACTGGCTGGTTTAAATATAAATAGAAGTGTTATTTGTATATATCAAATAATAATACATATAATATAATTTGCTATAGAGCGAAAAATCGACGATCAAGAAAGATACAAGTGAAATGATGGCTTGGTCCGAAGAATCGTTACCAGTAATCGATTCAGGTTACAATATACATTTTATCTTGTATGTAAACCATTTACATGCTTTTGTTTCAAAAAAATCAAGGTGAGTAACTCACCTTAGGACAGCAACTCTTTTTTAATAAATTGAAATGGCAACAGCACATCACCAAATATTTTTAATCGAAATGAATTGAATAAAACGTATTTATTACGAGTTGCTTACTTATAATTTTGTATTATGATTTTTTATATTAAATACAATTGAAACAAATACCTTTGCGGTGTTCAGAGTATTACATTTTACTTTACTTTTACTATTTTAACCAGATTTCTTGGACATAATGAGTATATCTTGCTTGTTTCTGTAACACATGTGCGACTAATCGCATTCAATTGTCATTGACGAATAGATCGAGCGTTAAAATGAGGTGAAATATCAAAAGGAGCAAAATATTGAAACTTTTTGCGAGTGCGGGGTGATGGGTCACACCGGTTGCTTCTCAAAGGTTTAAAGGTTGCCTCATAATGCCTACCAACTTGTCGTAAAACGGTCTGATTGCAAAATGACCAGACAACTTTAATTGATATAATATTAATGGTAAAAGTAATGTGGTGAGATACTCACCTCCAATATAAATTTTAAATTTATTTTATTTCCTTCAAATAAACTTAATTGTAGTTAACTAGAGTAAGTTGTTAACCATTCTAGATAAGTATAACCTTCTAAAGTAAAAGTTTCAATATTAGCTAGGTACATTTACACTTATAAAAAAATCCTTTTAGACATGTAGAAATAATATGTACATTTGAAAAGTGGATAGATTAGATAGATAGATAACTCTTTAGTGTACAAAACAAGGCGAGAGTTTACACTATGGATAGTGTAAATTCTTGCGTTCTTCTATTTATAGAAGAATGTAGGTACAATGGGTGGCCTTACTTACTTGGAAAGTAATAAAAAGTTACTCACATGCTATATACCGGTTGATTTTATAGTGGTTTCGGATAACAAGATATTGGCCACAATTTCGATAGTAAAATCGTAAGGAAGTCCTAATTTGGCGAAAAAAAAATTTTTTTTTACACGTCCCATACATTTTTCTGTTCACCTGCACATTATTGCCATACATAAAGAATTTTTTTTTCCTTTTCAAAATTAAAAGTTCCTGTCGATTTTGCTACCGAAACTGTGTGTGAAACAAAATATTATTTTTCCGAAACCACTATAAAATCACCGTGTATAATAAAAGTTCATTTTGTTGAGCAGAAGAGGCATTGCTTAAAGCCGAAGCCGAAGCATTGAAAGCAGCAGAAGAAGCACCAAAAGCGAAGAAAGGGAAAAAAGGGAAAAAAGAAGTAGAAGAGATACCAGAGTTTGAGAAGGTGAGGTCATAAAGTTATTATTACTAGCGTGAATTGAGCAAAAAACTCTTCATTACCGCGTAACCGAATTCAAACTGTCAAATGAATTTCAGTATTGCTGGATGAAAATTCCTATAAAAACTGAAGAAAAACGTTCATATATTATTTTATTTGATATATGATTGAAATATGTTATTTAATGTACCTTACACAAACACTAAATGACAATAATTCATTTAAAGCTATTTTAATTCACTATTTACGTAAAACAATTTTCATTCTTTTTAATAAAATATCAAAGTGGCCTACCCACCTTATAGACTGAATTTCAACACTGAATTCAACTGGAAATTCCTTTCGTGTACATAAAGATCAATACATAATTGACGATAAATGATTTTTCATTACACCCCTTCAAAAATAGGGTTCCTTATAAAAGGTTATATAATATGAACCCCAATAACGAGGTCAGTAATAGGTATGTCAGTAATTCAGTATAATTATAATCATTCAAATCAAATCAAATCAAAATCATTACGAATGTCTCCGTCTACCTGGGCCTCGATTCTGCTAATTGTCAACAATTGTCAAGACACTGAGATTACAAAAAATGCCATTTAATTATGAACCCTAAGAAACACAGTTAAAGTCCAAAATTAAATGGCATTGTGTAGAGTGAATGAAACGGTTTAATAAACTCTTATTCATTTAATTTTAAATTTTAAGACAATAGGAATAAAGCCGAAAGTTCCACAGCAGTTTTTTGTAATCTCAGTCTTGTGAGTATGGCTCACAATTAGTAAAATTTTACATTGTTTGTGAATTAAAACAGTGATATATTTTAAACTCAGGCATTACTCATTAATACATAAAGATACAGACACAGCCAAGAGACAAGAGCATTCAATGCAATTCAATTATCATTTACAGCCTACAAAATGGCAGAAACTGATATGTAAGTATGATATTTAGGTAATTAAGAATGCTTTTGCTTTAGCATCTTACTGCTTTTCGCACTTCTATTTCAGTATATGCAAACAATAAAAAATTTATGGCGTCACCATTCCCCCGTTCTCGATTCCCCCAAAATTGTTTGCTTTATAATAGCGTGATAAAACGCAGTTGTGAAACCAATTATAAAGCAAAAATTTAAGGTATCGGGAAGGGAATTATTTAATTTTCACCTGATGATTTTATAGCACGGAACCCTGCACGCAAATACAATTCATACTTAGCTTTTATTCTTCCTTCTAACCCCCTATTAAAGTTCTCCGTTTCCTCCCCAAATAGTAATAAACATGTCGTTTTATTACTATTTACAGCTACCATAATAAGGAATAAACATTCTTCCCCTTTCGTATTTAAGTCATTTTAAATCTGTGTTATACCCGCGACACACGATTTTAAGGAACGAAAGTTCAGTTTGTGTAAATCAAAAAATTAAAGTTAACTATAATATTAATAAATTTTGATTTTATTAAATTTAATATGTAACAAATTTTATTAATTAATAAATTTGATGAGTAATAATTTTATTAAATACTTATTTGTGTAATATCTAAAAGTGTGTTAGTGATTAGTGTGTCTGACATTGTACAAAATGCAAAATATTGATATAAGCAAACTTCTGCCACAAAACGCCGCCAATTCACCCCTATTTTCTCCTTTAGTAAGTTTTTTTATACCTATGGTAACAGATAAATTATACATACATACATATGCTCACGCCCGTAATCCCCGAAGGGGTAGGCAGAGGTGTATTAAACACCCACATTTCGCCAATTATGATTTTCGGTCGCACGTAACAGGGGGCGAGCCTATTGCCACCAATTGGGCACTTTGTAACAAAATGGGTATGCCGAAAATAAATTCCTAACCGAAAATGTAGCAGCTAAATAAATTTGGAAAAAAGAAATTGCCCCGATTCCTTGTTATGCGGTGTAATTTGCAAGGAAATTAATGCGACCGGGATTAACGTACAGATGATGATGATAAGTTTTTTTTATAAATAAATCTACACTAATATTATAAAGAGAAAAGATTTTCTTTTTTTTGTTTAATTGTAACGCGTAGGCTCCGAAACTACTGCACCGATTGTGTGTAGTCATTGTAGTGGACCGAGCACAATTTTAAGAATATGCAAATCAATTTCCAATACTTATACCGAATAATTGTTAACAAATGTATGAATATTTAATATCTTGAAAACTTATTTGTTCCTTCTATTGTTTTACATTATATTATATTTAAATTGAGTACCTAAGTATACAATATAAACCTTTGGACTTGGCCCTTTTGTCATATTCATATCTGCCATAGGTATTATTAACATCATTGACCGGAAACAGAGCGCACTGTACGGTATGAAAGGAGTTTCATCCCGCGCACGCTCAAGCTGTGGAATGAACTCCCTGCCGTTGTTTTCCCAAGCGACTACAATATGGGGTTCTTCAAGAAGGTCATTAGAAGGTTTTTACATGGTAGACAGCACGTGTGTGACGCTCCTGGTGTTGCAAACGTCCATAGGCCACGGTGACTGCTTCCCATCAGGTGGGCCGTGTGCTTGTCAAAAAGAAACAAAAAAAAAACCAAATAAAAAACAAAGAAACAAAATCTTTCCTTTTTTTAATATTAGCGTAGATAATGTCATCACACATCCTGAAGATGCCTCATGTAGAGATACGCACTTGCGGAATATTGCACGTCCCACGTAATAGGGGAAGCCTATTGACGTATTCCGGGTACTATTATTGACTAGAGCCATGCATCTGAGGCTGAGTCTGGGCTGTATATAATTATCTGTCGGATGTTAAACAGCTCTATCACTTAGTCGCATTGTACGAAACCGCACGGAAAAAAATGGGGTTGTCCAAATTCTACTCTGCCAGTACGATATACCATTAGTAATTAAATAAGGAATTGTCTAATCGTCTAAAAATCACTTCACAATAAATTAAAATAGATAAAATAATCTATATATATAAAAATGAATCGCGAAATATGTTGGTAAGCGCATAACTCAAAAGCGGCTGGACCAATTCGAGTAATTCTTTTTTATATGTGTTCCTTGAACTCTACGGAAGGTTTTTATGGAGCAGTGGGAACGGGATCAGAAGTCCAAGCAGTAGGAACGGGATTACAAGTCCACTGGGGCGAAGCCGCTGGCAACAGCTAGTCTACTATAAATGTATATGAATAACAAAATCCCACTTCTGGAAAATTATTATACTTATTACAAATCATCATTCTCCAGGCCATATAAATTTAATATTATATCAAATTTAACATTACCCCAGCCCAAAGAATGGAAGTCTATGAACAAGAAGGATCGAGAAAAGTGGATGGTAGAGAGGATAGAACAGTGGAGGGCCGAGAAGGAAGCGGAGAAGTTAGTTCTTTTATGTATCTCTTTTGATGTATTCTACCTTTAATGTATCCTATCTTTAATGTATTCTACCTTTAATGTATCCTACCTTTAATGTATTCTACCTTTAATGTATCCTACCTTTGATGTATATTCTACCTTATATGTATTCTACATGTAATGTATTCTACCTTTAATGTATTCTACTTGTAATGTATTGTACCGTTAATGTACCCAACCTTCCATGATCCTACCTTTAATGTGTTATACATTTAATGTATCCTACCTATCTAGACATAGTTTTCATTTGATACACGTACTGTAATCACCTAGTTATTTCTTTCTAGATTGTGTAATGTAGTAGTGTATCACTGTATATTTTTAAATTCTCGTGTAACACCAACGATACTGCTTGGCCGATTTCTATTTAAAATTTTCCGTTAGTATATTTGCTAGGTCTCAAAAATAGGTCTCAAACTATTTTATTTACTTCTAAGTAATAACGTTAACAACTTTTTTCACTTTCATGATTTCGAATTATGCCTTTATTGTCTTGCTTCTGTCATCAACCTCAATTTTTTAATAGTGGCAAAACAACGTTTGCCTTGTCAGCTTGTCGTAAACCGAAATGACACGCCACTACATTAACTTTTGTGTAAAACCCAGCGCTAACATATTATTGAATAGAACAAGACGTCCGCTCGCTTACGCGTTCTTTCAAATTATGACTAGTTGATCAACAAATCCGACAACGAACGTCATCTATTTGCTTAATAAGTGATGTGGCGCATCATTTGAATTTTTAGAAGCTCTTCGACTAACGTCAGTTTTATCATCTAGGCAAGCGATTCTGGCCGGTGCGAAGGAGAAGCGACTCGCTTACGCTCGCGAGCGAAACGAACAGCTAGCAAGAGATGTAAACGAGCACGATATACGAAGAGATATACTTCAGAAGACTTGCATTCTATTTCACAGTATGTTTATTTATTCATTTATCAAGAACCAATAGAAAACCGCGGTAGCCTAGTAGTATGGCTAATGGACTGCTGAAACAAGGTCTCGGCTTCGATCTCAGGTTCACCATGGCACACATCAATGACTTTTCGAAGTTATGTGTGTATTTATCGTAGGTTTATAAGTGCCTGGTTAATGGCAATAGGCTCGCCACCTATTACATTGGGACTTAAACATAAACTGGCAAAATGTGGGTGCTAGCACCTCTGCCAATAAGAAACTAAGTAAACTTATTCAAGTAGTATCCTAAACTGAATTAATAATTTTAGTTTCAAATTGTCCAGGACGGAGTTCACTGTGCATGTATCTAACCATTTTTAGAGCGTCGTACTTTTGAAAGCTCACTTAGTAAAGAGTTCCGGTCATAAGTAGAGAAGTGCCATTGAATTTTCATTTTTGTCTATTTCAGAATTTGAAAGAGATAAAGTAAGGCAACAGCAGAAGAAACAAGAGGACGAAGAGGTATACATTTTCACTCAAACATACATCCACTCATGCCACACTGCCACCTTCTCCTTCTGCGAGGAAGTTATGCTCGAGAAGGAGGCAGCGGAGGACTCACTCAGCCCGCGATGCGCGTAGACCATCACTAGGGCCCTCCCTATCCAGCGAAAGATGGGGGCACAGTAATACCACGCCGAATATCTTATGGGGCATGAGGGATTTGCCAGAGGCAACCTTACTCTCGACCTGAGTCAGACGTGCGGTTTTAGTGGGTTCAAGTGGAAAAAGGGTAGACAAAGACAACAGCCTAACATTTGCTTCTGGTCTCGTACATTTTACGAGCTTCCTCTACTGTCAGGAACCCTTTTATGCAAGCCTGCCGATTTCATGCTCGATTGGTTATTCTGTATCATCTGTGGTGGAAGAGCTCAAAACCATTAAAGGAGTCCATAAATTATGTGAGCTGTTTTTTTTTAATTTTCTGTAGGTGACATTGGCCGACACCCTCCTCTCTCCAACGAAAGATTTGATGAGATTCGACTCGACCACTTCCTAAAACATCTCACGTAACTTATGAACACCTCCTAATCAGAGATTATATCGAAGTCAAACCAATCCTCGTGCGTCGGCCTTACGTTTTGGGGTATAGATATATGTCTATAACTGTAATTCCATTTGATATATTGCTTTGCAGTGGGCGACGTACCTCCGCTGCGATGGTCTGCCAGATCCTCGAGTTGTCCAGCAAATTCAGACGTATATTCATTTGTGGGAGCAGCTGGAAGTGAGTAACGCAGAAGAACTGGACAGAAGATGTACAGAAGTATTGCCGGTGGGTTTTTTAAAGCTATCATAAAATAGCCCAAGCATTTATCATCTGATGAGGCCGTCAAGCTGAGCGCCACCATTGTAATACTGTACGTATTTGTAATGGTGACCCTCTTTCCTGAGATTTCACCTTCAGCTCGATGTAAAGTCTTGGAGGAAAGGAAAAATACTTGGCCTTTTTTTCGAATTTAAGGGTCGTGTTATTCGCGTTATAAAAAACCACCGTTAACTTCAAGATGGCGGATAGTCCAACGAACTGAACATCACGCAAAACGAAATTTAGACTGTCAGTGACCTCCCCCAATATAATCGGAAAGAAAATTTCTTACTTGGATTTTCCCAGGTCAAATACTAATTTAACAGGCAGTAGGTCCTCCTTCCTTTATATTTTTTGCAGTACTCTTTCTTTTTAAAAATAAAGGAATGTTTTCCTTGAGTAAAATTTTCTATCTACAGTATTAAGAGTACTTCCCCTTCAGGATGTATTTCAAAATTCCACCCTGTATATTGCAACTTGTCCAACATGTTCTAACATAACATAAAGTCACGCCTTTATTCCCGAAGGGGTAGGCAGAGGCGTGCTAGCACCCACATTTCGCCAGTTTATGTTTAGGTCCCAATGTAATATAGGTGGCGAGCCTATTGCCATTACCCGGACACTTCGACGGTCCCTACGTATATAAAGACATGTCAAAAACCGAGGTTTACAGGAGAGCGTAATTTATGTTCAAACCGATCTAGAAATAATTCTATGTACAATCATAAATACTTTTTTTCTACAATGTTTTATTAGCTTTAGGAACTTTATAATGGCATTTATACATATTTCCTTTTCTTACATTTTCTTGGAAAAACTGATAGATGACTGTTTCTACGTTAAGATTAAAATCAAAGCATGTCAGACATGTCTATGATACCTTTTTATACGCAGGAAAGAAGAAAACAATGTCTAAAATAAAATTTAAATAAAATGTTTTATGAAAACATAGAATTATGTTATTGTTTTCAAATGGATAGGTTAAAATTGTCAGATCGCCACCCATGGATATAAAAAATACATCAATGGAGACATATCGCTTTATACGCGGTTTCATTCATTGTGGGTAAGACAATAGTTCTTGAAATGTAAATAAAGACATGTTCTAAGATAAAATTATCAGGATTGTTTTTTATTAACTAAACAAGGTTTATAATAATTGAAAATTATTTATTGTTAAGTAAAAATCTAATTAAGTAAAAGCCTCATCGAGCTGTGTGTTGATAAGGTGCTCGAAAACCTTGCACAGTACTGAGGTGACGGATATGGGTCGATAGTTGGCTGGGTTTGAGCCATCTCCCTTCTTGGGAATCTACATTTCGTATATTCGCCTCTTTCCACGCCTACGACACTGTACCCGAATTGTAGGAGAGTCGGTACAGTCGCGTGAGCATTGGAGACAACTCCACTACACATTTTTGAAGTGGTTCTGGTATACCATCCGGACCACTGGCTTTCCGGACAACGAGTGACTGCAGTACTGCTCGGCCATCGCGTTGCCTGATACGGATATCAGGCATTGCGTGGTCACTATTGGGTAGAGTCGGTGACTGCATACCACAGTCGTCGATTCGGGAGTTGGTCGCAAAGAGATTTTTTGCTTTCTCTTGCGGCTCATGGGCCAGGGATCCATCAGGGTTACGCAGGGGGGGGAGGGGGAAGCGAAGGCTGGCAGAAGTAAGCTTGCACGGCTTTGGCCAGTCGCCAGGAGGCACGGCTGCCCGTGGGATGCGCCTCTAGTTCTTGACCAACCCGTGCTATGCGCTGGGCATCCGCTCTGACGTAAGCCCTCTTGCAGACCCTAGTGGCTTTGTTGTACGCTGCCTTAAAGTACCCTATGTTGGAATCGTGCGTAGCGCGCGCCCTTACCCAAGCGAGATACGCAGACTTTTTATGATGAACAGCCTCTGCGCATCCGCGCCCGAACCAAGGGCGACCTCCGCGGGCACCAGTGACATCAGTGTATGGGATATAGTACTCCATACCCAGGCTGATCTCACCGACGACAGCAGTTGCACTATCCGATGAGTCCTTACGTTCAAAGCAGCGCTCAACCCACGGGATGGACGCAAAATAGTTACGCAGTCCATCCCAGTCCGCTGACGAGTAGTGCCAGAGACGCCGATTTCCCTGCACTGGTCGGGAGGGCGCTATGATAGGCACCTTGGAACAGACCAGACAATGATCGGAGTTGCCCAAAGCGGCTTGCACCGAAACATTGTACTGGTCTGGGTGGCTCGTCAGCTGAAGGTCTAGCAAAGAGGCTGTCGAATGCCCGACCCTCTTGGTATCCTAGTGACCTCGTGTACCAGTTGGGTCAGGCCGTGAGCCAGAGCAAACGCGTGGGCGGCTCTTCCCGTATGGTCTGTTTTGGAGGAGCTCAACCAGATCTCGTGGTGGGCGTTAAAGTCCCCCAAAAATACCAATTCAGCGTTCGGAAACCGCTCCTGCGCATCATCTGCCGCCTGACTCAGATATTCAAAGAGTCGAGTTGTCTCGGCATCTCCAGTATGGGAACGGTAAAGGCACACATAGATTTGACTCGTACAGCCATGGTCTACGTATAAGTAAAACACACACCAATAAATGTAAACTGCGTCAAAACATTAATTTATTTCACCACGCGATCGAACAAGACGTTAAGTCAAACATAACCGCGTTCATTCCGAGTGGCGCACATTCAAAACACCGCGTACAAAACTATATGTATAGATATCCGCATCTACGACACATATTCGTTGTAATTGTAATACTTGTTCCCTTATACGATTTGTAAATGAAGTGAAATACATCATATTTAGAAAAAAAAAATATGTAGGTATGTGCATATGGACAATCTAAAGCGAATAAGCAATTAAAAAAAAAATGCTGTTTTCGACATGTCTTTATGTACGTAGGGACCGTCGACTTATAAACCTGCGATAAATACACACATAACTTCGAAAAGCATCGAAAAGTCATTTTTGTGTGCCATTGTAAAACCTGGGATCGAACCCGAGACCTCGTTTCAGCAGTCCATTGCCCATACCACTAGGCTGCCGCGGTACATTATATGTCATAATATTCCAGCTGTTGGAGATGCTGGAGCAACTGGTCCAGAAGACCAAACAGTTCACACCGCGACAGATCAACAATTACAATGAAGTAAGTAGTTTCCATGACGTCACACAATTACTAAGGTGGTAAATTTTGTTTTTTTATACCACTTAGGTGGCAGACAAGCTCACAGTTGACCTGAAGGGAGGTGGTTACCGTGGCCTAAGGATATGTGCAACACCAGGTGCCTCAAACTCAGGTTGCAGAATGATCTCCGTCCCCCATGAGCGAGGGCTTGGGGGTGACGGGTGGAGCCGTCTGTCACCCTAGCAGAAGCAGGCCGCCACGGCAGCAAAGTGCGCCTCTCCATATCCGGTGGCTAGATGGGGACACCATGGTTCCCACATTAGGGGAAGGGAGTCATCTCAAAGAGATGTCCCCGGGTCTGCCGGGGTGCGAAAGATATGTCTTGTATAATCTCACCTCCAACAATCAAAGACTCAATAGACGGCGTGCGTTTTAGTCCTTTCGAGTCCGACATAATCACTTCCATCGACTTTTGGTGGGGGTGGTATCCGTGGGGATTATGCTCATACTCGTTCTGCCGACCCTGTATGGACATTCTGAAGACATAGAAGAACTCAATATTGTAGTCGCTTAGACACAACCAGTACTGACGGCTTAATGTTACGAATATGACAACTAGCTGACCCGCGCGACTTCGTCTGCGTCACCCCGTTTTTGCAACATTTTTCATTCCTGCTCCGCACCTGTTAGTCGTAGCATGATGTTATATACATATAAACCTTCCTCTTTAACCATTTTATCTATTGAAACAAACCGCATCAAAATCCGTTGCGTAGTTCTAAAGATTTGAGCATACAAAGGGACAAGAAAAATAGGGACAGAAAACGCGACTTCATTTTATACTATGTAGTGATGATGATAGTGATAATCCTTCTGCCAGATTCGCCTGATGCTCCGAGCTCAACTCGGTGAAACCATACAGCTGGCTTCGTACTTCCTTCTCCGAGACCTTGAGAAGTATCTCAAATTCGAGTCCACGAAGCTGGCGACTTATGAGAAGCAGTTCAACGGCCTCAGACTGAATATCTGGGTGGCTATCAAACAGCCGACGAGGAAACGTAAGCCAGTTGAGCATGATCCGTAAGTAATTGTCATTTATTCACCTATTTAACTTTATTTTTTTTATACTACGTAGGTGGCAGACAAGCACACGGCCCACCTGATGGAAAGCGGCCACCGTGGCCTATGAACGTGTGCACACTAAGGGTGTCACACACGCGCTGCCCACCCTGAAGGGAAAGGGGGAGAGCTGGGAAGGGGTAGGGAGGCTAGGAAGGGGAGGGGAAGGAGGGGTATAGTGAGCTCTGGCTACCCTACTTACCGGCGGGAATACAACACGATGGTTATTATGACCGCGGTGTTCTGTAGGGCGGAGGTACTTCCCCAGTTGGACAGCTCATTTCGGACGGGAGATACCGTCGTGTCCTACCTTCGTAACTATGTATTCTATAGTTTAACCACCAATGTTGTACTACTCATGGGAGCAGTGTGGAGTGCGCGCCGCGTGGTGGGGAGCGAGGCACAGAAAGAGAAAGAAAGAATGAGTCGAGACTGAGAAATGTGAGGCATATTGCACCTATATTTTAAACGGCGCACAGAGGAAGAATATGACGGTATCACCCGTCCTGATTGAGCAGTCCGACTGGGGAAGAACCTCCGCCCTACACAATACCGCGGCTAATAATAACCTTGTGTTGTGTTTCCGGGGGTGACTAGGATAGCAGAGAGGTTTTGTGTTATCAGTGGGAAGACCGAGAAACTCTTCTTTCTCTTCTGCACTGAAAGCACAGAGACTCTCTTAACCTTCTCCCCCTTCCCCTTCTCCCTCTTCTCTATACGGTCGCCAGCACGAATGTGACGCCATCCATTGGCCACGGTAACCACTATCCCTCAGGTGGGCCGCGTGCTTGAGGCCACCTAAGTGGTATAAAAAAAGCTATTTTATAATATTACTAGCTGACCCGGCGAACTTCGTACCGCCTTAGCGTTGCTTTGATGTATATTTTTCAATCTTTCTGAGAGATTTTCTTTATATTTTTTTCCGTAAGAACCTTGTACAGAGTATTAGAAAACTACAAAAAAAAATTAGCCAAATCAGTCAAGCCGTTTTCATGTTATGTCGTGACAACGAAAAACGAGTTTCATTTTTATATATAGACTAGATGACCCGCGCGACTTCGTCTGCGTCACCCCGTTTTTGTAACATTTTTCATTCCTGCTCCACACCTGCTGGTCGTAGCATGATGTTATTATACATATAAACCTTTATCTTTAACCATTCTATCTATTAAAACAAACCGCATCAAAATCCGTTGTACAGTTTTGAAGATTTAAGCATACAAGGGCAGCATACAAGGGACAAGAAAAATAGGGACAGAGAACGCGACTTTATTTTATACTATGTAGTGATAGTGATAGTGATAACCCCCTCCGGTAGTACCATTTGTTATGTCAAAAAATGCGTACTGCTGTTAGTAAAACTAATAAGAGTTGCCTGGAAGAGATCGCTTCCAGCGATAAGGCCGCCCATTGTACATTAGAACAACTGTAATTCTCACTACTTGTCCATGGTGTTTTCTTGTATTTATTTTTTGTTTTGTTTTTGGTGTACAATAAAGAGTAATCTATCTATCTAACTAAGATACTCTTCTTCCAGTGAACCTGTAGAACTATCATTCCCATCTATGAAGGTGTCTGTCACGCTGCCGAAGATCATCGATGGCTCTTGCGTCTGCGTACGCGCAGCCCGTTCTATGATCGACTTGCTGAGCGAGAGTTCGCGGTCTTTCGGCACTTCGGCGGATCTGCCGAATGCAGAATTGGGTATGTTATACTCTTTATTAGTATTATCTTTATATACTTACTCTCACTACTAGATATTTTGGCATTTGCAGGAACGACTTATGTCGATACCATATTTTTTTATACAACTTAGGTCGCACACAAGCACGCGGCCCACCTGATGGTAAGTGGTTACCGTGGCCCATGGGCGAGTGTAACACCAGAAGAATAACACTCGTGCCGCAACCCCTGTAAGAACAGAGACATTCTGTGTCGTCAGCGCAAAAGATGTAGGATAAGCCTTTGGTTTTCCCACGGACAACACAAAACCTCTCTAGTGAGCTCTGGCTACCCTACTCACCACCGAAAACACAACACAAGGTTATTAAACGGCGATATTCTGTTGGGTGGAGGTACTTCCCCAGTCGGACTGCTCGATTGGGACGGATATACCGTCGTGTTCTACCTCCTGTATTTTCTATGATTCTGTAACCAATGATCTGAAAATGTGCGTCATTATCTATTTTAGTTAGGTAAGCATTTCAATACCGTCATTCAGGCCTCTTGAGTTGCGTTAGATGTTGAAAACAGCATTGTATGGAAATTTCTATTGTCTGAAACGTTTCTCATTTTGGGATGTACCTACTTACATTATGATGTAATTCATTTCTAAATAATGTCAAGTGTGGCCATCTATCACAACTTTACCAGAAAGCGGCGCAACCCACCCTACCTTCCCCTACCACTTTCTCCAGGAACAAAAACACATTGTGTCTTACAATCCAGGGGGTATCTTAAACCGTAAATGGCCAAGTCAGCCAAGACGCGAAGGACATGCTCTAATCAATTTTAGACTGAAGATTTGAGACGGTGCGGCGTGCGTTTTTAGTCGGTACAAGTCATAACGACCTCCAAAAACCAAAGAGGGTATAATTTGACAACAAGCGCCGCTACCACGGTGAGCGCGGCGTGGTGAAGTGCAGACAAACGAATCCTTCCCCTTTTTTCCCATGCGCGAAATCCCGTCAGATACCAATACCACCGATGAGACAGGTTATGTCGGAATCGAACCTACTAAAATACACGGCGTCTTTGGGTCTTTAGTTGTTGAAGGTGAGATATCGCACTCCGGCAGATCCGGGGTCCCCTCCTACGAGATGGTTCCCTTTGGGTGCAAACTAATCCTCCCCCTGGCAGTGTGAATAGTCAGCGATCAACTCCACTATCACTACATAGTATAAAACAAAGTCGCGTTTTCTGTCCCTATTTTTCATGTTCTTTGTATGCTTAAATCTTTCAAACTACGCAACGGATATTGATGTGTGTTTTTTTAATAGATAGAATGGTTGAAGAGGAACGTTTATATGTATATAACATCATGCTACAACCAACAGGTGCGGAGCAGGAATGAAAAATGTTGCAAAAACGGGGTGACGCAGACGAAGTTGCGCGGGTCAGCTAGTTTAATATATGCATCTCTTTTGTTTACACAGAATGTTATATCTCTTGTACGTTTCATACACGAGTAAACCGCCAATAGTTTGTTGTTTACTCGTCACCGGTGGCACAATTGATAAACATATATATAACATAAACTCACGCCTGTCTCCCCGAAGGGGTAGTCAGAGGTGCTAGCACCCACATTTCCCCAGTTTATGTTTAGGTCCCAATGTAATAGGTGGGGAGCCTATTGCCATTTACCGGGCACTTATAAACCTGCGATAAATACACACATAACTTCGAAAAGCATCGAAAAGTCATTGATTTCCTTCTTCCTACAGTCCCGGGTCCTTTAAGCGGGGCGTGAAAATGAGGCCGTCAAGCTGAGCGCCACCATTGTAGCACTGAACGTGTTTGCAATGGTGACCCTCTTTCATAAGACTTTGCCTTCAGCTTACAGATAAAAAAAAAATGGTAAAACCTGGGATCGAACCCGAGACCTCGTCTCAGCAGTCCATAACCCATACCACTAGGCTCCTGCGGCATTTTTTTTGATGAAACTAAATGTTTTTTTCACAGACCTGTTCGCTTTCAACGACAAAGAACTGCAACTGATGATTACCACTAAGAAAGAACAGGACGACATGAGGGCCAAGTTCTTCAAGAAGATACGAGAGAAAACAATAGAAATAGAGAGGTTCCTCAAAGCGAATCAGTGAGTTTATGTTTCATGATGATCCTACTTCCAACTTGCTTTTTTATACCTCTTAGATGGTAGACAAGCACACCGCCTACCTGATATAACGTGGTCACCATAGCCTATGGACGTTTGCAACACCAGAGGCGTCACACTCGTTCTGCCGACTATATAGAGGGTAGGAGAGGGGAGGAAGATTCAGAGATTTTCTGCGCTGTCAGTGGAGAAGACAAAGCGAAGTTTCTCGGTCTTCCTACTGATAACACAAAACCTCTCCAGTGGACTCTTGCCACCCTACTCATCGCCAAAAACACACGGTGTTCTGTAGGGTGGAGGTACTTCCCCAGTCGGACTGCTCAGATATATGATAGCCGGGAAGCCGTCATGTCTTACCTCCGTTAAATTGTACTTTGGGGTACGTGCTCTGGAGCGATCGCGGAAACATCGACCCTATTGGATCCTATTGTGTCAACTCCAATGTAGCCCCTAAGTTTGAGTAGGTATAGTCCTCTCAAGTAGGGTGACTAATTAGGGAGAAATTGGAGGAGGGAGGAGGGCCCACCGCTCACCCGCGGTTCAACACTCCAACAATATATATTGGAATGAATGAGCAAATTGCTCGAGTGCTCCTGAAGATGCCTCGTGTAGAGGCGAAACACGTGTCGAAGTTTAAGTCCTTCGCATTAGCGGAATACTGCATGGTACAACATCTCCTCTCTGGTAAGATTTTTGTTTATCTTACTTTGAAGAGGGTGGTTTGACATTCCAATATATATTGTTGGAGTGTTGAACAGCGGGTGAGCGGTGGGCCCTCCTCCCTCCCCCAATATAAACCTTTTGTAATGGATTTCCGCCAGGTAACGCCTACATCTATATCGTATCTAGGGAGAAATTCCCAAGAAGTTCCATTTATTATCTTCCCAGGCCGTGACAGTCGCACAGTAGGTTTTTTTTTAATGTCACGCCTATAACCCCGAAGGGGTAGGCAGAGGTGCTATCACCCACATAGATATGTGTATCATCGTTTAATCCGATCTGGTTCATATAGACTAAGTCATTTTCCTACATATGTCTAAATCTCAGTTTGATGTAGTCCCAAAATGCCTGAAAAACAAAATGACTGAAATATTACCTGAATATGATTGCTTCTTTCCTAATCAAGGTACACAAAAAATGAGAAGGAGAAAGAAGAGTTGGATAATTTGAATATGCAGGAACCTCCAACGGTTGAAGAACCCAGACAGTGTCAGGTGACCATCAATGGTGAGTACCAGCATACGTGTTTCCTTCTTCCAACAGGAGTATGAACTGGAGTCACGATTATCGCGTTATTTGCATAGAGGTATGACTTTACCATCAGTTGTTGTGAAATTATTTTGACGCCAGGCCCGCACAGCCCACGAATAATGGAGACAACTCGGGCGTCGGATGCCGAATGACCTCCATCCTCCATTCCTCCATGAGCACGGGCCTGGGGGTGATAGCTAGAGCCGCCTAGCACGCCTAACAGGTCGTGGTAGCAGCGCGAATCAAGCTCTTCCCTTTACGGTGACAGATATGGACAGCGTAGTCCCAGGGCTTCCATTGCCCTCCGTGGCTGCGACGCAAAGTGCGCCACCCCATTCCCGGGCACTAGACAGGGACACCGTAGGTACTCCCTACACCCGAAGGGGGCATCTCGAAAGAGAGGGCCCCGGGTCTGCCAAGGTGCAAGGGATATATTCGCTACCATCCTAACTCCTGCTACTAAAGACCCAAAGACGGCGTGCGTTTTAGTCGGTTCGAGTCCGACATAACCTCTCTCACCGGCTCCGGTGAGATTGGTATCCCACCAATAATGATGGTGGGGAGTTCGCGCATGAAAAAAAGGGCTTCCATGGCTCTGTTAAACAGTATTGGGTACTGGCCAGTAGATAACATATCTTTGACATTACATATCGAATTTTAATCACACTTCTTTTGTTACAGAGAAAGCTTTCAAAAAATATTTAAAACTATGCAGAAAGAGGACCCGAGCTGGTGAACTGAACTTAAGAAAATACAGGTGAGTCCACAGGTTTAAACGATATCAATCTATTAGTCTACCACAGTCTAAGGGACGTAGTCCCGAAGAGCGAAACCTATGCTCGGGCCCTCTCCGTGAGTAGCGGCGCTGCCGTGAAACAAATTACTAGGTACATCACAATGGCAACTCCAAAATGCCGTCGATTCGATAGAAGAAGAACAGTCCACTACTGGGCATGTTCCTCTTCCAATGATGAGAGGCTTTGGCCTATTGTGCCAAGCTGACCCACCGGGTTGGTATATAGTTTTATTTCGAGTATTTCTTCTTTTATACTGACATCGTCTGCGTGTTCTTCCGTTTGTCGTGTCTTACGTCAACCTTTGGATGAAATGGATTAGTGATATTCTTATTTTGTAATCACTACATAGTATAAAACAAAGTTGCTTTCTCTGTCCCTATGTATGCTTAAATCTTCTATTTTTTTAATAGCTAGTGATTGAAGAGGAAGGTTTATATGTCTATATAACATCATGGTGCGGAGCAGGAATGAAAAATGTTACAAAAACGGGGTGACGCAGACGAAGTTGCGCGGGTCAGCTAGTATCTTATAAACGCTAATCCATAATCTATATATATAAAAATAAATCGCGAAATATGTTGGTAAGCGCATAACTCGAAATCGGCCGGACCAATTCGAGTAATTCTTTTTTTTATTTGTTCCTTGCACTCTACGAATGGTTTTTATGGAGCAGCGGAAACGGGATCGGATGTCCACGCGGGCGGAGCTGCTGGCAACAGCTAGTAAAAAAGTATAACTGTCCGTCGGTCTGTTATTATTTACATTTCGCCCGACGTTCCGGCTACTTTTTGATTGCAGAGTGATAATTACTCATTTTGTTACAGGATATGTGGAGGAGTTCTCAACTTGGATCTGATCACGACACCTCCTCAGCCAAAATATATGAGGTTCTCTGTGGTGCTGGCGGCATGTACGTACTCGTTTCATCATAAAATCATTAATTTATTCAACGATGACATAATCCTAGCATTAATTTATCGCGTGGTTTCCGGCAGAGTAATACTTGGGCCACCCCATCCCTTCCATGCGGTGTCGTACAAGGCGACTAAGGGATGACAGATATATACAAATCTATTGCCCAAATTAGTAGTAGGGAATACTATTAATTTGGGTTAGTAATTTGGCTAATATCTTCAGCTAAGCTTGTTACTTCTGTTTGTAGTACAGATTTCCCGTTAATAGTGGCCAGTATTTGAACCCAGGGCCTGTCGTTCGCTAGGCTGACTTTTTAACCACTAAGCTATTAACTAAAACCGCTAAAGTCTACGTACTATCACTTCTACTATGTGTGTCTGATTCATCTTTGAACATGAAAGGAATATTATTATTAAACGTTATCTATCCCATCTTGAAGAAATTGCCTGTCATTTTCTGTCGACTATACTTGTGTGCAATATTTGAACCAAATCCATTCAGATGTTTTTACGTGCTTCAGTAATAAACTGAGTTTGACAGATAAAAGATGTAGTGATGAGAATTGAGAAAGGTATGTTAAAATGGATCGTTCATATTGAAAAAAAAGACTAACGACACAGGTGTATGAGGCCAGTGTGAATGGTACTGTCGGAAGGAGACTAGACCTAGCCGCACATACCTGGACCAAATCGGGGAAGTTTTAGAAAAGGGGCAGGTCAGGAGTACCCTAAACCGACGAGCGTGCATGAAGAAAGTAATGAGAGTGAATGAAGTGAGAGTAGTATGTCGGGATCGTAGCAAATGGAGATCCGTGATATCTGCCTACCCCTATTGGAAACAGGCGTGATTTTATGTAGGTATGTATCCAAATCTGACAAACAATTATTAGTGTTATTGGAAACAAATAAACAAACAATTTTTTTAAAAAAAATTACAATAACTTAGTATATTTTATTTATTTCTAGAAACCTCATGCTAAAGACACATTCTCTGTAACCTTATCCTTTTGCGATAGGAGTCTTTTGTTAAGTCTTTTCCAGAAAAGTGTTATGTCCGAGTCCTGTTTCGGCCAAACAATATAGGTCTTTGTCAGCATTAAGTAATGTAGTGTGGTCGGGCGAAGACGTCGTGGAATATCTTCTAGAAGAACTAAGATTAAGTCTTCTCGGCGTGTTTCTAGGAGTCTGTAAAGAAGAGATTCTTATGCAACAATTAAGGGATGTTTTGATAGCCTACCCTTTTTTTCGTGCGCAAAATCTACACGTATATCAATCCCAGCGGAGCCGGTGAGAGAGGTTATGTCGGACTCGAACCGATTAAAACGCACACTGTCTTGGTTAGGAGGTGAGATAGTAGCGAACCTATCCCTCGCAACCGTACAGACCCGTGGCCCTCTCTTTCGAGATGACCCCTGTCGGATGTAGACACCACGGTTTTTTTATTTTTTTTATTTAGGACACGTCAATTTGACTTCACCCCGCCTGATGGTAAGCGCACGGGTATAGCGTGGTGCACTTTGCGCCACGGCCTGCTTCTGCTAGGGTGACAGACGGCTCGACCCGTCAGCCGCAGGCTTGCGCTCATGGGGGACGTGAGTCATTCTGCGACCTCTGACGTCCGAGTCGCCTCCGCCCATCGCGGACTGTGCGGTTCCGGAGTTTTGTGTGATCATCATATCGAATAGAGGCTACCTAGCTCAATTGTTTTAAAAGGGCCATGGTGACTTTCTTGGAGAGCAAATTGGACTGACAACTGACGTCGGTCCCGGTTGCCATACGAACTCATATGGCAGTCATTTGTGCCGTTATAAAAACCTTGTGTTGTGTTTGCAGCGGCGAGTAGGGTACCCAGGTGTTGGTGACAAATAATCACAGTTAAACTCTCCCCCCCCCCCTCCCTCACCCTACACACCTCCATCACTTCAAGAAGGGCATTAGCTTTCTATCGGGTCAGCAGCACGAGTGTGACGCCGCTGCCGTTGCAAACGTCCATACGCCATGATGGCCACTTTCTATTAGTGGGCCGTGTGCTTGTCTTCCACCTCAGTGGTAGTAAAGTGAAACATATTTACCGATGTTGTGCTAAATGCATTTCAAACTGACACCAGCGGCTGACCAGGAACTGCTGCGAGATGACCAGCATGATGAACCTTGAGCGGTCCATGCAGGACACTATGTTCTCCAGGATCGAAAGACCCACCTGAGGATATTAATTGTTGAAACTTCAAGAGTTTGCAGTCAATACCGTCTTTACCAGGGCACTCGGAGCCCGTTCCCAGGGCTCACCGCTTCAAGGAGGCCCATTGAAGGAGTGACAATTTCTCGCATATCAACTTAAGAAAAAAGTTTGGATGTTTGACAACAAATTTGTAGGTGGCACAGAAGCTCTGTAAACCAACACCCCAGGTCCTCCTACTATCGGTGACGCACTTGGTGTTGCAAACGACCATAGGCCACGGTAACCGTGAGCTTGTCTGCAACCTAAGTGGTAAAAAAACACAGAACGGTACAGAATATTCCATCGAGAACCAAGCGTTTCGGTGAGTCTTTTCTCTGCCGCACCATTAAGTCCTGGAATTCCACGTGTTTCCTTCTTCCTAAAGTCCCGGGTCCTTTAAGCGGGACGTGAAATAGCATCTGATGAGGCCGTCAAGTTGAGCGCCACCATTGTAGCACTGAACGTGTTTGTAATGGTGACCCTCTTTCATGAGACTTTGCCTTCAGCTTAACATCAGGCGAGGTGGAGTCAAATTGACGTGCCATTAATAAGTAAAAAAAAAACAGAAGGTTCTTATGTGCCCAGGGACCCCGGTATAGACGACCCTGTTTGCAGTGGAATTAACGCAGTTGGTATATTCATTATCAGTGTGAAGTATGGAATAAGGATAATTTCAATCTTCAGCGTGTTTCATCATCAACGCTCAGCTTGACGGCCTCTACAGATACTTTTTCACACCCCGCTTAAAGGACCCGGGACTGTAGGAAGAAGGACACATGAGAGCTGGTAAGAAATTCCAAGACTTAATGGTGCGGCTGGAAAGACTCATCGAACCGCTTAGTTCTTAATGGAATATTCTGCACCATATGCGGATGATATCTAAACCCTACACGTGTTGTATTGTCTAGGAAAGGAGAGGGTGGGACTAATTGGAAGAGCTCATCAGAACATTGACCATGGTAGAGACATGCCTGACCGGCGCCAGAGCCTCATCCATTGATTAAGAGTTACACCACCTTGTACATGAGTTAGACTTAGATATATATCCAAACTGCGTGTTGCTAAGCAAAATGGCCTTCGTGAAGAACCCTATATTATAGCCGCTTGGAAAACCCACAGCAGGGAGTTCATTCCACCGCCTGAACGTGCATGGGATAAAGTTCCTTTCATACCGCACAGTACGCCTCATTTCTAGTCGTAATGTGTGAGAATAAACTCCCTGCGATGATCGTAAGTAGGGTAGGGGGTCCACCTATTCAAAGGAAGCCAGTTCTCCAAGCTGTAGCCTTAGCACCAAATACTATCGAATTCGTAATGTAAAGGTATCGACAGAACGGAGCATTGCGATTGTCGGGCTACACACGCACACAGGTTCACAAGAGGCAGACTGCCAATCACAATGCTCCGTTCTCTCGAAACCTTTACATTCGATAGGAGTTCATGCTAGTGCTACTTGTTTGAATTGGAGAACAATCAGATGTACTGCCATTAGGGCGATAAAATCGAAACAGTACTCCGATAGAAAGTAGGCGTGAATATCATGTCAAACAATTCTTCTGAACAAAAACCATTGTTCACACAGTAAGTATTTTACTGTGTGTAGAGTCCATCTTGAGGTTCACAGTAAGGTTGAGTCCCTCTTGATGTTAAAACAGAATTCAGTCAAAATAAGTCAGTAATGAAAGAAAAATGCCTGGTTTTTTTTTTGTCCAAGGCACGTCAATTTGACTTCACCTCGCCTGATGTTAAGCTGAAGGCAAAGTCTCATGAAAGAGGGGTGCAAACGCGTTCAGTGCTACAATGGTGGCGCTCAGCTTGACGGCCTCATCAGATGCTTTTTCACGCCCCGCTTAAAGGACCCGGGACTGTAGGAAGAAGAAAACACGTGCGCCGGCAAGGAATTCCAGGACTTAATGGTGCGGCAGAGAAAAGACTCACCGAACCGCTTGGTTCTTGATGGAATATTCTGTACCGTATGCGAGTGACATCTAAGCCCTGCACGTGTTGTCCTGTGTAGGAAAGGGGAGGGTGGGATTAATTGGGATTAATTTCCAACTCACTTGAAAGTCCCTCTCATGTAGACATGCGCTGATGCTGTACTCCGATTCAATGTGAGGTAGAAGGTGATCCAGCACCCAGCCGCGATCCTCATTGCAGTATGAGACGAAAACATCATAATTGTATATCGTACCATCTTGAATAGAAATAGAATCATGTTGGATAAAAACATAACATAACATAACATAAACTCACGCCTACATCCCCGAAGACTTAAGCAGAGGTGCTAGCACCCTCATTTCGCCAGTTTATGTTTAAGTCCCAATGTAATAGGTGACGAGCCTATTGCCATTACCCGGGCACTTAATAAACCTGTGATAAATACACACATAACTTCGAAAAGCATCGAAAAGTCATTGGTGTGTGCCATGGTAAAACCTGGGATTGAAGCCGAGACCTCGTCTCAGCAGTCCATTACCCATACCACTAGGCTATCGCGGTATCTCTTTTATCCTTAACACGGACTCTATTATCCTTCACAAGATTTATTATTATTATATTACTAGAGCTGTTCCACCCGCAGACTTCTGAGCCAGATTCCGCTGCTCCATAAAAACAAGGAAAATTCAAGAATTCAGGGAACAAATAAAAAATGAATTACTCGAAATTGGTCCAGCCGTTTTCCAGTTTTGCGTTTAGCAACATACATATTTCGCGATTCATCTTTATTTATATAAGTACAATATTTATGCTTACCATCTACATGTTTGCTCTTGTTGATCAAACTCAGCAAAGCAGAATTTCTCATCGTTATATAAAAATACTTCAACTGTCTCCTAAAACAATACAAGAAAAACATAGCCAACAGCAGAAAAGGTAATGTTAACAGTATTAGAAGCATTTGCCTGCCAGTATTCAAACCAGCGATTTCCCTACTTTTGTTGCAATTAGACACTTCATATATTGATATAGGAATTCCGTCGGGAACCTTCAAACATGTAAAAACATCTGGTTCATAGTCTAATAGCCGAAAACTACCAGTTTCTTCTATATCTCCACTTGCTTTGTAAGCAACAAAACTTCTGCTTAGAATCATTTTATTATAGTAATCATAGCCTATGTGATATAAACTATCTCTAAAAGGCTTTATCTTTGTATCTTTGAACTTATTTTCATTAATAGCAGCCATCTCTAGGAAATCTTTTACTTCGCAATTGCATATAACATTGTTGCCTGACAACGCCAAATAATCTATATGTTTTAAGTCTTGTACCATAGTTTCTGTTAAAACATTTATGTTATTATCTTCTAGAATTAATAATCTCAAATTTGGTATTATAGAATATATTCCTTTCATCCAACCAGTTATTCTATTTTGCTTCAAATCTAATATCTGTAGATTTTGAAGAGTAGATGCTACGTTACCATTGAAATGTACAATTTCATTACTGGCTAGCTGAAGTATTTCTAATTTATGAAAGTTTCTAAACGTGTCCGTGGTTTTGAGACCAATATTTCTTGCGTATAATACACGAAGAGTGTTTTCTAAACCGTGCAAACGATCAGGTCCATTTAAAATTAGATTATTTTGTGATATGTCCAAAATTTCAAGAGGTATATTATTAAATATGCCTCCACGTAGGTTAGTTAAACCTGTATTACATATAGACAAGCTTCTTATTTTGTTTCCTAAGCCCATTATCATGCCGTAGTTTCTTGGAGTCAGCCTCGTGTGTGACAGGTCTAAAGAGATTAAATCCTTCAAATCTTGAAATACGAAAAATGCATCCGTATGCAAATTCTTTGGGTTACCATCTTCGTCCATTGGATAGTTTCTACTAAAATCCAAATGTTTTAAACTCTGGATGCCTACGAACGCTTCTGAATATATTTGATGTATTTGATTTTCTCCCATGTAAAGTGCTTCTAAATTGTTCATGTGATGAAATATGTGTGAATTTAAAACTTGTATTGCACACGATCTCAAATCCAGTTCTTTTAGGCGCGGGAACTCAGATTCTTGGAGGCTTGATGACCATACAAGAGTCGCTTCTGGAAATTAAAGAAATAGTTTACACAACCGTATTGAATACTTAAAGGTGCGTCCAGATTTGTGAAATGAACAGCGGACATGACGAGGTGGCATCAAGACATGACGTTGAGTGTAACGTAACAACTTATGCCACATGGGTACACAAACTAGGGTTGTGTTAACACGGCCACCAGTCAATCGAAGGTTTCATTTATCTCGGCTATCACGCAGCTGATAATGCGACGGACACGCACTTCTGACACGGTCACGGTAAAATGTTACGTAAATGTAGACGTAGCTAAACATTGTATGGTAAAATGGATTCAAGTGGTAAGGCCACCCATTGGATAATTATAGTTCAGACTTGATTTGCTATCAACTTGAATTTAGACTGGTCGTTCTCCGTCCACCAAACCACATAGCATTTTGACACAGGTGACTAAAACATCATGCAACTTGTTGAAAATAAACGTTGTTCGTGTATGGAAATCGGCTGCATCTGAACGTTTTATACAGTGAATCTTAGTCTCCGGCTGCATGCGATCAGTCGCCGTGAGGCCAACGTTCAATACTACCCAACTAAAATGGGTAATGGGTAAATATCCCGTTGATTTTTATTATCGTGTATCATTGTGGCGATCCCATTTGTACCTAGCGCCATCTAGCGACAGCAAGACTAACTACTACGTCACTACGGATCCTGCATCGCAAAAGCGAAGTTCTCGCGCTAGTACAATATATATACAACAACCCAACGACAACCGTTGGGCCGCGGCCTGCCAGGCGTGATCACCTTGCCTGGTCGGAGGATCCTCTCTTTGTGTTGGAGGGACATCACATCCCGTTCCTCCACACCATTATATCAAAAATCATAACCGTGTGTGTGCAGTCCGATATTTTGGACTGTAGCAGTCCGACACCAACCATCTGCTTTGAGATCTCCCTACTGTGTAGAACTGACAAGTGAACAGCTCTATCCCTACAGTCGCCTTCTGCGACAACCACGGGAAGAGGTGGTGTGGCCCTATTCTATCCCATGGGAATAATGAATCAACACAACCAATCGGTGAACCTTACCATGGTTAATAACAGTGGTCGGTGCAACCACAGCAACCACACCCGTGGCGTTAATGAACGCGTCATACTCGGGAACTACGGAACTGGCGCCATCGAAATGGTTCCCATAGAACGACATATATTCCACTGTCTCTGATAGGAATCTTCCATGGTGATCTGATAGCTGGTATACCTGGAAATGCAAATTGTTATATATTTAATATATTGTATATATACTTAGCAATTCTGTGCCTTGGAGAGCACGTTAAGCTTAAAGGTTTAGACCTCTAGAAAAAGTGATGTAATGGCGTCGAAGCGAATTGTTTTAAATTTGCTGTCAATGGATTACTTGACACTGCAGTGATTTAAATAATAAAACCCCCAATACAAACATTACTTCCAAAAAGTAAAAAATAAATAGTTCATGTATTGTCGTGTCGGGGGCCCTGAATCGTTTCGAAAACATGTGAGAATACTTCACCAATAAGAGGTCCACCGACACGATAACGCATGAATTATATTTTTCTTTACTTTGGGAGGTAATATATAATAATTATAAGTGCCCGGTTAATGGCAATAGGCTCGCCACCTATTACATTGGGACTTAAACATAAACTGACGAAATGTGGGTGCTAGCACCTCTGCCTACCCCTTCGGGGATACAGGCGTGAGTTTATGTTATGTTTATGTTTATGTTTGGGAGGTAATTTATCTGTTGGGAGTTCTGGAAATTTTATTTAAATTTTATTTTACAGTTTATAAATTAAAAACGGAATCGAAGAGACGGACTAGTAAATATCATTCACTATTTGATGGCAGCCATCTTGAATTTGAATTTCTCATTGTGAATTGTATTCTACTAATCAAGCCCTTTGATTTGATATCCATACTGAGGTATTGTAAAATAATGTGAAGTCGATCGATTTTCAGCAAACCTAGCTAAGAACTCTCCCGACTAATTCAGCTTTGAAACGAAATAAACTACACATCCAAATTGGTTCATCCATTCGGGAGCTACGATGCCACAAGCAGACACACACACTCACATGCACGCACACACGCACACACGCACACTGTGCCGGGCAAAGATTCCCATGGGTTACAGAAACATAATCAAAACTTCCCGTGGAAATAAAATAAATAATTGTGATACATACCAATGGCACTCTAGTAAGACCGCAGTTAGCAAAACTTAAGTATTTCACGAACCCATTAGCAGATCTCATACTGTAAAATCTTTGTCTCAATAATGGCACTGGGTCTTTTATGTAAGACATGTCGATTGAGTTGTTGCTGTTCGCTGAAAAGGTATTTAGTAAGTAAATAATCTATAAAAAATGGCAGTTTCCCTTACTAGCAATTTATCTGACACAAGAGATGAGCGCACGTAAATGAAAAATTTTTTCAAAAAAAATTGGTTGCCTGTAAAGTCGGTATACGGGCGAAAGTTTTACGTGACAACGACTTTGAGTGGTAAAATAATTTTAATGTGAATATTCATTCGTCGAGTGGAAGGGACGCGTGCCTTTCACTTTTTATGTCTGTCTCTCTCGCTCTTAGGCGGGCTAACCATGCCCGAGTGGAAGGGACGCGTGCCTCTCACTCGCTCTCATTGTGAGCGCATAACGTGAGCGGAGCGTAACGCAGTTTCTTGAAGTGTCACCCGGCAAGCCAATTTATAAGACGTTGTCACGTCAAAATATTAATTTTGCTATAGAGTGGGGAGTGTATTATTCTGGTCTGATGTGCCTATTATAAGCAAATGTTTTTTTTCATACGTTACAGAAAATATCAATAATTGGATAAATGGATTTCATTCATATAATTAGGTATATTCTTAGTACTGATAATCGACTTCAAATATTACCCCCAACCACAGCCAGTCAAGAAGTAGGTACAGTCACCTGCAATAATATGTATACACTTTGGGACCTTGTCACAATAATAAATGACAAGTCAACATTATGACATGAAACGGTAAACTTCGACAAGTTTAATGTGAAAAAGTTCTAAAACGTATACATATTACTGCAGGTGACGGTATACGACGGTATTGTAATAGTCAGGATTCGAACGCAAGATTTCTCGATTAGACCGACTACTTAACCGCTAAGCAATTTTTTTTTCCATTAGGCGATGTTGCTATCTTGATCTCTCACAAACAAAATCCTCAAGGAACCTCTCGGCAACGGAGATACTTTTAGACAAGCCCTGATTGCGAAAGATATGCCTAGGCAATCTTACATCCCGGCGTCTAAAAACCCAAGACCGAGCCTAACTACAGAACTTCGATATCATCAGTTTGGCTGTGGAGGTCCGATGACAGTCGCTACACGGAAACTATCGTAGTTCAGCCGCATCTTAGTTCGACTAGAAAGCCGACCCCAACTGAGTTGGGAATAGACTCTTAGAATTAATGAGTATCTTTTTTAATTTTTTTATGGCACGTCATTTTGACTCCACCTCGCCTGATGTTAAGCTGAAGGCAAGTCTCATGAAAGAGGGTTACCATTGCAAACGCGTTCAGTGTTACACGTACAAGTACAGTGGTTCGAGTCCGACATAACCATGGAGAATTAGGGCCTCCGTGGGCATAAACAACTCCGATGACCATCGCGTGTGGTTCCTTAGGTTTTCCAATCGAACATTGGTAATAACTATATAATATAATAAAAAAATATATATTGACAGTGTTGCCATTGCAAATATTTTATAAGGTGTTTAATTTTCATAAGGTTTTTGGTTTGTAATTTCTTGTGTTATGTGCTTCAGCTAAGTAAAAATAAACGCATTTTTCTTTCTTTCTTTCTTTCTTAATACCACTTACCAAGTAACGTGTTCAAAGCTCCCGTTGCATTGACCCATGATTGCCTGTCTGTCATGTACCCTGTGAGGCACACTTCGTGTGTCGAAGGGTTTTGCTCAGCGAACATCCATGGCAAACAACAGAATATTCTAGAAACGTAGGAATATGATGTTTTAGAAGTTTACACAAATATTACACCAGCCTTAGCACGAAATACTATCGAATTCGTAATGTAAAGGTATCGACAAAACGGAGCATTGCGATTGGCGGGCTACACACGCACACAGGTTCACAAGAGGCAGACTGCCAATCACAATGCTCCGTTCTCTCGAAATCATTACATTACGAATTCGATAGGAGTTCATGCTAGTGCTACAGATGAATGTGGTCCCATATTTTGGGTGTACACATAATGAAGTTACTTTCTCACCACACATAACATAAACTCTCATAAACTCACGCCTTTATCCCCGAAGGGGTAGGCAGAGGTGCTAGCACCCACATTTCGCCAGTTTATGTTTCGGTCCCAATGTAATAGGTGGCGAGTCTATTGCCATTAACCGGGCACTTATAAACCTGCGACAAATACACACATAACTTCGAAAAACATCGAAAAGTCATTGGTGTGTGCCATGGTAAACCTGGGATCGAACTCGAGACCTCGTCTCAGCAGTCCATTACTCATACCACACGGCTACCGCGGCTGTGGTGTACGACACACAGTGTACACCATTTCGTATCACTACGTGAGGGGGACTTCCCTGCTACATTGTGCAGATTCGTGTGAGGGTGAATTCTTTGCTGCATTGCGTAGAGATTTCTTTAGTTACTACACAAAGAACTGCTTTATTATGGGTGAATTTCAAAGGTGGATTACAAGAACGCGACGGAACGATCCCCTAGACCCCCTAGACCCCTAGACCCCCTAGAGTGCAGTTCCGAAACCACAGGGGGAAAGCTAGTCAACTTCCTCGGGCTTTTCTCAATGCAATCTTTATTTAAGAAGACGCCCCATAGGAATTGAACTTTGTGTGATTTGGATCAAGATAGATTTTTTAGATATAAAATTAGATTTGTTTAATATTAAGTCTGATAAAGGGTTGATAATTTCATAAATAAACAAACAATTATTGAACTAATTAATAACTAAAACAAATCATCAACTTCGTGAATATAAATGAATGTCTTCGAAATTAAACAAATGACTTTACGAAAATAAACGATAATAAATCATTGATTAATTTACTCGTGATGAGGAAAACTTACAATAAACTAGCTGTTGCCCGCGGCCCCACCCGCGTGAACATTGGGCCTTTAGACAATGTGACATTCTTCACAATATTGATGGAATCGCGTCGAAGCAAACCGTTTTCTATTTGCTATCAATAGATTACTTGACATTACAGTGATTTTAATAATAAAAAATATTTGAAATGAAATATTTTGAGTCACAAAGATTCAAATTTCATTAAATTTTTGCAGTCATATTACAGACTACTTAGCTGTTCCCGCGACTTCATCCACGTGGCATGTAATTATTTTATTTTTTTTAAATAAAAGTAGCCTAAGTTACTCGTTATTACATATAAGCTATCTGCCAGTGAAAGTACCAAATCGGTCCGGCCGTTCCAGAGATTAGCGCAGACAGACAGACAGTTTTTTTTAAATATATATTTTGGTAACGGTATATATACATTCATATGCATGTAGTAGAAAGCGGTTATTTTAATATTACAAACAGACGCTCCAATTTTATTTATTTGTATAGATTTTTATTAGATTTATTCTACTGGCGTTGTCACTAATACAGTGTCACTTTATTTAGAACCCATGATCTATTTTCCGCATGTATTATGATAATCACACACGTAACAATATAGGTACTTGCGCAAATTTGGACTTGCAAAAAAAAATAATTGTAACGTATGTTGGAAAATATTTGTACAAATTTCATTGACGTGTATTTACATTATTACGAGTATAAACATTCCCCTTGAATCAATCTGTCTATTACTGAAAAGTCATTAAAATCCGTTAAGTATTTTTAAGCGAACAGACAGCGAAAGCGACTTCATTATATTAGATACTACTAGCTGACCCGGCAAACGTTGTTTTACCTTATAAAAAATTTAAGGGTGAACAACCCTTATCTCTAAGGGGTGTGAAAGTTAGATGTTGACCGATTCTCAGACCTACTCAATAGGCTCACAAAATTTCATGAGAATCGGTCAAGCCGTTTCGGAGGAGTACGGGAACGAACATTGTGATACGTTAATTTTATATATAAGATGTAAAGAAGGTATACAATACTTACATCAATATTTTGACAATCATTTTTGTGTCATCTATTGGCCAAACAATCTCCAATCGCAAACATTCTTCAACATTACATATTCCTGATTAAACTGCACTCCATTTTGTACATTAGTGTACAGTACCGAACTATTAATGATTTACCATTTGCGTATATATGAAAATAATCAATAATACAATACAACACTCCTTTACTATTATCACGGGTGATTTAAAACATTATATTTCAATAGGTAAACGATATCTAATCTGTGATGAAAATAAGGATTTGGCGGCCATCTTGTTTCACTTAGATTATTTAATAATATGATGTCTCGTTATCGTATGTAAACCTATTTTGACATTTGATGTTTATTAATAATTAAATGACGTATTGATAAAAATTTAATCCATATTAACAGCCTCTGTGTTAATGTAGTAGAACGTTCGACTACTACGCAAGGAGCGTGAGTTCAAATCCCGCGCAATAAGTAGGTATATAGGTACTATTTATTATATCTAATATATAAAATTCTCGTGTCACAGTTTTCGTTGCCATACTCCTCCGAAACGGCTTGACCGATTTTGATGAAATTTTTTGTGCTTATCCGGTATCTATGAGAATCGGCCAACATCTATTTTTCATACCCCTAAATTCTTATAATGAAGCAGCGGGAACGGGATCAGAAGTCCACGCGGGCGGAGCCGCGGGCAACATGATTGATGGCGGGGTATTAATTTTATGAAAATTGGAATTATTGTGTATCTTTTTTAAATTAGTATAACGTAATTTTATTGTGTTTCAATCTATTTATTAGGACAATCAGTATAAAATTGAACTGAATAAGTACTTATATTTGCATGCCTTGAGGCGGAATTTGGCTGTTCTAAATATAATATATCATGTAATCACATAATATACCCATTTTCGCAAATAAACAATTATGATTATGATTATGATTATGATTATGATTATGATTATGATTATGATTATGATTATGATTATGATTATGATTATGATTATGATTATGATTATGATTATGATTATGATTATGATTATGATTATGATTATGATTATGATTATGATTATGATTATGATTATGATTATGATTATGATTATGATTATGATTATGATTATGATTATGATTATGATTATGATTATGATTATGATTATGATTATGATTATGATTATGATTATGATTATGATTATGATTATGATTATGATTATGATTATGATTATGATTATGATTATGATTATGATTATGATTATGATTATGATTATGATTATGATTATGATTATGATTATGATTATGATTATGATTATGATTATGATTATGATTATGATTATGATTATGATTATGATTATGATTATGATTATGATTATGATTATGATTATGATTATGATTATGATTATGATTATGATTATGATTATGATTATGATTATGATTATGATTATGATTATAACAGCTAGTGCATAAATAAGCATATTTGCATTGAGGGTTTCTATAATAAGTTAAGTTTTCTTTATTTCTATAAGTTTAGGTTTATATTAGGTCTATATTAAGTATGCATTTACAACAACAAAAATAAATTGAGTTTCGGTGAGGTTCGTTGAGCCTTTCCTCTGCCGCACCATTAAGTCCTGGAATTCCTTGCCGGCGCACGTGTTTCCTTCTTCCTACAGTCCCGAGTCCTTTAAGCGGGGCGTGAAAAGCATCTGATGAGGCCGTCAAGCTGAGCGCCACCATTGTTGCACTGAACGTGTTTGCAATGGTGACCCTCTTTCATGAGACCTTGCCTTCAGCTTAACATCGGGCGAGGTGAAGTCAAATTGACGTGCCATAAATAAAGATCTGAGTATGTTTATCCACATTCTGTGTATCTTTCTATAACATCAATAACTACTAAACAGATGACCTATTAATGCAGTTATTTTTGTTAGAAAATACACAATTTTACTATTTTTCAACAGTCCAACTGCCAAAAGCCCTCCAACCGATGAAGTACCAGGTTCAGTACCGGGCCCCGTCACCTCCCCCGCCAGGAGTCACCCGTACTCCTGAGGAGATTGAGCAGGAGATCAAGAAGGTAGAAGCTCAGTATGAGAAGCTGGCTCTGGTGTTTATCGAGTGAGTTATCAGAAGGTCTACCTATATGATAGAAAGCTGTTTCCATAGCTTATGGACATGTAACTCTGTTCTCCTTCTTGTTTCCTTCGAAGAACCTTATGTTCCTAAAAACCTCGGGAAGATAATTATGCTAATTGAATGTTTAATCAATTGATTATTTGTGTGATTAATTGAGTTATTAATTTGAATAATTAATTGAGTGATTAAACTGTATGCTTAATAGTGTAATTACTTGGGTGATTAATTTGAATAATTAATTTAGTGATTAATTGTATGATTAATTTGAATAATAATTAATTGAATGATTATTGGAATAATTAATTGAGTGATTAATTTGAATAAATAATTAAATTACAAAAAATGAAAAATTTAACGATTAATGAAATGCTTGATTAATGAATAAATTAATGGATCGATTAAATGTTTGATTAATTCATCATAATCATTATTTTTACAAATCTTTAGGCTACCTCAAGAGGTGATGTGGACGGAGCCTCCTGTGGTGTGCCAGTGGCAGGAAAACCGCAAGCTCTGGACAACGAACTACGTCAATGATTATAAATTCAATGAGGACAAGCTGACCGTGCAGTTCAGGACTGGAGTTCTATGTGGGTATACCTACCTGATAGTAGACTTGCTCTGTTTACACCCTTAAGTCATCCCCTAAGTGGCGTGGCAGTAGTGAACTCAACTGCTTCACGGGAACAGCGCGTTGCGTACAGCCAAAGAGTGGAACGCCCGAATCTGGGTTTCCGGATAACTGTAACTCGGAAGTCTTCAAGAGTGAATAGCTTACTTCTAGGTAAGCGTGCTTCACCGTCGATTGCATCATCACATCACCAGGACCCCGATTCTTCTAATTTTAACTATAGTCACACGACTTAGATCACAAAAACTGCCATGTCATTTTTGACCTTATTTACATTGACTAAAGTTCAAAATAAAATGAAAAAGAGTTTATTACATCGTGTCATTTAATCTACACAATGCCATTCAATTTTACACTTTAAATATGTAGTGGTAGAGTCCAAAATGAAAGGACATTTTTTGTAATCTTACTTCTTTGACAATGGTTGACAATTAGCAGTATCGAGACCCAGATGAGATAGTGGTTAAACATGAGTCTATTGAATATAAAAAAAGTTATGGTAGTTCTATAACAGGTAAGATTCTTTCACTCTTCGCCACTGTACCAGTAATTTCTTTTATTTCAGGGCCTATCGGTATTGCTGTGTTAAAGTACAGTAACTTGCCTTACCAGGGATGGGACATGAAGCCGGATCCTTATTCGTAAGTCAATACAACTTACTATTATACTTGCACTATTATATAATTGTAAAAAGTTTATGTTAGTCCACGATCGACGCATAAACTGCTAAAGGGATTTTGATGCGCTTATTTTTGTTTGAGGAGGTTTGGTCCAACTTATAATCTTAGGTTTGTTTGATTGCATTGCAATCGGTTACTAACCAGAGTTATGATTAGTAATATAGAATTTAAGTTGCACAGATGGCGCTTAGGTCGCGTTAACTGACAGCCACGCGGGCGAAGCCGCGGGCATAGGCTAGAATAAAATATTAATCACACACAATACATTATCAAGAAGTTTTCCACCTAATTTTATTAAATAGTTTTTTTAATAAAATTAGGTAGAAAACTTCGCGCAACTTCGTCTGCGTCATCCCGTTTTTGCAACATTTTTCATTCCTGCTCCGCACCTGTTGGTCGTAGCATGATGTTATATACATATAAACCTTCCTCTTTAACCATTCTATCCATTAAAATAAACCGCACCAAAATCCGTTGCGTAGTTTTAAAGATTTAAGCATACAAAGGGACATAGGGACAGAGAACGCGACTTTATTTTATTCTAGGTATGTAGTGATTTACCTCGTTTTTGTTGGTTACCTCGGTTGGTTGGTTACCTAGATCATTTTTTGTCTCACCAGCAAAGGTGTGCTGGTGACAGTGACCGGGCTCTGTGTAACGGTGACCTGGCTGTGTCTAGGCAACTTCGTAAGACTGAAGTTCATCGCAAACTCGCCTACAGCGGCGCTCAAAGAACATTACAATAAGCCGTACACGGTTAAACGAATGGTCCAGGTATGTGAAAAATATCATCTTTCTAACATAACATTTTATGTTTAGGTCCCAATGTAATAGGTGGCGAGCCTATTGCCATTAACCGGGCTCTTATAAACCTGCGATAAATACACACATAACTTCGAAAAGCATCAAAGTCATTGGTGTGTGTCATGGTAAACCTGGGACCGAACCCGAGACCTCGTCTCAGCAGTCCATTACCCATACCACTGGGCTACCGCGGTATCTTTCTAATCATACTAAGTAATAATATTCAGAGGCTCTAGACAAAGGTGATATTCTATTGATCGAATCGTGACGCAGCGATCCATTTTCAATTTGCTATCAATAATACTTAGAAGAGTAGATAAAGAACCGAGTATTTTCTCTGCCGCACCATTAAGTCCTGGAATTCCTTGCCGGCGCACGTGTTTCCTTCTTCCTACAGTCCCGGGTCCTTTAAGCGCGGCGTGAAAAAGCATCTGATGAGGCCGTCAAGCTGAGCGCTACCATTGTAGCACTGGACGTGTTTTTTGGTGACCCTCTTTAATTAGACTTTGCCTTCACCTTAACATAAGGAGAGGTGAAGTCAACTCAGTTAGGATCGGCTTTCTAGTCTAACCAAGATCCGGCTAAACTACGATAGTTTCCGTGTAGTAACTGCTATCGGACCTCCACAACCAAACTGGCGATATCGAAGTTCTGTAGCTAGGCTAGTCGGACTTTTGAGGACTCCAACTACCCGTAACGACTGCTATAGATGTTTGTATGGCAACCGGGATCGATGGCGTGACGTGCTCTCCGAGGTACGACCAGACCAATGCAAGTACCCATATTTATACATACAAATATTTGCACTAAGCGGGGATTTAACCCGCGCCTCCTGCGTTCACTACCGCCACGCCACAGAGGCGCCACGCCTAAAAGAATACTATCCTATTAATATTATGACGACTCCGTAGCGTAGCGGTAGTAAACGCGACTGGTACGCAGGAGGCGCGTGTTCGATCCCCGCTCAGTGCAAATATTTGTATGCATATTTGTTGAATTTGTAGCCGTGTTAGTTCTCAGTGCAATAGAATTGGTCACCCCTCAACCCATCTCTACCCGTAACTTTGTAGAAGGAGACTAAGGGATAGGGATGTACCTTCATGGATATACAATCTGTATGTATTAATTTGCAGTTGATGCGCGAGGCTGGCTGTGACTTCTTTCCTGATTTCGACGCACACAGCCATGTGGAAGGCTCCTCTCCTAAAGAATGGGTGATGGAGAGACATAATTACAATGCGATGGCGTTCCTTTCGAGGGCTTATAACTTCCAATGGAGCAGGTATGGTGACCTTTTTATATCACATATAATGTTCAGTAATAATTTGTAAGTTAAATAATAATAATAAATATTTTAGGACAATATACACGTCACCTAGACCCATGGTAAGCATAGTTTAACTAGCTTGTGTTACGGGTTCTAGAATGTGGATAAACATACATAGATACTTTTTTTGTAATTACATACATATTATACATAGAAACACCCAGACCAATGCAAATATTCATATTCATGCACACATAACGGAGGTAGGACACGACGGTATCTCCCGTCCGAAATGAGCTGTCCAACTGGGGAAGTACCTCCGCCCTACAGAAGACCGCGGTCATAATAACCATCGTATTGTGTTCCCGCCGGTAAGTAGGGTAGCCAGAGCTCCCTATACCCCTCCTTCCCCTCCCCTTCCTAGCCTCCCCACCCCTTCCTAGCTCTCCCCCTTTCCCTTCAGGGTGGGCAGCGCGTGTGTGACACCCTTAGTGTTGCACACGTTCATAGGCCACGGTGGCCGCTTTCCATCAGGTGGGCCGTGTGCTTGTCTGCCACCTACGTAGTATTAAAAAAAAAATAATAATAATAATTGCACTGAGCGGGATTTGAACCCGCGCCTCCTGCGTTGCAGTCGCATTCACTACTGCCTCGTCACGGAGGTCGTCAAGTTGAGTTGCGGGTGTTTGAACGCGCCTTCGTCACCCAGTCGACGTGTCTTTGTGCCATCGGGAAAAGACGAAGCAGCAACGAGTGTGATGGGCTCACTCTTTTGATGTGATAGACATAGACCTCGATAAGCATAGCCACACGATTGAGATCTCGCTCCGCGAAGCCTGTGAAGCCCCCAGTAAGTTTCTGCGTTTCTGGGCGGAGCTGGGCTGGCTGCTCTAGCCAGTAACTGCACGCATAATGAACCAAAAAGGGAGGCTAGGTGCGGAAAAAGGAGTCCCAATACGACTGAGATCACAATAACATAGCATAACATAACATACACTCACGCTCTTATCCCCAAAGGGGTAGGCAGAGGTGCTAGGACCCACATTTCGCCAGTTTATGTTTAGGTCCCAATGTAATAGGTGGCGAGCCTATTGCCATTAACCGGGCACTTATAAGCCTGCGATAAATACACACATAACTTCAAAAAGCATCGAAAAGTCATTGGTGTGAGCCATGGTTAAAACCTGGGATCGAACCCGAGACCACGTCTCAGCAGTCCATTACCCATACCACTAGGCTACTGCGGCTTCTATAACGTTTACGTTTATTAAGTGAGTACAAATAAATGGACTAATGGTGCCTTTTTTCATGGTAACCCCATGTTCTTATTACAGGTGGAATGCGGAGGCGGATTCCCGTACGGTGATCATGCAGATGCGAGAAACTGTCGATCCTAAAAGAGAGGTAAATACAAAACGTAGGTACTAGTTGACATAACATATCGTTACACAAAACCTCGGTGTGAGTAATAGTCTGGGGTTGTTCTCTATCCGACAGACAGTAATATGAACCTAAATGGAAATCGAACTATTTAATTACAGGAATAACGAACTCATGAATCTGTAAGAAAATTTCGGCAATTTCATATGTAAAGACCTATTATGATTATCGTGCTGTGTTTAAAATTTGGAAAGCTATTCGCGCGAGCTAGGATCTTATTTATTTCACAACTTAAGTACGTCCAAGTTCCCGCCGATAGATATACTCTCAAAATACTGAACTTCGTAGATTTTACTCAAAGACATTCATAGATTTTTAATTCTTAATTACAGTCAAAATTGTCGCTACTCTTGGTGAACCCTGAACGCGCCACCATACTCAAATGTAACGAGATGACTCCAGAAATAAGCCATGATCCCATGGTGAATTTCCCGGTAAGTTAAATCAGAAACAAAACTGACAATTTCCCATGTCTCTGACTGCCAGAGCCTCTGCTGTAGAGGGTAGCTGGTACAATGGATAGCAGGCAGAGGGGGGCTGATTCTCCTAGCGTCTACAGGAGTTATACTTTGGTACATCTTACCACCATACGGTAGCCTAGTGGTATGGATAATGGACTGCTGAGACGAGGACTCGGGTTCGATCCCAGGTTTTACCATGGCACACACCAATGATTTTCGATGCTCGTCGAAGTTATGTGTGTATTTATCGCTGGTAATTAAGTGCCCGGTTAATGGCAATAGACTCGCCACCTATTATATTGGGACCTCAATATAAACTGATGAAATATGGGAGCTAGCAGCCTACTCCTTCGGGGATATAGGCGTGAGATTATGCTATGTGATAGATCTTGACCCTCAAATTGGTTGTCTTTATAAAATAGCATGGTATGCTACAGCAGAGGAGATGAAATCAATCATAGATATTAGGTACCAATACAGTCGACGCGCGAGCGCCTTAGTAGTCTCTCGACTTAGGTCCAAGATATTTGCTTCGAGACGTAACTGGGGTTAAGCTGTCACCTAAAGGTGCGTCCACATTTGTGACATGTACTCAGCGGACAGGACAGCGTGACATCAAGACAAAACATTGAGTGTGAACGTAACAACTTGTGTGGACACACATACTAGAGTTGTGCTGACACGGCCGCCAGTCGATCGATGGTTTCAGTCAAGCTCTATAGCCTTAGCACGAAATACTATCGAATACGTAATGTAAAGTTATCGACAGAACGTAACATTGCGATTGGCGGGCTATACAGGTTCACAAGAGGCAGACTGCCAATCACAATGCTCCGTTCTCTCGAAACCTTTACTTTACGAATTCGATAGGAGTTCATGCTAGTACTACAGCTATCAGCTGAATACGCGACGGACACGCACTTCTGACACGGTACCTAACGGTAAAATGTTACGTAAATGTAGACGCGGCATATGGGGTGGCTGTTACCAGTGCGGAAATCAACTCAGAAGATTAGGTAATAAACATTCATAATTCCATTTCAGTTCTTCCCAGATCTGTTCACGTTGAACATGAGCTACGGCTCCGTGGACGCGAGGAGATCAACTTTCAACATGAAGTACAGGCTCGTGGAGACGGTATACGAGTTACTGCAGGAGTTGAAAGTGTCCAGCTTCTCATAGAGTTAGCTAATAAGCCGGTGGCGAAGGGTGACCATATCTGAAAGAAAAACTGTTGGGAAGACACCTTGCTTGCAACCCCGATTTTACAGTAATTGACATTGAATTTTCGGCTTTAAACACATATGCTTAAAGTTCATATTTAAATGAAAAAGTCTTCACTCTACACGATGCCATTTAATTTTCGACTTTAATTGCATAGTAGTAAAGTTTACAATTCAGTGGCATCTTTTGTAATTTAACTAACTCCTTTTGTGTATCTACTTTTCTTTTTAATATTTATAAACGAATGTAGTGTCCACGTCAAGAAGGAACTTACATCACTTTTAGACTCGTATTATTTATGTTATGTGTATGTCATATGTAAAAAAAAATATAAATGACCATGTCAATCTAAAATCATACAATGCACTATGTAGATGTATCTATTAGTGTAAATTTAAACATGTCTAACATGGCTTCCCTTAGCAAGAATCCCGGACACCTCGTCATTGTAATAAGTTTAATTCTTACTTCCTATTCATATAAGTTTTAAGACGCTATCGGAATGTAAACTACCATATCAGATTCTATCTCTCTCTTTATAAGATTATTGCTTTTTAAATTCATTTATTTAATTCTTTATTGTACACAACCTAAGATTAATACAATAGGTTCACTGCTCAATTTTTCATTTACTTGTGCCACTTTCAAACTTTCTCTAATATACTCATTCCTTATCTAGCTTGTGTGATGGGTTCTAGTAAATACATCCATATTATACATAGGAAAACCCACCTTTACAAATATTCATATTTATGGACAAAAAAAATTGCACTTAGCGGGAATCGAACTCGAGACTCCTGTGTAGCAATTGTGTTCACTGCCGCCATGCCTCAGAGGTTATCGAGGTTTAGGTACCTATAGTACATAGCTAGCTCATAAGCTTCCTCTAAGTTATAATCCATTCATCGGGCCATCTTGTTTTCGGGTGCTTCTGACTTACCTTTTTCTCAAAACTTCATCAAAGCTGATACATTTGTTTCAAAAAGTTGTTAAAAGAATATTAGCATTTGAAAGCACTGATATTCTATGTAACCCCTCTAGGTAAGCTTAATGGTATGTTTTAAGAGTGGGTTCACATCGGTAGTGTAATGACCAGGCTTTGAAGCCGGACCTCTCAATCGTAAGGCCGATTCCTCAACCATTAGGCTTATATTTTACAGGTTCAAAAAAAAACTCACATTGTTTCTATAAACAATTTATACTATTTTTATTTTATCAGATAAAAAAAATAACTAAAAACTACTAATAGTAAAAAATTAATAGAGCGACCGTCGCCTACTAAAATTATAAAAAAAAACATTTTTTTTTTTACATAAATGAAATCAGTTACTTTTTCTATAATTTTCACGATTCCTTTTGTTACTTATTGGCAGTATATTATATACAATTTATATATATATATATATATTATATAATTCTACATGTTATTCGCTTTACTTTTGCGCGCGTTTCATAATAAATAATTAATTTATAATTATTTGACCGCGAAATAAAAAATACATTACACTTTGCCGATTATACAATAAAATTTAAATATCGAAGTCGATTTCCATTTGAAAACATATAACTATCGACTTCGAAAATAAATAGATTAAATACGAAATTTAAAACGCACACAAAAGTATTGAAGCTTTTGATTGCATTAGACTCGTTTGATAAAAAATATGTTTGAGTCCTTATTGGGTCATGAACTTAACCCTTTTTAGGCTGTGGTCTAGTGAAGAGCACTAGATACCCCACGATATTACTACGCAAATAAAATGTGAATTTGCAAGAAAATAATTTTTTAATTGTAATAAAATTGTGGATTGTGAGGTCCTAGTACCATTTCTAGGCCTAGGCCTCGTTAATTTTACCTTTTAATCAATGATTTTATATTAAAATGAGATAGGAACGGTATTGCCGCCAAAAATTGACAGTTAAAACAGCTGTTAAGATTAAAATACTTGAAGTTTTTTGCATGACTTTTGTGCAAATTTAAATGCACGAAATTTGCTCCACATTTGCACGAATGCTTAAATGCTGTCGTATCATTTTTGCATAAATTATTTTGTTTAGAATAAAAAAGTAGGTATGTTTTTGAATATTGACAATGACCGATCCATCCCATTTTGATATAACACCATCGCATTTAACATAAAATCTACGTCCAAAGCCACATTAAATAAAAACAAATGTCCAAATGTGGATTCGATATCTGAGGACTGACTTTTTATCACAAGCGCATTGAGATATAAAATTACTTAAATCGCCTCGAGTTCAATATTTCAAATATATCAATCACAGTCCTTTAAAATTAAAAAAAAGAAAAGTCAGTCCTCAGTAAGGGCTTAGGAAGCGGTGCGAGAAATTGAAGGGTTACACTAACCGCTATCCTATAGGTCTTTAGAGGAAGGGCCAACCAACGTTATAGTCTTGTACGATTTCTATGATTTTTTGAATCAAGAAATTTATTTAAACTTTAAGTTTCGATAATTTTAAAACGCCCAAACACGCTTCATTTCTTTAACGTCGTGTGGGGTACAAAAGACCCCCACGGTTGAACAAGTATAAGGCAATAACGACTTAACCCTTCCTCTCACAATGAATAAAACTATATTCCACGAATTTTATGGATTTAAACATATTAAGTTCCACGTGTACTAAATTCAATGGATTTTACCCAACTACATTAAATAAAAAACAAGATTATTTCTGGAATTAAATTAATTGACAACTATTCTATAAAGATAAACGCGTTATTTTATTTTTTATTATTATTTTTTGTTTTTGCTAATAATATGTACAATAAATGATAAGTATATAAATGATTTAAGTTCAGATGTTACTATTATTTTTACAATAATATAAAATATCTACACATTTTATTTATATAAAATAAAAAGTGTTATCTTTCGTGTCGTTTTTTTTTTAATATATATATTGCGTATGACAATACCACAGCTATTTAACGAGACCTTACCCTTCATTTTCACCATGAAACAAGTTTGATAAAAAAACTTTCACCAACTTGTAAAAGTCTTGTCAGAACACTTTAGACTTGTTTTATACATGTATTGAAAAAGTCTAAAACACTTTTTCGTTCCAACTATATCTATAGCCAACACATTTATTGTAACTTGTCAGATACATGTTTTAAATCTTGGTGAAAATGAAGGGTTAGAATTTGACAGTTTTGAGTTGACACAGAATGGGATCGACAAATACCCCAATTGTGATGATAATTATGCTAAATTATACAAACAGTGCTAAAAGGTCCCCGATATTACCTACTAATTGATAACCATAGTTACACTACTGAGAATATTTAATTGCCATTGAATTTTCAGCTTTATTTATACTTCAATTCAACATTGAATTTAGATTGAGTGATTGAGTTCTAATTGATAACCGTAGTTACACCACTGAAATTATTTAACTGCCATTGAATTTTCGGCTTTATTACTTAAGTTCAACATTGAATTTAGATTGAGTGATTCGAGTTCAGAAAATGAGTTTATTACATCGGTTCATTCACTCAACACAATACTATAACTTTGAACTTTAACTGTGTAAAATTAAAGTCTAAACTTAATTGTACTTTTTGTAATTTCAGTGGCTTCATCAATGATCGATTTTTATTAGATTCGGGGTTCAGAATTCTAGTAGTTTAAATGGGGTATGGATGGTAAGATATTTAACATTAAAACGTACTATCCTTTTTAGGTCCATATTCGGTGATTCTTCGAAAAGCGTATCAGTTTCCTTATGTCATAGACGCTGCACTTGTGTGATTAAATGTACTGAATAGTGCTTGATCTAATGTAAATCAATGGAAACGCTTTTAAAACTCCATAGTGTGGTAACTAGTGTCACCGAAATTATGCACGATATAACGGCTTGGTATATGATACTAAGAAATAATAACGTCCAAAAATAATAATGTACAAAAACGATAATGTCCGAAAATATTAATGCTTAAAAGTCATGTATTTATTTTGGATTTTGCACATTATTCGTACTGAAATTTGTATTTTGGACATTAGCCGTATTGGACATTTTAATTCTGTACATTATTCGTATTTGGACATTTTGAATTTTTGATATTAGTCTATCAACCCGATATAACGACCAATCACGTCACATGTATTTAAAATCAAAAAATCAATTGATAATCTAATCACGTCGCGAATTATTCGAACAACTTTTTTAAATAATCTTTACTTCACATTTTAGGAAACAAATGATAGCTGCTGGATATTTATTTTAAAATTTATTTTCAGTGTGTTTTTGAATTTGATTTTATATAATTAAATTGGCATTAATACTATAAAACTAAACTAATAGCTATGGCCGAATAGTTTTCAGATCTACTGGTACAACAGTGTTTTGTTGTACCAACTTAAATTATAATATGAATATCACTCTCTCTGATAGCTGTCGCAAATCAACTGGGGTCCATTTTACCCCAAGAACAACATTGAACGTGGAAATAACAAAGGTTAAAATGCAAGATGTACTTCGAAACAGAATGAAGATACATTGTTAATATTTTCTAAACTTCAAAAAAATCACCAAAGTTTTGCTTTCAATATCAAGGACGCGGAAGACCATATAAAATGGAAGAGAAAGAGTAGGAATGCAGACCCTGGATTCCAATGTGACAACTTGGGATACAACTATGTTGATGATAATGATGATGATGATGATGATGATGATGAAAATAAAATTAACAATAATGCAATTTATTAACAAATCAATTTGAAAAGGAAACCAACAGAAACTCTTATACTCAATGACAGCAATCTGTAAACACGAATTGAAATCTATGAATGGAAATTAAATTAATAATTTTCTGAAACTATAGATTGTTAATTCTCATAGGCTAAAATTTGCAGCTAACAAAACTTTTCAATTATAAATGTAGCAAGGAAACCCTAGTACCGAAACCCCATGGACCCATGGAAGTCTATATAGCCAGCAAACCATTACAGATACTGTTTACGTTATCAAAGGAGAAATCGCAAAGAATATTTAAAATAACGCTTCGTAACTATAAGCTTTTATTTTTAGGAACTACAATTTACCAACCGAAGAAGTCAAAGTTATTGTTTTACATGAACAAAATGTGATAAACTATAACAGTAGATTGGAAGAAGTTAAAGAAAAAATCTTTAGACGATTAAAATTGTTAGAATTCGTCATTTCTTGCAGTGACTTCGTAACAAATTCAAAGAATTATCACTATATTTAGAAGAGACCACTGCCTGGCTAGTCAAACTTAGGATATAAATCTATATATATTTGTGCCACTTCCAAGTGGATACATAATGAGTCAAACGCCTTTGTGAAGTCTGAATGGCTTTAGAGTATTCGTATTACGATAAGGTACACTTAAGTCTTGTGATTTGTAATGGTGAGGTGATTTTGGTGAATCTATACCTATATTGAGTTCTAATTTGGTAGCAATTTCCAGTGCTCTCAAAGGACTTTTCTCATGCACCAAGTACTGAGGTAGTGGCATTACTATTTCAACGAAACGTAGTATAATTCGTTATTACATTTATTTGTGTGAAGTAGCTTTTAACAAAAGCAGTGTATTTTATAAAAATAATCAAGAAATATAATGTAGAATATTTATTTTAGGAAATATTTATATCGTTGCAAGTATAAAATTAAGTTTTCTCCGGTATTGACTTATGATAGTTATATTTAATAGAACATCAGGATACATCAAATATTTCTTGATTCTGAATCTATATTCAAAGTTATGTAAACTCAATCAAAGGCATTTAACAATTCTATAGGGGGTACCACAAGGCACTATTTTCGGACCCTTCCATCAACTTCCTTGGTGCAGTGAGAATCGTCCATATTATTATGAAATCATCTAGCGTGTACTACTACTGTTATATGTTTACATCTAATGTTTGCTGGATTTACTTCTTAGTTGTAAGGTACTAACGTACAGTTTTGAAAATCCTTTCTTTAGGGACAACGAGGCAACTCTTAAATCTTTTGTTGACGAGAAAAGCAGTCATATGCCTAAACACTCCGCCTATTCCTAAGGGCAGTGACGTATTCTATTGTATTGTTGTAACTAACCAGAAGGACCAAAGTCTCTAGTGTTTTTTGGATATACGTTGCTAATTTTTTTGGTCTTTCGAGCATTATAAAAATCACCATTAGAGCTTTAATTATACAGCATCTAAGAACTAAATAGTTTGATAAATACATTGACCCATTTTCATCATTACAATTGCGTTTTGTTGTATAATATCTTTAAATTAGTAATTTTTATTTAAAGATGTCAAATTTCTCATTAGACACCCATACAGTAGGGAGTATTAAATAACCATAGGAATAATCAATGAGATATACCACAAGACCTTAGTAATACTCTCCATATATCTTTCCCGCTTAGTTAGCGAAATTGGAAGATGAATGAATGAGAAAGAGATATCTTCTCTCTTTTTCCCTTTTAAGGTACAAACCCATGGTGTTTTTTTATGTTTGTTAATAAAACCAAGCATTAAAATATAGAAGCTATATTCATTTATTTACACTGATGTCATCGACATTTTGATTTTATTTATATGGAAGTCGTTAAAAGCTTGGTGCATAGCGTATACCCTTCTTAGGGTATCTATGGCGTCACATTCTTGCGTGTCATATCAAAAGTTTGCGACAGCGCCATCTATTAGCACGGTGTCGCAAACTCTTGTAATTTCAACTGTCTTTATCTATATAAATAGCGAATATCGTCATATCCGAGTCAAATAAATAGTCATTTTTGTTAAAAAAATAATTGAGAACATTAAAAAAAAATTAAACTTGCGTTACGTTATAAAATTATAGTGAAACGTATTTTTGGTCAAGATCTTTTTAGGGTAGAATAACGCTCTAGCCCAGTCTATGGTCTACGAGTCTCCATCGGCAGACCAGACAAGGTCACATTCGAAACATGATTTGAAACTCCCGACACCTTTACCAACTTCAAGAGGCCCCGGAAATCGACTCACGCGCAGGAAACAGACATAAAACTCAACAAATATCAACATAGATGCTTAACAAGTTGCTCCGAAACATCGTTTTTAGTTAGATCCGCAAATTCCGCGGCCTTCCCTCTTTGTAGTATTTCTATTGTACTTCTCGACTCTAGTTGTTTGATGTGTTGCATTAGTTTCGCCTCCGACATGGGCTGAAGGGGTCTCGCCACGTTGAGGCTAGTCTTTTTAAGTGCTCTCGCCAGTGTTTTGAGAAACTTCGACCATTGCCGCTCGTTGGATGTTGCTTCGGGTGTGTTAACTAGTAATGCGGCTTTCTCTATTAACGCGCAGACGCAGCTTAATGTAAACTGGAAAGAAATTTGGTAGGGTTAAATGGATGATTGTGTCTGTAATAGTCATCCGATGCAAGCGATCAAGATCCGGAATCGTCGCCAAGATGTTGATGAATTGATAAATGTAAAGAAATCGATGACCAAATATTAGTATACATAAATAAATGTACTAAAATAAGTATACAGAATATATATAGGGATATATATGAACAGAAATAAGTATATAGAAATACGTGTACAGAAATAAATATACTGAAAAAATATACCGAAATAAATATACAGATATAAATATACAGAAATAAGTATACAGCAAGAAAGGTACAGAAATAAGTATACAGTAAGAAAGGTACAGAAATAAGTAGGTATAAAGAAATAAGTATGCAGAAATTAATATACGGAAATAAATATACAGAAATAAGTATGCAGTAATAAGTACACAGAAATAAGGATAGTTATCGCTAACGTCAAGTTCTTTCAGGCAACCTTAGGATCCCGCCGGACCACCAGTACCATAAGACTGTACCATTGATGGTACAAATGGTACTGAAGTATCCCACTAGTACCATTGATGGTACAAAGGATACCAAAATATGTCGCTGTACCACCTGTACCATTACCCAGTATCTTTGATGGTACATACAAGTGGCACTGATTGATCCCACTAGTACAATTGTAAAATAATTTCATATCATCCTCCTTAGTGTTATTTTAGGGACCAGACTGACCATCACACCACCCTGTCACACTAGTGTGGTGGTTAGGAATTCTATTTCTTACTTAGGCGGGCTTTGGATGAACAGATTAATAAATAGTACTATTCTGTGGTATATGTTAGGTATGAAATTACATTTAAACTGATCTATAAATACATTTTATTACGAAAATTGGCTTTTTGATTTACAGGTGAGATTGTTTTGTACTCCAAAAGTCTTGGTTGTGTCCTAAAAGGTACATAACTGCCTTTTAAGTAGTAAAACAGTACTTACAGAGGTGGTGAGGGCGTAGGGCGTCCTCGCCGGGTCAAATGCCTCCGCCAGCATGCTACACGACTCTAGTATAGGCGACCAGCCCGTCGTGTTCTGTATATAACTGTGAAATACGAAACAAGTTATAGAATTTTATTGAATAATGTATTTACAAAAACAAATTTCCCTATCCTTTCCGACACAGGACAACACGTGCATGGCTTAGATGTCACTCGCATACGGTACAGAATATTCCATCAAGAACCAAGCGGTTCGGTGAGTCTTTGCTCTGCCGCACCACTAAGTCCTGGAATTCCTAGCCGGCGCATGTGTTTCCTTCTTCCTACAGTCCCGGGTCCTTTAAGCGCGGCGTGAAAAAGTATCTGATGAGGCCGTCAAGCTGAGCGCCACCATTGTAGCACTGAACGTGTTTGCAATGGTGACCCTCTTTCATGAGACTTTGTCTTCAGCTTAACATCAGGCGAGGTGAAGTCAAATTGACGGGTCACAGATTGAAAAAAAAGGCAGAAATAGTTTTTTTTTCGAATAGTCTAACAAGTAGTAGCCGCGGTAGCCTAGTGGTATGGGTAATGGACTGCTGAGACGATGTCTCGGGTTCGATCCTAGGTTTCCCATGGCACACACCAATGACTTTTCGAAGTTACGTGTGTATTTATCGCCGGTATATAAGTGCTCGGTTAATGGCAATAGGCTCGCCACCTATTACATTGGGACCTAAAACATAAACTGGCGAAATGTGGGTGCTAGCACTTCTGCCTACCCTTTCGGGGATAAAAGACGTGAGTTTTAAAAAAAATCTCTATTTGGTCATTAATCACACTTAGAACTAATCGATATTGTGCGATTAAATTTCACTTTATAGCACATTACTAGTTTTATACTGTCATATATTAATAAACAGTTAAACTGGTTCAAAACTTTCGTTGGTTTAGAATAGAAAAACAAAATTATAGTGCAAGGTGTCCTTGTTACCTGATCTCGTGGGGGGCGGACACACGGAAACGAATTTACTGGCGTGGCTAACGTGGCTCTGGAAGACTTTTTTAAGCTTGAAACTTGACATTGGCGTCTCGCCATTAATTTTGTAAAACGTTTACATTTACTAGAGACTGGCAAAATTGCGGCTATCCTGGCGCAGAAGCCATTTTAAGAAAAGAATAATAATAATAATACTTTATTTATTTTCTTCCACAAAGGTAGGCACATAAAATCCATTCTCAAAATACATTCAATTAACCATTACAGTCGAAGACCTTTGTGGGAGACTGGTATCTGCACTAGGAAAACCTGTCATACAGAAGAAGTAGTAGTGGTTGTACCTCCGGTAGTGCTTGGCGAGGTGCGCGAGCGCGGCGGGGTCCCGTCGCGCGGCGGGCGGCAGCGCGCGCAGCACGCGCGCCCACAGCGAGCGCAGGCGCGGGTGGCCCGGGCACACGCGCGACACGAAGCGCGACACCAGCGTCTGGGGAACAGGCATTTAAAAAAAAATTATGACAGGTGGCAGAATAACGTCACGATCGAGGTTTTGGCGGGAGGGGGACAGTCGTTAAAAAAAAATTATGACATGTGGCAGGAAAGCGCGATGATCATAGCTTTACAAAATTAAAAAAAAAGGCAGAATAGTGCGATGATCATAACGCTGGAGTTTTGGCGGGAACGCAAAAAGTGTCATAGCGCTGCAGTGTTTAATTTTCTAAATTTGGTGTAAATTTGAATTTAAATGTGTAAAAATGGTGGAGTTTTAGACATAACGGCTTGGACAAAGCACACAAGTGTAGGAGAGTGGAATATTGTAGTGAATTGTGATTTTTCGTGTTGGTGTCAAAATCTCCCTAAGAAAAGCTTCTAGTAAAGTTTATTAAAAATTATGACGTGTGGCAGAATAACGTGACGATCGAGGTATTACGGGAGGGGAACAGTCATTAAAAAAAATTATGACGTGTGGCAGAATAACGTGATGATCATAGCTTAACAAAATTAAAAAAAAAACCGACCTTGGTCATGTTTTTGACAATTATTAAAAAAAAACCACCTTTTTTCCCCGAAGTCGAAGGTACTCCTGGTACACAACATATCGATGTAAAAAAATACTATTTGCCATTTTTTATTATTTTTTTTTCTCGTTATTGAATTTATGTACTCTCTATTATATCAGTACAGCTAAATGAAAAACTAATTTCATAAAAAAAAGATTACCTACTGCAACAAAAATACAAATGGCGTGAAAATGCGAGTTCATATTTTTTCATGAAATTTTTGTTTCATTTAGCTTTACTAACACGATGGAGAGTAAATAACGCCAGTTGAACGGTATAAAAAATCCAAATCGCAATTATTTTAAGCCGATACCGTGTACCTTCAGCTTGGAGAGTGTTCCCCTTACACCCCATATACAACAATAGACAATAGACTCACCCCCTATTATGTGGGACCTAATAATATGTGAAATATAATCCCAACTCACCTTCCCTTTCCTAACCGACAGTATTTGTTGCAGGCGGTCGCTGTGCAACAATCCCGCAAACATTTTATTCAACAGATCATCCTTGTCCTCATCCAGAAGGTTCTTCACGGGGGCCGGTTTCTGGTTCACAGCTAGGTTTACCACCTAAAAATACAAAAATTTAATGGTTACACAATTAGCGAGATACTTGTTAAAAAAAACTGCTTTTAGGGTGTCATTTTTAGGGTTCTGTAGCCAAATGGCCTGACGGAGGTAGGACACGACGGTAACTCCCGTCCGAAATGAGCTGTCCAACTGGGGAAGTTGTGTTCCCGCCGGTAAGTAGGGTAGCCAGAGCTCACTGTACCCCTCCTTCCCCTCCCATTCCTAGCCTCCCCACCCCTTCCCAGCTCTCCACCTTTCCCTTCAGGGTGGGCAGCGCGTGTGTGACACCCTTAGTGTTGCACACGTATATAGGCCACGGTGACCGCTTTCCATCAGGTGGGCCGTGTGCTTGTCTGCCACCTACGTGGTATAAAAAAAAAAACGGAACTCTTATAGATTCGTCATGTCTGCCTGTCTGTTTGTTTGTTTGTCTGTCTGTCTGTCTGTCTGTCCGTCCGTATGTCAAAACCATTTCATTGGCGAATTGAGAATGTCTGTTTCATTATCCACTACCTATATCTATTAAAAAGTTTATAACTAATGTCTGTCTGTTTTCTCTTATCAACATTTGATATAGGGTGTGGAAATTTGTCAAATAAATAACAATTTGGCCACCAGGAAACTTAATTCCTTGTGGCCAAACCAGTTTGGCAAATCAGTTTGGGCAGGAAACCCTTTAATAAAGTGGTTGTGAAACTGTAGGAACACTTTCTGGGCAACCATTTTTTTTTAAATATAAGCAGGGACACAAGCCTATAAGCTTAGCTGGAAGGGTTATTCCAGCTAAGCGTAATGGCTTGTGTTAGGAGTTGGTTCACATCGGTGGTATAATGTCCAGGATTCGAACCCAGGACTTCTCGATCATAAGGCTGACTCCTTAACCAATATAATAGAGGTTTTTTTTTTTATACAACTTAGGTCGCAGACAAGCACGCGGCCCACCTGATGGTAAGTGGTTACCGTGGCCTATGGGCGAGTGTAACCCCTGTAAGAACAGAGACATTCTGTGTCGTCAGCGCAAAAGATGTAGGATAAGCCTTTGGTTTTCCCACTGACAACACAAAACCTCTCTAGTGAGCTCTGGCTACCCTACTCACCAGCGAAAACACAACACAAGGTTATTAAACGGCGATATTCTGTAGGGCAGAGGTACTTCCCCAGTTGGACTGCTCGATTGGGACGAATATACCGTCGTGTCCTACCTCCTCTAACAACAAACAAGGTAAACATAATAACCTGTCTCTTGTCAATGCTTTCACTCTTCGGACTGTCCTGCTTAGGCCTTCTCTGCACTGACTCGATGTTCTTAAGAAATAAGTTGGACACCTCCTGCTGTTCACTCTCCGCCTCCTTCTGCGCCGCTTCTAATTGCTTCTGTTTCTCTTCTCTTTCCTATTGTAGAAAAAAAAGTAGTATTATTTTGATAGACAACCGACTGTAGTAAAACTGTATTTTTTTGTATGTTCGGTATCAAGTATAAAACCTAAAACCCGGATTTATATTTGTTTAAAGTGACGTGTCCGGATTTTCTCTACTTTTTTTTCTTTTTTTTCGTGTGCTGGATTCCCCTATGCCCCCGTACGAAATCAAGTTTCGAAACTAGTTTCTAAATAAGATTAACATTTCATCTGAAACTGATTTCCAAATAAGAATAAACAATCTGTTTTCGAAACTCGTTACCAATTAAGAAAAGTAATTATTCTCCCGAAACCGAGCTTCAATTATTTTTATTTATACTACGTAGGTGGCAGACAAGCACACGGCCCACCTGATGGAAAGCGGCCACCGTGGCCTATGAACGTGTGCAACACTAAGGGTGTCACACACGCGCTGCCCACTCTGGAGGGAAAGGGGGAGAGCTGGGAAGGGGTGGGGAGGCTAGGAAGGGGAGGGGAAGGAGGGGTTTAGTGAGCTCTGGCTACCCTACTTACCGGCGGGAACACAACACGATGGTTATTATGACCGCGGTCTTCTGTAGGGCGGAGGTACTTCCCCAGTTGGACAGCTCATTTCGGACGGGAGATACCGTCGTGTCCTACCTCCGTCATCAATTATTCTCCCGAAACCGAGCTTCACTATTATCGCGTCAAACACTCACTAACCTTCAATATTAACGCGTTAGATATCGCCAAAGGGTCATTTAGCTCCTCCAACCGAAGTAATATTAGATACAACGCCTCGATGTCCAGTAGTAACTGTTTCGTCCTTTTCATTTCCCTTGGGACCTGTGAATTGGAACAGGGTTTAGTAATACACATTTGGATGATAAACAAGCCTGGAAATGAGCTGTTCACTCCACTTGCTACTCAGCTAAATTTTGTATCTAGACTAGGTAAACTATTGTAAATAGACCAAAAAAAAAGAAAAGCCCGCTGAGTTTCTTGCCGGAGTCTTCTCAGGTTGGGGCCGCGTTTCGAACCGGTGGTTCATTTGCATTTGATAAAATATTGTTGATATTGACGTTTTGTAAGTTCCGTTTACTGGTCTATGTAGAATAAATGATTTTTGATTTGATTTGATTTGATTTGAGTAACCTTTTTGATTTGATTTGAGTAACCTTAGCACGAAACACTATCGAATTAGTAATGTAAAGGTATCGACAGAACGGAGCATTGCGATTGGCGGGCTACACACGCACACGGGTTCACAAGAGGCAGACTGCCAATCACAATGCTCCGTTCTCTCGAAACCTATACATTACAAATTCGATAGGAGTTCATGCTAGTGCTACATAGTTGCGTTAACCGATCGTAATCGGTATGTGGGTGGCGAGACGTAGAAAGCATCGACGTCAGAGGGTCTAGACAAAATGCATTCGCTCCGAATCGAATCCAGTGGCTCCAGCCAAAATGCATTCGCTCCGAATCGAATCCAGTGGCTCCAGCCAAAATGCATTCGTTCCGAATCTACACTCGTCGTCGCTCTGAAAATGTACGGGAGTCACTCCCATACATTTTCAGAGCGACGACGAACGTAGATCCGGAACGAATGCATTTTGGCTTGAGTCCCACAGCTACATTCGCCATCGCTCTGTGCCTCTAGCACAAACCACTGGCGAGAAAATATTCCAATCTATAGTCCATTTGTTTAGGTACTTAAAAAAACGTAAACAATCTTGGTTATGTCTTTAAAATACCTAAGTTTTGTTCAAAAGCTCAGTATAGAAATACTTTTCTACTTAGAAACGTATTATAAAGACTAAATATCGGTATCGAACCACTAGTTAGTCAGTTAGTTAGTGAAGTTTATTTGTTTAACATGTGTTTTTATAAAAACTTGCGACAACATTGTTTACATTTTTGAAGTACCTAGCCAAATGGAGTTTTTTTTTTATTGAGGATAAGCTTACGTTTGACCACTATCTTACCTGGTGGTAAGTGACGATGTGGTCTACGATGAATCACGTATTATGAATATAGTTCAATAGCAAAATCGGTAGGCACATAATAAGCCTTTCCGAAGAACGAAATCTATGCTTCGAGCCCTCTCCGTGAGTAGCGGCGCTGCCGTGAAACTAATTACTACACCACGATGGCAACTCAAAAATGACGTCGATTCGACAGAAGAAGAATAGAAAAATGTATGTAATTTCAAAAGCGCTCCTGTCGTGCGTAAAAGGAACTAAATTTGGTAGGACGAACACTTTCGTAATAACCGTCTAACATATTATCCGTTATCGAAACCTTCACTTCACGAATTCTATAGTGGTTCGTGCTAGAGGCACTGACTGTCAGACATTATTCGATTGTCAGACAAAGTTTGGATCACATGACATTCCAACAACTAAATGTCACTCGCATACATTTTCGACCTTTCTATTGACGATGTAGCCAATAGAAATTTATTTTTCAATATAGTGCTGTCTCACTCGCTCTCGACTGATGACTGCTATTTTTATCTCTTTCTATACCTCGTCCCCCACCACACCGCCCTTAACTCGCAATTTTTTTTCTGTAATTTTTTAGTGTGGATGGACTAATTAATAAAAGGTATACTCACTTCTTGCGGATGCGTGGTGCTGGCAACACTGGATGCTCTCGACATCCTTGAGGGGGCTGCATCCGCCCCCACTACTTCCACATCGATGATCTTCCTGGGAGCCGTCACGCTGCCACACTGCAAGAGTTGCAAGTTGCAATATAACATTATAACCTGAGGCTTGAGCTTTACCCGCAAGAAATTTTAATCCCGTTCCCGCACATCGCGGTGACCCTTTGACGGAGGTAGGACGGCAGCACGAATGTGACGCCCCTGGCGTTGCAAACGTCCATAGGCCACGGTAACCACTTTCCATCAGGTGGGCCGCGTGCTTATCTGCCACCAGAGTGGTATAAAAAAGATCTTTTTCTTAAATTCGCGCCTATATCCCCGAAGGGGTAGGCAGAGGTGCTAGCACCCACATTTCATCAGTTTATGTTTAGGTTCCAATGTAATAGGTGGCGAGTCGATTGCCATTAACCGGGCACTTATAAACCTGCGATAAATACACACATAACTTCGAAAAGCATCGTAGTCATTGGTGTGCGCCATGGTAAACCTGGAATCGAACCCGAGACCTCGTCTCAGCAGTCCATTACCCATACCACTAGGCTATATAGAAAAATCTAATGTGTTGAAATCTTTTAGACTGAGCAAATAGGCATAATTTTAAGCAGTCATACCTGTAACTTCCCAAGGGAGTTCTCAAACTGCGTTGGTACGTATGTGCGGGGCGTTCCACTGTCTTCACTTGTTGAGTTGTGTCGGTTCGAGTTGTGTCTCTCCCGATGTGTGTGAGTCTCTTGTTTGACACCTGCGTTGTATATAAATACCAATCAGTCAATTAGCCTATTGTAAGGGGTGACGGGTGGAGCCGACTGTCACCCTAGCAGAAGTACGCCGTCTCCCCATACCCGGGGGCTAGACGGGGACACCGTGGTCCCTATATCCGATGGGGGGTCATCTCAAATAAGAGGTCCACGGGTCTGCCGGGGTGCGAGGGATATGTTGGCTACTATCTCACCTCCAGCAACTAAAGACCCAAAGACGGCGCACGTTTTAGTCGGTTCGAGTCCGACATAACCTACGCAATTGGCTCCGGTGGGAGGTATCCATTGGGACTTTTCGCACTATAGAAAAAAATAAAATTAAAGAAAAACAAAAAGCCCGACTGCGTATAAACTAATTTTAAAAATTACGTGGAAGAAATAATTAAATAAAAGCTAAAAAGAAAGAAAAAAGCCCAGTAGTTCAAAATTCATATAATACTCACAGTCGGAGTCCCTTGGGAAGATTTGATTGGTAAAATTTAAATAGGCGCAAACTAAAACACTACCAGTGCTTTTTTTTTTCGAGTTTTTCTTCTCTCGCAATGATATCGTCTGTGGACTCTGGACTATTATGACCTCGGATGCGACCGGGTCTAACGCAATGATGATAATGATGATTGAGAAAGATTAGAAGAGAAAAACATGTATGGAAAGTTGTCTCCTTACCTCCACTGTAGAATGGATGGTTCTGTTGGTTCGCTTTATGCGCCTCTTTGATACCCTCTTTCTCTTTACTCGCTTGCCTCTCTAAGAACACCTGGAAATAATAATAGGCTAGTTTAATCATAAAGTTATTAGTAACACTTAATAGCAACAAAGTGTTCTTTCGCTCGACTCTTGCTCACAGTGATGGTACGATGTGAGCAAGTAATGCTCAAGGAGACGGCGGAACGGGTTCAGAGAAGATTCCGAAACCGCACAGCCCGCGATGAGCGGAGATGACTCGGACGTCGGAGGTCGCAGATTGACCTCCGTCCCCCCATGAGCGCGGGTCTAAGGGTGACGGGTGACTGGTGAGGCCTGTGGTCCATACCCGGAAGCTAGACCGGCTCTAGCCAAAATGCATTCGTTCCGAATCTACATTCGTCATCGCTCTGAAAATGTATGGGAGTGACATTTGTTGTCGGAATCGGCTTTCTAGATCAGGTCAGTCGGTCACATTCGCCGAAAACCATTGGTTGAATTGATAAATTAATAAAAGTAGCTAAGATACTGACATATACGGTCTAACTTTAGGTAACCACGTTCCATCAGGTGAGCCGCGTGCTTGTCTGCCACCTAAGTGGTATAATAAAAACTATAATCTACATACGGAGGTAGGACACGACAGTATCTCCCGTCCGAAATGAGCTGTCCAACTGGGGAAGTACCTCCGCCCTACAGAACACCGCGGTCATAATAACCATCGTGTTGTATACCGCCGGTAAGTAGGGTAGCCAGAGCTCACTGTACCCCTCCTTCCCCTCCCCTTCCTAGCCTCCCCACCCCTTCCCAGCTCTCCCCCTTTCCCTTCAGGGTGGGCAGCGCGTGTGTGACACCCTTAGTGTTGCACACGTTCATAGGCCACGGTGGCCGCTTTCCATCAGGTGGTCCGTGTGCTTGTCTGCCACCTACGTAGTATAAAAAGCTATAAACTACATACCGTATAGTAGAAGTCGTGTATGTAAGGCGTGCCGGTGTTCAGCTGCAACAGCTGTATGTTGATGAGCCACTGTTTCTCTCGCTGCGTCATCAGCCCCGCGTACTCATCGCTCTCGCTACCGCTTGTGTCGTCGCCGTTCATTGAATTTCTGTGAATATTAAGCATTTTTATAGTACAACTAGCAAACCCGGCGAACTCCGTATCGCCATGTGAAAAATGATTTTCCCGCTTTTCTGTTGACATTTTTCGTGAATTTTCTTTGCTATAAACCTCACGGAGCCCGAGACCTTTCCAACGAATGCAAAACCGTAGAAATCGGTTCGTGCGTTCTGGAGTTATAGCGTCAGGAAGGAAAACCTGACTTATTTTAATATAATAGATATGTTCTAGAGAATTCTTTATTGAAGATATAATATACTTATGGGTTAAAAAGGGTGTAACAAGGGTTAAAAAGGGTGCAACAAGGGTTAAAAGGGGTGCAACCAGGGTTAAAAGGGGTGCAACCAGGGTTAAAAGGGGTCCTCAGACGAGCAGCCGCCTCCTTTATTTGCGAGTGGTAAGGTCCATGGCCCTATACGGGGCCCCCGTATGGGTCGACGCCCTGACGGCGAAAAACATCGCCTTGCTGCGACGTCCGCAGCAGGTGATGGCCGCCGGGGCGGTAAGAGCTTACCGCTCCATCTCATTCGAGGCGGCTTGCGTTATGGCGGGCTCCCCTCCGTGGGAGCTGGAGGCCCGTGTCCTCGCGTCAGTGTATCATTGGCGCGAGGAGGCCCGGGGCCGGGGCGAGTTCCCGGCACCCTCGGAGGTGAGAGAGCGGAGGCTCCAGGCGAGACGGTCCTTGCTTCTGGAGTGGGAGCGGCGGCTGGCCAATCCCACGTTTGGAAGAGTGACCGTCGAGGCGATCCTTCCGGTCCTCAGAGACTGGATGGACAGATCGCGAGGGTCGGTGACGTTCCGAATGGCGCAGGTCCTCTCGGGGCATGGATGCTTCGGGAAATACCTGTGCCGACTGGGACGGGAGCCGACCAGTGGGTGCCACCACTGTGGCGGCGATGATGACACGGCGCAGCACACCCTAGAGGAGTGCCCCGCGTGGGCTGGGGAGCGCCGTGCTCTCATCACCGAAGTGGGGACGGACCTCTCGCTGCCGGCCATAGTTCTGTCTATGGTCGGCAGCGATGAGGCGTGGGCGGCGGTTCAAACCTTCTGCGAGACCGTTATCTCGCAGAAGGAGGCGGCGGAGAGGGGGAGGGAAAAAGACCCACTTTCCCTCCCACAGCGCCGCAAGCGAACCGGGGTCCGGAGGAGGCGGTACCACCAACTCCTCCCCCCCTAACTGTAGGCCGGGCAGTAGACGCGGGGGCGTCTGCTGCCCTTACATAGGCCTCGAGGTTGAAGGCGCACGTCGTGTCGCGTGTGCCTTGCCTAGGCGGGCGGCAGAAGGACTCCTCTTCTGCCGCACCAGAGACGGGCCTGCCACTGAGTAGTGGCGGGCGACTCGCACGGCGATGGCGGAAGATGTTGTTCCCGCCATCGTCGATATGCGATGACGACGGACACCGTGGTGGTTTAGTGGGTAGTCTGATTTCTGGTAGAGGTCAGGAGTCCCACACAAAGCTCGCCCCCGCCCCTGTAGGAGGTGAGCGAAGTGCGTAAATGCATTCCACAAAAGTTAAAAAAAAAAAAAAAAAAAAAAAAAAAAAAAAAAAAAAAATTAAAAAAAAAAAGGGTTAAAAGGGGTGAAACAAGGGTTTAAAAGGGTGGAACAAGGGTTAAAAGGGTGGAACAAGGGTTAAAAGGGGTACAACAAGGGTTAAAAGGGGTGCAACAAGCGTTAAAAGGGGTGCAACAACGGTTAAAAGGGGTGCAACAAGGGTTAAAAGGGGTGCAACAAGAGTTAAAAGGGGTGCAACAAGAGTTTAAAAGGGTACAACAAGGGTTAAAAGGGGTGCAACAAGCGTTAAAAGGGGTGCAACAACGGTTAAAAGGGGTGCAACAAGGGTTAAAAGGGGTGCAACAAGAGTTAAAAGGGGTGCAACAAGAGTTTAAAGATTGTGAAACTGTTTACTCGCGAGCGGAGCCATGGATATACTATACAAGGTGTTAGGAAAAAGCTCCCTAAGCCGAAGGCCACTGGTAGTACTCCTGGTATACTATTATGTCTATTGACATAAAAAAATTACAGTTTGGTCATCTTTTTGATTGTTTTCCAATTTTAGTTTTAATATTTTTTTTATGTTTTTATACCATATAATCTGGTTTATCCGTAAAAGTAATTGGGACAAGGGCACGGAGATGATGATGATGATGATGATCATACGGAGTACCATTGGTTTATTTTTTGTAGTGATGTTTTTCATGAAATTATCGTTTCATTTAGCTTTATACGATGGAGAGTACTAATTAAACTGTACAAAAAATAAATAAAAAAGTAACAAAATATAAAAAAATCAATCAATTTTTATGCCAATATGTGATGTACAGTCAACGCCAAAAGTTGATTAACACAAAAATATTTAAAATCCTTCTTACATTGGAGTGAACGTGCCCAGAGGTTTAGGTATATAGTTTTAGAATCCCTTAAGGGCAAAGTTCATATATTCCGCGGTTTATTTATAATTTTATAATCGGTTTAACAGTTGTGATAATCAATAAATTACCATTTGTTAAGCTACTTATGGCATTGACTGTACCACGAGCACTAACAGGGTCCTTTGGCTTCTGGACCGTTTCCCTAAACCTGTATAAAAAAAACAATATATACCTGTTATTATATGTCCCATTCAACCTCTGATTTAACATCGGATGATTGTACTGACTATTTGTGAATATATTCCGATTGTTATTCAACATCGGATGATGGTTTGCATTATGAAAACTATTTATATTATTAAATTGCAACATCGGATGCGTATTCTGTATCAACTGTACCAAATTCTGCGACGTCAACAATTGTGGTTGTTGTTTAGAATTGTTGTATATCCGACTCTTTTGAACTTTTTGTTCTTTCTGTTGGGGTTGTTGCAATTTTTGTATTTGTTGTTTTTGTTGAGAGTTGATGTTGTTTACGTTGTTGAGTTGGTTGCTTGGCGATTTTATACTGTTGATGGGTTGTTGTTGGTTTTTCATGACCATTTGTTGGTTCATTATCATGTTTTGTTGGTTTATTTGTTGGTTGATGGGTTGATTTAATGGTTGCTCTGGTTTTGTGGGCATTGAGGGGGCCTGTGAATTAAAAAAAAACATTTTAAAACACCGTAAACGATAAATGTTGTATTAAAGTAATAACTTTATCGGTTTCAAGTAATCTCCAAAATGGCTATGCCGATTATAATGGAAGTTTTATTATACATAGCTGATGTCATAAATTGTAACTTAGCCTTCAGTAATTCCGCCTGTCACCCTAGCAGTAGCGCCGCTTGTCACCCTAGCAGAAGCCTCCCTATAACCGGGGGCTAGACGGGGACACCGTGGTCCCGAAGGGGATCATCTCTAAAGAGACGGCCCTAGGTACGACGCGGTGCGAAGGATATTTTGGCTACTATCTCACCTCCGGTAACTAAGGACCCAAAGACAGCGCAACCTCCTCAACCAGTTCGAGGGGGAGGGTGGCTTGAGGGGGATTATCCGTGGTAATTTTTCGAAAAATAAATAAACATAACCTAGAAGCAAGTATACAAAGAAAAAAAAAATTACTTACACGAAAATTATTATTATATTGTCCCATATTAGGGTTGAAATTCTGTCTAGGCATATTGATCCCAGGGGGCGGCGCGATCATCCTAGACCCTTGACCCATCATATGCTGATATTGGTTAATAGCAGGCGGAAATTGGTTACCATTCGGCACCATCTGATTCATATTCTGGTTCATTTGACTCATATTCTGATTCATTTGACCCATATTCTGATTAATTTGACCCATATTCTGATTAATCTGGTTCACATGATTTACATTCGGACCAATCGGATTCAAATTCTGACCAATCTGGTTCGTACCCTGACCAATTTGGCTCATATTCTGACCAATCTGGTTCATGTTCTGACCAATTTGACTCATACTCTGACCAATCTGGTTCATACTAGGGTTCATACTTTGATTCATTTGGTCAATACTTCGACCAATGGGAGCCAAGCTGTGGTTAATCTGGTTTATGTTTGGACCTATATGGTCCATATTTCGATTCATATTGTTGTGTAAACCTAATGCGTTCAGTTTCAAAGACTGACCTTGGTTCACATTTAAATTCATATTCTGACCAATCGGGTTATTCTGACCAATCGGGTTATTCTGACCAATCTGGTTATTTTGACCAATTTGGTTGTTCTGACCAATTTGGTGCATAGACATATTCTGAGACAGCGGGTTCATCATATTTCCCGGAACCCTTTGGTTGTTTTGGAATTGATTGTTTTGCATGAAGGGGTTGTTTTGATTAACATGGTTCTGATGACCCATCTGATTGCTCATCTGGTTCATAAGGTTATTGAGGGGTTGGTTCATTTGGTTGAGATTGTGGTTCATGGTTTGCTGTGGGGCAAACGGTAAGGGTACGGGTGCTTGTAGTCCTGGTGGTCTCTGAAGTATGACCGGTGGAAATCTGGGCTGTAAAAAAAAAAATTATTTAATAACTGGAATTAAATTTTTTATTTACAGATTCTAAATCTTGATAAACATAAGAAACTTCGGGCATTCGTGTGAGGCCTTGAAAAGTCGAACAAATGGTCTAACTGTATTACTTCGATATCGCCCAAGGGTTGAGAAGGTCAGATGGCCGTTGTCTCCCGGAAAATATCTAAGTTCAGCCGGGTCCCAGTTCGACTTAAAAAGTAGACCCCCAAAATCAGGGATGAAGGTCTCGGATGAGATTAGGAGGATTATAGAAAATTTGACCTCTCTGATCTCTGATCATTTGAGCACCTCCTCTCTGTATGTGCTATACATAAAGTTATCTTTAGAAGAACAAGGTATGCGGGTGATATACGTCTCTTCACACAAAACCTAGGCTTGATAAAGTGACAGAGTATATGAACAGTGCAACGTTTTTTATAAACCGTTATCAACTTTGACAGTAACAGAAATTGCAGTTACGTCAATGTATGTACACTAAATGTCACAATCACAAGTCACTACCACTGACATTTTATTATTATTTATTTATTTATTACCTTACAAACACAATACCGGTTGATTTTATAGTGGTTTCGGAAAAAAGATTTTGGCCACAATTTCGATAGTAAAATCGTAAGGAAGTCAATTTGGCGAAAAAAAAAAAAACAAAAAAAAAGTTACGTCAGTAATACTTACTTGGAAATAGCTCTGGTTGTTGAAGTTCTGTTGTTGTTGTTTCTGGCGGAGTTGACGCTCGAGTTCTTCCACCGTGCACACATTTTTGAGACTTGGGACAGGTTGCTAAAAATAATATGAAAAAAAAATAATATTAGAAAAATTTAAAAAAAATATCATCAGTTGGGGTGGGCAGTATAACTAAGATACGGCTGAACTTTTTTTTTTCCTTGAAGCGACTGCCGTCGCACCTCCACAACCAAATTGGCGATGGCGATATCGAAGTTCTGTAGTTCGGACTTTTGAGGGCTCCAACTATCCGTAACAACTTCCATAGATATTTGTATGACAACCGGGACCGACGGCCTAATGTGCTCTCTGAGAGACGACCAGACCACTGCAAATAACCATAGTCATGCGTACAAATATTTGCACTGAGCGGAGATCGAACCCGCACCTCCTGCGCAGCAGTCTCGTTCACTACCGCCCCGCCACAGAGGCTATCAAATAAATAATCTACATGTTATGTTATGTTAATACTAAAATAAAGAGGAAAAATTTGTATCTGTGTATGTTTGTAATGAATAAAATCAAAAACGACTAGGCCTATTACAAAAATTCTTTCACCATTGGACAGCTACATTCACCTTTTTTTTATCGTGCGCAAAATCCTCACGGATACCACCTCCGCCAAAAACGGTGGAGGTGATTATGTTGGACTGGAACCGACTAACGCCGTCCACGGTCCTTAATTGCCGGAGGTGGGATTATACAAGACATTTTGTATGGGCACTCACTTTTTCCAAGCCGACAGGATTGGCCCTAACCTCCCTTTTTTTCCCCAGTCGGGGGAACCGACTAATGATCACGATGAATTGGTTGCCATAATGTAGGGAACATATCTGTCTCAGGAGATGTCCAGCTACGGGTGTGAGGACCCATCTAACCTCATAAAAAGTTTGTAGAACTCACCGTAGGTACAATTGGGAACGTCTGAGGGTCATGGCGCCAAACGCTGGAACCAAAAGAGCGTGAGTGCGGCGCATCCGTCTCGTCCAACACTAACTGGGATAGCGATGCTTCTGTAAACAAGAATATAATTCATCATTTTTTTTACAGACTACCTATGTGCGATATTTTCCGTGAAGGGACTGCCACCTGGCCTCCAAAACGTATAGCATAACATAACATAAACTCACGCCTTTATCACCGAAGGGGAAGGCAGAGTTGCTAGCACCCACATTACGCCAGGTATTTTTTTTATCTATGGCACGTCAATTTGACTTCACCTCGCCTGATATTAAGCTGAAGGCAAAGTCTCATGAAAGAAGGGTCACCATTGCAAACACGTTCAGTGCTACAATGGTGGCGCTCAGCTTGACAGCCTCATCAGATGCTTTACCCCGCTTAAAGGACCCGGGACTGTAGGAAGAAGGAAACACGTGCGCCGGCAAGGAATTCCAGGACTTAATGGTGCGGCAGAGTAAAGACTCACCGAACCGCTTGGTTTATGTTCAAGTCCCAATATAATAGTTGGCAAGTGTTGCCAATAACCGGGCACTTATAAACCTGCGATAAATACACACATAACTTTGAAAAGCATCGAAAAGTCATTGGTGTGTGGTAAAACCTGGGATCGAACCCGAGTCCTCCCTTCTCGTCTCAGCAGTCCATTACCCATACCACTAGGCTACTAGGCTAGTATCGAAGTAAAAAGAGAATGAGGAGTCCTTACCAAGTTCCGTCTTGGCGAAGTCGTCGATACCGGAGTTATGTCGACGGCTGCTCTCCAACTGCTCCGCAAGATGCTCGTGTTCCACCTCCCAATCAAACTCATCGGCTGTGGGAGAAGATATACTTGTTATGATTTTAGATTGACATGGTCATTTACATATTCACTGTTAAAACGATAGGGATATTTACCATGTTTGTTGGTTTCATTTCGTAACCGATATTTCGGCGCTGTTGCAAGCGCCATGATGAAATTGACGAAATGAAACCAACAAACATGGTAAATATCCAGATCGTTTTAATAGTGAATACTTGTTATATTACACAAATCATGTCATCGAGTATTTTTTTTATGGCATGTCAATTTGACTTCACCTCGCTAGATGATAAGCTGAGGGCAAAGTCTCGTGAAAGAGGGTCACCATTGCAAACACGTATACAGTGTGTTAACGGAACTCTTTCGAAGCCAAAGGTAGTACTCCTGGTACACAACATATTGGCATAAAAAAAAAATTACGATTTGGCAATCTTTTTTCGCATTATTTACTCTTTATTGTATCAGTAAAGCTAAATGAAAAGATAATTTCATAAAAAAAACGTCTCTGCAAAAAAAAATGGCGCCATAATGCGAGTTAATGTTTTTTCATGAAATTTTTGTTTCATTAAGGTTTACTAACACCTCTATTCCCAGTTATCGCCACTGGCTTTGTCGCCACTGCTGATAAATGGGAAAATATTCTCGACTGTTACCAGTGATGACGATTGACACCTTTAGGGCCATCTCGTCCACTCTATGATACAATGCACATTTTGATACGGTGGACATTTTTTTAGAGTGGACTAGATGGCCCGAAAGGGATTGACACATACTAACACGATGGAGAGTGAATAAGGCTAGTTGAACAGTACCTATAAATAAAGAATAATAGAAAAAATCAAATCTTAATTTTTTTAATGCCAATATGTTGTGTACCAGGAGTACTTCCAGGGGCCTTCGACTTCGGGAGTGTATGGCCATCTTATAGACTATGAGGAATATCGAAAAAAACTCAAGTCATAGGCCCGATTTTAATGAATATTTCTACATCATTGGCTTTTTTAAAATCATCATCCTAGTCAAGAATCGACCCCATTGATTGTACCAAAAAAACCCTGTATTATTACACCATTCGATTAGAGCTCATTTTTAACAGACTTTTTTTATTTTTTCTATTTGGTTTTCATTTTGTTTTTTAATTAAATTAATTTACTGACATGGCTCACGTGACTTTGGTAGGTTCTTGAAAAATGTAACATGGGGCGATTCTGCTGCAGAAGCCATTTTAACAAGTTGAACTTGCTACCACAAGGAAAAACCCTGCACCAAAACCTTATTCATCAAATAGCAAGTCTCCTGAATCGCAGGTGAGAATCCCATGGGAGTCAAGAGGCGAAAAAATTATTTATGAATCCCATGGGAGCGAGATCATAGGATCCTAGTGTCCGGAGGGGAAGTTATCATGGCCTGAAAAACCTCATGATATTCTATATCATTACATAGTATAAAATTAAGTCGCGTTCTCTGTTCCTATGTGCCTTTGTATGCTTAAATATTTAAAACTACGCAACGGATTTTGATGCGGTTGGTTTTTATAGATAGAATGGTTAAAGAGGAAGGTTTATATGTATATAACATCATGCTACGACCAACAGGTGAGGAGGAGAATGAAAAATGTTGCAAAAATGGGGTGACGCAGACGAAGTTGCGCGGGTCAGCTAGTACCGAATAAATGGATTAGTCTAACCTATATTTAGATAAATATGAACTTTATAATACATTGTTAGTAATGTTTGGTAAATAACCTGATAATATTACACAGTTAGGTCTCTATGACTGACCTGTGATATGAATGACAAACATGTCTTTATGTAATACTAGCTGACCCGCGCAACTTCGTCAGCGTCACCCCGTTTTTGCAACATTTTTCATTCCTGCACCAAACTTGTTGGTCGTAGCATGATGTTAAATGCATATAAACCTTCCTCTTTAACCATTCTATCTATTAAAAAAAACCGCATCAAAATCCGTTGCGTAGTTTAAAAGATTTAAGCGTACAAAGGGACATAGGGACAGAGAACGCGACTTTGTTTTGTACTATGTAGTGAAGCAATGTTTTTAGTATTGGCTACTATGTGTGCTAATTGTAAAGAAGTGGTATTTAGGGGAATGGGATGTGAAAACTAGATAATAAATGTAATGTGTTAATAAATTTTGAGACTTATTCTGTTTAGTAACATGCTTATCATAATATAACTATCTGTTGCCCGCGATTCTTCCCATCCTTTCTTAAATATTAGCACTGTATTCGACTCTACTCGCCTCTCTTTCTCTGCTTTCCATTTTTCCCCACTTCCCAGTGTCTCGATCTCTCCAATATCCCATTTCCTTATTTCTCCATCTCTATTTCCCCTTTTTCCCATCACGCTTTTCCCCCCTTTTTTTCTTTATCACGTTAGTCGCATTCACTTAACCTATCTTGTTCTCCTTTTCCTCAACTTGCTGCAGGATATTCCTTCCATAAAAGATGGACTATATGCGTTCCCAAGCTCTAATACATCTCTGTACCAAATTAACATACAGACAGAGGGACAGACAGACAGACAGACATAGAGATAGAATAACTTTCGCATTTATGACATTAGTATAGATTAGTATGACTTTCTGATGGCAATGATGGCTTCCTGATAGCCGAATTTTTTTATACCACTTAGGTGGCAGACAAGCACGCGGCCCACCTGATGGAAACATAATTTGTAAGCTGAAACACCATCGACACAATAGAAGAAAAAAAAAAGCTAATGCTGAAATTCCAAAATCCTCCTTCCAAAGGCCTCAGCTTGACGGCCTCATCAGATGCTTTTTCACGCCCCGCTTAAAGGACCCGGGACTGTAGGAAGAAGGAAACACGTGCGCCGGCAAGGAATTCCAGGACTTAATGTTGCGGCAGAGAAAAGACTCACCGAACCGCTTGGTTCTTGATGGAATATTCTGTACCGTATGCGAGTGACATCTAAGCCCTGCACCACCATCTTCCACATGAATGAATGAAACGCAGCAGCATGATTTAAATAGAAATACTTACAACCTGGGCCAAAGGTTTCATCGTTAAGTGCATCATATTCGTCCTCTGATGGCTCCCCACCTCCTTCGTCGTCATTTAAGTTCTGCAAATGAAAAAAAAAAATTATTAAATTTTTTTTTACACTCCAGTGGCAGACAAGTACATGGTTTGATGGAAAAGTAGTTATGGTGGTCTTGGCGTGGCGGTAGTGCACGCGACTGCTACGAACGGGGCGCGGGTTCGATCCCCGCTCAGTGCAAAAAGTTTGCACTGGTCTGATCGTGCCTCGGAGAGCACGTTAAGCCGTCTTTCCTGGTTGCCATACAAACATCTATGGCAGTCGTTACGGGTAGTTGGAGCCCTCAAAAGTCCAACCAACTTGGAATTTCGATATAGCCATTGGTCATTAGACCATTGGTTGCGGAGGTGAGATGGCAGTCGCTTCACGGAAAATATCGAAGTTCAGCCGCATCACAGTTAGACTGGAAAGCCGACCCCAACCGAGTTGGGAATACGAGAATGATAATGGTGGTCTATAGATATTTGAACACCAAAGGCGTCACATTCGTGCTACCGTCCCTTATAGGGGGTGAATGTTAAAGGAGTTTTTGTGCTGTCAGCGCAGAAGATATAACAGGGTTTCTTAGTCTTACCACTGACAACACAAAACCTCTCCAGTGAGCTCTGGCTACCGAACTCACTGCTGCCGTGCAAGTGCACATACAAATAAAACATTATGTGTTTTTATTTTCTTACCCATGGAATAAATTCGCTAATGAGGCGAGTCTCTTACTCATAATATTGCTATACAAGGTGCAAGGGGAACGCTCCCGAAGTCGAAGGCCCTTGATAGTACTCACGGTACACAACATATTGGAATGAGACACCTTTGTCTGCACCTTACTTTCTTTTTTTGGGCCATTGTGTGTGCTTTATATAGCTATATTATGCATAGTGAGGCTGGCCTCGTATTTTGCAGCCTTCTTAATATTTGGAGAGAATACCCGTGTGGGTATCCTATCAATGCAATAATATGTGTTTTAAGTCCCTTATTTAAATTCGCTAACGAGGCCAGCCTATTATTCATAGTATGCTATATGAGTGCAAAATAGTAAGAATTATGACTATGTTTTATGAGTCTTAACATCTTGCCGACTTCAACAAAGACACAAAGGTTAATTATTGTTTGACCTATACAAATATTTAAGCTGTAGTTTGTTTATTAGTTTGGTTGACTACACTAATCTCAGGAAGTACTGGTTAGAATTGAAACATTCTTTTTGTGTTTAATAGTTTGTATATCTTGGAAGGTTATAGGCTAAGCTACTACTCATGTGAGAGGAATAGTTTTCATAAATGTCAACGATATTTTTTTCATAAGGTCAAGATCTATGGACATTTGCAACACCAGGGACACCACACCTGTGCTGCCGACCAATGAGATAAAGAGGGGTAGACAATGTGGGAGGAGGAAGGGGGAGAGAAGGTTAAGAGAGTCTCCGAGCTGTCATTGCAGAACATAAAGAAGTTCTCGGTATTCCCACTGACAACACAAAACCTCTCCAGTGATATAGCATTTTGTAAAGCAGCTAGTTCATATTCCATGAATGAATAAATGAATATTCGACTAGTCTGCGGAACATGTAGGTTCATTTCCCAATCAGAATATAGAATATTTTGTGTCTATGGTTAATGTCATGAATTTTGTCTCACGCTGGGTTTACCGCTGAATATTTTGACTTTCATTCAATAATCATTCTTTATTCAAAAACTGCACCATAGTATAGAGCTGCGGAGACCAACCCACCAATATCTTTCTTTTTTAATGAGTAATTTTTTTTCTAAGTTTGTTTATTAGATAAAGTTTAAATTATGCTATTTTATTAGCTACTTAACGAGGCTATGCCCTAAAAAGGTTATTTTCATTGGTCAGGTTCAGATGTATCCCTGACAAACTTTGAATGTGGTCAACAATTTGAATGTGGCCTTTTTTTTCTCTAATAACATTAACATAAACTCACGCCTATATCCCCGAAGGAGCAGGCAGAGGTGCTAGCACCCACATTTCGGAAGTTTATGTTTAGATCCCAATGTGATAGGTGGCGAGCCTATTGTCACTAACTTCAGTCATTGGTGTGTGCCATGGTAAAACCTGGGATCTAACCTCACACCTTGTGTCAGCAGTCCATTACCCATACCATTAGGCTACTGCGGTTTCTCTAATAATATATTACAAAATAATGCAATAAATAAATAAAATTAAAAAAGGAAATACCAGGGCGTAATTTTTATGGCAATATTTTGTGTACAAGTACTAAAGGGGCCTAAGCCTTTGTGAGTGTTTTCCTTATACCCCTCTATCAATACAGTTAATATGTAGGTACTATGCATATGGTACACCTCTATCAATGCAGTTAATATGTAATCCACATACAGCGCAGCTCTATCAATACAGTTGACAGGTACTATACATATGGCACACCTCTATCAATGCTGTTAAAATGTACTCCACATATGGTACATCTCTATTAAAACTTGTGTACTATAAAATAATATACAATGTGACTTCTATCTTTATTACTGACACAATATATATATAAAAGTGAAAGATTACATAGTCTGTCTGTACTAGTTGTGTACTTTTGTCCGATATCGTATGTTTCACAACAGTATGACTCAGAAACTGCTATAAATAATAAATAATGTTTCACCTCACAAACATTTATTCCAGAATCTAGTAGGAACATGCTAAGAAGTTTTTTTGGCGCGCGAATCATTATCATACATATAAACACCTAATTTATGGGATATTCCAGAGCATTACGTGTTTTTCTGGAAAATGTTTTGAGACACAAACAAATGACATGTAGAAATCGTTGAACATATACTTATAAAACATATAGGTATGTAGTACTGTTTGCGTTTTTAGCATTTACCGCCAATTGGTATAGAAGAATATAATGTTAATTCGGTTATTTTGTGCAGAGCATGTAAATATTGTATAGAAAGTGTGAATGTTCGTTCATATAGTGGAATTGAGGCGTTCAAAGTGGCGTGCTGGCAAACATCCCTCGCACAGATATAAGGTTATTATATATCAAAATGATCGTCTTTTTACATATAACAACGTTTAGACTCACCGATACCGATGTATCGAACCCGAAGAAAGAATCTGCCATTGGAAATTTTCTAATATCATGGACACAAATGACATGACTTGTCACGGTACATATGTCGCAATGGCGAACGCAGCCATGACATTTTGTATAGAGGGGTACTCTGCCATAGAATATAAAATGTTTTTGTAGTATTAGTTTCCGTAAAAGAACTAATGGGTTATTTTAGCTCTAATTATGTTTCATTGTTATTATGAGCGTGCTGTTTCATGCAAAAGGTTCAAATATGTCGCATAAAATAATTATTTATATAATAATAATATGGTCTCTGACTACTCTGTGTTACGTTACTTACGTTAGATTAGAAGCTTTAGATAGATCCCAGTTAGACGCATTTTGATTATTTTTTCCTGTTGCAATAACATTTAACATGCATTTAACAGAAAATAATACTTTCATGAATATTTAATTTTAAAGCGATTGAACGTGACTGGTGACTAGTGGTGACATCGACTAAAACCTAAAAATAATGATTTCCGATTCCAGCATAAAAAAATCATATTCAATTCCTTTGCGACACTAGACTTAAGACTTTTAATCGCCTGTTACTTTATCATAATGAAAACTTGAAACTTATTTATTTGCACGTACTTAATGAGAAAGCTCATTCAAGCACAATAATCTGTCATTCATTCACACCGCCGAATCTGTGGTTTTATTTTAAAATCTGTGGTGCTGCGTTTGCTTCATGCTTCATATCATTCATTACTCCATGCATGCCAAAGACCTCGGAGTTCAATACAGAAGTTATGGTAGCCATACACGATCATGAATAGGCTTGTACACTTTGATAAACTTGTTTGCACAAGTATCTTCCAACACGTGTTAGTATATTTGTACAAGCCTAAATTTGTGCAAGCATTTGTAACATGTATCACATGTATGGCTACATTTAATTAAATTTACACAAGTATTTCCAACACACGTTACAATATATTTGTGCAAACCCACATTGTTAGGTACGTGTGTGGCTGCCATTATAAAGACCTTCAAGAGTGTCAAATGTCATAATGACATTGACAGAAAACTGAACAACTGTCATTGTGGCCTTGTCTAATGATATCTACTCTCAGCCATATATATGTTAGCCAAGCCAAAATACCCTCTATTGCGTAAGACAAATGAGTCAATTACCGTAATAAAAATATAGTGAAGTTGACTCAAACTCAACACAGCAACGGAATTATTTTATCAATACCAAACCAATGTGTATTGTGTTAGTCATGTTTTGAATTACAAATTACAATTATTTCTTTGATCTAGTACATAGGTAGTCAACCGTAACTGTCGGCAAAGGCATTATAATTTTAAAGTTGAATTCTATAGCTTCTACCAACCAAGAGAGATAATGTAACGTATTTATAAAAAAAATGTTCATTCATACAATCAAGAATTTAAAAAGTTTCGCCTACTAATGACACAGATAGTCATCAATTGATATTGATGCCATCAAATTGTATCATCTAAACTAGCTTGCCTCTATTACGGTTTACGCCAATTTTGTGCAGAGCACTCACAGGTAATTTTTATATTTGTTTACTTTTTTTTAGTATGTTCGTTATATTTAAGTGCAAGTTTAAGAATTTCCATTTCACAATATCAAATAAAAAATTAAATATTCATATCTATATACAGAATATATTATACACACCTGTAATAATGATTATATTACCTATAATTTTACCTATTTTTTTTTCTTAAAATTCCAGTTTTATTTTTTTATATGTTCTGTCATCACCTATTCAATTATTTTTAAATTAAAATTAAGAACCAAAGACATTTTCTGCTGATTAATAGACAAGCCTCTGGTGCTGGTATTTCAATCAGGGTGGAGCCGGTGTGGAGGTCAGGCGGCAGTCATTCCCATAAAATTCCCCATTTATGTAAATGAATAGCTACCACAATTATACCTAAATGTTTAATTTAATTTTTATAATTAAATAATCATTTTATGGAGCTGTTGCATGAGACTTATATTTTTTTTAAAAAGGAAGGTGACCCTGTTGCGTATCTGACATTGTTCTGTAATTAATAATTTTTTTAAGAAGACTGAACAGCAAATGAAAAAAAATATTTAAATATATCTTTTTGAGAGAATAAACTTTGCTGACTTCGGAGGTCCATGGAGATTTCTGCAAAGTGCCCGACTAGCAAACGGTTCACTTATGGAAAGTGGTTACTATTGGTACACACCTATGCTGCCGCTAACAACATAAAACCCCGACAGTGAACTCTGACTTCTCTACTTATTGCCGAGAACGCAACACTAACGCAAGGTTATTATTAACCACGGTAATCTGTAGGCCTCCCCAGTCAAACTGTTCACTTAGCTAAATGGAAAGCTGCATAATCTGTGTGGGTCACAGGCTATATAATGTTGGATAGAGTGGAGAAGTACAAGTGTGTTATCAAAATGTATAACAATGCGAGTGCCATCAATATAAGTAAATACAATGTTATTTATCATCAGATAACATTCCCTGAACCTTTTCCCAACTCAGTTGGAGGTCGGCTTTCTAGTCTAACTGTGATGCGGCTGAACTTCGACATTTTGCGTGAAGCGACTGCCATCTGACCTCCACAACCAATGGACCAATGGCGATATCGAAGTTCCAAGTTAGACTGGTTGGACTTTCGAGGGCTCCAACTACTCGTAACGACTGCAATAGATGTCTGATGACGGGACCGACGACGGCTTAACGTGCTCTCCGAGGCACGACCAGACCAGTGCAAACAGTCATATTCATACATACAACTCTTTGCACTGAGCGGGGATCGAACCCGCGCCCCGTGCGTAGCAGTAGCGTGCACTACCGCCACGGAGTCAGATATATAGTTGTATAATTATACATTTTTATGGGCAACTTGAAACGCTGAGTTGCTTGAATAAATTAATTGGTTGACACTCATGAGGTCATATGAATATTTTGTGAAGTCATGCCAGTAAGCATGACAATGCTGTAATGTTAAAGAACTGTGTGCCTATTTAAACATTACCGAACGGAAATTCGACGACCAGGAGGCGCAGGTTCGATACCTGCTCAGTGCAAATATTTGTGTGCATGAATATGAATATCAGCATTGGTCTAGGTGTTTCTATGTATGGGTAATATGTATGTATCACTACATAGTATAAAATAAAGTCGCGTTCTCTGTACCTATGTCCCTTTGTATGCTTAAATCTTTAAAACTACACAACAGATTTCGATGCGGTTTTAATAGATAGAGTGATTAAAGAGGAAGGTTTACATAATGCTACAACCAACTGGTGCAGAGCACAAGTGAAAAATGTTGCAAAAACGGGGTGACGCAGACGAAGTTGCGCGGGTCAACTAGTTACCTATAAAAAAATGTAACTAGGTATGTTTATCCGCATAACACAAGCTAGTTAAGCTATACTTACTATGGGTCTAGATGGCGTTGTGTAGATTTGTCCTATAATAAAGAAAAATAAAATGTAAACGTAAACGTAACGACGTGTCTACACTCAGCGGGATCCCCTGTCTGGGAGACTTATGAATGATGCAGAGAATTAGTTCTGGATTTGTTCTACTGAATTATGCTGAAAACATAATTTGTTCCGTATAATGAACGGAAATATAAACTTTTCTAACCGACCTCCAGCCAGCAGGATTTTTATCAAAATTAAGTCTGGGGAACTATAAATTGTTATTAACTTTTAGTTCTGTGTTTGTTCTGTTTAACAAAACAAAAAACATACTTCTAGCGTCCTTACTTCAGCCACAATCAAGCTGAAATGAAACCTCCAGTCAGCGGACTTTTTCTCTCAGGGACATTTTTTTGTAACTTTTACACTAAATTGATAACATTTAAACTATTTACGACTATAATTTTACTTAAATTGCCTATTCGTACATCTAGCATAAAAAATTATTTTGTATTCTACCCACTTACTAGCTTTCAAATTCTATACTTTTAATTTTTATACTAGATGTACGAATAGGCAATTTAAGTAAAATTATAGTCGTAAATAGTTTAAATGTTATCAATTTAGTGTAAAAGTTACAAAAAAATGTCCCTGAAAGAAAAAGTCCGCTGACTGGAGGTTTCATTTCAGCTTGATTGTGGCTGAAGTAAGGACGCTAGAAGTATGTTTTTTGTTTTGTTAAACAGAACAAACACAGAACTAAAAGTTAATAACAATTTATAGTTCCCCAGACTTAATTTTGATAAAAATCCTGCTGGCTGGAGGTCGGTTAGAAAAGTTTATATTCCCGTTCATTATACGGAACAAATTCTGTTTTCAGCATAATTCAGTAGAACAAATCCAGAACTAATTCTCTGCATCATTCATAAGTCTCCCAGACAGGGGATCCCGCTGAGTGTAGACACGTAACGTAACGCTTTGCAAAATTAAATACGCCCAAGCCAAAACACGGCGGCTCCAACAGCACTATACTTCGTTTCATTCTAGGCACAGGTTTTGACAGGTTTTTATATATTAATTTTATTTATTTATTTTATTTATTTATTTACATACACAAAGGTGTGCTAAGGTGTTGGACACCTTAGCTTTGCAGACATCCAATCATTCAAAATATTTGTATTATAATAATAGACATATTTACGAATACTGATGAGGAAAATATATGACCTAGATAAGAAACTCACGCTCACGTACTTAAACAAAGTTATGCAAGAAATAATAAAATACAGTTATCTTTATCTATAAGTATCTGTCATATAAATTAAAATTATTACTCTATGAATACTACTATAGTAATAGTTTATTATGGTATCTATCTTTACATAAAAATGCTATTACAATTGATGCACGTCTTCAAATTCAATTAACTCGCCCCTCACCGTACCAGGGGCAAAGGTGCCCATGACGCTAGCGGCATTTCTCCGCTGAACAGCCACTGCCAACGTCTGCCCCAGTTACGAGGCGGAGCGAGAGTCACCAGTTTTGTCCCTACTTATTACTTACTTATCTGATATTCCTCCTTACCTCCGTCCTCCATACGCGGGGACCTGGGGGTGATAGGTAGAGCCGCCTGTCACCCTAGCAGAAGCAGGCCGCGGCGGTGGCGCAAAGTGCGCTCTCCCCATGTACGGTTAGATGGGGACACTATGGTTTCCATATTAGGAGAAGGGGGTCATCTCAAAGAGATGTCCCCGGGTCTGCCGGGGTGCGAGAGATATGTCTTATATTATCTCACCTCAATCAAAGAAATATTGATGTAATGCGTTAGTCGTTTCGAGTGCGAAATAATCACCTCCACCTATTTTGGTGGAGTTGATTATTATCTGTGGGGATTTTGCGGCTTTGCGCACAAAAAAAATAGATTGGTATAGATCGCATCAAATGGTACAGTTTCGAATCTGTGTGAAGTTATTGTATAATAGGGATGTTGACAAGGTCATCCGATTCTTGCAAATAGTACTGCCCACCTGATGGGAAGTGGTTACCGTGGGCCGTGTTGCAAACGTCGGCGTCATACTCGTGCTGACCTAGTACATAACATAAACTCACGCCTTTATCCCCGAAGGGGTAGGCAGACGTGCTAACACCCACATTTCTCCAATTTATGTTTAGGTCCCAATGTAACAGGTGGCGAGCCTATTGCCATTAACCGGGCACTTATAAACCTGCGATAAAAACACACATAACTTAGAAAAGCATCGAAAAGTCATTGGTGTGTGCCATGGTAAACCTGGGATCGAACTCGAGACCTCGTCTCAGCTTACGCGGCCTTCCTACCTACATGGGGCCTAATATATATTCTTTAATAATTATTGCTATTTCTATTTACAGCAAAATGTCTTGCCAAGTGAATGTATCTCAAGGTGTCTTGCAAGGGAAGCAGTGCAAGACATTTTATGGCAAAAAGTACTACAGTTTCGAGGGAATACCATATGCCAAGCCACCTATAGGAAGACTTCGGTTTGCAGTATGTACCTATAACTTATACCTTTCTTTGTATTACACAGGCTGTCCACGACGTGAATTCTCTCGGATGCGCACACGGACTGGTGTGTCCATATTTGTGATATGAACAGCGAGGTCGATGTATAGATAATTTGTTACCTACACTTTATTTGTACATAAATCATTTACAGTTGACATAGATTGATATAAAGGGCGGCCTTATCGCTTTCAGGCAACCTTAAGACCGTTCGACGGGGGTCATTTCGAAGAGAAGGCCCCGGGTCTGCCGGGGTGGGAGGGATATGTTGGCTACTACCTCACCTCCGGCAACTGAAGACCCAAAGACGGCGTGCGTTTTAGTCGGTTCGAGTCCGACAAAACCTTCCCAGCCAGCTCCGGTTCGAATCCGTGGGGAGTATTCGCACGATAAAAAAGTCAACCTTAAGATGGATTGGAATGATGAAAAAAACGAGGCGGATAGTGTATCATTGAGACATACGTTGAGTATGGACGTAACAACTTGTGGCACATGGGCACACAAACTAGAGTTGTGCTGACACGGCCACCAGTCGATCGATGGTTTCATTTAAGCTCAGCTATCACGCATCTGAATACGCGACGGACACGCATTTCTGACACGGTCACGGTAAAATATTACGTAAATGACACAGACGAGACCCATTCTACGGTGCGTATTCCGCTCTGACGCCCACACGTCCTGAAACCCGATTCTACTAATGGTTAAGCATTGCCATTGAATTTTCGACATTATCGACAGGCCTGAATTTCAAAATTAAATGAAAAGGACTACATCACATCGCTTCATTAACTTTAAACGATGCCATTTCATTTTAAACTTTAAGCACATAGCAGTAAAGATTAAAATTCAATGGCATTTTTTGTAACCTTTAAAGGGTTTCTTCTTGTAGGATTGTAGCAAGTGGACAGATTGATGTTATATTATCTTAAAAGAGTCGTGGCTATGTATGCAGAGCGAATAAGGCGGATGTAACCGTGGGACACAGCTAGGTATATAAATATACCTATATGTTAAATAATTTTTATTTATACCACTTAGGTGGCAGACTAGCACGCGTCCCACCTGATGGAAATTGGTTACCGTGACCTATGGACGCTTGTAACACTAGGGGCGTCACATTAGTGCTGCTGACCATATAGAGAAGAGGAAGAAAGGGGAAGCCGGGAGGGGACAAGTTTAAGAGAGTCTCTGTGATGTCAGTGCAGAAGACAAAGAAAACCCTTCTCAGTCTTCCAAAACTTCCAATTGACAACACAAAACCTCTCCAATGAGCATTGAATACCACAGTTAATAATAATATTAACCGTGGTATTCAGTAGGGCGGAGGTACTTCCCCAGTCGGACTGCTCAATTAGGACAAGAGATAATGTCACTCAAGTCTTGTCTTCTATTACTTTCAGGATCCCCAAGAACCAGAAAGCTGGACGGGTATTCGCGACGCGACCAAACCAGGAAATATGTGTTGCCAGTTAAACCCTTATACCAACAGTCGACTAGAAGGTTCTGAAGACTGTCTCTACTTAAACGTATACACACCAAGCTTGCCAGCCGAAAAATTACAAAAACTACCTGTGTTATTTTTTATACATGGAGGTCGACTTATATTTGGACACAGCCATTACTATCAGCCAGAATATTTTATGAAACAAGATGTTATATTAGTGACTATTAATTATAGATTAAGTGTCTTAGGATTTTTATGCTTGCATATACCAGAGGTACCTGGAAATGCTGGATTAAAAGACACTGTTATGGCTCTAAAATGGGTCAACAAAAATATCGCACAATTCAACGGAGACGCGAATAATATTACTGCAATGGGAGAAAGCGCGGGAGGCGGCATTGTGCTGTCATATTTGACAACCAAAATGGCGGATGGTTTGTACCATAAAGTAATTGCCCAAGCAGGAGTTTCTATATCTGATTTATATTTAGATGACGAGTATGATCCTATAGAGAATGCACAAACAATAGCTTCGAATTTAGGCAAACAGTTTACAGATATAAATAATCTGTATGAATTTTTAATGAATACTCCAATTGAAGATTTGATTATCGCTTTTAGTGTTGCTGAAATGAGTAGACCGAGTGGCGTTATCCGTGCCTATTTACTACCAGTAGTCGAGAAAGAATTTGAAGGTGTCGAACGATTTTTTTACAGCTACCCTCGAAATGATATACCTTCAAATAATTTTAAAAAGGTACCCGTATTATCTGGCATTAGTTCACATGAAGGAGCTTTATTTCTACAAAGGGATGGAGAAGGAAAAGTTATATACGAAAAAGATTTCTATTGTTTCATACCACACTTTTTACATATCAAACGTGAGGATGACAGAGTTGCCATATTTGAAAATAAACTCCGTGAATTTTACTTTGGCAATAGCGAGGTAAACGATACGAAAATAACAGAATATATCAATATGATGTCTGATCGATATTTTAGTTTTGATATAATGAATAATGTAGAGATAATATCGAGATATTCTAGAGATATATACGCGTACAAGTTTCAATATCATGGCAACATGAATACGAGAATTATGAACAGTTTGGGGTTGAAAGGCGCCTGTCATGGTGATATGGTACAATACCAGTTTTATAGGAAGAATAAACACGAAAGAGCTACTGAAAAGGATATTAAAATTGTGGAAATGTTGAGTGAGGCTTGGTGTAATTTCGCTAAAAACGGGTGAGTATTTTTTTTATTATATCATCTTGAGTCTCATAACGATTTAGGCGCTCTTTGTGACCTGCTTCTGCTAGGGCGAGAAGCAGCTCCACACGTTACCCCCAGACCCGAGGATGAATTCCCTGCCTGTGGCGAACGGTGCGAAGATAAATTCTCTGAACAGAAAGCATTGTAGAACGCATTGTTTTTTTTATGGCACGTCAATTTGACTTCACCTCGCCTGATGTTAAACTGAAGGCAAAGTCTCATGAAAGAGGGTCACCATTGCAAACACGTTCAGTGCTACAATGGTGGCGCTCAGCTTGACGGCCTCATCAGATGCTTTTTCATGCCCCGCTTAAAGGACCCGGGACTGTAGGAAGAAGGAAACACGTGCGCCGGCAAGGAATTCCAGGACTTATTGTAGGGCAAAGTCCTTCCTAAGGCCTAATGATTTCACACCGCCTTCTATGTGGTCCATATTGTAGTCGCCTGGAATAACCACATCAGGTAGTTCATTCACACAGCTCTGCATCCAGTCTCTCTAATTATCGTTTTTTTTTCAGAGCCCCATCTTGGAGTGATCAAAAAACAAAATGGCTGCCGTACACACCAATAGAAAAACATATGTTAGTAATAGACGATAATATGGAATTAGTGAAGTTTCCCGATTTGCACAGGTTCAAATTTTGGCAGAGCATTACTGGGTCTGCGTCTAAATTATGAAGAAGATTTCTTTCCCTATTTCTTCGCCGTCATTCCCCACGCTTTCTACTAAATAGTCCTTAGACGTGCACTGCGCACCGTTTTTGTTTTGTGCGGATACCACCCCTGCCAATGGGGTGGTTATGTCGGTCTTCTAACAGACTAAAAACAGATGGTCTTTTGGTCTTTGATTGACCAGAAGAATTTCTGCAATCAATTAATTATTTAATTATTTTAAAAAACGATATAGATGTAGGCGTTACCTGGCGGAAATCCATTACAAAAAGATATATATTGGGGGAGGAAGGAGGGCCCACCGCTCACCCGCGGTTCAACACTCCTACAATATATATTGGAATGTCAAACCACCCTCTTCAAAGAAAGTAAAACAAAAAATCTTACAAGAGAGGAGATGTTGTACCATGTGCAGTATTCCGCAAGTGCGAAGGACAAACCTCGACAAGTGTTTCGCCTCTACACAAGGCATATTCAGGAGCGCTCTCAAGCAAATGCTTTTGCATTGTACTACATCTCATCGACTGCACATGGTACTACATCTCCTCTCTTGTAAGATTTTTTGTTTTTCTTACTTTGAAGAGGGTGGTTTGACATTCCAATATATATTGTTGGAGTGTTGAACCGCGGGTGAGCGGTGGGCCCTCCTCCCTCCCCCAATATATATCTTTTTGTAATTTAAAAAATACGTTTCACTGTTAATATACTCTGTCACTTTCTCACGCCTAAGTTTTGTGTAAAGATACGTATGTCACTCGCACACTTTATTTCTCTAAGGATAATTTTATGGTTTAAATGGTAATTTTATAAATACTCGAATGTAACGGGTAGTAAAGGTCAAAGGTTTATGTAGATGTCGCTAGCATCGAGTTTTGTGTCAATTTTCTTTTGATTTGTGATTTTGTTACGGATCTACCAGAGATTACAGAAGATTCTCTGTCTATGGTTTGTGGTCTACTTCTCATCGATATCGATTTTCATTCAAGAATCAATATTTATTTTTCTTTTCTTTTATTGTGAATTATTTTAAGCTTCATATTCTAATAATTATTTTTATGGCAACATTTACCACTAATTATTAACTGATTCACCAAAGAGTTATAAAAATAGATTGGATATAGATAATATAATTTTCTTTTAAATATAATTTTAATGAATTCAAGCATAATAAGAATTATATACCTACTTACCTATTTATAAAGTATTGAATAAAATTTAAAAATCGGACAAGTGAGTCAGACTCTCGAAAAATTTCGTGCCATTTGTATAACTTAAAGACTATGTACTTTAAAAAGGTTTTTTTAAAGGAACCTAATAGCCATTGCAACAAAATATTTAAAAAGAACAAAATATGAAATCTCTTAAAAAATTAACGACTGACTATTATTTTTATTTCGATAAAAATGAGTCCATTTGTATAGGTACTTAAATAAACATAAACAATCTTGGTGTCTTTTTAATATGCTTTGTTTAAATTCAGTATAAAATATTTTTTTTGGTTTAGAAACGCATTTTAAAGACTAAAAACTGTTATCGAACCACTAGTTACTCAGTTAGTTAACCCATTTTATTTGTTGAACATATTATGATTTTATAAAAAGTTGCCACAAGATTGTTTACCTTTAGTTAAGTACTTAAACAAATGGAATATAATTTTATTTACTAAAGTGGTTACCGTGGCCTATGGATGTTTGCAACACCAGGGGCGTCACATTCATGATACAGACTATAATAATATATAGAAGAGGGGAGGAGGGAGAAGGCTAAGTTTCTGTGCTGTTAATGCAGAAGACAAAGAAGGGTTTCTCGGTCTTCCCACTGACAGCACAAAAACTCTCTAGTGACCAACTTGAAAGTTATTAAATCGCCTACGGACCCAAATTGGCCGCTAGCGAAATGGGGCTATATAGATCACAAGAGTCCTGCGATTGTGGGACTGAGCAAGAGAATATCTCTGTTTAATAACCTTGTGTTGTGTTTTCGGTGGTGAGTAGGGTAGCCAGAGCTCACTAGAGAGGTTTTGTGTTGTCCGTGGGAAAACCAAAGGCTTATCCTACATCTTTTGCGCTGACGACACAGAATGTCTCTGTTCTCACAGAGGTTGCGGCACGAGTGTTACTTCTCTGGTGTTACACTCGCCCATAGGCCACGGTAACCACTTAACATCAGGTGGGTCGCGTGCTTGTCTGCGACCTAAGTTGTATAAAAAGTGCAAGTGCGACATGGACTGGGGTCGCACTTCTCTCTTGCTCACTGCGCCCATACACTTATACCACTGAAGACCTCTTTAGAACAACAGATAGCGCTATTGCTGTAGCCAACTATTGGGCTAGATTTAAAAAAAAAACTTAAGTATCTGCCATATATTAAGCCAGATTATTCTGTGCTATTGTCTTGATAAAGAAGAATTGGTTTTAATATTATATATATTTTATCTTATAATTAACAATGTTATAGTTAATCAGACATTGAATATTGTTTTGTCATTTTTAAACTATGTTATTGATAAATATATCATTATTTACTTAATTTTTTGTTTATTTATTGAAGTTAACGTCCTTGACAGTATCCGTCAGATGATGATGATTCATATTCATAATACATCCGGTAATTCCGGTTATATCTGAAACTGCCACCTCAGGAGTTCGGGGTTCGCTTTAAATCCACTCTAACTGCATGGCATCTGAACTTCGATATTTTCCATGAATCGACTGCCATCTGACCATAGCCTATATAAGTATACCCATGCGATATCGAAGTATTGAAATTAGACCAGTTGTTGGACTTTTAAGGGCTCCAACTACCCGTAACGACCGCCATAGATGTTCGTATGACAACCAGGACCGACGTGCTTAACGTGCTCTCCGAGGCACGATCACTCCAGTGCAAATAGTCAAATTCATGCGTCCCTTGTACGGGACACACTATGTATTACCTAAGTATTAAGTTACCACTTTAAGCTCGTAACATAGTATCCAAAAAGGACATTGACATTATTATTTGTACCTACTGTTGATGGAGATGGCACTTGATGGAACTCTTAATATTTTATACCTACATAATTGATAACACACTTGTACTTCTCCACAGTAATAAATACAGTGGAGAAGTACAAGTGTGTTATCAATTATATAGGACATTGACATCGTGATCATTTTTAACATCGAGACAAAGTTAATAAACATTTTTCATTATATGTATACGTTTTTAACATGTGGAAGGTAAGAAGTAGATCAAAATTGAATCTTGAACATCTTTTATTTATGAGAATTGACCATTTGATTCCAAGCTCACTTCTTAAGCGATTCGAAATAGTTAACAAATTTATTAACACCAATATTCTTCGGGAGGTCATCTTCCACGATTTCATCCGTTTTCGCCGCCACTGCTGGTTTAACGCTATTGACCATTTTCGTTCTTTTATCTTTAATATAAAGATCATTCCAGAAAACCATCCTTTCTTTGTTAAAATCAGACTTTAAAGAAAGTTCTGAAGTTAGATTTAGGTATTCCAGTTTGCTTTTTGAGACTGGAGTCCATATTACGGTGAGGTAGAAGTCTTTTTCTGGTGTTGGATTACTGGAAGAATAAGCACAGTTAGATATAAGCTTCGTTCCTGCCGTCTTTTTGTTCCTAATGTATACAGGGTTTTAGGACAATGTTCCCGAAACCGAAGACACAGGGTGGTACTCCGATTACACAACATTTCGGCGTAAAAAAATTACGATTAGGTTATTTTTTTATACAGTTTAATAAGCATTATTTATTGTCCATCGTATAGTAAAGCTAAATAAAAAGATAATTTCGTAATAAAAACATGACTTCAAAAAGAAAAAACAAATGGCGCATTATGGCGCGAGTTAATGGTTTTTTTAGGCAATTATTGTTTCATTCAGCTTTTCTAACACGAAAGAGAGTGAATAACGCAAGTTAAAGGCATAAGTAATAAAAAAATAAAATGAAAAAAGGAAGAATTTTGAACCTTTTTTGGGCCATGGACTTTGGACTTCTGGAGCGCTGCCCTAACACTCTGTATATCGGTATATGCTAAATCTTTAAAGCTACGCAAAGGATTTTGATGCAGTTTTTTAATATAACGATTCGAAAGGAAAGTTTATATGTATATAAAATATGCTATGACCAAAAGGTGTTGAGCAGTAATGAAAAACTGTTCGAAACAAAGTGGACATCATGGCGCACATTATGGCGCAGGCAACGTTTTGAAGGTCGTCTAGTCGAACACTTACCCATGTTTTGCAAAATTGGTCCACAACCTCAGCATTTTTTCCCTCATCTCAATATCTCTATGGGTATGCACTACATCCTTCTGGAAGTTATTCCTGAAAAGATAACCCAACTCGTCCGTATGTATGGCAGATTTCTCATCCAAACCATCAGTCTTGTGGGGCACGTTCAGTGCGCCAACGTAGTCAAAATTATAGAAGTAAATTGGTTGCTTCTCTAGTTCTGCTAAATACTGGATATATTTTATGGTATCGACTTTGACTGCGCGGTCTGATGCCAGTTGAAAATATCCATTCACGACTTCCTGATCAGAGCCATTCGCTTTAATATACAATTGTTTCAATTTTTCCGCAATCAATAAAGACTCTTTAGAGTTCTTTGCAATCTTGAGTTCTTCAGGAATGAAGACTTGTAGATCCTCACTCTTTTTATCGGAATAGAACTCTAAAGTGCACGTTCCAATCATTACAGGAATGTCTGCTACTCTTCCTGACCTTAATAAATCACTGAATGGTTCAATAATAAATGCTTCAGTTCCAGGGAATTGCTGTTCAATAACAGGAACGAAAGGATTAAAATTATTGTGGAAATTGTCATTTGGACTCAATTCATCGCAGCCTTTCACAAGGTCTGTTGCAGAACTAGTTCTAAGGAACTTCAAAATTTCTTCTGGATCGATAGACTTACATCCTAAATGCTTAGCAAGTCTTTCCGCTGTCTCTTCTGGATTTTTCTGAACTGCCCAAAAGTTCATAGCTGTCCCTGACTGAATGATAACCTTGTTAATCGTTTTCTTTGTAAGTGGACTCACTGTTAAATAGCTGACTGCAGCCCCACCGGCGCCTTCACCGAAAATGGTGACATTATCAGGATCACCACCGAAATTCTTTATATTACTCTTTACCCATCTAATTGCTGCCACAATATCTTTCATACCAGCATTCCCTGGTACCTCAGGGGTGTTCAAACTCAAGAATCCAAGCACACCACTTCTATAGTTCAAAGTGACGATAATCACATCTTTTTCTACTAAATAATCTGGACCATACAGATCAGTATTACCAGAACTAAATTGGAAATTGTCTCCGCGTATGAAAACCATCACGGGAAGTGCTGCTCCTTCTAAGTTTGGGGTGTATACATTGAGGTATAGGCAGTCTTCATCGCCTAAATATTCTCTGTTGCCGAAGTAGTCCAGCCGTGAATGTGGACCTGTGTTTCCTTCAGAGGTGGCGTCGCGTATATCTGTCCATTTCTCTGGTGGTTGAGGATCCTGAAAATTTATAAAAACTTGATTAGTAAGGTATAATAGATACTTTTTTTTGTGCGAAAAATTCCCACGGATACCCCCCCTCTCCGCCGAGTGCGGTTGGAGAGGTTATGTCGGACTTGAACCGACCAAAACGCACGCCATCTTTGGGTCTTTAGTTGCCGGAGGTGAGATAGTAGTCAACATATCCCTCGCACCCCGGCAGACCCGGTGCCGTCTCTTTCAAGATGACCCCCGTCGGGTGTAGGGACCACGGTGTCCCCGTCCAGTCCCCGGGCATGGGGAGGCGCGCTTAGCGCCGCCGCCGCCACCGGAGGTCATTCTGCGACCTCCGACGTTCGAGTCGCCTCTGCTCGTCATAATAGATACTTGAAGTGCTTAGCTACAACTTGGTAAAGTAGAGATAACGTCACTACTGTGTAGTAGCGGCGCTGCCGTGAAACAAACAAACACCACGATAACAACTCAAAAATGACGTCGCTTCGACAGAATCTCAGATTCACCCCGTTTTACTGTACGTACCGTATTGAGTTGACTACAAAATCTACTATATAAAAATAAGTCGGGTTTTCCTTCCTGACGCTATAATTCCAGAACGCACGAACCGATTTCCACGGTTTCGCATTCGTTGCAAAGGTCTCGGGCTCCGTGAGGTTTATAACAAAGAAAATTCAGGAAAAATTTCAACAGAAAAGCGGGAAAAACCATTTTTCACATGGCGAAATGGAGTTCGCCGGGTTTGCTAGTATCTCATAAATTTCAGAAAGAATTATGTTCTTCTTCTATCGAATCGACGTCATTTTCGAGTTGCCATCATGGCGTAGTAATTTGTTTCACGACAACGCCGCTACTCACGGAGAGGGCCGGTGATTATGTTGCAGATGTCAGATGACCGTCTCAGAAAGATGATGAGTATACTTATATTCAACAGAATGGTTTATTAGATCTTACTTTAAACCTCAAGGGTCCAACTGGAGGCTTAGCGTAAGGTATCCCTTGGAAGCTGCAGTAGGGCCTGCCTGATGGGTTGGTGATGATCCGACCCTGCAATTGCCCCTGCTCCACGGACACTTGTGGCGCTGTGGTCATTTTGGCCCCTCTGAAATTAAGAGAACATAACAATTTATTAATAATAAGACTTATATCTTCTTCAGCTGATGACAGCCTCTGTGGCGTGGTCGCCGAATGACCTCCGTCCCCCATGTGCGCGGGCCTGGGGGTGACGGGTAGACCCTACCGACACTAGCAGAAGCAGGCCGCGGCAGTGGCGGCACTGACAACACAAAATCTGCCCAGAGACCTATGACTACCCTACTTACAGCCGAACACAACACTTTTTTTTATTGACTTTTTTTTTCTTTTGTTTTTATTGACCGTTTGATAAATTAAATTCGATCTTCAAAAACAGTACTTCCTAAATGCTATCCATTTTGATGATAAATTTCGTATTACTTTTTTACAACGGTCACTTTTAAAAAATGTAAGTAATAAAAGTTGTTGTTTGCTTAATGTTGTCTCATTCATACACAAAAAAAGCATACAATTTGGATTGATTAATCTAACCTAGTTTTTTTTTGAAGGGCAGTTAAACTTATTGAGCAATGATTTTCAGAATGACTGCCCGTGTTCCACAAGCGGTATTTACGGGCAAATGCATAAGTTTCTTTGATATTCAGATAATGTAGTCATTTGATATCAATGCCTATTTTTGTAATGATATTTAAAATATAAATCTTTTATCTTTTCGATAATACATACCTTCAATAATATGTAATAATAATCTTTATCTATTTGATTACACTTTAGAGATTCCGTGAAGTTATTTTATTTCAAAGCGATTACCTAAGTAACTAATGACTTAGCACTATGAGTGTTTGCAGCCTTCGTATAAGGTAATCTACATGATATGCAGACGTCGCGACGTGGTAACCAAAGGGCTATTTTTATACCACTTAGGTGGCAGACAAGAGCACAGCCCACCTAATGGATAGCGGTCACCGTGGCCCATGGACGTTTGCAACGCAAATCCGTAATTCCATTATGGAGCTCACGCAGAGGCCGACTATCCTAATACATTTCCATCCAAGGTTGCCTGGAAGAAATTGCGTAAAGCGATAAGGCCGCCCTTTGTACTGCTCTTGTGTACGTACTCAATTTCTGTATCATGAATAATTGTAATTTGGCGTACAATAAAGTATATAATAAATAAATAAATAAAGGCAAAGTAGGCATGTGCCTTGGGGTAGGTAAATAGGGGCGCGAGGGTGGGATTGATAAAAGAAGTAGGCCCTGTGGGTGCTTTCAGAGTGGGATTCCTCTCGCTCAGCGCCTTGTTTACAACGATGGTACGGAGTTGTACGAGCGCGTCGGCTGTCGTCGCGGTCTCTTTCTGCGAGCAAGTAATGCTCGAGAAGAGGCAATAAAAGGTGCGTCCAGATTTGTGACATGAACAGCGAACCGGACGTGGCATCAAGACATGACGTTGAGTGTGGACGTAACAACTTGTGACACATGGGCACACAAACTAGAGTTGTGCTGACACGACCACCAGTCGATCGATGGTTTCATTTAAACTCAGCTCAGCAATAACCGCGGTAGCCTAGTGGAATGGGTAATGGACTGCTGAGACGGGTCTCGGGTTCATTCCCAGGTTTTACCATGACACACACCAATGACTTTTCGATGCTTTTCGAAGTTATGTGTGTATTTATCGCAGGTTTATAAGTGCCCGGTTAATGGCAATAGGCTCGCCCATTGGGACCTAAACATAAACTGGTGAAATGTGGGTGCTAGCACCTCTGCCTACCCCTTCAGGGATATAGGCGTGAGTTTATGTTATGCTATGCTATTTCCTGACTGAATCTGGACTGAGTATATCTCTCAGATGTAAACAGCCGTATCCCGCTGGACCGCATGATACCTTAATGAAAACTTCTACGCCCTTCACTGATAACTTACGGTGTTGCCAGGGTTTGAAGTACAATATCCTTACGATTCTTTAAAGATAAATGTTAAGATATAGAAACATTTACTCACCAAATTTTAATATGTAGCGCTCTGTATAAGCCGATGTCCTGCACAAGAGTGTCGTTGATAAGGTAAATAAAATGTAATCATTTAATTGATAATAACTATATCGCTGTATGTTATCTATGCGCTTGTAATTGGCACATTCTTAAGAGAACAATATTATGTGTCCAAATATGGGCATGACGGGCTAATCGATACACCTGAGCAATTTTTTTTTACAGCATGCAATTTTTTGTTAGACAAGCACGCGGCCCACCTGATGGTAAGTGGTTACCGGGGTGGAGGTACTTCCCCAGTCGGACTGCTCGATTGGGACGGATATACCGTCGTGTCCTACCTCCTCTATGTAAGTAAGAATATAAATAAAGAATAAGAACTCTTCCTCTCTCCAAATACTGTGCTGTGCCCGACAGGGTCCATAATTGTAACCTTTTTCATACTGAACAACTGTATATATTATGTCACATTATGGAACGCAATAATAAATAAATAAATAAAACAACAGACTAGGCTCTGGCCCAGACTTTTCCCTTGGAGTAGATTATATTTAAAAAAAAACGAAATTGACCCACAAATTTAAAAGAAGCCAAGAATTTAAACACTCGTCTACCATGACGGGGATAGGGCATGACGGTATGTCCCGTCCTAATTGAGCAGTCCGACTGGTGAAGTACCTACACCCTACAGAATACTGCGGCTAATAATAACCTTGTGTTGTGTTTCCGACGGTAAGTAGTGTAGTCAGAGCTCACTGTAGAAATTTTGTGTTGTCAATGGGAAGAACGAGAAACCCTTTGTTTGTCTTCTGCACCGACAGCAGTCTATCTTAACCTTCTCACCTCCCTCCTTAACCCTCCCCCTCTTCTTTATATGGTCGGCAGCACGAATGTGTCGCCCCTGGTGTTGCAAACGTCAATAGGCGACGGTAACTACTTTCCATCTCGTGGGCCGCGTGCTTGTCTGCCACCTTAGCAGTATAAAAAAAGCTTGTCACTCTACCAAACGCTTATATAACGTTATAACCCTATATAATTAGCATAACGAAGTTACACTTGGAGTTGATGACGAGACCATGATGGTATGCGAATAAAAACCGACATTAAAAATACCTCGTATAAGTAAAAAATAAATAATTCAAGCGTTTTCATGTCGGGGGACACTTAACTGGTAAAGCACGCCGATATATTTTTGAAACGACCAGACACGATAAGTGTTGAAGTATTTATTTTATCGGGAATTTATTATAATCATAAGCACCATATTAAGTATGGCATGGATTGATATCCATATTAAGGATGGCATTCTCTGTGGCGTGGCGGTAGTGAACGCGACTGCTAAGCAGCAGGCGCGGGTTCCATGCCCGCTCAGTGCAAATACTTGTATTCATGATGGCTATTTGCTTTGGTCTGGTCGTGCATCGGAGAGCACGTGAAACCGTCGCCGTCGATCCCGGTTGATATACGAACATCTATGGCAGTCTTTACGGGTAGTTGGAGCCCTCAAAAGTCGGACTAGTCTAACTACAGAATTTCGACATCATCAATTTGATTGTGAAGGTCCGATAGCAGTCGCTTCACGGAAAATATCGAAGTTCAGCCGCATCTTAGTTAGACTAGAAAGCCGACTCCTATAGAGTTCGGAATAGGCTCAGAGAACGTTGATTGAATATGGAAAAATATGTTGTAATCCGCCATTTTGTGGTGGTCCGCCATCTTGGTTCAATTTTCATCAAACTTAATGAAAATCCCTCCTGACTAATTCACTTTTTAAACAAAATATTTAGCACCAATTAGTTTAAGACACAAATAACGATGACGAGTAGCATTTCGGTAACCAAGTTATCACTAAAGATTATTTTTTATCATATCTATGATCTGTTAAATGTATTGAAGAATAAATAAATTCAATACAAATTTATTTTGCCACTGCATATAAGACGTGTGCACAACTATGACCGGTGAAATCGTGGAAAACGATCTGCTTGCATTATTGCAGCAGAAGCAAGTAGATTTAACGGACAAGACTTGTGCAATCAAGTTTCTTACCGATAAGTTCAGTGACAGTGAAATAGATGTATCCAAGCGTTTACTGTACAGCGTTCTGAAGAAGAGCAACCACATGGTGGCCCGGCGTCGTGATGAGGCTAAGGAGAATGCTCAGGACATCGTCACGCTGTTTAAGAACACTGCACCTGGCGATATGCCGACGTTTGTGACGAAGGAGCTGCTTCAGCTTGACGTGCAGAAACTATTGAAGGACATAGAACTTTTGAAGGCAAATGTGGTAAAAGAGCACCCGCCGGCGACGAACGACTCAAACCAGCCGGCGACGACGTTGGTTAAACCAGAAGAAGTTAGAGACCGAAAGAATAATATGGAGCGCAAGTTAGTTTTTACCAATACTAGTAATGTTATTACATTCATCACCATACAGCGGCATCTCTTCTCTTTCCTCTGCCGCACCATTAAGTCTTGGAATTCCTTACCGGCGCACGTGTTTCCTTATTCCTATAGTCCCGGGTCCAATAATGCAATGTCTGTCATGATACCAATCTTGCTTATAGTGTATTTTGTGCAGTATTGGCCTGAGTGACTGAGTCAGTAAATCTTTGCCTAACATTACGATCGCCATGATTAATTTAGATACTGTCGAGCGATTTAATCATTAGCTGTAGCCATAGCACAAAATACTATCAAATTCGTAATGTAAAGGTATCGACAGAACGGAGCATTGCGATTGGCGGGCTACACACGCACACAGGTACAAGAGGCAGACTGCCAATCACGATGCTCCGTTCTCTCGAAACCTTTACATTACGAATTCGATAGGAGTTCATGCTGGTGCTACTGTTCTAGACGTAATCAATCTTATTTCTTAATTCCAGTGCTAAAATGGATGAAGTACCCATAGTATCAGTTGAGCAAGGTCAGCTCCAAGGACGTGTTATACTTGGAGACAAATACACCGACAAGCACTTCTACAGTTTCCAGGGTATACCTTACGCCAAACCGCCACTCGGGTCCTTGAGATTTAAGGTAAGATTTTAAGAACTAGATTTTTTTTGTTCCTGCCATGCCACCTTAGTCACCGTCTTCCAATACATACGACTAGCCCGTACATTCAATATCATCATCAGTCTTTGAGCCTATTTCCAACTCTGTTGGGGTCGGCTTTATAATCTAACTAAGATGCGACTGAACATCTAATGTTTTCCGTGAAGTGTCCATCGGACTTGCACAACCAAATTGGCGATATTGAAGTTATGTAGTTAGGCTAGTCGGAACTTTGAGGCTCCAACTACCCGTAACGACTGCCATAGATGTTCGTTTGGCAACCGGAACCAACGGCTTAACTTGCTCTCCGAGGCACGACCGGACTAGTTCAAATTGCCATATTTATGCATACAAATATTTGCACTGAGTGGGGATCGAACCGGCGTCTCCTGCGTAACAGTCGCGTTCACTACCGTAACAGCAAAGATTCTAATTCATTAATTCGTATTAATTTCAGGCCCCTCAACCTCCAGAACCGTGGGAAGGTATCCGCACTGCCACCTCTGAAGGAAATATGACCCCTCAGATCGACTTAGTCTTCAGCAAAGCATATGCAGGCAACGAGGACTGTCTGTTCCTCAACGTTTACACCCCAACTTTAAAAGGAGCCACCCTTCCTGTTATGATTTTTATCCATGGAGGTGGTTTTTCATTTGGTACAGGAAGTAGCGATTTATATGGCGCTGATTATTTAACTGATAAAGGAGTAGTCGTTGTCACTTTGAATTATAGATGTGGAGCTCTTGGATTCCTCAGTTTGAACACTCCCGAGGTTCCAGGAAATGCTGGAATGAAGGATATTGTGCAAGCTATCAGATGGGTAAAGAGTAACATTCAGAATTTTGGTGGTAACGCGGACAATATCACTATTTTCGGTGAAAGCGCCGGCGGTGCTGCAGTTTGCTATTTGACAGTTAGTCCTCTTACTAAAAAACTTGTACACAAGGCGATTGTTCAATCAGGAACGGCGTTGGGCGCATTTGCTTTACAAAAAACGCCACTGGAGAATGCCAGTACACTTGCTAAAATTTTAGGTTATGATTCAAGTGATTCTGAAGGAATTCTTCAGTTCCTGCAAACCCGCTCTGCGGAAGAAATTATCGATGCTCAACAAAAAATGAACCCACCAGAAAAGTTCCTCGGAAAACTAAGTAACTTCAGTATTGTCATCGAAAAACAATTCCCAGGAGTCGAAGCACTCATCACAGAATCTTTCTACGACTTATTGACATCGGGAAGAGTGGCAGATATTCCAATAATGATTGGTGTCTGCTCTTTAGAGTATGACGTTGATCTACAATTGGACGATTTACAACTGTTCATCCCAGAGGAATTTAATTTGGAAAGAGATTCCGCAGAATCATTGGAGATTGTCGAGAAAATTAAAGAACTTTACTACAAAAATGATAACCTGGATGGATCATCCGAATTACTATCAGACCATATCATTAAAGTAGACACAAATAGAGTCGTCCGACATTTAGCCCAGGCTACTAAAAATCGAATTTACTATTATAATTTTGATTACGTTGGAGGATTAAACATTTCTTCCAAAGTATTCCAAGAGAAACAGAGACGTGCTGGACATATGGATGATCTGGGATATCTTTTCAAAAATGTTTTCCAGACAGATTCGGTGATATCACCGGAAGATTTAAGAATGCGGGAGAAGATGACAATACTGTGGACCAACTTTGCTAAGTGTGGGTGAGTATTTTACATAACATAACATAAAAAAACATAAACTCACGCCTATATCCCCGAAGGGGTAGGCAAAGGTGCTAGCATCCACATTTCGCCAGTTTATGTTTAGGTCCTAATGTAATAGGCGGCGAGCCTATTGCCATTAACCGTGCACTTAACAAACTTGCTATAAGTACACACATAACTTCGAATAGCATCGAGTAGTCATTGGTGTGTGTCATGGTAAAACCTGGGAACGAACCCGAGACCTCGTCTCAGCAGTCCATTACACATACCTCTAGGCTACTGCAAATATAATGTATGTGGTGTGGTGAGTATTTTATCTTATTTGATAGAAATATTAATATAGTCTTTATATTTATTTACTTCTTACATTGATACTCATACTTTTCTGTTTTCATTTAACAGTCGCCCAACGCTCGTCGAAAACAATTCCCTGAAGGAAACCTGGCTACCTGTAACAACGGATAATGAATATTATCTCAACATTGGTTCTGAACTTATTCTACTAAAAGATATTAACAAAGAAAAGATGGACTTCTGGAACAACTTATATAGAAAATACTTGACAATCGGGGCAAAGCCTAAGGCCGAAACTGATGATTTTATTGGCAACACTGTCGCAGGAGACATACCAGATTCATCCAACCAGTTAATCGTCAGAGCAAATGATCCGCCAGAAGACGATTTGCCCAAAAATATTGGAGTCAATAAATTTATTAGTTTCTTTGACTCGTTAGGAGGACGTAGTTAGAAAGTGATAATATTTTACCAAAATACAATATCAAATTCTAAAATCATTTATTCTGTATAGACTATTCACGAAACCTCAAAATTTTAAATAAAATATATTATAGGTTAGTTAGCAAATGAACCATTAGTTCGAAAGACCTGAGATTGTCAAATAACATTATTAAATAATATGTAATTAATAAAGGTACATCATTTATTATACGTCTCGTGATCTAAAACGGTTTGCAGCAGAAGGACAGATACAAAAAATCCCAGAATAGCAAAATTCCCAGAGCAAAAGGACAGATATGCATAAAGTCAGATAAATAATTATAATTTTCTTTACACATGTATATAGTCACTTTAAGTCATCATAAAGAGTCAAGATAAGGATTTGTTGTTTCTTATATTAGAAAAAAAGACATCGTACTCTGAAGAAATTGTTATAATACAATACACACATCAAAAAAAGTTTGCGATCACATTGAAAACTGAAATCTTTTTTCTTACTGTAGATTATATAATGATTTTTTCTTCTTTTTAGATTGTTTATTTAAAAATCAAGAATTAGAACACAAAACAATGACACCGTTCAATTGTTCTTTCTTATTACAAAAAGGCTGTTAGTCCTAGCTTACGCTCATTCAGAAATCTGATTTAAATAGTGAATTATAACCGATTCAAGATATTTTTCGCGGAAAGTTGTGATTGAAAAAGTTGGGAAGAAGGATACACCACGAGAGTAATAGCACGCAGACTTGCTATATCCCAATCCTTTGTCGTGGTCACTTTGTCGTGGTGGAGAATTTAGCTGCAGTCTTTTTCTTCCTATGAAATTTCTATCACAATTGCATTATGATTAATGGCTCAATTTTTTAAAATAAATAGTAAAAAATAGTTTTATATTTTAATTTCAAACAGGGTATTCCTATTTAAAGAAAGCATACAACATAGATTTTTTCTTGATAAAGTTAAATTTAAAGAATTCTAGGAGTTTATGCCATTGATCGCAAACTTTTTTTGATGTGTGTACATTACTTATATACTACACAGGAACTTAATACATACATTAGGTAAATAAATACTACATTTTGCATCATTATTATGGATCAAGCTAGTGTCAGTAACGGTGTATCATATGTTAAATTTATTAAAAGTCAAAAGGTAGAGGGGAGATAGCTTGGTTTGATAATATCGTAAGCCCAACTCAAACCTTAGTCACTCAGATATTATCACGAAATTTCCTTTTATCGCTAGATTAAAACTTGAAAGTAGATCAATTTATTTTGTATTCTAAAAACACTCCTATATGGAAGTTTTAGAATCAAATATTAATCAAAAGGATTTTATAAAGGGAACAGATAATTAAGTGAATGTTTTAATCAGCCGATAAAATGATTGCAGACCTAATCATGGAACGAACTATGTAGTTAGTTCGCGTCTTTGTGTAGTTTTGTAAGGTTTGATTTAGTTCCTCACAATAGTTAGTGAAGCGTCGGTAGCTTAGTGGTTAATGAGTCGGCCTTACGATCGAGAGGTCCTTTTTTCGAATCCTGGCCATTACACTACCGACGTGAACCCACTCCTAACACAAGTCATTGAGCTTAGCTGGAGGGGTTAAAGGAAATATTAGTAACTTCGGTTGCTAATACCTATTCTTTAAAAAAATAAAGTTTAAAACTAGGAAATGTCGGAAACGCATTCTTGTTCCAACTCTGAGTTTGAAGTGGATGACCAATTAGTTACTCATCGTCATCATTCCACGGAAATGGCGGCACACCCAGAGTTCCCCCTAGCCAGCATCTACGTGAAGGAATCCTCAAATGTCCACATCGGGCCAAGATTTGTTCGCGTCACGCAGAATATTGAAAATATTAAAGTAACGCAAGGTAAGTCACAAATAATTCAACAAGTACTTTCTTTTTACGCAAGGAACCTTCATCTTGACGACCTCCGTGGCGTAGCGGTAGTGAATGCGACTGCTACGCAGCCGCGCAGGAAGCGCGGGTTCGATTCCCGCTCAGTGTAAATATTTGTGTGCTTGAATATGAATATCTGCATTGGTTTGGGTGTTTCTAAGTATTTACAAAAAAAATGTATCTATGTATGTTTATCCGCATTCTAGAACCTGTAACACAAGCTAGTTAAACTATGCTTACCATGGGTCTAGGGGACGTTGTGTAGATTGTCCTAGAATATTTAAAAACTATTAAACGTTTGGTCGAAAATCACTTCGACTAATTTCAGTTAAAATCATTTCACATAATTATTCATTTGACCGAATATTTAATTGGTAGAATTTTTTTTATTATAATTATTTATTTGGAATTATGTCATTTCACTTTCACCGAATTTTGTTTCAGGCCGTATTTTGGGCCTCGAGTTAGTGACACCGCAGAACAGCAGGCGACAACGCTGCAGCATCGCCGTCTGCGTATGCTGGAGCCTTCTGGTTGCTTCTGTGCTCGTGTACTTCATCTTCTATTTTGCGCTGAGCAAAGATCTAAAACGCCTAGACCTTGGTTAGTCATTATCGCTTATAACTACATTTTTTATTACTGTGGAGGAATGGAATATGATGTCCCTCCAACACAAAGAGAGGATCCTCCGACCAGGCAAGGTGATCACGCCTGGCGGGCCGCGGCCCAACGGTAGTCGTTGGGTTGTTGTATGTATATTGTACCAGCGCGAGAACTTCACTTTCGTGATGCAGGATCCGGAGTGTCATAGTAGTTACTCTTGCTATCGTTAGATGGCTCTGGGTACATATAGTATCGCCACATACCCCTTAGGTGGCAGACAAGTACACGGCCCACCTGATGGAAAGCGGTCACCGTGGCCTATGGACTTTTGCAACACCAGGGGCGTCACTCACGTGCTGCCTGCCCTATCTTCCTAGAAACCTTCTAATACCTTTAGTGTAAATATTCGGGACATCACGCGATATATTTTTGAACACTTACTATTGCCGACGTTTCGGGTGCTTTGCAGCACCCGTGCCTAACATTATAAACACTATGAGTAAACGCCGCGATAATTTAAAAGTTACCTACTTCTAATACCTTCCTTGAAGAACCCCATATTGTAGTCGCTTGGGAAAACCACGGCAGGGAGTTCATTCCACAGCTTGAGCGTGCGCGGGATGAAACTCCTTTCATACCGCACAGTGCGCACTGTTTTCGGTCGTAGCGTATGAGGATGAACTCCCAGTCTAACTTACTGACTGTAAGAAAATTTCAGCAATTTCATATGTAAAGACATATTTGAAATAATGTGGTAATAAATGAGTTAAATAAATTGAAGGAATTCTTTTTTCGCAGACATACAAGAACCATGGTACATAAGACGTCCTTATTGGTACGCAAATCCTGCAACTTACATCACACTCCTAAAGTTGCCCGTTTCAAAAGTGATCATCGGACATTCAACTGATACGCATGATTTTTGCACAGAGAAATACGATTGTATCCAAACAGTATTTGAATTACAGAAATACCATCAAACTGATGTCCGTTGGTCTGATATTGCAGCTAATTTCCTCATCAGTGGTAATGGACTAGTGTTTGAAGGTAGAGGTGCTAATATTGAAGGAGGTATGATTAGATCGCTCGACGATAAAGTTATAAGTATAATGTTTCTCGGCAACTATGTGGTGAATAGACCGTGTGTTGAGCAGTTCCAGCATGTGAAAGTTCTCTTACAAGAGCTGGTGATTAAGGGAGTGTTGTCTGCAGACTATGAAGTGTTTGGACACTGTCAAGTTATTGGGTCTATTGTGCCTCCAGGGCCAAATATTATGGATGAATTGTACAATTTGAGGCATTGGAATCCAGGAAATATTACGGAATGTTTGCGTCGTTTATGAAGTATGGAAAACTTTGAAGAACTGTTGTATCAACAGGTATAGGTAGAGGAACAAGTTGTGGACTCAAAATGTGCTCAAAAAACAAAGCAGTTCGTTGTTTTTTAACTGTCTTTTGAGGATAGCACGGGGTGCAACGATGGTGGATGAGTTTAAATCTACTAATCATAGATTAGGTACCTACCTATATCAGAAGAATCTGCGCGTAACCACTTTCCATTATGTGGGCCGTGTGCTTTATAAATAAAAGGAAAAGGTTTACTGAATAAAGAATATGTTGTTGTTTCAAATGATATTTGTGTTATTTATTTATCCTAGTACCTACCATAGTTGGGGTGACGGTTGGAGCCGAAGAACCCTAGCAGAAGCAGGCCGCGGCGGCGGCGTAAAGTGCGCTTTCCCAGAAGCGCGCTGAAAGGGGTCATCTCAAAGGGATATCCCCGGGTCTGCTGAAGTGCGAGAGATATGTCTTGTATAATCTCACCTACGGCAATCAAAAACCCATAGACGGCGTGCGTAATAAATTTAGGCGGTTCGAGCCCGACATTATCACCACCACCGTGGATTTTGCGCACGATAAAAATAAAAGGAGTAGGCCAAAGTCTGGAGAAGCCTATGTCCAGCTGTGGACTGTGATAGGCTTTTTTATATAACTATGGCACGTCAATTTGACTTCACCTCGCCTGATGTTAAGCTGAAGGCGAACGCAAACACATAGTGCTACAATGGTGGCGCTCAGCTTGACGGCCTCATCAGATGCTTTTTCACGCCACGCTTAAAGGTCCCGGGACTGTAGGAAGAAGGAAACACGTGCGCCGGTAAGGAATTCCAGGACTTAATGGTGTTGAAAAGGCTGATTGATTGAGTGAGCGTAGTTCGTCAAATGGCAGGTACCTATTAGCTTGCTGGTAAGGGAGTTGAAAGTCCAAGCGGTTGGCTTCAAAATCCAAGCCTATCGTTTGGATTCAGAAGATCTTGGTGAGACGCCATACACAACAAGAGACACAAATATAATGTCATTTTAATACCTACTTATAGTCCATTTGTTTAGGTATTTAAAAAACGTAATATATGCATAAAAGGTTGCACTAGCCGTGGTCACAAGATGACAACACAGTCACAACTCTAAGGGCTGTGGGGAGTAAAAGTAACAGCTTGGCGAGTATTTGGATATAAGATCATGTAACATAATCTTCTTCTTCTTCTTTTCCTTAGCCTTCTTCCCATTATCTGGGGTCGGCTCTCCTTGTCTGCCTTCTCCATCTTTCCCTATCCTTCGCTGCTTCGGCGTGCATGTCGGATTCCTTCAGGTCCCCCTGCACTGTCGTCAACCAAGTGGCGGGAGGCCTTCCGCGGCGTCGCTTCGTCGTCGTTAGGTTTAGGGCTACTCGTACCATATGGTCCTCAGGACGGCGGAGCACATGTCCATACCATCGTAGGCGTCGTTCTTTAACCTTGTCTGTAATCGGGGCAATTTTATAGCTACCTCTGATGTGGACATTGCGTACTTTGTCCAGCAGTGTGACACCCGCTGACCAGCGTAACATGCGCATTTCAGTAGTGTGAAGCTTTGACAGGTGTTGTTTGGTAGATGCCCAACATTCTGTACCGTAGAGTATGGCAGGTCGTATGGCCGTTTTGTACAGTTTGCCTTTAAGCTTAAGGGGCATCTTATTGTCACACATTACGCCTGTGAGTTGTCTCCACTTCATCCATCCTGTTGCTGTTCTGTGGATTACATCTCGCTCAATTTTGCCGTCGTTGCTGATTATTGATCCCAAATATTTGAAATGGTCAACTGTTGGTATAGGTGCTCCGTCTATGAAAAGTTTTATCTGACTCATGTCCGTGTGACCATCGAATATACACGACATATGCTCTGTCTTTTTACGACTTATCTTAAGACCGTTATCCTCAAGTGACTTTAACCAGCGGTTGAAATCAGTCTGTAGGTCTTCCACTGAGTCTGATATCAGAACAACGTCATCTGCATACAGTATATTCCATGGCACTGGCTTTTGGCAACGCTTTGTAAGATAGTCCATGGTGACATTAAACAGCAAAGGGCTCAGTGCCGAGCCTTGGTGAACGCCAACTGTAATTTCAAATTTGTTACAGGTACCCGCTGGGCAGACAATTTGAGTTGTAACACCATTGTACATATCCTGGATGAAGGCGATATAATGTTCTGGGACATTTTGGTTGGGACAGTTGAATCATGTAACATAATAATTGTTAAATAAATAATAAAACACCCACACCTACTTTCTATCATCGCACCGCTCGCCATAGAGAGGTAGTTCATCCTCACACACTACGACCGGAAACGGTGCGCACTGTGCGGTATGAAAGGAGTTTCACCCCGTGCACGCTTAAGCTGTGGAATGAACTCCCTGCCGTGGTTTTCCCAGGCGACTACAATATGGGGTTCTTCAAGAAGGGCATTAGAAGGTTTCTACAGGGTAGGCCAGCAAGTGTGTGACGCCCCTGGTATTGCAAACGTCCATAGGCCACGGTAACCGCTTTCCATCAGGTGGGCCGTGTGCTTATCTGCCACCTAAGTGATATAAAAATACCATATTGGTATCTTTTAAAGGAGTTTTGATTAAAAACTCAGTATAAAAATAGTTTTTTGCTAACGTATATAACGTATTATAAAGACTAAATATATCGGTATCGAACCACTAGTTAGCTTAGTTTATTTGCTTAACATGTGTTTTTATAAAAAGTTGCCATATCACTGTTTACCTTTTTTTAAGTACCTACCTAACCAAATGGAGTATAGGTAAATATCTTTGTAGATAGGTACTTAATGCCCTAGAAATCACGGAAAGTACAGTCGCCCTCAAAAATTGCCGTAAATCAAGAAATCAGGTAATAAACGTAAATCTTTACATTGAATTTAGATATTACCACGGTAGCCTAGTGGTATGCGTAATGGACTGCTAAGACGAGGTCTCGGGTTCGATCCCAGGTTTTACCATGGCACACACCAATGACTCTTAGATGCTTTTCGAAGTTATGTGTGTATTTATCGCAGGTTTATAAGTGTCCGGTTAATGGCAATAGGCTCGCAATTACATTTGGGCGTAAACATAAACTGGCGAAATGTGGGTCCTAGCACCTCCGCCTACCCCTTCGGGGATATAGGCGTGGGTTTATGTTGTATTATGTTATGAATTTAGACAATAAAATTAATTTGTAATTAGGTATTTTTGTAATATTCCAAGGATTATTGTTCATTGTTCTAAGTCAAGTTTTAGAGCTTCTAGGTGGTCGGGTTACTTTTTTTATCGTGCGAAAAATCCCCAAAGATACCGTCTCCGCCGGAGTAGGTTGGTGAGGTTATAATATCTGACTCAAACCGACTAAAACGTACGTCATCTTTAGAACTCTAGTTGCCGGGAGGTGAAATAATAGCCAACATATTCTTCACACCCGGCAGACCTGGGGCCTTGAACACACTATGCACCACCATCAGCATTACTTGCTCGCAAAAGAACAGTAGCACTAGCATGAACTCCTATCGAATTCGTAATGTAAAGGTTTCGAGAGAACGGAGCATTGTGATTGGCAGTCTGCCTCTTGTGAACCTGTGTGCGTGTGTAGCCCGCCAATCGCAATGCTCCGTTCTGTCGATACCTTTACATTACGAATTCGATAGGAGTTCATGTTAAGGCTACAGGCCGGTAACTTAGAATGTCTTGGAATGTGATGGTGACTGTACAAACCTTTTTGATTGTTTTTAAATAAAGTATGTTTATAAAACTGGTACCACACCTGTTTAGTCACACACATTACTATCTATTAATGTATTTATTGCAGCTTTATCACAGCTATAATCACGGTAGAATTAAAAAGTAGAACAAATATGTTCTAGTCTAGGTACCTACTAGCAAAAGATAATTTAACTAGGGAATATATCAAATCGGTCATTCAAACCGGCGGCTTTTAAAATCTAATCACACATTAGTTAGACTTTATAACAAGTCTACGTCTAAAGAATTAAATCATTCTAAATTTGAAAATTTAGTCACAAGTTATAATAATTTATATTTGATTTTAGTTATATTTATTGTGATTCTTTTGCAAATTTACGTGTTACGTTTTATGTGATATTTTTTGTGAATTATTTACTAATTTAGTCATATGTTATAGGTAGGTACTATTTAGTCAGTAAAATCAACATTTTGAGTTAAATTCATAATGATTTACTAACAAATCACACGTTACATTGCATTTTAGTCAACATCTTGAAGAATATTCTTCGTCAGTATATATCATGATGTTCAGTGAAGATTTTGAGATGTCTGATGTACGTCCGGGCTGCAGTTATGAATTGGACACTGATGATCGATTGGTACTTCATCAGCACGACCACTTACAGGGTCCCGAGAGACCCGTGGCTAGTGTCAGTGTGACAGAGTGTGCTAATGTCCACGTTGGACCCAGTATCATCTCCATCACGCAGAATGTGTCAAATGTTGAGGTGCCGAAAGGTGAGTTAAATTTATTCACTGTTAAATTTTTCGGGATATTTACTTACCATGTTTGTTTATTTTGTTAAGTGACCGATATTTCGGCGCGGTACACCGTGATCACGGCGCTTGCAAAAGCGCCGAAATATCTCGGTTAGGTACTTACTCAACAAAATAAACAAAACATGGTAAATATCCCGAAAAAATCAAGAGTTTTTATTTTGCCAAAATATTAAATTTATTTTGCCACAATACTATGTGCACGATTGTGACGCCCATGGCGTTGCTAACGTCCATAAATCATGATCAATGCCTTTCTTTACCATAGGGTCACACGAGGCACGAGCCCAGGGCCAACTGTTTCAGGGGGCCCTCCAAAAGAGAGAGCATTTCTCGTACATCAAGTGAAAAATTAAAACTGAAGTCTCCAAAAGGGGCCTCTAAAGTCTTGTGTTTTTTCCATCAGGTGGACCGTGTGCTTGTCTGCCCTAATGTCACTGTAAAAGGGTATTAATAATGAGAATTCTTCTTCATCCTTGCGTTCGGAGGCTGAAGTACGTTTTTTCCAGTCTAACTGCAGGTTTGACTGAACTTTAACATTTTCTGTAAAGCGACTGCCACCTGACCTCTACAACTAATTGGTGAAGTTGAACTCTTGCCGTTACACCAGTTGTTGAACTTTTAAGGACTCCAATTACCCGTAACGAATGTCATAGATGTTCGTATGGCAACCTGGACCAACGGGTTAATGTGCTCTCCGAGGCACGCACAGCCTATAAAAATATTCATATTCCTGCATAAAAATATTCGGGTTCGAACCCGTGCCTCCGCTTAGACTGTATTAATTATAAAAATATCCTTTCGGGGTGGCGGTCCAACTACTTTGTCCAATCAGTTGGACCACGGACGTACAATAGCGGTGGTGGTCCAACGAAAAATATAGTTGCTTTTTTTTATAATATCACGCCTATATCTCCGAAGGGGGTAGGCAGAGGTGCTAGCACCCACATTTCGCCAGTTTATATTTAGGTCCCAATGTAATAGGTGGCGAGCCTATTGCCATTAACCGGGCACTTATAAACCTGCGATAAATACACATATAACTTCGAAAAGCATCGTAGTCATTGGTGTGTGCCATGGTAAACCTGGGATCGAATCTGAGACCTCGTCTCAGTAGTCCATTACCCATACCACTAGGCTACCGCGGTACATACATACAAATATAGTTAGGTACACAATGGCATTATGTTTGACATTAAAATGATGTAAAATCGATTTTTAAATATTTCAGGCAAAATATTGGGTCTTGAGCTGATATCTTTGAAAAATGGCAAGCGTCTTCGCTGCAATATCTTCGTCTGTGCTAGCTGGACGCTGGTGGCTGCATCTTTATTCGTTTTTCTGGTCTTATTTTTCACACTACCCACAAAACCCCCTAAACGTATAGTCTTAGGTAAGTGTTAAGTTCTTTCTAGTACGCATTCCATCATCATCCTTGCTTTAGTCGCGATTGCATCTGGGCCCATTACTACGGGTCCAGGGTTTCTTTTTCCAGTCTAGCTGTGATGCGGTTGAACTTCGTTATAGAATAAGATCTAAAACTCAAAGGCATTTTTTGTAATCTCAGTTCACTGCTGGACATAGGCCTCTTCCAATGTGAGCTTTTGAGGGCTCCAACTACCCGTAACGACTGCCATAGATGTTTGTATGGCAACCGGGAAGGACGGCTTAACGTGCTCTCCGAGGCACAACCAGATCAGTCCAAATAGCCATATTCATTATTTATACTATTGATTGATGGCACTTGGTGGAACTCTCTTTTACATATAATTGATAATACACTTGTACTTATCCACTTGGAGAAGTATTATGTAGGTATAGCCATATTCATGCATACAAATATTTGCACAGGGCGGGGATAAAACCCGCGGCTCCTGCGTCGCAGTCGTGTTCACTTCCGCCACGCCCCAGAGGCTATTAATGAGAATATTAACGTATAAAAAAACTCATTTTCAGATCTGAACGAACCGTGGTATATAAACCGTAATAAATGGAACGCAGACGTAGAAAGAGGAGCAACATTACTAAATCTCCCCTTATCAAAAGTGCTAATCGGACATTCTGGTGAAATACTAGACTATTGTCAGCAATTGGATGACTGTATTCACGTAGTCTTAGACATACAAAACGACCACAAGAATATTCGCAGATGGGCTGATATAGGCCCTAACTTCCTCGTTGGAGGTAACGGCTTAATATTTGAAGGTAGAGGAGCTAATTTTCAAGGAGCTATGGTGGAACATTACAACAGTATCAGCATAACTGTTATGTTTCTTGGAGATTATATCACAAATGAACCGTGCGAAGAACAGTTTGAGCATGTAAATATTCTTTTACAAGAGCTGGTGAGGAAGCGAGTGTTGGTTAAAGATTTTGAGGTGTTTGGGCACTGTCAAGTGAAGAAAGCGGTGGTTCCTCCAGGACCACATGTTATGGATAAGATGGATCGGTTTCCACAATGGAATCCAGAAGATAAGGGGACTTGTGTGCGTACGAGGAGTAAGAGTAATATCACGGATGATAGTCTAGCTTAGTGGTTAAGTAGTTGGTCTTAAAATCAAGAGGTCCCGGGTTCAAATCCTGATCATTACACTATTCATACGTGAGCTCGCATATAACACAAGCCATTGAGCTGGAGGGGTTAGAAGGAAAATGAGTAATTTCAATTCCTAATATTCTTCGAAAAAAGGTTTTGTAGAGGGCAGTTATTGTTTTTTTTAATACCACTTAGGTGGAAGACGAGCACAATGCCCACCTGATGTAAGTGGCCACCCATGGACCTATAAGTGATGGAAAATTGCTGTTTAATAATCAAGGAGCTTCATCTGCCAATAAACTGTTATTTAGTTTAGTTTGTTGGCAGAAGAAAATATTGTAATATGGCATTTTTTTTCCACAAATTAATTTTATTTCATTTCAAATATTTGCACTTAGCGGGGATCGAACCCGCGCCTCCTGCGTAGCGTTCACTACGCCACGCCATAGATAGAGGCTGTCCTAGCTACCTATATAAATACAATTAGTAATAGGTATGTACTTATAGTTTATCTATGTTCTAGATTTCCGTTCTAATTGGAGTCTAGACAATGTTATTTATGTCCTAGATTTCCTAGAATTATATACGATAGGTATTATCTCTTTATTTTTATTGTGAATAGATAGACAGACCTATGACATAGTTAAAATCAGTTCTTAGGTGGAAATTATTTAACCTAGATAAAACTAATTTTGAATTTATTGAAATTTTGAGACATTAATATGCTTTTTTTATCGTGCGTGAAGTCCTCATTGGATACCACCTCCGCCAAACCAGTGGAGGTGATTATGAGTTGGACACGAACCGATTAAAACGCACACCGTCTTTGGGTCTTTCGTTCCCGGAGGTGATATAGTAGCGAACATATTTTTTAAGCACAAGTCGTCAAAGTGACTGCACCACGCCTGATGGTAAGCAGTGGCGCAGTCCAAAACATGGTGGCCGCCGTTACAGGTGCTGTCCCCACCCTGACGGCCTCTACAGTTTTTTCACGCCCCGCTTGAAGGACCCGAGACTGTAGGATGAAGGAAAATTCCCTCCAACCCCGGTAGACCTGGGGCCCTCTCTTTCGAGATGTCACCATTCGGGTGTAGGGATCACGCAGTTGTTACCTTACGGCCTACAACGTAGAAATAATTTTTGTTCACCAAAAAATTGTTAATCAGAATATTTATTACAATCATTGTAAGTAACTTTTCTCTAATATCAAGAATAACATTTTGGCTTCGTTATATCAGAAAACGGTGGATCTGATATACGAAACACTATAATTTTGAGAACAATATGAAAATACGAAAATAAAAACTATTAATTATAATAACATAATTTTATTTACGCATATTAATTATACAAAAATATAATTCTAATATCTATTCAGTATAATTAAAAATGAAAATGAAACGGACTAAATTTATATTGGCACATAATAATATCTACACTATATAATTAATTAGGTATACAGTTTTGAAATTATATACGTTAGGCGTAAATTATATAAAAAAAGGCATGAGGCTTAGGGCGTGTGCAATCAACGCAGAGGCAATGGTTCGATTACCGCTGAGTGCAAATATTTCTATGCATAAATATGTCTATTTGCATTGGTGTGGATGTAACCGTGCCTTGGAGAGCACGTTAAACCGCAGTCGTTATTAGGGAAATGGGTGAAATGACCCACACAAAGACTGATCTGACCAGTCCGGTCAAAGGCGTCTCCTGCTGGCAGTATTTTTTATTTTTTATTTATGGCACGTCAATTTGACTTCACCTCGCCTGGTGTTAAGCTGAAGGCAAAGTCTCATGAAAGAGGGTCACCATTGCAAACACGTTCAGTGTTACAATGGTGGCGCTCAGGTTGACGGCCTCATCAGATGGCGCCGCTTAAAGGACCCGGGACTGTAGGAAGAAGGAAACACGTGCGCCAGTAAGGAGTTCCAGGACTTAATGATGCGGCAGAGGAAAGACTCACCGAACCGCTAGGTTCTTGATGTAGTAGCAGCAGTATGACATAAAGGTAAATAACCGCGCCTTATCCGTACCACGCCTTGTTTGTCGCCTTATGCCTTTCCTATATAATTCACCCCTAAGTAGACGAAAGAACGAAGGTATTTTCAAACACCAGTCACGGTACCCCTAAATGAGGTAATACCCACAGTTCGTCAGCTATATTTTTGGTCCCATGTTACAGGGTGTGTGCCTATAGCCGTCTAGTGGGTACATTTCAAACTCGATATTGCTACTAAGAATCTTTTAAGCGAAAATAATAATAACACTGCTCGTAGTCGAAAGCAGATTTCTTGATCGCAGGCAAATATAAGCTGAAACTAATTTTTTTTGGACATTCTGATTCTATTTGCCCTTTAATTTTTATTCACCCCTTTTCACCCTTTTATTTTTTTCATAACTTCATTTAATTTCAATTTTTATATAATTTCGGTTTTATGGGTATTTTGATTCTATTTACCTTATTATTTTCATTCACCCCTTTTCACCCTTTAATTATTATTCACCCTTTTTTTTCACACTTTCATTTCTATTTAACCCGTTTAACAGTAATTTTGCTTTGACTTTTTCTTGACATGCCAAATAAGACTAATAGACTAGATGTATATACCTACTTTGTATATGAAAGGGTTAAACATCAGTAAATTTAAATATTTAAACTTAATATTACATTAATTAACTAAATGTGATGGTGATAATAAACTATGTTTTTACAACTCTATATAATAACGTCCAGCGCGGCTGTCAGAAACGTATTGTGTATATGTCAACCGATTTACTTTTGTCTTCGAGACTAAGTTCATATAATATACATATTAGGATTATATACATATAATTAAGATGCTATACAACCATAAAGGAAGACAAGAATATTTCGATTGTTCTGTGAATACAAATCACATAGCAAAAAAACATATAAATATTTTCTACCACAAGAAATAATATTTTTTTGTAATGACAACACTGTTATCATTCAACAATAATTCTATCATTCGTTCTTCTAAATAATAATAATTGTAAAATGATATAATTCTCGTGTAGGGTTATTTATTTTAATAAAATATAAATACATATTAAAGAATTTATTTTATATAATCTTAAGAGTTACAAGTGGAATGTAAATAAATACTATAAGATTAGAAATTCATTTACGTGCTAATAATACAAACTAGATTGCTTGTATCATATTATATGTATGTATTGATTGAGGTCCTGGCCTGTACAATTAAATGAATTTTAATAAAAATAAATGAATTTTAACATAATTAAATAATTTTAAAAGTAATTAAATGAATTATAATTATATAATTAAATGAATGTTATTGTAAATAAATGAATAATCAATGTAATTAAATGGATTTTAAATATGATTAAAGAAGTTAAATGTAAATAAATATATTTTAATGTAAATAAATAACATTTTAAAGTAACTAAATGCATTTTTAATACATTCAAATGGCCAAACCCTTTGTGAATTGAGTCGTCCCTTAAAGGACGAGGGCAATGCAATTTTTTTTAAATACTTCAGTTTTGTCCTTACAATAGTTGATTTTGAAGGTCTCATACAATATATTCTTTATATAGTCTACCAACTGACTTATATAATATAGTAATTTACATAATCAATAAAGGAGATGTCCCTAAATATATAGACCACGCATAACAATAAATAGGGAGATATTTTATTAATATTATAGGGATAATTTACGGTAAGAATGGCAACACAACAATAAACTGTCACTGCGAAATTATCTATTCCATTTATTATCGAATATAAATATCAATTTGAACAATGTCAGACTTATTATGAACGATAACTCTCAACTTATCAGATATACCGGCTGTCACAAAATATTTAAATGAATTTGACATTATAAATCCGTTAATGCGGTAATTAGAAGACTGTTGCTCTATTTACACTATAATAACTTTATAGATTTTACCCTTTGACTGACTGACACTAATGACAACTGACAGATCTCTTTAATTTAACCACAGGTTATTAATTATTATTTAAGTACCCCAGTTAAACCGATTAATATTTTTCTTCACTATTTATTAGCCCATTTAAAAACATCTCCTTTATACAATAAAATTTCTTTCATTATTCTTAAATTAAGACTTGTTCAACGAGTCCGAAACGGATATCAAACTACAATAAGACTTAGATGTTTCAATGACTCACTTCTTACCTCCAAGCGACTCGAAGAAATTAACAAACTTATTGACTCCAATATTTTTGGGTAAATCATCTTCCGGAGGGTCATTCGCTCTGATGACTTCTTTTGGCGCTCCATTAGAATTGGAAACCATTTTAATTTCATTCGACGTCCTTGTTTTAACTTTGCGATCGCCATTTACGTGATTATTGAATACAAAACTAATAGGTTCTTCTGATTTAGGTTTGGGAGATTCAACTACACGTTCTTCTACGTGTTTTTCGAATGTACGGATAGGGTCATTTATAACATTATTAACTTGACTTACTATTATTGGTGTATCGTCAACAATTATTGGTTCATCGTTTGTAATTATTGGTGCATCGTTTGCAATTATTGGTGCATCGTTTGTAATTATTGGTGCATCATTTGCAATTATTGGTGCATCGTTTGTAATTATTGGTGCATCGTTTGCAATTATTGGTGCATCGTTTTCAATTATTGGTGTGTCGTTTGTAATTATTGGCGCCTCATCTACAACTATTGGGGCGTCGACTACATTAGTAGTATCACTTGTGTCTACTAAATCATTTGTTTCTGTTACAAGCTCAGTCCTTTCTGTTATAATTTCATTGGATTCTGTTATTTCCGATGATGTTATAACAGATTCTGTAAAGCTTGCTACAACCACTGGTGGGTCGTATTTTAGTGAAACCTCTTCGTTGTTAGATTTAGGGTGCTCCCAGATTCGGAAATGTTTTCTGTATAGGTTGTCCCAGTATTCCATTTTTTCTTTGTCCGGATTGATTCCTAAGGATAGGTCTGAACCTATGTTTAGGTAATATAGGTTATCTTTCGTTACTGGTAACCAATTTACTGGTAAGTAGTGGCTTTCATCTGGAGTTGGGTTGCTGGAAATATTAAAAAAAAATCGAATTAATTCTTTTTATTGATTTTGAATTTGATGGTTACACCTTGATAGGCGTATGGGATAGGGTGTGTGGGAAGTGGACTACTCGGGGTCATGGCAACCGCAAAAGGTATCTCCCGTACTAATTGAGTAGCCCGACTTGAGAAAAACCTTCGTCCTACAGCCAGTGAGTAGGGTAGCCAGAGCTCACTGGAGAGTTTTTGTACTGTCAGTGGGAAGACCAATTTGTCTCCTGCCCTGGCGACACAGAAACTCTTTTAACTGTGTCTTTCTCCCCTCCCCCATCACCTTGCCAAAAAAGGTTTGCATAGGGTCGGCAGCACAAGTGTGATGCCTCTGGTGTTGTAAACGTCCATAGGCCACGGTAACCACTTTCCACCAGGTACGCCATGTGCAAAACTCCTGCTGATTATCACATAAGGGCCTGTCACAATTATTTCGTAGATTTGTGAGGCCAGATGGCAGTCACTCTCACAAATCTTTCAAGTTATACAATAACACAATCATAAATTGTAATGAGTTGTAGAAATTGATAAAAGTGTTGTTCATTCACGCGCGCACATTATTCGTCATGCGTCATTAAAGATGATACTAAAGGAATTAAGAGTAGAATGCTGAATGATCTCACACGGCGTTATACAAACTTTCATTCACGGACACAATGAACGTGAAGAATCAATATTTGGTTAAGGTTTTTGTATGTAGATTTAACATAGCATGGATATTTTTTTGTAAAGATTTGTAAATTTCTCTCAACCTTTTCCCAACTCAGTTGGGGTCGGCTTTCCAGTATAACTGTGATGCGGCTGAACTTCGATATTTTCCGTGAAGCGACTGCCATTTGGCCTCCACAACTAATGACCCATTACGATATTGAAGTTCTAAGTTAGACTGGTTGGACTTTTAAGGGATGCAACTACCCGTAACGACTGCCATAGATGTTCGTATGGCAACCGGGACCGACGGCTTAACGTGCTCTCCGAGGCACGACTAGACCAGTGCAAACAGCCATATTCGTGTATACAACTTTTTGCAGTGAGTGGGGATCGAACCCACGCCCCGTGCATAGCAGTCGCGTGCACTACCGCCACGCCACAGAGGCTGTCTTTTAGCTGAAAATAAAAGAAAAAAAAATCAATATTTTAAGATAACACTCACCCGCTCTTAGCAAAATTGGTCCACAATCTCAGCATCCTCTCCCGCATCATGTTATCCTCCTCCGAAATCTCCAAATCATTCTGGAAATCATTTCTAAACAGATATCCCAATTCGTCCATATGTCCAACATGTTTGACACTCTTCTCCATAATTTTATTGTACAGGTTCAAAGCACCAACATAATCAAAGCTATAGTAATAAATTGGCTTATTGGTGACTTGGACCAAATATTGGACCAATCTATTCGTATCCATTTTGATAAATCTGTCTGATATTAGTTGGAAAAATCCTTCTGAAGAATCGCCTTTGAAATATAGTTCCTTCAGTTGTTCAACGATTGCCAAAGCTTCTGCGGAACCCTTTTCAATGTTAAGCTCTTCAGGTATGAACGTTTGAAGATCATCCGTACGCATACCGGTTCCGAACTCCAAAGCACATACTCCTATCATTATTGGAACCTGAGCTATTCTACCAGATGTTACTAGGTCTATGAATGATTCTGTAATAATGGCTTCCACACCAGGAAATTCTTTTTCAATGACTACGTTGAAAGGATTTTCGAGGAAAGATTCTGGTGGAGTTAATCTCTGGTGAGCTTCAACTATTTCTTTCGCGGAGCAAGCCTGTAAGAACTCCAGAATTTCATCTGTATCTTCTGCCTCAGAACCTAAAACTTTTGCCAGTTTCCTTGCATTCTCTAAAGGAGTCTTTTGTACTGTATAGCTGCTTAGAGCTGTACCTGACTGAATGATAGCCTTACTGAACAAATGTTTAGTAAGAGGACTAGCTACTAAGTAACTTACAGCAGCTCCACCAGCGCTTTCACCAAAAATGGTGATATTACCGGAATTGCCACCGAAATTTTGAATGTTTTCCTTCACCCATCTAATAGCTTCCGCAATATCTTTTAGACCAGCGTTTCCTGGAACTTCAGGAGTGTTTAAACTGAGGAAGCCTAAAGCACCGCACCTATAGTTCAAAGTTACAACGACAACATCCTTTTCTACTAAGTAATCTGCGCCATATAAGTCGGTATTTCCTGAACCAAACTTGAAACCACCTCCGTGGATGTAAATCATGACGGGAAGAAACGCCCCGTCTAAATTAGAGGTGTATACATTGAGGAACAGGCAGTTTTCGTCACCAGTGTACTGCTGATTGCCGAAAATATTGATCTGTGCGGAGACATTTCCTTCAGAGGTCGCGTCGCGGATACCATCCCACGGTTCTGGAGGTTGAGGGGCCTGAAATTGAAAAGCAATACTACTTATAATACTGTATTTTATAAGATTATATATACTGTTGATTGATGGCACTTTGAGAAACTTATTGGTATACATAATTAATAACACACTTAAAATTCTCCTATTTACTCTACCTAACCGGTTTCGACGTGCGGCATTCTCAAAGGTTTACACTGACAGTTGAGAATGCCGCAAGGCGAAAAAGGTTAGGTACAATAATCAAACACAATAATAATAATAAACACTGGAAAAGTACAAGTGTGTTATCAATTATATATATTTTATAATATAGATAAATGAGAATATACGTGTGCAGAGAAGTCACACTCGTGCTTTCAACCCTGTAGGAGGAATCATGTTCTTATTGAAAAAGAAATATTGTAGTCATTTGGAAAATTACGTTCATAACTAACCTTTCTTTAAAATGCTCTCGGTCTGAGTAAAAGTTAAGAGACTATGCCGTCAGTGCAAGAGACAAAGCAGGATTCTAAACCACCACAAAGCATCAGCTTAGACCCTCAGTCTTCCCACTGATAAAACAAAACAGCTCCAGTGAGTTTTGGCTACCCTACTCACCGTCGGGAACACAACACAAGTTTATTATTAGTCGCGATATTCTGTAAGACGGAGAACTCCCCCAGTCGGATTCTGCTCAACTGGGGACGAAAGATACCGTACACTTTTGTAACCTTTACTTAAATATCTATCAAAACGGAGTGTACCCTTCATCGTGATTCCCCGTCATGATTGTAAATAGACCAAAAAAAGAAAAGCCCGCTGAGTTTCTTGCCGGAGTCATCTCAGGTCGGGGCCGCGTTTCGAAACGGTGGTCCATTTGCATTTGATAAAATGTTGTTGATATTGACGTTTTGTAAGTGCCGTTTACTGGTCTATACAGAATTAATCATTTTTGATTTTGATTTTGATCCTTCTCTCAATTTTGGTCACATCTTTAACGATACTATAACGTTCCCTTATCACACTATTTCATTATCGCTAGTATTACACATTGCCTATGATATCAATCTCATTTGATTCAGTTCTATACATCTGATACTATCATAGATAAACACTATAGATAGATGTGTTGCTATTTTCACTATAATTCATCTGTCGATGACCTAAATAAAAATAATAATTAGACCCATCAATTTTTACGAACTTTGCAAAATATACCAGAATTAGTGGAATATGTATAAACAGAACTAAATATTAAAAAGAAAATGAAGAATAACGACAATCTACCTGAGTTTCTTGCTGGTCTCTTCTCAGGAGATTTAACTACCGAACCAGCGAAAGAATCATTTTTTTCTAATGATTTATTTACTAAGTATTTTATATTTTTGACAAATGTAGGTACATAATTATAGTAAAACTTTAACATTCATAAGTGCTCTTTATGTGCCTAAACTGAATAAATGAAATGGATTCTTTGATTCATGGGTGCCAAAGTTCGCATAAATTTTCAACTCCGATAATTTTTAATTTTATCCTAACAATCACAATTCCTAACTACTATGTCTCTAATGTTCATAATTTCGAAGTATTCAACTTCATTATGTCAGTATTAACGGCCAGTGCATATGATAGTATGTTATATGTACCGACGCCATTTTTACCATTTTATTACAAAAAAAACTTAGTCAAACAATTTCATTTTTCCGTTTCCACTTATATAACTACGTGATGGGAGATTCTGGTATTCTTATCATGTTTGTTAGAGACAGCGAGATAATAAGATTGCAACTTATCTCTTAGTCAAGATAAATATGTTCACTTGCAAAGAAAACTGTTATAAACAGATGATGAGAAGTATTTACTGAATACGGCCACGCTCGTGAGGAATTTTGATCCCATTCCCGCTGAACCGTCTTTTTTATTATTTATTTAACAACTAGCTGACCCGGCGAACTTCGTACCGCCTTAGCTTTGATGCAAAATTAAATGTATATTTTTCAATCTTTCTGAGAGATTTTCTTTATATTTTTTTCCGTAAGAACCTTGTACAGAGTATTAGAAAACTACAAAAAAAATTAGCCAAATCGGTCAAGCCGTTTTCATGTTATGTCGTGACAACGGAAAACGGGTTTCATTTTTATATATACCTATAGATTATTATGTCACACTGTCGTCTGATACTCTCCAAGACGTTAATTGGTAGTGTTGTGCGGCTAAGCATGTAATTAATCTCCTTGCGAATTACACCGCATCGCAAGGAATCGGGTCAAATTTTTTTTCCAAATTTATTTAGCTGCTACGTTTTCGGTTAGGAATTTATTTTCGGCATACCCATTTTGTTACAAAGTGCTCGATTGGCGGCAATAGACTCGCCCCCTATTACGTGGGACCGAATATCATAATTGGCGAAATGTGGATGTTTAATACACCTCTGCCTACCCCTTCGGTATGTATAATGTTACATGATTCTTATATCCAAATACCCAAGCTGTTACTTTTACTCCCCGAAGCCCTCAGAGTAGTGACTGTCTTGTCATCTTGTGACTACGGCTAGGGCAACCTTTTATGCATATAATTGTGCAAGTAGTTTTTACCATATGATCGTGTTAATACTCGGGTTTTGCTTACCAAGTAACGAAGATGTTATCAGGATAACTTAGTAACATAATAATGAACGCCCCGCCGTGGTTTTCCCAAGCGACTACAATATGGGGTTCTTCAAGAAGGGCATTAGAAGGTTTCTACAGGGTAGGCAGCACGTGTGTGACGCCTCTGGTGTTGCAAACGTCTAAAGGCCACGGTGACCGCTTCCCATCAGGTGGGCCGTGTGCTTGTCTGCCACCTAAGTGGTATAACGGAGGTAGGACACGACGGTATCTCCCGTCCGAAATGAGCTGTCCAACTGGGGAAGTACCTCCGCCCTACAGAAGACCGCGGTCATAATAACCATCGTGTTGTGTTCCCGCCGGTAAGTAGGGTAGCCAGAGCTCACTGTACCCCTCCTTCCCCTCCCCTCCCTAGCCTCCCCACACCTTCCCAGCTCTCCCTTTTTCCCTTCAGGGTGGGCAGCGCGTGTGTGACACCCTTAGTGTTGCACACGTACATAGGCCACGGTGACCGCTTCCCATCAGGTGGGCCGTGTGCTTGTCTGCCTCCTAAGCGGTATAAAAAAAAAAAAATAATCACAGGCCTTACCTTAAACCTCAAGGATCCAAGAGGCGGTTTGGCGTAGGGTATGCCCTGGAAGCTGTAGAAGGCCTTGCCAGTGGGGCTGGTGGCGACGCGGCCCTGCAGCTGGCCCTGCTCAACTGATACCACGGGTGCTTCCGTCATTCTGCCCCCTCTGGAATTGAGAACATGAGAAGTTAAGAAAGTAAATATATATATATCTCGCCTGATACTCTCCAAGACGTTCATTGGTAGTGCTTGTACGGCTAAGCACGTAATTAAATTCCTTGCAATTTACACCGCATAACGAATTGGGACAAATTTTTCTTCAAAATTTTTTTTGGCTGCAACTTTTTTGTTTTATGCTACTTATTTGGTAGACAAGCATACGGCCCACCTGATGGTTACCATGGCCTTGGAAAGTTTGTTATCAGGGGCGTCACAGAGTCGTGCTACTGACCCAAAAAAATACCATTGATTTTTATAATTTACACTTATATTCTATTCAAGTTTCCTATTGAAGGTTTCTAAGTAAACGTATAAAAACCGCGGTAGCCTAGTGGTATGGGTAATGGACTGTTGAGACGAGGTCTCGGGTTCGATCCCAGGTTTTACCATGGCACACACCAATTACTTTTTGATACTTTTTAAAGTTGTGTGTATTTATCGCAGGTTTATAAGTGCCCGGTTAATGGCAATAGGCTCACAACCTGTGGGCGCTAGCACCTCTGCCTACCCCTTCGGGGATATAGGCGTGAGTTAATGTTATGTTATGTTATGTTAAGTAAACCTATTTTAAAGAGTACGTCCCAACGTGTGACTGATAATTTCTCCATTACAACAATCTTAACTACATACCGTAGATGTCATAAATTCCGCACCGATTACTCATAAACAATGGAGTGAAGACCTTCAAAGTTACGTAAAGCGAAGTTATTGATTCAGTCATATTATGTAGATCTAAAACATAACATAAACTCACGCCTATATCCCCAAAGGCAGAGATGCTAGCACCCACATTTTGCCAGTTTATGTTTAGGTCCCAATGTAATAAGTGGCGAGCCTATTGCCATTTACCGAGCACTTATAAACCAGCGATAAATACACACATAACTTCAAGCATCGAAAAGTCATTGTTGTGTGCCATGGTAAAACCTGGAAACGAACCCGAGACGTCGTCTCAGCAGTCCATTACTCATACTACTAGGCTACCGCGGCTAATGCATGAAAACTAAGAATTCCGAAGCTATTTAGGAAATGAATAAATTATTGTTTCAAAGAGATTTAATACATACATATCCTGGGAAAAGAATACATATCCTAGGAATTGTATGTAAATTATAGTTAACACCCTGACTCAGAGTTAAGACATAGGTTAAGCACGGGTCACACCCCCTATCTTATATTAGCCACATATAACACATACGATTACACTATTTCGCTCAAAGAATTGGCATCGCCATTCAGCGTGGTAATGCCGCCAGCCTTCTGGGCACGGTTCCGGTAGAGATCGATGGGGAGGAATATTTTGATGCCTAAAGTTGCAGTCTCTCTACCTTTTGTATTTTTTTTTTAATATCACGCCTATATCCCTGAAGGGCTAGGCAGAGGCTAGCACCTACATTTCGCCAGTTTATATTTAGTTCCCAATGTAATAGGTGGCGAGCCTAATGCCATTAACCGGGCACTTATAAGCCTGCGATAAATACACACAATAACTTCGAAAAGCATCGCAGTCATTGGTGTGTGCCATAGTAAACCTGGGATCGAACTCGAGACCTCGTCTCAGCAGTCCATTACCCATACCACTAGGCTACCGCGGTTGTTGTATTTTATTTCTGTATTTATATTATAATTAGTATAAGTGTGTAAATATTTGGTATATAGTTATTAATATACTTAGTATTTCTTACAAAACAATAGCATGATAATTTAGATCAGTATTGTATTATTTAGGTCGATGGGGAGGCCTATGTTCAGCAGTGGACGTCCTGTGGCTGAAATGATGATGATGATGATGATGATGATTGTGTATACTCCCATTTATTATATAGAATTATAGAAACTTCGACACAAAAATGTAATCCAATTTAGTCTTATAACGAAACATGGGCTTACGCTGTCGCGACAATGTAAGTAGGTACATGTCGTTGAAACGGGGCCGGATTTAAAAATTAGTAATAGATCTTTACATATGAATTTGCCGAAATATTCTTACAGATTCATGAGCTCGTTATTCCTGTAATTTAATAACTATTTCCATTATTTATGTTTCGTTTGAAAGATGAGTTCAAGAATTTCCAATTCTCTATTAAATTTTGTTTATTTTGGCCGCTTGATAAATTACAATTGATCTTCAAAAACAGTACTTCCTAAATGTTATCCATTTTGATGATAAATTTCGTATTACTTTTTTACAGCTGCCACTTTTCAAAAAAGTAATATAAGTAGCTGTTTGCTTAATTTTGTCTCATTCATACATAAAATATATTATAAAATATGGATTTGACATTCCTAAAAAAATGCAACTGGTACTGAAAATTGGGTTAACAATACGGCAATTTCATAATATGTAACCAGCTAATATAATTATGTTTAAACATGTTTAAAAAGTGTGATTCGAGATGGCGGCAAAATAATAGAAGACAGCAATATAATGACATAAACTACGACATTTGTTACGAGACATCTAGGCGTTATCTATGTGAATATCAGAACGTAAAGGAAAATGATGTTCATAGCACTGGGTACCGGTAAACGCGTGTTCGCCAAGAAAATTCGTAAAGGTTAGGCATCTGGATTGTGGAAAGTAATGATATGATATATGGGAAAAGGTGATGATGCCATACTTGAAAACTTATTGTACAGTGGTATTTTAATAACGTGCCGAATAAATAAGTTCTAAAAAGTATGGCCACACCTGTTCCCCCTACTAAAAGTAGGATAACTGGCACATTATATCATATACTTTCCGCAAAAATTGTGCTATTTGCGGACACGCGCTTGGCCCGCCGATACCAGCGTTATTGCTATCATTTTCCTTTTCGTCATGGGCTAAATAAATCACTGTATAATCGCCATTCTGTAACAAATAACACATTTTTCCCCTTTCCCTTAGGATAGTCCCCGCGATGGCTGGCGGGGGTGGTTATATCAGACTGAACCGACTAAAACCGCCAGCCGTCTCGCGTCTTCTGATACCGGGGTGTAAAGTATTACCTTCGCACCACAGCTGACCCAGGACCATCTCCGATTTCGAGATTACCCTTTTGAGTGTTGGAACCACGGTTGGACACTGCGATCTTGCCCTCGGAAAAGAGGGTAGTGTATCACTCCCCGGCCTGTAGTCATAGCACGAAATACTATCGAATTCGTAATGTAAAGGTATCGACAGACCGGAGCATTGCGATTGGCGGGCTACACACGCACACAGGTTCACAAGAGGCAGACTGCCAATCACAATGCTCCGTTTTCTCGAAACCTTTACATTACGAATTCGATAGGAGTTCATGCTAGTGCTACTGCTTCTTTTAGGGTGACAGGCAGCTCTACCGACCACACCCAGTCCTTCGCTCATGAAGGAGGATGTTCGTAGAACGGAGGTAGGACACGACGGTATCTCCCGTCCGAAATGAGCTGTCCAACTGGGGAAGTACCTCCGCCCTACAGAAGACCGCGGTCATAATAACCATCGTGTTGTGTTCCCGCCGGTAAGTAGGGTAGCCAGAGCTCACCATACCCCTCCTTCCCCTCCCCTTCCTAGCCTCCCCACCCCTTCCCAGCTCTCCCCCTTTCCCTTCAGGGTGGGCAGCGCGTGTGTGACACCCTTAGTGTTGCACACGTTCATAGGCCACGGTGGCCGCGTTCCATCAGGTGGGCCGTGTGCTTGTCTGCCACCTACGTAGTATAAAAAGAAAAAGTTTTCCCAACCTAATTCCGGCCCTGATTCTAAACACAACACTCACCGAATTCCGATAGATAAATCCGTATTACCGTTTGAAGCGATGACACGAACTACACTGACTATTGACTAATCTCGTGCCGTGTATAGGTGATAACGTGTATCCGTGATAATATCTATCGACTACTTGTACAAATGTTATGGGGTTTTTTTGTATAGTTCCCGGCATATATATTGACCATGGCGCGAGAGAACCGAAAATTTCGCGCGCGGGGATTGGTTTAAAATAATCTATAGTTTTAATTACATATAAACATAACGTAAATACACGCCTATATCCATGAAGGGATAGGCAGAGGTGTTAGCACCTACATTTCGCCAGTTTAATTCCCAATGTAATAGGTGGCGAGCCTATCATCATTAACCGGGCACTTATAAACCTGCGATAAATACACACATAACTTCGAAAAGCATCGAAAACTCATTGGTGTGTGCCATGGTAAAACCTGGGACCAAATCCGAGACATCGTCTCAACAGTCCATTACCCATACGGATACCTCCCCACCGGAGCCGGTTAGGTAGGTTATGTCGGATTAGAACCGACTAAAACGCACGCCGTCTTTGGGTTTTTAGTTACCGGAGGTGAGATAGTAGCCAACATATCCCTCGCACCCCGACAGACCCGGGGCCCTCTTTTCCGAGATGTCCCCCGTCGGGTGTAAGGACCTGGGGAGTGGAGAGGCTCACTTTGCACGCCGCCGCGGCCTGCTTCTACTAGAGTGACAGGCGGCTCCACAACTAAGATGCCTTTTTTTATAGTGCGCAAAATCCCCACTGATACCACCGCCACTAAAACCGATGGAGGTGATTATTTCCGACTCGAACCGTCCATGGGTCCTTGATTACCGGAGGTATACAAGACATATCTCTCGCACCCCGGCAGACCCGGGGGCAACTAAGATGCCTGGCGTTTTTACAAGGTACCAAAGTCAGACCGTCCATCTTGTATCTATATTATCTATGATAGGTGGATTTAATTTCCATCTTAACACCTCGTGCTATCCTCAGAAATATATTGTGACGTCAGTAAGCTCGATAATATATGCCGGTAACTATAACACGTCATACTAGTAATATATCTTTGGTAATCCTATCTAACGCTGTTATGAAAGCGAGTTTGTTTGTTTGTGAATCAATCATGTACCTAATAGATTGATGGATAGGCTGATAGACACATGTACTGGGGGGCTACCATTAGACAAGACGGAGGTAGGACATGACGGTACCTCCCGTCCTAATTGAGCAGTCTGACTGGGGAAGTACCTCGGCCCTATAGAATACCGCGGCTAGTAACAACCTTGTGTTGTGCTGCCGGCGGTGAGTAGGGTAGCCAGAGCTCACTGGTGAGGTTTTGTATTGTCAGCGGGAACACCGATAAACTATACAGAAAGCATTTTCGAATCTGGGAAATCCCCACGGATACCCCCCTTCTCCGCCGGAGGCGGTTGCAGAGGTTATGTCGGACTCGAAGCGCCAAAACGCACCCCGTCTTTGGGTGTTTAGTTGCTGGAAGTGAGATAGTAGTCAACATATCCCTCGCACCCCGGCAGACCCGGGGCCGTCTCTTTCAAGATGACCCCCGTCGGGTGTAGGAACCACGGTGTCCCCGTTTAGTCCCCGGGTATGGGTAGGCGCACTTTGCGCTGCTCCACGGTCTGCTTTTGCTAGGGTGACAGGCGGCTTCACCCGTTACCCCCAGCCCCCGCTCATGGAAGACGGAGGTCATCCGAGTCGCCTCCACTCATCGCGGGCTGTGCCGGTTCGGAGTTTTCTCCGAACTCGTTCCGTGGTGTCCTTCTCGAGCATAATATACGACCCACCAGTGGTTGTAGCTAGTTACAGAATCTTTTATAACATCATCGGAAATAATATAATCCAATGACATTGTTACACTTAGTATTACTTAAATCCGACAGACATATTATGTAGATAGAAAACCGCCGTGTCTTATCTCTGTCGTTTACACACATTTAGGTGTCATAAAGTCACTTCAGTTTTATTACAGTGTGGATTTAAACTGAACTACATGTTGACAACCTTCGTGCCGTGGCGGTAATGCACGTATGTACACGGGGCGCGGGTTTGATCCCCGCTCAGTGCACGAAGGTGAATGCATGAATATGGCTGTTTGCACTGATCTAGTCGGGCCTCGGAGAGGAAGTTAAGCCGTACCTAACTATTTAGTAATCTGTGCCGTCGATCCCGGTTGCCATACAAACATCTATGGCAGTCGTTACGGGTAGTTGGAGCCCTCAAAAGTCCAACTAGTCTAACTTGGAACTTCGATATCGCCATTGGTCATTGATGGACCATAGGTCGTGGAGGTGAGATAGCAGTCGCTTCACGGAAAATATCGAAGTTCACCCGCATCACAGTTAGACTGGAAAGCCGAGCCCAACTGAGTTGGGAAAAGGTTCAGACAATGATGCTGATGAATGACGTAGGTAGTACTGTCTTTGAATATCATTGTAGTATTAGTTTGAATCATGAAATTATCAATACAAGACATTTTCTCCCTGTTAGTCATTGAACACTCACGTTTGTCTCTAGAGAGATAAAGATAATATTTATCAATTTGGTTCAGATATTTATTACTTAACACAAACGAGTCATCAGAATAAATGGGATGGCTCCGCAAAGTACTTATTAGATGCTCTCGACAGGTTGCAGCGACGTGCGGTCCGCATTATTGGGAGTCCTGAGGTCACAAAGTCCCTCGAGCCTTTGCAGATGCGTAGAGATGTTGCGTCCTTGGCAGTATTTTACCGTCTCTACCATGGTAAATGTTCTGATGAGCTCTTCCAATTAATCCCACCCTCCCCTTTCCTACACAGGACAACGCGTGCAGGGCTTAGGTGTCACTCGCATACGGTACAGAGTATTCCATCAAGAACCAAGCGGTTCGGTGAGTCTTTTCTCTGCCGTACCATTAAGTCCTGGAATTCCTTGCCGGCGCACGTGTTTCCTTCTTCCTACAGTCCCGGGTCCTTTAAGCGGGGCGTGAAAAAGCATCTGATGAGGCCGTCAAGCTGAGCGCCACCATTGTAGCACTGAACGTGTTTGCAATGGTGACCCTCTTTCATGGGACTTTGCCTTCAGTCAATCTTGTTATTAGTCAAATTGACGTGCCATAGATAAAAAAAAAAAAAAATAATTGAAATAATTATTCTAAGGGGACGCTTTGCGAAACGGGGCTTGAGCCGTATCGTAACATCTTCTATACTATGTATACTATAATAGCTACAAAAATATAAGTGCATCTACTTATCATACATAAAAAAATATACAATATGTATAGATCTAAGTAAACATACTTAGATATATATATTTCCACATTCTAGAACCCATATTTCAAGTTAGTTAAGTATGCTTACCATGAGTCTAGGCGTTATATGCATTGTCCTAGAATATTTATTTATTTATTTAGTGTCAGAATTGGTAATTCCAAAAGAAAGTCCATTTTGGATCCCCTGGGGAATTCTTGGAATCTTATGTCCACTAGAATGCCCTAAGTAGTTACTCTTGCTACCGCTAGATGTCGTTGTTAGTATTGCTATGCTAGTTAACTTTTACCTACAAATAATGTACTTGATCGTATGATTTTAGATTGACATGGTCATTTACAAATTCACTGTTAAATCGATCGGGATATTTACCATGTTTGTTAATTTCTTCATGATCATGTTTCGGTATTGTTCGGTAGTATTCGGACATGTAATGATAACGATCAGTACACCGATTATGGCGCTTGCAACAGCGCCGAAATATCGGTTACGCGAAGAAATTAACAAACATGGTAAATATCCAGATCGATTTAACAGTGAATTACTTAATCGTAGACTCTTACGAAAATAGAAAACAGTCTTATGAGTGGAACTTGACCCTGTACCAACTCATCATGAGAATGTATTTAAATCAAATGCGAATGGAGTCGCATTTCCGTACAGAACCCTAGAAAGTGGTTAATTGTTCCTCACCTTATGCATTATTTAGTGAGTGAATACTTAAGCATGTCAAAACACTAATTATGAAGATAGACGGACGCATTTGTAGATATCTTTTCTCATTAATTATTAATTATCTTTCAATTAACCGCGGTAGCCTAGTGGTATGGGTAATGGATTGTTGAGACGAGGTCTCGAGTTCGATCCCAGGTTTTACCAAGGCACACACCAATGACTTTCCGATGCTTTTCGAAGTTATGTGTGTATTTATCGCAGGTTTTTTTGGTCTGGGTGTTTCTGTATAATATGTATGTATTTACAAAAAATGTTATCCGCATTCTAGAACCCGTAACACAAGCTAGTTAAGCTATGCATATCATGGGTCTAGGTGACGTTGTGTAGATTGTCCTACAATATTTATTTATTATTGTTATTTATAATAATTATACAAAATAAATATAGCTAGGTATATGAAATTTTATATTAATAGGTAACCTATTAAAAATGTCAGTGCACATCACTGGCGACGACGTAGGTACCCGAAGGGTTCCCAGAATAGAAAATATTTAATAATCTAAATGCTACGTTACTAGCCCTAAAGGATTTTTGGATTTTCAAATATGAGGTATACCTACATTATTGATAACACACTTGTACTTCTCCACGATATTTATTATTGTAACTACCCAACTGTAGCACTAGCATGAACTTATCGTATTCGTAATGTAAAGGTATCGAGAGAACGGAGTCCTATCGTATTCGTAATGTCAAGGTATCGAGAGAACGGAGCATTGTGATTGGTAGTCTGCCTCTTGTGAATCTGTGTGCATGTGTAGCCGCATTTCGTGCTAAGGCTACTGGTTTGAAAGTTAACTGTGCGATTGACAATTAAAACTGTCAATGTAAAACTTTGAGAATGCCGAATCCTTCGTCCCATAAACTTTAACTCACTTCTGACTTATTGTAATTCCCCTCTTATATATTTTAATGGTGGTTGCGTAGTTTCAGAGATTCAAGCATACATAGGGACAGAGAAAGACAGCCTCCGTGGTGTAGCAGTAGTGCACGCGCCTGCTACGCACGGGGCGCGGGTTTGATCCCCGCTCAGTGCAAAAAGTTGTATGCATGAATATAGCTGTTTGCACTGGTCTGGTCGTGCCTCGGAGAGCACGTTAAGCCGTCGGTCCCGGTTGCCATACAAACATCTATGGCAGTCGTTACGGGTAGTTGGAGCCCTCAAAAGTCTAACCACTCTAACTTGGAACTTCGATATCGCCATTGGTCATTGGACTATTGGTTGTGGAGGTCAGATGGCAGTCGCTTCACATAAAATATCGAAGTTCAACCGCATCACAGTTAGACTGAAAACTGAGTTGGGAAAAGGTTCAGAGAATGATGATAGGGACAGAGAAAGCGACTTTGTTTCACACTATGTAGTTATGATGTAGGTATATATTCTTACCGTAAATCCATTCTGTACTTTAGCAGAATCTCTCTAGATGTGGAATCGAACCGGCATCTTCTAGGCACATTATCTATCCTCTCTTCTTTACGAGTAACATGCATGAACACGTTCAAATTCTTCGTCAAATCCTCGTTCAACGAGTCCATGAAACTCGACCAACCGTCATTTTGGTGTTTGCTTACGAAATTTGCAATTTTTTTATTCATAGGTTTCTTCCCAAGTGCTAAGAGTCTAGATTCTCTGGCTAAGAGATATCTTAACGCAGTTCTTTTGAATATAAATAATTCTTCTATAGTTTTTGCCATGCATTCACATGACTATTCTATTTAATACAATGGCAACACAGGAATTAATATTGATGTACTTAAGTTGTAAAAAAAAAGTGTTTTATGTCAGCAAAGTTTATGTTTTGTCATGAAATGGAAGTGACTTTTGTGGTAATGTACGAATAAAGATGTCTCTCGAGACTTAAGCTACTTTTGGCGACATCGATAGATCTACATCTATTTTGTTCTCAAACTATTTTGTCGACAATAAATGGTTTAGGCGCATTAGGGCTAATTCTCATTATGGCAACCGACTCGCTAATGGACTACTTCTCATTATGGCCACTTCTCATATTGGCTACTTCTGATTAGGGCTACGGGCTACTTCTCTCTTGGGCTAATTCTCACTTGGGCTACTTCTCATTGGGGCTACTTCTCATTAGAGCTAATTCTCATTTGGGCTACTTCTCATTAGGGCTACTTCTCAATATTTGGGAACGTTTATTGAAATAAGTACTGTCTTTATGTATATAAATATGTTTAATTATTCATATGAGATCAATCACATTATTTTAAGAATAAATCAACATTAATTGAACCAATGTAATAGGTAAGTATACAACATTATAAGTATTAGGTACTTTTTGTAATTACTTTAGTATAGTTTGAGACTAACATTTATTTATAACATACCAAAATCAATAGTTAAAGGATAGGTGAACATTACTAGGTGTCAGTCACTTAATTGCTCCTTACTCTCGTAATGGTTATCGTTTACTACACGACAGTTTTTGCCAGAGTACTATATAAGCATAAATCAAGACAATAATAAACTATCAGTATTAATTAGATTCCTTTATATAAGAAACTGGTAAAAAGTCTTTTTCTTTAAAAATGTACTAACTGTTATTTCACCAATTTTTAGTTTCGTAAGTACTCTTTTATAGTTATTATCGAAATGAATGTACATGTTATGTCGATTTTTGTTTGAATATGACTGTTCTTGGGTTTGGAGTTGAAATGCTTAGCTTCTTTTCGGAGCTTCTGTAAGAATAAAAATAAACTTGGACGCCTGAGAATTTTTACATTTATCCGATGGTGCCATCCCTCAAGAGCGTCGCCGTCGGTACTGCGGTGACGGCTGTCCAGAGCAACTAAGATGTGCAGGGTTTATTCTTGGATCCCACTGTTTTGCAAATTGTTTATTCTACAAATGAGCACTGTGTCCCAAAATACAGGCCTCAGCCTAGTTTGGGATTCAGTTTTACGTACTTTTAAGCCCAAAAATTTGAAATATTTTAGTAAATAAGAACAGTATCTGTAAATTTTTTGTGATAAATAAACATTATTATTATTATTATTATTATTTTTTCTTTTTTGTAAAATCTCCCTTTTAGTTAGGGGTACAATATCAGACACACGGGTCGTGACCAAGTGTGTAAGAAGAAGAAAACAGAAGAATATTACGATGATGTGGGTGATGCTAGAAATTTACGGGTCAGACGGCATGTATTGAGTAGGGTAGCCTTTTGTATTAGAGTAAGAGTAGATTTAGGCATTTGCAGTGTGTTGAGATTGAATTGGAGAGTCTTAGGGACTACTCCAGTAGTAGATATGACGATGGGTACAATTTTGACTGTCTCTACCTGCCATTGTCTTTTGATTTCAGTAGCTAAATCTACATATTTAGTCATTTTCTCTGAGTATGTAATGTTAAGGTTATGTGTATTACAAACTGCTATGTCTATGATGAATACAGATTTATTAATTTTGTCTAATACTGTAATGTCGGGTCTATTGTAGTGTATGGTCTTATCTGTAATGATAGTTCGATCCCAATACATTCTATGAGTTGCATTTTCTATGACAGTGTTGGGTTTGTATTTATAATAGGCTATTTTTTGTGGAATGAATGAATATTTGTGTGCTAAGTTTTGGTGAATTATTGCAGCAACTTGATCATGCCTATGTTTGTAATCTGTCTGAACTATAGATTTACATGCACCGGTAATGTGTTGAATTGTTTCTGAACTACTTTGGCATCTTCTGCATAAATCAGTGGGTAAGTTTGGAATTCTGATAATGTGTTTTTGGTAGTTACGGGTATCTATAACTTGATCCTGGATAGCAATCACAAAAGCCTCCGTTTCAGGAAACAGCTCGCCTTGTCTCAGCCACTCGTTCGATGCTTCTTTGTCGACGTGTGTTTGACCGAGGTCGGCAAGATGCCTCCCATGCAGAGACTTTAGTGACCATGCATCTATTTTATGTTGTTTGCTTATTATTTTCGGTACAGTATTTTTATTAGTCAGATTAAGAGGGGTTATTTTTTTATCAATTTCTGTGACGAATTGGTGGAGTTGCGATTGTTCGGCTTTACTGTAGAAATATTTGCGTAACTTGTCTACTAGGCTGTTGTGTAAGTTTCGTATGTCAATAAGCCCTCTCCCTCCATCTTGGCGTGATAGTGTAAGGCGTTGGGTGCATGATCTAGGGTGGTGTTTTCTGTTGGCTGTCATATGTGTGTTAATTATACGCTGTAATCGGATTAAATCACTTTGGGACCAGTTTATAATCCCAAAGGAATAAGTAAGGACTGGTATTGCGAATGTGTTTATGGCTTTTATACTATTGCGTGCATTTAGTTGGCTTCTTAGGATTTGATTTATTCTAACTTTGAATTTTTTGGTTAGTTCTAATTTTGCTTCCTTTTGATGAATCTGTCTGGACTGATGAAAACCTAGGTATTTATACGTACTATGCTCATCCATGGGCTCTATGTGTTCACCTGTGTCAAGAGTATAAGTGTTACTTTGTGTCTTACCGCGGTTAATAGAGTGAATTTTGCATTTATCTACTCCAAATTGCATGTTTATATCTGTAGAGAATGATTGTGTGATGTCTGCTAGAGTTGTCAGTTCGATGTTGTTAGTTGCATACAGTTTAATGTCGTCCATGTATAATAAATGTGAGATTATGTGCTGTGAGTTATTATGTCTGAGCTTAAATCCGGCATTACAGCTATTAAGGAGTTCAGATAACGGGTTAAGCGCTAAACAGAACCAGAGTGGACTGAGTGCATCTCCTTGAAAAATTCCTCTTTGTATTTTAATCGGTTCAGTAGTAATTGAGGACTTGTTATTAATCAATTTTAGCTTAGTTTTCCATTCTAGCATGGTTGCACTCAAAAACGAGATCAAATTTTGATGAATTTATTATTAAGTTTTGCAAAGTCGTGTAGTAAACGATAACCATTACGAGAGTAAGGAGCAATTAAGTGACTGACACCTAGTAATGTTCACCTATCCTTTAACTATTGATTTTGGTATGTTATAAATAAATAAATGTTAGTCTCAAACTATACTAAAGTAATTACAAAAAGTATCTAATACTAGTATAATGTTGTATACTTACCTATTACATTGGTTCAATTAATGTTGATTTATTCTTAAAATAATGTGATTGATCTCATATGAATGAATAAACATATTTATATATATAAAGACAGTACTTATTTCAATAAACGTTCCCAAATATTGAGAAGTAGCCCTAATGAGAAGTAGCCCAAATGAGAATTAGCTCTAATGAGAAGTAGCCCCAATGAGAAGTAGCCCAAGTGAGAATTAGCCCAAGAGAGAAGTAGCCCTAATCAGAAGTAGCCAATATGAGAAGTGGCCATAATGAGAAGTAATCCATTAGCGAGTCGGTTGCCATAATGAGAATTAGCCCTAATGCGCCTAAACCCAATAAATCACGCCCTTATTTTAGTATTTTCAGCAGTCATAGTGACGAGAAGATATCTAACAATACAATAACACCAAATAAATCATGACAGAATTCGTTCCAAATTTAAAAAATCCATTTACAAAAAATTCAATGATAAACACAGGTTTTTTTTTTGGTATACGGCAACACAGTCTTCCAAAGACAAATTTAAATCACATTTTTAATAACCGTACTATTTTTGCACGAAGGCGTCTCCTTATAGAGCCAGTTTTCAACTGAATGTTTCATCAACGTCACTTGCACGATAATTGATCGTGTGACGTTAGGAATGTGCAAATTAGTTCTAGACGTTCGTTCCGAGGTATTTACAATTTAGAAACAATAGTCTTGTTTATATCCTATCGTTATCAATATAGAAAATCAAATGCTTTCTATTCACAATAAAATCTTTGTTTGTGTTTTATAATACAGGGTGTAACGGGAACACACCCGAAGCCGAAGGCCACTGGTAGTACGCCTGGTACACTATATATTAGCATAAAAAATATGATTTGGCAATTTTTGTTTATTTTTTTTTTTAATTTTTAGTACTTGTTTTTTGCTCAGTAGATCTAACTACCGAACCAACGAAAGAATAATTCACAAATGATTTATTCACCTACCATTTTATTTATCACTAGGTACATAGTATAAAACAAAGTCGCGTTCTCTATCCTTATATCCCTATGTCCTTAATGTCCTTATGTCCCTTTGTATGCTTAAATCTTGAAACCTACGCAACCGATTTTGATGCGATTTTTTTATAGATAGAATGATTAAAGAGGAAGGTTTATATGTATAGAACATTATGCTACAACCAACTGGTGCGGAGCTAGGTTATATTATAAGCTATAAATAATAATATTTTAGACAAATATAATTGTAAAACTTTGACATTCATTATGTGCTACTTATGTGCCTAAATTGATTCTTTGATTCTGAGTAAGTATTACATACATAGTATACCTCTAATTAGCACCACGAAAATGAAGGGTTTTCCTTTCAGTTATGTCTTGTTTGTTCACGAAACTGTTACTTAACAAGCTAATATTTACAATAACAGGCTATAAAAAGCACCTCACGATTTGCTTAGTGTGATAATATGCGTGTACTATATATGTAGTTACAATGTATTACGTAAGATTGAACGTCATCGGTGTTGAAGGTTCTGTGATATATAATGAGAATCCTTGAGATGTGTACCGGTGTTCACATAATATAAATTCACGTCTGTATCCCCGAAGGGGTAGGCAGAGGTGCTAGCGCCCACATTTCGCTAGTTTATGTTTAGGTCCCAATGTAATAGGTGGCGAGCCTCTTGCTATTAACCGGTCACTTATAAACCTGTGATGAATATACATATAACTTCGAAAAGCATTGATAAGACATTGGTGTGTGCCATGGTAAAACCTGGGATCGAACTCGAAACGTCGTCTTAGCAGTTCATTACCCATACCACTAGGCTACCGCGGTTAGTTATTCATTTACAATTGAATCCATCATGATTTTGTTAGTAACAATACATTGTCTTAATCTAGTGTTAGTTCAAGACAGACATTAATATTACTAGCGTAAATAGACACACAGACTCCTTCATCGAGACGAGACTTTCTCACTTTCGAGACTATCCATCGAATTTCAAATGTCAGTGGACTAGTGACTTCTAAGGTAGAAACATTGACACATATTTCTGTCAAAGTTATTAACATCTATCTATCTATCTATCTATACTATTATATAATTGTAAAAACTTTATGTTTGTCTGCGATGGACGCAAAAACTACTGAACGGATTTTGATGCGGTTTTTTTTTGTTTTAAGGGGTTTGGTCCAACTTAAAATCTTACGTTTGTTTGATTGCAATTGATTAAGTAAAACCAGAGTTATGATTAGTACTTGTGTTAGTAATATAGTAGAATGTAAGTAGCACACATGGCGCTTAGGTCGCGATAACCGACAGCCACGCGGGCGGAGTAGTTTATAAAAAAACGTTTCAGGGTTCATATACTCTGTCTCTTTCTCACGCCTAGGTTTTGTGTAAAGATACTTATGTCACTCGCACACTTTGTTCCTCTAAGTATTTCTTTATGGTACACTAGCTGACCCGCGCAACTTCGTCTGCGTCACCCCGTTTTTACAACATTTTTCATTCCTGCTCCGCACCTGTTTGTTGTAGCATGATGTTATATACATATAAACCTTCCTCTTTAACCATTCTATCTATTAAAACAAACCGCATCAAAATCCGTTGCATAGTTTTGAAGATTTAAGCATACAAACGGACAAGAAAAATAGAGACAGACGCGACTTTATTTTATACTATGTAGTGATAGTGATGAAGATTCAATTTGACAGCCTTGATGGATGCTTTTTCAAACTTAGTTTAAAAACCTCATTATTGTAAAAAGGAAGGAAATAGATACGATTAGATTTTTTTGCCGCAATGTATTAGTTGTGTTATAATACGTTAGTAAGCAAAAAATACACGCTTCGTTATTACACACTACACACTATACACTATTATACACTATTTAATGAGAAATATGCATGAATGTACTCTTCCGACTCACTTTCGGGGTTCAGTTAAAACACAGCAAGCCGATACATATATGCTGATTGAACATAGAACTCCTAATAATAAACATACAGGGTGTAAGGGGAACACTCCCAAAGCCGAAGGCCCCTGGTAGTACTGTTACGCACTGTTTCGATTTTACCACCCTAATGGCTCAATAATAAGTACTTATGGTTCCTACACAGGATATTAGGAGGTAGGACACGACGGTATCTCCCGTCCGAAATGAGCTGTCCAATTGGGGAAGTACCTACGCCCTACAGAACACCGCGGTCATAATAACCATCGTGTTGTGTTCCCGCCGGTAAGTAGGGTAGCCAGAGCTCACTGTACCCCTCCTTCCCCTCCCCTTCCTAGCCTCCTCACCCCTTCCCAGCTCTCCCCCTTTCCCTTCAGGGTGGACAGCGCGTGTGTGACACCCTTAGTGTTGCACACGTTCATAGGCCACGGTGGCCGCTTTTCATCAGGTGGGCCGTGTGCTTGTCTGCCACCTACGTAGTATAAAAAAAAAATATTGGCATGAAAAAAAATTACGGCAAATCAATTTTTTTTTGGTATTTTTTTCGCATTCTATACTCTCGTATATCGTATCAGTAAAGCTAAATGAAACGAAAATTTCATAAAATACCTCATTGCAAAAAAGCAAGTGACGCCATCTTGTGAGTTCATGTTTTTTTCATGAAATTTTTGTTTTATTCAGCTTTACTAACACGATGGAGAGTGAATAACGCAAATTAAATAGTACTAATAAAAAAAATTAAAAAAATTGCGTTACCGTAATTCTTTTAGTGCCAATGTGTTGTGTACCATGAGTACTACCAGGGGTCTTCGGCTTCGGAAGTGTTCCCCTTAAACCCTGTATATTGTTCGACACTCCAAGCACCTTTATACTATGCCTTTACGTTAGGTTAGTTTTAATATTATTTTATTTATTTTTAAGCATGCAGGTGTTATATTATGTTACTAAGTTAGTTTGTTAGTCAAATTAGTCAATTTAGTCAACCACGTGACTCACCGCAGATCGTCTAAGAATTCGTTGACGGCCGTTATCATTGTTTTTGAGCTGGGAACACAGAAACAGATATAATAAGACAAACACATATATTATAATAACTAAATATATAATTAAAAACTTAATTGTTGCTTATAAATATTTAAATGCTTAACATTTATCGTAAACGACGTAAACAAAGTCGGCTCCCACAAATACTCAAGTTCTTTTTGTAAATAGTGATGCTTGCAATTTGTAGAATGCGGAAGAATTTGGTAATTTATAAGAATTAGCGGCTCGAATTAGCGATCCATATGTCACAGGTTTGGAGCCAGATCGTGACGTAGGTATACCGAAGTCAATACAGACTAGATGGACCCCGATTCTTCTAATCGTCAACCATTGTCAACTCATAGACCCAAAAAATGCCATTAATTTTTATACTTTATCCATATAGGCTTAAAGTCGAAATTGAAATCAACAAGAGCACATTACAATCTTTCAATTACTACAGGCTGCCATTTAATTTTGAACTTTATTAGCGTAACAATAACGTCTAAAATTTATTGGCATTTATGTAGTGTCTTTGGTTTGACAATAAGTAGAAATGGACTCCTGCTCCAAAGATCTATCGGTTTCCGTTCTTTTTAAGCAGCGATTTAGGTCACCAGCGACTCGTAGGCGGCCTTAAAATGGAATATTTGCAGCGATATAGGGTCGCTACGTCGGCGTCGTAAATTCACGCCCACTCGTGATTTTGACGCCGCTGAAGTGCTGTCAATTCAAGTAGCTACCGTGTGGACCGAAGTTCAAAATGCACTGCAATAAGTTAGTTTTAGATTTTTCACGGAATTATGCTCAAGCTAAACCGTCTCGCCCAGGCCGATATAACTCAATTGAATGTATGATTAATGTTTCACAAAAATTGTGGTCACGTAAGATGTCGAATAAATATTATTCCTGCACTCCAAATGTGCGATTCAGGATTGGTTCAGTAGTGGAACCGCTAGATGGCGCTGTCACAATGTGGTAGGTATATAAACTATTACACGTGAGAGTTACGAAGCCGTATAGAGCTGTAAATCTGTACTAATTAACTTAAGCGCATGGAAAGTGATTTGTAAAGTTGTTCACTGCCAGTCTATAGAAGATAGAAGATAGAATTGCGCATTCATCATCATCATCATCATTTCAGCCACAAGACGTCCACTGCTGAACATAGGCCTCCCCATCGACCTCCAATCCGACCGGTTGGTGGCGGTCTACATCCGATACCCGTACCCGCGTCTTACATATATGTAATCGGTACCACATTTAAAAATATGTAATCCTACGCATTACATATTTTTAAATTTCTCCACCGAGAGCATCACAATGGGCAGACGAACGAGCGAAAATCCCACATTACTCTGCACTATCTCAGATAAACAGCCAATAGATAGCGATGCGGAGATACTGTCATGATAAGAATCTCGTGAGAAATGAACAACTTAAGCGCCCCAATTTTCGTGTTAGGTGGTATCACGGAAAAAAAAATAAGTGCGAGTGTAATGTAGTCGGTACAGGCGTATCATTGCTTTGCGTATTTACGCAACAAATCGAATCAAATCAAAAATCATTTATTCTGCATAGAAAACGGCACTTACAAAACGTCAATATCAACAATATTTTATCAAGGCCCCGACCTGAGAAGACTACGGCAAGAAACTCAGCGGGCTTTTCTTTTTTTTGGTCTATGTACAATAATTTACGGAGGTAGGACACGACGGTATCTCCCGTCCGAAATGAGCTGTCCAACTGGGGAAGTACCTCCGCCCTACAGAAGACCACGGTCATAATAACCATCGTGTTGTGTTCCCGCTGGTAAGTAGGGTAGCCAGAGCTCACTATACCCCTCCTTCCCCTCCCCTTACTAGCCTCCCCACCCCTTACCAGCTCTACCCCTTTCCCTTCAGGGTGGGCAGCGCGTGTGTGACACCCTTAGTGTTGCACACGTTCATAGGCCACGGTGGCCGCTTTCCATCAGGTGGGCCGTGTGTGCTTGTCTGCCACCTACGTAGTATTAAAAAAAAAATTACTTAGTCTAGATACAAAATTTAGCTGAGTAAGAAGTTGAGTGAACAGCTCATTTCCAGGCTTGTTTTTCATCCAAATAATCCTGGATTAATGATAAAGGAAGGATAAATTCGACAATATGAACTACCTGATCTCGTGGGGGGCGGACACACGGAAATACCTAAGTTTACTGGCGTGGCTAACGTGGCTCTGGAAGATTTTCTTGAAAATATTGACATTGGCGTCTCGCCATTAATAATTTTGTATTACATTTACAACATTGGCGAAATTGCGGCGAATTTGCTTGCAGAAGAAGCCATTTTAGGAAGAAGAAGAAAACAATATGAACCTTTCTAATAAGAATACGTCTAAACTTTTTAGTAAATAGGAGAAACTAGCCCCAGGAGAAACTAGCCCCCGGTTACGATCTCCCCTGGCCGGTGTGGCGATCTCTCAACCGTCTGCGCACACAGGTCGGTCGGTCGAGGCAGAATCTATGCAGATGGGGAATGCGAGACCCGGGCTTAACCTCATGTGACTGTGGTGCCCCCGTGCAGTCCATGGCGCACTTGGTTTCGTGTCCCTTATGCCCTGCCTCCTGCACCAAAGATGACCTGAATCAAGCAACTGACGGTGCGGTCGACATGGCAAGGTTTTACTCTAAAATAGTATAAGCATGAGTGGATCATTGACACGAAAGAAGAAGAAGTAAATATTCAAGCTTGTTCGATTCAAAATATGAAACACTATAAATACTTTTTATCTATTAAAGGAATAGTTACAAGTTGCAGGGAAAATTTACGCACCCGGTAACCGAACCAACTAAAATCTGTCTCCATTGCATCGATCGTTAGGTTCAATTGTAAGGATGAAATCTCTCTAACATCTTAATTAAATAAAAGGAAAACTATTAATTCTAAAATTAATTGCTCAATGGGTGAAGTTAAAGCACTTTTACGCATAGATACATCTGTTTACTTATGTTATTAATCAATAATTGTTATTCACTGTTAAATCGATCGGGATATTTATTATGTTTGTCAGGTATCAGGAGGTCAAGGAGTTGGCGGGGGACTTAGAGGGGTGGCAATTATTCCACCGTCAAGCACAGCTCTTAAGTTTGGAGAGAGGAAAGTCCAATGCTGGACATAGGCCTCTTTTAATGTTGGGAAGCTTTGGCCTTCTCTTTCCACGCTGTCCAGACGGATTGGTACAGAGATTTATTTCGAGATTTCCTTCTCTCGCAGAGATATAGTCTGATTTTTCTGTTAGTTGACTCTTACGACAGCCTTTGGATGAGATGGGGTGGTATTTCACTGTCATCACATGGATAAGTCGGTTATGGAGGTCAAATGGCAGTCGCTACACGGAAAATGTTGAAGTTGAACCGTTTATAATTATGAAACAGTGAAGTACTAGGCAAACCGTATCGTTTTCCCTTTTCCTCATTATTACACATATTACCAGTAGGGTTCAGCGGAAATTGGATAAAACATAATATATACATGATAAATATCCTATTAATTATATCTACCTATATACTCGTAATAATAATTTCAATAATTAATAATCAAAACTCATACAAATCTTGTATTGGTTATGTAAATCCATGGACTGCTAGACTATTATTATATATTCGAAAGTAACTCTGTCTGTCTGTAAGTTACGCTTGCACGCCTAAACTACTGAACTGATCTTCATGGGTACAAAGATTGATTAGAGCCTGGGTACGGACATGGAGAACTGGGGGGAAAAATAGGGGATGAAAGTTTATATGAAAATACGTCATTTTTGAAGATATTTTGTATTTGAGCTTGGGAGCGGATAGAGGCTACCTTTTATCCCTCCCAAGGAATGGAGGAAACGGGACGAGGGAAACGAGAATTGGAAGAGGTTGTGGATAAAATGAAGGAGACGGATAGAAAGGACAGAGAAACAGGGAAATGGGGAAATCTGTGGACATGTGAGGGGATACGGGAAAATATAGGGAGGTTTGGTGAGGTAGGGTAGATATGTGGAGATGTGGGAAGAGGAAGAGAAATGAGTAGAGAGGCGAGTGAAGAGGTGAGGGATAGAGTATTCTTTCTTGTTAACACATAAAACAGATTTACAGTCTTCATAATATTATGTAGGAATGTAGTTTTTATTCTCAGCAATACATCGTATCATCGCCAAGCAATTACTTCGCACGATAGCTCTGGCAAAGCGCATCTTTCATAATTAACTTTACATATTTACTTTTACTTTTAATAGAGTTAATTTCAAGTTTCAAGAAAGTTCTGATGAGGTCACCGAACTCACAAAGTCTTGTGTAGCATGTGTATATGTTAAGGTGGCCAATCGTCCTACATTCTGCAGGACGATCCCGAACTGCCGGGAATATATTAAAGTATCTACCATATGTACTTTAATTTATTCTGTACTGTACGGTACTGTTAATACTAGTACATATAATTACATCTTAGACAGGGAGTTCATCCTCACACATTGCGACCAGAAATGGTGCATACTGTGCGGTATGAAAGAGTTTCATCCCGCGCACGCTCAAGCTGTGGAATGAACTCCCTGCAATGGTTTTCCCAAGCGACTACAAACGTTCATAAGCCACAGTAACCGCTTTTTATCAGGTGGGCCGTGATCTTGTCTGCCAACTTAGTGGTATAAAAAACATACTGCTTAAAGAACATAATTTCTTATTTGGTTAGGATATGCAGTGTCTATTAGTACCTACTATGGAATGCACGCCCAAAACATTTTGATGTGGTCTCAAAATACCTAAAATTAAGTCCCGTATTTAGCTTAAAAAATGGTCACATTAGTATGTGCTAACAATACAACGACCTTGATCACATCTGCTTAAGTATTAAGTGAAAGTATATGACAAACAACATAACGTATGTATGTGTGTGTTGCAAAAAAAGTCGCCAGTCTTGACCGGTGGCGACAGAGGAGCCGCGGGCATGGTGCAGATAGTATACCTATTTATTTTAAAGTTAGCGGCATATATCTTGAGCCAAAGTCCCCACGGATACCAAAGCCGGTTGAGGTGATTATGTCTCAAGCCGACCAAAACGCACGCCGCCTTTGGGCTTGCGGGAGGTGAGATAATACAAGATATATCTCTTGCACCCTCGCGAACACGGGGCCATCTTTTTTGAGATGAATCCCTTCCCCTGATGTTGGAACCACGGGTTCTCCATTTAGCCTTTGAGTATGAGAAGTTGTAATGGTACACCCGCCATTTTGACTCTCATACGATCAGCCTATAACATACTAATTATTACAAATTTCACTAATTTCTATAATATTACATTTAGTTATTATATGTCAGTGCCAAAGTCGGCCATTTTAGAAAAAAATATACAGAGTCATCGATCCGCATTCACAATTACCGTCTAGCACGCGGCCTAACTAGTCTACTAGGGTTGCCACATGCTATAAAAATGAACTACAGCTTAACTCATTATCATAGCAGCGGCATTAGTTCTGGACCTCGATCTACTAATTGTTCATTATATAGTTTTACCGCTAAATCTTCTTTTTAAATATTTTTTTATTTTTTATTTATGACACGTCAATTTGACTTCACCTCGCCTCATGTTAAGCTGAAGGCAAAGTGTCATGAAAGAGGGTCACCATTACAAACACGTTCAGTGTTACAATGGTGGCGCTCAGCTTGACGGCCTTATCAGATGCTTTTTCACGCGCCGCTTAAAGGATATTATGTTTTCTGTGTGCGTCAGTCCTTCTGAATATATGCTAATCTGTACTCTTGGTAGAGGAAGCCCTCTACAGCTGGACAAATTCGCAAAATAGCCGATAAATATAATAATAACATTTTTTTTTCATGTTATTATTAGAATTTATAACAAATGTATGTAACCCTATTCCACAGTGTTGCAAGAGGTTTTAATTTATTTAACACAAGAGGTGTACTTAATTGATAAGTGCTCTTAATGCCAGCTATTAGAAATAACTTTAAAAAAAACTCAACCTCAGTATACCTCACAACGACTTATAGGCTCAAGAAGGACGTAATAAAAATATTTTATAGAAAAAACCGCCGTTGATTTCAAGTATTTCAACCATTTACAGAGTGACGACTCCTTGAGCTATCAATTACATAGGTTTTAGGGGCCTGCGGTATTCTAGAATAGTCTCTGTGTATAGGACACCGTATAACGATATTTGGCCTAATTTATTTTGCTTATGATTTTAAATTTCAGTCAAATATACTACATAGTATAAAACAAAGTCGCGTTCTCTGTTCCTATATCCCTATGTACTATGTCCCATTGTATGCTTAAATCTTAAAAAGTACGCAACGGATTTTGATGCGGTTTTTTGCGGCTCAAAATCTTGGAACTCGCGGTTTTTTTTAATTGATAGAGTGATTAAAGAGGAAGGTTTATATGTGCATAGTGAAAAATGTTGCAAAAAACGGGGTGACGCAGACGAAATTGCGCGGGTCCACTAATTTACAAATAAAATAATAAATTTGAAACCACTAACGACCTAAGGTGAAACGACTGAGGTGAAATTCGATTGGGGTGATATTATTTTTGACTATACTACTCTGTGAACATAAGGCTGGCCTTTACCTCGCTCAAAGACTTGGCATCGCCATTCAGCGTGGTAATGCCGCCAGCCTTCTGGGCACGGTTCCAGTAAAGATCGATTGGGAGGAATATTTCGATGCCTAAAGTTGCAGTATCTCCATTTTTTTATTTTTGTACATATATTATAGTTAGTATAGGTTTGTATATAGTTATATTAAAATTAACTTGTACACATACATGTGTAATGATAATTGGGAGAAATAAAAGATTCTACTGTGATATATATAAGACAAAACAGACCAGGCGGTCGTGTTCCATCACCACGTGGTCCCGAGACCTCGTCTCTGCAGTCCATTACCCAAACCACTAGGCTACCGAGGTACTAAGGTGAGATAGTTGGCGAAAAGTGGTAATAAAAAAATCTGTAATCGAATATATCTACGCACGGAACCCGTTAAGTGCGAGTACGATACGCACGCGACCGGTTTTTTTTGCTTTAGTTGTGTCAAGTGATACAAGTCCTTAGGAGTCAGTTGAAAACGCGTGTTAAAATGCTGTGCATTGATCCAGTTTTTTAAAAAAGCAAGGTCTAATATTTATTATAGTCTGTTTGGTACTCAATCACGCAAAAACACATCACATGAAAGGATTTGGCTAATTTTTTTTATTAAATTATTTTACTTTATTATTTCACTTTATTTTATTTATATTTGTAAGTTTTTACATACTACCCACCACTTTTAAGTTTATATCAATTTAATATATATAATTAAACTTTGTGGGAGGGGGAGATAAAAGCATATTGTGCAGTGCAATATTACTAACGATAAAAAAACACACACACACAAATACTATTTTTTCCTCTATATAATATTAGTGTAGATATAAATAAAAATGAACCGCGAAATAATGTTGTTAAGCGTAATGACAGCTGGACCAATTCGAGTAATTCTTTTTAATTCATTCTTTTTTTTGAGAATTTCTTTGAACTCTGCGGAAGGTTTTTATGGAGCAGCGGAAACGAGATCAGAAGTCCAAGCGGGCGGATAATAAAAGCTAAAAGTAAACAAATTACACGTAATTATATACATTTCATAATTTATATTATCATAGCCGAGAAATCCGACCCCTAGCCCTAGCTATGGACTGATGACCTATAGAAGGTGTATGGGGACCGACTGGATACGGAGGGCGGAGAATGGGGAGCAGTTTATTACATCAGGACCTAAACACAAACTGGCGAAATATGGGTGCTAGCACCTCTGCCTACCCCTTTGGGGATATAGGCGAGTTTATGTTAAATGTTATGTGGAGTCAACAAGGAGCCTTCATTTATTGCGTAAGACTATTTCAATTATACCATAGTTTATTCTATAAACACTAAGTAAAATATTCAAATCTATATAATCAATATTCCGTTCGCGTGACAACCCTGACAGCGGTACTGTCCGATATACAAATTAAATTAATTTCGCGTATTGACTAATCATTAAGAATATACCTAGTGTGTTCTGTACAAGTGATTGTCGAATTTCAACATAATTTACAGAACGAATATTGCGAGCAGTAATATTTAATAGGTATAGTCAGTGACAAAACAGTTTTAATCTACATCTACACTAATATTATAAAGAGGAAAGTGTGTACTTTTGTATGTGTGTATGTTTGTAATGAATAAATTTGAAAACTACAGCGCCGATTGAAAAAAATAAAGACACGAGGAAAAGGAACTTTTATTAAGTCTCAACGTGCATCGTAATAACAGGGACGTGGACTACGATTCTTCAATATCTTGACCCGCAGAAAAACACTACAGAATCGTTAGAAAAGAGTATCTTCTTAGCGTATAGTGTAGATGCATGGAGAGCAAGAGAATCTCACATGGTTTATAATGTAAGTCATTTAAATTTAATAAAAAATCTAACATGTTTTAATATGGACTCGATTTCATAGTCTACATTTTGACTTACTTTGGAAACTAAAAATAATATAACAGCTAGACATGAAAACGTATAGCAGAAAAAATAGTTATTAACACATTCACTATATTATCTATATATATACCTAAATGAATTGCTGTTCGTTAGTCTCGCTAAACCTCGAGAACGACTGGACCGATTCGGCTAATTTTGATCTTGAATTATTCGTGGAAGTCCAGAGAAGGTTTAAAAGGTGAACAAATATGAAAATGCGAGGAATGGAGCAGCGGGAACAGGATCAAAAGTCCACGCGGGATGAGCCGCGTTCAACCAGCTAGTTTTAATATAAATATTTTTGGCAATACACTTTTGTCGTTGATGGTACTTAAAATTTCAGGTTTCCAAAACAAGTGCAGTTTGCATAAGTATCAGGATTAACCTGTCAATTCAATAACGTAATAAGTACTTCATATCAACCGATAAACTCATATATTATCATAGTTTTTATTACTGACGCAAATGGAGAAACAATCTCCTCATTACCGCGTTACCGAATTTAAAATGACAGTGGTAGTGACTTGATACTTCTATTTATTTATTAGACTGTATGCACAAGTACATAGGCGGACTTAATGCCACAGGCGCCCCCTAAAATCCAACCACACGTCCTGATCGACTACCTGATCTCGTGGGGGCGGACACACGGAAATGCCTAGGTTTTATGGAGGTAGGACACGACGGTATATCCTTCCCAATCGAGCAGTCCGACTGGGGAAGTACCTCCACCCTACAGAATATCGCCGTTTAATAACCTTGTGTTGTGTTTTCGGTGGTGAGTAGGGTAGCCAGAGCTCACTAGAGAGGTTTTGTGTTGTCCGTGGGCCAACCAACCAAAGGCTTATCCTACATCTTTTGCGCTGCGCTGACGACACAGAATGTCTCTGTTCTTACAGGGGTTGCGGCACGAGTGTTATTCCTCTGGTGTTAGGTACACTTGCCCATAGGTCACGGTAACCACTTGTCTGAAACCTAAGTTGTATAAAAAAAAATAAGTTTACTGGCGTGGCTAACGGTCTCTGGAAGATTTTCTTGAAATTTAGATATATTGACATTGGTGAAATCGCGGTGAATTTGCTTGCAGAAGAAGCCATTTTAAGAAGAAAAAGAATAATGGTAAGATTTTATGTAAAGTATGTGAGGTTGTAGGGGTAATCTTACGTGATAAATTGGCAGGAATTTGTGTTTATTTATTTTATTTATAAATATATTTTTAAATTAACTTTATATTTTCTAGCGATAAAAATAAGTACCTTATTAAATTTCCTATTTAGATAATTGGAAAAAATATTTTATGACCATTTTATTGTTTATTTATTTTATTTATCTCGATCCTTCCGGCTACGTAGTACTATTAAAAAATATTTTAGGAATATATTACAGATATACATACAGTAATATATTACAGATATATATTATCGCGGCTACCTAGATGGTATGGGTAATGGACTGCTGAGACTAGGTCTCGGGTTCGATCCTTGGTTATACCATTGCACACACCAATGACTTTTCGATGCTTTTCGAAGTTATGTGTGTATTTATTGCAGGTCAATAAGTGCCCGGTTAATGGCAATAGGCTCGCCACCGATTACCTCTACATAAACTGGCGAAATGTACTAGCACCTCTGTCTACCCCTTCTGGGATGTGTTAGTTTATGTTACGTTATTTTATATAACAGAATAATTTTTTTTTCAGTATTTGTCTCACAATCGCCCCTAAGATGGTTGTATGTGTATAGAATCCCCTGGAAGTATTCACTATTTATGATATTTTGATTTGTTAGCATACTAATTGGTGTAGATAAATACCATAAAATTTTATTACAAAACCGTTTAGTTCGAGGTATTCAAGTTTCAATCGTCGTCTCAGAGTAAAAGTTGCTTAATATTTATTTACTATCTGTGGTTTATAGATACTGCCTTGTCATTAGCATACGACGCTGCGCGAATATCCAATGACATGAGTTTGACGATGACGATTTGAAACAAAAATTGTATGAAGTGATGCCACTACACAACTACTAGTCTTAGAAGCTACTGGTTAATAGATCTACTTATCAATGTAATTAAGGTTAGGATACTACTTGCATGTGTTTACTTATTTACTTATTATGAAACAAGACATCGATCTAATGTATTTTATTAACATTATCTAAATTACTTGTGGTTGAATTAGACTTGAGGCTGTCAACGGATTATAGATCTTAAGGTGTGTAAACTTTTGGAGCCCACTGTATATTCAGGAATAGAACCAAGGAACTCCAAAATCATACGCAAATTTATGTGTTGGGTGTCACAGGAGCAATGAACAAATCGCAGGCGCAGAGAAATTCAGCTTAGTTACGAACACAAACTCGTATACAAGTTGCCAGTAGCTTAATGGTTATTCAGAATTAATTAATGAATAAGGGCCAAAGCATACTTTTTTTTTCTTTATTTTGTGCGCGAAATCCCCACGGATACCAAAACCACCAGTTATGTCGGACTCGAACTGCTTAAAACGCTCACCGTCTTTGGGTCTTTAGTTGCCGGAGGTGAGATAGTATCAAACATATCCCTCGCACCTGCGGCAGACTCGGGGCCCTCTCTTTTTAAATGACCCTCTTCCCCTAATGTGGGGACCATGGTGTCCCCATCTAGCCCCTGGGTATGGGGTGGCACTTTGCGCCGCTGCCGCCGCCGTGGCAAGCGCTCGCACATCGTACCATCGCCGTGAGCAAGGCGACGAGTGAAAAAACTCGCACTCCAAGAGCCGCCACTAGGACCCGCAGAACCAAAGCATACTGGCTATATTCAACGACTGACGATTTTTATACCACTTAGGTGACAGACAAGCACACGGTCTGGATGTAAAAGTGGTCACTGTGGTCTATGAACGTGTGCAACACATGCATTACACTAAAGTTGATGATTTCAAGGAATTTCTAAAGATGTTGTCGAAGAACCCCATATTGCACAGGGCATTAGGTTTCTATAGGGTCAGCAGAATGGGGGCACACTCAGAACAATGAAAATTTTCATCGTCGACATTGACCTCTAGTGAATTTTGGCGGCAAAAAACGGCGCCATTTTGTACAAACGTCATTTATGTATATGTATGTGTCATTCATTGTCATCTCTGGCCCTCTGACGTTCGAATTTTGATTCGATTTATAAATCTCTAATGATGAACTCTTAAATCCTATATACCTATATGGGATTACAAAGTTATTTATTCAGTTGGCAGTATAACAACCGTTCAATTATTGACCTGTGTTTAAGAGTAAATGTTTGTATACATATATACACTGACGGACTCATAAACTGCATCAAAGTAATAGACGACTTTGAAATAAATATTTTAACCAAGTATGCATACTTTCTATACAGATTTAAATTGAAACCTCTAGATTGGTTCGTGAACTTTAAAACAGCGTAGGGTCATATCTTTAAGTTTAAGTTTATGTACTGGAAAGGACCTTAAGACTTTTTTTGAAGAAAAAACAGAAATTTAAGAAAAATTGGTTTAATTAAAAAATTGGTTTTAACAATAGACACAAACTTTATGCAAGGGTTTATTTGTGTTTTAATAAGGTGTATTACCCCCACGTGCCCTTATTACGGATTCTAATCGGTTCCGCATAGATTTTATAAGGGTTTTTAAAAGATCTTGCGGAATATTGTCCCATTCTTCTGAAAGTGCTGTTCTTAGTGCTGCCACTGTCGTGGGCGAAGGGTTTCTCGCATATACAGCTCTTTTTAAATTGTCCCAAACATGCTCGATGGGATTAAGATCCGGGCTGCGTGCTGGCCAATTCATTGTACGTATCCCAACCTCTTCGCAATAATGTTGAACTTGTGCAGCTGCACGCGGCCGGGCATTATCCTGCATTAAAGTAAAATTTTCGCCTATGAATCCCATGTAAGGCACCACGTGATCTTCTAATATCTCTGTTATGTAGCGATGTGCTGTCAAACCCCCTCTATTACCGTTTTGACGGACCATGTCTATGAACACAAGTTCTGTTCGCCCGTTCATCGATATGCCACCCCAGACCATACATGAACCGCCTCCAAAAGGAACACGCTCCTCAATGCAACTTTGAGCATATCGCTCCCCACGTCGACGATAGACTCTTCTGTGACCATCTGCACCATATAAACATGTCCTACACTCGTCCGTGAACAATACAGAGGCCCACTGCTCTTCTGTCCAATTCAGGTGATGACGCGCAAATCTTAAGCGAGCTTGTCTGTGAGCTGTAGACAACTTTGGACCATTTGCTGGTCTAAAAGGGGTGATATCCGCTTCCTTTAACCTTCTTCTTATTGTTCGTGCACACACGTTTACTCCACGCACTTCATTAAGCTCGGTTTTGATGTTAACTGACGTGAGGAAACGATTTCGCAGGGAAGTTATAACAATAAATCGGTCATCACGACCTGTGGTTGCTCGAGTTCTGCCTGTACCACGTCTCCTCCTGTAAGAACCTGTCTCTACAAACCTTCTGTATATTCTAGAAACCGTAGACTGGTTTAAATTTAAATTTCTACCAATCGTTCGTTGATCCAAGCCCTCCCGCACCAATGCTACAATTTGTGCCGCTTGTTCGGACGAAGTATCCATATTATGGTTCAAAAACTCTCGATGTGTTAAAAAACTAACCCAACAATTATGCTGGTAACAATAATTCAATTGACAAAACAAAAAAAATCAATGAGAATCAATTTAAAACTTTGCTATAAATAACACGCAAATCTGATACAACAAGTAAATTTTCTTTTCCCGGCTATATTCATTTGTTTTACTGCAGTTCTATTTTTAAATTTAATTTTTTTTTAAGATTAAGAGCCAGTCTTTCCATATTTATATAATTTAATCTAAAAAGTTTGCATACTTATTATAAAAAATCCTTTTAGAGTAAACCTGAACTTTGATGCAGTTTATGAGTCCGTCAGTGTATGTACCTATTTATATAGCTACTGTTATCGTGTTTAGTTCATCCAACAATCGCGACGCGGCAGCACTTTCCATACATGCATATTAAACATAGAGTTGCCACTCTTCTTCTATATATTACTATACTCTTTTGTCGGCAGCACGAGTGTGACGCCTCTGGTGTTGCCAGCGAACACAAGCCTCGGTTACCACTTTCTATCAGATGGATTGTATGCTTGTCTGGTACTTAAGAGGAATAAAATTACTTCGTTTACCAAATAGCGACCTGGCGACGAACACTTCACTATATCTGACTGTAATCATCGAAAACGATGCCATGTCCAAATTAGGGCTTGAACACATAAACACCGATTGTACCGATCAAATCGCATATTGATCGCCGAACCGCGATGCACTATCGATGCAATCGCCGATGAGTACGCTAACCTTATATGAATGATTCATAATGGCCGCTCACAATGGCAGTTTTCATTAATGAGTCATTTGCACAGCTATGGGAGCGATGTCATGTTGTTAAGGGTGAATGAATGGGTGCTAAAACTGTACAGACGCCATCAGTTTAGCTTATAGCTTCCCGGCATATATCTTGACCTTAAATCAATAGACGATGACATAGCGGGCGAAGAAGTTTGAAATTTTCTAAAAATGATGTTTTTCTTCGTGGCGTGGCGGTAGTGCACGCGACTACCACACGGGCGCGGGTTCGATCCCTGGTCAGTGCAAAAAAGTTGTATGCATGAATATGGCTGTTGGCACTGGTCTGGTCGTGCCTCGAAGAGCACGTTAAGCCGTCGGTCCCGGTTGCCATACAAACATCTATGGCAGTCGTTACGGGTAGTTGGAGCCCTCCAAAGTCCAACCAGTCTAACTTGGAACTTCGATATCGTCATTGGTCAATGGACTATTGGTTGTGGAGGTCATATGGCAGTCGCTTCACGCAAAATATCGAAGTTCGGCCGCATCACAGTTAGAGTGGAAAGCCGACCACCATATGGTAAATACAATAATTTACTTATTATTTAATACCCGAGTTTCGTTCACCAGATAACTAAATATTTGAATTTAATTATTGATTTATTTCCAAGATCGATTGACACCGCATTTTTTCGACTCCACCAACTTGTGAGGGCGACTGTACCTACAAACAGAAGAGCCATATGTCGTCTAAAGGGCGATTGTTAAAATTCTTGGAATGTAAACTTAGTCATCTGCTAATTTTAACCGCGAGGAATGCAAACCAAATAGTAATCGTCTGGGTAAATGTGACTCATATAAAATTTTTAAACGTCTTCAGTTAAAAGACCTTGTTATTTCCCGATGGAGTAAAATATGGTCCCTCTATCTCTTCCTATGGGTGACGAAGAAGGCGATTAAGGTAAAGCTCTGGTTTCCAATCGACAGAAAATATTATAGCTTATTAGGGACTTGCCAATTTATATCTTTTTAAAAAAAAAAGTTTTGCCAAAAAGACTAGATACCGCGGTAGCCTAGTGGTATGGGTAATGGACTGCTGAGACGAGGTCTCGGGTTCGATCCCAGGTTTACCATGGCACACACCAATGACTGCGATGCTTTTCGAAGTTATGTGTGTATTTATCGCAGGTTTATAAATACTCGGTTAATGGCCATAGGCTCGCCACCTATTACATTGCGACCTAAACATAAACTGGCGAAATGTAGGTGCTAGCACCTCTGCCTACCCATTTGGGATATAGGCGTGAGTTTATGAGTTGATGTTATGATTTTTTCCATTTTAAATTTTATCACTAGTACCCGCTTGACGGTAAATAGACTCACCCCTCTAATATATGGAACCGAAAATTATACAGAATTCTTGGTCAAACATGTGTGAGATGCAATAAGTAAGAATTGGAAGAGTTGCCAGCATATACCTTAACTCCAGTCAGGCACACTCCCAATATACCGCTTCCCATCAGGTGGGCCGTGTGCTTGTCTGCCACCTAAGTGGTATAAAAAAAAATATATAGGTACCTAACTCTTAATCCTACGCTTTTTTGGATGTTTTGACCTTTGATAGAATAACCCCGGGGTCCATTCCAATCCACCAATCATAAATGCTATCAAATCAATCCTCACGAAGGTCTCGTTTCCTTCACAACTTGGGGTAATTAGCTAGCAGTTCGTATCATAAAAGTAATTAGCCATTATCTTGTGTCATTTAATAGTTTTAATTTATTTATGCTCGACAAGATTTATGACGAGGCATTGACCGACTTATCACTAGAGACTAAAGGTATGATTATGTAGAACGCATACAACTGCAGAACGAATACAGAAGATAACAGAGTATGGAGAAATATAGATTTTTTTAAGGCACGTCAATTTGACTTCACCTCGCCTGATGTTAAGCTGAAGGCAAAGTCTCATGAAAGAGGGTCATCATTATAAACACGTACAGTGCTACAATGGTGGCGCTCAGCTTGACGGCCCCATCAGATGCTTTTTCACGCCCCGCTTAAAGGACCCGGGACTGTAGGAAAAGGAAACACGTGCGTCGGTAAGGAGTTCCAAGACTTAATGGTGCGAAAGAAGAAAGACTCACCGAACCGCTTGGTTCTTGATGGAATATTCTGCACCGTATGCGGGTGACATCTAAACCCTGCACATGTTGTCCTGTGTAAAGGATAAATTCCTAGCGACTTATCAGTGAGGTCGTTTACCTATAACGAGGTTTACAAGTCTTCTTCGGTCGAATTGACGGCATTTTATAAGCAGGTTACGGAACTGACTTTCTTTTATTTGTGTGGTTAGATGACATGATTTGTATGACTTGTTAATTTTGATACAGATTGAGAAGCTGCAATTATTATCTAGGTATATCACGGTAGGGCAGCGGTGTGCGGTCGACTACGGAATTATACCTTTATGGTAGGAGTTCGTAGTCGTAGCCGATCGCAAATAGCAGAAGCATACAGTACAACAGTATTTTAAGGATCTCTATTTTGCAACAGTTTCATCAACTATTAATTCATTGCGGCTTCTTGATCGCACAAGTACCTAATGTAGTGTCAAGAGACGACACGTCATCCGTCCACACATATGCTCCATAGAAATAAAAGAGTTGACATCACTCCCGCCAAAACAAAGTCGTGTTCAACCGTCCGTACATATGCATGCTTAAATCTTTAAAACTACACCGCCGATTATAATGTGGTTTTTAATAGATATTATTTTTAATAACCATCAAGCTGAGCGCTGCAATTGTAACATTGTACGTATTTGTAATGGTGACCCTCTTTACATATGTATGCTTAAATCTTTAAAACTACGCAACGCATTTTGATGCGGTTTTTTTAATAGATAGAGTGATTAAAGAGGAAGGTTTATATGTATATAACATCATGCTACGACCAACAGGTGCGGAGCAGGAATGAAAAATGTTGCAAAAACGGGACTACGACGTTGCGCGGGTCAGATAGTTGAATATTAAGTGCGGTATATATTCGTCATAGTTTATCATACAATCACTGTGAGTTCTTCCTTCGATTGTTTTGCAAAAGGCGCTGAATCTTATTGTCTAATACAATATTACTACTAGACGGTTCCGCGACTCCGTTTGAATAACACAATAGGCAGTATTCGGAAGTCTGTCTTAGCCGGGGATTAGACAGTCTATAGTATAATCAGGATTCTCAAATCGCTTGAGAAAGTACCTATATGGACTACAATATGGAGTTCTTCAAGAAGTATACCTTCTCCTATTAGAGGGTATAAAAAAAACAAAAGGGGCTCACAAATTCTTGTGTGCTCAGGGCCCTCGGCATAGGTAAAGGTAGCCCTGTAGCACTAGCATGAACTCCTATCGAATTCGTAATGTGGTATCGAGAGAACGGAGCATTGTGATTGGCAGTCTGCCTCTTGTGAACCTGTGTGTGTAGCCTGCCAATCGCAATGCACTGTTTTGTCGATACCTTTACATTACGAATTTGATAGTATTTCGTGCTGAGGCTACTGGTCACGCTCTAGGAAGACAACGAATGGATCTTCTGAGGAATGGCTACCCCAAATCAGAGGATTACATGCACCTTCAACTAAGAGAAATAGCCACTCTAATTAAGAAGGCTATTCCTCCTCAAAAATAGAGGCAAAATTTTGGGGTCGACACAAAGGATCCAACAGGATTGAAGTGTCTCCGATAGCTCCAGAATATGCACCCCAAAAGAAGTTAAGAAGTGGTATAAATAAAGCCGTGACTTTCTTTAACAAATAAATATCCCCGTAATGGTGAGAGAAACTGCTTTTTTATCCCGCCATTTGTCGTAAAGGCCATTATACCTGGTCAAGGATGGACATTTTGAACCTAACAAATGAAAATTAACAATTTTCCGGTATAACCCCGTATCACTGTCGCCGTGCATGCCATAAAGAACATAAAGTAATCATTTAGACGCGTTTCTTTTTTAAAATCAAGACTGTTTTGCGTATCCGGCCATTGGTCACAGAATATCGATATGAGTATGAGTCATTTTAACCTTTTGTACATTCATAGGATAGTGATATAGTCACATGTCTATGACTCAATACGTTTAACTCTAACTGCACGCTCTAACTGCTTAACGAATCTGGTAGAAACAGGGATAGATCAGTCTGGAATAACACATAAGCTAACTATATTATCCTGGGAATAAGTTTACATGGATTGATTGCCTTGGGAGCATGAATATGGCTATTTGGGTGCTCTCCGAGGCACGACCTGGCCAGTGTCTGATGGGTTACTGACGTTTGGCAAAAAACGTTTCCCAAAGTGACACTTGCCAAAGTATGTTTCCCAAATTTTCATTTGGCAAAAAAACATTTCGCAAAACCATCTTTTCGCAATTTTGCAGTTAGCAAAACTACTTTTAGCAATTTATTGTTAAGCAAATAATTACATGGCAATGTTTCGTTTTACCAAATATTATGTAGTCAAATATGGTTTGGCAAATATACTAACTATAATATATTATATATCATATGATTTACTGTCTGTCCCGATCTATGCTGCATGCACACTGCTGCATGGATGTTTGTTTCACCTTGGACAAATAATTTACAAGTAAGAACTTCTATAATAATTATATTGTTTAAGATATACAAATCAATTCTGGCGCTTCGCCGGCCGCTACCGCGGCACGCTCGCTTCGCTCGCTCGGCTCGCGCTCTGTTGGGATCACAGTTCTAACCTAACCTAACCAACTTTTCTAGCAGTTCAAATCTAACCTACGTAACTACAATTTTTCATCCATATTAAAATTTGAACGAACTTCCTTTGGAATATATTTTTTTACAAAATAAAGCATTTGCTTAATGCATTTTTGACTAAATGAAATTTGAGCAAGTAAAAATTTGCCAAACGAATATTTGACCAAGTGAATAAAATGCGAAATGTAAATTTGCTAAGCATTCTTTTGGAAAATGAAACTTTGCGATAAGTTTTTTGGGAAGTGAAATTTGACGAAACATATTTTGCCAAACGGCAGGACCCCGTGTCTGATCGTACCTTGAAGAGCACGGTAAGCCGTCGGTCCCGGTTGCCATACGAACATCTATGGCAGTCGTTACGGGTAGTTGGAGCCCCCAAAGGTCCGAATTATGAAACTTCGATATCACCAAATTTGGTTGTGGAGGTCCGATAGCAGTCGCTTCACGGAAAATATCGAAGTTCGGCCGCATCTTAGACTAGAAGGCCGACCCCAACTGAGGTGGGAATAGGCTCAGAAAATGATGTTGATGGATTGATTGAACTGGATCAAAATTGTTAATTCCTAATTCTGATAAATTAAAAACGTCTTCCTGTTTTGAAAGTCGGTTCAAATAGCTTAGCTTCATAAAGCATGTTACAATCTATTGTTAGTTGAGAATAATACAGTTCTATTCATCATTGGTCAAATATGTGTTCGATCTTTGTCCAGTACATATTGTTTTGTTTGTGCAAGATATGCCGATAATACAAATACAATGACATGTATTACTCTCTAAGCAACATTCTTAAATATGGTTTATACCACAATCTCACATGCACCTGGCAAGCCGATACGGTACACCTGCAGTGCAATTCTCTAAGCATACATCGTTGCTCGTCAAGGAACTCAACGACGAGCACAGCCTAGAAATGACGCTAGCAGCCTAAAACAGCAGCAATGTAATTTTCTAAGAATACAGCGTTGATTTCTACGATAAACTCGCCGTAGAAGACATCCTAGAAGGCTAGAACTTTAACCACAGATCTGGAAAAACTTATAGAAATTGAGGTACTTCCCCAGTCGAACTGCTCAATTTTATTGGGACTTTTGTGTTTATCCCGGTCTCATACGAATCTTTCTCCTGGTAGTGCTGCTCTTCAAAGCACGGAAATACCCAATGATTCTCTGAATTTAAAAGTAATATTGTCTAAAGAAGCCATGTTGAATTACTGTTAACATTTTACAGTTAACGTACTCATTTAAAAGCGACTAGACGCACAGAAGCCAATACGTTCTTGACCTGTCTGTAGACGACACAAGGTCACAGTGAAGGTCATATAGGTGAAGGTCACGGTGTCCTAGAAGTATTGTTTTGTTATTCAAGATTCTATCTATGCTATGACATCATCTACTTAGAGAAATGAATTCTTCTTTTGTCAAAGCGACGTCATTTCTGTTGCCATCGTGGTGTAGTAATTTGTTTCACGGTAGCGCCGCTACTCACGGAGAGGGTCTGAGGATTATTTTCACTTTTCGAGAAGGCTTACTATGTCCCGCCCAGAATAATGAATTTGAAATCAAGACATTAGCTAGATTTTTTGTGAATCTCCATAACTACATAGTATAAAACAAAGTCGCGTTCTTTGTCCCTATATCCCTATGTCCTTGTCCCTTTGTATGCTTAAATCTTTAAAACTACGCAACGGAACAAATTCCGCACGCAACGCAACGCAAACGAACAAAATCAAAATGCGGTTTTTGAAATAGATGGAGTGATTGAAGAGGAACATAACATAAACTCACGCATGTATATAACATCATGCTAAGTATAACCAATTGGTACGGAGCAGAAGTGAAAAATGTTACAAAAACGGGGTCACGCAGGCGAAATTGCGCGGGTCAGTTAGTTATATAACATTTTTTAGCAATCAAACACAGAAAAAAGCATGTAACAAATGTTGTTTCTGCATCCCAATGCTCATAAAACACCTGGGTCAAGACCACCGATCAAGACAAAACCCCCAGTGCCAAACCAACAGCCACTTAACGATTCTATACCGGAAAATTATTTTATTTTCATTTACTATATAGGTTCAAAATGGTCATCATTGTCAAGTCAATAGTCGACTTTGTGACATCTGGGGGCATAAAAAGGCAGTTTTTTTTTCCTTATACCGCGGTAGCCTAGTGGTAGATAGATAGATAGATTACTCTTTATTGTACACCAAACAACAAAACAAAATAAATAAATACAAGAAAACACCATGGACAAGTCGTCAGAGTTACAGTTGGTTCTAATGTACAATGGGCGGCCTTATCGCTGGAAGCGATCTCTTCCAGGCAACCTTGGGATGGACAGTAGCGTGATATAACAATATGTTGGGTCTGGTGTAGTTTATGACAACTGTGGTATGGGTAATGGATTGCTGAGACGAGGTATCGGGCTCGATCCCAGGATTTACCATGGCACACACCAATGACTTTTAGATGCTTTTCGAAGTTATGTGTGTATTTATCGCAGGTTTATAAGTGCTAGGTTAATGGCAATAGGCTCGCACCTATTATATTGGGACTTAGACATATACTGGCGAAATGCCTACCTCTTCGGGGATAAAGGCGTGAGTTTATGTTATGTTATGTTTCCTTATAGGTCTAGGTAGACTCAAGGTCTAGGCGTGCCTATTGCGTAGGCGGTATCGCGTACACAATGGATATCGGGTATCAGTGTGCAATACAGTCTTGTTAACTTAAATCAAGGTTCCGTTACAGTGAGTTAGCACCTTTGTACAGTGGACTACATTAAGTTCATGGCTCATTTGAAAATAAAAATGTATGAAGTGATGTCACTACACAACTACTAGTCTTAGAAGCTACTGGATAAAAGATCTATAGGTTAGTTTAGGATACTACTTGCATGAGTTTATCTACTATATAAAAATAAGTCGCGTTTTCCTTCCTGACGCTATAACTCCAGAGCGCACGAACCAATTTCCACGGTTTTGCATTCGTTGGAAAGGGCTCGGGCTCCGTGAGGTTTATAGCAAAGAAAATTCAGGAAAAATTTCAACAGAAAAGCGGGAATATCATTTTTCACATCTGGTGGCAAAACGGAGTTCGCCGGGTTTGCTAGTTTTCTTATGAAGAAACAAGACATCAATAATCAATAGTTTATTTTATAAAACGCTTTACCATCAGACGAGGTGAAGACGGGATCTTATCGGAACATAACCTATAGGAGTCAACTCGTAAGTATTGTGACGACTCGTCTATAGGCCAAGGTATAGCCAGTAGGGTAGCCAGAGCTCACTGGAGAGGTTTTGTGTGGTCAGTGGAAGACCTAGAAACTCTGCTTTGTCTTCTACTCTGACTGCACAACCTTTCCACCCCCCTCCCCCCTCCCTCTATATGGTCGGCAATACGAGTGTGACGTCCCTGGTGTTGCAAACGTCCATAGGCTAAGGTAACAATTTTCATTCAAATGGGCTGTGTGCTGGTTTGCCATGTGGCATAAAAGGGGGGAAAAATGGGGTGGCCCTCCACCGGTAACCCACGCGGCACATTTTGAATATACATAAATATAATCCGTCACGGTAGTTGCCTATATGGCTCAAGATTAAGATTATCGCGAATTGAGTAGGTTGAGTCATAGCATAACTCATAATAGCGCAAATATTATAACAATTATAGCACCATCTTATAATAATCTGACTTCGGACCCGTGACTTCGGTCTGATGTTTCGCTGTGACGATATTATGTTAAAATTATTTATCTATTTATTAAAAACATACGTATTTATCCTTCTTCCTAAAGTCCCGGGTTCTTAAAGCGAGAATAAGCATCTGATGAGGCCGTCAAGCTGAGGGCCACCATTGTAACACATTTATATTTATTAAAGAACATACAATTGTTACTTCCTAAAGTCCCGGTTCCTTAAAGCAGGGCGAGAATAAGCATCTGATAAGGGCGTCAAGCACATTTATATTTATTAAAAAACATAGGTTTGTTCCCTTCTTCCTAAAGTCCCACACAAGAATAGGCATCTGATGAGAGTGATGAGGCCGTCAATCTGAGCGCCACCATTCTAACACTGTAAGTGTCTGTTATGATGACCGTATTTTCCGAGACTGGCTTCAGCTTACTACCAGGGTCCTGTTTCTACTATTTGTCATTGTGCCACTGCTAGGCACAGGCCTCTCCCAATGTTTGCAAGGTTGGTTTAAGGTTTGATATCGAGTTTCCCTTCTCTCGCAGTGATATCGTCTGCGTTTTCCATTTGTCGCCTCTTACGATACCCTTTGGATGAGATGAGGTGGTGATATTCTTTCTCCGGTACCACACCGTCTTCACACACATATAAATGTTAAACATATTTATTTGTTTATCATAATATAGAACAATACTTGCAAACAAATGTTGAAAACAAAGCAAATGTTAAATTCTAATTATTATGGTCATAATTTGTGACATTGTTGCATGCCAATCTGGCTGAAATATGGTGGAACCTAAATGTATTACCTGTAACCTCTTTGTACCCATATATCGCAATAAAAATATTTGAATTTGAATTTTAATTTTGAAAAATAACTGATGTTCACTGTTAAATCGATCAGGATATTTACCATGTTTGTATGTAAATGACCAGGTCAATCTAAAATCATACAAATAACTGATGCTCCATAACATTAGTAAAGAGTTCTTATGTACCAGTTTACTGTATTTTTTATATGGCGGCTGAGTTGTGTCATGCTCGTGAACGGAAATGCCTAGCTTTATATCATGATCTTACAAGTTTAAAGTATTAAATACATAATATTTAAAAATGTTTACAGTATTACATTTTTAATTGGTTCACAACTAATGAGTTTCTATTTCGATCTTGCGTCATGTTCGTGAACGTCTGTTCTTTCGTGTTAGCGACCGGCCTTGACATCAGTCTCTAGAGTTACAAGTTTAAAGACTGTGTTATTCACCGTATGTTTAAATATACAGTTATTAATTTATTCATAGCAAGTCAGACAATGTCTCGGTCATGCGTCATGCTCGTGAACGAGTGCTATTACTAGACTGTGTGACTTACAGGTTTTTAAATACTAATCGTTAATCGGACTTTCACTCTTTCTTCTCTCACTCAAAGAAGGTACTAATCGCCTTGGGAATTATCGCCAAACATGAGAGGGGGGGGGGGTTATTTCGATCACTACCCCTTTATAATAATAGCGACGGTCATAAAATGTTCATATGACAACCGGGATCGGTGGCTTAACGGTTAAACATAGTCCAATACAAATAGTCATAAATATTTGCACAGAACGGGAACTCAACCCGCACCGCCTGTACATCAGTCGAATACTCTACCGATATAATGCAGAGGCTGTCCAACTGTACAGTTACCAATATTTAATTATTACTTTCATTTATTATCTAATTCAATTACATAGCTGAATAAGTCTTTCAATTTTCGTTATCAAAATTCTCTTTTTGAAGAATAATAACATTTATTGTAATTAAATTTATGATTTGTGAACGCCGAATGAAGTTATTAATTTAACTTTCATTTATTTAGTAAGTGTTAAGTAATGGCAACATTAAAAGCAACTTTTTTAGTACCGCTGTAGCCTAGTGGTATGGGTAATGGACTGCTGAGACGAGGTCTCGGAGGGTTCGAATCCTGGCCATTACACAACAAACGTGAATCCACTCCTAACACAAGTCGAGCTTAGCTGGAGGGGTTAGAGGAAATATTAGTAACTTCGGTTGCTAATATTCTTTAAAAAAAGATCACCTCCTTAACCACGAACCTACGCGGTTTGAAATATGTCACGAGCGAAGCTGTAGAGGGATATTCAGATGAATAGAAGGTGCAGAGTGAACGGGCTCAGATAGCTACGCGAGCGGAGCCGCGGGCATAATTTATATAGTAGGTATAGCTCGTGATCGTCAATATTAATAAGACAAAGCATGTTAGGTAAGTATGTGCCGTGCATCCAATTTGATTCTCATAAGATGACGCCATTGGCACATTATGCACCAGACCCGAGACTAAAACACTAACAGATGAGTCGCTTCACACGCTAACGCACATATTTTAAATAAAAATACCTAAACTAACAATAATTTAGTTACACTTTAGTTATTTTATATCAATTTAGTGATATATTATTGAGTTAATTATGTGAAAATAAATTTGACATGGTTTAAATCATTAATTAATAATACCTTACAAATTAATTATCACTATTACTGCCTACCCTCTTAGATATAAATGTTTTATATGTACAAAAAATATCCAATAGAATATTTATTGTCATTTTTAAATTTCATTTTCAGGCAATTCAGTTCGTGAGTTAAGAATGTGCAAAATAAAATTAAAAAGAAATGATCGAAATAAATGGATGAAATTATAAATACGTTGTAATTCTTGTTAACAGTTCAAGGGAACATCGACTAATTTAAACCAACAGGCTATGCGCTTCGTATATAAGTTTAAAAAACAAAAGCAACCAAGTAAAACCTGTTTTGCAAAATCACACGATTTCGCGCGGCCGCGGCCGGTGCGCTTACTGGACTTTTTTTCTTAATTTTTTTACACAAATACCACACAATAACACACTCTTATCGGAAAAAAAATTATTTAAATAATAATTCATGTATAAACACTCACCTGTAATTAAAACTGACACGAAATATTAATTTTAATTCAGAATTCTGTTTCAAAGTGCTATCACCGGCGCACACTCGTGACTGTCGGACATTAACACTGACAGTACTGCCAACGTGACAGCGAAACTGCCGTTACGTTGGTGCTAAATGATACCATTATGTGAAAAGTGTATTGCTCCCAAATATTTAATTTTCATTTTACAAATTATTATTTTTACTAAGTACTTCGTGCATTCAATATTACGCATTTAATGAAATAAATAATAATTTTATGCATAATTATTTTCATTAAAACGTTGCTTGAATATTCCAAATTCGTATATAAGAAAACCTGGAACATTTCTCATGAGTCTTAACACGCATAAAATGGAGGAAAATTTGAAAATCCGTATGCATAAAATGATAAACAAGTAATTGTTTATCATTTCATATTGTGTAGTGATATTTAGGGTTGTTACAATAAGTAAATAAGTCACTTGTTTGATGCAAAATTATATATTAATAGTTTATTTACATTTATTACTTAGGTATGCATTCATGTGATATAAAATAATGGTCAACTAACAATAGAATTATTAAACAATGACACCAATTTTCTTGTACATTTTCACTAAACTAAAATATGTAACTTAAATTTTCACTATATCTGGTTTAGTCATGCTTGTTGCAAGAAAAGTTTTAAATTATTCACTACTAGCTGATGCCCACGGCTTCGCCCGCGTGGAATTTTGTTCCCGTTCCCGCAACCCTTGGGAACCTTTTCCCGGGATAAAAAGTAGCCTATGTGTTATTCCAGGTTCTAATCTACCCCTGTACCAAATTTCAACCAAATCAGTCCAGCCGTTTATGCGTGAAAGAGGAACAAACATCCATCCATCCAAACAAACTTTCGCCTTTATAATATTAGTAGGATTATTAAGGATCGTTTTCGACAAATTCAGAATTTAGATTTTAAAGAAGAAATTAGATTCAAAATCGATATAAAATTTTGAATTTTGTTTTAGTTTAGTAAAAATCGACAACAGAATTGGTGTCAATATACATCATATACTGTTCTAATTAATTAAAACGCTTTATATTTCAATAAAACCAAAAAAAAATCATAATTATTAGTTACATAAAAGAACTTAGTGTTAAAAAAAACTTACTACCCTTCAAACGAAGGGTGTCGTAAAAGGAGACTAACGGAAAACGCAGAGAGACACTGCGAGAGAAGGAAAACTAGAAATAAAACCATGTACCAACCCGTCTGGCCAGCGTGGAATCAGTAGCCTTAGCACGAAATACTATCGAAATCGTAATGTAAAGGTATCGACAGAACGGAGCATCGCGATTGGCGGGCTACACACGCACACAGGTTCACAAGAGGCAGACTGCCAATCACAATGCTCCGTTCTCTCGAAACCTTTACATTACGAATTCGATAGGAGTTCATGCTAGTGCTACAGTAAGCCAAAGCCTCTTAACAATGGGAGAGGCCTATGTCCAGCAATGCTGTACGTATTGATTGATATTTTTTATGTTCGATATAATCGTCTTTAACCACTATCTCACCTAGTGGTAAGTGATGATGCGGTCGACGGTGGAGCACGCTTGCCTAGAAGTAACCTATTCACTCTAGTCTTGAAGACTTCCAAGTTATAGCTATCCGGAAACACAGCTCCTGGCGGCGTTCTACTCTTTGGCTGTACGCATGATAAACGAGTCATCAAATCGTTTGGTACCATATGAGTGGAATGTCCACCATGTTGATCCGTAGCAAATATACAGTCAATGAAGACATCCATAGTTTAAGATTCCTATAGCCACCAGCCAGTCATCTTAGCAAGATTGTCAATGTTCTTATATACACAAACGCGTGTTTCACAAAGTTGTTGGACTTTTGATGGCTCCAACCACTCGTAACGACTGCCATAGACGTTCGTATGACAACCGGGACCGACGGTTTAATGTGCTCTCCGAGGCACGGACCCATACTAAATTGTGATACACATAACTTATAAATTGTGTCAAAACTTGTTTTACTATATTAGTGGTAGACATTCATTCTCTGAACCTATTCCCAGCCATATTCATGCATACAACTTTTTGCACGGAACGGGGTTCGAACCCGCGCCCCGTGCGTAGCAGTCGCGTGTACTACCGCCACGCCACGGAGGCTGTCTATATTAGTGTTAGTAATTTGGTACAATATTTTATCCGAAGTTACAACCCGCCCCACCTGATGGAAAAAGGTTACCGTGGCCTATGGACGTTCGCAACACCAGGGGCGTCACATTCGTGCTGCCGACCATATAGAGAAGAGGGACAACGGGAAGGGGGAGGAGAGAGGATCATTTGCGCTGTCAATGCAGAAGACAAAGAAGGGTTTCTTAGTCTTCCCGCTGACAACATATTCTTTTTAAAAATGGAAACAGTTGGACAGAATCAGCTCTTGAACATTACAAGTCAGGGTGTGGCGTGTAGACGAAGGTTAGGCGTGAAATGGGCGGGTCCTGGTGCTAACTCCTTGGCCTGGTGAAGACTGGAAGCGATCTGCAGCGGTGTGCGACTGAGGCGGAGTCGTGAACTACGTCGGACCGGCGTCACGTTGTATTGAACTGAATAATTCTCTTCTGTGCACCCAATGGATTTGCGTCTGGAATAATACAAATATAATTATTAAGTACTGCTAACCGCGGTAGCCTAGTGGTATGGGTAATGGACTGCTGAGAGGTCTCGGATTCGATTTGTTTTACCATGGCACACATCAATGACTTTTCGATGCTGTTCGAAGTTATGTGTGTATTTACCGCAGGTTTATAAGTGCCCGGTTAATGGCAATAGGCTCGCCATTGGGATCTAAACATACTGGCGAAATGTGGGTGCTGGCACGTTCGGGGATATAGGCGTAAGGGGGGAGGAGGGAGGGTGGGTGGCGAAGGGGAAGGGAGGGGAAGGGGAGGGGTGATTGTTAAGAGAGTTTCTGTGTTGTCAGTGCAGAAGACAAACCAAAGTTTCTCCGTCTTCTTCACTGACAACACAAAACATCTCCAGTGAGCTCTGGCTACCCTACTCACCGTCAGGAACACAACACAAGGTTATTATTAGCCGCAGTATTCTGTAGGTATAAGCAAAAATACTTACAACTTTGCCTGCTGCACAGCAAAACGAATGATAGTGCTTTTGAATACATTTTTAACATCGACCAGCCTCGGGTTCACCTGGTGAGATGTTTTGGCACTGTTGGGACTGATCTTGAGTTGCATAAACTTGTCCAACAGCTGATCCAAAGACGCATCTGCCACTGATTGCTGGAAAGAGTACAATGTATATGATACTAGCTGTTGCCCGCAGCTCTAATATAACCTATGTTACTCAAGGTGAATGTAGCTTTCCAATGGCGAAAGGATTTTTGAAATCGGCTCAGTAGTTTTTGAATTAATTCAAGACAAACATACACACAAACACAAAAATACAAATTCGTACAATATTAGTGTAGGTCCAGTATGTTTTTCATTTTTAAACTACCTATTTTCACTAAGAATCCTGTTTTATTATTTTAAAACAGAATTTTGAATATTAATTTTAAAACACTGAGGTGGCAGATAAGTCCACGGCCTACCTGATGGATAGTTACTATAGATAGATTACTAATATCCCATTCCTACTAATATTATACAATGCAGGTTGCGTTTTTACATTTTTCTACAACAATTAGTAATATTTTATTGCATTGGGATTCTTAATGTGTGGATGATTGGTGGGTACCGGTCCCCCTTCATTTAATTCTCTCGCAACTCACCTCAGTCCCTTTAGCGATGGCCTCCTCCCAGCACTGCACCGAGGCGGGCAGGTCGCCCCTGGTCTCCTCGAGCGCGGCGCGGCACTCCCAGTAGGCGCCGCTCTGCAGCGTAGACGGGAACCGCTCGCGGATAGCGCGCAGCCAGCGCGCGCATTGAGTCCACTCGTAACCCTGGAATGATATCGTAGATGTAAGGAAGAAAGTATACATTATGCCACTTAGGTGCCAGGCAAGCACGCAGTCCACTTGATGGACAGTGGTTACTGTGGCCTATGGATGTCACATTCGTGCTGGCGACCATATAGAGAAGAGGGGAGAAGCGAGAGGCCTCACTCCCGCTTCCCCCCTCTTCTGAAGAAGGTTAAGGGGAGAAGGTTGAGTCTCTGTGCTGTCAGTACAGAAGACAAAGAAGGATCTCTCGGTCTTCCTACTGACAATACAAAATCTCTCCAGTGAGCTCTGATTGTTTTCGAGCCTCTCATTCTCTGAACCTTTTCCCAACTCAGTTGGGATCGGCTTTCCAGTCTAACTGTGATGTGGCTGAACTTCGATATTATCCATGAAGCGATTGCCATTTGACCTCCACGAGTGTGTGTAATATGTCCGTAATTACCATTAAAACACGAAATTGTGTAACTGCATGTTTTATTGTGCTCGGTAGTCAGTCATAATGCATAGATTGAGAACTACCCCCAACTTAGTTAATCTTATATATCAACAAGACAAACAAGTACCTGCAACTGTGAATACACACCTATCTGAACTACACTCACAAACTACAATCATGTATATGACATACCCTTCCCCCAAGTAAACACACAAAATAGTAAATAACAAAATGAAACTAAGAATAACATTCTTCTGATTAGAGTAAAACATACAACATAAACAACTTCAACATCTTACGAATCAACTTAACAATAGTATTATATTGATTTATTTGTTATTTAGGTATTCCTAAAATATCAGCCCACGACTCATCACTAGGAATTTCTATCATTTGCTCTGGCTCCTGGTCTGTCAGGTCTCCCGTGTCTTCCCTTATCACTCTTTCCTCATTTTGTGGGCTTTCGACATGCGATGCAACTTTAATAAGTTGATCAATATGTCTGTTGACAATAAGACCATTATCTGCTTGCAACTTGTAACTTGACGGACCAGTTTTCTCCACAATTGTGCCCGGTAACCACTTCGGACCATCTCTGTAATTCCTGTATCTAACTCTACAGCCTACTTCAGACTCTCTGTTTCGCCTCTGATTATTGTCGAAGACCTGTTGTTCAGTCTTTTTTCTTTGTATATGATCCGGGTGTATCGCGTCCAGTAAGGTGCGCAGTTTTCGGCCCATCAGTAGCTCTGCAGGACTCTTCTGTGTTCCAGCACACGGTGTCGCGCGGAGGCCCAGTAGCATACTTGGAATTTTTACGTCCCACGCCATGTCGTCCATTTTTCGTATCTTGTCCTTTACAGTTTGGACCATTCTCTCTGCTAATCCATTGGTGGCAGGATGATACGGCGCTGTCGTGATGTGTCTTATTTTATTTGAGTTAAGGAACTGACTCATTTCTTCAGATACAAAAGCTGACCCATTATCGGACACCAATATCTCACATAAGCCGTGAGTCGCAAATACCATCCGTAGATGTCGAATAACTGTCGCAGTAGTCGTGTTGTTAACCATGAACACCTCAGGCCACCGTGAGTAAGCGTCGATGATGATCAAAAAATTTTTGTTTCGGAAAGGCCCGGCGAAGTCGATGTGTACTCTAGACCAAGGTCTGGTGGGCATGATCCACGTATGCTGTGATCGGGGAGGCATATGTCGGTGTTCGAGACACTTGTTGCAATGGCCCACAAGTGATTCTATGTCTTCATTTAAGTGGGGCCACCAAATGTAACTTCTTGCGAGTGCTTTCGTTTGTACGATTCCATTGTGCGTCTTATGTAAGGCCTGTAAAGTAGCTGTGCGCAGCGGCTGTGGCACCACTACGCGGTTACCCAGTAACAGACACCCGTCTTGCAAAGACAGTTCAGTACGGTGAAGCCAGTATGTATGCAGATCTGCCTCCTTCACCTTGGCAGGCCAGCCCCGTTGAACGTAGTGTACAACCTGTGATAATGTTTTGTCTTTCAACGTTTCAGCCGCGATACTCTCTGCATCGAACGGGAAATCTTCTGGTTTTTCAGCCATTAGCAATATCTCACTCAGTTCTGCCTCAGGTCGCTCAGGCACTGGTTGTGGCCATCTACTCAAATTGTCTGCGCTACCTATTTGTGTTCCCGGCTTGTACCGAATATCATAGTCATGAGCGGTAAGCGCAATGGCTATTCTTGTCAATCGCGGTGACAGTATGTTTGGTGTCGGTTTTTTTGGACCAAATATACCCAGCAGAGGCTTATGATCCGTGACTACGGTGAATGGCCTTCCCGCCACGTAGTTGTGAAATTTCTGTATTCCAAACAAAATTGCAGTTGCCTCTTTATCCAATTGTGAGTAGCGCCTTTCGGTGGAGTTTAATGTTCGGGAACCCATAGCAACGGGACTCTCTTTGCCATCTTCCATCACGTGTGATAATACGGCTCCGACGCCGTATTCCGAGCTGTCACATGTCAGTATCAGAGGTTTATTTACATCGTAGTGCACTAAAGTCATGTCAAATGTTATTGCGTGTTTAGCAGTATTGAAAGCGTTTTGTTCCCGCTCGGTCCAGCGCCACGTTTGACCTTTGTCTAGTAACCGATGTAAAGGTTCAAGTACGGTAGCTTTGTGAGTGATGAACCTCTCGTAAAAATTGTATAAGCCGAGGAATGCTTGTAATTCTTGAATATTCTTGGGTTCTGGAGTGTTCATAATTGATTCTATCTTACTTGGTGATGGGTGAATGCCATCAGCATCAATGATGAATCCCAAGAAGTCCACTTTCTCTTTGGCGAACGTGCATTTTTTTTTGTTGAGGTGAAATCCTGCTTGTTCAATGCGTTGCAGAACCCTGTCTAGGCGCTGTAGCATTTCAGGCATGGTGCGCCCTGCAACTATGATGTCATCGATCAGCACTGCGACTCCTGGGATGCCCCCTAGTAGCGCTGTCATCAGCCTCTGAAAAATACCGGGGCAGGCCTTCACACCAAATGCAAGTCTATGAACGGTATACAATCCTTTACAGGTATTCAAAGTTAAAAGCTTGGCTGTTTCATCTTTGACCGTCACTTGAGTGTAAGCACGGTCTAAGTCCAATGTTGTGTAGAATTTTCCACCCGCTACAGCAGCAAATACTTCATTCGCCGTTGGCATAGGATAAGTGTCCGATTCTGTCGCTTGATTAACTGTGCAACGGTAGTCGCCGCACAACCGAATCTCGCCCGACTTCTTCACAACCGGCACTACTGGCGTGGCCCACTCAGAGTACGCAACCGGTCGCAGAACGCCCTCGGTTACAAGGCGATCGATTTCGATCTCTACTCTGTCCTTGATAGCGTATGGAACGGGACGGGCTTTTAGAAATTTCGAAGTAGCGCCCGGTTTCAAATGTATCGCTACTGGATCTCCACGGTACGTACCGAGACCATCCTTGAATACACCACCATGTTTAGTAATTATTTCTTCCAATTCAGCGTAATCTCCGTTCGATATGAAATTAATATTCATAGAAATGCCTAGATGAGCGAGCCAGTCTCTTCCCAAAAGATTCGGTCCGTTGCCCTTAGCCACTAGCAACGGAAGGCGATATTCAATGTCCTTATAGAGTACAGGCAGCACCGTCCGGCCCAACAGGTGTACAGGCGCGTTGGTCCACGTGCGCAGCGCGAGCGGCGCCGCGGCAAGTCGGTGCGGCGGCGGCAGGCGTGCCCGCAGCGCGCGCCACGTGTGCTCGTTCACCAGCGTGTAGCAGGCGCCCGTGTCCACTTGCAGCGTGATGGACTCGCCCGCCACCGTCACGCGAATCACGTAGGGTGGTACTCGACTGGTACTCTGCACGACGTATATGCCGTTTAAATTCGCGTCTTTCTCCTCCGCTGTAAAGTTCATTTTGTTTGCGTTCTTTTTAGAAATACAGATTTTCTCCAGGTGTCCCTTTTTGTTGCAATACCGACACGTGACGTTGATGAACCGACACTCGCCCTCGTGGCGATCACCACAACGATAGCAAAAACGAGGCGCGGGGCGCGGAACGGGGCGCGGCGCAGCGGCGCGAGGGGCGGGCCGCGGGCGCAGCGCGTTGATGTCCATAGGCTCCGGCGGCGGTACAGGCGGCGGCGCGGCCGGCCCAGGCGGCGCGGCGGCGGGTGGCGGCGCGGCGCTGCAGCCGGCGCCGTCCCCCACGCGCATCATGCGCGCGTCTGCACCAGCACTTTCGGATGACAGCATCGCATCGACTACATTATGGTAGCTTAAAGTGTCTTTTTTTAATAGCTCAAACTGCAATGTATCGTCTCTCATACCACACACGAGCCTGTCCCGTAACGTACGTTCCAGATCACTGAAATTGCAGCGAGCACTGATCTTACGAAGTTGAGCTATGTACTCGGCAGCCGATTCACCACGATTTTGGTCACGCTTATAAAACTTGTATGACATAGATATCTCGTTCGGTTTCGGACTGTAATGTTTGGTTAGAATTTCAATAGTTTCATTGAATGTCACTTCAGTGGGTTTTCGTGGCGTAATTAGTGCCAAAAAAGTTTCAAACACTTGCGAACCACACACAGTAAAGAAATTAGCACGTTTCACATTGTCTATCACGATCCCGTTGGCCTCGAAACAGAACTTCAGTCTCTCAATGTAATTGTCCCAATTGTCTGTTTGTGGATTAAACTCACTGAACTTTACACCTTTACGATCCATTTTCACTTATTTTACTCCGTCGTCGCCACTAATATGTCCGTAATTACCATTAAAACACGAAATTGTGTAACTGCATGTTTTATTGTGCTCGGTAGTCAGTCATAATGCATAGATTGAGAACTACCCCCAACTTAGTTAATCTTATATATCAACAAGACAAACAAGTACCTGCAACTGTGAATACACACCTATCTGAACTACACTCACAAACTACAATCATGTATATGACAGTGTGCTAGTCTATTCTGATGGTAAGTGATCCGGTCCTTGTATGACTGGGTAGTTTTAACTATTTCCTCTATTTACTAAACTCTATTTCCTAAATAGTAAAAAATAATAATTACCTCTTTTAGCAACTCTGTCAGGTTATTTAATGCTCCAATCACCAGTTCATCACTATCATTTTTATCGCTGCAAGTCGTTACAGTATTTTGTGACTCGTTGAAATCAACGCTATCACTCACAATGCTAGCGGATCTCCACTTGTTATTCATCAACGCTTGTTCCTTATCCCCATTTTGTACGTTCATCACATCACTGTAAGAATCATCATCAGAATCCGATTCTACAGCAATATTTTCTTTATTTTCATCATCGTCATCAAATTTGGTATCAAATTGGGACTTTCGTGGCAAGTGGCATAAACCGAAACATTGTAAATGAGGGTATAAATTCAGTGATTTTCCTCTTTTCTGCAGCCATGCTTTCAATCTTGCCTGTAAATCTTCTTGAGTTGGAGTATTATAATTGAATGATGGAGTCTTGAACGTAACTTTCTTACGTTCACTTTTGATAGCGGAAATAACTTCTTTGTGTACAGATTCATCTTCGTTTATATGTTTAAGGTGACTCTTATTTAATTTGTCACCAACAGAACCCCACGAGTGAATACAATTACGTAATTCACTCTTGTCAATATGTTTTAAATGGACTGCAGATATTGATCTACGTACTGGTACCTGAACTTTGGGTTTAGTATCAAATACTGTGTGACGTTTATTAAGAATTAAACCTGTTGTGTTCATAACCTTTTTCAAGTAATTCGGATCTGTTTTAAGTTTTTCAACAGCTTTAGAATGAGCATCTTGAGTTATTTTAGGTTGGTATAGACGTTCAAATACGGATACATTTGATGCAGTAGTGAATTTCGGACGAGGTTTTTCTGTTATCGCAACATGGTTGTGGCTTGTCGGAGCAAAAGATTTCCTAACTATATTAGTAGGTTTGGTAATATTTTTCACTTGTGAAGAACCTTGTAGAGAAATATTTTTTGAGGGTCTTGCAATATTTGAAGGTTTTTCAAATATACTTTTTCTATTGTTGGCAGAATTTTTTTGCTGTATAGGATCTTGACCAGCAGTTACCTTAATAATTTTATTTTTGGTGGCATCCTTTGGCAACGTAGGACCTGGTAGACATGATTTTTTTGTCAATTTTGCTATATTAGAAGGTGCAATACTCTTTCTATTTTTGGTAAAATCTTTCTGTAAAGGACCTTGTGCGGAAGTACTCTTTGTGAGTTTCACGTCAGTTTTATTTTTCATCAAATTTATTGGTTGTAATTTAGGACCAGGTGCGGACATAGGTCTTTTGGTTGACCCATTTACTGGGAAACTGTTCTTGACGGCTGATAGCGGTGGTTTTGAATTGTTGGTTGTTTGAGCGGGAACATACTTTTTTGTATCTGTGTTGTATTTCTTGAGATTGAACTCGCGCAACTGAAACAGAAAGAATATTTAAATGGCTATTATAGCTATTCTAAAAAAATTGACATGGAGAGTGGATATAGGTCAACTTTTTCATGATCTTTGATGATGATGATGATGATATTTATCGCAGGTTTATAAGTGATAGGTAATGGCAATAGGCTCGCCACCTATTACATTGGGACCTAAAGCATAAACTGGCGAAATGTGGGTGCTAGCACCTCTGCTTACCCATTCAGGGATATAGGTGTGAGTTTATGTTATGTTGTTTTGCTGGCTTTACTAGTCAAAAATGTCTTGCCGCTTTCTGAGACGACGAATGTTTTCAGGGACTGTGCGCGAAGTAGACTGTGCTAGGTGCCTAGTGCCCCCTATACCTAATTATAATGTAACAATACAATCCTCACAGCTCATGGTCTATTATTTCTAATAAGAAAGCAAAATCTAAATATATGGTAGTATAAACAAAATGATAACAAATGTAACTGTACAAATTATAGAAGAGGAGTCTATTGTTAGTGTGTAATAGATTATTGGCGTGTTTAATAATGTAGATTTACAATAATGTACACTAAATAAACACCAAATAACGGTCAAAATATGCTCAAACAGTACATCTGCGGTGTTAAAAAAGTAAATTAAGTTTTCAGATATTACTTACCTTTTCAATTCGTGCTTTTTCTCTAGCCAATCTCTCTTCCCTTGATTTGTTTATTCGTGCAATAATTGCTTCCATTATTAGATTTAATAAAACACCGCTAACTCAAATTCGACTCGACAAAACGCTGTCATACAAAACAAACGGTTGAATTTGAAGTTTGTTTGAACTTTGTTTTGCTAACCGATAACAAGTGTTGCTACTTAAAATATATAAAACTGCCAACTCAGATTTGTTTAGGATTTTTGTTATATATGTTTGTATAAAAACTAAATAAAAAATTTGTTTATTTCATTATTTTTATATATGTAGCAATCACATGAAAGAAAAGATTTAAGGAAATTTTAAAGCAATTACTAAACTAACCATTACACTACATGCGTAAATACGCTAAATATCACCCAAAGATGGTTGTACAGGAGAATTGCAAATGTTCAATGAAGACGTGTTCATATACGGCCGATCCTAATATGCGATCTCAATCCAAATATGACAATCTGAAACTCGAATTTCGATCGATTCGTTGCTTATAGCGTCCATATATTCAATCGATGGATTGCACTGGCAATCCTTTTTCACAATCTATCCGTGGGAGGGTCAATCCGTGATTTTGAGATTGAAATTGTTCACAAGTGACAGTTCTTCGGTCCACATAATCGATCTTTTCATTTTGACATTTGATTTTGGCTTGTTGTTAAACTGTTTTTACAATCCCCCGAATTCGTTGGATTACCAGAAAGAGTTTGCATTTTTGTAGTAATTTTTTTGCGAATTTGGTGGTTTAATATGGCTAATGCAATATTTTCAAGTGATAGTGACAGTGATATGGAAGTATTAATGGAGATAATAAATGATTCTGAAAGTGACGAAGAGCGAAATCATCGAAGAGGAGCAACACGAAAGTACAATAGAGTTAATTACATGCACACAGAGTGCCTCAATGACGCTGAGTTTACTTTTAGATTTAGGATTAATAAAGCGGCAGTGGAGGTATTGTTGACGGAAATAATGCCCTTTATAAAAGTAACCTCAAAACGGTGAGATCAATAGTAAATAATGTTAATGTTAGGCTCTATACCTATACACAACAACTACAAAAATGTTTTAATTTTTTTACAGAAATAATGGTATTTCACCTCTGCATCAGTTATTATTGACACTGCGGTTTTATGCCCTGGGAACAATGCTAATTTCAGTAGCTGATTTCATTGGGGTATCAAAGTCTTCAGCCAGCAACATAGTGAGAGATATTTCCTTAGCAATTGCTAGGCTTTATAATAAATATGTTGTTATGCACCAAAATAGTGTAGAAAAGTTCTACAGAATAGCACAATTTCCTCGTGTGCTCGGTTGTATTGACTGTACACATGTAAGGATACAGTCTCCATGTATGTATGAATTTATTTATTATAGTTCATCCTTTGAAGTAATAGATATTTTGATGTTATGAGTTACTTTATACATGACCTAAATCTTTTCAGGTAACTTATTTGGGGAAGAACTTAGAAATAGGAAGGGCTATTTCTCTCTAAATGTTCAAGCAGTTTGTGATGCCGACTTGAAACTTATGAATGTTGTAGCACGATGGCCTGGCTCTGCACATGATGCCACCATTTTTAATAATTCCATTTTAAGAGGTAGGTAGAGCTTGTCATAATAAACTGTCTTAATATATGGTATTGGTATATTATATTTGAATCCATTTTTTTATTTTAGCTCAGTGTGATAATGGAACTTTTGGTAACTTATGGCTGCTTGGTGACAGTGCATATCCAAACAGAACATACTTGTTGACACCAATGTTAAATCCTACATTACCAAGTCAACATAGATATAATGAGGCACACATTAAAACAAGAAATACTATTGAACGGTAAGTAATATCTAAATTGATAAAAAAGTAATTGCACCGCATTACCTCTGTTTTGTGCACATTTTTTATGGTTTGCATACTATTCACCTATTACTAACATGCTGGAACAAGAAACCTAAACCATGTGAACCTGTGCCCATTTTTGTCTATTAATAACACTTTCAAAACTCATCAAAAATATTATATCTTATTTTCAGGACATTTGGAGTTTGGAAACGTCGGTTTCCTGTTATAGCACTCACATTACGCCTGTCACTACAGAATTCTCAAACAGTTATAATAGCCACTGCAGTTCTACACAACATCTGTAGAAATTATAATTTAGAGGACATTCCACCAGAAGTGGAGTTACCTACAGTAAACAATGTTGACCCAGGTGCTCCAAATGAATTACAAGACATTAGGCAGAGAGCAGAATTAATAAATCAATATTTTATATGAAAGTGTCTGGTTTCTATCTACCCTTGTGGCCTTGGTGTAATATTTAATGTGAGGATTAAGATACAAATAATGAGAGTTTTGATATGAGGAAAGTAAATAAAATAACTTTCATAGTTTACTAGGTATTTACTTTTAATTTTTCAATTTCTATTTTAAGTTTTTCATTTTCTATTCTAAGGTTTTCATTTACTAATAGAATGTTCTCCAACTTGGCATCAAAAAGTTTACATTTCTTCTGGTAGTATTCAGCTATTGCAGAATTTCTGGCTGCTCGTCCGTCATCTACCTTCACCAATTTGCGTTTGAAACCTGTGAAATGTAATCTCCTATTTAATAGATGTATTGTAGAGTAGCAAGCCTACCATGAACTTAATTAAATGGCTGTTATACTACCAACTGCAGTTAAAACTTAGTTCATGGTACAGGTTTAGTTAAGATATAATATGTTAGTTTTCTTTGTGACAGTGTGGTCCACGGAATTAACTACATCCTTAGGACCCAATGTTATGTTTCAGTAGGTATTTTAGCTCAATACTGAATACTGAGTAATGATGCAACCATTATAAAAATTCTATGAGATTACCACTAGCTCTAGGAGTGTTCATAAGTTTCTTTTCATCTGCCAGCCTAGCCACTGGAGTTGTTACACTGCTAGCGCTGGCTTCCTGGATGATTTCCTGGCCCAGAAGCTCAATTTTTTCTGTATGACAATCCACCAAAATACCAGCACCACCTATTACACCACCGTCACCACCATCACCACCGAAAATTATGATGTCACTGGGTTCTGCATCACCTCCCACTTCAACAACAAATCCATCCACAGTACTACCTAACAAAGTAGATACCCGATCTAGGATTTCATCAGGAGGTATGTACTCTGGAGGACCACCACCGGTCTGAAACAAAACACATTGTGTTTTACACTACTGACTTATTTTACCTTACTATGCTTTGATATGAAGCAGCAGCAAGGTACTTTAAGAACACAGTAACTCATACTTATGTTACAATTATAAAAGTATGTATCCATTACTTCGTTTAATCCTCATCCAACTTCTATATTCATCAATAGGTTATACCAATACTATTAATTATCTATTCACATTATTATTCCATAATTTTAGAATACTCACCTTTAAGCTGTTCATCCTTATAGCAGTACTCCGTTTGCGAGAATTCTTCTTTAGGTTTTCCCACTTTAAACGGAGTTGTTGTGGAGTGCGGCGACATAACGCGGTGGCGTTGAAGCTTTCGGATATGCGAACCCATTCTTCATTTTTCATTTTGTTAGAAGTGGCGTTGGTGGTCTTATTATTAATAATTTTACTAGATTCTATTAACGATAATAGAAATTTCGTCTCATCCCTAGACAATGGTCTAATTGTAACCTGAAAAAAGTAAAAAGATTTGTTTAGGCGCGAAATGTGCTATGTTACAATGTGTTAGCAAATTAGTAAAATATGTAGCAGAATGAAGTTGTTTAAACGCTTACCTTTTCGGCGTTCATGGTTTTTCTTTAACACACAGCTTCGTAATATATACAATTAATATTATGTTTCATAAAAATGTTCAAATGAAAAAAATGTTCAAACTTCCAAGACAAAGACAATTTGAAACTAAACTGTTAACTGTTTTCAAACAAAGACATCCACACAGATATGACAGATTAGAAAAAGCGGTAAACGTTTCGTACTCGGCAGAATTTTACACTGCCGATGTTTAAAATTATTTTTCTATAATGAAATTAAGTTGAAACGGAGATTTTTGTACCTTAAAAATCATCATGTAAGGTATATAAACATATTCTAGTTCACAGTTGTGACTTATATTGTGTTATCAATTACAAGTGCAATAAGTCCGCGCACAAAAGTATGCCTATAACGGAACGGCAGGGAGGGAAAAGATTGACTCGAATCCGTCGTGCAATCTGGATTCCGAACGTGGCAAATGTATATATGGACGCAGATCGAAGATCGATCTGAAGATCGTGTACTATCTTGGTTTGAATGGAATCTTAAAACACGGATCGTATATATGGTTCGGCCGATAGCTTCAGCTAACAGTAATTTAATAAAGATAAAAGTGATATTAAATTATTCTTTCTGAATAGTGATGACTTTTCTGTGTTATTGATTTGTCAATGTTGTTATAAGTACCATCTGTTAAATACTTGCCAACCTTTTCGGTGTAGCAATAAAGCATTCAACTATCGTTAAGAATGTTCGAAATAAGAACAGCCCGGTGTTGCAAGCGTCCATAGGCCATGGTGACTGCTTTCTATCAGGTGGGCCGAGTGCTTGTCTGCCACCTAAGTAATTAAAATATTGTAATCAAATCAAATCAAATCAAAAATCATTTATTCTGCATAGACCAGTAAACGGAACTTACAAAACTGTATAGGAATTTGGACTTCAATTTGTACTGTATAGGAATTTGGAGCAGATGAAGGTAGGTAGGTTGTGCCAAAGTCAAATGATTTAAACACTGGCAGGCAAATAATGAAGATGACTACAATAAACAATTTTTTTAAAGTCATACACATTTCACCACAAAAAGGATTCTTTCTGAAGTTAACAAGACTTTCACAAATTGGTATAAAATCACTTTTTTCAAATCCACAATAAAATTCAGATAATCACCTTCTTTTATGAAGTTGGTTAAACAAAATAAATGCTTTAGAATCCCCTCAGAATAGTTGAAAAGTTGCTTCAATGGCAACATTACGAATGATAATCGTGACAACTTCAAGAAAAAAATAATCGAGACATAAATATTAAGGGCTGCCGTCGTTGCGTAAACATAACTCAAGTTAATACCAAGGCATTTAAATCTGAAGGAATTCTTGTAATAATGAAATGATCACAATTTCAATGGTGCGAAGGTCAATTTTCGTAATAAAAATGTGTTTATTAATTTTGCCTCGAAAAATTCTTAAATACGATATCGATTTTACTTAATGTTTTTTCTTACAAATTGTATTAAGAGTTAATTGAGTATGAAGTGAATCGAAAATTTATTTTAATCACTTTATGAAATAGCAGAGTTAGACCCCTACTTAAAATTTAGTTTCATTTTGTTGGCAGTAATGGCAAATGTTGTCGCCTTGTCACATCTCATGTCAGTAGTGTCAGCAACGTCAAACGCAGTCATATTTTCATTTTTCATTCTAGGGATGTCGGAAATGGAATAAAGTATCGATATATATTGTATCGATATTTAAAAAATATATTAATATCGATATTGATATTTTTATAATAAAATATCGATATATCGATATATCGCCATGATTTGTCAGAGAATAATGGCACTCTGAATACTAATTTTATTTTTATATACATACCTATATATTACCGGCAATGTGTATAAACCGGTTTTCTATAAATTTAATGTCTAAGCAATATGTAGAAAGCTTATTGCGCAGCCAGTAATCTATGAAATGTTATCAAGAAACACAATTCAAAGTTCAAAATTCAAAAAAACATTAAATTTATTCTTTATAGATCATCAAAATTTGTCAATATCAACAATATTTTATAAATCAGTGAGCAAATGGACCATCGGTTCGAATCGCGGCCCCGGCCTGAGAAGGCTCCGGCAAGAAACTCAGCGGGCTTTAATATAAATAAATGGTGGTTACAAAAAAATAACCACGAAGGCTAATGCAGGAGCTCCGTTTCCACCTTCGCCTTCTAGTCTATATCTATCCAAATTGAGGCGCAGTGTTCATACCGCGTAATTTGGCTTGGATAGATTAGGTTAGAAGTACCTAAGCTCAAGGTAATGTTTTTATAACTATTTAGAAATAGAATTTCCGCGAAGCCTTTTGCAAATACAGACTCAAATGTATTTATTTCAAACATTGCCGGTGCAACAGCAGGCATTCTATATACTTAAAAGCGTACGTTGCCTAAAAGTATTAGTTGAAAAGCTTTCCTCTCAGGACTTTTTTATCATAATAAATATCGTTTTTTATACGTTTTCGATACCTGGAATTTAATATCGATACATCGATGTATCGAAGAATTAAATATCGTTCAAAAATATCGATGTATATAAAAAATAATATCGATATATCGATGTATCGATATTTTTCCAACAAGCCTATTTCATTCAGTCAGTGTCCCAGAATTAGATTGGCTGGATGTTGGCGTGACAGCTTTCGTGACAACCGTGGATGATTTTCTGAATTCGTGCCTTTGTGTAAAAACATTGTGTTAATATTTCGTGGTTAGTTTATATTAAATTATATAGAATTTTAATAGTTAACATACGTGAGAGATTAGTGCCGTGCTTGTGTGATAGGATTAAATCGATCAGCTGTTTGATACAGCTGTTTTGCGAGACATTCAAAATTTTTGGTGAGTACATTTGATAATATACTATATACAAATAACTAATTACCTAATGTATGTTTTGAATGCTTTACGTTAGTAAAAATAAAACATGTGCTAGTTTTTAATCACGAAACTTATTTTGTCAGATTGGCATAATATTGCACAACTATTTTTTTCCCACGCCGCCGCTTATGCACACCTTTGTACAGACAATTCTATCATAAATTTAATTACAGAAAAAGAAAACATTTGATTTTTTTTTTGCGTGTGGAAACTGAGGCTTTAACCTCACCGGCGAGGGCGACCTAAAAATTTTAATATTAATCTTTCTATCCCTTCAACGATTTTCCTGTTGCAGTTACCTACATCAAAGTAATATTTTATTACACTTAGTGCGTTTTTATCGTGCGGAAATCCCCTCGCATACCCTCCACCCGCCGCCTTGCAGAGGGTTATAACGCATCCAAACCGCACGGTCTAGGGTCGTCTGTGCCCATAAAGCACTCGCACTGCGGTATACTTTGGAGCCTCACAGCCGCTAATTAATTTTGATTGGTTTGTTGACTTACTAGACCGGCTACCGTGCCGCTGGACCGCCCAACCTCGAAAGCGCAAAGCCTCGTTCTTAAGAGGGGCAAGTGAGGTTGACTCCAAAATGAAACATCATAATAATCTCGTTGTCATTGGTTGGTACCCACTTTTCCATCTTTTGGGAAGCACGCCTACCAGTGGAAGGTGCGTCCAGATTTGTGACATGAACAGCGGACCGTACAGCGTGGCATCAAGACATGACGTTGAGTGTGGACGTAACAACTTGCGTCACATTTAGGGTAGGCAGCACGTGTGTGGCCTATCTGGTGTTGCAAACGCTTCCCATCAGGTGGGCCGTGTGCTTGTCTGCCACCTAGGTGGTATAAAAAATCATGCTGACACGGCCACCAGTCGTTCGATGGTTTTATTTAAGCTCAGCTATCACGCAGCTGAATACGTGACGGACACGCATCATCATCATGGAGGTAGGACACGTCCGAAATGAGCTGTCCAACTGGGGAAGTACCTCCGCCCTACAGAAGACCGCGGTCATAATAACCATCGTGTTGTGTTCCCGCCGGTAAGTAGGGTAGCCAGAGCTCACTATACCCCTCCTTCCCCTCCCCTTCCTAGCCTCCCCACCCCTTCCCAGCTCTCCCCCTTTCCCTTCAGGGTGGGCAGCGCGTGTGTAACACCCTTAGTGTTGCATACGTTCATAGGCCACGGTGGCCGCTTTCCATCAGGTGGGCCGTGTGCTTGTCTGCCACCTACGTAGTATTAAAAAAAAAAAACGCACTTCTGACACGGTCACGGTAAAATGTTACGTAAATGTAGACGCGACACGGTTAATTCGCGCTCGAACCTATAAACGCTCGCCGTCACAGGTCTCAAAGGGATTTTCCTCTCTTGACCCTGGGCCATCTCCTGTTTCGAGATGTCTCCTCAGAGTTAGCCCGACATGCTTCTGCCAGGGTGACAGAGCTCGTTGAGCCACCTCCGATATCTGAGGCGCCTCCGCAAGCAACCTACTCACCAGTTGTATAATAATTTTCTTATGAGAAAGAAAGAGGCAGATCCAGGGTGTGGGCGTGTCGTATTCACGCGTGCCTCACAATTGGGGGGATTTCAATCCCCTACAACATAACAGGGTCATCCATATTGTTTTCTCGGAAAGGATTTTGTTCTCTTGTACACATCAATACTAAAATCCGATATACAGCGTTACATGGCGGATATCCATTACAAATTCCATTACAAATTACAAATTACAAAATCCATTATAACCGCGGTAGCCTAGTGGTATGGGTGGTGGACTGCTGAGACGAGGTCTCGGGTTCGATCCCAGGTTTACCATGGCACACACCAATGACTGCGATGCTTTTCGAAGTTATGTGTGTATTTATCGCAGGTTTATAAGTGCCCAGTTGATGGCAATAGGCTCGCCACCTATTACATTGGGACCTAAATATAAACTGGCGAAATGTGGGTGCTAGCACCTCTGCCTACCCCTTCGGGGATATAGGCGTGATATTATAAAAAAAAAAAAAATCCATTACAAAAAAATCCCTCCCCCAATATATATATTTTTTAATACTAAAATCAACTATGAGCGCCAGCAGTGGTCCTAATTCTGCCATAAATAATTAAAAAACTATACGTACTATGTGCACATTTCTCGGTCTCTGTGGTGTGGCGGTAGAGAATTCGACTGATACGCAGGAGGTGCGGGTTGCCATACGAACATCTATGGCAGTCGTTACGGTTAGTTGGAGCCCTCTAAAGTCCGACTAGCCTAACTACTGACAGAACTTCGATATCGCTAATTTGGTTGTGGAAGTCCGATGGCAATCGCTTCACGGAAAATATCGAAATTCAGCCGCATCTTAGTTAGACTAGAAAGCCGACCAGAACTGAGTTGGGAATAAGCTCAGAGAATGATGATGAAGTTTGACGATTATTGTCATAAATGTCATACTCCCCCGTCCGCGAAATTTTCGTAAAAAAGTAGGTAAGGTACAAATTCCTATTAATTTTAAACCTCCTTACTAGTTTTTTGTGTCTATTTTTTCATTCGTTAGCTGTGCACATTTAAAATAGGTATGGGACCGTATGGGACTGTGTGTAGTTACCTGAGCCTAAAAAATGCATGAACAGGTGAGCAACATGTGTGTAATAATAATAATAATAATATATGTCTTTATTGTACACCAAAGAATTACATCATGATATGGAAATGCAGATTATTAGGTAGATACAATGTGCGGCCTTATCGCTCTGTGGCAATCTCTTACAGGCAACCATGGGATGGAGAGAAGTATTTGGATATAAAAAATTCGGAGCCATTTGGTGCACTCAAATATTTGAAAGATATAAACGTTCGTATTAGGAAAATACATCGTGTGTATGTGAAAAATGGCCATAGTTTACGTAACGTATTTTAACAAAATAATTGTGTTTTATTGCTTAATTTAAAAAATATTAAGCTTATGCACTTCTCTTCCGTATAAACTATCGATATGCCAAATCTCACCCTCATACATGCCAGCAATTTTCATGAAAAGATATTCAAAGTTTTCACTTCACGTATTTATCACTATGTATTATGAAAACATTATGAAACATTGTATTATTCAGTCTGCAGTTAAAACGCGTACCTAATTACTGATTTGAATTGGTTTTATGCCAATTTTAAAACTAAAACGTGGTTTGCAAGACAACCATACAATGTAAGTATGTAAATACTTAGTTTTGTAATTACGTGGGAACAGTTTTTTTCGTCCTCCATTTGTTTAGGTACTTAAAAAAGTTTAGTTCTTGTGGCAACATTTTTTAAAAAAACATGTTAAACAAATACACTAGACTTATTAACTGACTTTTTTTTTATCATGCGATAAATCCTCACGGATACCCCCCCACCGGAGCCGGTTGGGAAGGTTATGTCGGACTCGAACCGACTAAAACGCACGCCGTCTTTTGGTCTTCAGTTGCCGGAGGTGAGGTTGTAGCCAACATATCCCTCGCACCCCGGCAGAACCGGGGCCTTCTCTTCGAGATGACCCCCGTCGGGTGTAGGGACCACGGTGTCCCCAACTAGCCCCCGGGTATGGGGAGGCGCACATTGCGCCGCCGCCGCGGCCTGCTTCTGCTAGAGTGAGACTTATTTACTGACTAGCTATTTATATACGACACAGGTTTTTTGCCTTCAAAATGCGTTACTAAGTATAAAAGTATTTTTACACTGAGTTTTTAAACAAAACATATTAAAAAGACACGAATTACGTAGGTGACAGCCGGAGGAGTTAAAAGAACTTGAGATTGTAGATAGTACGAATTTAATTGAATAAATTCTGTATGATTTCAGATTGACATGGTCATTTACACATTCACTGTTGTACACATTCATTCACTGTTGTATACATTCATGTACACATTCACATTGATACAATGAAATAAACAAACATGGTAAATATCCCGATAAATTTAACAGTGAATGAATAAATTCTGTTACAATTAGAACTTATAATTTATACTAAGTCTAAACTTGGACGATGCTAGTACTAAAGTGAGTCAATCAAAATTATTTGTCAAGAAATCGCAGGTGTACAGTAAGTTGCGAAATTATGCATTTAGCTGACGATGCGACGATGCAATCGGGTCGCTTGATGTTGCTTTATGCTTTACTAGCTGACCCGCGCAACTTCGTCTGCGTCACCCCGTTTTTGCAACATTTTTCATTCCTGCTCCGCACCTGTTAGTCGTAGCATGATGTTATACACATATAAACCTTCCTCTTTAACCATTCTATCTATTGAAACAAACCGCATCAAAATCCGTTGCGTAGTTCTAAAGATTTAAGCATACAAAGGGACAAGAAAAATAGAGACAGAAAACGCGACTTTATTTTATACTATGTAGTGATAGCGATACTGCGGCTTTGCTCGTTGTAATTTATCGTAATTCACGCTAACATTGGTCACGTTTTTGAAGTACCTAATAGACATATCATCGGTTAGGGTCTGTTATATACATATTAATATGTCCGCTGTTATGGCCGATGCCTTTTAGTCAGAAAACCGACATCCACACGGGCAAAACAGCGGGCAACGGCTACTCGTAGATTTCTATACATTGGCGCTAATATCGCTAACTATTTCCGTTGTCATAGCAGCAAGGAGAAATAGTATAGAGAGGCAAGTAGAGAATCGAGTAGCGATAATCGACATACACGCGGGCGGAGCCACGGGCAATTGCTTGTTTGCTTTATACAAATCTATACCCGGAAAACATTTATTTTAATTTGGATTCCTTGGTTGTCACGCAGAGGACAATGTTAGGGTCGAGGTCAAGCTGGGATGGGTGTGCAAAAACTCGATGTGTTCAACAGAGCGAGTCGTCGTTACGTACTTGACAGTTGATTTGCTGAACAAATACTAAAATTATGTAATACGTCCTTCACGGCAGCCTAGAGGTATGGGTAATGGACTGCTGAAACGAGGTGTCGGGTTCGATCCCAGGTTTTGCCATGGCACACACCAATTACTTCTCGATTTTTTTCGAAGTGTGTATTTATCGCGGGTTTATAAGTGCCCGGTTAATGGCAATAGGCTCGCCACCTATTACATTGAGACTTATTTGTGTTATGGGTTCTAGAATGCGGATAAACATACTTAGATATATTTTTTTTGTAAATACATACTATACATAGTAACACCCAGACCAATGCAGATATTCACACTCTCAAATATTTGCACGGAGCAGGAATCGAACCCGCACCTCCTGCGTAGCAGTCGCGTTCACTACCGCCACGCTACGGAGCCTACGGAGGTCGTCACTGGTACCGTATATCTTTTGTCGACTGTATTATCTTTTGGATTATCGATCGATTATGGGCCACCGTCTGTGTGTTTAAAGCTTTATCATCAAATCCACACTTGTATGAAAATCGGATATCCATTACAAGCGAACTTCACCTTGTAATCGTAACTAATATTATGAATGCTAAGGTCAGAACAAATTCTTTACGTGACTAAATGACAAACGAACAATTGTTTTACAACTTGGTTACGCGAAAGCGGCTATACGGATACAGTTCAAATTTTGCACACTGGTAATATTTTGTTAATATATTTTTTAGATAGGTATACCTACCTTGATAATAATTATTAATTTGTACACACTTAAACACTTCGACACAATGTAAATGTTGTTGACTGTAAAACTGTATAACTGTATATAATAGTACTTAGGCTACTTATTATCTAGAGACAGAAAACTCGAAATAAAACCATGTACCAACCCGTCTGGCCAGCGTGAAAACAGTATGCCAAAGCCCAAACATTGTGGCTTATGCCCAGCAGTGAACTGCAATTAGGGTTGCCAACCTCCCGTATTTTATAACATTTAAAAAAAAATTGATCGTGTCTCTCGCTTGTCGCTTGTCTCTAGTGTGCAGCTGCGGCCGAGCTCTCTTCGTGGCTGGAGCCTGAAGGTTCCATGTCTGAAGATGGTGACCGGCTCTCCATTTCTGTGGTCGTATCCGTGCCGTTTTCGATAAATATACTCCTATACTTTAATGATTCATGTGAGTGCGTATTTAACATGATGGAGTGAAGAAGGAAACAGCACGAGCATTAATTTAGTTTTTCCTAAAAATTATTTATTTGATTGTTTTCGACCCTTAAACCCCCCACAAATGGATTTCTTCAAAATCTCCCGGGTTAGGTAGTAGTAGTAGTTAGGGTTTCTAAAAGTGGCAACCCTAACTGCAATAGAGTAAATAATACCAATTATATCGTGATAAAACCTGTCATGTAAACGTAAAAAAAAAAACCGCGGTAACCTAGTGGTATGGGTAATGGACTGCTGAGACGAGGTCTCGAGTTCGATCCCAGCTTACCATGGCACACACCAATTACTTCTCGATGCTTTTCGAAGTTATGTGTGTATTTATCGCAGGTTTATAAGTGCCTCGGAGAGCACGTTAAGCCGTCGGTCCCGGTTGCCATACAAACATCTATGGCAGTCGTTACGGGTAGTTGGAGCCCTCAAAAGTCCAACCAGCCTAACTTGGAACTTCGATATCGCCATTGGTCATTAGACCATTGGTTGTGGAGGTCAGATGGCAGTCGCTTCACGGAAAATATCGAAGTTCAGCCGCATCACAGTTAGACTGGAAAGCCGACCCCAACTGAGTTGGGAAAAAGGTTCAGGGAATGATGACGATCGTGATAAAACCTGTGGTATAAACATAAAATACGGTCGCTGGTGCGGGGTGTGTGTATAATCATCATCATCATCACAACCAAATCTGAATAGAAATTGCATCGCTTATATTCGCGTAGTGATATGCCCACTGTTATCACTACTGGCCTAGAAAACCCGTATTGAAATGTGTGCTCTGTCTGAACTGGTTAGACGAATGGCCCACTTTCATCTGGCGTATTTCGGGCTATCAACTACACTGGCATGACAGTAAAAGCCGCTTATAATGACATTCAAGGGACAAACTCGTCATATTAACCGAATGTCATAAAAAGTATATTATGACCGAAATTTTCTTACAGATCCATGAGTTCGTTATTTCTGTAATTGAATAGCTATTTCCATTATTTATATTATGTTTGAAAGTTGATTTCAAGATTTTACAACTCTGTATTAAATTTTGTTTTTATTGGCCGCTCTTGATAAATTAAATTCGATCTTCCAAAACACACACACAAACACAAACTTCCTAACTGCTATGAATTTTGATGATAAATTTCGTATTAATTTTTTACAGCTGTCACTTTTCGAAAATGTTATAAAAGTTGCTGTTTGCTTAATGTTGTCTCATTCACAAAAAAGTCAAAAAATTTGTATTTATCACAAGCTGTTACATCCACTCTCAATGTTTTGTCTTGATGTCACGCTGTCCGGTCCGCTGTTCATCTCTCTCAAACTTGTTCAACTACGGAACTTCGATATCACGAGAGTTGTGGAGGTCATGTGGCAGTTGCATCATTTCGTTATTTAGCAGGCGTACTGCCTTGCAGGTGAAGTCTGCATTCCCTCGTAAGTCTTGCTGGGTCCCCTTATCTACTATATAAAAATAAGTCGGGTTTTCCTTCCTGACACTATAACTCCAGAACACACGAACCGATTTCCACGGTTTTGCTTTCGTTGGAAAGGTCTCGGGCTCCGCGAGGTTTATAGCAAAGAAAATTCAGGAAAAATAATTTTTTTCTTCATCTGTTAATCACCAAACGAAATGTTATAATATAAAACGAAGCCATCTGGTGACGGGTTTGCTAGTTGGGTATAAGGGGACCCAAGATCTGTATATAAATATTTACAATATATTCATTCAGACAATATAATCGTTCCTATATCGTACGATCTTACTTAATTGATCAATTACGATCAATCAAACAATTGATCTTTAAAGTTAAACTGCGTGTGCTCATGTCGTTTGATATTACACATGAATGTAATGTATGTACTCTTAATGTCTTCATTCGTTCATTGACCCGGTCCTGTGAGAATATATTTAACTTTTTTTTTATACAACTTAGGTCGCAGACAAGCACGCGGCCCACCTGATGGTAAGTGGTTACCGTGGCCTATGGGCGAGTGTAACACCAGAGGAATAACACTCGTGCCGCAACCCCTGTAAGAACGGAGACATTCTGTGTCGTCAGCGCAAAAGATGTAGGATGAGCCTTTGGTTTTCCCACGGACAACACAAAACCTCTCTAGTGAGCTCTGGCTACCCTACTCACCACCGAAAACACAACACAAGGTTATGAAACGGCGATATTCTGTAGGGTGGAGGTACTTCCCCAGTCGGACTGCTCGATTGGGACGGATATACCGTCGTGTCCTACCTCCTCTATTCTTGCTGCTTGCACTTGTTGCATTACTTGCTGCTAAACAACCAACATCCTCGATTCGGAAAAGTGAATGTCTAAACGGGATTCAGGACGAGGTCGCGGGTTCAAGTCACATCAAGACATTCACATTTCGACGACCTCCGTGGTGTGGCGGTAGTGAACGCGACTGCTACTCAGGAGGCGCGGGTTCGATTCCCGCTCAGTGCAAATATTTGTGTGCTTGAATTTGAATATTTGCATTGGTCTGGGTGTTTCTATGTATAATATGTATGTATTTACAAAAAAAAAGTATCTAAGAATGTTTATCCGCATTCTATAACTCATAATACAAGCTAGTTAAACTATGCTTACCATGGGTCTAGGTGACGTTGTGTAGATTGTCCTAGAATATTTTTTTTCCGATGTTGAATTGATTTGAAAAAGTTAGTTTAATTATTTTTCTTTTTAAACTTAAGAGCTGTTCTCTTGTTGGTGGAATAATTGCCACCCCTTCTTATCCTCCACCTCTTGACCTCCTCATACGATGCAACTTGTATCTTTTCCTTTATTTGTGCCATAAACGTTCCTCCTGACCCTCTTCTTCCACTCTTTCCTTTTACCTAACCTTCTATGATCACCATTCCCTGAGCTTATGTCCAACACTTTTGGTCCAACTAAAATGCGGTTGCACTTCGATATTTTCCGTGAAGCATCTGCCATCGTACCTCCATAATCAAATTGGCGATATCGAAATTCTGTAGTTAGGCTAGTCGGGCTTTTGAGGGTTCCAACTACCCATCACGACTGCCATAGATGTTCGTATGGCAACCGGGACCGACGACTTAACGTGCATGACCAGACCAGTGCAAATAGCCATATTCATGCACACAAATATTTGTACTGACCGGGTATCGAACCCGCACCTCCTTTATACCAGTTGCGTTCACTACCGCTACGCCACATATACATATCGACTGTCCCTACCAGTGGGGATTTCCACCTAGCAAGTCATCTTCACGAATGTGAATTCTTGTAGGTATGTGTGCATACTAAATACGTTACTCATTCCAACAAAATTATCATCCTTTTTCCTTCTAAATAAAAACAACTATAAATATTTAATCAAATAGTACTCACGTTATGTTTGAGGAAAATTTGTTTAGTATATAAATTATGATAATAATATTTGCTTGCGTTACAAACAAGGTAACAATCAAACAAGTGTGTGACAAGTAAAACAAATTATTGCAACACAATTGTAATTATTAGGTCAATGTCAATTTAACCACACCATTACAATTTATTGTGTTAACATAACATAAACTCACACCTATATCCCCGAAGAGGTAGGCTGCTAGCACCCATATTTCGCCAGTTTATGTTTAGGTCCCAATGTTATAGGTGGCGAGCCTATTGCCATTAACCGGGAACTTATAAACCTGCGATAAATACACACATAACTTCAAAAAGTCATTGGTGTGTGCCATGGGAAAACCTGGGATCGAACCCGAGACCTCGTCTCAGCAGTCCATTACCCATACCACTAGGCTACTGTAGTTCTTGAGTTAAAAACCTTGAAAGTGGACTTTAATGTAATGCGGTCGTTAACATCTAAGTCAAACTGGAGTATGCTATGAAATTATGATACATCTTTCCATTTTCCATCAAGCGACAAATCTGTAGCTGTATGGAGACAGTAGTTTCCATTTTTTCCGCTGTGGAAGTCCTCACAGATACCATGCCCGCCTCTGGTGGAAAGCACGGAAACCTTCTCTGTATTTTAATGAGATTTTTATAAATAGCCATGAAAGAATGAACAGTACCAAAATAGCCTTCATTAAGTTCATTTGCTTGCACACACGCACACATTTGTAACAAGCCTGAAAAAGCCGGACATACCGGACAGATTCATAGAAATTCATGGAAACTGCAGTAGTGTCGGGATGACACTACTGCAGTTCCAGGCTGTTGTCTGCAGTCGGTTAAGAATTGATACCTTAACTAAGTCATTAAACTGATTAACATTGCTTACATCTGTAATGATGGCATTTCGCTTCCTTTTTTTTGTGTGCAACTACTCAACAAACCTCTCGGGCTATATTCGGCTCCATCGGAGCTGATAGTGGTATTAGTATCGAATGGACAAAAACGGTATGCCATCTCGGGTCTCGAACGCCTAGGTATATGGTGACTTGGTGACCCAATTTTTGCCATGGCAAGGGGATCACAGTCACTCTGTAGCTGTTCTGAAGATGCCTCGAGCAGACGCAAAAATCCTGTCGAGGTTTGTTTCTCGATCTTGCGGAATACTGCACTACGAAATCATATCTCCTCGAGTGAGAAGTCTTCATAATTGCTTTGACGGCTCCGGTTTGGCATTCCTTTCTATGACAATTGGTGAATTTCGATTTTCTTGAAGATGATGATGTTGAGCTTACTCCGGTTTAATCCACTTTCCTTAAAGTTCAACAACCTGTATTCTCTGTATGTGAGTGTTTATAAAAAAACTGGTCACTTCACCGTACCATAAATATTTGTCCGTTTGGAGTCGACTTCCATCCAATGTTGCCATAACATTGGATGGAATATCAAACATCAATTCTGATTCACAGACTATATAGACACAATATCGCAAAGAAAATCAATGATTTGTGCTGTGTAGAACTAAAATAGAGTCATTCAAAAATCAATCATTCTGTATCAACCATTATACCTACGGGACTTCCAAAACGTCACAGCCAAAAATATATTACAGGTTAGTTCAGCAAATCACCACCAGCAGTTGCCCGCGGCTCCGCCCGCGTGGACTTCTGATCCCGTTACCGCTGCTCCATTCCGAGCATTTTCATATTTATTCACCTTTTAAACCTTCTCTAAACAGTAAAATAAAGTAAACATACATACATACATTATATATTGTTATATGAACCATAAGGCTTTAAAAGGAATCTCTGTAACTCCAACCTTAAGGGTAAATAACACAGTAGCGAATGAACTTTCTGTACACAATCTGTTAATATCTTCACAAATATAAACGTATAACCACCACACTTTTATTTGAAAGTTCAGGACGAGTCTTGGTTTTTAACCCTAAACGGATGAACTAATTTTGATTGAGTTTTTTTATTGCAAAGGTAAATTAGTCGAGAGGAATCTTAACTATAGTTTGATGGCTTACGTATCTAAATATAAGTATCTATAGTCCATTAGTTAAGGTACTTAAAAAAACGTTAACAATCTTAGCGTGTTAATATGTTCTGTTTCAAAACTCAGTATAAAAATACTTCTCTACTTAGTACCTAACGCATTTTGAAAACTAAAATCCTGTGCCAAACCACTAGTTAGTCAGTTAGTTAGTCTAGTTTATTTGCATGTGTTTTTATAAAAAGTTGCCACAAAATTGTTTTAATCAATCCTCCGCCTTCCGCATCCAGTCTGTCCCAGCCACCTTTTTCAGGTCATCAGTCCATCTGGCTAGAGGGCGTCCTACCTTCCGTTTGCCTTATCGCGGTCTCCACTCGAAGACTCGTTTGCTCCAGCGACCATCGGTCCTCCGGCAGATGTGGCCACCCCACTGCCGCTTCAGCTTGGTTATTGCGAGCTATGTCTGTAACTTTAGTTCTTTGTCGGATGACCTCATTGCGAATTTTATCCTTCAAAGAGACTCCAAGCATAGCTCGCTCCATGGCAAGATTGATTACCTTTATTTAAGTACCTATACAAATAGTGTATTTTTTTTTTTTTTTTTTTTTTTTTATTTGAAGGCACGTACGTTAAGTTTAGCCCCCATTGCCGCTGAAATTCGCAAAAATAATTAAATACGTATCTCCCAATATGAAAAATGTATGGTATCCTTACAACTGTAAGTGCGTAAACACCTTTGTTATATTATTCAAGTATGCCATGTTTAATATAGAAATATAATATTTGACTTGCGATATCAGATTCTGACGTATGCCATTTTTCCCAAGAATATATTGTTTTGTTAGAAAATATCTTTCCTCTGCCGCACCATTAAGTCCTGGAATTCCTTACCGGCGCACGTGTTTCCTTCTTCCAACAGTCTCGGGTCCTTTAAGCGGCGCGTGAAACAGCATCTGATGAGGCCGTCAAGCTGAGCGCCACCATTGTAGCACTGTGTTTGCAATGGTGACCCTCCATGAGATTTTGCCTTCAGCTTAACGTCAGGCGAGGTGAATCAAATTGACGTGCCATAAATAAAAAAAAAAGTGGCTTACGTCCACGGTTATCCTTGATATGTGTTTATTTAACACTTTTTAAGGCGTGATTATTCAGTAGTCGATTTTGTACTCATGGATTTGTTACGTGTGATCTCAAAAGCGGGATTTTGAAATAATAATTTGAGCAGACTTTTTATTATCGTGCACAAAATCCCCACAAATACCATCTCCATAAACGTTGGAGGAGGTGATTATGTTAGACTCGAACCGGTAGCCTAGTGGTATGGGTAATGGACTGCTGAGACGAGGTCTCGGGTTCGATCCCAGGTTTTACCATGGCACACACGGAAAACTTTTCGATGCTTTTCGAAGTTATGTGTGTATTTATCGCAGGTTTATAAGTGTCCGGTTAATGGCAATAAGCTCGCCAACTATTACATTGGGACCTAAACTGGCGATATGTGGCTGCTAGCACCTCTGCCTACCCCTTCGGGGATATAGACAGGTTAGGTTAGAGGATGGCGGGGTCGTTTGAGAGAGCGAAGCGAGCGAACCGACCTCGGCATCCCTATCGTGGTTCTTTTTTTATAAACCACCCATTTATAAAAAGCGACATTTTGGGAAGTTGTCATTTTGGTACCAGGGGACATTTTGGGAAGTTAACATTCTGAGCTACAACGTTTTGTTAGTTGGATTTTAGTTTTTACTTTTATTGGTCTCTTAACAAACATTTACTTGGTCTAGTTACAATAATCTGTTTGAGTGCCAAGTTGAGTGAACTCATTTCCAAGGTTGTTTATAATCTAAATAACCTTGAATTTTATAATAGCCCTTATGGCATAATTTTCTTTTAACTACACTTTTAAATTTATTTTCCCTAATTTTATTAGGGAGCTTTTTAAAAAAGCGTATACAGTTATCCTGTCGGTTAGGGTGCAAGGGATATGTTACCCTATCTTTGCGTGCGTTTTAGTCGGTTCGAGTCCGACATAACCTCTCGCACCGGCTCTCTTGGAGGTAGTATGGAGGGGTATTTGCGCACAAAAAAAAATCTAGTTGCCCTGGAAACAATTTTTTTGGAGTTTTCTATACTATCTAGCACAGACTACAGGATTGCTTCAAAGAAATAATAGCGTGAATATTTATAACTAGTGGACCCGCGCGACTTCGTCTGCGTCACCCCGTTTTTGCAACATTTTTCATTCCTGCTCCGCACCTGTTAGTCGTAGCATGATGTTATATACATATAAACCTTCCTCTTTAACCATTCTATCTATTGAAGCAAGCTGCATCAAAATCCGTTGCGTAGTTCTAAAGATTTAAGCATACAAAGGGACAAGAAAAATAGGGACAGAAAACGCGACTTTATTTTATACTATGTAGTGATATTTATTTTATTAACAAAATGGCAATTAACGGTACGTCACCTTGTGCGAGTCCAAATTAGTATTTAAAAGTATGAGGTTAGTAAGGTTCGTTCACCTACTAACATTGAATTTTAATTAAGTATCTTAAAACTGGTTGCTAATGCATCTGACGAATTATCAGGTCATTACATACATATGAAATTGCTGTTTTGTTTGAAGAAATTGGAGGAAACCCAATTTTCAGTATAATTATCACTTTTATTATTTATTTCCATAATTTATAATTAAATAATAAAATAAAATTAAAACTGATAACTATGCTAAACATGTTCCACACTGTTATCACAATTTATCATTTGGTTTACATGGCTTTTCATCTTCTGTCTTCTGTCTTTTCTTTTCATTTAGGAGTGACAAATCCAAATTTTATGATTTATTTGTGTATGAATGAGACAACATTAAAGCGAACAGCAACTTTGATTACAAATTGGGAAAATGACAGCTGTAATAAAGTAATACGAAATTGTATCATCATAATGGATAGTACCTATTTATAATATCAAAAATTTATCAAGTGGCCATAATTATATTTTAGGGCTTTTAACTACCAATAACGACTGCCATAGATGTTTGTATGACAACCGGGACCGACGAAGACCCTCTCCGAGGCACGACCAGACCACGTCTGGTCAAACAGCTATATTGCATAACATAACATAAACTCACGCCTTTATCCCCGAAGGGGTAGGCAGAGGTGCTAGCACCCACATTTCGCCAGTTTATCTTTAGGTCCCAATGTAATAGGAGGCGAGCCTATTGCCATTAACCGGCCACTTATAAACCTGCGATAAATACACACGTAACTTCGAAAAGTCATTGGTGTGTGCCATGGTAAATCTGGAATCGAACTCGAGACCTCGTCTCAGCAGTCCATTACCCATACCACTAGGCTACCGCGGTTTTACAGCCATATTGGTACATACAAATACTTGCTCTGAGCGGGCATCGAAACCGCACTTCTTGCCTAGCCGTCGCGTTCACTACCGCCACGCCATATAGGCTGTCATCCAATGATTCATATGTTATCATAATATCCTGTAAACTGGTACATAAACAAACCATATTTATACAAAGTAAGTTATGCATGTACTGATTAGGCTATGACCGCGAGCTATTCGAGATAAATACTTACTACATCTCCTTATCTTGTTTTGGGGTACGTGCTCTGGAGCTATCGCGAACCCTTGGACCCTGATAGATCCTTTGTGTTGACTCCAACCTTGTGACAAACTGCGTTTTTGACAACCTTTTACGTTTAACCTTTTTTTTTAATATTTTTAGTAAGCACTAGCTGACCCGCGCAACTTCGTCTGCGTCATCCCGTTTTTGCAACATTTTTCATTCCTGCTCCGCACCTGTCGGTCGTAGCATGATGTTATATACATATAAACCTTCCTCTTTAACCATTCTGTCTATTAAAACAAACCACATCAAAACCCGTTGCGTAGTTTTAAAGATTTAAGCATACAAAGGGACAAGAAAAAAAATAATATGTAGTGATTAGTTGCTTCACATTAATACTACTAGTAGTACTAAATATACAAAGGTGTGTCATTTGTACTACCAGTTGTACTTCTTAAGATCACCAGTACTACTGGTAGTACAAACGATACAAAGGTGTGTCATTTGTACAACCAGTTGTACTTCTTGGTAGTACTACTGGCACGGGGGGAAAATGTGTGTGTGACAAAATGCGTGTGTGACGAATTGCGTGTGTGCCAAACGGGCGTTAGTGGCGAATTACGTTCGTGACCAGTAGCCTTAGCACGAAATACTATCGAATTCGTAATGTAAAGGTATCGACAGAACGGAGCATTGCGATTGGCGGGCTACAAACGCACACAGGTTCACAAGAGGCAGACTGCCAATCACAACGCTCCGTTCTCTCGCAACCTTTACATTACGAATTCGATAGGAGTTCATGCTAGTGCTACATGACTTACTACGAAATACTATCGAATTCGTAATGTAAATGTATCGACAGAACGGAGCATTGCGATTGGCGGGCTACACACGCACAAAGGTTCACAAGAGGCAGACTGCCAATCACAATGCTCTATTCTCTCGAAACCTTTACATTACGAATTCGATAGGAATTTATGCTAGTGCTACTGTGATAGCGATGGTGTCAAATCGCGTATTATGTCGAACTGCATATACGCCGAATCGCGTTTGTGTCATTCAGCTTATAATTCCTACGTTTGAGGAGGGATAGCCTTCTTAATTAAGGTGGTTATTCCTCTTAATTGTAGATCCATGTAATTCCAGGCACGGGTGACGATGGTGTATGTGCATGGTACTCTGGTTTGAGGTAGCCCTTCCCGAGAAGATTTAGAAGGAAGAAGAGCATTAGGCAGCGCGAGTGTAACACCTCTAGTGTTGCAAACGTCCATAGGCCACGGTGACTACTTTCAATCAGGTGGGCAGTGTGCTTGTCTGGCACCTTAGTGGTTTAAAAAGATCCATTCGTTGTCGTCCTAGCTTCCAGTTATACCAACTGATTTCAAGCCGAATTTAGATCGGGAAAGGGGATAGATTGCGTGTACTGTAAGGAGAGTCGACCGGTCAGATCTTTCAATTTTTCCGATCTAATTTCGATATCAGAGTGTGTAATGTTGGTGAAGGAGTTCAAGTCTACCGATATATGTATTACTAGCTGACCTGCGCAACTTCGTCTGCGTCATCCCGTTTTTGCAACATTTTTTATTCCTGTCCGCACCTGTTGGTCGTAGCATAATGTTATATACATATAAACCTTCCTCTTTAACCATTCTATCTATTAAAACAAACCGCATCTAAATCTGTTGTGTAGTTTTAAAGATTTAAGCGTACAAAGGGACAAGAAAAATAGGGATAGAGAACGCGACTTTATTTTATACTATGTAGTGAAATATGTATATTAATATATACGTGCTGATAGATATACTAAAATTGGAATCGTGAATCGATAACGTACTCTTGGTGTGTCATTCATTTCTTCTTAAAAATTATTCAATTTATTTATCTATAGATAGTATTCATATTATGTAAAATTATGTATAACTGTAAAGTAGCTGTGTCTGTATGTACAACAATTTGAAACTAAAACGATGACCTCCGTGGCGTGGCGGTAGTGAACGTGACTGCTACGCAGGAGGCGTGGGTTCGATTCCCGCTTAATGCAAATATTTGTGTACATGAATATGAATATTTGCATTGGTCTGGGTGTTTCTATGTATAACTAAAATTATTTACAAAAAAAAGTATCTAAGTATGTTTATCCGCATTCTAGAACACATAATACAAGCTAGTTAAACTATGCTTACCATGGGTCTAGGTGGCGTTGTGTAGACTGTCCTAGAATATTTAGAATTTTTTAAAGTTACTGCACGCTATGATGGCCGTTGTGATACGACTGGTTTTGCTCGTTTTCTCTTTTTTGGTGTGTGAAGTTTATTCTCTCATGTGCCAGTCTCGCCATATTTAACGGAGGTAGGACACGACGGTATCTCCCGTCCGAAATGAGCTGTCCAACTGGGGAAGTACCTCCGCCCTACAGAAGAGTCAGTCATAATAACCATCGTGTTGTGTTCCCGCCGGTAAGTAGGGTAGCCAGAGCTCACTATACCCCTCCTTCCCCTCTCCTTCCTAGCCTCCCCACCCCTTCCCAGCTCCCCCTTTCAGGGTGGGCAGCGCGTGTGTGACACCCTTAATGTTGCACACGTTCATAGACCACGGTGGCTTTGCGCTTTGCATCAGGTGGGCCGTGTGCTTGTCTGCCACCTACGTAATATAAAAAAAAAAAATTTTCTTTAGTTATTCTTCCAACAGTTCGTTGTCCAATATTAAGCACACCTAGTACCTAGGGTAGTAGGTACCTTCTCGATACAAGCTAAAAAAAGGTAAAAAAGGAGTCGAGTAGAATAGAAAATATGATGAAAGGTCGTGATGGCATCCACCGAGCAGAGCCGTAGGTATCGCCTAGTATTAGATAAGTTGACATACATTGATAAGATTGTATCAATGATGGTCTATATACACTCAATCAATACTGAAGAGCCTCATCGGTAGCTATTGTGCAATAGATTAATTTCATTGTTGTGACTTTATCTGTCAGGGGTGAGTTTTTTGATGTAGAGGTTTCACGGAGGTAGGACATTACGGTATCCCACGTCCTAATTGCGCAGTCCGCCCTGCAAATACGGCGGTTAATAATAACCTTGTGTTGTGATTTCTGTGGTAAGAAGTCTAAAACTCATTTTTCATTCCTGCTCCGCACCTGTTGGTCGTAGCGTGATGTTATTCATATAAACCTTCCTCTTTCACCATTAAAAAACCAGCATCAAAATCCGTTGCGTAGTTTAAAAGATTTAAGCATACAAAGGGACATAAGGATATGAAAAATAGGGACAGAGAACGCGACTTTGTTTTATACTACGATGTGACTATGTAGTGATTCCGTAGTTTTGTAGATATATACGGCACGTATATTTAAACCTTGGAAAGTCTCTTCTGAGAACTCCCAAAGTCGTTAACTCTTCTCGGAATTGAATTCGTCAAAGAATACTGGAGTTAAATCAAACATAACATAACATTAACTCACGCCTAAAGGGCAGGCAGAGGTGCTAGCCCCCACATTTCGCCAGTTTATGTTATAGGTTCCAATGTAATAAGTGGCGAGCCTATTGCCATTAACCGGGCACTTATAAACTTGCGATAAATACACACATAACCATGTGTGTGCCATGGTAAAACCTGGGATCGAACCCGAGACCTCGTCTCAGCAGTCCATTACCCATACCACTAGGCTACCGTGGTTAAATCACCATCGTAAAACCATACCGTAAATAAACTAGACCGGACAGCGTGACGTGCAAATCTTGTTGATCTATTTCGTGTTAAATCAATGCCAAGGTTGAACGCGATCAATTCCGGTAAACTCAAGTCATTTAGCTGTCGAAGTTGTCTACAATGTCTACTAAACTTGTTTTTTTTTTTATACTACGTAGGTGGCAGACAAGCACACGGCCCACCTGATGGAAAGCGGCCACCGTGGCCTATGAACGTGTGCAACACTAAGGGTGTCACACACGCGCTGCCCACCCTGAAGGGAAAGGGGGAGAGTTGGGAAGGGGTGGGGAGGCTAGGAAGGGGAGGGGAAGGAGGGGTACAGTGAGCTATGGCTACCCTACTTACCGGCGGGAACACAACACGATGGTTATTATGACCGCGGTCTTCTGTAGGGCGGAGGTACTTCCCCAGTTGGACAGCTCATTTCGGACGGGAGATACCGTCGTGTCCTACCTCCGTTAGTGTGTCTACTAAACTTGTTTTATTTAACGGCAAAGAAGGGGGCTTACCCGAAATGCATTCGTTCCGAATCTACATTCGTCATCGCTCTGACAATGTATGGGAGTGACATTTGTTGTCGGAATGTCATGTGATCCGATTCCATTTTAACCGACTTTAAAAAAGAAGGAGGTTCTCAATTCGATTGATATTTTTTAACATGTTCTTTTACATATACAAGCTGTAAGGAAAACACTCCCGAAACCGAAGGCCCTTGGTAGTACTCCTGGTACACAAGATATTAGCATTATAAAAAAATACGGCAAGGCATTATTTTCTTGGCCTATGGACGTTTGCAACACCCGGGGCGTCATATTCGTGGTGCCGACCATATAGAGAAGAGGAAAGAAGGCGGTGGGAAGAAGGTTAAGAGAGTCTCTGTGCTGTCAGTGCAGAAGACAAAGAAGGGTATCTCGGTCTTCCCACTGACAACTCAAAACGTCTCCAGTGAGCTGAACACAACACAACGCAACGCAACGCAACGCAACGCAACGCAACGCAACGCAACGCAACGCAACGCAACGCAACGCAACGCAACGCAACACAACACAACACAACACAACACAACACAACACAACACAACACAACACAACACAACACAACACAACACAACACAACACATGTTAATTAAGTATTAGACTCTCATTGTAACCTAACGTCACGCTCCGATTGGATGCCGCATGACAATAAAAAGGAATAGTTATTCATTAAATATCGTTTTTTTTCACTCTAAAATATTTTTTTATTACACTGCATGTAAATGTTTCGTAGATAAGTCACGTTACTTGTAAACTGTAGGCGGTGGGGTCAGCCGCCAGTCCCTTATCTAAACATATGCGTATGATTCATATTTTCTAATTGCCATCTGTTTACTGTATTATTCATCCACATTTTCAAGAAATAGTAACAATATTTTATACCATACAAGCAGCTCGGGTGTTTCCTCCTATCAGTTAGAGAACCCGTTAAAAATAGTTTCTGAACATAACATAAACTCACACCTATATCCCCAAAGGGGTAGGCAGAGGTGCTAGCACCCACATATCGCCAGTTTATGTTTAGGTCCCAATGTAATAGGTGGCGAGCCTATTGCCATTAACCGGACACTTATAAACCTGCGATAAATACACATATAACTTCGAAAATCATCGAAAAGTCATTGGTGTGTGCTATGTCAAACTGGGATCGAACCCGAGACCTCGTCTCAGCAGTCTATTACTACCCTTTATCACGTCGCAAACACGTGTATACACACTTAACTTTATCTATTGCAGACTTAATTGAAAAACCAAACTAGTGTGACCCCTATGATCAAACATATATCTTAGGTATCCGAAGTCCAAGTCCAATGGTGGTCGCAATTTAATAATTATTAGTTGTATAACCATTTAATAAGGTTATCGTAACAATTCTGTTATTAATTTGTATATTATTACTATTTTGCGTTTAGATAAAATATGGCGAGACTGGAATGTCGGTCACTATAATGTGACCTATATACTGTGATTTGGAACCATTTGCATTTGTGGAAAAAGTCTTGAGAATAAACTGGGTCTGCTCCTGTAGATGCGTCCTGTAGACTGATGACCTTAAGAAGGCGGCTGGTATAAAGGGGGGGGGGGGTTGTGGGGGGGGGGGGTGGAGGATCAGAAGCAGTGGCGCACATTGGGAGAGGCCTATGTCCAGCAGTGGACTGCGATAGGCTGATTGATTGATTGACGGCAAATGGACCACATCGGTTCGAAACGCAACCTTGGCCGAAATTTAACTATGTATAATTACAAATATTTACGTAGACATTACGTAAACAATCTTAGCGCGTCTTTTTAATACTTATGTTTTGTTTAAAAACTCAATACTGTTCTACTTAGTAACGCATTTTGAATACTAAAAACCTGTGTAGAACCACTAGTTAGTCAGTAAGTTAGTCAAATTTATTTGTTTAACATGTGTTTTTGTAAAAAGTTTTCACAAGATTGTTTATATTTGTTTAAGTACCTAAGTAATGGGTAATGGACTGCTGAGACGAGGTCTCGGGTTCGATTCCAGGTTTTCCCATATCACACACCAATGACTTTTCGATGGTTTTCGAAGTTATGTGTGTACATAGAGATATAGGGACAGAGAACGCGACTTTGTTTTATACTATGCTTTGATAAACTCGAAACGTATTGTGTCGATTACTAAAATTATGTTACCATTGGAAAGCTACATTCACTCTGAGTTACATATATGCTATATTTATCGTAGAAAATATTAGGGATTCTTACTAAAACTTAAGGTGTGAAAAAGTGTCCCAAAACGTCTTTCGTTGGATGCGCTGAGGAAACTATTGATGATAGAACCAAAGTATGCGAGTCGAGTGGAGAGGCGAGTCGAAAATCGTGTAGAGCGCTAAAACTTTACAACACTGTGCTATAACCGACATCTACGCGGGCGGAGCCACGGGCAACAGCTAGTACATAATATTCGAAAGTATACTATATTGGGCTCTGTTATTCATTGCCAAACAGGTACAGGAAATACCTATAACTTGCTATCAGATATCCAGTAGCCTGGGCTCGACAAAAAGCTAGGCTTTTGGTCGAACCATGACCTTTCAGAAATTGTAAGGCAGCAGATTCATTTGCGCGAACAAATACGATATTTACGTACACACTTTTCATTTTGAGGTTTCAATCATTGTCAAGGAAACTGAAATTACAATAACCGCCATTTAATTTTGGACTCTACTCTTACACTATTTTTAAAAATTAAATAGCATTGCGTAGAGTGAATAACGATGTAATAAACTCTTCTTCATTCTATTTTGAACTTTAACGTAACGTTATTAAAGCCGAAAATGCCAGAGCAGTTTTTGTGTTAGTAGAATCGAGATCCTGTACATAAATGCTTTAAAAAATCGCAGTTCTATTTCTACACCGTACAGGGGCTGCAGACAACGTGACACCCTTATGACGAAATCACCAGCTTAGTTCTGACACGGTGCAATATATTTCTATTCTATACTATTATATAATTGTAAAAAGTTTATGTTTGTCCGCAATGGACGCACAAACTACAGTAGCACTAGCATGAACTCCTATCGAATTCGTAATGTAAAGGTTTCGAGAGAACGAAGCATTGTGATTGGCGGTCTGCCTCTTGTGAACCTGTGTGCGTGTGTAGCCCGCCAATCGCAATGCTCCGTTCTGTCGATACCTTTACTTTACGAATTCGATAGTATTCGTGCTAAGGCTACTGAACGGATTACGATGCGGCTTTTTTTGTTTGAAGGACTTTGGTCTAACTTAAAATCTTACGTTTGTTTGATTGCAATCGGTTAAATAGAACCAGAGTTTAGATTAGTAATAAAGAATTTAAGTTGCACAGATGACGCTTAGGTCGCGATAACCGACAGCCACGCGTGTGGAGCCGCCGATAATCAAAGACCCATAGACAGCGTGCGTTTTAGTTGGTTCCAGTCCGACATAATCACCTCCACCGGTTTTGGAAAAAAAAACAACAGTGGAATCGCTTAGTAGTATGGCATTGATATAAATTTGTAAAATGACTACAGAAAATCGTTTAATGAATCTAATGAATTCAGAGTATCACTAAATATAAATAATCGAAAACCAATCTGTTTGTCTTCGCTCGCCTTTTAGTGTGTACCAAGCACAATTACAAATATTGTTTACATGAAGATACAGGTGGAACCGTTGTTATCAGTTTTCTATTCAATACACAGACACCAAGGTCAACTAATTATTCATACTTGTTACTTTAAAATAGATTTCTATATATGTAAGTATAATATTTATAACTTGGTACTTGTATAATGTAAAACGGTGGGCACTACCGTATTTAACTTACACATAAGCATAACATAAACTCAAGCCTATATCCCCGAAGGGGTAGGCAGATGTGCTAGCACCCACTTTTCGCCAGTTTATGTTTAGGTCCCAATGTTAGATGGCGAGCTATTTGCCATTAACCGGGCACTTATAAACCTGCGATGAATACACACATAACTTCGAAAAGCATCGAACAGTCATTGGTGTGTGCCATGGTAAAACCTGTGATCGAAGCCGAAACCTCGTCTCAGCAATCCATACCACTAAGCTACCCTGCGACCTACCGCACAGTGCTACAATTTTTTTTAGATACCTAACAAACGATTCTTTTTTTTGTTCAATATTGTTTATGGCTCGCATAAAACAAAAGATGGCGTCCACGCCGTTGCGTGTTACGTACAGTGTGATTGACCCAAATTTATTGTTGCCATAACTAACTGACCTTTATTCGCAAGGTTGAGGGCGAAGGGAAGAAACCTATGATTTATAGTCATATATACTCACGCCTGTATGTCGCCGAAGGGGTGGGCAGGAGTTAATCTACTATTAACCCCTGCCCACCCTTTCGGGGTGTAATTTTTTTATGTGGTGTGTGAAGTTAATTTTTTATTTATGGCACGTCAAATTGATTTCACCTCGCCTGATAGTATGCTATAGGCGAAGTCTCAGGAAAGAGGGTCACCATTGCAAAACGTATCAATCAATCAATTAGCCTATCGCAGTCCACTGCTGGACATAGCCCTCCCCCAATGATCGCCACTGCTCCCTATCCTCTGCCTTCCGCATCCAGTCTGTCCCAACCACCTTTTTTAGGTCATCAGTCCATCTGGCTAAGGGGCGTCCCACTTTCCGTATGCCTTCTCTCTCTCTCTCTCTCCACTCAAGGACTCGTTTGCTCCAGCGGTCATCGGTCCTTCGGCAGATGTGGCCAGCCCACTGCCACTTCAGCTTGGTTATTCTGCGAGCTATGATAACTTTATTTCTTTGTCGGATGACTTCATTACGAATTTTATCCTTCAAAGAAACTGCCCATTCCGCCTAATTCAATTCAATTCAAATCATTTGTTTCAAATTACAGTTATCCATTTTTTTTGTTGGTAAAGACTTAAAAATTAAATTTAGTTTGCATATTTTTATTGAGAAATCATTGTTTCGTTTTGTAAGGAGGACTCCAGTCCGCTATACGATTCTAACTGATCGTCCTATCCATAAAAAAATAACAATTGGAGAGTTGATACTCTCTGCCACTGTTTTCAGAATTCAATAATAACTAGCAAACCCGGCGAACTCCGTTTCGCCATGTGAAAAATGATTTTCCCGCTTTTCTGTTGAAATTTATCCTGAATTTTCTTTGCTATAAACCTCACGGAGCTCGAGACCTTTCCAACGAATGCAAAACCGTGGAAATCGGTTCGTGCGTTCTGGAGTTATAGCGTCAGGAAGGAAAATCCGACTTATTTTTATATAGTAGAAGATAAGTGGACTTCGGAATCAAATAGATTTATCGCTGACATGAATTTAACGCAAAATAGCAAAAGTATCATTTAAATATAAGTACCCAGAGTTTTGGTGTTGCGTGTTACGTTCTACCGGATACGAGCAGATTTATTGTCTGCAGGATAACAACGATTTCTTTTTTTATTATTCGCAAGGCCGCGGCCGAGGGCGAAAGGAAAAAGAACCGGCCAAGATTAAATTACAGAGAGGCAGAGGTGGTATCCGTGGGAAATTTACACACGATAAAAAAAGCAAAAGCGCGCCTCATACAGTGAATAACCGATATGTTTGGCGACCGATCTACCATAATATATTTTAAAAGAAAGAAAGAAAGTAAGAAAAGAAAATTTATTAAACACACACACTAACAATGGCTCTAAACATTTACCAATAAAAAAAATTAAAATCAAGTAAAAGAAAAAAAATTATAAATAAAAACAATAACCAGATAAAAATAACAAATAATAATAATAAACAAAACAAGGACCAGATTCCACTATACAGAAATGTATAATGCGTCAGTGTGTGTGTGTTCCATGAGCGCAAGCCTGGGGGTGACGGGTGGAGCCGCCTGTCACCCTAGCAGAAGCAGGCTGCGGCGGCGGCGTAAAGTGCGCCTCCCCATACCTGGGGGCTAGTTGGGGACACCGTGGTCCCTACACCCGACGGGGGTCATCTCGAAGAGGAGGCCCCGGGTCTGCCGGGGTGCGAGGGATATGTTGGCTACTACCTCACCTCCGGCAACTGAAGACCCAAAGACGGCGTGCGTTTTAGTCGGTTCGAGTCCGACATATCCTACCAACCGGCTCCGGTGGGGGGTATCCGTGGGGATTAAAAAAAAGTATGTGTGTGTGTGTCAGTCAGTGTGTATTTGCTATTCGATCTAAAATTTTGAGAACCAAAACTGTATTTCCCTACTTAATATAATGTTATTTGGTTACAGGTACTTAAACCAAACAATGGTGCTTACCTAGTCCAACGTACTTAAAAAGACAGAGACAATAATAGTTGTAGTATAAAGGTGTTACTACTTTACACGTTTAAGCACACAAGATGGACCCCGGGTACTTCGATGTTGAGAGGAAACAAAATCCAAAGGAGAAAGCTAATATATTCTCCAAGTTATGTTTTTGGTATGTACCTATTCTTTTATTACTATTTTGTGACAATTCAACGCAATTTCGTATTGGGGTAGGGAGGGGAAAATGTATAGAGGAGGGGGAAGGGGGAAGGGTTGAAGTTAAGAGAGCTTCTGTGCCGCCAGCACAGGAAATATTTATTGCTCCTCCCACCGGAGCCGGATGGAGAGGTTATGTCGAACTCGAATCGACCAAAACACGCCATCATTGGGTCTTTAGTTGCCGGAGGTGAGATAGTAGTCAACATATCCCTCGCACTCCGGCAGACCCGGGGGCGTCTTTTTCGAGGAGACCCCCGTCGGGTAATATTGCTTTTCCCCTTGGCAGAACAAAGCCTCTCTACGATAGCCAGTGAGTTTTGGCTACCGTACTCTCTGCCTGATATCATTCTTTGAGCCTATATAGTTGGGATCAACTTTCTAGTCTAACTAAGATCTGGCTAAACTTCGATATTTTCCGTGAAGCGACTGCTATCGGACCTCCACAACCAAATTAGTGACATCGAAGAACGATCGAAACTGCGGTAGCCTAGTGGCATGGGTAATGGACTGCTAAGATGAGGTCTCTGGTTCGACCCCAGGTTTTACCATGGCACAAGCCAATGACTTTTCGATGCTTGTCGAAGTTATGTGTGTATTTATCGCAGGTTTATAAGTGCCCAGTTAATGGCAATAGGCTCGCCACCTATTACATTGGGACCTAAACATAAACTGGCGTAATGTGAGTGCGTAGCGTGAGTTTATGTTATGTTATGAAGAACTAAGATATTAAACAATATTCCGAAGAATCTGACGATCTTTTGCAACATCTATTTATTATGCTGTTGTATCAATTTATTCCATAATATTCAGGTCACCATGGTAATGTAATCGTCAGTGATTCGAGTAACGAATGACTAAAGCATTACTTCCATACTTCCATACCATTTTGGCTGCCAGCATACATAATTAATGACGGGCGAGCGACGTCTCATCATTGTACTCGTATTTCATAACATAAGTCTTAACTACAAGGTTTGTTTTAAGACAGCTGTACACGTTGGGTGAACATGAGCTCAATGTGCGTCACGGTGTACTCATCTACTCAATTTATGTGGCTTATGAGCTTTAAAAACTTCACTACATAGTATAAAACAAAGTAGCTTTCTTTGTCCCTATGTCCCTTTGTATGCTTAAATCATTAAAACTACGCAACGGATTTTGATGCGGTTTCAATAGATAGAGTGATTGAAGAGGAAGGTTTATATGTATATAACATCACGCTACAACCAACTGGTACGGAGCAGAAGTGTAAAATGTTGCAAAATCGGAGGGTGTAGGCAGAGGTGCTACAACCCACATTTCACCAGTTTACGTTTAGGTCCCAATGTAATAGGTGGCGAGCCTATTGCCATTAACCGGGCACTTATGAACCTGCGATAAATACACACATAACTTCGACAAGCATCGAAAAGTCATTGGTGTGTGCCATGGTAGAACCTGGGATCGAACGCGAGATCACGTCTCAGCAGTACATTACCCATTACACTAGGCTACCGCGGCTCCTTATATCTTATAGCGCATAGTTTCAATATCTTTGTGATTTAACTTTGCCTGTGCCTTTTATGAAACAGTACATTTAATTAAGTTATTTCTATTGTTAGACGTCCTCTGGCTTCATAGATCTAGTCCACTACATGGCTCTTATTTGGTTTGACCAACCGCAATGCAACGCGTTCATATAAGCCGACAAATTTAAGTTGGCTTAATTTTACTTAGTTTGAAAGCCTCTATTTCCTGAGGGCTTCGACAAAATGCATTTCTATTGGCTACATCATCAATGCAAATATTTTTTTTTTCGACCACTTAGATGGCAGAAAGGTACGCGGCCCCCCTGATAGGAAGCGGTGACTGTGGCCTATGGCCGTTTGCCACACCTGGAGCGACCGTATAGAGAATAGGAGAGAGGGTGGAGGGGAGAAGGTTAAGTGGGTCTCTGTGTTGTTAGTGCACAAAACCTCTTCAGTGAGCTCTGACTACTTTACTCACCGCGGGTAACACAACACAAGGTTATTATTAGCCGCGGTATTCTTTAAGGCGGAGGTACTGCCCCAGTCGGACTGCTCAATTAGGACGGGAGATACCGTCATGTCCTATCAGTCTTTTTTTTTGCCATATCCCTAGGGATACCACCTCCACCAAAGTCGATGGTTTCCATCCACCGCCTACTCATACTCACCCTACGACTTTTTTTTATCGTGCGCAAAATCCGCCAAAACCGGAGAAGGAGATTATGTCGGACTCGAACCGACCAAAACGCACGCCGTCCATGGGTCCTTGCTAGCTAGCCTCTGGGTATGGGGTGGCACTTTGCGCCGTCGCCGTGGCCTGCTTCTACTAGGGTGATAGGCGGCTCCACCCGTCATCCCCAGGCCCACCCACCCTTCACCCTAACAGAAGCAGGCCACGGCGATGGCGCATAATCCCACCCCATACCCAGAGGCTAGCTGGGGACACTATGGTCCCCACATTGGTGGAAGAGGGTCATCTCAACAGAGATGTCCCCGGGTCTGCCGGGGTGCGAGAGATATGTCTTGTATAATCTCACCTCCGGCAATCAAGGACCCATGTACGGGGTGCGTTTTGGTCGGTTCGAGTCCGACATAATCACCTCCATCAGTTTTGGTGGAGGTGGTATCCGTGGGGATTCAAAGCGCACGAAAAAAAAAAAGGCCCACTCACCCTACGACTGCGATTGAAGCACCTCATTGTCAAGTAGAATAAGGGCTCGGATTGGACATCTAGCATATTGTAGGTTAGGTATGTCAAATGAATATCATTTGCATATTCAAATGGAAAGCGGACACTGAATGTCATTTACATATTTTAAATGTAAAACGGTATTTTTTACGTTTGTTGTTGTTGTCTGCAATAATTTCTAACCTCTTGTTTTCGCTAAGAAAGATACAAGTTGTAAACATATTTGATACAATACTTGTAGAAGAGTTATTAAAAACATGTAGAGCACTACTTGTCAGAACCTACTTCCATTCTCTGAGCCTTTTCCCAACTCAGTTGGGGTCGGCTTTCTAGTCTAACCAAAATGCGACTAAACTTCGATATTTTCCGTGAAGAGAAATTCGTTTTTTATTGTGTTTTGTATTCGAAATATAGTACTGCTAAATTATAACTTTTTTTTGGCACGCAAGTGTACTGCAGTTAAACGTATTCATTGACACTGTTTTCTTTGATATTATTTATCACTATGTGTTTCAAATGAGTTGATAACTGTCACATTTGTGAGTTGAGAAGAGGGTCACCATTACAAACACGTACAGTGTTACAATGGTGGCGCTCAGCTTGACGGCCTCATCAGATGCTTTTTCACGCCCCGGTTAAAGGACCCGGGACTGTAGGCATAACTTAGGTCGCCTCCTGTGTGCTTGCTCTGTGCTTAGCAATAAAATACAATATATCTTCTGTTCTCAGGTACACACGCCAAGTATTTGTTAAGGGAAGGAAAGGACAGCTCAGTATATCAGATGTTTACAGGTTAGTAAACCGTAGCAATAAGAGTCATACTTCTGTACTATTTTTAATGGCGTCCTTACGTGTCGCACCTGGGGGCCTCGCCAAAATGCATTCGTTCCGAATGTCGTTGTCGGAATCGGATCACATGACATTCCGACAACAAATGTCTCTCCTATTCATTTTCAGAGCGATGACGAATGTAGGTTCGGAACGAATGCATTTTGGCTAGGCCCCTAGTTTACGAACGTTCACAGCTAAATTTGCGTATATTAGACATGTGAGAACACACCAGTAATTTTAACAACCCAGCCACTGAAGGTCGCCGTAGCTGAAATCAACTTAGAAAGAAAATTTTGACTTGTAAGGGGTTATCTCTGGGTCTACTGAACCGATTTTGAAATATCTTTCACTAAACGCCACATTATCAACACGCTATTAGGGATGATCAGCAGTGGGAACGGGATCAGAAGTCCACGCGGGCGAAACCGCGGCCAACAGCTAGTATTATACATTTTCCTTCTGCCTATAGTCCCGGGTCCTTTAAAAGCGGGGCGTGAAAAAACATCTGATGAGGCCGTCAAGCTGAGCGCCACCATTGTAGCACTATACGTGTTTGTAATGTTGACCCTATTTTATGAGACTTTGTCTTCAGCTTAACATCAGGCAAGGTGAAGTCAAATTGACGTGCCATAAATAAGAAAATGTGAAAGTTCGTGAAGATATTTGAATATTTGTTATGCAATCACACTGGAACGGCTGAGGTCCTGTCAATTCACTATACCTGTCTTTGCAGATGCACTCCAGGGCACAGAGCAGCGCCAAGAGGAGATCAATTGGGAGTGAAATGGAGAAAGCAACTAGAAAAAAAACAAGGTATGTAAGTACCAAGAATAGCAAGCGTCTGTAAAATTTCGGATTGCGGAGACGTTTTTTTTAATACCGCTCCAGACAGACAGGCACTCGGTCCACCTGATTGGAAGTGTTCACGGTGGTCTACGGACGTTTGCAACACCAGGGGCGTCACAATCGTACTGCCGACCCTGTAGAAACCTTCTAATGCCCTTCTTGAAAAACTCCATATTATAGTCGGAATTAAGTAACAAGATACGTCAAGATAGTCTTTATATCGTAGCCGGGAAAACCACGGCAGGGAGCTCATTCCACAGCTTGTGCGTGCGCGGGATGAAGTTCCTCTCATACAGCACAGAGCGCACCGTTTCCGTTCATAATGTGTTAGGATGAACTCTCTGCCTGTGGCGAGCGTTGTGATGAATGGATGCGATTTTTAAAAAAATCCTTAATGAAATTACGGATTTTTTGTGAAAGTTTTTGTGCTGCCAGTGATAATACCAATTTGTCTCCTGCGCTGGCGGCACAGAAGCACTCTTAACCTTCAATCCCCCTCACCCTCACTCTCACCACTTCTTCAAGCCGTGCATTAGGTTTCTATAGGGTCGGCAGCACGAGTGTGACGCCCCTGGTGTTCCACACGTCCATAGGCCACTGGAACCACTTTCCAGCAGTTGGACTTGCTACTTCAATAATTTCACACTGTAAATTATTTTCAATAGTATTACAATTAATAATAAATGTTGTTTTTCAGACAAAGAAAAGAAACCGTCCCTTCTCCTAGCCATAGTTCAAGTATACGGACTCAAATTCATTATAGGAAATCTGATCTTCACCACAATAGATGCTACTATTAGGTAAGTACCAGCATACCAGTAGCACTAGCATGAACTCCTATCGAATTCGTAATGTAAAGGCTTCGAGAGAAAGAAGCATTGTGATTGGCAGTCTGCCTCTTGTGAACCTGTGTGCGCGTGTAGCCCGCCAATCGCAATGCTCCGTTCTGTCGATACCTTTACATTACAAATTCGATGGTATTTCGTGCTAAGGCTACAGGACTTCGATTCTAATAATTCTTAACCACCAAAAACTGTCATGGCATTTTCGGCTTTATTGCCGTTGCGTTACAGTTCAAAATTAAATTAAATAGAGTACATCGTTTCATATACTCTACACAATGCCATATAATTTTGAACTTTAACAGTGTTGCAGTAGAGTTCAAAATTATATGGCAGTCTTTGCAATCTTAGTTCCATGACAATGGTTAACAGTAGAATCGAGTCCAGGTTCTAGCTAACGGACGAAAAGTTAGTATATAATCATACATTCATATTTAAATTTTCAGGTTATCAATACCGATGTGCCTTGAAGGACTTATAAATTACTTCTCACCGTCACACGGTGGGGTCCCGGCCAAACATGCATATTTGTACGCGCTCGGAGTCGTTGGGTAAGATATGATGAATATTTTCTTAATTTCCAATTGAAATCTTCTCACGTTAATTATAAAACGCAAAACACATATAGCATCGGTTTGCGTCGGGCGTGGGTCTGGGGTGGGTCGGGCGTGGGTCAGGAGCGGGTCGGGCGTGAGTCTGGGGCGGGTCGGGCGCGGGTCAAGCGCAGGTAGGGTGCGGGTAGGTTTGCTGCTCATCGCCTTATTCTTAATAAGTACAGTATCTTGTTACTTAATTCAGAAAACGACGATGGATGGCAAACCGACTCGCGCCTAACCACAGATTATCAAGCCCGACCCGGTCTATGTATGTTTTGAGCTTAATAAAACTCTCTTTGTCCCCATTTGTGTTAATAAAACACTATAACATACCCTTTGGATTGTTTCAGGTTCATGGCGATAAGCGCAGCAATGATCCACCCCATGCTTCTCTGGTTATTAGAAATGGCGATGAAAATTAGAGTGTCGTGTTGTTCGCTTATTTATAGAAAGGTAAGTCACTAGTCATGTTTAGCTTATACTGTTTTTTATCGGGCATAAAATCCTCTCGATGGTAGAGGCGGATACATCTCCCCTCCACCTCCGTCATTCCCAGACCCGTGCTCATGGAAGGGGGTCATCTCAAGAGACAGGGCCCCGGGTCTGCCGGCGTGCGAGGTATATGTTGTCTACTACCCCACCTCCCGGCAACTAAAGACCCAAAGACGGCGTGCGTTTTGGTCGGTCCGACTCCAATATAACTTCCCCAACCGGCTCCGGCGGGGGAGGTATCCGTGGGGATTTATCGCACAATAAAAAAAAGGAGTGTTCATGGAGGACGGAGGTTATACTTCAACGACCGTGTCACCTCCGCATATTATTCCATACTCATATTAGGTAGCTGTTTTGTTCATGTGTTTGACTTATGATTATTATCACTACATAGTATAAAATAAAGTCGCATTCTCTGTCCCTATGTCCCTTTGTATGCTTAAATCTTTAAAACTACGCAACGGATTTTGATGCGGTTTGTTTTAATAGATAGAATGGTTAAAGAGAAAGGCTTATATGTATATAACATCATGCTACGACCAACAGTTGCGGAGCAGGACTGAAAAATGTTGCAAAAACGGGGTGACGCAGACGAAGTTGCGCGGGTCAGCTAGTTTTCTTCATATAATATTGTTGTACACCAAACTGTCCAGAAACACTTTTCTTCTATTTTTCTCTCCATCCTAAGTTGCCTGTAAGAGATTAAGAGATTGCCGCATCTATGGCAGTCGTTACGGGTAGTTGGAGCCCTCTAAAGTTCGACTAGCCTAACTACAGAACTTCGACATCGCCAATCTGGTTGTGAAGGTCCGATGGCTTTCGCTTCACGGAAAATATCGAAGTTCAACCGTATTAATAGTTAGACTAGAAAGCCAACCCCAACTGAGTTGGGAATAGGCTCAGAGAATGGTTGATATTTTAAATTTCACATCACTAAGAATAGCCGATTGAATGATGCAACATTAAAAATTTCTCTCGAAGTTTCTTAGCTGCTAAATTAACATAACATAACATAAACTCACGCCTTATCCCCGAAGAGTAAGGCAGAGGTGCTAGCACCCACATTTCGCCAGTTTATGTTTAGGTCCCAATGTATTAGGTGGCGAGCCTATTGCCATTAACCGGGCACTTATAAACCTGCACATAACTTCGAAAAGCATCGAAAAGTCATGTCACGAAAGTGTGTGCCATGGTAAACCTGGGATCGAAGTCGAGTCCCCGTCTCAGCAGTCCATTACCCATACCACTAGGCTACCGAGGTTATTAATTTATAATTAAATCTTATATTTCAGCTGCTCCGTCTAGATTTAACCGCTGGTGGCAAAGCATCCGAGGGTCTTGCTGGCCACGTTGTGAACCTATTGACGACAGATGCGCAAAGGTTCGACATGGCCAGCCTCTTCATGACGGACCTGATCAGGACCCCCATCGAGAGCACCCTTATCGTGTACTTAATGTATCGCCAGATAGGGGTCGCTACCCTTGTGGGGGTGGCGTTTTTACTTATGTTTATACCACTGCAAGGTAAGAGAATATCACTTTCTATACTGTTGTTAGCCCAAGAGGGAAGTAGCCCTATTCAGAAGTAGCCAATATGAGAAGTGGCCATTATGAGAAGTAGTCCATTAGCGAGTCGGTTGCCATAATGAGAATTAGCCCTAATGCGCCTAAACCTTCTAAATGAATGCATCAGCTTAGTGGTTTAAGAGTCGGTTTTACGATCGTTAGGTCTCGGGTTCGAATCCTGGATATTGCACTACTGATGTGAAACCACTCCTAATACTAGCCATTGAGCTTAGCTGGAGGGGTTATAGGGGATATTAGTAACTTCGGTAGCTTAATATTCTTTAAAAAAAAAGTACTTTGTGAAGATGCTTGTGTGTTTTCACTCATAAACGGCTGAATGAATATGGTTGACATTTGGCACAGCGATAGGTTTATAGTCTGGAATATAGCATGGGCTTTTTATGCCCTTCTTGAACCGTATATTGTAGTCGCTTGTTAAAACCACGGCAGGGAGTTCATTCCACAGCTTGAGCGGGATGAAGTTCCTTTATACTATGTGTGAAGATGAACTATTTAATTTTCCATTATTTTTTTCCAGGATATCTTGGTAAGATTACAAGCAAACTCCGTCGGCAAACGGCCGTGCGTACCGACAACCGTATACGACTGATGAATGAGGTGATACAAAGTATAGAAGCTATCAAAATGTACGCCTGGGAGTTCGCCTTCGCCAGAATCATTGGGCAGGCTAGGAAGTAAGTTCTCGAATATACTTTTGTTACTCTTTTTTTTACACCATTTAGGTTATAAACAAGCGTGTGCTGGTCTGCCCACCTGATGGAAAATGGTTCTTGTTGTCTATGGACGTTTGCGTTACACTCGTGCTGCCGACTGTATAGAGCCCTTCTTGTGTTTGAGGAGGAGGGGGATAAGGGGGGGGGGGGGTGAAGGTTAAGAGACCTTCTATGCCGCTAGCACAGGAGACATATTAGTCCTCCTACTGATAGCACAGGAGCGGCGGTAGGGCGGAGGTACTTCCCAGCCGGACTACTCAATTAGGACGAGGAATAAGGCGAGATGATATCTAACCTACCCTGGAAGGTAATAGGCGTGAAGGGATATGTAATTTTTTTCTAAAATACATAAAGACTGGTAACCTAAATTACTAATATCAAGGGTCAAGCCCTTCAGCCGCCCTCGCAAGATTCGAACCTGGAATCTCATAATCGTAATACCACTCCTTAACCATCCATAACCATTAATTAGAAACGTCTATTGCTGTTTTGTGTGATGTTGCAAACGACCTTAGGCCTCTGTAACCACTTTCCATCAAGTGGGCCGCGTGCTTATCCGCCATCTAAGTGTTTCAAATTTAATTACTTTTGTTATTTATTATTATTCTTATATTTTTCAGGAAAGAAATGAGCGTAATAAAAAAAACCTCCTGGCTCCGAGCGGTAATGATATCCTGCGTGAAACTAAACACCAAAGTTGCCATACTCCTGAGTATAATCTCCTACATTTCAATGGACAACGAATTGACAGCCGCCAAAGTTTTCGTCATATTCTCGTACTATGAAATTTTAAAATATTCCCTCGTAGACTTTTTACCTCTGGCAATTACTTTCACACTAGAAGCGTACGTCAGTGTGAAAAGGATACAAGAGTTTTTGTTGTTGCCTGAAGTTGATAATCAAGATGGCGTTGATTTGGTGACGATAGACGAGAAGACCACTCAGAAGAACAGTGTGTTCGAGAAAATTGGTAATGGGTGAGTATATTTATTTGAAGTATTCTTCCTGCAGTTTTTTTTATTTATGACACGTCAATTTGACTTTACTCCGCCTGGTGGTAAGCTCAAGGCTGGCATGGCATGGTGGCATTCAGCTTGACGGCCTCATCAGATGCTTTTTCAACCGCCGCTTAAAGGACCCGGGACTGTAGGGAGAAGAAAACACGTGCGCCGGCAAGGAGTTCCAAGACTTAATGGTGCGGCAGAGGAAAGACTCACCGAACCGCTTGGTTTTTGATGGAATATTCCGCACCATATGTGAGTGACATCTAAGCCCTGCACGTGTTGTCCTGTGTAGGAAAGTTGTGCAGTCACAAAGTACCTACGTACTAGATGCTCTCGACAGGTTGTAGCGATGTGTGGTCCGCTTTATTGGGAAATATACTGTACTGCGTTTATCGCAGCGTGACGTTAGGTTAGGTAACAACGCGAGTTTGAATTTTTGTCCTCCACACCTCCCACGTGAAGATCTCGCTCGCGATAGCTCGCTCCATGGCCTGCTGCGCGACTCTCAATTGGTAGACTAACTCCTTCGTTAATGTCCATGTTTCGGCGCTAGTCATAACAGGTAGGACGCTCTGGTCGAAGACCTGTGTTTTCAGGCATTGTGGTAGGGCGGAGGGGAAGACCCGACCTAGTTTTCCAAATGGTGCCCATCTCAATTGGATCTTGATGTGTACTTTCTTCTGATTCTGATAATTCTTTCAGGCAACAAGCTTATATCAAATCAGAAACGAACTTGGAACATCTGAAGCCACAGACCCTGATAGATATGAAGGACTACACCGCATATTGGAAGAACGTTGATGATGAGAAGGTGGATGGGAAGATACCAGCTCTTGTGGGAATTAATTTAGTTGTAAGTATTGTATATTTCAATTAAAATCAAAAACATAGACAAAATTCAGTCGTTCTGAAATTCCTGTTTATACGCTTCCTAGACCCATATTAAGCATAGTTAACTAGCTTGTGTTACGGGTTCTAGAATGCAGATAAACATACTCAGATACTTTTTTTGTAAATACATATATATCAAATACATCGAAACACCCAGACCAATGCAAATATTTATATTTATGCACATAAATATCACTAAAACCGACTACACCACGTGGAGACGTGGGCAACTGCTAGTTTTTATATTTTATTATAAACTTGCCAATCCATATGATTTCGAAGCTAACACTATCCACACTATGTCATCCAATGGCTGTCGTAAAAGGCAAATGTAAAAAAACAACAAAACGCAGACGATATCACTGCGACAGAAAGAAAACTCGAAATAAAACCCAGTACCAACCCGACTGGCTAGCGTGGAAATGGTAGGCCAAAGCCTCTGAACATCGGGAGAGGCCTTTATCCAGCAGTGTACTGCGATAGGCTAATTGAGTGATACGAATTTTAAAAATAGAACCTACATGAAGTGCACCTTTTTCTGTGATTTATTTATTTGAAATTCGAATGCCATTAAATGGCAACGAACGTAAATTTAAAAAAAAAAATTAAGTTTCCCGCCATTTTCAATCAACAATGGAATCCAAACAAGAATATTTTCGTGTTGAGTTAAAGTGAAATTGAGTGCCAAAATATTTTTTTATCTGTATTTAGTGACCTTGCACTATCCCGTGTAACAATTTGTTTTGCGCTATTTTAACGGGGGATATTTTCTTTCTTTGTTTGCGACGGGTAACTAATGGTTTGACCGCTGAACAAAAACAAACGCGTGTGACCTGGTCGGATATGTTTCAAAAATTTTAAATTGTAGAGAGACGTAATGTTTTTTTTATATTATTACCGGTTTGGGTCATACCGCACGAAGATTACCCGCGGAAAGTCAAACGAGGACGTGGCGTGGGTAAAAAAATGGTAGCAAAATGTAGTAATAATTGGAGGCTTTGTCGGGAACGCGAAAAGTGTAACATCGCTGCTGTTTCATTTACTAAATTTAGTGTTAATTCGAGTCCTTATTATGTAAAAAATTGTTGGCTTTTAGACTTAAAAGCTTATATAAAGCGCACTAGTGTAACAAAGTGGAATATTATAGTCAATTGTGATGTTTCTTGTGTTTCCGGAGCGGTGAGTAGGATAGCCAGAGCTTGTAGTCAGTGGGAAAACCGAGATACCGATGTTTTGAGAGTATGAAACACACATATGAGAATATCGTATTTTGCGAATGTGATGTTATACGAATGTGGTATTTTGAGAATATGATACACAGCGACCAACTTACTACTTTATCTTCTGCATTGACAGCACAGACACTTTCTGTAACCTGCACCCCTCCCTCCTCCCCTCTACATGTTCGGCAGCACGAATGTGACTCACGGTAACACTTTTCTTCAGGTGTGCAGTGTGCTTGTATGCCACCTAAGTGGTATAAAAAACTTCCTAGTCACCCACCCAGTTTATCCACATTCTAGAAACGATAAAATAAGTAATAATGTTCTAGAATATTTATAATACGATAAAACGATAAAATAAGTAATAATGTTCTAGAATATCTTGAATATTTATAATATAATATTCTTCTCGCTCCAGGTAAAACCAGAGTCTCTAACAACAGTCGTGGGCACAGTGGGATCCGGCAAGTCCACGCTTCTCCAAGCAATGCTCAAGGAATTGACGCCCAACAGTGGGCATCTGCATACGAGCGCGGCCATTGCATATGCGGCACAAGAACCTTGGCTGTTTGAGGCTTCGGTAAGATTCCTCATGAAACAAAATTACTACTTTTTTTCGAAAAATAATCACTTTACAATGTTAAAATGAACTGCCAAAGTGAAACATTCCTCATCATTCTCTGAACCTTTTCCCAACTCAGTTGGGGTCGGCTTTCCAGTCTAACTGTGATGCGGCTGAACTTCGATATTTTCTGTGAAGCGACTGCCATCTGACTACCACAACCAATGGTCTAATGACCAATGGCGATATCGAAGTTCCAAGATAGACTGGTTGGACTTTCGAGGGCTCCAACTACCCGTAACGACTGCCATAGATGTTTGTATGGCAACCGGGACCGACGGGTTAACGTGCTCTCCGAGGCAAGTCCTGTAGCCTTAGCACGAAATGCTATCGAGTTCGTAATGTAAAGGTATCACGGGCTACACACGCATACAGGTTCACAATAGGCACTGCCAATCACAATGCTCCGTTCTCTCGAAACCTTTACATTACGAATTCGATAGGAGTTCATGCTAGTGCTACAGCTATAGAAGTTTTATTTTATCCCAGGTCCGCCAAAATATCCTGTTTGGCCAAGATATGGACCTTCGCAGATACAAGCAGGTGATCAAATGCTGTCAGCTCAAGACAGACCTGGAGATACTTCCTCACGGAGATAAGACCATCGTTGGAGAACGAGGTGAGTTATTTTATACTCAGTTTTGAACTGTCATGTTGAATGATATATAACATAACGTAAACTCACGCCTATATCCCTGAAGGGTTGGCAGAGGTGCTAGCACCCACATTTCGCCAGTATATATTTAGGTACGAATGTAATAGGTGGTGAGCCTATGGCCATTACCCGGGCAACCTAGTGGTATGGGTAATGGACGGATGGACGAGGTCTCGAGTTCGATCCCATGTTTTACCATGGCACACACCAATGTCTTTTCGTTGATTTTCAAAGTTATGTGTGTATTTATCGCAGGTATATAAGTGCCCGGTTAATGGCAATAGGCTTGCCACCTATTACATTGGGACCTAAACGTTAAATTTCGAAATGTGGGTGCTAGCACCCCTGCCTACCCCTTCGGGGATATAGGCGTGAGTTTATGTTATGTTATGAAATTATTATAATTATTTTGCTATTCTGTCGCATTGGGTCTGCCCGTAACGACATTGTATGTATGAAATGAAGAAAAAAAAAGATTGAAATAATATTACTTCTAAGAGGTAATCGTTAGGCCCTCTGGACGGAGGGTAGGATGATATAGGAAGGTTATATCACGAAGGAACATGTCCTCCCTTTCTCTATACCGGTTGATTTTATAGTGGTTTCGGAAAAAAAGATTTTGGCCACAATTTCGATAGTAAAATCGTAAGGAAGTCCTAATTTGGCGAAAAAAAATTTTTTTTTTACACGTCCCATACATATTTCTGTTCACCTGTACATTATTGCCATACATAAAGTAATTTTTTTTTTGTTTCAAAATTAAAACTTCCAGTCGATATATCTACCGAAACTGTGTGTGAAACAAAATATTCTTTCACATATTGAGAACTCACTTGTACTTTTCCACAGTATTTTTATTTTTTAATAGACAAAACCTTTGAGGATGCCGTAAGGCGAAACCGGTCAGGTCTATTAAAAAATAAAAAATAAAATTACTGTGGAAAAGTACAAGTGAGTTCTCAATATGTGTAACAACAAATTCCACCAAGTGCCATCAATCAACAGTATAAATAAAATATTCTTTTTCCGAAACCACTATAAAATCACCGTGTATACTTACAACCCTTATTTTTCCAGGAGCATCACTGTCGGGTGGTCAACGCGCTCGTATTTCCCTCGCGCGGTGCGTTTATCAGAATGCTGAAGTGTATTTGCTGGATGATCCCTTAGCCGCCGTGGATGCTAAGGTGAGGGATAGGAAACTAACTACTACTATATTGACGACCTCCGTGGCGTGGCGGTAGTGAACGCGACTGCTACGCAGGAGGCGAGGGTTCGATTCCCGCTCAATGCAAATATTTGTGTGCATGAAGATGAATATTTGCATTGCTCTGGGTGTTTCTATGTATAATATGTATGTATTTACAAAAAAAAAGTATCTAAGTGTGTTTATCCGCATTCTAGAACCCATAACACAAGCTAGTTAAACTATGCTTACCATGGGTCTAGGTGTCATGTAGATTGTCCTAGAATATTTTTCTTTTTTTTATATAATAACGTTATACAAATAATACAATTGAGGTGTGCCACATGTACCTAACATTATGCCGCGTCTACATTTACGTAACATTTTACCGTGACCGTGTCAGAAGTGCGTTTCCGTCGCATATTCAGTTGAGTTTAAATGAAATCATCTACTGCTTATCCTTAACACAGGCTATTTGTAGCCTATCTAGGAAAGTAGCTTGCGGCCCACTTTATTGCTGTAGTGATCCGTAAACCTATTTACTAAACTGTGTACATGTAATGCATGTAACCATTTATAAGAATAAATCGTTTAGGCGCAAAATGTCCAATTCGCTAAATGTCCAGCGAACGCAAAAGGTCCAGTTCGCAGAATGTCCAGTTCGCAGAATGTCCAGTTCGCAGAATGTCCAGTTCTCAGAATGTCCAATTCTCAGAATGACCAATTCGCATAATGTCCAATTCGCAGAATGTCCAGTATTCATCATAACGTTGTCACCACTGTGGTGGAAGGAGAAGGGAATCCTAATGTCGATGTAAATTACGTGTAGTTTTTTATCAATACTTTTATGAAACTACCCTCTCATAATGATAAAAACTTAACGTTCGTTATTTTAATTTAATTTCAATTTAATCGACTGGTGGCCGTGTCAGTACAACTCTAGTTTGTGTGTCCATGTGCCACAAGTGGTTAGAAAAATAAAATATTTTCTTTTATTTAAGTACCTATCTTTAATTAACACAACACAAGGTTATTATTAGCCGCGGTGTTCTGTACGGCGGAGGTACTTCCCCAGTCGGACTGCTCAGTTAGATATAACAAATTTTTTCTTTTTTTTTTTCAAAGAATATTAGCAACCGAAGTTAGAAAGAAAGAAAGAAAGAAAATATACTTTATTTAGCCTTTTACAGCACAAATAACTACATTAAAAATTAAAAATATACAAAAAGACGTCGTGCATATGCACAAGTACCTGGCGCTGATTTTCAACTGGCTCCTCGAAAAAATAAATAAATAAAAAAGTTACTAATATTTCCCTTTAACCCCTCCAGCTAAGCTCAAAGACTTGTGTTAGGAGTGGGTTCACGTCGGTAGTGTAATTGCCAGGATTCGAACCCGGGACCTCTCGATCGTAAGGCCGACTCCTTAACCACTAAGCTGCCACCGCTTCAACCATTTAAAAATCCTCTTCGGCCCACCTTGTTGGTATGCAAGAATACATTGTGGTAATTACCCAAAGTTATTATTAGCCGCGGTGTTCTGTAGGGCGGAGGTACTTCCCCTGTCGGACTGCGCAGTTAGGTATGCCGTGGTTTTCCCAAGCGACTACAATATAGGGTTCTTTAAGAAGGTTTCTACAGGGTCGGCAGCGCGCGTGTGTGACACCTCTGGTGTTGCAAACGTCCATAGACCACGGTGACCGCTTCCCGTCAAGGGGCCGTGTGCTTGTCTGCCACATAAGTGGTATAAAAAGGTATAACAAATTAATATCGTTGTTACAGGTAGCCCAAGCCATCTACGAGGAGTGCATCCGCCACTTCCTTCGCGACAAGGCGACGGTGCTGGTCACCCATCACGTGCAGTACGCGAAGCACGCGCACAACGTGTGTGTCATGCGAGGAGGGAAGGTTAGCATGGGTTATGATACCTACTATCTCACCTCCGCAACCTAAGACCTGAAGACGGCGTTTTAGTCGGTTCGAGTCCGACATAACCACTTTCACCGGTTCTGGTGGAGGTGGTAACCGTTGTGTTATGATACTTATTATCTCACCTCCGGCAACCGAATACCTGAAGATGGTTTGCGTGCTAGTCGGTTCGAGTCCGACATAACCACTCTTACCGGCTCCGGTCGAGATTGTATCCGTGGGGATTTTGCGCATAAAAAAAGTATACCATAAAAGATAAATAGATAGATAGATAACCCTTTATTGTATACCAAAAAACGTAAAATTACAGTTAAATTATATTATAGACACACATAAATAATTGTGTTATCATCTCTGCCTACCCCTTCGTGGATATAGGCGTCAGTTTCTGTTGTTAAAGACTTAACAACGAAATTAGTGGAATGTCGTGGCATTCTCAGCCTCATATTCTCAGATGAACTCAAACATCTCTTATGTGAGTCATATGAAACCCAGAAAATAATGGATTATGTTGATTGTAAAATCATCATACCCGGTAGAAGGGATTAGGGCCATCCCATCTCTTTCTGTTGGTATCGTAGACTTTGCCTTCAGCTTACCATCAGGCGAGGTGAAGTCAAATTATGCTCTTAACGGTAATACATTAATATGGGTGGTAACACTTCTTCTGCCGCCTACCCCTTTGGTGATTTAAAGGCGGGGATATCAATATATATAAAAATGAATTGCTGTTCGTTAGTCTCGCTAAAACTCGAGAAAGGCTGGGCCGATTTGGCTAATTTTGGTCTTGAATTATTAGTGGACGTCCAGATAAGGTTTAAAAGGTGAACAAATATAAAAATGCTCGGAATGAAGCAGCGGGAACGGGATCAGAAGTCCACGCGCTAGTGTATTAACTAGTATATAATATGTATTAACCTATAACAAATCTGTGGTTAATATGTTTACCAGATCGTAGCTCAAGGCACCTACCATGAGCTGAAGAACGGAGTAGCAGAATTCGAGAAGTTGATAGAGATGGGCTCGAAGGTCGAGGAAGAGAAGCAGAAACAGAAGACCACGGCTTATGAGAACCAGGAGAGTGTGGTGAGTTTTAATTAATTTAGTAACGACGGTATCTCCCGTCCTAATTGAGCAGTCCGACTGGGGAAGTACCTTGGCTCTACAGAATACCGTCGCTAATAATAACCTTGTGTTGTGTTTCCGGCGGTGAGTAGGGTAGTCGGAACTTACTGGAGAGGTTTTGTGTTGTTAGTGGGAGGAGACAGCCTCCGTGGCGTGGCGGTAGTGCAAGCGACTGCTACGCACGGGGCGCGGGTTCGATCCCCGCTCAGTGCAAAAAGTTGTATGCATGAATATGACTGTTTGCACTGGTCAGGGCCCTGTTTAATAAAGCTGACAATTCGACATAGATGTCAAATAATGACAAAATTGTGGAATTGTCGCGCTAAGGCTGTTTAATAAAGGTGACAAATATGTCAAAAATCGACTGCGAAATCTTGACATATTAGTCATTTAAAAACCCGTTTAATAAATCTCGACATATGTCACAAAACCACAGTCAAATTACGTCACGACAATTGTTGAATTGTCGCGACAATTTTGTCGTCTTTTGACAATTTTCCACCATTGTTCTTGTTGATTTAAAAGCACACAAGAATCTTTCTAGTGACGCTGTCCTTGGTATTTGTATTGGTATATTAAGCGTCATAAGCCACTTTTTTAAACCATATCCACTGTCTCCTAAGAGTAATGCGTTTGGGAATGGCCTCCATCCACTTTCCCATGTCTGTGCTAAAGAAGAGCATCTCATCACTCTGGCATCGTGAACAGAGCCAGGCCATCTTGCAGATGCGTAGAAAATTTCCAAGTTTGGTCCGCATACCACCATAATATTAATTGAGTGGTTTCCGTTTCTGTCTACAAACGCAGATTCATTTTGATAAGGTGCATCTAGAGGAATTAAGGAACCGTCCACAATACCAGATATTCTAGGTATTCCATTATGACTCATGAAAAGTGCTGGTATTCGGTTACAATTATCAGGCCAGCGAACTTCTTCTCCGAGTAATTCAGAAGTCACGGCTCCACATACCCTTCTCATGCAATGATGTACGGTTGCTTTACTAAGACCATGTGCATCACCAATAACGTGGTACTGCGAACTACAACCCATCCAATGCAAAGCGCATAAAATTTGTTTGTCGGGTGTCAGTGCTAGGTTTCTGCTTGTATCGTGTTCAAGTCTATGACCAATTTTAGCAATTAAATATTCTACGGTAGTTTTACATAGGTACCCGAAATTTTTCCTTGAAGCAGAAATCTGTAATTGACAAGGAAAAATTGATTCTGCTTTTAAATGATCATCGTTGTCTCCTCGTTTGTATTTGTTCCAAGTATTCATCATCACTACTCTCACTGCTCGATGTTAGTACCATTTTTTGTAATGAAACTTTTAAGTATATTATTATCTCTGTGCTTTTACGTATAAACCCTTTCTTACACCTTCGAAATTTAAAATATGATTTCGCGACAGAGGGTAATGCTCCTGTCAGAATTGTCGGACAATTCTACAAAGATGTTAATATGTCGTGACAATTTTCTGTTTAATAAAGCAGATTTGACAAGTTTTCCGCGACAAATTGTCACTTGTCACCTGTCGCTCAAAAAGTTTTATTAAACAGAAATATGTCAAATTGTCGCGACAATCCGACATATTTGTAAATTTTCCACCGTGACAATTTTGTCACCAGTAAGTTTTATTAAACAGAAAAATTGTCGAATTGTCAATTTCTGACATATGTCGGACTTGTCGAATTGTCAGCTTTATTAAACAGGGCCCTGGTCGTGCCTCGGAGAAAACGTTAAGCCGTCGGTCCCGGTTGCCATACAAACATCTATGGCAGTCGTTACGGGTAGTTGGAGCCCTCAAAAGTCCAACCAGTCTAACTTGGAACTTCGATATCGCCATTGGTCATTGGACACTGGTTGTGGAGGTCATATGGCAGTCGCTTCATGTAAAATATCGAAGTTCAGCCGCATCACAGTTAGACTGGAAAGCCGACCCCAACTGAGTTGGGAAAAGGTTCAGAGAATGATGATCGAGGTAATAACCAGAGCACTTTCACGTTATTGTAAATGAAACCACCTTTATACTTATCTCATGCAAATAAACTGATTTGATTTGATTTGATTTGACATGGCTGCATTCGCAATATCTGTGCTATCGAAGTATTTACCATAGATTAAATACGAATTAATGCCTTATGTTCAAGGTGTACAACGTCATGACCAAGTCGGAAAAGTCGGATGTCATACAACGGAGTGTTAGTTGTTACACCATATACATATATTAAATAATACCTATATACATGATGTTAGGGAAACGCTCTCGAAAACGAAAACAGAGGCAACTGGGCTATTTTTTTTTTGCTTGCAATACATTTTTAATAACATTATAAAATTATTTTCTTTATGTAGGTATAGGATTTGGTAGATACCCTCTTAATAGCATTATTGCGTGAATTATTCTAATAAAAGAGTTTAAAAATCATGGTACCACCAAAAAGAAGAAAAAATCAAATAAAAGAGAAAAATTGCCCCATTTTTGTTAAAATGCTCAGAAATGTACCCAGTTTACGGTTTCGGGAGCGTTTCTCGAGCATCATGTATAAAAGATAATTCCTTGAGTTATTATATTGTATTTTTTATATTCATTTAACATACTTAATACTACCGTAGTTTACCAGCAGATTCTGTATGTACAATGAAGTACAAAGTAGGTACAGTAAAGTACAAAGCTTGTACAGTAAAGTACAGAATTGATACTGTTGGTACAGTATGGTACAAAGTAGGTACAGTGGACTTTAAAAGTTCCGGGACAACTTAAGTTCTATAGTCCTTTAACAGCTTAGACTCCATTTGTTTAGGTACTTAAATAAATGTAAACAATCTAAGGATGTTTTTTTTAAAAACTCAGTATAAAAATACTTTTCTGCTTAGTAATGCATTTTAAAGACTAAAAACCTGTGTCGAACCACTAGTTTGTCAGTTGGTTAGTCTAGTTTTGTCATGTGTTTTTATAAAAAGTTGCCACAAAATTGTTTTTTTAAGTACCTAAACAAATGGAGTATACATATAATTTAACCAAAAGTAACATAGATAGCGTTAATGAAATAAACTAGATCGATGTCTTGTTTCTTTATAAGAAAATAAGTAAACACTCATGCCAGTAGTATCCTAACCTTAATTACATTAGTAAGTAGATCTATTATCCAGTAGCTTCTAAGACTAGTAGTTGTGTAGTGGCATCACTTCATACAATTTTAGTTTTATAACCCATCACTACATAGTATAAAACAAAGTCGCGTTCTCTGTCCCTATATCCCTTTGTATGCTTAAACTTTTAAAACTACACAACAGATTTTGATGCTGTTTTTTAATAGATAGAGTGATTAAAGACGAAGGTTTATATGTATATAACATCACACCACTACCAACTGGTGCGGAGCAGAAATGAATAATGTTGCAAAAACGGGGTGACACAGACGAAGTTGCGCGGGTCCGCTAGTTGTACATAAAGTACAAATTAGAACTTATGGTACTTTAACCACCGGTCTTTGGGCTTGTACACAAAACTGCGATGCGTTGCGATGCGAGTTCGCAAAACAATTATTTCGATAGATTTTTTCGTTGATTCGCATCGCATCGCGTCGCATCGAAGTTTTGTGTACAAGCCCTTATTCTCCAATATATTCCTACAGGAACACAGCTACAGCAAGCTCAGATCTCAGAGGTCCATGTCTGAAGCGTCGCAGCTGTCCTTCAACCTGGATCTTGAGAACACCGACCCTAAATATGAAGGTAAGTGTACATACAAATAAATAAATATTCTAGAACCATCTACACAACGGCAACTAGACCCATGATAAGTATAGCTTAACTGGCTTGTGTTATGGGTTCTAGAATGCGGATATACTTAGTTTTTTTTGTAAACCGTAGGTGAGTAGTGTCCTAATATATTTCCTTGCCTAATGGCCATCACTTAACACAGAGAGAAGGCACACAGGGACAAGAAACCTATCTTTACGCATATATATGTGTTTAGAAGAAGTAGGCTTTACAGGGCGAAAATCTCTGACTGACAAGAAAATATATTAGGGGATCCTTCCCTCCCTCAACAAATTTTCCATAAATGTTATACTAGCCTATGCCCGATTTTAAGTTGGACCAAACCCTTTCTAACAAAAACACCGCATCGAAATCCGTTCAGTAATTTTTGCGTCCATCGCGGACAAACAAACTTTTTACAATTATACCGGTTGATTTTATAGTGGTTCCGGAAAAAAGATTTTGGCCACAATTTCGATAGTAAAATCGTAAGGAAGTCCTAATTTGGAGAGAACATTTTTTTTTACACGTCCTATACATTGATACACATGAAGCATAAGCTTGTACACTAAATCTAGATACGAGTGCAAAAAAATGCTTTCAAATTGGTTGCAACATCTAAATTATGATGAAACGGAGTATTTACTTGAGGTGCTATGTTAAATGTTATCTTATAAAATAGCTAGGTATAATAAATCCTTAATGTAGTTTGCTTTTGTTTAAATAAGTAGTCGTAATAAAATGTAATACATAAATTGTACTCATTTTACTTAAGTTTACTGGTTGCGTGGGTTTGCTGGTGACCTATAAATACAGATACAAATTGTTGTATCTAGTTTAGGCACCAGTCTCACAATTACAGTTTTTGTATAGCCATTAAGATACCCCTAGAAAATAATAATATTAATGTTTTATTTAATAAGTATTAAGTATTAATTGTTTGAGAGAATAAAAATATTTTTATTTATTTTTATTTTATTTATTTTTCTGTTCACCTGTACATTATTGCCATACATAAAGTTTTTTTTTTCTTTCAAAATTAAAACTTCCTGTCGATTTTGCTACCGAAACTGTGTGTGAAACAAAATATTCTTTTTCCGAAACCACTATAAAATCAACCGGTATAATAGTATACATACCCATTTTGTACTCCAGGTGAAAGTCAGAAGAAAGGTTCGGTGGACAATAGCGTGTACGTGGCGTACATCAGGAGCGGTGGCAGCACGCTGTCCATGATGCTGCTAATAGTACTGTTCCTACTGGCACAGCTGTTCTACTCGTCCACGGATATATGGCTCAAGGAATGGTATGTGGAGAAATTGGATGATTTGAATTGGAATTGGATGATAAACAAGCCTGGAAATCACGGTATCTCCCGTCCTAATTGAGCAGTCCGACTGGGGAAGTACCTCCGCCCTACAGAATACCGCGGCTAATGATAACCTTGTGTGGTTTCCGGCGGTGAATAGGGTAGCCAGAGCTCACTGAAGAGGTTTTGGGTTGTCAGTAGGTAAATCGAGAAACCCTTCTTTGTCTTCTGCACTGATAGCCCAGACTCTCCTTAACCTCCCCCTCCCCTCCTTCCCCTTCCCCTCTTTTCACCATATGGTCGGCAGCACGAATGTGACGCCCTTGGTGTTACAAACGTCCATAGGCCATGGTGAGCACTTTCCATAAGGTGGGAAGCGTGCTTGTCTGCCACCTAAGGGATAAAAAAAATCTCATGGCATGCGAAAACGGCAATAGCTGAATGTAAACACGGTATATGAGAGCGACTGCTGTCTGACCTCACTAGTCCTAGAGAGAGTCACTTCAAGCCTGTCACCCTAGCAGAAGCAGGTGGCGTAGAGCGCGCCTCCCCATACCTGGTGTGTGATGAATATTTTCGCTACTATCTCACCTCCGACCTAAAGACCCCAAAGAGTGCGTTTCAGTTGGTTCGAGTCCGACATATATTCCCCAACCTGGCATTTCTCTTTATGCGTATGGATTCTAGTTGAAAGGTCTTTCAACTGGGATCTATATAATCTATATTCCTAATGTAGCGTTGTTTCTGCTTCGAAATGTATTGCACGCTGTGTGTACTGTTTAGGTTCACATTCTAGGTCAAAAACATTATTATAGATCTAAGTTGCTGTACTATGATTGTGAACTGTTTGTACACCTAATAAAATAAATAAATAAATAAATAAAACCTGCTCCGGCTAGAAGGTATCCGTGGAGAATTTTCGCATAATGATAAATAACGATGAAGTTGCTGCCTTGGCTCCGAAGATCATAGAATAAACCACTTATATTTCCTTCCAGGGTTAACATGGAAGAAGCCAACAGTGCAGCAGTTGTAGCGCAGAAGAACAACACAGCACCTGGAGGTACACCACCAGGTCAGATATTACTCCTATTCCTCTATTCATGACGGAAAATTAAAAAAAATCTAGATAAAAGGGTTAATGAAGTTTTACTTCTATCTGTATAGGAGTAGTAGGGTGCATTTTTGTTGTTATCTGTATTATAAACATTCCTTTATTTTTCAAAAGAAACAAAACTGCAATCAAGGATTTTGAAAAATTCGCTTGTCACACCCGGTACTCGAACCGATTAAAGTCTGTAAAAGTTGCACCCTGTACTTTTATTGCATTGATCGTTAGGGTCAATCAAAGTCGCCAAAAAAACTGCATCGTTGCTACGCAGAATACAGGACAGTGGCAACAGCATTCTCAAAACAGTGGTAGAGAGTATCAACTCCTACGTTCCTCCTCCCCTTCCTAGCCTCCCCACCCCTTCCCAGCTCTCCCCCTTTCCCTTCAGGGTGGGCAGCGCGTGTGTGACACCCTTAGTGTTGCACACGTTCATAGGCCACGGTGGCCGCTTTCCATCAGGTGGGCCGTGTGCTTGTCTGCCCCCTACGTAGTATAAAAAAAAAAAGCTCCAATTGTTAAATTTTTTGTGAGAAGGACGATCAATTAGTATCGTATAGCGGACTGGAGTCCTCCTCACAAAAAGAAACAATGATTTCTCAATAGCAACTGTAGTAATTAAATTTAAAAAACACAATCAGTATGCATACCTACTCACTTTAATTTTTAAGTCTTTATTATATAATGTTTCTTTTTAGTTACATAATTTTTACTTAATAGGTTAGTTAACAATCATAGGTTCAATTCTCCAAAAGATTAAATTTACCAGTTATCAGTCAATAGAGAATAATTATAATTAATAAAATTTAATGTCAGTAAGCAGATATTATATTTAGTCAAAGAGATATTATTACAAATCAGAAATAGATTGATGTCAAAAGTGTATATTTTAGTCTATGATGTCAAATAAATACTACGTAATTATATGTTTACTAACAGCCGCGGTAGCCTAGTGGTATGGGTAATGGACTGCTGAGACGAGGTCTCGAGTTCGATCCCAGGTTTACCATTGCACACACCAATGACTTTTCGATGCTTTTCGAAGTTATGTGTGTATTTATCGCAGGTTTATAAGTACCTCGGAGAGCACGTTAAGCCGTCGGTCCCGGTTGCCATATAAACATCTATGGCAGTCGTTACGGGTAGTTGGAGCCCTCAAAAGTCCAACCAGCCTAACTTGGAACTTCGATATCGCCATTGGTCATTAGACCATTGGTTGTGGAGGTCAGATGGCAGTCGCTTCACGGAAAATATCGAAGCTCAGCCGCATCACAGTTAGACTGGAAAGCCGACCCCAACTGAGTTGGGAAAAAGGTTCAGAGAATGATGAGCGTGCCGCAACTATAAGCTACTGACTATTAATTTAATTCTTCGCCTTCCAGCTGTAGACTTCACACAACTACCGAGCAACTTCTTCCATTTAACAAGAGAGCAGTGTCTATACATGTATGGAGCTCTCATCGCCGTGTGCATAATATTCACGTGGAACAAACTGGTGGTATTCTACAACACGTGTATTAACGCCTCTGTGGCGCTACACGATGATATGTTCAGGTGAGGAAGTAATAATAATAATAATATTCTGCACTCTGTTTTTTTATTTTTTAAATGTGTATTGTTTTTTACAACAACATAACACATAACATAAACTCACGCCTTTATCCCCCGTAGGCAGAGGTGCTAGCACCCACATTTCGCCAGTTTATGTTTGTGTCTCAATGTAATAGGTGGCGAAGCCTATTGCCATTAACCGGGCAATTACAAGCCTGCGATAAATACACACATAACTTCAAAAAGTATCGAAAAGTCTTTGGTGTGTGCCATGGTAACCTGGGATCGAACCCGAGACATCGTCTCAGCAGTCCATTACCCAAACCACTAGGCTACCGCGGCTAACTATTGTTTTTTGTTATTGTATAATATTTAAAAATGTGAAAATAATTCGAATAAAGTGAAATAATAATAGTAATGACGACCTCTATGGCGTGGCGGTAGTGAACGCGATCGCTACAGAAGGCGCGGGTTCGATCCCGCTCAGTGCAAATATTTGTGTGCTTGAATATGAATATTTGCATTGGTCTGGGTGTTTCTATGTATGATATGTATGTATTTACAAAAAAATGTGAGTAATTATGTATTTATTTGTTTCTTTTTTGATTAGGTGAGAGTGTTAACAATGATATTTATAGATTGTTAGGTAGTTAGGGTTGAAGGTTAAGAGAGTTTCTGTGCTGTCAGTGCAAAAGACAAATTACAAGTTTCTCGGTCTTCCTACTGACAACACAAAACCTCCCCAGTGAGTTATGGACGTCCCTACTCTTTGAGAGTTCTTCTTCTTCTTCTTATTTTTTGTTAGATGGCAACATATCAACCCAATTTAGGGGACAATCTTGCCAGTGTCGAGTTGGGAATTTCCTTCTATTTTGTGATAAGTATAGTTGGAATGATTGTTGATGATGATGATGATGATGATGATGATGATGATGATGATGATGATGATGATGATGATGATGATGATGATGATGATGATGATGATGATGATGATGATGATTGACGGATGATAGTTGCCTCAGTAAAGTAGTGAAGACTTTACTAGAAGCTTTTCTTAGGTAGATTTTCACAACAACACGAAAAATCACAATTCACTACAATATTTCACTTTCCAACACTTGTGCGCTTTATCTAAGCCATCATGTTTAAAACCACCATTTTTACAAAAAAACTCGAATGTACAGTCAACGCCAAAAGTTGATTAACACAAAAATATTTAAAATCCATCTTACATTGAAGTGAACGCGCCCACAGAGGTTTAGGTATATAGTTTTAGAATCCCCTAAGGGCAAAGTTCATATATTCCGCGGTTTATTTATAATTTTATAATCGGTTTAACAGTTGTGGTAATCAATAAATTACCATTTGTTAAGCTACTGATGGCGTTGACTGTACACCAAATTTAGAAAATGAAACAAGCAGCCAATATGGCTGAACATAGGTCATCAAATTATGTAAAAGACCATCTTTGTACCTATGTTTCACAATAAAGCATTTGAATTGAATTGAATTGAAGCGTAACACTTTTCGCGTTCCCGCCAAAACTCTTTAATTTCTTTCTTCTACAGGGGTGTGACCAGCGCTCCAATGTGGTTCTTCCACCACAACCCATCGGGTCGTATCTTGAACAGGTTCTCCAAAGACATGGGGCAGGTCGACACGTTATTGCCAGTTGCTTTAGTGGACTGCTTAGGGGTGAGTTTGGATAGTTTATTTTTTTATATAGCAATACAGGAAAAATGAATTTCAGAAACAACAAAAACAAACATTGTTTGTGGTATAGCGATACCGAAGTTCTGTATTTAGGTTAGTCGGACTTTTGTGGGCTCCAACTACCCGTAACGACTGCCATAGATGTTTGTACGACAACCGCAACCAGCGGCTTAGCGTGCTCTCCGAGGCACGAACAGACCAGTGCAAATAGCCATATCATGCATCAGACATCGGCGGGCCGAAGTCAGCGAGGGTGCTTATGTTGGACTCGAACCGACCAAAACCGCACCTACGCCTTAAGCCATTAGTTACCGTGGGTGAGGTAGCCTCTAGCATATCCCTCACGCCCCAGCTGACCCTGGGCCAGCGAAGATCCTCACGAGTATTCAATGTCATCTGGTAATAAAAAACGTCTCTTCCAGTTCTTCTTGGAAGTAATAGCCATCCTCATCGTGGTGTGCCTGGTGAACTGGTGGCTGCTGCTGCCCACCGGTGTGGTCGCGATACTGCTGTTCATGCTGAGGGCACTGTTCCTCAGCACCAGTCGCGAGCTGAAGAGGATAGAGGCTATTGGTGAGTTTGTAAATTTTAACGGAGGTATCTCCCGGTAGTCTGATACTCTCGAAGGTGGTAGTTCTTGTGCGGCTAAGCACGTAATTATTTTCCTTACGATCTACACCGCATAGCAAGGAATCGGGTTAATTATTTTTCCAAATTTATTTAGCTGCTACATTTTCGGTTTTTTGTACAAAGTGCCCGATTGGCGGCAATAGGTTCGCCCCCTATTACGTAGGACCGAAAATCTTAGTTGGTGAAATGTGGGTGTTTAATACACCTCTCCCCCTTTCCCTTCAGGGCGTGTGTGACACCCTTAGTGTTGCACACGTTCATAGGCCACGGTGGCCGCTTTCCATCAGGTGGGCCGTGTGCTTGTCTACCACCTACGTAGTATAAAAAAAGAAAAAAACCTCTGTCTACCTCTTCGGGAATTACGGGCGTGAGCATATGTATGTATGTATGGTATCTATCTCCCATCCTAATTTATACCTCCGCCTTACAGAACATCGCGGTTAATAATAACCTTGTGGTATGTTCTTGACGATGAGAAGGGTACCCAGAGCTCACTGGAGAGTTTTTGTGTTGTCAGTCGGAAGACCGAAGACTTAACTTGAGACTGCTTTCTGATGGTATGACACCCTGTTTTGTCGTTTACGCTGACAGCACAGAAACTTTCTGAACCTTCACTTTCTTTCATCATCTTCGATGCTTTTCGAAGTTATGTGTGTATTTATCACAGGTTTATAAGTGCACGGTTAATGGCAATAGGCTTGCCACCTATTACATTAGGACCTAAACATAAACTGGAGAAATGTGGGCGCTAGCACCTCTGACTACCCCTTCGGGGATATAGGCGTGAGTTTATGTTACGTTATGTGTTGTTGTCGCCAGCCCGCAGCCAGTCCCTCAACCACCTGTCAGCAACCGTCTCCGGTCTGACCACCATCAGGTCAACTCGCGTTCAGCAGCGGGTCCTGGCGCGCGAGTTCGACAAGCTCCAAGACCTGCACTCCTCGTCGTGGACCCTGGTCCTTTGCACCAACAGGGCCTTCGGCTTTTGGATGGACATGGTCTGCTGTGTGTACCTTGCGTGTGTGGCGTTTAGTTTCTTCTTCTTCGCTAGTGAAGGTGAGTGGTCTTTTGGTCTTTTATCCAGCACCTTAGTTAGTTTAGCTATCATGTAGAGCGCTTGTTATATCACACTGCTCGGTAAATGTTAGTTAAGCTACTTAAGAGCGGTTGCTATTTGGATGGGTGACCGTTTAGTGGTATTTCATCTGAGCGTTTCCGTGCTTAGGAGGTAATGGAAAGTCAGTTTCGGCTTTCTATTCTTCTTACGTCAAGACGGACTCTTGTGTGTGTTAGTGGTAACATTAACCAGCAGGTTGGAAGGTCAGACAGCAGCAAAATTAAGGCACCTCATATTTAAAGCAAACCTGAACTCCGAAGGCCTAATCCAAGGATGATGATTCAGACTATCTAATGCCTGCACTCTCCTGTATGGTAAGAAATTAGGGTGATGTCGGGAAGTCCAAGCCTAGGGCTTCGGTCTCGGTTTCCATCCCAGGTTTTCCCATGGCACACACCAATGACTTTTCGATGCTTTTCGAAGCCATGTGTGTATTTATCACAGGTTTATAAGTGCCCGGTTAATGGCATAGGCGTGAGTTTATGTTATATTATGTTAGTTTATTTATTAGTTATAGTATTAGTTAGCGCCGGTAGCTTAGTGGTTATCAGTAATTATCGAGAGGTCCCGGGTTCGAATCCTGGCCATTACAGTACCCACGTGAACCCACTCCTAACACAAGCTATTGAGCTTAGCTGGAGGGGTTAAAGGGAATATTAGTAACTTCGGTTGCTAATATTCATATAAAAAAAAGTTTATTTTCAATAATGAAATCGATATTTTTTTTGATTACAGACAGTATAGGTGGTAATGTGGGCCTGGCCATCACGCAAGTCATAGGTCTAGTGGGCATGTGTCAGTACGGCATGCGGCAAACTGCTGAGGTGGAGAACCAGATGACTTCGGTAAGCCATTTCTTTTTTAATTGTACAGTCGACAAAAGAGATACGGTACCACTTTTTCTTACAAAGTTGTATGTAAATCTACTGACCCGAAAATCGCTACGTTCTCTTGATACGTTTACGATACAAATTCGACAGTTTTTTGTGCTCAGTAGCCTTAGCACGAAATACTATCGTATTCGTAATGTAAAGGTATCGACAGAACGGAGCATTGCGATTGGCGGGCTACACACGCACACAGGTTCACAAGAGGCAGACTGCCAAACACAATGTCACATTACGAATTCTATAGGAGTTCATGCTAGTGCTACAGGGCTCTGGTCATAGGTGGGCTATTACTCCTGACCTATGTCTATGCAGTCTTTCTAACTGCATCCAGTGTTATTGTTTTCCAGGTTGAAAGAATACTAGAATACCAAAATCTACCTCCAGAGCAACCAGTGGAGACGGACAAAGAGGCTCTGAAGAAAAACTACCCGGAGCTGGACTTCGAGAAGTGGCCTATTAAAGGTATTACTTTTATAAACTATTAAATAAAAAGGAATATTAGAAAACCCAATGGCTGCTGGAAAGTGGTTATCGTGGCCTATTATGGATGGGTGCAACACCAGGGACTTCAAACTCGTGCTGCTGACCATATAGAAACCTTCTGATGCTTTCTTGAATAGATGGAGGTGGAGTTTCTGTGCTGCCAGCGCAGGAGACAAATTGGTATTCCCATTGACTACACAAAACCTCTCCAGTGAGCTCTGGCTACCGCTGGAAACACAACACAATAATCTTATTATTCATTATAGCTTTGAGGTTTTGGCGGGACCGCGAAAAGTGTCATAACGCTGCAATGGTTCATTTTCTAAATTTGGTGTGCATTCGAGTTTTTATGTGGAAAAATGGTGGAGTTTTAGACATAACCGCTTGGACAAAGCACACAAGTGTAGGAGTGTGGAATATTGTAGTGAACTGTGATTTTACGTGTTGGTGTCAAAATTTCCCTAAGAAAAGCTTCTAGTAAAGTCTCCACTACTTTACTGAGGCAACTATCATCCTTTACCGTCATCGTCATCATCATCAATCATTCCAACTAAATTAACTGAAGACTTGGCAGAAATTCGCAACTTGATACAGGCAAGATTGTCCCCTAAATAGGGTTAATATGTTGCCATCTAAGAAAAAAAAGAACAAAGAAGAAGATTATTATTAGCAGCGATATACTGTAGGGCGGCGGTACTTCCCTAGTCCGAAATTAGTTGGGCCTTCAGGAAACGGCCGTACTTCGATTTTTTCCGTGAAGCGACTGCCATTTGACCTACATAACCATCTGGCAATATCGTAGTTTTGCAGTTAAACCAATGCAATATGAGAATTAATTGTCTTAATTGTTCCCCAGGCGAGATAGTATTCGAAGACGTATCCTTGGAGTACGAGAAGCCTCCAGGGGTCACGGGAGACCCCAGCTACGCCATCCGGGGGGTGAACTTCACCATCAAGGCGTCGGAGAAGGTGGCGGTGGTAGGCAGAACTGGTGCCGGCAAGAGTTCTCTGCTGAGTGCATTGTTCAGGTAATATATTCATCATTATTCTTTGATTGTTGATTGATGGCACTTGGTGCAACTTATTTTCATACATTATTGATAACACACTTGTACTTTACATTGATAGATAACTATCAATGTAAACCTTTGAAAATGCCGCAAGGCGAAACCGGTTAAGTACAATAATAAATACAGTGGAGAAGTACAAGTGTGTTATCAATAATTTACCTATAGCTGAAATAATAATGATGATGATTCTTATACATTATTAATAACACTTGTACTTCTCCATATACCTAACCGGTTTCGCTTAGCGACATTCTCAATGGTTTAAAATTACAGTTATTTTATCTATCAATGTAAACCTAGTGGAGAAGTACAAGTGTGTTATCAATAACCAAGTGCCATCAATCAACAGTATAAATAATATGTTGATTGATGGCACGGATATGTTGGCTACTATCTCACCTCCGGCAATCAAAGATCCAAAGACGGCGTGCGTTTTAGTCTGTTCGAGTCCGACATAATCTCTCTCACCGGCTGCGGTGTAGTAGTATCCGTGGGGATTTCACGCACGAAAAAAAAAATATAATTGTTATCCAGGTTAATTGTTATTAGGTTATTGCCATACAAACATCTATGTCAGTCGTTACGGGTAGTTGGAGCTCTCAAAAGTCCAATCAGTCTAACTTGAAACTTTGGTCATTGGACCATTGCTTGTCAGATGGCAGTCGCTTCAGAGAAAACATCAAAGTTCAGCCGCATCACAGTTAGACTGGAAAGCCGACTCCAACGGAGTCGGGAAAATTATTTATATATTTGATTGATGGCACTCGGTGGAATTTATTCTTATACGTTATTGATAACACACTTGTACTTCTCCACTGTATTTATTATTGTACCTAACCGGTAACAGTTATAAGCTCATAACTGTCAATATAAACCTTTGAAAATGCCGCAAGGCGAAACCGGTTAGGTACAATAATAAATACAATGGAGAAGTACAAGTGTGTTATCAATAACGTATGAGGCGGGGAAAGGAAGAATGACGACGACGGTTGTTATAGGCTAGCCAAGGTGTCGGGCAGCGTGCGCGTGGACGGCGTGACGGCGGGCGTGGCGGGGCTGCGCGCGTGGCGCTCGCGCCTGTGCGCACTGCCGCAGCGGCCCGCGCTGTTCGCCGCGGCGCTGCGGGACAACCTGGACCCCGAGGGGATATACACGGACGCGGACATATACAGGGCGCTCGATCAGGTAACTGCCGCAGCGGCCCGCGCTGTTCGCCGCGGCGCTGCGGGACAACCTGGACCCCGAGGGGATATACACGGACGCGGACATATACAGGGCGCTCGATCAGGTAACTGCCGCAGCGGCCCGCGCTGTTCGCCGCGGCGCTGCGGGACAACCTGGACCCCGAGGGGATATACACGGACGCGGACATATACAGGGCGCTCGATCAGGTAACTGCCGCAGCGGCCCGCGCTGTTCGCCGCGGCGCTGCGGGACAACCTGGACCCCGAGGGGATATACACGGACGCGGACATATACAGGGCGCTCGATCAGGTAACTGCCGCAGCGGCCCGCGCTGTTCGCCGCGGCGCTGCGGGACAACCTGGACCCCGAGGGAATATACACGGACGCGGACATATACAGGGCGCTCGATCAGGTAACTGCCGCAGCGGCCCGCGCTGTTCGCCGCGGCGCTGCGGGACAACCTGGACCCCGAGGGGATATACACGGACGCGGACATATACAGGGCGCTCGATCAGGTAACTGCCGCAGCGGCCCGCGCTCAGAGTTTCGACCAAGTTTGTCTGGATACGTACGCAAAACACCTCATAAACCGCAAGTATCGAACCTCGATTGCCTCTTCATCTCTGCGTGCGTTATTAGGTATTGTACATACTGTCGGAAAAATCAGGTTCGATTTTCACCCAGTCCTAGAAAATAGATGTCGCTGTTAATAGATGGTCTAGAAAGAAGATGGCGCTGTTAATAGATGCTCTGGAAAATAGATGTCGCTGTTAACTAATATATGCTCTGAAAAATAGATGTCGTTGTTAATTAATATATGTTCTGAAAAATAGGTGGCGCTGTTAACTAATATATGCGCTGAAAAATAGATGTCGTTGTTAATTAATATATGCTCTGAAAAATAGGTGGCGCTGTTAACAAATATATGGTCTGGAAAATAGATGACGCTGTTAATTAAAATATGCTCTGAAAAATAGATGGCGCTGTTAATTAATATATGCTCTGAAAAATAGGTGGCGCTGTTAACAAATATATGGTCTGGAAAATAGATGACGCTGTTAATTAAAATATGCTCTGAAAAATAGATGGCGCTGTTAATTAATATATGCTCTGAAAAATAGATGGCGCTGTTAACTAATATACGCTCTAGAAAATAGATGGCGCTGTTGAGAGGTGCTCTGGAAAATAGATGGCGCTCAAATTTGGATAGAAAAAAGTGAATTTTTCGACTGGATTCCTACCCGCGATCTTTATCCCTTACAGAGGGAACTCTCTTACCCTTTAGCCGAAAGTCGTTTATATAAACATCTTTGAGACGATGGCGCTGTTTATAGATGCTCTGGAAAATAGATGACGTTACTTTAATTTTACGAAAGTACTACGTAGTTTAAATTGAAAATTTTATAACTCTTATCTCTCCTAATAGGTAGAACTTCGTGAGATGGTAGCCAACCTCCCAGCGGGGTTGAACACCAAAGTTGGAGACGGAGGAGGCAACCTCTCCGTGGGACAGAGGCAGCTGGTCTGCCTGGCGCGGGCGGCTCTCGCGGGATGCCGGGTTCTCATCCTGGACGAGGCTACGGCTAACGTTGACACTGAGTGAGTTAATAATTTGAACCAAATCATAGATTTAGTCTCAGGTTATTTGTACTATTTTTTTTTCAATTCATCAAGTCTGTTAAAAGTATCTGTAGGGACACAGTAAGTGCATTGTACAGGCACGGCGTCGCTTACGCAGCAAATTCCATTCGCGGCACTTCGGGGCGACTAACGGCAATCCGCGCGAGTTCGACACACCTCGACTTTTCACGAGATAGTAACCCTGTAACCACTAGAATCAGTGATTAAACGGTGCAGTCAAAATTTATGACGAAACTTTTTATTTAACCTTCCTAGCCGTGCAGTTTCGTACGGGAGACACAGGGTCTTCCGGTGGGGACGTAACTGGCACGTGCCGTAATAACTCAACACGCACCTAGCATATGCATTCATCGGGACATACATCCCACATATCCATTGAAGGGAGGAACGAAGTGACTCCTTTAGTCACGTTGCCTACAGTCAGGGTGAATAAAAATCATTGAACTCGCATCATCGTCACTAACCTAACACTTCACGTTAAGTTAGTGTTCTGAGCGGAGAAGCTCAAATCCACGAATCATAGATTATAATATCAAACCAGATAAGCGCGGGTCAGGGCCTCCTGTCTTTCGCGACTTGTTATGGTATATGCCGGGCAGTATAATAACTATATATTCCCGTGCAGGACGGACAAGCATATCCAGCGCACGATCCGCAGCAAGTTCGAGCACTCGACGGTGCTCACCATCGCGCACAGACTCAACACCGTCATGGACTACGACAGAGTCATCGTCATGGACAAGTGAGTCTCCCACCCATTTTATTTTTTATTTTTCTTTATACGGTTCACTAAACTGGACACGGATTACATAGTTGTTTGCTTTAACATTTTTTTTTTATTATTATTTTTTATACTACGTAGATGGCAGACAAGCACACGGCCCACCTGATGGAAAGCGGCCACCGTGGCCTATGAACGTGTGCAACACTAAGGGTGTCACACACGCGCTGCCCACCCTGAAGGGAAAGGGGGAGAGCTGGGAAGGGGTGGGGAGGCTAGGAAGAGGGGGGGAAGGAGGGGTACAGTGAGCTCTGACTACCCTACTTACCGGCGGGAACACAACACGATGGTTATTATGACCGCGGTCTTCTGTAGGGCGGAGGTACTTCCCCAGTTGGACAGCTCATTTCGGACGGGAGATACCGTCGTGTCCTACCTCCGTAACATGCATGCGAGAACTTTAATGATGGGCAGTGTCTGTCCTTCTGGAAGTGAATACTGCATGCAAATCATAATTAAGATAGGGGTACATTGTTGCAAAATAAAGAGAATCATCGAGGAAGCAGCAGTCATTTTGCATGTTCCCTTAGGTAATGCGTCAGTGAGCATATCGATGAGGCAAAAATATCAATATCGTTACAATCGTTATTGTAAGCAGAACACATACGGTACAACAATGAGTGTTGACCCATCATAATTTTCCAAGAGAATACAACATGGGGTTCTTTAAAAAAAGCATTATAAGGTTCCTACAGGATCGGGCAGTACTAGTGTCTGTCTTGTAGACCTCCGGTCTTGTAGACGATCATAGACCAAGGCAACCACTTTCCATCAGGCCATGTGCTTGTCTGTCACCTTAATGGTATAAAAAACATACTTACATATGCTCACGCTTATTTATCGCCGGGGTAGGCAGAGATGAATTTGGACCCGCGTAATATGGGGTGAGCCTATAACCGTATTCCGGGCACTATTGTTTAATCGACGCACACATCTGAGTCTGTGCTGTATAAATCTGTCTGATGTTAAACAGCTCTATCTCTTAGTCACCTTGTACGACACCGCATGGGAAGAAATGGGGTGATCCAAATCTCGTCTGTCGGGTGTAAAAAGCTGTTCTATCAACAGGGGTCGGGTGGCAGAATCTGGTCATCCATATGAGCTGCTAACCCTTACCTCATCACAGCCCAAGGACGGTCCGCCGAGGAGACTCTCACTGTTATCTAAAAGCCAGGTAATGTTTCATGTCTCCTTATTAAATATATTGACATTTTGTAAGTACCATTTGACGATTACGGAGATCAAATTTTGTATTTTGTAGATGAGAATAATAATGTTGACTAGCGAATGGCAGTGTTGTAATACTACGTTTCAACGCCATCTATTGACAGCAAGCTATACTACTAAGTAACTACCGATTCTGAATCACGATATTGAAATACTACCGTTGATTATTGTCATATATACGTTATATTCACACCTTTTTGTATCATCTTCGGTTGTAACCAAAACTGATTTAACATTTTACATCTGACCAAGATGTTTCTATATAAAAGAACCGAATTAAAAAAGCTTTCAGTAGTTTTGTGTCCGTTTCGAACACACATTCTGAGCTGAGTCTGAGCAGGTCATTACATATACCACTAGGCTACCGTCTTATCTAATCATCCATATTATGTTATAATTTTATTCTATGAGTTCATGTATTACCTTTTCAGGCGCCATTAGCGATCCCAGAAAACTTCACGTACGAGCCGAGCAACGAGCAACTAGATCAGAACGAGACGTTCGTTCTCGCGAAGGACAGAATACGCACTTACTCCAACAGGTGACATCTTTTGAGCATAAAGAACGAATGAGTATTGAGCGAATGGATGAATGAGAAATAAATTAAAGAGTAAGTAGGACACGACGGCATATCCGTCCCAATCGAGCAGTCTGACTGGGGAAGTACATCCACCCTACAGAATATCGCCGTTTAATAACCTTGTGTTGTGTTTTCGGTGGTTAGTAGGGTAGCCAGAGCTCACTAGAGAGGTTTTGTGTTGTCAGTGAGAAAACCAAAGGCTTATCCTAATCTTTTCAGCTGACAACACAGAATGTCTCTGTACTTACAGGGGTTGCGGTACGAGTGTTACTCCTCTGGTGTTAAACTCGCCCATAGGTCACGGTAACCACTTACCATTAGGTAAGCCGCGTGCTTGTCTGCGACCTCAAGAAAAAAAAACAAGGTTGAAAGAGAAAGAAAGAGTATGAGTCGAGAGTGTTGACCGATTACGAGGGTCAATAACTCCCCTCTCTCGCCGCCCACATATCCACGGCGCGGTACAGCGGTTACGGTCGATTTATAATAGTATTAATTCTTTCAGATCCGAGGTTTCCGAAGCGGAGTGCAACGGTATCTTCAAGGCGCTGGTCGAGCAGACTGGACAGGAATCTGCCGCTATGTTATACAAAATGGCGGAAGAGGTATGTTTAACTTTTTTTTTATTTTGATTTGGGCATGTACTTTTTAGGGTGACTTAGTAGAGACAAAAAATAAATGTATTTTTTTAAATAAGAAAAAAAATGCTACACATCCTAAAATTTCGTTATGAATCTCTACTAGATGCATTACTTTGGCAAACTTTATTCGATTCCATGGATCCAATTCCACAAAGGAAGACGATTCTCAATTCGCAAGAAACTTTTTTTATGTATATTTAACGTATACTCGAAAACGCCTGAACTAATTTAAGAAAAGATCTTTTTGATTCAAAATAAATCAAAACATCAACATCATAAAATCAAAAGATATTAAGATATTAGTATAAGGATCTATCATATAACATACCATTTAATTTTTACAGAGCTACAAGAAAATGCAAGAATCAAAGAAGAATTCGTGAACTGCAACCACACATTCCTCATGACTGCCATTTTTAATCTTTACATACAATAGTTTAATTTTATGTATAAACAAAATGTATTTATTATCAACCATATAGGAACAAATTTAGAAATATTATGAATGCTCTTAAGTCTAGTATTTATTAGGCAAAATGTTGCGCAACGTTGCACAAAAGGATGCGCAACACCGCTAAACATTGTTGTCTGTCTATGCATGATCGATTGTAGAACAAGAAGCAAACCGCGCGCCATGTTGTGCGGCATGTTGCGAGACATCTGGCAACATCGCGCGTGTTTCCCGACGTTCTTATAAATAATTATGTCAATTTGTATGATAACGAATGCCTTAATCTCAAGGCCTGCATTTTACATAGGTGCTTCCTTATATGTAATCAAAGTTACTTAAATAAACTTAGGCTCTGTTTTAGAATAACAATTCCATTATTATCTACTTATTAGAAGTAAATTATTTAGATTGCAAAAAAAACTTTTAGCTAAAGGTACGTCAATATTACTTACCTTTAGTTATATAACCAAACGGAATATAGCCTATTATTGCAAGGTACTTAAATTCTTACAAGAAATTTATTTATGTTATTTATTTAGCACACACGGACAGACACTACCTTTACAAGCGAACCCCTAATACGATAGTGCCGTAACCTAAAATTATTATTATTATAATTGTTCATAATTATCGCAGGTTTATAAGTGCCCGGTTAATGGCAACAGGCTCGCCACTACATTGGGACTTAAACATAAACTGGCGAAACGTGGGTGCTATATGCTAGCACCTCTGCCTACCCCTTCGGGGATATAGGCCTGAGTTTATGTAATGTTACGTTATGTCATAATTTTTTAAGGGAAATTTTTACAATATTCGAATACAAATCTATCTCATTTTAATATTACAATTATAATATTTATTAAATTATTAATAAACCAACCACTTACATGTGATATACGAAATTAACAGTATTGTCTCAGATTATTGAATTATTTTCTAATTTTATTTGTGTCAATTATAATTTTGTACTTTTATTTATGTGTGAAGTGTTATATTAAATAAATACTTCCAAATTAGTCGAATAAACAGTTTTGTATACATAAAACTACTTAAAAAGAAATACGGAATTTACTCTATTATGAAAATGGAAACTTACTGCTAGGTTAACATTATAATTTCTTTTTTATGTCAATTAGCCTGCCTCGGCTCAAAGAGAGGCACATTGTACGTACCTTTTTTTTACTTGTGCAAAATTCCCACGGATATCAAACTCACCGGAGTCGGTGGGGAGGCTATGTCGGACTCGAACCGACTAAAACGCTCGCCGTTTTTAGGTTTTTACGAGTTGCCGAACGTGAGATAGTAGTCAACATATCCCTCTCACCCGGGCGGACCCCAGTGTTTCGAGATAACCCTTAATTTACAAAAAGTATGAGTATTCTTAACTAAATTTATAAGTGTTAGTTAGGTTACTCGTAAATTAACCTCTCAAATATAACTGAATTTCTAATTAAGTATCTGATCAACTAAGTAGGTAGAACCATACTCACCTCTGGAATTCTAAGTTCATAGCTAATACAGATTTTAAAAGCGTTATTTTATTCATAATTAATTTCACTATATTTTCACACACGTTAAGTCCAAATATAGGAGAAATAAAAATGTTTTAATATAATATGACTTTTTGTATTAAATGCTATACATTTGTGTCAAAGTGATATTTATTCATACTTTAATAATGCCTTATTTAAAGCATAACTAGCATAAAAAGTATCACTCCACTGTAAATAGTAGAAAATCTACTGTCAAACTGCAAATATTTGTGTGCATGAATATGAATATTTGCATTGGTCTGGGTGTTTCTATGTATAATATGTATGTATTTACAAAAAAAAAAGTATCTAAGTATGTTTATCCGCATTCTAGAGCCCATAACGCATATAGAACACATACCATGGGTCTAGGTGACGTTGTGTAGATTGTCCTAGAATATTTATTATTAATTAAAAATGTCTACGAGAAAATATGCCCCAATATATTTGATTCTTGTAAAAAATATGTTTAGTACTTAGCGTGTATGCCAATAGCTTATTGTATGCAATTATAGTGTCAATTATATTATTTAATTTACATTGTGTATTATAATATCTATGTAGTGTGTAGTTTTGTATTATGTTTTGTAGAAATAAATGATTTTATGACCGTTATGTAAGATGCGATATAGAATTAGGCGTTAACAGGCGGAAATCCATTACAAGAAAATTGGGGGAGGGAGAGGAACCACCACTCACCCATGATTTAACAATTCCTACAGTAGCAATAGCAAATTATTACTAACTAAGCCTAATTGTAATAGGAAGGAATGTCAAACCGCACCCATCAAAGTGAGAGATGGTGTTGTATATGCAATATTCCGCAAGTGCGAATCCTCCACCTGCAAAACCTTCGCCTCTACACGAGGCATCTTCAATAACGCTATCATCCGATATGTAATTTAATACGTATATTCCATGGAGAATTGAAGTAAGCGGAGTTGTTGCAAAGGCAATTGAGTCATAAGAATTCAATCGTGTCGAACGGGCGAGATATTGTTAGAAAGGGACGAAGTTTAGGCTCTGACGTCACTCATCAGTTCTAGTGACACGGCATTGGGTACGGATGTCATTTTTCTTAAAAAAATTGCAGAATAAAATAGTTTTCATTGTCTTCCGTCATGAAGTGTGTGGTGTCAGGGTGTAAAAATTGTACAGGAAAACTGTCTAAACATACTGATGGTGTAACATTTCATCTGTAAGTCCCCTGGATTTATATTTTAATTTTTATAAAAAAAATACCCTAATAGAACCATCTAGTGGAGAATAGATGTAAGTAATCTTGTCTTTCATGTATCGTAGTTGTAATAATACTCAATGCGTACTGTGAAATTTTCACAACAATCATTTTGTCTTAGTTCATTAATGATTTCAAAAATGTCGTTTTATTTATAAATAGTTAATTTAACTGAAATTTCAAATTTTAAATAAAGTTAACTAGGCCATCTACCGGGCTATGACTAAACCATGTAAAGAAACTAAATGATTTGCCCTTATACCAACAGATGTTCCAATTTTCAAAAACAATACCACTATTTAAAATAAGTGTTGTTTATTATTATAGCGAGACCACTTCTATATTTACTTCTAAATGCAATATTTATTCTTCAAAAATGGGCTGGGCGAGTAATTTATAATTTGGGCCCAAGAATCTTCCTCCGAGATAAGTTTAAGGAAATAAACATTCTCATCGTAGCGCTTAGTGGCCAGTAGTCAAACTACAATGAAAATTGCATGTCACGTTTGTTTCCAGTTTCGCTATGTTCTGGTAGATGGATTTCTTGAAAGTAGGAGGGGTTTAAACAGAGGGGTACAAGCACGCGGGTGGAGGGGTGTGATTACATGTCCCCGCGCGTCTCCCTTCACACCCGCAACTGGCCACGCATTTTTGTATAGAGAAATCTAACTGTTACATCTCCGTCATCTATATAGTTCGGTCCTCCGTGGTGTATTCTAACAGAAATGGTAGGTAGAGCGGCCATTTAATATAACAGCGTAACGTAATTCAAAATACAGAGTATGTAATATGCGTCTATGTTCATCGGTGGAATCTATAAAGTTATTATTATTAGCGTAAATAGAGCAAGTTTCCTCATTACCGCGTTACCGAATTTAAAATGTCAAATTTATTTATGACAGCCGGCTGTATCTGAAACGTTGATAGATGTATAAAAAAACGTTTAATCGTTCATATTTATACTCTGTGTTTTTCTCACACTTAGGTTATGTGTAAAGATCACTGCCACACTTGCACACTTTCTCCCTCTATGTTATCTATATGTATAGAAATGAATCGCGAAATATGTTGGTAAACGCATAACTCGAAGACGGCTGGACCAATTCGAGTAATTCCTTTTTTTATTTCTTCCTTAAACTCTAGGGAAGGTTTTTATGGAGCAGTGGAAACGGGATCAGAAGTCCACGCGGGTGAGCCGCTGGCAACAACTAGTTACTAATAACTTTATGGCGAAATAAAACTTAGTCGAACAACATTCGGTTGTAAAATTATTTATTTTTACAAATATTTATTTTTTGTTCGTTGTAGTGAGTTTTGTCATCGTACAAAAACGGTCGATAGTGTCACAACACTAGGCGCTATGATAGTGATGTACTTAATGTGATATATATTAGCGAATAAATATATTTTTAATAATGTGTATATTATTTTATATCCTACTAGCAGATGAGTTTTGTAATATCTCTGGTTCTACTCAACCGATTGCAAACAAACGTAAGATTGTAAGACCTTTTTAATATTGAAACTCGTCGAAATTTGTTCAGTATTTTCTGCGTCCATCGAGATCAAACAGACTAACAAACAAACAACACTTCCGAAATATTTGTGTTCAGATTTTCTTTATATGTCTAATGCACAAACATGTCTACTTTACTATTATTCTGATAAACAGAGGTTAAGAACGGAAGTAAGCATTTGTATAATCTTGAGTTCATTATAAAATATAAGTCAATCTCTCTCCAATAGATGGCGTAGGGATCTAGTTAAGTGGCGACATCTTTTCGTTATCGCTGAGTGTTTATGTACCTATCTAATCTAACAGGGTTTTGTTCGGTCGTCAATAGATGGCGTTAGAATCGAGAAACCTAATGGAACGAAGTCTTGTTTAATCGCTAGATGGCGTTAGAACCGAAAGACCTAATGTAACAGGGTTTTGTTCAACCGTCAACAGATGGCGTCATCTATTAAATTGCGGTTCGGTAAACCTCCTTCAACTTGATGTGAGCCTAGTACTTTTGTACTGGTCGTAGACAAATGTTTAACATACTTTTGTTCTATTTCGTCATATTTTCTGCACAGATTAGGGTTGTGCGATAGTTCGATAGAGCTCCTTGAAATTTCTGTACGCCTAGTACTTTTACTTGTATAATGTGTCTTTTGTTCTTCTAGTTTGTCATTGAATTTTGGGTTCAATGAAGTTTCTTTAACTCTCTGTGACCCTAGTACAAATCTGTGAGCCTAGTTCTTTAGCGATTGTCGTGTCGTATGAGTAGGGATCGATTGAAGTGATGATTATAATATAACAGGGTTTTGTTTAACCCTCAACAGATGGCGTGAGGATCAAAAGACCTTAACAGGGGTTTGTTTAACCGTCAACAGATGGCGTCATCTAATAAATTGCAGTTCGTTAAGGTCCTCTAAGTTTCTGTGAGCCTGGTACTATTGTGTCTGTTGCAGACAATGTTCGACATATTTTTATTCAACTTTTTCATACTTTCTTGCACAGAAAAAGAAGGTTGTTCGATGCAGTTCCTTCAATTTCTGTTAGCCTAGTGTTTTCGTTATTAACTAGTTAATAGTTACTGATTAGTTCAATGAAATTCCTTGTTTCTGTCCTTCCGGCCGCCAGGTTCTACGAGATTATTTTCTTGTGCCCTAGGCCTTGTTCCGTAAGCCTGGTACTGAGGACGAGGGTCACAGTAATGCATATTGTGTCAGTTAAGGAATTACGTCGGACTCGAACCAACATTAACGCATGCCGTTTTGAGTTTTCAGTTGCAGGTTACCCCAGATGGCCTCTGCTGCCATCTGCCGTCATAATCCCCAGGCGTGGGCGGGAATCCCGTTGACAAAGAGCTGTAGCCGACGGCGATTGGAACCTTTTACTAGAAATAGTTGTGAGAAAGCTCGTGCAGCAGTACGATGACTCGAATGTCGATGACTATAAACTTTTCTCCTGTATTAAGTTTTTTTTATATTACTTAAGTAAGCTATTGCTCAAAAAGCTGCGACCCCTTCTCTTCAAATGTCGTCTAGAACCTAGATTGTCACTGACGAAGATATTAATAAAAACACAATATCAACCAGGAATCACACCATTTATTTAAACATTGGTCCCATTCAATAACATAACCATAGTAAAATAATGTGTATCGTGAAATATCGCTGAGTGGATACCGCACGAGATACAACACAGTATAATATATCAAACTCGAGAATCATGTGAAGATGCTATCATGCCTAAGAATGTCTTCTTAATCAAAAAACCCTTTCTAGAACTACATTTTTGAAATAACTCCAGTTTCTGAGGTTCATACAAGTACAGTGTAATTGAAACAAAATATTGTTAGAAAGTAAAAAGGTTTTTATAATTAGATAACATTTAAATAAAAAATTGAGTATTATACCTAACAAACTGACCCGGTAAACATAGTACTGCCATTTTTTACCGCGTGGTCATATCCCGTTACCACTGCACCATTACACAAACCTTGTCCTGACTACACAATAAAAAACCAATTTAGTGCAGTCGCTAGGAAGTTATGTGCGTAAATATTGGGAGTGTCATTTCTATTAACGAGAGGCATGATGTACATTTTCACATTGATTCTCCTAGCGCGATTATAGGATCATAATAGCCATATTGCAACTAATAAAAAACAAGTTGGGACTCTATTACAGTTTAAAATCGTATGCAACTTTTTCGTCATTTCGTCGTCGTGAAGTCCTTTTTCGCGGAAGTTTTTCGCGGATAAGGTGTAGACAAAAAAAAATAGCAAAAAGTTTATTCTACGCGTTCAATGGCTGTTTAACGAAAGACGTAATTATATGCAGTCTGTAAAACTGCAAATTTGATTAGCAGAATCAGAAAGTAGGTTGTCGCACACAATCATATTGGATATGCTATTTGCTTTGATACCTTATGCCTTTTCCGTGTGACTAACGCATAGGAAAAATCGTGCGATATTTCTCTTTAAAACTTGAAACATATTAATTATTTAATCGCATAAAATCTCATTCTTATTCTCAAAATGACTGCTGAAGTGTGCATTATAATGCATTACAGAGATTCGAAAATTCGGATACTAATTTTGATGCACATCATGGCAGCCATTTTGAGAAAATAATTTAATGTTCAACAATTTTCATTTGCCATAATAGAGTCCGACATTTATTTAAATTTTGTACCTTAACACTTTTTGGATGACATTGAAGAATATGTTTTTTAGAGTATTAAAAAGAATAGTTAAAGAAAGTATTTCTTTGGTATACTATAATACCACCAAGATTTGCTTATAAGTTGCCTTTAACAAAATATCTTTGGTAAAATAACACAAATATGTTCGTTGCAGGAGGGCACTTACCCGATGAGTCTATAAACAAAAAATATCATAACACATGTTCAAATCATCATCATCATCATCATCATCATTCTTACCCTAAGCCCGGCACCATTCGAAACTGTCACCTCGAAATCCGGTGTCCGCATTTTTCTAATCTAACTGCGTTGTGGCTGAACTTCGATATTCTCCGTGAAGCGACTGCCATCCGGCCTCCACAACCTATATAGGTACAGGCGATATCGGAATAATACAGTTGGACCAGTTGCTGGATTTTTAAAGGTTGTAACTACCCGCAATGACTGCCATAGATGTTCGTATGGCAACCAAGACCGACGGCTTAATAGCCATAAATATTCAGGCTTCCAAATATTTGTAATGAGCGGGAATCAAACCCTCACCTCCTACGTAGCAGTTGTATACACAACCGCCACGCCACAGTCGTTGTATTTGTATTTTTTTTAAATAAGTTCAATGTTATTGACTTCCAAACAGTGTTAAGGTACTAACAACAAATATATATAAACAATTGTATACAAAAAGGAATGTTTTAGTGCAACTTTGTACCATGTACAGGTTTAAAATCATATACATATAAGTTTTGTATACAATAATACAATGTATAATATACATAATCACATTATACAAGTGATATAATTGCATTTCAAATGAATTTATTGCTAGAAAAATTGCTTTGCGACAAATTTACATTGTACAGTACATCAAGAAGAAGAAAGTCTTCTCATAAATGTGCTACATTAAAAGCCGGCGACTGTACATGTATATAACGTTCTAATGTATATATTTTATATATACATAACAACAAGAATTATCATGTAAGATATTATTTTGTACTAATGCGTTTCAAATGAGTTGATAATTGTGGTAATGACATTTTGATTTGTGTCGCTAACTTTTTTAAATATAGGACTTGTTGACTTCACCCCGCCTGATGTTAAGCTGAAGGTAAAGTCACATAAAAGAGGGTCACCATTACAAACACGTACAGTGCTACAATGGTGGAGTCGCTTAAAGGACCCGGGACTGTAGGAAGAAGGAAACACGTGAGCTGGTGAAGAATTCCAAGACTTAATGGTGCGGCAGAGGAAAGACTCACCGAACCGCCTGGTTTTTAATGAAGAAAATTTAATATATAATAAAATGTGGTATGTACTTAATGAAAAGAAAAGAAAATACCAATCGAATTGAGAACCTCCTTTTTTTGAAGTCGGTTAATAAATACGTATAGTATAAACCTATCCGACTTAGACATTCTGTTAGCTGTACAATGTTGATTACGGAGTGAAGATGCCGCGCTCGCCATTATCTTGTCATTTGAAACGCATAGTTACAATAACAGCCTATAATAAAAAGCTATGCAAATAATAACAACAGAATAGGACGGACCTATATTCATACAACTTTAGTAAACCAATAGTTAACTAACACGAGGTGTGCGTTACATTTTTGAGAAATAAAAAACTTTAAAAAATTGTCATGTTTTTTTTACAAGTATAGTTTCATTGCCAAGATATATAACAGAGAAAATTTAAGGTAGGGTAATTTTTTTTAAAGAGGAGTTCGATTATACTTTGAAGTAAGCGTTACATGGCGGAAATTCATCACAAGAAAATATTATGACAGGGGACTCACCACTCACGGTTTAATATACACTCTGTAGCGCTTTTGAAGAACACGTATCGAGGATTGTTCTACGCAAGCAAGCAAGCAAGGTAAGCAGTGTTTTTACTTGCATTAATTGATTATAAGTGATATTTTGCTAATGGGATTGCTTAACCGTGTGTGAGTGATGGGTTCCCTTTCCACCTCCAATAAAATTTCTTGGGGTACGATTCTATAACCCCTCGTATTTACCAAATTTTAAAATATGAATTTGACAAGTTGCAACATGTCTACAGACTTCAGTGTGAACATGTTGCAACTTGTCAAATTGAAAGAAATAGTATTTGAGACAGTCTCAATACTAAAACAAGTAATTATGTTCTGATAAGTCTTAAACAAGTTTTGTTGCAAACATGTTCACTTGTTTTTTTAATAAAATCGAGGGGGAAAGAAGAAAATATTGCAAAATGGAGTATCTATATTACAAGTTAAAATATAATGGCTTGTAAATTTTTATATTGAAACAAGTGCTTTATACAATCATTACAATATATGATTGTGATATGGGAATAAGTAGAAAAATTGTGATATAACAAATCTTTATCAGTTGTTAATATACAGAACTTTGATAAAACATCCGAAACTTAGGCCCTACTGTAGCTTTTTCTTCGGCAAGAATATTAGCAGCTAAAATTACTAATATTCCATCTAACCCCTCTAGCTAAGCTCTATGGCTTGTGATAAGGGTGGGTTCGCATCGCTAAATGTGTTCAATATTGGGGTAATTACGCAATTAATTAGTAATTACGGATGTCTCTTCGAAAACCTTTTTGAACTTAACAGAAATAGTTTGGCTTGGAAACTATATAGGCTAATTTATTAAATTCAGAACTTAAAACCACACGCCTATTCGTGTATTTGTAACTGCAAAACTTATATCTAGACCTAAACTAAAAGCTTGTGATATGGGTTCTAGAACACGAAGAATATTTTTTGTTCCCGGTGGAATAGTATTAGGCCACACCTTCTTTCCATGGGTTTCGTAGATGACGAAGACATAAAACAAATAGTCGATGATAAAGTAACCACTTGACGGTAATAGGAGACCTAAAAATCATAGCCACATATGTAGGGTGTTAATATATCTCTGCCTACCCTTTTAAAGATTTAACATGCGTGAATATTATGTATATACATTTCTTCCACTGGGGCTGTGTCTAAAACAGTTTATGTATAAAGTGTTGCAGTTACAAATCAAATCAAATCAAATCAAATCAAATATTATTTATTGTGAAAATGGGTTACAAAATGATGTTAAAAATGGTATAAAGCTTCTCCATTCTCCACCTCCACAAGCGCACAGACAGACATACATTCACACAAACTACAGCCCCAAATAAATATAATTATCTTAATTAATTTGTTCCTCTAATGGCTACTAAATAAATATATTAATGTTCCATTTCTAACGCTGACAATTTTCTTATTAATTCGGACCGCTGAGATGGTGTAAGTTCCTGAAATAGACAAATCAAAATAAAATATTAAAACATCATCATTCTCTGAACCTTTTCCCAACTCAGTTGGAGTCGGCTTTCCAGTCTAACTGTGATGCGGCTGAACTTCGATATTCTCCGTGAAGCGACTGCCATCTGACCTCCACAACCAATAGTCCAATGACCAATGGTGATATCGAAGTTCCAAGTTAGACTGGTTGGACTTTTGAGGACTCCAACTACCCGTAACGACTGCCACAGATGTTTGTATGACAACCGGGACCGACGGCTTAACGTGCTCTACGAGGCACGACCAGACCAGTGCAAACAGCCATATTCATGCATACAACTTTTTGCACTGATCGGGGATCGAACCCGCGTATCAAGTGCACGATTGGTGGCGAAATGTGGGTGTTTAATACACCTCTACGTACCTACTGTATTGGGAATTACGGATGTGAGAATATTCAATCATATATTATCAATCTATCCTATTCCATTCTATAAAACAATTTGCCATTTTCTAGGGCCCCACATAACTTCACATAACTACACTATGAGGTACGGTAAGCTGCAAAAGTGCATGGATAGCTTAAGATCGATAATCCTATGAACTTTCAAACCCCAGTTTATAAAAAAATAAACTAGATGGCGCCAGTGGTTTTACTAGCTATAAGCGTATTATTAGTAGTAAATAGTAGCAAAAATATTTGGTTAACTCAGATCAAGGATAATAGAAATAGCGACGATGTTAGCGAACGAACAAACTAGCAAGTCACTGAGTTTAAGCAGCTATTAAATAAACTGAACTACCCACGTAGTTCATTTAATTATAAATTAAGTTCATCCTCTAAGATTAAAACATTAAGTTAAACTAAAAAATCTAGTAATATTCTATTTCAATGCATGATTAATTTGTGTTTGTATAAATTGATAATATAGAAAAAGAAGTGAAAATGATGTTTCGTATATAATAAACTACTGTGATAGTTTTTCTTACATTTGAAAAGTAGCGCGGCGCCATCTAGTGAGATATTTATGAACCTTACTACTTCGTCAACAGATGGGGTTGAAGACCGGCGCAAACGATTTAGTTTTTGTAATGTCCATGCACTTTTGCAGCCTACTGTACATTGTCACGAAGTTTGCCGGCCCCTACTATGGAGTATACGTACCAGCACCAATTTGTTGACGGCCTGCAGCAGCGCGTCGTGCTGTATGGCGCGGAGGTTCCTCTCCAGCACCGAGGAGTCGTCCCCGACCTGCGCCTCCAGCCACAGGCAGACCGCCTCGTTGTCCAGCTCCCACTGGTGGGACTGTGGGCACAAGGGATATAACATTAGTGTCCAAATCATAAATCACTACATAGTATAAAATAAAGTAGCGTTTTCTGTCCCTATTTTTCTTGTCCCTTTGTATGCTTAAATCTTTAGAACTACGCAATGGATTTTGATGCGGTTTGTTTCAATAGATAGAATGGTTAAAGAGGAAGGTTTATATGTCTATAACATTATGCTACGACTAACAGGTGCGGAGCAGGAATGAAAAGTGTTGCAAAAACGGGGTGACGCAGACGAAGTTGCGCGGGTCAGCTAGTAGATTATAAATCAGTCAAAAAAGTAAGCGTCCTTTAGGGAGTTTTGGCGGGAACGCGAAAAGTGTCATAGCGCTGCAGTGTTTTATTTTCTAAATTTGGTGTGCATTCGAGTTTTTATGTGAAAAAATGGTGGAGTTTTAGACATAACGGCTTGGACAAAGCACATAAATGTAGGAGAGTGGAATATTGACAGTGAATTGTGATTTTTCGTGTTGGTGTCAAAATCTCCCTAAGAAAAGCTTCTAGTAGTCTCCACTACTTTACTAAGGCAACTATCATCATCATCATCATCATCATCATCATCATCATCATCATCATCATCATCATCATCATCATCATCATCTTCATCATCATCATCATCATCATCATCATCTTCATCATCATCATCAACAATCATTCCAACAATACTTATGACAAAATATAAGAAAATTCCCAACTCGACACTGGCAAGATTGTCCCCTAAATTTAAAGAAGAAGAAGAAGAAGCGTTCTTTAGGCGGGGCGTGGAAAAGCATCTGATGAGGCCGTCAAGCTGAGCGCCACCATTGTAGCACTGAACGTGTTTGTAATGGTGACCCTCTTTCATGAAACTTTTAATTTCGGCGCCCAGTAGCACTAGGATGAAATCTTATCGAATTCGTAATGTTAAGGTTACGAGAGAACGGAGCATTGTGATTGGCAGTCTGCCTCTTGCGAGCCTGTGTGCGTGTGTAGCCCGCCAATCGCAATGCTCCGTTTTGTCGATACGATAGTATTTCGTGCTAAGGCCACTGGTCCATGGAGTCGGCAGGCCTGACGGCGGCCTGCACGCGCCGCTCCTGTGTCACTGTGTCACTGTGTCACGTGTCACTGTGTCACTGTATCACCCCGCCCGGTCGTACCTGCGTCTCGCCGCGGTCCTCGGTGAACCAGCGCCGTAGCGTGGCGGCGGCGGCGCCCTGGTCCATGGAGTCGGCGGGCCTGACGGCGGCCTGCACGCGCCGCTCCTGTGTCACTGTGTCACTGTGTCACGTGTCACTGTGTCACTGTATCACCCCGCCCGGTCGTACCTGCGTCTCGCCGCGGTCCTCGGTGAACCAGCGCCGTAGCGTGGCGGCGGCGGCGCCCTGGTCCATGGAGTCGGCGGGCCGGACGGCGGCCTGCACGCGCCGCTCCTGTGTCACTGTGTCACTGTGTCACGTGTCACTGTGTCACTGTATCACCCCGCCCGGTCGTACCTGCGTCTCGCCGCGGTCCTCGGTGAACCAGCGCCGTAGCGTGGCGGCGGCGGCGCCCTGGTCCATGGAGTCGGCGGGCCGGACGGCGGCCTGCACGCGCCGCTCCTGTGTCACTGTGTCACTGTGTCACGTGTCACTGTGTCACTGTATCACCCCGCCCGGTCGTACCTGCGTCTCGCCGCGGTCCTCGGTGAACCAGCGCCGTAGCGTGGCGGCGGCGGCGCCCTGGTCCATGGAGTCGGCGGGCCGGACGGCGGCCTGCACGCGCCGCTCCTGTGTCACTGTGTCACTGTGTCACGTGTCACTGTGTCACTGTATCACCCCGCCCGGTCGTACCTGCGTCTCGCCGCGGTCCTCGGTGAACCAGCGCCGTAGCGTGGCGGCGGCGGCGCCCTGGTCCATGGAGTCGGCGGGCCGGACGGCGGCCTGCACGCGCCGCTCCTGCTCGTTCTGCCGCAGCAGGCGCCGCAGCCGCCAGTACAGCTGCGTGCGCGCCGAGCGCCACGGGATGATGTCCTGGGAACCGAGGCGTTACATTCACTCGGCTACTCACGGCCTCTGTGGCGTGGCGGTCGAGAACGCGACCGCCACGCGGGGGCGTGGCTGCAAATATTCGTATGCACGAATATGCACATTTGCATTGGTACTTTCAGAGAGCACGTTAAGCCATCAGTCCCGGTAGCTATACGAACATCAATGACATGATTGATGCATGGGAGAAAAATTAGGGTGCCATTGGTATTTTTTGTGATTTATCAAAGGCATTCGATTGCGTTGATCATGAGACTTTTGTTATTAAAGTTAGGTTATTATGGTGTCTCGAATAGCTCACTTAGCTTACTTAGGTCTTACCTCACTGACATAGTACAAAAAGTAAACGTTAATAGCACCGATTCTTCTGGCACCCCGCTAGTCATGGGAGTACCCCAAGGTTCGATATTAGGACCCCTGGAAGGAAGCGGTTGCACCAGAACGAGAACTTCGCTTTGCGATTCAGGATCCCAGTGACGTAGCAGTTAGTCTTGCTGTCACTAGATGGCGCTGGGTACATGTGGTAACGCCATAGTTTAGTAATATTTCATCTGAATGCAGATTTTTTTCTTTTTTATATTCGATAGGCTCGCGTTTGACCACAATTTCACCTGGTGGTAAGTGATAATATGGTCGAACGGTGGAGCAAGCTTGCCTAGAAGTAACCTATTCACTATAGCCTTGAAGACTTCTAAGTTATAGCTATCTGGCAACACAGATTCGGGCAGAGCGTTCCATTCTTTAACTGTATTATAATAAACATATAATACTTACAAATATACAGCCTTTCTCTAACATCCTCTCAGCGGTGTCGTGTAGCTCCGCGAACTGGACTGCGATCTATAAAGATAAATACTTAAATAGAATAAATAAATAAATAATAAATATTCTATACTCCATTTGTTTAGATACTTAAATAAAGGTTAACAATCTTGTGGTAACTTTTAATAAAACACACGTTAAAGAAATAAACTAGGCTAACTAACTAACTTACTAACTCACTAACTAACTCACTAACTAACTAACTAACTAGTGAGTCGATACCAGTTTTTAGTCTGTAAAATGCATTTCTAAGCAGAAAAGTATTTTTATACTGAGTTTTTGAACAAAACATACTAAAAATACAGCCCAAGATTTGTTTACATTTCTTTATGTACCTAAACAAATGAACTATAGGACAATCTACACAACGCCACCTAGACCCAGCATACAGCATACCTGGTAAGCATAGTTCAACTAGCTTGTGTTATGGATTCTAGAATGCGGAATATATACCTACACACATAATACATATAGAATACATACAATCACACATCTATCTATACTATCATATAATTAGCTATACTAGGTAATTACCTCGTGGTATATAGGACTGAGTTCCTTTTCACGACTCTTTGCGGTCTTCTCAGCGGCTAATAGTTCTGTTTCCAATTCGCGTACGCGTGTCTCGGCTGAAACAAACCAACATGCGTTATCTATACTATTATACAGGGTGTAACAGGAACACTCCCGATGCCGAAGGTCTCAAGCCCCTTGTACTCCTCGTAACAACATAGGGCATTAAAAAATTAAGGCGACGCAATTTCGCCAGGGGCCTTCGGTTTCACACGCTCACCGAGTGCCTGGCGTGGGAGACGCCAAGGCGGGTCCTAGTGACAGCCCTAGGGGTGGGAGTTGTCTCGCTCGCCACCTTGCTCACGGTGATGGTACGATGCGCGAATGCTTGGGCAGCCGCCGCCTCCTTCTGCGAGCAAGTAATGCTCGAAAAGGAGGAGGCGGAGCGGGTCCGGAAAAGACTCCGGGCCCGCATTGCCCGCGATGAGCGGAGGCGACTCGGACGTCGGAGGTCGCAAAATGACCTCCGTCCCCCATGAGCGCGGGCCTGGGGGTGACGGGTGGAGCCGCCGGTCACCCTAGCAGAAGCAGGCCACGGCGATGGCGCAAATGCCACCCCATACCCAGGCGCTAGATGGGGACACCATGGTCCCCACATTAGGGGAAGAGGGTCATCTCAACAGAGATGTCCCCGGGTCTGCCGGGGTGCGAGAGATATGTCTTGTATAATCTCACCTCCGGCAATCAAGGACCCATGGACGGCGTGCGTTTTGGTCGGTTCGAGTCCGACATAACCACCTCCATCGGTTTCGGTGGAGCTGGTATCCGTGGGGATTTTGCACACGATAAAAAAAAAAGGGGGCCTTCGGTTTAGGGACTGTTTCCCTTACACCCTGTATATGTCGAAGCGACAGCTCAGAAAGATCAAATCGACATTGCGAACGGTTCTATTTCCAATAAATCAGGATGGTAATCACATGAGAGGGTATTTCGAAAATAATTTATTTACTTAGGTTATAGTTACGTATACTATACTTCATAACTACATAAACTTTGTTAGGTGAAATCGCGAAGAATGCTTACAATATGTTAGGATTTAAACTAGACTTAATATTAATCACAATCCGGCAGAATGCAGTGAGGTTAGCTGTTTTATGAGCACTTCGCGTCGCGTTTAAAAAGACCGCCACTGTCAACGAAGTGTCATTTACATGTCACAACTAAACACAACTAAATACACTCAAGTATAAGCCCCGCAAGTTGATATTGCGACGGAACCTTGTCAAAATAACAGCTACGTGACGTCATTCGCTGCATAAAATGCTATCTGTCCATAGCAAAAAAAAATGGTGATAAAAAGTAAATAAGCTAGGTTTATGGGTTTATATGTATTTTATAATTTTATTAATTACAATGTTTAAACTCTTTATACCTCACCATATTTTGACAAATAAACTTTCATTTCATTAAATTTTAACAAATTTAAAGGAACGAGTATTTTTTATTACTACTTTACCAGTCTAACTGCTGATTTATCTTAACTTGGATATTTTCTGTACGCTTAAGGGCGCCAACAACAAAACAACAAAAGGCTCTAACAAATAGATACTCGATGCGCGTAAGCAGTAAGCACGTAAGCGCGGGCTTGCCTTGCGAACGGTACTGACGATGCGAAGACGACTACGTCACAAAGATGGCCGCCAATCGCAATATCAACTTGCGGCGCTTATATTAACCAATGTTGCCACATACAATAAAACTTAATTCAAACATTTATCTTATTATTTATGCTGTTGATTGATAGATCATGGAGAATGCCGCAAGGCGAAACCGGTTAGGTACATTAATAAACACAGTGAAGAAGTACAAGTGTGTTATCAATTATGTACAGACATATTATTTATCACTTGGTATTCGTCACATTCACATACTATGCTCTTCGACATATATGTATTTGATTGGTTACATTATTATTATCGTCTCTAAACATATTTTTGAATTCTATATTTTTATAATATGTTTGAATTTTTGTCTATTTGTCAGCAAAAAACTGTCTGACTCAGTCTGACTTAGGCTAATTTTTTTTATGTTGCTGCATATCCTGCCACATACGGCGTGCAAATTATTATTACTGTTTACAATTATTAACATTAGCGCATCAAAAACATGTCATACGGAAAAAGGCTTGCCAAAATAACAGCTTAGTTACAATAGAAAATAGTGTCAATAAATTATTAAAATTAAAATACGCATTCAAATATTCTATATCCTGTCCTCACAGCCTGCCAAGCCTAAAAAATTGCAATCATGTGCAAAAGTCGCGATAATCGGAATATATGTGGGCTGAATTATTGCTTTACTAATAAAATTGAGTACACCATCTTACCTTCCCTGCCGACGTCTGTCCTCACCAAACTATCGTCTATAGAGCCTCTACGATCCAAACTCTTGGATATATCTTTAATCTGTTCCTTCAGTTCTGAAATAAAAGATCATCTCAGTTAATATTTCATAAAATTCCTCAGGATTTGGTTGACTTGCCACTTAATAAATTCAAAATTAAAATGAAAAAAGTACAGTAAAAAACTATCTCCATCACCGGAAAGGTGGGTAGACCGAGAAACTTTTATATTTGTCTTCTAGCAGCACGAGTATGACTAGTGTTACAAACGTCCATAGGCCACGGTAACCATTTTCCATCAGTCTACCACTTAAATGGTATAAAAAAATCGTGGGGATGAGATGAATCCGCACGAAAAGAAAAAAAGAGAGCCAATGATAAAACATGTAATTAAAACTTTATTAATTTGAGATAATAGTTTTCCCGCAAAAATTAAGATCAAATATCTGAAATGTGATTATAGATTGACATGGTCCTTTACATAGTCACTGTTAAATATATCGGGATATTTACCATGTTTGTTGATTTTATTGAACAACCGATATTTCGGCGCTGTTGCAAGATATCCCGATATTATATATATTGAACTGACATCTTAGAATCTAATCAAAACTATCTAAACTTGACATTAATATTTTAGTATTTGGGAATCCTAACGTCTCCCTGGGGAAATAGGGGAGACTTCAGGCCGAATAGAAAACCATAAAAAGGAGTTTACATATCTCCCCTCACTGAGTGGAGACGAACGACGGATCGGAAGAACATAGTATGTACCATAAGCAGCCTGAAACCATCTATAGCAACCTGTGTTCACGAAATAACTAAATGAAATGACTATCTGAAATGTGGTTACTTACCGTTGATCCTGGCGCCAACCCTGAGCAGTACAGGGTCGAGGCGGTGCATCGTCTTGAGGATGTCTCGCTGCTTGAACTTCACCTCCACCGTGCCTTCCGCCTCGAGGACTCCACCTCTGTAAACATTGACTTGACTAAATGTTGACGCGAATTTTTTTTTTTTTTTAAAAGAATATTAGCAACCGAAGTTACTAGTATTCCCTTTAACCCCTCCAGCTAAGCTCAAAGACGTGTGTTAGGAGTGGGTTCACGTCGTTAGTGTAATGGCCAGGATTCGAACCCGGGACCTCTCGATCGTAAGGCCTCCTTAACCATTAAGCTACCGCCGATTCTATTTGCAGCTATCCAAAGAGTCTATCATGATTGTTAAAACGCAGGCGAAACAGGAGGATGATAGATTAGCCCCATGGCATACCATGGAATCAATAAGGAGTCTAATTGCGTTGCGTGTTAGTTAATTTTCGGTGAAGCGACCGCAATATGGCCTCCACATCCTGTAGGTATGGGCGATATCGAAGTAGTGCAGTTAGAGCAGTTGTTGAACTTTTTAAGGCTCTCAACTACTTGAAATGACTATCATAGATGTTTGTATGACAATGAAAACGACGGCTTAATACTCTCAGAGGAACTACAATACCAATCCAAATAGCCACATATTTGCATCGAGCGGGGATCGAACCAGCGTCTCCTGCGTAGCAAATGCAGAGAGAAATAGTATTACAAACACAATTATTATAGGTTGATTTGAAGTTTATTTTGAGGTGCTAGCACCCACATTTCGCCAGCTTATGTTTAGGTCCCAATGTAATAGATGGCGAGCCTTATGCCATTAACCGGGCACTCATACACCTGCGATAAATACACACATAACTTCGAAAAGCATCGAAAAGTCATTGGTGTGTGCCATGGTAAAACCTGGGATCGCACCCGAGACCTCGTCTCAGCAGTCCATTACCCATACCACTAGGCTACCGCGGTGTCGGTCGTATTTTTTATGTCAATAATTATAGTGTATTAGGAGTACTACCAGGGGCCTTTGGCTTGCCTCCCCATACCCGGGAACTGTCTCCCCATACCGGGGACTGGACGGGGACACCGTGGTCCCTACACCCGACGGGGGTCATCTTGAAAGAGACGGCCCCGGGTCTGCCGGGGTGCGAGGGATATGTTGACTACTATCTCACCTCCGGCAACTAAAGACCCAAAGATGGCGTGCGTTTTGGTCGGTTCGAGTCCGATATAACCTCTCCAACCGCCCTCGGCGGAGAAGGGGGGTATCCGTGGGGATTTTTCGCACAAAACAAAAAAAAAAGAGGGCCTTTGGCTTTGAGAGTGTTACCCTGAAACCCTGTATCATCATCACTACATAGTATAAAATAAAGTCGCGTTTTCTGTCACTATTTTTCTTGTCCCTTTGTATGCTTAAATCTTTAGAACTACGCAACGGATTTTGATGCGGTTTGTTTCAATAGATAGAATGGTTAAAGAGGAAGGTTTATATGTATATAACATCATGTTACGACCAACAGGTGCGGAGCAGGAATGAAAAATGTTGCAAAAACGGGGTGACGCAGACGAAGTTGCGCGGGTCAGCTAGTAATATACTCGTATATGGCAGAAACAGTTGTGTAAAACAATCTCACCGTGCTTCAGGGTCGGCATACATCTCCATCCGGAGGCTGTTGACGCTGGGGTCCACCACGGCCCAGGCCCCCCCGCGCAGCTCGGCCCCCGGGGGGATGTACACCAGCACCGGGGCAGTTGCCCCCCGGAGAGCGCGGACTATCTCCGCGCCGAACTTCAGGATTTGCTCGTACATGTCTATGAAAATAAATAATTATGAATTGAAGTCTAGAAATTAAGAAAAGAGTTAATATTTTATGGTATTCTACACAACGGTATCTAGACCCAATGTAAGCGTTAACTATCTATTCAGATTTAGATGGGAAAAAATAAAGCTTCGACAGTATTCGAACCCGCGATCTTTCCCTTATTGGGGGAATGCATCTTCAGGCGATGGTTATATATAAGATAATTTCGAATGCTTCAGACGCGGCTTCGTGGCTCAGCCGTTAAAGAATTCTCCTGCAAGGGAAGATCGCAGGTTCAAATCTCGTCGAAGCATCCACTTTTTCCGATCTAAATTCGAATTGAAATGGCATATTATTTGCTTTAAAAATTTCATTATAATAATATAAGCTATCTAGATTTTCTTATAGGTTCTAGAAAGCGGATATATAGATGCACTCAGACCAATATTAAACAGTCAGGGACTGTAAGATATGCCAGTGGCAATTTCACCCTCGACAACTGAATGATCCAAGACAGCGGCGTGCGGTTTTCATCGGCTCAAGTCTGAAATAACCACCCCACCGGCTCCAGCGAGAATGTATTCGTGCATATAATTATTTACACTGAGTGGGAATCAAACCCACGACCTCCGATAAAGCAGCTATTGATGTATCAAGCGCAGTATGTCCCCACACTCACCCTTCTGTCCCCCGCTGAAGCCGCGCCAGTTCGCGAAGATTATGATGGGCAGACCCTCGCGCGAGAAGTCGTTGATGGCCTGCGAAGTCTTGTACGCGGAGTCCGGGAACCAAACCTGGGGGCACAGGGACGGGTCAATGTCACAATATACTCACTAATTATTACAATATCGCAGCAATGGCGAACATGTTTCTAGAAAATAAAAATAAACATCTTCGACTCATTAAAACTTCGGTAAAACGGGGTGAATAGAGATCGAAGGGTGAATAGAAATAAAATGGTCAGCTAGATTCTGTAGTTATTTTCTTTCAAGCGAAAATTTGGACTAGTTCATTGTAATACCAGAATCATGAAATATCTGGTAATAAGTTTGATTACATTTTTGTGAAAGAAATTATTCAAAATATTCCATTGACCATTTTATTTCTATCCACCCCTGGATCTCTATTCACCCCGTTTTACGTACGTAGAGGACTATGTAAAGGCAACCCCTTGCAACATTTTCTGCTGAACTGAGCGGTCGTTGAGTGGAACAGTTTGCCTGAACAAGTCATAGAATCACCCACTGTGCGTTCAAGAACCGACTTGACAGTGTCTTTACATCGAAGAATACACACGTATTAGCTCAATGAGCTGCTCCATTTCTATAAATAATAAAATAATAATAATAATAAAATGCCGAATATCGAGGGTTTGTATCTCGTCGAAGCATTCACATTTTCTAATTATTTTTTTTAAATTTTTTTTTTAATTAGAATATTAGCAACCGAAGTTACTAATATTCCCTCTAACCCCTCTAGGTAAGCTCAATAGCTTGTGTTAGGAGTGGGTTCACGTCGGTAGTGTAATGGTCAGGATTCGAACCCGGGACCTCTCGATCGTAAGGCCGACTCTTTAACCACTAAGCTACCGACGCTTCTAATATGAATTTAATTTGAAATAGTTGGCATACTAATTGGTTTCACTTCATTACGTCATTGAAAGTAATGTGGCGTCCTCTAGCAGTCATAAAGTGTTAAAATAATGATGGTAATAATACCTGTCCGGCCTGCTGCAAAGTCTTGGCCTCCGAGTCTAGGTTTGCGGGGTCAGCCGGCTGCGTCACCTCCACGGTTCTCGTCTCGACTGCGATCACGCCCACAGGGATGCCGCCGAGACGGGCGCGACCTGGTTATTAACGCTATATTGTAATGAAAAGGTACATTCTCTGAGCCTATTCCTAACTCTACCTAACAGTTTTCTTTTTTAGTGATGGATGGATGGATGGACACTTCACTATCACTACATAGTATAAAATAAAGTCGCGTTCTCTGTCCCTATTTTTCTTGTCCCTTCGTATGCTTAAATCTTTAGAACTACGCAACGGATTTTGATGCGGTTTGTTTTAATAGATAGAATGGTTAAAGAGGAAGGTTTATATGTATATAACATCATGCTACAACAAACAGGTGCGGAGCAGGAATGAAAAATGTTGCAAAAACGGGGTGACGCAGACGAAGTTGCGCGGGTCAGCTAGTAAAAGATAATAATACTTATATTTCAATTAATTGTAATTGTGACATTATTTGTAAAATGTATTTTTGACATTTTCACGACTTAATTATTTTTAATCTTTGTCAGTTTCTATGTTGGTTTAGGATTTTATTGTTAGATTTTTATTTTATTTTTCACTTGTTGTTGTTAAATTAAGAATTAAATTATACTTAGATTTCAATACAATGCAATGTTGTTCATGAAATAAATAAATAAACTCAGTTGGGGTCGGCTTCCTAGTTCAACTAAGATGCGACCTATTGCCATCGGACATCGACAACCAAATAGTCGATATCATAGTTCTGTAATTAGACTAGTCGGACTTTTGAGGACTCTAACTACTCGTAACGGCGCAACATGTCATTCTCTTCCTATACGGGACGTTATCCTGTATATTGACTCCTTTTGTAGAGTGTGTTGCTGTTGTAGTGTGTGCTCGAAGGACCATTAAATGTGCAGGACGACCATCACCACCTGCAATGGAGCGGCTCGAAGGACCATTAAATGTACAGGACGTTATCTTATCCGGTTGTGGGGTGTGTTGTAGTGGCTCGAAGGACCATGAAGTGTACGGGACGTTATGCTGTCCATAGCCCCCGGCTGTGGAGTGTGTAGTAGTGGCTCGAAGGACCATTAAATGAACAGAAGTTAACGTGTCCATCGCCCCCTGCTGTGGAGTGTGTTGTAGTGGCTCGAAGGACCATTAAATGAACAGAAGTTAACGTGTCCATCGCCCCCTGCTGTGGAGTGTGTTGTAGTGGCTCGAAGGACCATTAAATGTACAGGACGTTATGCTGTCCATAGCCCCCGGCTGTGGAGTGTGTAGTAGTGGCTCGAAGGACCATTAAGTGTACAGGACGTTATTCTGTCCGGTTGTGGAGTGTGTTGTAGCGGCTCGAAAGACCATTAAGTGTACAGGACGTTATCTTATCCGGTTGTGGGGTGTGTTGTACCAGCTCGAAGGACCATTAAATGTACGAGACGTTATGCTGTCCATCGCCCACTGCTGTGGAGTGTGTTGTAGTGGCTCGAAGGACCATGAAATGTACGAGACGTTATCCTGTCCATCGCCTCCTGTTGTGGAGTGTGTTGTAGTGGCTCAAAGGACCATTAGTCCGGTTGTGGGGTGTGTAGTAGAGGCTCGAAGGACCATTAAGTGTTTGGGACGCTATGCTGCCACCACCAGCGCTCACCGGTGACGACGGTCTGCGCCCAGGGCTGCATGATCTCGTCGAAGCTGCCGACGTCGAAGAAGCCAGCGCGCACCCCGTCGCCCGCCAGCATGAGGCGCGGGTCGTGCGCGGCGCGCGGCGGTCGCCACGCGACGTCGCGCGACACCGGGTCCGCGCAACGCATCACTGGCACCGGGCTCAGCTTGTCCTGGGGGAGGGGACATACTAGTGATGGACTGCACGCCACTAATGACAGAATATGCTGTATTTGCTAAATAACCCCTTTAACCAATAATATTCTTTCAGGGGTTAATGGGTTAATAGGTATTTTTTAAGGAGATCAAAACGTCTTAAGGTAGGGGTTCAGCGGTTCTTATTGCAGGGGGGCCAATGGATATTTCGTAAGAAAAGGTCATAAGGCAAGTGGTTAGTGGTTTTTATGGCAGGGGGGGTCCATGAATATTTTGTAAGGATATCAAAGAGTCTTAAGGTAGGGGGTCAGCGGTTCTTATGGTAGGGGTCAATGGGTATTTTAAAGTAGATCATAAGGTCTTAAGGCAGGGAGTCAATGAGAATTTTGTAAGGAGATTAAAGAGTCTTAAGGCAGAGGGACAACAATTCTTATGGCAGGGGGGCCAATGGATATTTCATAAGACCAAAAAGTCTTAAGGCAGGAGGTTAGCGGTTCTTATGGCAGGGGGTCAGCGGTTCTTATGGCAGGGGGGTCAGCGGTTCTTATAGCAGGGGGTCCATGTAAGGGTCGCCTATGAGCCACATACCTTGGGCACGAAGGACAGCCACCTCAGCGCCGTCCGCACCGCCTCCAGGTCGGTGGGCGCGACGGCGTGCGATACCCCGTTGTGGTGCATGACGTTGACGCCGCCCAGCTGGTTGTTGCTGGCGTACACCGCGCGCCCTAGGACCTTGTTGAGGGCCGCGTGCCCCGTCAGGATTATGTAGGACGACTCCACTTGGATGACGCGGTGGCCGAGCCTTAACAGAGCACAGAGCATTAACAGAGGAGAGAGGGTAGGCAGAGGTGCTAGCACCCACATTTCGCCAGTTTATGTTTAGGTTCCAATGTAAGCGTCGGTAGCTTACTGGTTAAGGAGTCGGCCTTACGATCGAGAGGTCCCGGGTTCGAATCCTGGCCATTAAACTACCGACGTGAACCCACTCCTAACACAAGCCATTGAGCTTAGCTGAAGGGGTTAGAGGGAATATTAGTAACTTCGGTTGCTAATATTCTTTAAAAAAAAAAAAATAGGTGGCGAGCCTATTGCCATCAACCAGGCACTTATAAACCTGCGATAAATATATATAACTTCGAAAAGCATAGAAAAGTCATTGGTGTGTGCCATGGTAAAACCTGGAATCGAACCCGAGACCTCGTCTCAGCAGTCCATTACCCATACCACTAGGCCACTTAGGTGTGTTGTGGTTAGATTTCACTATAAAAGAACGCGTGGCGTTACCTAGCGGAAATATATTAAGGGAGGGGGGGAGAGGAAATGGGTTCCCCTCCCTCACCCACGGTTTAACAATCCCAACGATAGCAATAGCAAAATATTACTAATTGTCATAGAATATATCGTATGTGCAATATTCCGCAAGTGCGAAAAACAAATCTCGACACGAGTTTTGCCTTTATATTTATTGAAAAAAAAAAACTTACCGGACCACGTAGGACCCAATACCGATGGCCCTGCAGGTGACAATCGATATGGTGACGATATCTTCGTACGCTTGTGCTGTCTCCCCGGCGATAAGACCTGCATCCCGGAGACATTCCACTCCGAGACCGTCCTCTTTACCTGTGGTAGTAGAGGTTGAAATTAATTGGATACACGTTATTTTTGTTTTTTATACTACGTAGGTGGCAGGCAAGCACACGGCCCACCTGATGGAAAGCAGCCACCGTGGCCTATGAACGTGTGCAACGCTAAGGGTGTCACACACGCGCTGCCCACCCTGAAGGGAAAGGGGAAGAGTTGGGAAGGCTAGGAAGGGGAGGGGAAGGAGGGGTACAGTGAGCTCTGGCTACCCTACTTACCACTTATGTACCACTTTGGTCCTTCGAGCCGGCAGTAATGCATCGTGGTTGAATTTTGAAGGGGTCAACCAGTTCGAAGGACCAAAATATGGCAAATACATGATTTGGTCTTTCGAGCCGAAAAAAAATCATTGAGGTTTTTCGATGACGTTTCGAAGCATTTAATATTCCAACTAATCAAATTAATAATTAATATAGATGTGTAAATATTTTGTATACACGGTGATTTTATAGTGGTTTTGGAAAAAGAATATCTTGTTTCACACACAGTTTCGGAAGCAAAATCGACTGGAAGTTTTAATTTTGAAAAGAAAAATAAATACTTTTTGTATGGCAATAATGTGCAGGTGAACATAAAAATGTATGGGAAGTGTAAAAAAAAAAAATTGTTTTTCGCCAAATTAGGACTTCCTTACGATTTTACTATCGAAATTGTGGCCAAAATCTTTTTTCCAAAACCACTATAAAATCAACCGGTATAGTTATTAATATTCTGTAATGTTATGTGATATAAATGACTAATAGCAGTGAAATAAAATTTAATATATGTAATAAACATACATAATATATGATTGAATACTAATCAAATAGATTTAGATTGGAAAAAATAAATGCCCAGACGGGATTTGAAACCGCGACCAGCCACTTATAGGGGGATGCTAATCGAAATTCTCCTTCACTTCTTAGGGGGCGACCGACGTTGGAGCCATCTACCGGTAGAATTGCGAACTATCGGAGACAATGAACGATTTTACTAACTTTTTTTTCCGAGTTTCAATCACTCATATATTGGCGTGACCTGTGACGTATAGCTGACAGCCGAGTGACACTGACATTCAGAGAACTGTCAGACTTCTCGTCAGCATACGTCTTAAGTCTTATTACTCGATTTTTTTTCTGTCGATGATTTTTTTTTTTTATATTACGTAGGTGGCAGACAAGCACACGGCCCACCTGATGGAAAGCGGCCACCGTGGCCTATGAACGTGTGTAACACTAAGGGTGTCACACACGCGCTGCCCACCCTGAAGGGAAAGGGGGAGAGCTGGGAAGGGGTGGGGAGGCTAGGAAGGGGAGGGGAAGGAGGGGTACAGTGAGCTCTGGCTACCCTACTTACCGGCGGGAACACAACACGATGGTTATTATGACCGCGGTGTTCTGTAGGGCGGAGGTACTTCCCCAGTTGGACAGCTCATTTCGGACGGGAGATACCGTCGTGTCCTACCTCCGTTTTCTTTCTTTCACTCACCAATAATATCAGTAATCTTGTATCTGGATTCTCCTTCTTCCTCAATCAGCTGAGTCTTGACGGACCCGTTAGGCAGCAGCTTGGTGTAACTCTCGGGGGTGAGATACAGGTATTTGAACCCTCGCTCCGGCCGCTCGGAGTCCAGCCAGGCGACGTTGAACTCCGCCTTTACCTCCTCGGCCACGCCGATACGGGCGCCGGAGTTCACGCTAATATATAGCTGGGAATTAAAAAATATATTGACATACATAGCCTAGTGCCGCGGTAGCCTAGTGGTATGGGTAATGGACTGCTGAGACGAGGTCTTGGGTTCAATCCCAGGTTTACCATGGCACACACCAATGACTGCGATGCTTTTCGAAGTTATGTGTGTATTTATCGCAGGTTTATAAGTGCCCGGTTAATGGCAATAGGCTCGCCACCTATTACATTGGGACCTAAATATAAACTGGCGAAATGTGGGTGCTAGCACCTCTGCCTACCCCTTCGGTGATATATAGGTGTGATATTATAAAAAAAAAACATACATATCTTCACGTTTATTTCTCTACAGGGTAGACAGATGAAGTAACACCGACATTTCATTAATCAATGTATTCGGTCCTACGTATTCCGGGCTGTTGACTCGAGTCATGCATCTGAGGCTGAGTCTAGGCTGTATAAATCTGTCTGCCCTATCTCGTTGTACGACACCGCATGCGAAGAGATGTCGTCAACGAAACATAGGCCAAATTAAGTTTCGTAACCAATCCCAATAAGTATAATCTTATATATAAAATTCTCGTGTCACAATGTTCGTTCCCGTACTCCTCCGAAACGGCTTGACCGATTCTCATGAAATTTTGTGAGCATATTGAGTAGGTCTGAGAATCGGAACATCTATTTTTCATACCTCTAAGTAATAAGGGTAGTTCACCCTCAAAATTTATAAAGCAAAACTACGTTTGCCGGGGCAGCTAGTAATTTAATAAAACAGCTAAAGTTGGAAACCGCCTCCAACCGCTCGGATTGGCGGTCGATGGAAGAGGCCTATGTTCATCAATGGACGTCCTATGGCTGAAATGATGAATGATAATGATAACTCACCCTAGGTATCTTCAGTTTCCTGGCGTACTGCGAGGCCTTGTAGTACACCCAATCTTCCTGGGGTCCAAACGACCCCATGTAGTATGTCAGATCGTTGGCTATAAGGATGACGTCACGGCCGTCAGGACACTCCGGCGTGTACAGGGTTAAACGCCACGCTACCATACCCACCTGTGAATAGGAAAGGATGATGTAAATAGGAGAAGTCCGGTCTCGTGGCGTGGTGGTAGTGAACGCGACTGCTACGTAGGAGGCGTGGTCGATTCCCGCTCAGTGCAAATATTTGTGTGCATGAATATGAATATATGCATTGGTCTGGGTGTTTCTATGTATGTACAAAAAAAAATGTATCTATGTATGTTTATCGGCATTCTATAACCCATAACACAAGCTAGTTAAACGATGTTTATCATGGGTCTAGGTGTCGTTGTGTAGATTGTCCTAGAATGTTTATTTATTTATTATTTTTTATCTTTTCCAAGTTTGTGGGATTATACATGAATTTAAGAACAGAATATGACAAAATCTTCCCCTATCCAAACATTGTACTGTGCCTGACAGGGTCCGTAACTGTGACCTAATTGAACATAAACATCACTACATAGTATAAAACAAAGCCACTTTCTCTGTCCCTATATCCCTATGTATGCTTAAATCTTTAAAACTACGCAACGGATTTTAATACGAGTTCTTTTAATAGATAGAGTGATTAAAGAGGAAGGTTTATATGTATATAACATCATGCTACAACTGGTGAGGAGCAGAAGTGAAAAATGTTGGAAAAACGGGATGACGCAGACGAAGTTGCGCGGGTCAGCTAGACTATACTATATTATGGAATGCAATAAATGTACTGAGTAAAGAGATTTCTTTTTGAGTGAAGTTAGCTCAGTATTTAGAGTACCCTATAGGTACGGTAGAAAAATTCCATTGTTTATACTCACAGTGTTCTGACCCGGCAACCTGGTGACTTCTACCACTTGTCTCTCTCCGTCTGGCTCTACCACCAGCTCCACACACGACATCACGTTGTCTGGAGGTGGACCTGCCGACGAAATAATTCACTTATTTAAACGTATGATACTTTTAAAGACGTTAATTGATAGTGCTTGTGCGGCTAAGCACGTAATTAATTAATTAAAAATTAATAGGGTCAATTTTTTTCTTTCCAAATTTATTTAGCTATTATATTTAGTATAAAATGGCGAAATGTGGGTGCTAGCACCTCTGCCTACCCCTTCGGGGATATAGGCGTGATACTATAAAAAAAAAATAAAAAAAAATTTATTTAGCTGCTACATTTTCAGTTAGGAATTTATTTTCGGTATACTCATTTTTTTGTACTTAGTGTTAGATTGGTGGCAACTACTGCCTTTGGCGTGGAACTGAAAATCATAATTGGCGAATTGTGGGTGTTTAATACACCTCTGCATAACCCTTCGGGGCTTACGGGCATCAGTATATGTATATATGTATGTTTAAGCATGAATTTTGAATTTGAATTGCAAATTTTAATACAGACCAAGCTCTACCAAGCCTAATTATGGCACGCTGTGGTTTTTCAAGCGATTACACTATGGGTTTCTTCAAAAATGGCATCAGCGTCGGCTACATGACTGTCCATAGGCCACAGTGACCTCTTCCCATCAGACGAACCGTGTACTTGTCTGCCACCTAAGTAGTAATAAAAAAAATCTTACCATCAACAGTGCCTTCTTCTATACACTCCCTCCATCTCCTCTCGACCATTTGTCTGAACATGTCCGGCATGTCGTACACGTATGTGGTGCCCTGTGACGTTGCCTGCCGAGAAACAAAAAACAGTAATAAAAAATGAATCGTCTATACAATATGTATGCATATAACTTACAAAAGTCTGCACCAAATTGGATAACCCTTTGTTTTTTGGCAGGAAAAAGAAAACAATGAAAAGAGGGTGCAGCGGGAACGGGGGTAAAATTCGCAGCGGCATAACAGCAAGTAATAATGGTATTTTAAGAAATAAAGGGAAAAGAAAAGGTAGTATAATAGTGTTTTTTCTGTACCTAATTACAGCACGCCGGTGAAATCGGTTTGCTTCGGTTTTGTAGGGAATAGGGAATCAGAAAAATTATCGAAAGTGTTTTAAACTTATCGTCATAGATACATATTTAATGTATCAGTGTAAAAAGCAAATATACCTATTGAGTTAATTACGAGTCATTCTCATCATTTCAACACCAAAGAACCACGACTCCTTTCGACTTCCTAGCAGCCCGAACAATGTTGAGAGAATGGATGAGAGAAGACTAACGAAACAGGTGGATGAGGCAAGTGGAGATGGCACCGTCGACCGAGGGCATATACCTGGACCAAATCCGGGAAGTGTTAGAAAAGGGGCAGGTCAGGACTACCCTAAACCGACGAGCATGCATGAAGAAGGTAATGCGAGTGAATGAAGCGAGATTATGTCGGGATTGTAGCAAATCGGAGATCACTACTAGAACATACGTAGGAATTGGCATTCACGAACTTACCAAGAAGCGCTTCTGCTGCAGATAATCCTTGGTAACGTATGGCGTGGAGATCGGCAGGCCGTGCATGGGGCCTTGCCTCGGACCGTACGACTGGAACATTATCTGCAAACCATTTCATAGTTTTATGGTATATTAGTGCACGCGACTGCTACGCACGGGACGCGGGGTCGATCCCCGCTCAGTATAAAAAGTTGTATGCATGAATATGGCTGTTTGCACTGATCTGGTCGTGCGTCCCGGTTGCCATACAAAAATCTATGGCAGTCGTTACGGGTAGTTGTAGCCCTCAAAAGTCCAACCAGTCTAACTTAGAACTTCGATATCGCCATTGGTCATTGGACCATTGGTTGTGGAGGTCAGATGGCAGTCGTTTCCAGAAAATATCGAAATTCAGCCGCATCACAGTTAGACTGGAAAGCCCACCCCAACTGAGTTGGGAAAAAGGTTCAGGGAATGATAATAGGTTAATAATAATCTTTTGTTGTATTCCCAGCGGTGAGTAGGGTAGCCAGAGTTCACTGGAGAGGTTTTGTGTTGTCAGTGGGAAGACCAATTTGTCTCCTGCGCTGGCAGCAAAGAAACTCCACCTCCATCTCTTCAAGAAAGCATCAGAAGGTTTCTACAGGGCAACACACGTGGGAATGCCCGTAGTGTTGCAACCATCCACGATGCTCATTGGAAAGGTTTTGTGCTGTCAGTGGTAAGCACGGAAGCTCCTTTAACCTTCACTCCCCCCCCCCCCCACATTATTACATCAAGAAGGTCATTTGAAGGTCAGGGAACTGTGCACACTGTGCGGTATGAAAGGAACTATATCCCGCGCACGCTCAAGCTGTGGAACGAACTCCCTACCGTGGTTTTCCCAAGCGACTACAATATGGGGTTCTTCAAGAAGGGCATTAGAAGGTTTCTACAGGGTAGACAGCACGATTGTAACATCCCTGGTATTGCAAACGTTCATAGCCCACATTAACCACTTTCCATCAAAAGACAATCAAATAATCAATTTAGTTTTTTTCAGTTTAGGCACATAAAGAGCACATATCAACATAACATAAACTCACGCCTTTATACCCGAAGGGGTAGTCAGAGGTGCTAGCACTCACATTTCGCCAGTTTATGTTTAGGTCCCAATGTAATAGGTGGCGAGCCTATTGCCATTAACCGGGAACATATGAATATCAAAGTTCATCAGGCGTGCCAAGCACTTATGTACCACCTAAATAATATTAAAAACTACTCACCACACCAGTCCTCGGATCAGAAACTTCCTCATAAGTATAAATATCCAGCGAATAGCCAGAACCATTCGAGAGACATAACCTTACATTCTTTGTAGGGACACCAGGACCTATAATGACAGAAAGGCTATAGTACGGCCGTGAAAGAGCGAGATAGCAATCACACCGAGGTGGGTAACTTGCCTTGCTGTGAGGCAGCGAGACTTGTGCGCCGCGCCGCGCCAGTGTGGAGCGGCCCTAATGGAAAACGTATTACATTTTTGTAAAATTCATTTATAAATTTTTTGTATTGATACCGGCAATTCTGATATTGTGAACTAATTTTTTGTCTCATTTTTTTTTTGTCGTTTCAGCGACATTCTTCATTGATTTTTTTTCAGTTGTATGTTAGAAGAGCGAGATTGTGAAAATAATACATTGAAATAAACTAAGAGCAGGTCTGGGCCTATAGACAAAGTGACATTATATTGATGGAATCGCGTCGAAGCGAACCGCCTAGTTGTTCGATACTGGTTTTTAATCTTAAAAATGCGTGTGTTTAAGTGTGAGTGCGTGTGAGTGTGTGTGAATCTGTGTGAGTATATGTGTGTGAGTGTGTGTGAGTATGTGTGTGTGAGTGTGTGTGAGTATGTGAGAGTGTGAGAGAATAATACGAAAAAGTGATTGACTAGTTTGTAGAATTTGTGCGTGTACTTGTGCAATGCGTGCGATGGCGATGGTTAGATTAGATAGGAGTACTTTGGACTGGACACCTTAAGAACTATGATCTTTTGACAGCATTTTTCTAATTTAACCAAGTGTAACTTAGATTAGATAGCGTTAATGAAATGAACTAGACCGTCTTGATTCTTTATAAAAAATAAGTAAACTCATGCAAGTAGCATTCTAAAGTTTATTACATTAATAAGTAGCTTGACGACCTCCGTGGCGTGGCGGTAGTGAACGTGACTGCTACGCATGAGGCGCGCGAGTTCGATTTCCGCTCAGTGCAAATATTTGTGTACTTGAATACGAATATCTGCATTGGTCTGGGTGTTTCTATGTATCATATGTATGTATTTACAAAAAAAATCTATGTATGTTTAGCCGCATTCTATAACCCGTAACACAAGCTGCTAGTTAAGCTATGATTATCATGGGTCTAGGTGGCGTTGTGTATATTGTCATAGAATATTTATTTATTTGTTATCTATTTATGCCAATGACTTTGACTTGACTTGACTTTGAAATGACTTTAAGTTGACTTGACTTTTACTGTGTTAAAATAACGAAAACGCTGCAGAATATTATATATATTATTAATATGATATATCGCTGATATCGATAAATATCGAATTTGTCGCTTCACGTAAAATATCGAATTTCAGCCGCATCACAGTTGGACTGGAAAGCCGACCCCAACTGAGTTGGGAAAAGGTTCAGAGAATGATGAATATGATATATCCAATTATTTGACACTGGCAAATACTGAAGGAGTGAGCCATATCAAAGAAAAAAAAACATATTTGTGTCTACATATTTCTGTTGCAAATAAGAAATAAAGTGAGATATAAAATAGTTCACAATGGCAGAATTGTCGTCTAATAGAATAAGGTTTGTAGCCAAAAGAAAACCAGAACACACAAGCAAGCGAGGAATAGAAAAGAAGGCGCACAAGTAAGTAAAAAGAAATGTCTATACCGGTTGATTTTATAGTGGTTTTGGAAAAAAAGATTTTGGCCACAATTTCGATAGTAAAATCGTAAGGAAGTCGTAATTTGGCGAAAAAAAATATTTTTTTCTTCACGTCCCATACATTTTTCTGTTCACCTGTACATTATTGCCATACATAAAGTAATTTTTTTTTCTTTCAAAATTAAAACTTCCAGTCGATTTTGCTACCGAAACTGTGTGTGAAACAAAATATTCTTTTTCCAAAACCACTATAAAATCACCGTGTATATTAGAATTAGATTGGAAAAAGTGATTGCTCAATACGAGACTTCAACCTGGTACCAGTTCCTCGCAGAGGAATAATAAACCGAGGTACTTCAAATCGTGAAGAGTATTGATAAAGGCTAATACACGTACACATATTTCTAAATATCCCTTTTCTAGGTAACCCCCTTATTAGACGCCGCCTCCTTCTGCGAGAAGGAGGCGGCGGGTCCGGAGAAGGCTCGCAATTCCTTCGATGAGCGAAGGCGACTCGGACGTCGGAGGTCGCAGAATGACCTCCGTCCTCCATGAGCGCGGGCCTGAGGGTAACGGGTGGTGCCGCCTGTCACCCTAGCAAAAGCAGGCCGCGACGGCAGCGCAATGCGCGTATCTCCATATCCGAGGGCTAGATGGGGACACCATGGTTCACATCATTCACAGGGGTCATCTCAAAAGAGATGTCCCCGGGTCTGCCGTGGTGCGAGAGATATGTCTTGTATAATCTCACCTACGGCAGTCACCATGGACGGCGTGCGTTTTGGTCGGTTCGAGTCCGACATAATCACCTCCACCGCTTCCGGCGGGAGGTGGTATCCGTGGGGATGTTGCGCATGATAAAAAAAAGGTAACGCACTTATTGGTAAATTTATGTATTTGGATTTTGCATGTACATGTTTATGAAACATTTCTGTGCGATAAGGTGTCTTTGAGGTTAGTCGGGAAGTCTTACGATCGAAGGGTTTTGAGGGTAAAGGGGGGGGGGAGGGGGGGGGAACTGGTATCAAGTTTCAAATTTCTTAGTATCTTGAGGCACACATAATTGATAACACACTTGTACTTCTCCACTGTATTAATTAATGTACCCACATGTGAAAAATTGTTAATTAGTGTAATTGGAATTAGCTTACCGCGGTAGCCTAGTGGTATGGGTAATGGAGTGCTCAGACGAGGACTCGGGTTCGATCCTAGGTTTAACCACGGCACACACCAACTTTTCGATGCTTTTCGATATATATCGCATATTTATAAGTGCCCGGTTAGTGGCAATAGGCTCGCCACCTATTACATTGGGACCTAAACATAAACTGGCGAAATATGGGTGCTAGCACCTCTGCCTACCTTTTCGGGGATATAGGCGTGACTTTATGTCATCTTATGGAATATTCTTAACTGTCATTTGTAAGGTAAACCTTTGAGAATGCCGCAAGGCGAAACCGGTTAGGTACAATAATTAATACAGTGGAGAAGTACAAGTGTGTTATCAATTATGTATAAAAGTGAGCTCTACCAAGTGCCATCAATCAACATAAATAATTCTTGAAGCATAGTTATAATAACTCAGCATTATTAGCAACACACTAGCTTTTATTAATAATAGAAATATAGGGGAAACTGGGGACACTTGATCCCTATGGAAGACAAGGAACACCAATATTTTTGGAATTACTAAGCATATTAGACTATTTTTAATGTGGTAACACTAAGGGTAATAATGTTTACTTAGTGTTGCCACACTAAAAATACTCTAATACACTTGGTAATTCAAAAAATATTGGTGTACCTTGTCTCCCATAGGGATCAAGTGTCCCCAGTTTCCCCTACTCCATCACCACAGCCCATAGACTAGTAATCTATAGCAATAGGACATTGTTAGTCAGACAGACAGACAAGCACGCAAACTTACCCATTCGTAGAGTGAATCTAATCTCGGCTTGCAAGACTCGCAGCTTCCAGAGCCGAGGGCCGTATCTCATTACCATGCCTAGAACTGATTCTTCAATCTGAAAGAAACAAGCAATTTTTATACCACTTAGGTGGCAGATAAGCACACGGCCCAACCGATGGAAAGTGGTTTCCGTGGCCTATGAGTTTGTCAGCTTTTTTTATAGTGCGAAAATTTCCTACGTATCGGGTTCGATTCCGACTGATTGAAAATATTTGTGTGTAAATATATGAATATTTGCATTGGTCTGGGTGTTTCTATGTATAATATGTATGTATGTACAAAAAAAATGTATCTAGGTATGTTTATTCGCATTCTAGAACAAGCTAGTTATGTTATGCTTACCATGGGTCTAGGTAGGCGTTGATTATCCTAGAATATTTATTTATTTTTTAAACATACCGAGACACATTTTTTTTGTAATTATAGTATAATATAAATATATACATTATACATAGAAAAATAGACATTAATATTACAAGCGTAAATAGACACACAGACTCCTTCTTTACCATGTTACCGGCACTGACTTGTGACTTTTAGTGTGGAAACATTGATGTCACTGCTATACCTATTTCTTTCAAAGTTGATAATAGTTTATAAAAAAAATGTTTCACAGTTCATATACTCTGCCTAGGATTTGCGTAAAGATATTTATGTCACTCGCACACTTTATACTCTAAAGGTGCGTCCAGATTTGTGATATGAACAGCAAACCGGACAGCGTGGCATCAAGACATGACGTTGAGTGTGGACGTAACAACTTGTGGTACATGGGAACACACACTAAAGTTGTGCTGACACGGCCACCAGTCGATCCATGGTTTCATTTAAGCTCAGCTATCACGCAGCAGAATACGCGATGGACACGCACTTCTGACACGGTCACGGTAATATATTACGTATCAAAGAATTAAAGGATCAATTTCGTTGATTCAGTTTAGGCACATAAAGAGCACTTATGAATGTCAAAGTTTTACAATAATTATGTACCAATATTTGTCAAAAATATTATAATTTATAATAAATAAAATATGTACTTAGTAAATAAATCATTTGAAAATGATTCTTCCGTAAATGTAGACGCGGCATATGGATAACTTTATGTATATTACATTTGATTTGACATACCTTAGTCGGGTCCATGATTACTGTAGGTCCGAAGTTCAAGAATATATGGTTACAGTCGGTTCTCTTGGCGAGGGGGTGGGAGAAGGCTACCTCCAGCTCATCCATGGCTTCAAGAAGTACCCTGTAACATAATATAAACTCAAGCCTATATTCCCCGAAGGGGTAGGCAGAGGTGCTAGCACCCACATTTCGCCTGTTTAGGTCCCAATGTAATAGGTAGCGAGCCTATTGCCATTAACCGGACACTTATAAACCTGCGATAAATACACACATAACTTCGAAAAGCATCGAAATCGAATACTGTGTGCTATGGTAAAATCTGGGATCGAACCCGTAAATGAAGATATTACGGTAAAAAAGTTTTTTTTACTTAATTGGATGGAAGTATGATCAATGGTAATCAAAATTCATTTATTTTGCATAAACCATTTAACGGACCTTACAAAACGTATAATATATTCGTAGTATAGCAAATGGACCACCACCGGGTCGAAATGCGACCCCGGTCTCAGAAGACTCCGGCAAGAAAATCAGCGGGGTTTTTCTTTTATTTGTCTATTTACAAACATTGAGGAACTTAGTCTAAATACAGTAATTTATTTAATTATATTTTTTTAAACCACTCACGTGGCAGACAAGCACACGGCCCACCTGATGGAAAGTGGTTACCGTGGCCTATGGACGTTTGCAATACCAGGGACGTCAGATTCTTGCTGCCGACCATTTAGAGGGGAGAAGGGAAGACTAAAAAAGGTTTCTTGGTCTTCCCACTGAACTAAAACCTCTCCCGTGAGCTCTGGCTACCCTACTCACCGCCAACACAACACAAGGTTATTATTAGCCGCTGTATTCTGAAGGCCGGAGGTACTTCCCCAGTCGGACTGTTCAATTAGGACGGGACATATCGTCATGTCCTACCTTCTATCTATCTACTATCACAGACTAAAAAATATATCCTTTCGCATTACCTTTCGCCCTCGTTCTGTAAGTACTCGAAGCTAGCTTCTTTGGTGATGAGATCCTGGTGCCTGATGATGGAGCGAATGAAAAACCTGTAGTCTGTCACTTCTTGACCTTTCTTTACCTGCAGACAAACATATTGATTGATATGGTGGGTTACAGTAGTCTTGAGGTGAGACGTGACGTGACTTTGGCCACAAATATTCCATATTCGTGCAAATAAATATCATTAGTCATTTATCATTTATCATTTATCATTTATCATTTATCATTCATCATTAATCATTCATCATTCATCATTTATCATTTATCATTTATCTTTTATCATTCACTATTCATCATTCATCATGATTCATCATGAATGATGATTCATCATTTATCATTTATGTGGAAAAAGGGGGTTAATAGTTGACCAGGCATGGCCTCTCTGTATGTCCTAGATGAGTACATAGGACCGTGTGCGGGTACGTGTACCAAACTTATACAACTTCTTTATGTCGCACCATTAAGTCCTGGAATGATCTGCCAACAATGTTTTCCTTCATCCTACAGTCTCGGGTCCTTCAAACGGGGCGTGAAAAAACAACTGTCGAGGCCGTCAGGGTGGGGACTGCCGTTACAGGGACACCTGTAACGGCAGTCACCGTGTTCTGGACCCATGGTAAGCATAGCTTAACTAGCTTGTGTTATGGATAAACATACTTACTTTTTTTTTAAATACATACATATTATAAATAGCAACACTCAGATCAATTTAAATATTCATACATGCACACAAATATATGCACTGACCAGAGATCGAACCCGCGCCTCCTGCATAGCAGTCGCGTCGGTCGTCAAAAACTTTGTATGTTAGCAAGTAGGTTTCTTATAATTCAAATAAATTTAATTTATTTACAAATTTAAAAAAAGGAAAAACGTTTATTTTATTTCTTTCAATAATTAGTTCATTATAAGTAAGTTTCCTTTATCATTTTAGTTTTAATTTTATAGCAAGTAGGTAGTATAGTCACCTTCGCCTTCCCAAGGTAGAGGTGCATCTTCTGGTTGCTGGTGGGCAGCGCCTCCAGCTCGTAGCTCCTCATGCGGTACAGCTCCAGCTGGAAGGCGGACGCGGGCTCCAGGTGCCGGTAGATGGTGTCCTCCTTGAAGTCGTTGCGAGCTCGGTACGTGAAGAATTTGGGGAATTGGCGCCTGTTGAACAGTTGCTTTATATTTTTATTGAAACTAGCTGTTGCTCGCGGCTTTACCCGCGTGGATGTTGGTTATCGCGCAGTGTAATGTAGTTTATGTTACTCAGGATAAATGTAGCTTTCCAATGGTTAAAGAATTTTTGAAATCGACACAGTAGTTTTTGAGTTTATTCATTACAAACATAAACACGCACACACACACACACACACACACACACACACACACACACACACACACACACATACAAACACACACACACACACACACACACACACACACACACACACACACACACACACACACACACACACACACACACAAAATTCCTCTTTATAATATTAGTGTAGATAGCAACAAAATCACACAGGCGGACCAGAGAACTCTCAATCAGACAGAAAAAGTCAACATTTAAAAATCTATTACAAAAACTTAGTGCCCAAAGATCTTGGAGGAGCTCCACAAGCCACATTTTTTTTAATAAGAATATTAGCAACCGAAGTTACTAATATTCCCTTTAGCCCCTCCAGCTAAGCTCAATGGCTTGTGTTAGGAGTGGGTTCAAGTCGATCGTGTAATGGCCAGGATTCGAACCCGGGACCTCTCGATCGTAAGGCCGACACCTTAACCACTAAGCTACCGCCTAAGCATAAGATCTACAGCATAACATCAGGCAAAGCCCCCCCCCCTCACTTGATGAGCAGCATGAAGGTGATCCGGCGGATGCGCTTGAGGTGCAGCTCGTGTCGGTGCAGGCGGCAGAAGTTCCCGAAGCGCCGCGACACCGCGCTGTCGTCGCTCTCGCCCGAGTCGCGCACGCCGATCATCAGGATGTGGATCGGCTCCAGGGGCTGTAAAGGAACCACAAATAGCTTTTAAATTGAAGATAGGCTTACGAGTGACCACTATCTCACCTGATGGTAAGTGACGATGTGACGTTGATGGATTGTTGACACGAAAGAAGACCCCTTGACCTTCAATATATTTTCTTATAATACACTAGCAAACCCGGCGAACTCCGTTTCGCCATGTGAAAAAAGATTTTCCCGATTTTCTGTTGAAATTTTTCCGGAATTTTCTTTGCTATAAACCTTACGGAGCCCGAGACCTTTCCAACGAATGCAAAACCGTGGAAATCGGTTCGTGCGTTCTGGAGTTATAGCGTCAGGAAGGAAAACCCGACTTATTTTTATATAGTAGATAGGCTTACGTTTGACCACTATCTCACCTGATGGTAAGTAACGATGTGGTTTATCCTACCCAACACGACCACAAATGATAACCCTAATTTTAATGCGGTACATATTCACGAAAAAAGTGTACTTCACAGTACTTACTTCCACCCTGTATCTTGGAATGCCAAACCGCCCTCTTCAAAGCAAGTAAAAGAATTCTTACCAGAGAGGAGATGTTGTGATATGTGCAATATTTCGCAAGTGCGGGTGAGTGGTGGCCCCCCGCCCTCTACCAATCTATATTTTTTTGTAAAGGATTTCCGCCAAGTAACGCCTACATGTATATCGTAAACAATTGAATTACATACCACATCTTCAGCGTCAACCGGCTTGTAGTCGAGTCCCACATTGATGCTGGTGCTGTCCCGACTCTCGCTACCTTCCTGCAAAGCTGCCAGGTCCTAGGATAATGAAGGTCACTGTTATCAACACTGCTAATAAAAATATTTTTCTTTTTATACCACTTAGGTGGCAGACAAGCACACGGCCCACCTGATGGGAAGCGGTCACCGTGGCCTATAGATGTTTGCAACACCAGAGGCGTCACACACGTGCTGCCTACCCTGTAGAAACCTTCTAATGCCCTTCTTGAAGAACCCCATATTGTAGTCGCTTGGGAAAACCATCATACTTACATATGTTCAACAAAGAAGTACGCTGAGGTTATTGCCCATGGAGATTAGTATTATTAGCGTAAGTAGAACCACAGACTTTCTGACAGACCCTTCATAACATATCATAAACTCACGTCTATATCCCCGAAGGGGTAGGCAGAGGTACTAGCACCCACATTTCGCCAGTTTATGTTTAGGTCGCAATGTAATAGGTGGCAAGCCTATTGTTATTAACCGGGCACTTATAAACCTGCGATAAATACACACATAAATTCGGGAAGCATCGAAAAGTCATTGGTGTGTGCCATGGTAAAACCTGGGATCGAAATCCAGAAACCCTTCTTTGTCTTCTGCACTGACAGCACAGAGACTCCTTAACCTTCTCCCTTTCCTCTTCCCCCCTCTTCTCTATATGGTCGGCAGCACGAATGTGACGCTCCTGGTGTTGCAAACGTCCATAGGTCATGGTAACCACTTTCCTTCAGGTTAGCCGCGTGGTTGTCTGCCACCTAAGTGGTTTAAAAGATTCTTGGGTAATTTCATGATGATTCGATCCCAGCATAGGCATTTACTAGCCTTACCATCAGGGGTGGTAGCCTTTCCGCCCCTGATGAAGTAACTAGTAACTATAGCACTGTAAATTGTCTTAAATTAGTATGCTGACTGTTCAAATCCAATTTAGAAAGGAAAAAGTGAACGTTTCGACGGGATTCACCCCAAAGACTCCTAGTCGTGGATTCTGGCTTAGCTGTCAAAGCGTTCCTCCTATAAGGAAAAGATCGTGCGTTTGAATCCCGTCGAAGCATAAACATTTTTCTATATAAAATTGATTAATAACTATAGCAACAAATACCTCTAGGATTCAAAAATAACACAATGGAGTACCAACTTTGTGACCCTCTTTCATGAGATTTTGCCTTCAGCTTAACATCAGGCGAGGTGAAGTTAAATTGACGTGCCATAAAAAAAAATACTCACTTCTCTCCTCACAGTAGCTGTACTGGCGAAATCGTGCACCAGGTCTAAAAGCTCGTCAGCATATTGCACGAACTGGTCGAAGGACTCAAAGGACGCAAGGGCCCCGGTCCTATGGTGGCACTTCCTCATGGCAGCGGTAGACAGTTCAGCCGGAATACCATCCTGGTCTTCCGCTGCTGAGAGCTCAATCTCTGATTGGCTGATTGGGATCCTATGACAAAAATGCTCTTCAGTAACTTTGTAGTAAACTAGCCGCGTCTGGCTTCATTTTGGTGTGCCATTAGGCGAGGTGAAGTCAAATTGACATGTCCTATACTATTTCTACGGTGGTCCCTATACCCGACGGGGGTCATCAAGAAGGCCCCGGGTCTGCCGGGGTGCGAGGCATATGTTGGCTACTACCTCACCTCCGGCAACTGTAGACCCAAAGACGGCGTGCGTTTTAGTCGGTTCGAGTCCGACATAACCTTCCCAACCGGCTCCGGTGGGGGGGTATCCGTGGGGATTTTTCGCACGATAAAAAAAAAGGCATAAAGGGGGTTTCTCTTATTACTTATTTTATTTTATTTTATTCTTTCAGAAAAACTTACAGCTAGAACACAATTTAGGTACAATTGCAATATAAAATGGCCAATTACAAGTTTTCGCATTTGGTAATTATCATGATATACAAGACGGTAGATATCATTGAAATAGTTAGGTACGGTATATTACATACTAGGTATATTACCGATTATTAGACCTTAGGAAAGGACATTTTTTTTTTTTATACTACGTAGGTGGCAGACAAGCACACGGCCCACCTGATGGAAAGCGGCCACCGTGGCCTATGAACGTGTGCAACACTAAGGGTGTCACACACGCGCTGCCCACCCTGAAGGGAAAGGTGGGAAGGGGGAAGGAGTGGGGAGGCTAGGAAGGGGAGGGGAAGGAGGGGTATAGTGACCTACTTACCGGCGGGAACACAACACGATGGTTATTATGACCGCGGTGTTCTGTAGGGCGGAGGCACTTCCCCAGTTGGACAGCTCGTTTCGGACGGGAGATACCGTCGTGTCCTACCTCCGTAAAACATAATATGGTACCTGTTAGGTATGGACTTACCTGTTAGGATGTCCAGTGGGTAGTACAAATTGGAAATGCACCACAGCCAGCTCGCCAGACAACACCAGATGTTGGAGGCATGCGATATCGTATGATGTATACGCGCGGCGTACATACACCTCTAATGCTGCGTTACAAACCTGCGAAATAAAGAAATTGTACATGAGAATTAGCATAAGTACCTCCAGTCTAACTTCGATCATCATCATAAACTGACGTCTTTATCCCCGAAGGAGTAGGCAGAGGTGCTAGCACCCAAATTTCGCCAGTTTATTTTTTAGGTCCCAGTGTTAGGTGGCGAGCCTATTGCCATTAACCGGGCACTTATACAACACAGAATGTCTCTGTTCCTAAAGGGGTTGCGGCACGAGCGTTATTCCTCTGATGTTACACTCGCCTATAGGCCACGGTCACTTACCATGAGGTGGGCCGCGTGCTTGTCTGCGACCTCAGTAGTATAAAAATTAAAAAAAAACTACGTTCACCCCGAGTAACATAGGCTATATTGCACTGCGGAACCGACAACCACGCGGACGGAGCCGCGGACCACAGCTGGTATTTATAAAAGTAACAAGAAACCTATTACCGCATCAAAAGACGAAACTTTAAAGGGCCTAAAACTTGTAATTATAATTCTGCAACAATTACTTCATAATCAAAGGATATAATTTGAAATAATTATGTTATAAAAATGCAATTAATAGATAATTAAATAATTGAAACTTTTTCAATTCACTTTCTTCTTGGCATTACTGAACGTGTGTTATTCCTGTCTAGAGTTTATAGGTGCTGTGAAACTTTTTGTCTGTGTGATAGAAGGCTTGTACCAAGGCTAAAGCAAGTCGGATCTTAGCACCGACTCTCAGGTTCGTTTTCCAGAATGATACCCAGTCCTGAATATAAAGTTATCCCAAGAGGAACAGAGTGTGCGAAAACATACGTGTCTTACACAAAACTTAGGAAAGTGACCGAGTATTTGAACAGTGGAACTATTTTTATAAAAAATTATCAACTTTGACCGAAATAGATATTGCAGTGACGTCAATGTTTCAACACTAAAAGTAACAAGTCACTGCCACTGACATTTTAAATCCGGCATCCGATATCCGGTATCCGGTATGCAATATCCCCGATGGGGTAGGCAGAGGTGCTAGTACTCACATTTTACCAGTTTAAGTTTAGGTTAAAAACAAATCAAGTAACAAAATTTTCGAATTACAGAGCAAGGCTTCAGTTACTCGCCATAATGGATGAACATCAGTTCAAACCATTTCACGAGACACATACAAAAATTGGCTTCGCTCTGTGCGTCGGCATGGTATACCCCAATCCTAGGACCGACAAGTACCGTATAGCTGCTATACGTAAGTCTCAAAAGCACTTCTTACTTCCGATTATTTATACTGTTGATTGATGGCACTTGGTGGAACTTTTTTTTTATACAACTTAGGTCGCAGACAAGCACGCGGCCCACCTGATGGAAAGCGGCCACCGTGGCCTATGAACGTGTGCAACACTAAGGGTGTCACACATGCGCTGCCCACCCTGAAGGGAAAGGGGGAGAGCTGGGAAGGGGTGGGGAGGCTAGGAAGGGGAGGGGAAGGAGGGGTATAGTGAGCTCTGGCTACTCTACTTACCGGCGGGAACACAACACGATGGTTATTATGACCGCGGTGTTCTGTAGGGCGGAGGTACTTCCCCAGTTGGACAGCTCATTTCGGACGGGAGATACCGTCGTGTTCTACCTCCGTTCATTGGTGGAACTTATTTTTATACATGATTGATATTGATAACACACTTGTACTTCTCCACTGTATTTATTATTGTACCTAACCGGTTTCGCCTTGCGGCATTCTCAAAGGTTTACATTGACAGTTGTGAGCATTCTAATTCCTAAACCTACATACACGGGTTAAAATTTTTTCATACATGGGTAGTGCTAAATTTAGGCATACCAGCCCAAACATTTTCCCCAGTTTTGGGGAAATAGTGTCTACTATTTACCCTAAAAAATATATATAGTAATCACTTTTAATAAGTGGTGGTAATGTTCCAGGTCGTTAATGGTAATAATTGTTTCAGCTTTAATTATCGCCACCGTTCTGCCTGCCGGAGTAATAGGCTTCATAGATATGTACAGGTGTTGGCAGGAGAAAGATATTATAACACTTATAAGGCACAGCGCTGTGCTGGGACCATTTTTTGGGGGTTTTATGAAGGTAAGCATAAAATGAAGCGGTCATTTTTCGGTTAGCGAGCTATGCTTTGAGTCTCTTTGAAGGATATGAGGTCATCCGACAAAGAACTAATGTTACAGAAATCGGTAAGTAACTTGGCAAGAACCGTCAGCGCATCTGAGACGATTTTTGGGTCTCGTTTGCGGTAATGCAGACATGATTCAAAATAAATGATGGCATTCTGGTGAATGAATAGAATAATGACAAACACTTTTTGTGTCTCTAAGTGTACGATGTGCGAACTTACCCCAACTACTACAAAACCTTGCCAAGATAGATGCCGTGCACTGTACAGACATAGCTTGTAGAATAACCAAGCTGAAGTGGCAGTGGGCTGGCCACATCTGCCGAAGGACCGATGGCCGCTGAAGAATAAAAGACCTTAAGTGGAGACCGTGAGAAGGCAAACGGAAGGTAGGACATCTTCTAGCCAGATGTACTGACGACCAGAAAAAGGCGGCTGGGACAGAGTGGATGTGGAGGGCGAAGGATAGGGAGCAGTGGTGAATATTGGAAAGGCATATGTCCAGCAGTGGACTGCGATAGGCTGATTTACTGATCTAACATAACATAACATAAACTTTCGCTTTTATCCCCGAAGGGGTAGGCAGAGATGCTAGCACCCATTTTTCGACTGTTTATGTTTAGGTCCCAATGTAATGTGTATGTATGTATGTAGGTGGCGAGTCTATTGCCGTTAACCGGGCACTTATAAACCTGCGACTGATTGCTCTTTCGTTATTGTATACAACTGACGTATTATATTCTTTGTATAGAAAGTCTAACAAGTGTAACTATAGTATGGATTGCACGAATCTGCTCCGAGAGGCAACTTTGCGATTCGTGTCGATGACTTCATTCGGAAATAACGGTTTAGTGGACGCAACCATTATATAACTGATATGCCGCCTCTACATTTACGTAACATTTTACCGTGACCGTGACAGAAGTGCGTGTCCGTCGCGTATTCAGCTGCGTGATTGCTGCGCTTAAAAGAACCCATCAACTTTGATTGGACGTGCACAACTCAAATTTGTCCTGATGGTAAGACTATGTGGCGATAACACATGTACCCAGCGCCATCTAGCGACAGCAAGACTAACTACTACGCCACTATCCGGATCCTGCATCGCGAAAGTGAAGTTCTCGCGTAGTTGTCTTGGAGGGAAATCACATCCCGTTCCTCCACAACTATTCTAAATCGACAATTTCAGTCTCTATATCTTTCCAGATGATAGTAATGTACTACAAACGCATCCAAGCAAAACAAATCATAGACGAAATCACACGCGACTATCTCCTCTTCAACGACTATAAGCAAAAATACAAAAATATTGCCAGAGCGAGCATCAAAAACTCCCAAGTTTACACAGAAACTTGCTGGGTAATAACTATTACTTTCGTGGTAATGACATTCCCGGCCATGGCGGTTTTTCTAAACACATACAACTACTTATTTAAACCTGATCCTGTAAAGTACATGGTACATGATTTACGCTTCCCAAAAACAGATCCAGAATTGAGATTTCAGTCTCCGTATTTTGAGTTAATGTTTGTATATATGTGTTACTGTGGGGTAATGTATATAATAAACTATGTGGGTTATGATGGATTTTTTGGGCTGGCAATTAATCACGCTTGTTTGAAGATTAATTTGTACTGTGCGGCGTTGGAGGAGGCAATGAGAGGTAATAATGAGGAGATATATTGGAAGGTAGTGTGTGTTATTAAGGAGCAGCGCAGAATGTTCAAGTAAGTATATTATTTAAGGAATTAAATTTTGAATCAAGTAGTAAACTTTGAAGACTTCCACTTTGCCCCACTACGAGTCACAATTAGTGGATGGGGCAAAGTGAAATGTAAAAAAATATGTTAACTTTGCCACACTTTTTACACACTGCAATTTCAGTTCGAAGCAAGTAGTAAACTTTAGAGATTTCAGTGGATGGGGCAAAGTGGAATGTTAAAAAACTTAAATCAACTTTGCCCCACTAATTAACTTTAGTTCGAAGCAATTAGTCAACTATGAAGACTTTCACTTTGCCCCACTACGCGTCACTATTAGTGGATGGGGCAAAGTGGAATGCAAAAAAAAATATGTTAACTTTGCTACACTTTCCACACACTGCAACTAAAGTTCGAAGCAAGTAGTAAACTTTAGAGATTTCAGTGGATGGGGCAAAGTGGAATATAATAAAAATATGTCTACTTTGATCCACTAATTAACTTTAGTTCGAAGCAATTAGTAAACTACGAAGATTTCCACTTTGCCCCATTACGCGTCACAATTAGTGGATGGGCCAAAGTGAATTGTAAAAAAATTATGTAAACTTTATTCCACTAATTAAATTATACCCGTATAAATTCTTAGTGCATCATGTCAAAGTTAATTCAAAGTTACATGCTGTCCAGTCGCTGTTCATAAATAAGGGGTAAGCAGAGGTGCTAGCACCCACATTTCACCAGTTTATGTTTAGGTCCCAATGTAATAGGCGGCGAGTCTATTGCCATTAACCGGGCACTTATAAACCTGCGATAAATACACACATAACTTCGAAAAACATCGAAAAGTCATTGGTGTGTGCCATGGTAAACCTGGTATCGAACCCGAATAAAGACATATTTTTATTATTACAGATTCGTGGAACTAATACAACATACATTCAATATATGGTTGGGCATCATTTTAGTAGCCACTATGATACAAATATGTAGCTGTTTGTATCAAGTCACTGAAGTACGTACAATATGTAGTAAAAATACATATCCTTAATTATACAAGGTGATTTTATAGTGGTTTCGGAAAAAGAATATTCTGTTTCACACACAGTTTCGGTAGCAAAATCAACTGGAAGTTTTAATTTTGAAACAAAAAGTAATCACTTTATATATGGCAATAATGTGCAGGTGAACAGAAAAAAGTATGGGAGGTGTAAAAAAAAAATTTTTTTTTCGCCAATTTTACTATCGAAATTTGTGCTCAAAATCTTTTTTTCCAAAACCACTATAAAATCAACCGGTATTGTGCGAGTGAAAAAATTAAAACTATATTCCAGGGTTACAGCTTCGACCTGAGGTACATGATATTCATGGCAGGATCGGTGGCGCACATATATCTGCCTTGCCGATATGCTGCCAAGTTGAAGGAAATGGTACTAGCAAAGTAACAATAGTATATGTTTTTGATTTAATACTAAAAAAAACACAAGACAGCTTCTTTGGCGTGGCGGTAGTGAACGCGACCTACGCTACGGATGAAGATAATAATACTTTTTTATAAACATGGTCCTTCGAACCGGACATAGTACGCAGCTTGGCAAACGTGGACCGGCTCGAAGGACCATGTTCAATTTTTTTTTGTTATATTCAGCATCCCTATTTTTTTTTGCCCTGCCGATATGCTGCCAAATTGAAGGAAATGGTACTAGTAAAGTAACAGTAGTATATGTCTTTGATTTAATACTAAAAATTTAACTAGACAGTCTCTTTGGCGTGGCGGTAGTGAACGCGGCTTACGCTACGGATGAAGATAATAATACTTTTTTTTTAACGTGGTCCTTCGAGCCGGACATAGTACGCAGCTTGGCAAACGTGGTCCAGCTCGAAGGGCCATGTTCAATTTTCTTTGTTCAGCAGCATTATTTTTTTCAAGTCCCTGGAGACGGCAGACAGGTTCTACTGTTGTGGCTGGGAAAATGTACACAACCAGTCGATGAGGAAGCTGCTTGTGATTATGATTGCGCGTGCGCAGGTATTTGTATTTTTATGTGTGATCCGTCAATTTGACAGTATCCCTAGTACTATACCTACTCCTCCGATAGTCAAAGGTTTGCTGGGAGACAATTCCTAGTGAGTTAAGTTCGCCTTTGTACATGATTCTTGCAACTTTTTATGTATGATCTCTGTACTTTTACTATAATATAAAAATGAATCGCTAAATGTGTTGGTAAGCGCATAACTCAAGAACTACTGGTTCGATTTTTTTTTGCATTGCATAGTCCATTTATCGACAAAGGTTTTAGGCTATATATCATAACGCTACTACTTAAGGGAGCGGAGCAGTGAGCATAAGTGTCAACGAATATGGCAGATTCCTAAACATTATTTGAGTACTAATAATTACGGGTCCAAAGGGGTGGTATGAAGTTTCAAAATATGCCACGGGCGCCGCTGGGGTAGGTCAGCTAGTATGTACAATAAAAAATTAAGAATTAAGCTTAGCTGGGGTGCAGTTTTAAGAGTAAAAACCATTTCAAATACAGTCTCAACCTTGACGGTCAGAACAGATATTTTTTCACGCCCCGCTCGGCAAATATTTAATACAACATATATATATGCACACGCCCATAATCACAGAAGGGGTAGGCCGAGGTGTATTAAACACCCACATTGTGCCAACTATGATTTTGATCCCACGTATTACGAACCTATTGCAGCCAATTGGGCATTTCGTAGAAACATAGGTATGCCAAAAATAAATTCCTAACCGAAAATGTAGCAGCTAAATAAATTTAGAAAAAAAATTGACCCGATTCCTTTTTGTGCGGTGTAAATTGCAAGGAAATTAATTACATGCTTAGCCGCACCAGTATTACCAGTCTTGGAGAGTATCAGATACAGCATAATACTGTCGGAAGCTTCCGAAAAGCATTGGTATAAAACTATGTCAACATAATAATAAGTAGACAAACTTGTGTTAGCAGTATAATTAATAATAATTTAGTTGTTTTAATGCTTTATTTCCTTCTCTGCCAGGTGCCCAGTCAAATAACAGCCTTGAACATGATCAACTTCGATATGGAGCTGTTCGTATCGGTAAATGTTCTTTATCTTATTATAGACTTTGTGTTTTTTTTTATTTATGGCACTTTTTTTTTTTTTTTTATACCACTTAGGTGGCAGACAAGCGCACGGCCCACCTGATGGAAAGCGGTCACCGTGGCCTATGGACGTTTGCAACACCAGAGGCGTCACACACGTGCTGCCTACCCTGTAGAAACCTTCTAATGCCCTTCTTGAAGAACCCCATATTGTAGTCGCCTGGGAAAACCACGGCAGGGAGCTCATTCCACACTTGAGCGTCCGCGGGATGAAACTCCTTTCATACCGCACAGTGCGCACCGTTTCCGGTCGTAGTGTGTGAGGATGAACTCCCTCTCTATGGCGAGCGGTGCGATGATAGAAAGTAGGTGTGGGCATCATGTCAAACAATTCTTCTGAACACAGGCCATTATACAGGCGGTAGAACACACACAGTGAGGCGAAGTCCCTCCTGATGTTCAGTGGTTCCACACCGCCTGAGAGTATGGGATTGTCGACGATCCTCAGCGCTCGCCGTTGTACCGAGTCAAAGGGGTCAAGCTGGCATGCAGGCGCCCCGGCAAAGAGGTGACAGCAGTACTCCATGTGGGGCCGAATCTGTGCCTTATAAAGAAGGAGTCTTTGCTCCGCAGTGAAGTACTGCTTCGCCCTGTTGAGCACTCCTAGTTTCTTTGATGCCAGCCTAACCTTGTCCTCCAAGTGACTGCGGAACTGGACATCGCTGGAGATATCGACACCAAGGATCCCGATACTCGAGGAGATGGTGAGCGGTGTGTTCAGGAATTGGGGCGCTACAAAGTCTCGATTTCAGACACAAGTTGTTCGCGACTTTCCTCCACCTTAGAGCGAGGGATGTTTGCACGGCCCGTGTAATATGCGTCCCCGGTACTGTCGTCCGCATAGCAATGAATGGCGTCATCAGACAGCATATCATTGATATGCAGCAGAAACAGGGTCGGGGACAGGACGGAGCCTTGTGGGACACCAGCGTTTATGTCCATGCGGTCCGAGCAACTGCCATCGACGACGGCTTGGATGCTTCTGTTGGACAAAAAGCTGGCAATCCATTCGCATAATCCCTCTGGGAGTCCGTACGATGGCAGCTTCGCTAGGAGACCTCTGTGCCAGACCCGATCGAAGGCCTTCGCTATGTCAAGGCTGACAGCCAGCGCCTCACCCTGACTCTCGATGGCTTGCGCCCAGCGGTTTGTGAGATACACAAGAAGGTCACCAGTTGAGCGACTATGACGGAAGCCGTACTGACGGTCGCTCAATAAATCGTTACCCTCAAGGTATCTCAGGAGCTGTGTGTTTATAACACGCTCCATTACCTTCGAGAGGAGGGAGGTTATAGCGATAGGCCTGTAATGGGACGGGACTTTTTACTATTTATGGCATATAGTATTATAAGAGTAGATAATATTGTAAAAAGTTCCAAAGTAAGAATGTAAAGGGCTTTAGGAGCAGAGGTATTTATTATTATTAGTAGATTAATATTAATGCACGCGACAGCTACGCACGGGGCGCGGGTTCGATCCCCGCTTAGTACAATAAGTTGTATGCATGAATATGTCGGTTTGCACTGGTCTGGTCGTGCCTCGGAGAGCACGTTAAGCCGTCGGTCCCGGTTGCCATACAAACATCTATGGCAGTCGTTACGGGTAGTTGGAGCCCTCAAAAGTCCAACCAGTCTAACTTGGAATTTCGATATCGCCATTGGTCATTGAATCATTGGTTGTGGAGGTCAGATGGCAGTCGCTTCACGGAAAATATCGAAGTTCAGCCGCATCACAGTTAGACTGGAAAGCCGACCCCAACTGAGTTGGCAAAAGGTTCAGGGAATGATGATGAGTAGATTAATATTAGTAGAATGTTAGAATAATTATTATTCTATATTTTGTTTCAGATCTTGCGAACATCCTACTCTATGTTCACTCTATTAAGATCTTAAGCAGTAGCTTCTAACACTAGTAGTTGTGTAGTGGCATCACTTCATACAATTTCAGTTTCGAATTGTCTAGGAACTTTTGTAGCCCATTGTATATAATCATCTTTATGTTAGTGCCGGTCGCATCAAAAGCTGTTACCTCGGAACCCTGGGTCCGCCTTTTGCGAGTCGTAACCGAATGAAAATAGTGAATAATAATAATAATAAATGCTCTAGGACAATCTACACAACGTCACCTAGACCCATGGTAAGCATAGTTTAACTAGCTTGTGTTACGGGTTCTAGAATGCGGATAAACATATATAGATACATTTATTTTGTAAATACATACTAATTATACATAGAAACACCCAGACCAATGCAAATATTCATATTCTAGCACACATATATTTGCACTGAGCGGGAATTGAACCCGCGCCTCCTGCGTAGCAGTCGCGTTCACTACTGCTACGCAATTAATTAAAGAAGTACTCACAGCTGCATTAGTGTGGTAGAAGAAATCGTGCAGTATGTCAAATATGCTCGTCTCAGAGAGGATTAGCTTCTGAAGGTTCTCAGGGTGGAAGTCGTGGCCGTACATATCCACTGCTGAGAGGAAGATGGACTCCATTTGGTTGTGGCGGAGTTCGTAGGCGGGCTGGTGAGCGGCTATCAGGACCTGGGGGTGAAAGGACTTTGAGTGTTGCTTAATAATAAAAAAAAACAAAAGATGTACAAAAATAGAAGATATTATTTCAGTATGACAACATTGTAATGTTTTTGTGTGTCAAATTTTTGGCTGGCAACATTCCGCACGTTTAATTTTTCTATGTTAAATTTTAGTAACACAACATTGTAATTTTAAATTTCTGTATCAATTTAAATTTTTGGCTGGCAATATTCCGCACGTTTAATTTTTCAACTATGGTAATAATTTTAGTATGACAACATTGTAATGTTTTTCTGTGTTAATTTTAATTGCTGTCTGGCAACATTGTGCCTTTTTCATTTTTCAATAATGGTAATATGTACATTTAGGATAGAATAAATCCATTGAAATTATGCAAATCTGTAATTTTTTTATGAAATAAACTACAACACTAATATTGACTTTTTATTTAGGGCACGTCAATTTGACTTCACCGCGCCTGATGTTAAGCTGAAAGCAAAGTCTTAGGGAAGAGTCACCATTACAAACACGTTCAGTGCTACAATGGTGGCGCTCAGCTTGACGGCCTCATCAGATGCTTTTCCCCGCTTAAAGGACCCGGGACTGTGGGAAGAAGGAAACACGTGCGCCGGCAAGGAGTTCCAGGACTTAATGGTGCGGCAGAGGAAAGACTCACCGAACCGCTTGGTTCTTGATGGAATATTCTGTACCGTATGCGAGTGACATCTAAGCCCTGCACGTGTTGTCCTGTGTAGGAAACGGGAGGGTATAGTTCCAAGGTCCTACAAAAGACCGCGGTCATAATAACCATCGTGTTGTGTTCCCGCCGGTAAGTAGGGTAGCCAGAGCTCACTGTACCTCTCCTTCCCCTCCCCTTCCTAGCCTCCGCACCCCTTCCCAGCTCTCCCCCTTTCCCTTCAGGGTGGGCAGCGCGTGTGTGACACCCTTAGTGTTGCACACGTTCATAGGCCACGGTGATCGCTTTCCATCAGGTGGGCCGTGTGCTTGTCTGCCACCTACGTAGTATAAAAAAAAATGGTGGTATGTGCTCACCTGTCTCGCTCGCAGCGCCACCCGGCTATGCTCGGCTCTGTGTAGTGACGTCAGTTCGTTGAGTGTGGTCGCTAGCTCGTCTGTAAGCCCTGGCTCGTTGGACCACAAGTGGTCGATTAATAGTGTGACCTGTTAATAGAACCACTACATAGTATAACCTACATACATATTATAATACATACATACATAGTATAATAAACCGCGGTAGCCTAGTGGTATGGGTGGTGGACTCCTGAGACGAGGTCTCGGGTTTGATCTCAGGTTTTACCATGGCACACACCAATGGCTTTTAGAAGTTATTTGTGTATTTATAACAAGTTTATAAGGGCCCGGTTAATGGCAATAGGCTCGCCACCTATTACATTGGGACCTAAACATAAACTGGCGAAATGTGGGTGCTAGCACCTATATAGGCGTGTGTTTATGTAATGTTATTTTTAAAGTTACTGATAGGCAAATCCCTAATTACATTATAACATAACAGTATAGAATGATATCTCACCAGCAGATTCTTCTTCGGCACTTGGTTGTGTGAGAAAATGATGTTGGCGACGGCCTGCATGTCGTCTTTGTACCGCTCGCGGAGACTCACCACGCATTTGTCGTACGACCCTACGTAACACATATATAATAAATATACCGGTTGATTTTATAGTCGTTTTGGAAAAAAAGATTTTGGGCACAATTTCTATTGTAAAATCGTAAGGAAGTCCTAATTTGGCGAAAAAATTATTTTTTTTTACACTTCCCATACATTTTTCCGTTCACCTGCACATTATAGCCATACAAAAAGAATTTTTTTTTTTCAAAATTAAAACTTCCAGACGATTTTGCTATCGAAACTGTAGCGGCGAAAGAAAGCTTAGTGGCTTAGTGGAAGTAGCATAGTGGTTAAGGAGTCGGCCTTACGATCGAGAGGTCCCGGGTTCGAATCCTGACCATTACACTACCGACGTGAACCCACTCCTAACACAAGCCATTGAGCTAAGCTGGAGGGGTTAAAGGGAATATTAGTAACTTCGGTTGCTAATATTCTTTAAAGAAAAAAAAAGTAAAAAAAAACTGTGTAACAAAATATTCTTTTTCCGAAACCACTATAAAATCACCGTGTATAATAAATAAATAAACATACATACATATTCTAGGACAATATACACAACGCCATCTAAACCCATTGTAAACATAGTTTGACTAAATGTTATGGGTTCTATAATGCGAACAAACATACTTAGATAATTTTTTTTTGTTAATACATGCATAAATACATTCAAATATTCATATTCGTGCACACAAATATTTGCACTAAACGGGAATCGAATCGGGAAACGGGTATCGAATCGGGACACGGGTACGCCATTGTATATAATAAAGTATTTATAATGTTTCATACTTTTAATCAAACAAGCTCGAATATTTACGCAACAATTCAGATGATATATGAATTTTAAGATATTTATTTAAAACTTTATCATGTTACAATAAGGTTCATATTGTCGAATTTGTTTTTCGTTGCGTAAACACGCACAGTAATAACACGCTTACCACGCCTACTTCACACTTATACTTACTTTATGTTTACCCTAATTTTTCTTTGTTTGTTTTTTTTTAATAATTTTTACTACTAGGTACATGCGAAAATTTGTAATTGGCCATTTCATGTTACAATTTCACTACTACTATGTACTTTAGCTGTAAGTTTTTTGAAAGAATAAAATAAAATAAAAAATAAAAATACCCCCCGCCCCCCTCTTGTGCCCGCTGCGTGTACTCACCCAGCTGGAAGTGACTCTCGACCTGATAGTACTGCTTCAGTAGATCGTGGACAGCTGCCTTCATTCTGCCGCGGATACCGTTTCTACAGAACACACAAATAAAATAAAACTGATAATTTCTTTATGAAAAAATTATAATTATATAATCATTGGTAACACTGATCGTCAATACTAAATAGGTCCCAATGTAATAGGCTATTGCCATTAACCGGGCACTTATAAACCTTCGATAAATACACACATAACTTCGAAAAGCATCGAAAAGTCATTGGTGTGTGCCATGGTAAACCTGGGATCGAACCCAAGACCTCGTCTCAGCAGTTCATTACCCATACCACTAGGCTACCGCGGCTTTTATACCTACCGATCGATATAATAACAAAGTATTAGAACCCGGGACCTCTCGATCGTAAGGCGAACTCCCGGAGCACTATATAGTTCAATTATCTCACCTATATCGTTGCACTAGCAGCACCAACGCCTGAGTACTCATGAAGAAAACATCTCTGTCCGCCCTCTTGGCTAAAGATGCTGCATGGCTGTAATAAAAAAATCAAGGTTAATAGGTTTTTAGGCTGTGTTTTGAACAAAGCATAGAGTACAAAGTGGATGAGATCAAATCTACTAAGTATAGATGTAATAAAACGTTTATCTCGCGCTTAGGTCCAAGAACCGTGCCGATAGGTATACCAGTATATCAATCAACAGTATAAATAATACCAAAATTGATTAAAAAATAACACAACACGTGCAGGGCTTAGATGTCACCCGCATACAGTACAGAATATTCCATCAAGAACCAAGCGGTTCGGTGAGTCTTTCCTCTGCCGCACCATTAAGTCCTGGAATTCCTTACCGGCGCACGTGTTTCCTTCTCCCTACAGTCCCGGGTCCTTTAAGCGGCGCGTGAAAAAGCATCTGATGAGGCCGTCACGCTGAGCGCCACCATTGTAACACTGTACGTTTTTTTAATGGTGACCCTCTTTCCTGTGACTTTGCCTTCAATTTACCATCTGGCGAGGTGAAGTCAAATTGACATGCCATAAATTAAAAATAAAGTAAAAGGTAGGATATTGGGTGATATTCTTTCTCCATCGGTGGCAAACAGGCACGCGGCCCACCTGTTAGAAAGTGGTTACCGTGGCTTACGGACGTTTGCAACACCAGGGGCGTCACATTCGTGCTGCCGACCATCTATATAGATGGAAGGGAAAAAGGGGAAGGGGGTGGTATTATTGGTTCAGGATGTTGATGGGGCTACCAAGATACTGCAGCGCCTCCGGGATGTTTGCGGAGGAGAGAGTCGACGACTTCGCAACTATAATGAGAAAGCGTAAAAGGTGGATGTCGCTCCACAGTCCACACCGACATCACTACATGTATAAAATAAAGTCGCGTTCTCTGTCCCTATTTTTCTTGTCCCTTTGTATGCTTAAATCTTTAGAACTACGCAACGGATTTTGATGCGGTTTGTTTCAATAGATAGAATGGTTAAAGAGGAAGGTTTATATGTATATAACATCATGCTACGACTAACAGGTGCGGAGCAGGAATGAAAAATGTTGCAAAAACGGGGTGACGCAGACGAATTTGCGCGGGTCAGCTAGTTATTATTATAAAACTTACTGGTCTATAACACTAGCTATCTGTTGGCTCGGAAACTGCGCCAGTACACTGGTGATGTTCCTCTCGTATAGCGCCATCAGTTTGCGAACTTTCTTTTCTACGGCGATTGGGATACGGCCCGATGTAGAAGACAGCACCTGATGGTATAGAAAGATAGAAAGATAGATAGATAGATAACTCATTATTGTATATAAGACAGCCTTTGTGGCGCAGCGGTAGTGAACACGACTGCTACGAAAGAGGCGTTCGATCACCGCTTAGGACAAATATTTTTATGGTTATTTGCACAAGTCACAGATAGGGAGATATGGTCACGTCTCACCTCTTCCACTATAGACTCACCTCTTGCAACTCTAGCAGCGGTAGCGACGGGTCCCGTAGACTCTGCATGAACTTCTCAACTACCTCCCGCAATCGAGGAGTATTGTATGGCTCCGGGAGGCAGTAACCTAGGCATACAGAAAAAATATTAATTTACATACATTTATATGGTATCGATGATGCTTATTTAAACGTGAAACATATTGAATCAAACAAGTTTAAATATTTACGAAAAAGGTTTTAGACGTATGTCACTGAATTGTAAGAAAGTTATTATTATATATACATATGCTCACACCCGTAGTCCCTGAAGGGGTAGGCCACATTTGGCCAACTATGATTTTCGCCAATCGGGCACTTTGTGGAAAAAAATGGGTATGACAAAAATTTATTCCTAATTGAAAATGTTACAGCTAAATAATTTGGAATAGTTTTTTAACCCATATCCTTGCAATGCTGTGTAAGTCGCAAGGAAATTAATTAAGTGCTTAGCCGCACAAGCGTAGTGCTTGTTGTAGTTAACATCGTGGAGAGTATCAGACAATACCTAAGGTTCATATTGTTTAATTTGTTCTTCGTTGCGTAAAAACGCACAGCAATGACACCCTTCCCCCCCCCCACTCCTTCTCCTAGTTTTATTTGTCCATGGCATATTGTATACGAAAGGTAACATAAAATGAAAATTACATACCAGCGAGTGTATTCTCAAGTATAGTTCTGTACTTGTTGTGAACATGGTTGAGTTTCTCGGAGAATGTGGTGTTCTCTTCCAGAGGGAACTGCCCCTTGTACGGCTGGGCGGTGGTCACCAGCGATGGGTCGTCAAGCTCTATATACCAAACAAGAATATATATGTTACATTATTTAATTTTTTTGAAATGTAAATGTAAATGTAAATGTAAATGTAAATGTAAATGTAAATGTAAATGAAAATGAAAATGAAAATGAAAATGAAAATGAAAATGAAAATGAAAATGAAAATGAAAATGAAAATGAAAATGAAAATGAAAATGAAAATGAAAATGAAATGAAATATTTTTATTTGCCAGAATCATTACAATAATATTTTTTGTAATGATTCAAAAAAAATTTATATCATTTACGACCAGACCAGTGCAAACAGCCATATTCAAGCATACAACTTTCTGCACTGAGCGGGGATCGAACCCGCGCCCAGTGCGTAGTAGTCGCGTGCACTACCGCCACGCCACGGAGGCTGTTCCTAAGCTACATAAAATAAAATAAAAAGTCACACTCACCTAAATTGCCAATAAGTGATCCCATATCCAGTACAGCACCCGGCCGCAGCAACCAGGTTATTTTGCCGGACTCCGGAGATGATAGGGTCATCACCATTTTCATCACCTGTACAAAAATTTGTAATTTATTTTTACATATTTTTAATGTGATATCATTTTTATATACCACTTAGGTGACAGTAAAGCCCACGGCCCACTTGATGGAAAACGGTTAGCCTACGGGAGTGGTTATGTTGGACTCAAACCTACTTAAACTGGACCTTTTCACCCTTATTTTATTTTTATTTATTTATTTATTCTTGAAGAAGGCTTACAGACTAATATAAATTTAGTAACAACACTGTATGTCAAAATTGCTAACAAAAAGCCTCCATAGCTGGGTAACAATATCTTTCCCTTTCTTTTAATCGTGCGAAAGATCCCTACGGATACTACCTTTTCCTTTCAGAGTCAGTTGAGGTGTTTATGTCGGACTCGAACCGAATAAAACGCACGTCTTTGGGTCTTTCGTAGCCAGAGGTGAGATAGTAGCCATCAGGTGGCCAGGGTCTGTCCACCCTGCGTATCTGTGCCAAATACCACAATCCCTTCTTTCGACTTCTTCTTTTTCTACAAATCTTTGACAAATCTTCAACCAGTTTTGTATCAAACATTTTTCTTGGTGAAAACGAAGGGTAAGTGACAGACATCAGGACAACCAAGCGGTTCGGTGAGTCTTTCCTCTGCCGCACCGTTAAGTCCTGGAATTCCTTGCCGGCGCACGTGTTTCCTTCTCCCTACAGTCCCGGGTGCTTTAAGCGGGCCGTGGAAAAGCATCTGATGAGGCCGTCAAGCTGAGCGCCACCATTGTAGCACTGAACGTGTTTGTAATGGTGACCCTCTCTCCTGAGACTTTGCCTCAGCTCGCCATCAGGCGAGATGAAGTCAAATTGACATGTCCTAAAAAAAGCACTAACCTCAATCTCGGCATACGGCTGTCCCCTATCCACATGCCCGCCATCCTCCACTAGCGTGTTTATCAGTTTCCCGGCAGATGGCGCTCGTAGCTTAGACGGATCCTTCTCTTTATCGAAGACCACGGTTTGATTCCCGATCACGATGCGGTACTTGTCTACTTCGTCTTTCAAGTAAGTGGTGTAGGAAGCCCCGTCGAAGGAGAGAAGACTGCCTTTTGAAAGAGAATACAAATGTTAAAGACATCGCAACTTTGCCGCACCATAAAGGTTTGGAATAATCTACTAGTACTCTACTTATTAACGTAACAATAATATAAACTCACGCCTATATCCCCGAGGGGGTAGACAGAGGTGCTAGCACCCACATTTGGCTAGTTTATGTTTAGGTCCCAATGTAATAGGTGGCGAGCCTATTGTCATTAACCGGGCACTTATAAACCTGCGATACATACACACATAACTTCGAAAAGCATCGAGAATCATTGGCAACAGCTAGTACAATCATATGCTACTGACCTCCATCCGTAAGGTGGTGGACCTCCAGCTCCTTGAAGCTGGTGTTCATAGCGAGGAAGTACGAAGTGGGCCCCGACTTGGTAGCTGATACTTTGTACTTGGAACCAGAGTGTATAAGTTCCACCTCCACGCAGTTGGAGAGCTGGCCGGAACCCTGGATCTGACCCCTGTGGACAAACGTATGATGAATAATAAATTAATTAAACTCATGCCTATATCCCCGAAGGGGTAGGCAGAGGTGCTAGCATCCATATTTCGCCAGTTTATGTTTAGGTCCCAATGTAATAGGTGGCGAGTCTATTGCCATTAACCGGGCACTTATAAACCTGCGATAAATACACACATCATAACTTCGACAAGCATCGAAATGTCATTGGTATGTGTGGAGGAACGGGATGAGATGTCCCTCCAACGCAAAGGGAGGATCCTCCGACCAGGCAACGTGATCACGCCTGGCGGGCCGCGGCCCAACGGTTGTCGTTGGATTGTTGTATATACTCGTATTTTGTACTAGCGCGAGAACTTCATTTTCGCGATGCAGGATCCGTAGTGACGTAGTAGTTACTTTTGCTGTCGCTAGATGGCGCTGGGTACATGTGGTATCGCCACAGTGTGTGCCATGGTAAAACCTGAGATCGAACCCGAGACTTCGTTTCAGCACCCATACCACTAGGCTACCGCGGTTTTTATTTAATTTTTTTTTGCTTCAAAATAGAAAAGGCACAAAATAAATGAAGCACTCACTTTTCCAGACCACTCTTGAACTCCTGGAAGTTGGTTGTGATGATGCTGTCGGCGATGAGAATGGACCCGCAGATCACGCCGAGCATGACGTCCGGCTTCTCCGATTGTACCTGACGATACAATACACTGCGTTAACTTCACCGTGTATGACATTAAGCAGAATTCCGCAAACACGGCCCGATACCTTCTATTTTAGTTGGTAAAATGAAAACTGGTTATTGCGGAGTGGTAAAAGATTTTTACTGATTGCCTGACTCTGATTGAATTTGATTGAATTACTGAATGTTTATTTATTAATTACATGAGCTTATATACTATGTTTTATTGCTAGTTGTGTAGTGGGGTTTGCTCTCGTAGTCACGTCTATATATATAAAATCAAATATTTTTATGCATGAATATGGCTATTTGCACTGGTCTAGTCGTCGCAACGGTCCCGGTTGCCATACGAACATCTATGGCAGTGTTACGAGTAGTTGGAACCCTCAAAAGTCCAACTAGCCTAACTATATAACTTCGGTATCGCCAATTTGGTTGTGGAGGTCCGATGGCAGTCGCTCCACGGAAAATATCGAAGTTCAGTCGCATCTTAGTTGGACTAGAAAGACGATCCCAACTGATTTTTTTTTTATTTATGGCACGTCAATTTGACTTCACCTCGCCTGATATTAAGCTGAAGGCAAAAGAGGGTCACCATTGCAAACACGTTCAGTGCTACAATGGTGGCGCTCAGCTTGACGGCCTCATCAGATGCTTTTTCACGCCGCGCTTAATATAGGAATAGGCGGCTCATTCTGAGTAAAAAAAACTGGTAGTGGAAACAAGCTATGCCGGTCTCCTAGTGTGTGAGTCGCCATTCAAATGTATTTAAGAGACTATTTGGCGATATTTGACCCTAAGTTTTTTTTTTATACCACTTAGGTGGCAGACAAGCACACCGCCCACCTGATGGGAAGCGGTCACCGTGGCTTATGGACGTTTGCAACACCCGAGGCGTCACACACGTGCTGCCTACGCTGTAGAAACCTTCTAAGTATGTAAGTAAATAAGTAAGTAAGGAGGTAGGACACGAGGGTATCTCCCGTCCGAAATGAGCTGTCCAACTGGGGAAGTACCTCCGCCCTACAGAAGACCGCGGTCATAATAACCATCGTGTTGTGTTCCCGCCGGTAAGTAGGGTAGCCAGAGCTCACTGTACCCCTCTTTCCCCTCCCCTTCCTAGCCTCCCCACCCCTTCCCAGCTCTCCCCCTTTCCCTTCAGGGTGGGCAGCGCGTGTGTGACACCCTTAGTGTTGTACACGTTCATAGGCCACGGTGGCCGCTTTCCATCAGGTGGGCCGTGTGCTTGTCTGCCATTTACGTAGTATAAAAAAAAAAAAAAGTATGTAAGCAAGGGTGTACCCTCTCCGCGATGAGCGCGTCGAGCCAGCTGGTGTCGATGTTGTTCTCCTGGAAGGCGGGCGTCTCCAGGAGCGTGATGAGGTACTCCACCGTCGTGCGGAAGTCGCCGCGGATGCTCAACTCTTTCAGAGCTATCACCAGGTTCCTGGCAAAGAGATATACTGATTAGAAAGTTCCCACTGGGATAGTCCACCATGGATGAAGTTTTATGTGTAGTGTGTGTGTATGTGCGTCTGTGTGTGCCTGAATGTATCTGTGTGAGCCTGAATGTATCTGTGTGTGCCTGTGCATGAATGTGTGTGTCTGTATGTGCCTGAGTGTGTCTGTGTGTCTGACTGTGTTTGTGTGTGTCTGACTGTGTTTGTGTGTGTCTGAGTGTGTTTGTGTGTGTGTCTGAGTGTGCTTGTGTGTGTCTGAGTGTGCTTGTGTGTGTCTGAGTGTGTTTGTGTGTGTATCTGAGTGTGTGTGTGTACCTGAGCTGGTCTGTACGTGCCTGAGTGTGTCTGTGTGTGTTTATATGTTTTTGGGTGTGCCTGAGTGTGTATGTGTTTTGTCTGTGTGTGTCTGGATGTGTCTGAGCGTGCTTGTATGTGCCTGAGCATGCCTGTGTGTGTGTGTGTGTGTGTGTGTGTGTGTGTGTGCGTGTACTCACTCGCGCGCCTGCTCGCGCGTCTCGCCCCAGGAGAAGCAGTGTCCGAACTGCGAGTCGGCGAACTCGTGCAGGCCGCCCGACGCCGCCACGCTGAAGTAGCCCCACACGTTCTTGGACGAGCGGAAGTTCAGCTCCTGCACCGTGCCCGACGACGGCTTGAACCCTGCCGCGGGGAGAGGTAGTATAGTAGTAGTAGTACACGGAGGTGGGACACGTCGGTATCTCCCGTCCGAAATGAGCTGTCCAACTGGGGAAGTACCTCCGCCCTACAGAACACCGCGGTCATAATAACCATCGTGTTGTGTTCCCGTCGGTAAGTAGGGTACCCAGACCTCACTATACCCCTCCTTCCCCTCCCCTTCCTAGCCTCCCCACCCCTTCCCAGCTCTCCCCCTTTCCATTCAGGGTGGGCAGCGCGTGTGTGACCCCCTAGTGTTGCACACGTTCATAGGCCACGGTGGCCGCTTTCCATCAGGTGGGCCGTGTGCTTGTCTGCCACCTACGTAGTATATATAAAAAAAAACAGTAGCTGTATTTTATTGGGACTCCTTTTTCCGCACCTAGCCTCCCTTTTTGGGCCATTGTGCGTGCAGAGTTACTGGCTAGAGCAGTCAGCCCAGCTCCGCCCAGAAACGCAGAAGCTTCTGGGGGCTTCACAGGCTTCGCGGAGCGACTTCGACCGATGATTTGTGATCGTTAGGGGGCTACTGCCTCGCATTCCAGTATTACGTGGGCGGCCATTTCCTCGGCAACGAAGCAACCCCTGCAAAGGGGGCTGTCTGTTAGACCGATGGTATGTAGGTGCTTGTTGAGGGGGCAGTGGCCCGTTATTGTCCCCATAATAATTCTTAGACTTGTTCTGTCTAAATTTAGGAGACGTCTCGCGAGTCGAAAGTAGCACTAGAATGGACTCCTATCGAATTCGTAATGTTAAGGTTTCGAGAGAACGGAGCATTGTGATTGGTAGTCTGCCTCTTGTGAACCTGTGTGCGTGTGTAGCCCGCCAATCACAATGCTCCGTTCTGTCGATACCTTTACATTACGATTTCGATAGTATTTCGTGCTAAGGCTACTGTATGGTAACCGATGTGATATATAACAGTATATGATGTTCCTACCTTCATCAGGGTTCTCAGAAGTAATCCTGGCGGCGATGACGTGTCCCCAGGGTGAGGGTCTCTGCTTTGGTTCGTCTAGTTCTATTGGTGTCATGCCCCAAGGGGACTCCCCGTACAGAAGGCGGATGTCTTTAATGTGGTATAAGGGGAGACCCATTGCAACCTGTGTGAGGACAATTGTAAGATAATTTTAAGCGTTGGCAACATTTTTCTGCTCTACTTATAAATTCAATGTCTAGTCTAGTCGTCAATTCGTATTCTGCCCCGCAGATCACTTTTTCGGTCTACTCATAAATCCGTCTTCTAGTCTACTTGTAACCCGTCTTCTGGTCTACTTGAAATCCTTCTGCTGGTCTACCCCTAAAGACATCTAACGGTCTACTTATTAATTCGTCTTCTAGTCTACTCATAAAACCGTCTTCTGGTCTACTTGTAACCCGTCTTTTGGTCTACTCGTAAAGTTATCTAACGGTTTACTTATCAATTCGTCTTCTGGTCTACTCATAAAACCGTCTTCTGGTCTACTTGTAACCCGTCTTTTGGTCTACTCGTAAAGTTATCTAACGGTTTACTTATCAATTCGTCTTCTGGTCTACTCATAAAACCGTCTTCAGGTCTACTTGAAATCCATCTTCTGGTCTACTCGTAAAGTCACCTACCCGTCTAATTATTAATTCGTTTTCTAGTCTACTCATAAAACCGTCTTTTGGTCTACTCAACAACTTACCTGTAACTGTGCTGCGGGTAGGTTAACGTCAGCTACCATCTCAGTACAAGGATGTTCCACTTGCAGTCTAGGGTTCAGTTCCAGGAAGTAATACGCACCCGTTAATGGGTCGTATAGATATTCTACTGTACCCGCACTGACGTACCCAACCATTTTGGCTAGTCGGACTGCGGCCTGGAACGAAAGAAAAAAAATTATAATTTTCGTTAATTTATCGAAGCAGAATGGAAATGGAAGCAAATGATGATGATGATGATAATGATCATGACGCTGATGGTGGTGATGATGATGATGGTGATGATAATGGTCATGATGGTGATGATGATAGTAATGATGACAATGATGATGATGATAATAATGATGATGATAGTAATGATGATAATAGTGATAATGATAATAATGGTGATGATGATAATAATGGTGATGATGATAATAATGGTGATGATGATAGTAATGATAATAATGGTGATGATGATAGTGATGATAATGATGATGAGTGATGATAGTAATGATGATGATGTTGAAGATTCTTACAAAAAACCAAAACCTCACCTTCTCCATCTCTATAAAGACGTCAGGTTTGGAGATGGCGGCTGGCGCTTCTTCAATAATCTTCTGATGGCGACGCTGGATCGAGCAGTCGCGGCCGAACAGCGATATAGCATTACCGTACTGATCGGCTAATAGTTGTACTTCCAAATGGCGGGCTGACTTGGCGAGTTTCATCACGAATATTGGAGAGCCGGGCACTTCAGCTTGTACCTGAAAATAATAATAAAAAACAACATAAATATCAACTCACGCCTATTTTTTTTTATTTTTTATTTATGGCACGTCAATTTGACTTCATGCCTGATGTTAAGCTGAAGGCAAAGTCTAATGAAAGAGGGGTCACCATTACAAACACGTTCAGTGCTACAATGGTGGCGCTCAGCTTGACGGCCTCATCAGAGCATATCCCCGAAGGGGTAGGCAGAGGTGCTGGCAACCACATTTCGCCAGTTTATGTTTAGGTCCCAATGTAATAGGTGGAGAGCCTATTGCCATTAACCGGGCACTTATAAACCGGCGATAAATATACACACAACTTCGAAAAGCATCGAAAAGTCATAGCACCTCGGCCTACCCCTTCGGGGATAAAGGCGTGAGTTTATGTTATGTTATGATGAATGAGTCAACCCACCTGTCTAAACATGTTGTTAAAATCATCTGGATTCTCGACCTTTCTGATCCCTTTACCACCACCACCCTCAGAGGCTTTAATCATGACGGGGAAGCCGATCTTGTGAGCGGCTTGCAGGCCTTGCTCGGGAGAAGTCACGCAACCTTTGGCGAAGAGTTCCGAGGAGATTTTGATCTTCTTGCTGTTGTATTCGGCTTTCAATTCTGTTGAAGAATTTAGGATTTTAGTCTCTAGTTCCTGGACACATTAAGATCTATAATCCTTTGACAGCGTTAGTTTAATTCAATCAAAAGTAATATGGAAAGCGTTAATTAAATAAACTAGATCGATGTCTTGTTTCTTTATAAGAAAATAAATAAACTCATGCAAGTAATATCCTAACTTCATCATTCCCTGAACCTTTTCCCAACTCAGTTGGGGTCGGTTTTCCAGTCTAACTGTGATGCGGCTGAACTTCGATATTTTCCGTGAAGCGACTGCCATCTGACCTCCACAACCAATGGTCCGATGACCAATGGCGATATCGAAGTTCCAAGTTAGACTGGTTGGACTTTTGAGGGCTCCAACTACCCGTAACGACTGCCATAGATGTTTGTGTGGCAACCGGGACCGACGGCTTAACGTGCTCTTACTTTTACTTACGCTAGTAATATTATTATCTATAATTCACTTACCACTTCCACTCCAAGGTAAAGTAGGTATGTCAGCAGTTTGCGCCACTATGGACGAGGCGATCTTGTCTCCGAGGGCCCACATGGCCTTCTCCGGGGGCCCTATGAACACGACCCCAGCGCGGTGCAACAGTTCAGGGAGCTTGGGGTTCTCGGACGCGTGACCCCAACCTGCCCATACGGCCTGGGAATAGAGAATATAAGTTTTATAATTATTTTTTAATGTTTGATATCCTATAGACAAAATAAATTATCATCCTCCTTCGCGATATCCGCGATACCCAAAACTTTTCACCTCGGAGTGCGGGGCCCGCATTTTCCAGTCGCAGCCCACCTGATGGAAAGTGGTTACCGTGGCCTATGGACGTTTACAACACCAAGGGCGTCACATTCGTACGATTAAGAGAAGAGGGGGAGGGGGAAGGGAGAAGGAATAAAGTTAAGAGTCTCTGTACTGTCATTGCAGAAGATAAAACAGCACAAAACCTCTCCATTGAGCACTGGCTACCCTACTCTCGCCGCCGGAAACACAACACAAGGTTATTATTATTCGCGGTATTCTGTAGGGCGGAGGTACTTCCCCAGTCGGACTGCAATGCAATGTAATTTCAATTAAGACAGGAGATAACATCATGTCCTACCTCCGTCATCATTTTTTCCTAAGTAAATTCAATGAAGGAAGGGGCAAGGGGGAGGGGGGAGGGGGGGAATGCTCAAGAGCTGACCTGCACTTGTGTCCTCACGGCGATGTCCACGATGAGCTCCACGTTGGCGTAATTATTGTTGTTGGAGCCCCCCGGCACTGGCACGTAGTGGTCGGCCATCTTTATATACTCGGCGTTCGCTTTTAGATCTTCGGGGGTCACCTGGAAAAGCAAAGTTAAGTTATTTATTCTAATTTCAAAATTCTAAACTATTTTTTTTTATTTCAATTTGACATCGCCACGCCTGATGTTAAGCTGAAGGCCATAAAAGAAAAGTGTCATAAAAGAAGGTCACCATTACAAACACGTTCAGTGCTACAATGATGGCGCTCAGCTTGACGGCCTCATCAGATGCTATTTCACGCCCCGCTGAGCTCCCCTCTTGTGACTTGTGACCCTCTTTCCTGAGACTTTGTATTCAGTTTGACAAGTCAAATTGACGTTTCCTAGAAAAAAAATTCTCACCATTACAACGAATCGCACGGCGCGTTCGTTCTTGAACATCTCGTAGGACCATCGTCTGATTGAACGCATACATTTTACTGCGCCGATCCCGTTGTTTGCGATCAGTACCTGAAATATTTATATAAATTATAGTTTTATACTATTACTAGCTGTTGCCCGCGGCTCCGCCCGCGTGGACTTCTGATCCCGTTCCCGCTGCTCCATGAGCATTTAGGGGTATGAAAAATAGATGTTGGCCGATTCTCAGACCTACTTAATATGCTCACAAAATTTCGTGAGAATCGGTCAAGCCGTTTCGGAGGAGTATGGCAACGAAAACTGTGACAATTAGAAATATATTGCTATCATCATCATCATTTCAGCCACAAGACGTCCACTACTGAACATAGGCCTCCCCCATCGACCTCCAATCCAACCGGTTGGAGGCGGTCTGCATCCAATGGGTACCTGCGACTTTGACTATGTCGTCCGTCCACCTCGCAGGAAATTTGTCAAACCGTGCGTGAGTGGTGAGTTCCCTTCCCTCCCGCAATATATTTCTTTCTTGTAAAAGCTTACCTTATTGATAGGTTTGGTGCCTTGGAATCGTCTAACGAACTCCTCAGGAGTTGCAACAGTGAAGTCTTTTTCTTGGAACCGCTGGCTGTGGATCACAGTACCTTGGGACATAGATGGCCTGGAAAAAGGAAATATCATTTTCATTAATAACAAAATATATACAACAAATATTCCTATTCAACGACATTTTGCGACATTAATATGCGAAGTATTGCAAATAGTTTTAAAATTGGAAAAAGTAAATGTCTAGGCGGGACTTCAAACCTTGTGTTTCTAACGGTGAGTAGGGTAGCCAGAGCTCACTGAAGAGGTTTTGTGTTGTCATTGGGAAGACTGAGATACCCTTTTTTGTCTTCTGCACTGACAGCACAGAGACTCTCTTAACCTTCTCCCCTCCCCCCATCGTCCTCTTCTTTATAGGGTCGGCAGGACAAATGTGACACCCCTGGTGTTGCAAACGTCTATAGGCCACGGTAACCACTTTCCAAGAGGTGGATCACGCTTGTCTGCCACCTAAGTGGTATAAAAAAACCAGTCTCTTACAGGGACAACGTTCTGAAGCCCCGTCTAGACATCCACTTTTTCCAATTCCAACTAATCTATTTATTACAACAACTAAACATGAAATAAAATAAAGCTCATATAAATATAAAAAAACACGTTTTCATTTCATTCTACTCATATTCATGCCTCTTAATCCCCAAAGGCAGAGTAAGCATCCATATTTGGTGAATTATAATTATCCTGCCAATACAATGAGTAATGAGCCTGTTACCGTCAAGTTTGCTCTTTGTCATAGGGTGTTTATTGTCAGACAGAGAACAGCCCGATGCCTTAGTCGCTTTCACGACACACATGCGAAGAGATGAGGTGTCCTTATCGTACTGGGCTAGACTATACTATAGGGCTAGCAACGGAAAGGCCCAGCTGCGAAGAGGCTTCCAGGCTGTTAGTTTCATTGCTAAGTTCTACGGGGTCCAACAGGATTTTGAAATACTCATGGACTCATTGCTTCAACACCTAAATGAGTCCATGAGTAATAAAGGTTGGAAGACAAAGAAAAAGATCAGCAGACAACATTCTTTTTCTTTTTTTTTTTAATGTGCGAAAAACCAAACGCGGGCTCACGGCTGAAGATAGGGAGAAGTGAAGAAGGATGGAGGAGGCTTTCACCTACGGGGCCTGCATGGCAAGAGTAACGCGCAAATAAAACGAAAAATATGCTTGGCTAATAAAGATATACTTGTTTATTCAAAAAATTAAGCTATCAATGAAAAAAAAAATTCTACAAGGAACTAACATTTTTAAGCATTGTCTTTACATGATGCCACAAATATAATGAAACACTAAAGCAAAAAGTTCGCTTACAAGCGTTTTACTTAGCTATTATATGTCTTAGCATATTAATGTTAATGTAAATTATATAAGACCAGATATAGCCTTGTAACGAACAAGGCTAGATTGTAATTATTATGTGTAAATTCAGTCAGGTTATATAGAAAAAAATATGTTGTGTTGATTTATTACGACTATTTACACTGTATATATTTTTATTGCTTGTTTCTTTGCAACCGAGGTCAACAGGAAGAGAATATTCCCTCTCATATTAATTACTAGCTGACCCGCGCAACTTCGTCTGCGTCACCTCGTTTTTGCAACATTTTTCATTCCTGCTCCGCACCTGTTTGTTGTAGCATGATGTTATATACATATAAATCTTCCTCTTTAACCATTCTATCTATTAAAACAAACCGCATCAAAATCTGTTGCATAATTTTGAAGATTTAAGCATACAAAGGGACAAGAAAAATAGGGACAGAGAACGCGACTTTATTTTATACTATGTAGTGATTTATACAGAACTAACAAACCCGGCGAACTCCGTTTCCCCATGTAAAAAATGATTTTCCCGCTTTTCTATTGAAATTTTTCCTGAATTTTTTTTGCTATAAACGTCACGGAGCCCCGAGACCTTTCCAACGAATGCAAACCCGTGGAAATTGGTTCATGCGTTCTGGAGTTATAGTGTCAGGAAGGAAAACCTGACTTATTTTTACATAGTAGATTATTTTTTAGGTGGCATCAAAGTCAGATCGTTCGGTTCGGTATTGCGTCAACAAGATTTCAAACTGAATTGGTTCCATTACAGGGGGAACAGTCTGATCGCTAAGAAATAAAACCACATCTGAAGCATTTGAAATTCTTCGATACAACTATCTTTGGGGCGTTGGTGGGAGCCACTTACCAACAATCATATGAACTCATATGAACACTATTAAATGTCTATGTATTACAACCTACCTTGTCTAAAAACCCTGTACATGCCATGCCACTGTTACAACTATAAGCTACAGAACAGAAATGAAAAATTTTATTTTAATTTTTTTTCCATATCCAAATCATTGATAAAAGTAATTTTCATAATCAATCGCGATAAGTCCTGTATAGATATGAAAAGTATGAGTAACTAAAAATATAGCATAAATGGGGAACATCTTTGCGAGTCAGACGAAGATGCCTGGGTCGGCTAATTCAAATATAATAAGACTAATAAAGGCATGCTAAATAAACAACTAAGAATATGTTTTAAACATAACTAATTTTGAACTTTAGACTTACAGTGTAAAAGCTGAAAAAAATATGTATGCAAGTGCTAACAAATATTATAATTAAACTTATTTATAAGCACACAATACATAAAGAAATTAGCTGAATAAATTGATAAACATTTTTCAAAGATGTAAGAACCAATCATAAATAAGAATTTAATTTTTTTAATTATGTTTTCTTAATTAAATTCTTATAAGAGAAACTTAGGTGAAAACAGGATCTGTGGCATACTTATCGACCTGTACATAAATGTAACGATTTAACCAATTTAATATAAAAATCGGCGTATAAGTCACTTATATCCAAAGTCCATGAGGTCTGCCAAACAGTATTTACAATAAATAAAGAAAAAAACAGTACGATATTATGGAACGAATTTTATCTAACCTGTATGGCGCGTCAGAATACAGCCCGTTCATCCTTTGGTACATTTTATAAATACAATTGAACACTGAAAAAACTATTGTTAATATAAAAACAGTTAACAGTGTTTATATTCGTTTAAACGATGGTAAAATATCATTTCTTCGAAGTGAACAGTGGGACAGTTTTGTTTTCTTATTTTGACGTAAAGAATTCGCAATGAAAACTCGTATGACGGATGCGATCATACGATCATTTGTTCTCATTCGCACTCATTACTTTGTACAAGTGCAAATGAGATAGCTGTTACATTAGTAAATAGTTGCCATTACAAGAAAATCGCAAGGAGGTTGCATAAGAAAATATTATTGTAATGGTAGGGTTGGAAAGGGTCAATTAAGATCGATAAGAGGGAGCGCATTAAATAAATTTACAATTTATTGTCAATATATTCACAGCTTATCACAGTAATTGGTCTAATAATGAATAAATCTCACAATTAGACGTCTGATAACCAGAGTTGTGACATATTTGAAATACTTGTATTTAAAATACAAATACAAAATACAAAATACGTATTTTGGATTTTGTACTTAAGTACTTTTTTTAAAAAGTATTTTGTATTTTATTTGAAATACTTTTCGAGACGTATTTTGTATTTGTAAAATGCTTTGTAAAATACAAAATACTTTTTATTCTTAAGCTTCATTTTTCTGAAGCATTCCGCGATTCAGTAAAAACAAAAAACGCCCACTAGTGGCGCAACAGCTTCTATGCGCAAAATGACAGATGAAACAAAATGCATATAAAACCTGACCAATAATATATGAGGGACCCCTCGCCTCTTGACAATTCTCAAAGTCACTGTTACGTTTTGCAGTGTTGACAGCTATTTCATTATTTCTGTGTTGTTCGCTCGAAATGTCTTTAAAAAAATGCCAAAACAAATTGTATTTAAACAATATGCCGTGTAGGCTATAAGACATTATTTTAGCGATTCGTATTTAAGTGATTATGAATGTATAAATGACAAATAAAAATACAGAAATAGAAAAATATATTTATAAAAAACCGGTATGATTATGAGTTCACACAGACGCAACATGTCAGATGCTCTTTTTGAAGAGCTTGTGATTTTAAAATCTTTAAATGAATAAAGAAAACCAGTAATTTTACCATAAAGTATTTTATTTCAATAAAGTATTTTGAAAATACATATTTTGTATTTAGTATTTAAATACAAAAGTCAAAAGTATTTTGTATCTTGTATTTGAAATACTATATTATAAAAGTATTTGCATTTTGTATTTAAATACTTTTCGAAAAGTATTTTGTACATCTCTGCTGATAACACGATAAGAGTGGAGCACATATGCGATGTTTGTCAGTATGCATTAATTTAGCATTATTTGTAGATAATTAGTGTGTGATTTGCTAACGTTTTAAATATAAATATAATTATTTAAGCGTACAATTAAAAAATAAAATTTATCTTATATCACAATAGGTATTCTGTATTCTTAAGAATTGCAATAAATGTAGGTATGTGTGAATGTACATGACATGTAATGAATGCGACAATAAAACAGCAGGTTCAGCTGATTTTAATTACACTGCTTCATAGAGGCTTAAGAATAAAGCCTTTGTTACTAATCAAAACAATTAACGTACCTATTATGCGTATGGTAATTTAAACTGAAATATCATACATACTAAGTATAAGGTGTAGGCAGAGGTGTATTAAACACCCACATTTCGCCAACTATGATTTCGGTCCCACGTAATAGCAGGAGAGTCTATTGCCGCCAAGTATCCCGAAAATAAATTCCTAACCGAAAATGTTGCAAGTCAATAAATTTGACCCGATTCCTATAAGCATGCACATACGCACGCGGTGTAAACGTTCTTAGCCGCACTAGCACTATCAGTTAACATCTTGGAGATCAGACAGACAGATCAGACAGGCTAAAATATCTCTTATAATAAGGTTTCATCACGATTCATCACATCACATCACAATACGCGGTAGCCTAGTGGTATGGGTAATGGACTGCTGAGACGAGGTCTCGGGTTCGATCCCAGGTTTACCATGGCACACACCAATGACTGCGATGCTTTTCGAAGTTATGTGTGTATTTATCGCAGGTTTATAAGTGCCCGGTTAATGGCAATAGGCTCGCCACCTATTACATTGGGACATAAATATGAACTGGCGATATGTGGGTGCTAGCTTCTCTGCCTACCCCTTCGGGGTAATAGGCGTGATAATATAAAAAAAATTCGTCACGTTTTACTATTTACTTAACAAAGCGAGAAGTAAGTACATAATTTATCAAAGGTCGAACTAAGTTAATGAGAATGCGTCGTTAAGATCTAGTTATATGAGTTGTTTACTAATGACCGCGATCGTGAGACGCCATTTAGTAGTTTATATCATTCTTGAATAGGTAATGTTAAAATAATTAGACATAACATAACATAAACTCACGCTAATATCCCCGAAGGGGCAGGCAGAGGTCCTAGTACCCACATTTCGCCTGCCTATGTTTAGGTCCCAATGTAATTGGTGGCGAGTCTATTGCCGTTAACTGGGCACTTATAAACCTGCGATAAATACACACTTAACTTCGAAAAGTCATTGGTGTGTGCCATGGTAACCTGGGATCGAACCCGAGAAATCGTTTCAGCAGTCCATTACCCATACCACTAGGCTACAGCGGTAAAATAATTAGTATTTTACAATATACACAATTATTACAAAATAATAGAGCATTGTTTTATTTTTTGCTCGAATACAATACGAGTTGAAATCACATCACAGGGGGTCTACCATACACGCAAAAGAAAAAAAATTAAAGAAATAAAATCTACTATGAACCATAAATTAGCAGTGTTTGAAAGGATTCAGTAATGTTGGAGCTTTTCCCAGTTCATTGTTTTCTCAGTCAGTTATTATCAGTCAGACAAAGTATAGTTAGCAACATTAGGAGGCGAAAGGGTAGAGATTCAGACGTCACCACCAATGTGCAAACCGTAGTACCTAATCATACCACCCCCATAACTCATAAACTCACGCCTATATCCCCGAAGGGGTAGGCAGAGGTGCTAGCACCCACATTTCGCAAGTTTAATATGAAAAGTACCTAATGATAATTGTAAGTTAATAAATGAGGAGTAGGTGCATTCATCTTCAAGTTTGATTGCCCCCAAGTCCGAATTCAGCACCCCCCTTGAAGCTACCGCCCGGGGCACAGGCCTCGACTTGCTGTCGCAGCGCTGTGCTTGACACTGTATACTTAGATAATTGCACATCTATCATCGTCAAATAACTCGTCAAACAGTCAAATTTCACCTACCAATAATACACACGTACACGCACCATGTTCATGTGCAAATATATTCCATTCTATTTTGTTATAAGTAACTTTTACCTAAACAAATGAACTCATTATCTCAGCTATACATATCATTAAATACCCCACGCCTACAATTATCAAAAGCACGTGTATATAATCTGCTAGTATTCTGTACAACAGGTCGATAAGCCACATAATTGTTAATATGTACAATACGACTATCTACGGGCGCTATAATTATTTATCCACCAGCTGACCGGCACAACTTCGTCTGCATCACCCCGTTTTTGCAACATTTTTCATTCTTGCTCTGCACTTGTTGGCCGTAGCATGATATTATATACATATAAACCTTCCTCTTTAATTACTCTATCTATTAAATGAAACCACATCAAAATTCGTTGCGTAGTTTTAAAGATGACCCGCGTAACTTCGTCTGCGTCACCCCGTTTTTGCAACATTAAAATAAAAGTACCAACTAGTAAAATAATAAAATCTATAATTGATTGCAAACACAGATGACACACAGATAGAACATAAATAAATAAGCTATAAGCCAAACAACGTCATAACATAATTACCAAGTTTCTTCATCACTTGTGTCAGACCTGTATGTTCAAAATAGTATGTAGATATATATTAAATATGTTATTACATATAGGTCGTTACATATGGAATTGCCGAAATTTTCATACAGATTCATGAGTTCGTTATTTTGTGTTGTCTCATTCATACACAAAATGATCATAATAAAACTGCAAAAAGGTTAGTACTGAAAATTGGGTTTCCTCCAACTTCTTCAGATAAAACGGCAATTTTATATGTAACGACCTTGTACAAATGTAAATGATATACGTTGATAATTGTAGTAGTCATCTAAATGAATTATTCCTAAGCCATTCATTAAACGTAAGTCCTTTAAGCGGGGAGTGAAAAAGCATCTGATGAGGCCGTCAAGCTGAGCGCCACCATTGTAGCCCTGTACGTTTTTTGCAATGATGACCCTCTTGTATGAGACATTGCCTTCAGCTTAACATCAGGCGTGGTGAAGTCAAATTGACGTGCCATAGATAAAAAAGCATATCCTAGATAGAGATTGTGATTGATCGAATCTCTATACACTCTAGGATAGGTTATATGTGCTCTGGCGAGATGATTCTACAACTGACGTTTAGGGAACTGCATTGGAGATGCTTTTTCATGATCAGCTTAAAACCCACGGGACTGTATGAAGAAGGAAACTCGTCTTCTGGTAAAGAATTCCAAGATTTCAAGTGACACAAAGAGAAGATACCAATGCCAGCCAATCCGTCCGTCCGGAGGCAAAGTGTCAGAAAAGATGGTCACCATTACAAACGCGTAAAGTGTTACAATGGTGGCGCTCAGCTTGACGGCCTCATCAGATGCTTTTTCACGCCCCTAATAATTTCGTAATATAAAACGTTCGAGGATAAACCTGTTTTACTTTTATGGCAACATTGTTGCAAGGTTGATATCTTGTTGATGTATATCTACCAATTATAGGCATCCAGACTTTATTTGAACTGAGGTAGAAATCAAACAAGTTCGGTAATCGACTACGTAATCTATACTATGTACGGGCCCAGTTTACTTATGTAGCAGTATTTTGTAGGTCATTGTTTCACGAGTGCTTCACGAGTTAGAGGTCCCCCTACACGACAACGCATGAATAATGTATTTTTATTTTTTAAAGGTTTTTTTTGGGTCTGTTTTTGCAAAAAAGCTATTGGAATTTATGTAAAAAAATACGTTTTGTTTGCGTAAAAGGCAATGTGAACTAAGCGATCGAAGGGAAAAAGTAGAGTATGTTTATTAACTTCCAAAATTCCTTGGGCCGCGACAATCTTTTATGGGTAGGTATTTGGGTTTCTATAAGCATGTGGAATCGCGTTAAATAGAAGGTACAGCGCGAATAGGATTAGAAGGGGTCGGGGCCGCGTTTCGAACCGGTGGTCCATTTGCTCACTGATCTATAAAATATTGTTGATATTGACGTTTTGTAAGTGCCGTTTACTGGTCTATACATAATAAAATGATATTTGATTTGATTTGAAAAGCTCTACTGCCAAGATATATGCCGGTAACTATAATAGATATACCTACAGTATGTCTATTAGGCACCCGTGTAATAATGTTAAAAACTAAATGACTCACTGTCAATCGGTATTATTCCTATATTTTGTTTATCCTATAATAATTGCCGCTAGCACTACCAATTAACCGCGGTATTTTAAATATACTAAACTATTGTTAGCAATAATGAACAAAGATGTACTCGTATATTAAACTCGTTTTTGGTTGTAAGCTGTCTTTAATATCACCATTTAAGTAAAATCTAAACTGAGATATGATTTCGACAATAGATGGCGCTAGTCGTAGTGAAATATTTTAATGTTCTTTATGAATTGGAATGTTCTAGAATGTTGAATCAAAAACATTTTATATTTAAATACATCTACATATCGTTTTAAAATTGATAAAAGGTTGTATGGAACCTGAAAATTAATACTAAATTCTGCTTCGTATTAAAATTATGATTATTCTATTTTTTTTATTTAGAGCACCTCAAATTCACTTCACTCCATGGTAAGCTGAAGGCAAAGTCTGAGAAAAGAGGGTCACCATTACTGTACAAACACGTACAATATTACAATAGTGTCGCTAGGTGGCTATATTTAATGCGAATGCTAACATTTTGTTAATGTAACTATATCTGTTTAATATATACTTTTAAGTTTAAAGAACCCTTTAAGAAAATATTTAAACAAAATTTCTACTACAATTATCGATAAAAATATATAACACTACGCACATCCCTTAACGCGCCAAAATGTGTGTGGTATGTTAATATCTAGAACATAACCTGCTCTTGTTGAATAATATAAATAAATAATGTTGGTATGTAATTCTAATTATAATCAGTTGTGTAAATTTCCATAACATAAGAATTGTTTTGAAAATGCTAATACTACAATAACAACATGGCGTAATCGTACAAGTTCTTATACTGGCAACATCGTATAATTTTTTTTAAAATAAATACTTTGTTTATTACTTAACTATGTTAATCATAGACAATAGGCACGAGTTGTAGAGGTAGACCGAAAAGTAGACGTGTCTGCGTATAGTAGGTACACTGCCGGACAAAAAAGTTACCATATTCTGTTTTTTTTGTGATTTCTACTTATCCATTGATATAAAATACCTACATACATACATAGGTTGACGCCCGTATCCCCGAAGGGGTAGGCAGCGGTGTATTAAACACCCACATTTCGCTAACTATGATAATCGGCCTTTTGCCGCCAATTGGGCACTTTGTGAAAAAATGGGTAGGTATGCCAAAAATAAATTCCTAACCGAAAATGTTGCAGCTAAATAAATTTGCAATATTTTTTTCCAATTTCCTTGCTATACGGTGTAAATCGCAAGGAAATTAATTACGTTGTTACTAATGGTGAATGTAGCTTTCCAATGGTGAAAGAATTTTTCTGAATCGGCACAGCAATTTTTGAGTTTATTCATTACAAAACATACTCACATACAGGAATAAATACTTTTCTTTTTTTTTACTAGCGTAGATGTAGAATAACATTTTAATCTTTGGTCTGAGACATCGATTAATTAAATCGCTATGGAATTCATCAAAAGTTTCAATCTTAATCTGAATAAACTTCAACACATTTGTTTGAAGACAAGGCTGTAGGTAATATTAGCTATTATTATTATTTAACAATCATACAACAAATACATCTGTCACGCACGAAGTATATTATCAAATTATAGAAAATAGAATAACAATAGGTATGAGGAAAACCATAGTATATAATGCTAACATAGATAATAGTGTATCGGTATGTATCTTAATACCAAGTCGTAAAGAAGAAACGAACCCTTAGCCACGGTAATACTATACAGGGTGTAAGGGGAACACTCCCGAAGCCGAAGGCCCCTGGTAGTACTCCTGGTACACAACATATTGCCATGAAAAAAAATTACGGCAAAGCAAATTTTTTCATTTTTTAATTTTTTTTTTTACTTTTTTTTGCATTGTTTACTCTCCATCATATCAGTAAAGCTAAATGAAACGAAAATTTCCTAAAAAAACCTCACTGTAAAGAAGAACAAGTAGCGCCATCTTGCGAGGTCATGTTTTTTCATGAAAATTTTATTTCATTCAGCTATACTAACACGATCGAGAGTGAATAACGGTTTAAAAAATTAAAAAATAAATAAAAAAAAATTGCGTTACCGTAATTTTTTTGTGCCAATATGTTGTGTAAAATGAGTACTTCCAGGGGCCTTCGGCTTCGGGAGCGTTCCCCTTACACTCTGTATATATATCAACATACCTAATTAATATTCTAGGACAATAAGTAGGTATACACAACGCCACCTAGACCCATGGTAAGCATATTTTGTGTTATGAGTTCTAGAATGCGGATAAACATACTTAAATACATTTTTTTTGGTAAATACATACATATTATTAATTTATTTTATATTTTATAAAAATACATTATATTACTAATGATGTAATTAGAGTCAAGATATACACCAATAAGTATATTTTTAGAAGTTACTACAATAATACTTACGTCAATGTTTTAGCAACCCTCAACAACCTAGAATCCACTTGGGCTTTCTCCACAACCTGCTTTTCCTCATCAGGATCCGGTTCCAGGGTCATCTGGAACTTCTGCGTCAAGTTTGGTATAACTTCTGTCGGATCCTCATCATCAAACGACTGCTGTGTCGCATTCTCCTCTCCAAGAACGAAACGTTTCGAAGTCCTCCTTTTCAGCATTGTACAAAATATCCTTGTTATTTCTTGCCCAAAGGTATTTTGAAAACTCATAAAGTTATTCTGGTTTCATGATAAGCATTTATAATTCTGTGAAATGTTGACTAAACTATTGTTTCGTTTCGGTGGCGTATAAATTAAGTAAACATAATGTTGTTTGTTAAAAATGTCCTTGATTTTTAAGTTAAAATATATCTGTATAGGTAATTATATAGGTAATAATATAGGTAATAAAAAGTTTGTGTTTGTCCGCGATGGACGCCAAAACTACAGTAGCACTAGCATGAACTCCTATCGAATTTGTAAAGGTTTCGAGAGAACGGAGCATTGTGATTGGCAGTCTGCCTCTTGTGAACCTGTGTGCGTGTGTAGCCCGCCAATCGCAATGCTCCGTCTCGCAAACCTTTACATTACGAATTCGATAGTATTTCGTGCTAAGGCTACTGAACGGATTTCGATGCGGTTCTTTTTGTTTGAAGGGGTTTGGTTCAACTTTAAAAAAAAATCTTACGTTTGTTTAATTGCAATCGGTTAAGTAGAGCCAGAGTTATTTAGTAATATAGAATTTAAGTTGCACAGATGGCGCTTAGATCGCGATAACCGACAGCCACGCGGGTGGAGCCGCGGGCATAGGCTAGTAATATATAAATATACATAAATGTACTTAATTCTTGTGTGGTCATACCTACTGTAGGTAGGCACAACTTGTTCGCTTTTTTTTTATACCATTTAGGTGGCAGACAAGCACACGGCCCACCTGATGTGAAGCGGTCACCGTGGCCTTTAGACGTTTGCAACACCAGAGGCGTCACACACGTGCTGCCTACCCTGTAGAAACCTTCTAACGCCCTTCTTGAAGATTGAAGAGATATTATGTCCAAGTTCAACAAAATGTCCATGAAAACATTTGTTCAAAAATATGTTCACATATTTGTGCTAAGTCTATCACCGTCTTAAATAAATTCGTAAATTTTACAGAGTAGGTACGCATTATTTGTCAAACATAATAGGCCTCGTGACGCCGATGCCAAAGGGCGAAGTACGCGTCATTAAAATCTGAATAATACGAGTAGCTATTATGTTTCGTATTTAATAAAAATTAATGGTGACTTTATGAAATACAATAAAAATTAATTGTTTTTTTTTGTTTAGGACACGTCAATTTGACTTCAGCCCGCCTGATGTTAAGCTCAAGGAGAAAGAGGGTCACCATTACAAACACGTAAAGTGTTTGTAGACTGAAGGGGGTCATCTCGTCACTGACTTTGTTTTTTTTTTAATTTATGGCACGTCAATTTGACTTCACCTCCCCTGATGTTAAGCTGAAGGCAAAGTCTCATGAAAGAGGTCACCATTGCAAACACGTTCAGTGCTACAATGGTGGCGCTCAGCTTGACGGCCTCATCAGATGCTTTTTCACTCTCCGCTTAAAGGACCCGGGTTAAGGTTAGGTTAGGGTTTGACCCTAAGTCCTCCGACCCTAAGACCCTAAGTCAGAGTGCGGACAGAATATACTGCGCCTAAGTGTTCAAAGTTGAAATTTTTTTGTTTTAATGTTTGTAGAGATTAACATAGCTAGTTGGCGGTATTTACAGTTTAAGAATTAATTATCGTAATACATGTTATTTCACGGTTAATTTATTATTGTAGGATTTACGTGATAATTACGTTATTATAACAATCGAAAAGGTATTTGAATTATGACAGTTTGATTACATACAATAATGTTATCATTACGTTATTATTTTTTTCATCATACGTATTTTTTTTTTATGAAGAAGGGAGATAATATTCAAAATTAGTTGAATTTCCTAATGCTGACAAACTCAACGCCATCAATATATCTACACTAATATTACAAAGAGGAAAATTTTTTTTTGTTAATTTCTTTGTAACGAATAGGCTCCGAAACTACTGGACCGATTACAATAATTCTTTCACTAATCTAAAGCTAGGTACAATATCTAGGAGTAACATAGGCTATATATCATCATGCTACCATTCAAAGGAGCGGGCAATAATCATGAATCTCAATAGATCCGGTAGATTTCTATAAATGGGCGTTAATATCGATAACAATTTCCGTTTTCATGACAACAATTGGGTAGAATGTACTAGAGAGAAACAACATTAAAAATGACGGTCGGAAAATGTATGGAAAATCGGGAAATAAGGGAAATTGGAAAGTGGAGAGATTGAGAAATGAAAGAATAAGAAAAAAATGGAAAGTAGACAAGGAGAGAAGTAGTATCGAGAGGCCATAAGAGAATCGAGTAGAGTCATACAAAGCGATAATCGATATCCAAGCGGGCGGAGCCGCGGGCTCGTGTAAAATAAAGGTCAAAACAATAAAACCCACCAAAACAAAGAAGTTATGAAATTCAAGATGGTTGACAAATAACAAGTTATATCGGTGGGTACGATCAAAATGGCGATGGAATCAGTTTAAATAGTCATAACGACTTTTAAGGCGATTTTGATTGCACCAATCTTCATACAATCTAACGTTTTAAATAGTGATGTAATAGGTTCGATTCTCGGCTCGATGTAAGCATCGAATTTTTCAGATGAAACCGATTAAGTTTCTTTTTTATCCCCGAACGGGTAGGCAGAGGTGCTAGCACCCACATTTCGCTAGTTTAGGTTCAGGTCCCAATGTGGCGAGCATATTGCCATTAACCGGGCACTTATAAACCTGCGATAAATACACACATAACTTCGAAAAGCATCGCAGTCATTGGCGTGTGCCATGGTAAAAATGGGATCGAACCGAACGAGGTCTCGACCTCGTCTCAGCAGTCCATTTGATTACTCATACCACTAGGCTACCGCGGTTTACCGATTAAGTGCTATACAAAAGTGCTTTAGCATTATTTTTCAGCTTCATTTGTTTTGACCCTTACTCTTAGTTAAAACTCGAGAGAGGTACTGGGTTCGAATACTGGCCATTACACTACCCTTTTTTTATTGAGAATAGGCTTACGTTTGACCACTATCTCACCTGATGGTAAGCGACGATGTGGTCTACGATGAATCACGCTTGCCTAGAAAGATCCTATTCACTCGTGACTTGAATATTACCTTATATAGGTTCTAGGAAAATACTGAAAGCTATTAATATTTAATTGGGGGAGGTAAAACTCACCACTCACCCACGGTTTAACAATCCCGAGCTCAGTTTAAGGGGTTAGAGGGAGTATTTGTAACTTCAGTTGCTAATAAAAAAATATTTGAAATGTTTTTTATATAGCGCAAGGATTTTTAAATACTTATACAATTTAAAAAGTTTACAGTTGTACCACGAAACTATTTGTCAAGTCCTCTCAAACACTTATAAACTAAGAATCAATAAATATCTAGTTGCGTCATGCGAATAAAGATTAGGGTTGTCACTGCAAACATGTTGTTACTAAAATAATTTTATAATTAGATTCAAACTGACTAATATCGCACGTCATCTTGGGTATTCAGACGGACTTTTGAGGGCTCCAACTACCCGTAACGACTGCCACAGATGTTTGTACGGCAACCGGGACCGACGGGTTAACGTGTTCTCCGAGGCACGACCAGACGTATTCATGCATACAACTTTTCGCACTGAGCGGGGATTGAACCTGCGCCCCGTGCATAGCAGTCGCGTGCACTACCGCTGCGTCACGGAGGCTGCTCAGAGCCTACTGTGGTTTCGAAATCGCTGCCTCACGACCCCGACTCTACTTATTGTCAGCTATTGTCAAGCCACTGAGAGCACAAAAATTACCATTGGATTTAACCCTCAGTTTACCCGGTGAAATTATATACCTCAATTAACCTCATTGAGTCCATTGGACTCCTCCATACAAATCATCGATTTTACTCAAAATAAAAGATAAATTTATATAACAAAGTAATTTAATGTGTTTAAAAACATATTTCTTATTATTTTACGTATTACATTTTAATCAGTAATGTATCTATCTTATATTTTTCTTGTACATACTTAATCACTAGAAAATATCTATAAAACAGTACATGCCAACTTCTAACTTCGAACTAAAACAAAATCCAAACAAAAAATAGTTTTTTTTCCACTAAATTAACACAATAATATCTTAAACAATCGTTAACAAAAATAAAAATGGTTCATGTTCATAATAAAATAAAAATCCTGCAACGCCTAATCTTTGGCTTTATCTATACATCGCACGCAAAGCTTTTTAGTGCATCCTAAGCATGCTGGCCTCAGACCTGACTCCTGTGCCTCCTCGTTACTTGTATCAAAAGACCACTCCGACTCCGAGCCATGTTCAAATGGAATGCGCTCGTCTTCTTCTTCATCTGACAATATTTGATGTCGTGCAGTTTCGTTGTTCGCAAATTGTTGTAATTCATCATCGGAATCCTCATTATCTTCCTGGAGCCAGTTGTTTATTATCGATTCACCACCCTGTTGCATTATATTAACTAATCTCCTATTTGACGCCATATTGGTGAACTAAAATAAAATTAATTACATAAAAACAGGACAAATAACAATATAATGACTTTACTAATTTTGTTACACAAATACCCTGTTTGAGTCCAATGGACTCCTGACAATTGGCTACTTACCCCTACACGCTGCGCAGGAGGACGTCCTCCTCACTCCTTAACCGGCGCGCTTCTGATTGAAGGTACACGGGAGCACAAAGTATAATTCGCGGTAATTAAGTTTTTAAGCTTGATTGAAACTTTGTGCGGAGTCCAATGGACCTAACGGGTAAATTAAGGGTTAAAAAATTATTGGTACAGATCAATAGGTTTATGACTAAAACTAAATGAAAAGAATTTATTACATTGTTTCACTCTACTCTTTACAAGGCGCCATTTCATTTTAGACTTCAATGTCATATTCCTAAAGTATAAAACTTTATGGCATTTTTTGTAATCTCAGCACCACCGTTTCACCACAAACTACTTCTGCTAGGGCGAGCAACTTGCTACTTGAGCAAATTTCTATATCTAGACTAAGTAAATGTTTGTAAATAGAGCAAAAAACAAGAAAAGCTCGCTGAATTTCTTGCCAGAGTCTTATCAGACCCTTCGAACCGGTCGGTAGTTCATTTTTGCTCAATAATTTATATAAAAAAAAATGTTGTAAGTGCCGTTAAGGGGTCTATCACTACATAGTATAAAACAAGGTCGCGTTTTCTGTCCCTAATTTTCATGTCCCTTTGTATGCTTAAATCTTTTAAACTACGCAACGGATTGTGATGTGTGTTTTTTTAATTGATAGAATGCTTAAAGGGGAAGGTTTATGTGTATATAACAACATGCTACAACCAACAGGTGCGGAGCAGGAATGAAAAATGTTGCAAAAACGGGGTGACTCAGACGAAGTTGCGCGGGTCAGCTAGTACAGAATAAATGACTACTGAATATTGAATTTTTGAGTGACAGATGGTTCGAACTGTCACATCGGGCACGCAGTTATCGGTACTGATGTCGTTCAACGACCTCCAACGGGTACCTTCATTAACTGACAACCCTAATATACATGAAGAGTAGAAACAAACAGTGCACGTGACCTTCGCAGTAGGAACTTTACACTTTACTTAATCTATTAACTCAGCAGTTGACGTAAATGTAAGCAGATGTAATGATCAGGCAAGGTAAAAAGCGTCATACTAACACAAGGAACGATAAACCTTCATCTTCATCGAAGTCTGAAGATCACAGACAGAAAGAGTAACAGGGGTCTTAATACCCGGTTTTCGCTAACCAGATAAACATACTTAGATACCTACTTTTTTTTAATATACAGGGAACACTCCCGAAGCCGAAGGCCCCTGGTAGTACTCATGGTACACAACATATTGGCACTAAAAAATGACAGCAACGCCATTTTTTTTTAATCCGTTTAACTTGCGGTATTCACTCTCAATCATGTTCGTATAGCTGAATGAAACAATAATTTCATGAAAAAACATGAACTCGCAAGATGGCGCTACTTGTTCTTTTCTGCAGTGAGGTCTTTTTTCGTTTCATTTAGCTTTACTGATATGATGGAGAGTAAACAATGTGAAAAAAGTAAAAAAAAGTAACAATTTATTTTTTTCATGCCAATATGTTGTGTACCATGAGTACTATTAGGGCCTTCGGTTTCGGGAGCGTTCCCCTTACACCCTGTATACCTATAATACACACCCAGACCAATGCAAATATTCATATTCATTCAGGCAAATATTTGCACTGAGCGTAAATCCGCCTCTCCTGCGTAGCAGTCGTGTTCACTACCGCTCCGCCACACAGAGCTACTAATATTAATGCATTTAAACAAATAAATTATTACCCTAGAAAAAGAAATATTAAAAAAATTAAAGTCACGCTTTTTTTCCTTTCATTTCCTTGCGCTTGTCCCTATTACTTGGGGTTGGCCCAACATGTAGTTCTCCTCCATACATTCCTATTTGGGTCTCGCTTCTACTAATCATAAACCATTGTAAAGGAACTGAAAATTACAAAAATTACATTTAACACTCTACCCTTACACAGTTAAAGTTCGAAATTAAAGGGCATTTTGTAGAGTGCACGAAACGATGTATTAAACTCTTTTTAATTTCATTTGATTTTTTGACTCTACCAGTACACAATTAAAGTTCAAAATTAAATAGCATTGTGTAGAGTTAATGAAACGATGTAATAATAAACTTTTTTTCATTTCATTTTGAACTTTACGACAATGATCATAAAGCCGAAAATGCGATGACAGTTGCGGCCGACTACTGCTCCTAAAGCCCTCTACATTCATACTTTTTTCCCATTATGGTAGGCATATACACGTTGTCTACTTGCATAATCAACTACCAGTTAACGTTAAAACATTCTTGAATAATATTAGTATAACCTGTGGTTTATTTAACATTCAAAAGATAAAATACTGGTTCCGGTTGATTCGTTTGGAACCACGCAGTGAAAATCTAAATGTTTTACTGTGCCCAGTGCCCTTAGCACGAAAAACTATCGAATTCTTATTGTAAAGGTATCGAGAGAACGGAGCATTGCACTAAAGCCCTCGGTCTTCCCACTGTCAACACAAAATCACTTCAATGACTTGAATGTATGTATGACTACGAATAATGTACTACTTAATATATGTTATTAATGTATAACATAACATAAACTCACGCCTATATCCCCGAAGGGGTAGGTAGAGGTGCTAGCACCCACATTTCGCCAGTTTATGTTTAGGTCCCAATGTTATAGGTGGCGAGCCTATTGCCACTAATCAAGCACTTATAAAACTGCGATAAATACACACATAACTTCGAAAAACATCGAAAAGTCATGGTGTGTGCCATGGTAAAACCCGAGACCTCGTCTCAGCAGTCCATTACCCATAGCACTAGGCTACCGCGGTATTTTATGTATGTATTTAATGTATGTAGATACTTTATTCGTAGACGTATGAATATTGGAATATTCGCATATTAATACACCTTCTTGCGGTAAGAAATAAACAGTAAAATTCGATTCAATTGACATTGCATCGCATTATTCGTCGATTTGATTATCACTTAAATAAGTATTTCACACCACCATAATGTGCCAAGGTTAGGAGTTAGGGTTGCCAACATTGAAAATAACTAGCGGACCCGCGCAACTTCGTCTGCTTCACCCCGTTTTTGCAATATTATTCACTTCTGCTAGCCAGTTGGTTGTGGCATAATGTTATACACATATAAACCTTCCTCTTCAATCATTCTATCTATTAAAAAAAATGCAAATCCCTTTCGTAGTTTTAAAGATTTAAGCATACATAGGGATATAGGGACAGAGAAAGCGAATTTGTTTTATACTATGTAGTGATAATGCGAATTACTAGCTTTACTAGCAATGCACGGTAACATTAACGGTTGTATGTGAGTTTGGTTAAGTCGGTTTCGCCACTGAAATTATCGTGTCGCATTTCTACTAGTTTATTCTGTTCTGTGATGTTTCATTCACTCTACAAGCTGAATGTACAATTTTAGACTGTAACGTAGTAACATGAAAGTCTGAAATAAAATGTAATGTTTAGCACTGTCTGTGGTTTTCTAATAGTTGACGTATATAGTAGAATTTTCTTCATTTAAATGCACACACAAAACAAAGATAATATAGATTCGATTATCGTGGTTGGCGGACACACAGAAACAAGTTTTCTGGCGTGGCTAACGTAGCTCTGGTAGATTTTCTTGCAAACCTTGACATTGGCGTCTCGCCATTAATAATTTTGTATTACATTTTACATTGACATTGGTGAAATTGCGGTGAATTCGCTTGCAGAAGAAGTAATTCTTAAGAAGAAGAAGAATAATAGATTCCATGTTGACAAATAGGTACAATGGTACTGCTCATTTCTCTAAGAAATGTCTCCCAGCAAACCGCGTCCAGAATTCAATGTCTCCCAAAATAACCTGAATGGAAAACATTCTGTATAAAAAAATGGTTATTCCATTACTGACAACCCTAGCCGTAAGTAACACCAACTCGCTATGTTTATTTCTAACGAAAATTATCATTTGTAGGCTATTTTTGTAACTAAATATATTGGCATTGAAGATTATTCGGTTAACATGCTTGTTTTCCACTGGAAAAACCAGCCCGTCTTAAAAAAGGGGTAAGAAAAGTGCGGTATGACAGGAGCTTCATCCCACGCACGCTCAAGCTGTGGAATGAATGAACTCCCTGCCGTGGTTTTCTCAAGGGACTAAAATATTGGGTTCTTCAAGAAGGGTAATTAGATGGTTTCTACAGGGTAGGTGGCACGAGTGTAAAAAAGTAATACGTAAAAATAGTACCTACGTCTGAAATACGGGTAGATGTCGATCGCGTTGTACGACTCTATTCGAATATCTACTTGCCTCTCTACACAACTTCTCATGTGATGACAACGGAAATAGTTAGCGATATTAGCGCTAATGTATGGAAATTTACCGGATCTATTGAGATTTATGATTATTGCTCCGCTCTCTTGGAAGATAGCGTGATCATATATAGCCTGTTACTCCTAGATATTGTAGCTTTTTATAGGCGAAAGAATTATTGAAATCGGTCCAGTAATGTCGGAGCCTATTCGTTACAGATAAACAAATCTTTCCTCATTTTAATAATTAAGGTAGATTAGGCTAGATTAGTGTAGAAATTGATCAATGAATAGCCTATACCTATTCGAACATAAGTCTTCGTCTTTTTGGAAAGAATAAAAAAAACTAAATATATAAATTGAGACATTAATAGGTGACTTCGTAACTCTTTTTAACACGTTGAGTGCGGTACATACCATATTCGACTTGTATTAGACTTTCGTTTAATGCGGCGTTGAAAGTAGGTGTTCTCTGTCTGGTGCGGGGGTCGTTTGACATTGAAATCCTGTAGTCCAGAAAGAGATACGTATACTTTTAGGATTTTTATATCAAATTCTATTCAATCGGTAGGTATTCAGTATACAAGACACATTTGACTTGTACCGCACCAGGCGATAAAATATTACAATCAGTGCGTTACCAGCCAAAACTGTCTTGTACGATACCGTCTTGTATCGCACCACAGGAACTAGTCAGTACAGGCTAGTGCAGTGATTAGATATTGACGTATTTTATTTGTGTTTTGCTAATAGACTTTTGTCGTGATAAGAACGAAACGATGAATGCATCCAAGAAAAGATCGCGGAAAATGTTGCTAAAAGTGTTTGAACACTCAGAAAACGGTGACCAAAGTGATGACCGTAACTTCACAATTGCTAGCGGAAACACAGGTGAGGCTCCTTTAAAAATACGTATTTTAGAAGATATAAAGTTACCAAAATTATCAACTTCAAGTACTAGCCATACACCGCAAACCGACAAGAAAGTAAAAAGAATTAATAGGTACTTACTGCAAAGAATGTGACAAAACGATGTGTTTATCATGCTTCAACAAATCGCACAAGAATATTTAGATTTTGTAATTTCGTTTATCCTCTGTTAAAAGCATCGATGACGATATTTTGTTTCACTATTTTCCCATCCCTATAAAACTATCGATACGAGACGACTTGCTCTACTACCGTGATGCGGTACAAGACGAATCCGTATTGTAATTTAATTGTCTGATAATTACTAAACTAAAATTTGTATTCAGTGGCGACAACAAATGTATCTATTTGAATATATCAACTACTTATTGCAACCGTTAAATCATATATTTTTATATAATTCAGACATTTATTGGGCAAAACTTATTCATTTGTTTTACAAACCATTATCGTCTTGTATCGCACCAGATAAAAAACCGGTACATGCCAAATTTGGTATGTATAGCACTGAACGTGATTTGTAGTTATCAAGTCCCGCATTCAACGTGTTAAGAAAATTACGCATACGGAGGAGAATGAAAATGACAATAGATCTTTAATTACGTTAAAAGTTATTATTTTTTAAATGACGTCTAATTTCGACCACTAGGCGACCACAAGCACATTTCTTTATGCCGTGAAACCTTCCTTTTACTACTACGAAGGAACAGGCCACATAATGGTAAGCGGTTACCACATCCCTATTGATTTTCACTGGTGATTTCGATGTAACCTTGTACAATTGTATGAAACATGTATTTTTGTTAAAACAATAAAAAACTTGGAAACAAGGTCAAGTTAATAGCAACTTTAAAAAGCTGAATAGTGTATTTGAATGAGCTGATTTGATCTTAGAACCTATTATTAATCCATCATTACCACTAACAAGTTACCTAATATAACGAGGAATTTTTTTTTTTTTATAATATCACGCCTATATCCCCGAAGGGGTAGGCAGAGGTGCTAGCACCCACATTTCGCCAGTTTATGTTTTAGGTCCCAATGTAATAAGTGGCGAGCCTATTGCCATTAACCGGGCACTTATAAACCTGCGATGAATACACACATAACTTCGAAAAGCATCAGTCATTGGTGTGTGCCATGGTAAAACGTGGGATCGAACCCGAGACCTCGTCTCAGCAGTCCATTACCCATACCACTAGGCTACCGCGGTTATATAACGAGGAAAAACAATAATATTTTAAAAAACCCCGCAAAAAAATTAAAAAGTAAATAATTGAAGCGTTGTCGTGTCGGGATACCTCTTATTCTACTGGTTGCCGGGGTGCGAGAGATGTTTTGTATTATCTCACCTATGGCAATCAAAGACCCATAGACGGCGTGTGATTTTAGTCGGTTTGAGTCCGACACACAATCATCTTCACCGACTTTAGTGGAGGTGGTATTCGTGGGGATTTTGCGCACAAAAAAGGGGTTGCCTCGTACGATAACGGTAAAGCACTCGTTGTTTTCGAAACAATTCGTTCGAAACAATGGAATATAATGTTATGTTCAATGTATGGGATTGACACGTATTTGACGTTTATGCGATTTATGACAAGCGTGAACGAATGTCAATCCTATACATTGATCAATCTTTTCTATTCCATTCTACAAAAGAATTCCACTTGTCTATGGTTCAAGATTCCACAACACTACAACGCTTGATTTTTGTTTTTTTTTTAACTTTTTTAGATGCATTTTTATGTCAGGGATTTTTTAATTTGCAATACAAGTTTTTCGTTCGACAATCTTATGTTTATCATTTATATTTATTAGATACTTAACGATAGCCATTTTTATCATAGATAATAGAAACTATACAAGTAAAGTGAAAGATTAGATAACCTGGACATGTTTTATCTTTCATTTTGTTTTTATTTTTGTACGCTAAAATTACTGATCAGCATTTTTTGTTCTTAACAGCTTATTTAGTAGATAATCCGTTAAGAATTATAATTATAAGTGCCTCGGAGAGCACGTTAAGCCGTCGGTCCCGGTTGCCATACAAACATCTATGGCAGTCGTTACGGGTAGTTGGAGCCCTCAAAAGTCCAACCAGCCTAACTTGGAACTTCGATATCGCCATTGGTCATTAGACCATTGGTTGTGGAGGTCAGATGGCAGTCGCTTCACGGAAAATGTCGAAGTTCAGCCGCATCACAGTTAGACTGTAAAGCCGACCCCAACTGAGTTGGGAAAAAAGGTTCAGGGAATGGAACAGCTTATTTAGTAGGATTTCTTATTCGATTATTTCAATACGGTACTTTACTATTAACATAGAGCAGAAGAAACTATTCGAAATGCGACACGATAATTTTTTAGTAGCGGAACCGATGTCGCCAAGCTTATACATATAACCGTTAATAATACTGTGCATTACTAGTAAATAATTGCTTTGATTGGTCGTAACTATTTATATACTACCTTTAATACCATATTACCTCAAATTTACCCTTTTTAAGGTAGTGGTAACTATATTTGTATGTATATATATTTGTTTGTAATATATTTGTATGAATTCTTAGGTTTTAAGGTATATATCTATGGGCCGTAGAATAAGTTTATAACAACTGTAACTTTTCTCATGTTGCCTGAAATAAATGATTATTATTATTTTGGTTTATAAAGAAGACTAAAGTCATAGGTGTGTGCCATGGTAAACCTGGGCTCGAACTCGACACCTCGTCTCAGCAGTCCATTACCCATACCACTAGGCTGCCTTCGTAGTGTAAATACGCCAATGACACGCGTGCACCGACTTCTACACACTTCCACTAATTTTTCGTTTTCCATGATTAATTAAGTCGTTAAATATGTGATTCTTATCTCGCTCTTGACTATCTTATGATAAGCTAGCTTAACAATCACTATCGTAGCCTTAATACCTGGTCATTCTGTCAAACGATAATCCACAAAACATATGTTTTACACGTTCTAAGACTTCCTATAGCGAGTTCTTCTTGTTTTAGATTAAACCAGACATTATGTCTCTCGCACTCCAGACCCGGGGACATCTTTATCCTTAGGTCTGCCGGGGTGCGAGAGATATGTCTTGTATAATCTCACCTCCGGCAATCAAGGACCCATGGACGGCGTGCGTTTTGGTCAGTTCGAGTCCGACATAATCACCTCCATCGGTTTTGGTGGAGGTGGTATCCATAGGGATTTTGCGCACGATAAAAAAAAGAACCGGGGACATCTCTTTGAGATGACCCACTTTCCTCTAATGGATGGGAAGATACTTTACCTCCGATTCCTGCGTAACCCTTTTAGTATAACAAAGTAACCGCGGTAGCCTAGTGGTATGGGTAATGGACTGCTGAGACGAGGTCTCGGGTTCGATCCCAGGTTTACCATGGCACACACCAATGACTGCGATGCTTTTCAAAGTTATGTGTGTATTTATCGCAGGTTTATAAGTGTCCGGTTAATGGCAATAGGCAGGTTTTACTATAGCACATATCAATGCTCGCCAGCTATTACATTGGGACCTTAAACATAAACGGGAAAATGTGGGTGCTTGCACCTCTGCCTACCCCTTCAGGGATATAGGCGTGAGTTTATGTTGTTATGTTATGTAATAATTTGCATGAATTATTATATTACTTTTATTTTATAAGTATTACTTTAGTAGCCTTAAATAATCAACAACTTCGCGTCATTCATTAGGTATTTTTGTTTATGTTATTAAACTAGGTCATCAAAGATATTTACTGCAAGTACATCGATTTTGTACTAACTACTTACTAGTACATTCAACATACCTAAAGGCCATTAGGTTTGTTTATTTCAACTTATTTTCACACATCACTACATAGTATAAAACAAAGTCGCGTTTTCTGTCCCTATGTCTCTTTGTATGTTTAAATCTTTAAAACTACGCAACGGATTTTGATGCGGTTTGTTTTAATAGATAGAATGGTTAAAGAGAAAAATTTATATGTATATAACATCATGCTACGACCGACAGGTGCGGAGCAGGAATGAAAAATGTTGCAAAAACGGGGTGACGCATACGAAGTTGCGCGGGTCAGCTAGTAATTAATATGATAGAATGGGATTCAATCGTGAAACTATACGTAAATGTTGGTTTGGTATATTTACCCTGACGTTTTGGATGTCATGATATGTCTATGGTCTCGAAAGGAAGTCTGTCATGATTATAGACCACTAACTGTTGCCGCGTGAACTTCTGATCCCGTTCCCACTGCTCTATTCCGAGCATTTTCATATTTATTCAACTTTTAAATCTTGACTGGACTCTCATAAATAATTCAACGATCAACAACAAACTATCTTGCAGACAAACTGTCTTCCACCTCCGACAATCAAGGACCCATAGACGGCCTACATTTTAGTCGGTTCGAGTCCGACATAATCACCTCCACCGACTTTGGTGGGGGCGCTATATCCGTGGGGTTTTTCGCACGATAAAAAATAAAAAAAAAGGTCTAAACTTCAGAGAGTAATAATTGACTAGCTTCGTAGATAGTTAACTCAGTTAATTTTTAGTCTCGGTTCCATCACTGGGAAAGCCTACCCTATATTGAGTTAAGATGACGTTTTGCGGTTGCCCACGGGCGGCAGTCGTTATTAAATATTTAAAAAAAAATGAATATTAGCAACCGAAATTACTAACCCCTCTAGCTAAGCTCAATGGCTTGTGTTAGAAGTGGGTTCACTTTGGTAGTGTAATGGCCAGGATTCAAATCCGGGTCCTCTCTATCGTAATGCCAGCTCCTTACCACTAAACTATAGAAGTGTTCGTTTCTTTCGATCGATTTATTTGATGTAGTTGGTTTTTTTTGTTGTTTTTTTTTCATATAGATAACTTATTTATTCTGATACTACACTGTATTTTGGTTTAAATATCGAAACATAAATTGTAGTTTTACTAATATTCTGTGGAATCTTTGGTTAGGTTTGTTCGATATAATTTTAAAATAAGTATTTCATATATTAGCTTAAAAATACATAGGACATTATAATTAACATCATATTTTTAGACATTAAGTAAAAACAAAACATTTTAGTTCGTAAACTTATAGACAAAAATATGAAAAAAAAATTAATAACTTTACCCAAAAACCCAGAAAAACATCCAACGAAACGAAACGTAAGGTATTTAAAAATAATGACTTGGCGCGTAAAACACTTCACACAAACACAGTTTTTTTTAACACAAAAAATATTTCGCGAGTTTTGTATTTCGAATGCACAGAATAGTGATGTGCGCAACGTCAACCTGCGACACAGTCGAGAAACTCACTGAAGGCTTGTTTGGGCGCGAAAATTCTTACGTCATGGCAATGGCTGTCCGTGACCGATTACTTACTTAAGTTACATAAGAAAACGCATTAAGCATCTTAATGTCTTATAGTTATGTTAAGTTTGTTAAAATATTTTTGTGTTTTAACATTAATTAGTTTTCCATTAATTTAAATAAATTCTGGTTCATCTATATTAGGCACATAGCTGAGAGAATAGTCGGAAAGGATCGCTAAGGATATTTCCCCTTCCGTCGAGTCTCCTCGGGATCCTCGTTGCCGCCTCCTTTTCGAGTATTACTTGATTGGGAAGTAAGTATCTAATTTTAATGTATTATATATGTATATGTATGGGTACCAATCTAATTTTATTGTAAAAATACTTCGATAACATTAACGATATGAACACCAAAATATTCTAGTCTGTTTTTTCGTGATGAATGCAAAAACGACTATAGGTGTGTTTTTTTGTTTAAAAAATATTCAGTACTTTAAATCTTACTTTAGTTTAATTGCAAAAGCGGCAGGTGGAAGTCTAGTTAATAATTTAACTAAGCAAAAGAGACATGGCAGTAATAAAAGTAGCTTGACCGGTTAAAATTTACTGATCACCATCTAACGGCACGACGAAAGTGGTTATATCTCCGTGATCTGTGTCTTTAGCACGAAATACTATCAAATTCGTAATGTAAAGGTATCGATAGAATCGATAGAAGTTCGCTCGATACCTTTACATTACGAATTCGATAGGTTTTGGTGCTAAGGCAACTGAGCAGACCCAAATCGCACGTCGTGGGGTCGGTGCCGCCGGCAGCACAGGTGACTTGTGTCACTTGCATTACAGATCATATTATTATTGACTATACTAAATATTTGGATTAGTTAAAAGTATGTGACAATTTTTTCGTAATTATATTTGGGTCGGTATATTTGGGCTTTCAACAGTGACTTAAAAATATTGTATTGCGACTATGATTTAAATTCAACATTCTACTATGAATAGTTATTCGTTATAGAGTTGCTTTTTAACCGCGTGCTCAATGTTGTTGATCAGGCAATCGAAAAATGAAACCAAAGCGAGGGAATAAAAAAAACACGAGGTAAAAAATTTATTCCACTCGAGTGCAACACATAACTTTTCATTCCACCCGTCCCTAATTAGTCTGAGATTCCACCTATGAAAGGAGGTTTTTTGGCGGGAACGCGAAAAGTGTCACAACGCTCCTCTGTTTCTATATTCTATATATTGGTGTAAATTCGAGTTTTCGAGAATTGGAGTTTTAGACATAACGGCTTAGACAAAGTGCACAAGTGTACGAAAGTGGAATATTGAAGTGAATTGTGATTTTTCGTGTTGGTGTCAAATCTCCCTTAGGAAAGCTTCTAGTAAAGTCTCCACTACTTTACTGGGGTAACTATCATCCGTCATCGTCATCACCATCATCAAGAATCATTCCAACTAGATTAGTGAATAAAGTGTTATAAAATAAAATAAGACTTGACATAAAGGTCCTAGTTACCATGTCATAAAATCCTTTAAAAAAAAAAAACCTATGAAAGGAAATGACCAAAGATGTGCAAGTGGACTACGATAGGCTAATTTAAGACACAATTAGATAATATTCTGTACTAGATACAGTTGTAATTTTTACCCGACTACAGCAGAGTCAAAGGAAGGTTACAATTTTGACAGGCTATGTTGGTTCATAATTATATTCTCATAGCTCCAACTCTCTCTCTCAAGAATCTAATGTGGCGTCCTCTAGCGGTCATAAGGTACTGTGTTAACAATAAACTTTAAAATTATCGGTAGATAGCTCCAACGTCGCCCCTAAGATTTATAGGAGAATTTCAAATGCTCAGTTGAAGGTATATCAGAGTGTTCAAGTCCCATCTTGAACATTGACTTTTTTCTAATCTAAATCAATAAATTTGCAACACAGATTACAAATTTATTGATTTAGATTACATTACAGATTATGTGAAGTCATTACGATATTTGTAACAGCGCCATCTACCGCACCATAAAGTAAACTACTTACCTAAGTTTACTCCGCTTCTCCGCTAGAGCGAGCTGCTGTGCTATCGTGAGGACTCTTCTAATATTCGGCGGTGGCGCATTCGGGAAGAAATCCCCTCCTTCGTTAGCTGGACCCTCATCCGGCGGTTCTTGTTCAGATTCCTCTCCAACGGTGAAGTTTGCGTTCGATTTCTGAAATAAACAAAAATAAATTAACGATAATTTTTTTGTCATTTCTAATAGAGACTAGTACAGAATAATGAAATTTCGTGGGTAGACCGATACGATTGGTTGGCAAGAACTAGCTCGGCGGTCGTCAGTACACCGTGATCATGGCGCTTGCAACAGCGATGACCTATCGGTTATACCAGTGGTACCCAAACTTTTTTGTTTCATAGACCACTTTCAAGATACTGCTGGATCCGGTGGACCCCCGCAGCTACATCACAACCAATTTCAAAATCTTGAAAAAAATGTGAAGATCTAAAAGGTAACCATTAAGGTACACCAAGAAACCAACAACCATGGCAAATCACTAGTATAAAACAAAGTCGCTTTCTCTGTCCCTATATCCCTATGTATGCTTAAATCTTTAAAACAACGCAACGGATTTTGATGCGGTTTTTTTAATAGATAGAGTGATTGAAGAGGAAGATTTATATGTATATAACATGATGCTACCACCGGTGCGGAGCAGAAGGGAAAATAGTTACAAAAACGGGGTGAAGCAGACGAAGTTGCGCGGGTCAGTTAGTATCCCGATAAATATAATAGTCATTGAAGAGTTACTGGTAGTTGGAGCCCTCAAAAGTCCAACCAGTCTAACTTGGAACTTCGATATCGCCATTGGTCAATGGACCATTGGTTTTGGAGGTCAAATGGCAGTCGCTTCACGGAAAATATGGAAGTTCAGCCGCATCACAGTTAGATTGGAAAGCCGACCCCAACTAAGTTGGGAAAAGGTTCAGAGAATGATGAAGTAATAATAGAAGTACTTACTACTTCATCCTGTCCATTATCTTCTGTCTCAATCTTCTCAAAATTATCACTCTCGCTCGAAGAACAACGAACTTCCTCTTTCGTATGTTCTGACATTTCGGTATCTGCGAAAAATAAAAAAAAAACACTACTATTAAATTGTTTATGGTGTGAGGTTACCCCATCCCTTCGCATGTGGCGCAGTACAATGCGACTAAGCGCTTGGGCTGTTTAGCATCAGACAGATTTTATACAGCCCAGACTCACCTAGATGCGTGGCTCGAGTCAACAATAGTGCCTGAAATACGGCAGCAGGCTCACCCGCTGTTTTTTTTTTTATAAACTCACGCCTTTATCCCCGAAGGGGTAGGCAAAGGTGCTAGCACCCACATTTCGCCAGTTTTATGTTTAGGTCCCAATGTAATAGGTTGCGAGCCTATTGCCATTAACCGGGCACTAATAAAATATAATATATAAGTGGAATGGGTAATGGACTGCTGAGACGAGCTCTCGGGTTCGATCCCAGGTTTTACCATGGCACACACCAATAACTTTTCGATGCTTTTAAAAGTTATGTGTGTATTTAACGCAGATTTATGAGCGCCCAGTTAACGGCAATAGGCTCGTCACCTATTACATTGGGATCTAAACATAAACTGGCGAAATGTGGGTGCTAGCACCTCTGCCTACCCCTTCGGGGATATGAGCGTAAGTTTATGTTATGTTATGTTACTCCTTGTAAGCAGACTATAGCGTGCTCCGAGGCGTAAAAATAGTGAAAACATAACCTATTAATGCCTGTTTAAATATTCATAGCAAGATTTTATCTTTCTGAGTGTCACTTTTATTGCAGGCGTTAAATTTATTATCTATGGCTTATCTCTCCGAGCATAAGGTATTATGGTGTATGTGTGGACTGTGAGCCCATTTTTATTTATGCAGATTTTTGCAGTTAAACTAAAAATAGTCCTTAGTAAAGGATGGGGAAATATTTGTAAAATGAATATTAGAGTTTGTAAAGACATCATTCAAAAGATATATATCGTTTTAAGTGGGTCCCTCAGTTCACACACGAAAGCTCCCAAATCTAGATATAAAATGAGTTCACCAACAAATTTTAGTAATGTTCCTTCTTCATTACCGCGTTTACGAATTAAAAATGTGAATGGCTTATGACTTGTCATTTTTAGTGTAGAAACATTGACGTTACTGCAATTATATTCCTGTAAAAGTTTATTTAAGTTAAAATATAAGTTTATTTGGCTCATTATTACATGAATTGATTCTTATAATGTTTTAACAAAAACATTATACGTTACTGTGCTATTATTCAATACAAATTGTGTAAATACTAGTTCCCAAAGTAGGCCAGAACCTGTATCTGTGGCATAGTCAGTGGAAACAACAAAAAGTTTTTTTTTTTATAATATCCCCGAATATATCCCCGAAAGGGGTAGACAGAGGTGCTAGCACCCACATTTCGCCAGTTTATATTTAGGTCCCAATGTAATAGGTGGCAAGCCTATTGCCATTAACCAGGCACTTATAAACCTGCTATAAATACACATATCACTTCGAAAAGCATCGAAAAGTCATTGGTGTGTGTCATGATAAAACCTGGGATCGAACCCGAGACCTGGTCTCAGCAGTCCGTTACCCATACCACTGGGATACAAAAAGTTGATGGTAGTTTTTAAAAAAATACTCGGCTCGTATACTCTGTCACTTTCTCACGCCTAGTTTGTGTGTAAAGATACGTATGTCACTCGCACACTTTATTTTACTATTGATCACTTTATAACATTTCCATGTCGCAATGTTAGCTACAATACTCCTCCGAAACGGCTTTACCGATTTTTACCAAAAATTTAGTATGCGTATTCAGTAGGTCTGAGAATCGGCTACTATCTTTTTTCCATACCCATAAGTGATAAGGGTTGTTAACCCTTAAAAAATTTTAGAAACTAGAAATAATTTAGAAGGCAAAACATCGGATTATTCCACTATGATCAGCTGGGGGATATGACCTGGGAGATCAAATTCCACAACTTTTGTGTTCTTAAATCACCTGCTGACAATTCACCTGGGTGATCAAATTCCACATGATTTTAAATTATTTTATTTGTTTCCCCGGGTCAACTAGTAAGTTATACAAATTAAAAATGTCAGATTGCAAATTATACATGTCAAGGTTCACTTAGTAAGTCTGGATTCAAAACGTTCATTTATGAAGACTTCGTTCGTTTAGAATTCAATATAGTTAGGTACCTCCAACGATATTACTGAGGGACCGAAGCGGGTCGTCAGGTCCCAAGAACAGGAATGTCATAATGAAAATCGATGACATGCCATTCCGGAGGTCTTATTGAGCTGTTGAAATCTAATAAGCGCGCAGCTGGTGTGAAATAAATGGTAATAGGAATCGTTATTTTGCGATTGAAAATTTATTTTTTTATTTTTTATGCCACTTATGTGGCAGACGAGCACGCGGCGAAGCAAGTGTAGGTATATGTTTGGAAAGTATGTATATAGGTACTGATCGCATACTTTTTTATCAAATAAATATCACGCATAGCAACACTAAAATTTACCGCCAATTTTCGTGCAACTAGTGATGCGCCTTTATGAAGAATCGTTGCAATATAACCGTTATCTAAATAAAGGTTATCGCAGTTCAAATGTCGAGGTAGTGTCAGTGTGACATTTCATGTTTCACGCAGCATCGTGAAGGTGAAAGAGGACATTTGATAACTTCGCGAGAGAATAATAGGACAAATCGATGTTACTAGTTATTAATACTTCATTTAATTAGGTACTTATCACTACATAGTATAAAATAAAGTCGCGTTCTTTGTCCCTATGTCCCTTTGTATGCTTAGATCTTTAAAACTACGCAACGGATTTTGATGCGGTTTGTTTTTATAGATGGAATGGTTAAAGAAGAAGGTTTATATGTATATAACATCATGCTACGACCAACAGGTGAGGAGCGGGAATGAAAAATGTTGCAAAAACGGGGTGATGCAGACGAAGTTGCGCGGGACAGCTAGTCTAATTATAAACAATCTTGTTTTATTATGTGTCTGCCGCGTCTCTCCTAGATCGAGTCAAAAATGAGGAGATCCGTAGACGAACGAAAGTGGTCGACATAGCCTACAGGGTTAGCAAGCTGAAGTGGCAGTGAGCGGGGCACGGAACAAGAAGAACAGATATGGGTAATGGACTGCTGAGACGAGGTCTCTGCTTCGAACCCAGGTTTTACCATGGCACACATCAATGAATTTTCGAAGTTATGTGTGTATTTATCACAGGTTTATAAGTGCCCGGTTAATGGCAATAGGCTGGCCACCTGTTACATTGGGACCTAAACATAAACTGACGAAATGTGGGTGCTAGCACCTCTGCCGGCATGAGTTTATGTATGTAAGTATGTATTATTCCTAACAAGGAATCGCATCCGTTATAGAGTATACATATTTAATCGAGGAAGGTTAGCCGCAGAATTGGGATTAGGTAGGTTCTATTCTATATTTGTGAAAAGTAATAACTCAGTTTATTACTAAATCGGTAAATACCTGTATATTGTATGTACTATAATATATTCTATAGCAGTCGTCAACGACGTAATCAATGACAAGTGAATTGTAATTAATTTATTCGTTTAGGTCAGACAGTAATTCATAATATATGAACGGTGTTTTTACTGGCTGGGCTGTTCCGACTTCGCATGGAAAAGTTAAGTGGCTATTAATCCTAAAACCCGACTACGTTGCCACCAGATCCAATCTCTTATATAAAACTAGCTGACCCGCGCGACTTCGTCTGCGTCTCCCCGTTTTTGCAACATTTTTCATTCCTGCTCCGTACCTGTTAGTCGTAGCATGATGTTATATACATATAAACCTTCCTCTTTAACCATTCTATTTATTGAAACAAACCGCATCAAAATCCGTCGCGTAGTTCTAAAGATTTAAGCATACAAAGGGACAAGAAAAATAGGGACAGAAAACGCGACTTTATTTTATATTTTGTAGTGATTCTCGTGTGACAATGTTCGTTCCCGTACTCCTCCGAAACGGCTTGACCGATTCTCGTGTAATTATGTGAGCATATTGAGTAGGTCTGAGAATCGGCCAACATCTATTTTACATACCCCTAAATGCTCGGAATGGAGCAGCGGGAACGGGATCAGAAGGGCCGCGGGCAACAGCTAGTATATTATGATATAAGCCTAGTGGTATGGGTAATGGACTGCTGAGACGAGGACTCGGGTTCGATCCCAGGTTACCATGGCACACACCATTGACTTTTCGATGCGTTTCGAAGTTATGTGTGTATTTATCGCAGGTTTATAAGTGCCCAGTTAATGGCAATAGGCTCACCACCTATTACATTGGGACATAAACATAAACTGGCGAAATGTGGGTGCTAGCACCTCTGCTTACCCGTTCGGGGATATAGGCGTGAGCTTATGTTATGTGTTATGTATTAGTAATAGGTTCAAGTCAATCAAAAACATAGTACCTAGTGTGTTATGAAGATCTATAGGTTGAGATTGGACCGCTGTGATCCACATTCGCATAAATAAGATTAGATTATTATATCTAATCGACGTATTGTGTTGAATATGTTCAAGGATTATTTACCAATTGACGTCCAATGGGAGTTCTACCGGAGTAGTAGATATAAGTGGGCTAACAAATACTGTTTTGGAGAAACTGGCGGGTTAGATTTTGTTTTATGGTTTTTTATGAATAATATTTTGAATTTAGTTCATAGATAGAGACACAGACAAACGTGTCCTAGGCGCGCGAATTTTTATGATATACATACTAGCTGTTGCCTGCAGCTCCGCCCGCGTGGATGTCGATTATCGCGTTGTACGACTCTACTCGATTCTCTACTTACCTCTCTATACTACTTTTCCTTGCTATAGACATTAGCGCCAATGTATAGAAATTTACCGGATCGATGGAGATTCATGATTATTGCTCCGCTCCCTTGGATGGTAGCGTGATGATATATAGCCTATGTTACTCGTAGATATTGTAGCTTTTTAGAGGTGAAAGAATTATTGAAATCGGTCCAATAGTTTCGGCGCCTATTCGTTACAAACAAACAAACAAAGAAACAAAATCTGTCCTCTTTATAATATTAGTATAGATAATCTATGTTTGGTAGATTTGAACTCGTGCAATCCTCAAAAAACAGCTCAAAAACACATAGGTACACGTTTTGGGTACACAACTTGTTTCTATACAGACTGCTATTACGGGGAAAGTCTAATTGTAATATTTGGATTGTTATATCAATAGTAGGTCCCGGTTGCCATACAAACATCTATGGCAGTCGTTACGGGTAGTTGGAGCCCTCGAAAAGTCCAACCAGCCTAACTTGGAACTTCGATATCGCCATTGGTCATTAGACCATTGGTTGTGGAGGTCAGATGACAGTCGCTTCACGGAAAATATCGAAGTTCAGCCACATCACAGTTAGACTGGAAAGCCGACCCCAACTGAGTTGGGAAAAAGGTTCAGGGAATGATGATCAATAGTAGGTACTTATGTCTTCTCCAAGAGAGCCTGTTATCTGACTTAGGTTATGACCCTGCGTGGAAGAATACCGCGATAGCCAGAGATGTACAAAATACTTTTCGAAAAGTATTTAAATACAAAATGCAAATACTTTTTTAATATAGTATTTCAAATGCAAGATACAAAATACTTTTGCCTTTTGTATTTAAATACTAAATACAAAATATGTATTTTCAAAATACTTTATTGAAATAAAATACTTTATGGTAAAGTTACTGGTTTTCTTTATTTATTAAAGATTTTAAAATCACAAGCTCTTCAAAAAGAACATCTGACATGTTGCGTCTGTGTGGATGCATAATCGTACCGGTTTTTTATAAATAGGTATATTTTTCTGTATTTCTGTATTTTTATTTGTCACTTACAGTTAAAATAACGTCTTATTGCCTACATGGCATATTGTTTAAATACAATTTATTTTGGCATTTTTTTAAAGACATTTCGAGCGAACAACACAGAAATAATGAAATAGCTGCCAACACTGCAAAACGTCACAGTAAAGGTGGGAACAAATTATCAGTTTCGTTTATTTGTACTACCCAGATAGCTTGTATCAGCCGCGGCTTACGGACGCGTCCGATAATTTGTTCCCACCTTGACTTTGAGGATTGTCAAGAGGGTTCCCTCATATATTTATTAATGGTCAGGTTTCATAATTATGCATTTTGTATCATCTGTCATTTTGCGCATAGACTTTCAAACACTAGTGGCCATTTTTTGTTTTTACTGAATCGCGGAATGCTTTAGAAAAATGAAGCTAAGAATAAAAAAGTATTTTGTATTTTACTAACCATTTTACAAATACAAAATACGTCTCGAATAGTATTTCAAATAAAATACAAAATACTTTTAAAAAAAAGTACTCCTAAGTACAAAATCCAAAATACGTATTTTGTATTTTGTATTTGTATTTTAAATACAAGTAGGTATTTCAAATATGTCACAACTCTGGCGATAGCCTAGTGGTATGGGTAATGGACTGCTGATACGAGGTCTCGAGTTCGATCCCAGGTTTACCATGGCACACACCAATGACTTTCGATGCTTTTCGAAGTTATGTGTGTATTTATCGCAGGATTATAAGTGCCCGGTAAATGGCAATAGGCTCGCCACCTATTACATTGGGACCTAAACACACAACACACTAAGACATGGCGAAATGTGGGTGCTAGCACCTCTGCCTACCCTTTCGGGGATATAGGCGTGATATTATGTGTGTGTGTGTGTTCTCTGACCGTATATCCCTATGTCCTTATGTCCCTTTGTAAGCTCAAATCCTTAAAACTACGCAACGGATTTTGATGAAGTTTTTTAAATAGATAGAGTGATAGAAGAGGAAGGTTTATATTTATAACGTCATGCTACAACCAACTGGTGCGGAGCAGAAGTGAAAAATGTTGCAACAACGGGGTGACGCAGACGAAGGTGCAGGGGTCAGCTAGTGATTTGTAAAGCAAAATAATAGATATTCTAGAACAATCTACACAACGTCACTTATACCCATTGTAAGCATAGTTCACCTACAATAATAAACACACTTAATTTTTTTTTTGTGTGAATACATACTTATTATACATAGAAACACCCAGACCAATGAATATTCATAAGTATTCATAGACATAAATATTTCACTTGCTAGGTCACTAAATATCACATAATTCATAAGCCGCGGTAGCCTAGTGGTATGGGTAATGGACTGCTGAGACGAGGTTTCGGGTCAATTGAATCGAATTTTACTGTTTATTTCTTACCGCAAGAAGGTGTATTAATATGCGAATATTCAAATAGTCATACGTCTACGAATAAAGTATCTACATACATTAAATACATACATTAAATACATACATAAAATATCGCGATAGCCTAGTACTATGGGTAATGGACTGCTGAGACGAAGTCTCGAGTTCTATCCCAGGTTTACCATGGCACACACCAATGACTGTGATGCTTTTCGAAGTTATACGTGTATTTATCGCAGGTTTATATAAGTGCCCAGTTAATGGCAATAGGCTCGCCACCTATTACATTGGGACCTAAATATAAACTGGCGAAATGTGGGTGCTAACACCTCTGCCTACCCCTTCGAGGATATAGGCGTGATATTATAAAAAAAAATTCATAAGGAATGGGTAAACTCTGTGATAAAAGAATGATGCAATAAACACTCACGGTCACTCTTCCATATTCACATGTAATTCACAAAAATAATCTTTTTATTTCCCTAATTGTATTCATAAATAACAAACCTTTCACACTAGTCTGGGAGCGAAAATAAAACATAGAATGTACTAGTCCCAACTCAATCCCGGGTGGAGCCGCCGGTCACCCTAGCAGAAGCAGGCCACGGCGATGGCGCAAAATGCCACCAGGGGCTAGATGGTGACACCATGGTCCCCACATTGGAGGAAGAATGTCATCTCAACAGAGATGTCCCCGGGTGTGCCGGGGTGCGAGAGATATGTCTTGTATAATCTCACCTCCGGCAATCAAGGACCCATGGACGGCGTGCGTTTTGGTCGGTTCGAGGCCGACATAATCACCTCCATCGGTTTTGGTGGAGGTGGTATCCGTGGGGATTTTGCGCACGATAAAAAAAAAGTCCCAACTCAATCCCTGGATGTCGTAAAAGTCGACTGTGGGAGATTCTGTTTGGTGCATAAATGAACAGCACTACTAAGGCACCCTACAGGTGGAGGGGAAACCGTCAACGAGTATATTCCCAAGAAAGGTTAACGTCAGGCAGGGGGCCGGTTGGAAAATTTTAGCCAAAACCCATTTGCAACATGGCATCACAAAATATAAGTGGAAGAAAACGATCGGCGATCCGCCGACCAGGGAGACCCGTAGAAACGGTGGTGCCGCTGGCCGCCCGCGGTATAGTACAGGGGCCCAACCGGGGCTAACCACCCTGGGAGGCTGCCTCACCAGGCCGCGCATAATCCCGATATGGTTCGTCGTGCCGGTTGGTGACCGGACGTGGGACCCCGGCGACCATATTCGGGGGGGTACGGGGGCCATTTGCAACATGGCATCACAAAATATAAGTGGAAGAGAATGACATGTTGCGCCGACCCCAAATAATTGGGACAAGGGCAGGTAGATGATGATGTATTCATAACAAACTGCATTGACAAGAAGTAAGATATTTCCATGCACGTGAAAGAGTAATAATTAAGGAAAACCCCTCATCAACATAGTATGATTTCCTCTTATATTAAATTCCCTCCTTTTCCTCATATTAGTTTGCCTATACAAGTTTATGTATTTATCTAGGACACGTCAATTTAACTGTAAACTAAAGGCAAAGTCTCAAGAAAAAGAATCCCCATTACAAATACGCACAGTTGACGGCCTCATCAGTTTTTGAGAGTGACTGCCGTCTGACCTCACAACTCTGTCATCGCCAAGAGAAAAATCTGCACCAGAACCCGGTCCTTTAATCAACAGTTATACCAGTCCCGAGAATCTTGTTCGAATCTCAAAAAAAAGTAATAAAATTGCTTTTTTAATAAATAAATTCATTCATTCATTCATTCGTTTAAACTAATATCTGTAAAACGAGTAGACCGTGACAGAACAGGAATAATAAAATGAGTATACTCTGTTTAATGAAACTATCAAACCTTGCTCAAGTCTCGCCAATATAATAATTATACAATTACATTTACAACTAGGCAAATTGGCATGTTAATAAAACATTCACAACACTATGTCATTGCCACTCATTTATTGATCCTTCAACGATCTAGTTTATGGCAAAACCGGTTTTCTCAGAAACACGTGTCGTGTCACGTCTCTAGTGATTACAAGAAAACCGGTAAATGTTGTAAAAATAACTGGATCAGCATCAAGTATTTAATGATATAACAGCCAATAATATTCTTGCATATTTTTGAATACAAAAAATATTCTAAATGATTTGATTATAATAATCTTTATATTTGTCAAGTTTAGTGATGTTTATGATGTATTAGATTCAAAAATGTCTGCATTATATTTCTACTGATGATTAATGACACTTGGTCGTAGACATCATCCTTGCGTTATTCCTGGTCGCATCCGAAACTGCTACCTCGGAATCCGAGATTTTTTTATTCCAATCTAATTACGATGTGGCTGAACTTTAATATTTTTCGTGAAGCGACTGCCATCTGTTCTCCACAACCTGTAGGTATAGGCGAGATCGAAGTACTGCAGTTAGACCAGTTTTTGAACATTGTAGGGCTTCAACTACCCGTAACGACTGCCATAGAAGTTCGTATGACAACCGGGACCGACGGCTTAGCATACCGTCGGGTTTATTATCGCCACGTAACAGCCTCTGTTGCGTGGCGGGGGCACTTGGTGTTATTGTTATACATTATTGAACCTTTAAGAATGCCGCAAGGCGAAACCGGTTAGGTACAATAATAAATATCGTGGAGAAGTGCAAGTGTGTTATCGCAGTAATATATAATATATGAATTTTATACATATCTCTTTTAAATAGTAACATTTTTTGAGGTTGTAATAATCTTTGGATCTACTAAACAGATTTTTAAAATTCTTTAGCTAAACCGCGTCTTCAGAATATATTTACTAGGTTCTTGTACCAAAGGCTATATGGAGTATATTATACCTATTTTATCCATTGATGTATCCAATTTGTTTGTTATAGGCTTGGTTGGATAGAGAAATGCCAAAATTCAAATTATTTTTTATTGTGCCAATCGATCCTATTTACACTGTACCGTAACGTTAAATCAAAATCAAAATCAAAAGCCGGCCTGCCCTTAGCGACTCGTTTAAGAAATAAACCCTGCATTATTTTAATATTTTATTTATTATACACGTATTGTACCCTACACCAAGTAAAAATTACGCTATTACCCAAGGAAGTGACACCCTTTTTTATCTAGAACACGTTAATTTGACTTCTCCTCCTCGCCTGCTGGTAAGCTAAAGGCAAAGTCTCAGGAAAACGGGTCACCATCACAAACACGTACAATGTTACAATAGTGGCACTTAGCTTGACGGCATCACAGATTTTTCCCGCCCTGCTTAAAGGACTAGGGTTTCATTCATCGGCCATCAGCGATTTCATTGGTAGATGAAAAACGAAACTATGTAGGTATATCTTTATCTAGATTACCACATGTAAAGACTGCAGATTAATTGTTATAAAAGTATAATTTTTTAAAGTAAATTGTCGTTGTTACTAAACAATTACATATATTTGGATATTAACCTCATCTTATACACAAAGTACAGAGATGATACATAAATAAAATTCCAAGAATCATGTACAAAGTCGAGCTGTTTTTATCATTTGATAATATTGCCATTAAATAGCCGGTGATTAGATTATAGAGACACTATCCACTAATTACTGTTAAGTACATGTACTCCAGTACTGAATACATACTCCGAAAAGTCAACAACAGAACATTGGCCTATTGCTAAAACTAAAAAAAGTATTAGATCGTTACATATGAAATTGCCGTTTTGTTTGAAGAAATTGGAGGAAACCCAATTTGCAGTACTAACATTTTTGGTTTTTTTTGGGAATGACACATCCAACCCAAATTTTATGGTCTTTTTTGTGTATGAATGAGACAACATTAAGCAATCAACAACTTTTATTACATTTTTGAAAAGTGTAAGCTGTAAAGAAGCAGTATATTTACGAAATTTATTATCAAAATTGATAGTAACTATTTAGGAGGTACCGTTTTTGAAGATGGAATTAAATTTATAAAGCGGCCAATAAAAACAAAATTCGACACAGAATTGTAAAATCTTGAAATGAACTCATGAATCTGTAAGGAAATTTCGGCAATTTCATAATATGTAAAGACCTATTGCACTTGCACCTCACCATTTCTTGTGTTAGCTTAGTTTATACATTTGTACGGGAGCGACTACCACCTGACCTACCAAATCCTAGAAGAGCGTCGGCGCCATAGCCTTGAATTTGCAAATTGACTTGAAAAACAATCAAATATGTTGATCATAGGAACAACAAAGTTATTTATAATGTCTTGTTTCTAATCGAAAACGCGAAGTTACTGAATCGGGTACATGAGTCCTCTTTCAAGGTTTCTACCACGGAAAACAAAAAAACAAGTGGAAGTGTGACGTAGTCGGTGCCCGCGTGTCATTGCTAAGCGTATTTACGCAACGAAGGATAAATTCGACAATATGAACCTTTTTGATAAGAATACGACTAAACTTTCTGGTAAATATTCAAACTTGTTCGATTAAAAGTATGAAACGCCATGAATACTTTTTTTATTTAGGTATAGCAAAGTAATCGCTATTTTAAACTGTTAAAATAAAGGTGGTGGCAATGTAATTAATGCTACCTTAAAAATGGTAGGTAGTGTGTTTTCGTTTTGTAGTACGTATGATTTGAGTTAATATGGCATTAAAGGTTACATAAATAGGTACTACCAATCAAAGTAATTATTTACTAGTAATGCTTATTATTAACTGTTATAATTATGTGTGAGTTTGGTGACATCGGTTCCGCTACTGAAACATCGTGTCGCATTTCTACTAGTTATTTCTGTTCTGTGGTTTTGACTGTGTTACGACGAGGTCACTGTATTCCATTTTAGAATTCATTATTATTTTGTGTAAGCAGGTAAGTAGGTATATTTAAGAAATAAAATAACTATTTACAGAAGTATTCTATATAGCTTCACAATATTCAAGATGTCAGAGGTCGATTCTGTCGTGCGCCATTATGTGTTGCATACGGAGTACCTACGCTCTCCCACTCCTCACTTCCATAATCTGGTTTAATTGTTTTTCACGGAAGCGACCAAGAGGAAAAGTTAAGCAATAGTCTCGTCCGTCCGGTGTACCGGTTTACAGCTAGTGTTATAATCATTGGTTCTAAATATCCCACAGAACAGAAAAAAAACTAAATATTCATACACACATAAAAAAAAAACAAAATATAAGGATGAAAAATATATGTGTCACTCCATTCTAAATTTAAAAAAAGTGTTTACGTGATCTAATTCACGACACTTATCTATAAATTCCTTAAGTGTGTTTAATTAATTCTAATACTTTGTACACTACTCGCTCAAGTTCAACAGTAGTACCAATAATGTATGAACTATTATATGTAAATGATATATTGTCGTACGCTTCGAGAAGTCAAAGTACCAAATGATTAATATTCATTCCAACGACAATTTAATGATCGTCTTATTATTATTTCACACATAATGACAATGCGAAATAATCTATAAATAACTGCTTCAATATTTCGCATTTCGAATCTAGGTTAGGGTTAAAAAAATATTGTTATGATATTTATAAGTAGGACGTAAAGTTAATTTAAGTTAATAATAGAAAAGAATAATACTCACTTATATCCTCTGTTCCTTTAGCAAATTTAATTAAAACATAAATCAAAACGAAAACTATAAAATAAATAACCGGCAACATAAAAAATAAATAGTTCAAATAATCACATCACTACACTATCACAGCATATCTTCGACTGTTCGAAATTCCCGCCAAGAATGACAACCGCTCGCGTCAAACGTCCGACAAGCACTTCGAAAACACGCAATTAAATATTTAACAGTTTTAATTAACAATACGATATCAACATAATCATTATTCTGATTTAGCGAACGCGTAATGGTAATACATATTACCTAGTTATATATTCACGCAGTTTCGTACGCACGTGTATATCACAGCACAGCTAAGAGATGTCACTTTATAAACTACAGCGGCTTATAACCTTGTGATAACATTGTTACGTCTAGTCTGTATTGCGTATGAAGCGCGTTCAAGCGATGTTTAGCTACAAATTTTTAATGCGGTGATCCCTGAACTTAGATGAATATCGGTGTGGTGTGCTACATTTAGTTTTAGGGATGGGAAGAATTTATTATTAAGAATATCGATTTCGATTCTATCGCAGACACTTAATATATCTGTTTCTGTTCTGTTATTATTTGCCAACGTGAATTTAATATTGTTTTGATTGAAAATTAGACTTCCACAGTTCATTTCGTAATTTACTTATGTACCTAGTACCGACATAAAATTGTAATCTCCTAGTGGTTCATTCTGGGCATTCGTGGAGACAGCATCACCTCTGTGTGTCCCAAGGGAGACGCGGTCCTATAGACGGTTACTCGGACTCGTTCCACTGACCAGCAAAGCGCATAGAGGGAAGCACACTCCGTGTGGTTCTATGGGGAGACTGTACTTCCCACACCCGAGGGATTGTGAACCACAGATGGCCAGTCGGGTGTGAGAAATATGCTCTACTGACGGAGGTAGAATATGACGGTATCTCCCGTCTTAATTGAGCAGTCCGACTGAGGAAGTACCTCCGCCCTACAGAATACCGCGGCTAATAATAACCTTGTGTTGTGTTTCCGGCGGTGAGTAGGGTAACCAGAGCTCACCGGGGAGGTTGTGTGTGGTCAGTGGGAAGACCGGGAAACTCTTCTTTGTCTTCTGCACTGACAGCACAGAGACTCTCTTAACCTTCTACCCTCCCCTTTCGCCTTCCCCCCTCTTCTCTGACCCAGGGAGAGCAGGAAGAGCAGTTAATTATATTAATTTATGTATTTTTTATACCACTTAGGTGTTAGTCAAGCACACGGCCTACCTGATGGGAAGCGGTCACCGTGGTTTATGGACGTTTGCAACACCAGAGGCGTCACATACGTGCTACCAACCCTGTAGAAACCTTGTAATGCCCTTCTTGAAGAACCCCATATTGTAGTCGCTTGGGAAAACCACAGCAGGGAGTTCATTCCACAGTTTTTATAAACAGTCATTTTTCGAGAATAAAAATGTACCTAAGTAGTCACCATTTCTATTATGTTGTTCCAGAATATCGAATGTTTTATCCCATCACTATAAAATCTATTATCAGCACATGTTGTGATGACTATATTGGTTATACCTACTATGCGTTCTTTCTTTACCCTCAATGTAAGAAACATTGTAGAAAGAAAGAAAAGAAGAAAATATACTTTATTTTGCCTTCTACAGCACAAATAACTACATGAAAATAAAAAAATAAAAAATATACAAAAGACGTCGTGCACATCTGTGCTGCAAAAGGAAAAAAAGTAGTAGTAGGCATAATGTCATGTAAAAAAGCGGCCAATCAGAGGTAAACAGCACGCGTGTAATGCCCCTGGTGTTGCAAACGTCCATAGGCCCACTACTGACCACTTTCCATCAGGTGGGCCGTGCTTGTCTGTCACCTAAGTGCTATAAAAAAACTTAGGTATACTTAAAAAAACCGGCCAAGTGCGAGTCGCACCCGCGCTCAGGTACGAATCATAACCTTTTTTTTTCTTTTTTTTTACTATAGGTATAATATCATAATATTATTATTTTCGGTAACAGAAATACCTACATATGGCTAATCGACAGACAGACAGGTGGACAGTAAAATATTAGAGATTTTGTTCTTTTTGAGGTTAAGGCTTAGTTGCACGAACTATCTGTCATGGTCATGGTCAAAAACAACGGTCACCGTCAAATTTAACAGTTTGATAGTAATGGTTTGGTTAACTCTATGGTTAGTACACAGAACAGAAAAACTAGTAGAAGTGCGACGCGATAGCTGCAGTAGCGGAACCGATGTCGTAAAACTCACACACATAACCGTTAATAATACCGTGCTCTACTAGTAAATAATTGTTTTTTTGGCCTACCCTTTCCGGGATATAGGCGTGAGTTTATGTTATGTTATAATACATTAAAATATTAAATAATTTAAATAAAAAACATGGTTATTCGTTTTACAAATAACTTTCAAATTTAGAATTTCGAAATTGGACCTTCATATTTTAAAGAACTTTCTAAAGGACGGCCAAGGACAGATTATGTAGTTGGAAAGTTCATCGCGGAACAATTCTTTTTAAAATCTATGGTTGGCACTGTTTATAGAAAAAATAAAAAATATATATTAAAAAGTTACTTTGTCTCACGCAGTGGGCGAAATCGCATTTTGCACACTGTTGTTATGCAGTAAAACTTACTTGTTTGAGCTGCCGTAGTGAAAAAAGTATTTATGGCATTTCATACTTTGAATTGAAAAGCTTGAATATTTACGAAAAAGTTTAGACGTATTCTTATCAAAAAACGTTCATATTATCGAATTTATCCTTCGTAGCATAAATACGCCAACCAATGACACGCGTGTACCGACTACATGCCGCTTCCACTTATTTTTGTTTTCCATGATTTTGTAGCTCTGTTTTTGACAGAATTTGACGTTTGAGCGTGGCTGGTCATAGTTACAACCAAGGCTATGACGTTTTATACCTGACCGTACCGGTCAACCAGCTTTGTCACGGTCAAAGTAAGATCGTGCAACTAAGGCTTAGTATAAGAAATTTTAAATTCTTTTGTTAGTAAGCACCTAAGATTGTTCCTAAAGTCAAAAAATATCTGACAAGGTCATTTGAATTGCCTTTGTTGGTTGGTAGTGACGTTTCACATTCCATTCCAAGTGATTTATTTCTATTGTCAATTTTGCCTCAATATGCATAGTTATAGAAAGATAGAAAGAATTCATTTGCTCATAACATAACATAACATAACATAAACTCAAGCCTTTATCCCCAACGGGGTAGGCAGAGGTGCTAGCACACACTTCGCCAGTTTATGTTTAGGTCCCAATGTAATAGGTGGCGAAACCTATTGCCCTCAACCGGGCACTTATAAACCTGCGATAAATACACACATAACTTCGAAAAGCCTCGAAAAGTCATTGGTGTGTGCCATGGTAAGCCTGGGATCGAACACGAGACCTCGTCTCAGCAGTCCATTACCCATACCACTAGGCTACTGAGTATAATGTATCTAATTATTTGTTTAATTATAATTAAAAGCGATCCTAATAGTTGAAAAGATCTTCAGAAACACCCTTGGCTAAGCAATTTCTTCAACTTCCCAATGAACAGACGCTGTGGTCAGAAAACACGAAGATACATGTAGGTATAATGCGCGGTTGGCGGTTAATGGCAATAGGCTCGCCACCTATTACATTGGGACCTAAATATAAACTGGCGAAATGTGGGTGTTAGCACCTCTGCCTACCCCTTCGAGGATATAGGCGTGATATTATATAAAAAAAAAATGCCCAGTTTATGCCAGAAGATAATATTCACGTCATCGTCATTCTCTGAACCTTTTACCAACTCAGTTGGGGTCGGCTTTTCAGTTTAACTGTGATGCGGTTGTACTTCGATATTTTCCGTGAAGCGACTGCCATATGACCTCCACAACCGGCGATATTGAAGTTCCAAGTTAAACTGGTTGGACTTTTGAGGGCTCCAACTACCCATAACGACCGCCATAGATGTTTGTATTTATGGCAACCGGAACCGACGGCTTAATCAGATTACCCAATAGTTGGCTTAACGTGCTCTCCGAGGCACGACCAGACCAGTGCAAATCAAACAGCCATATTCATGCATACAACTTTTTGCACTGAGCGGGGATTTAATTACCATTAATATTAGATCTACGCCGCGGCCCGCCAGGCGTGATCACGTTGCCTGCTCGGAGGATCCTCCCTTTGTGTTGGAGGGACATCACATCCCGTTCCTCCTCACCAGGTTTTACCATGGCACACACCAATGACTTCGATGCTTTTCGATGTTATGTGTGTATTTATCGTAGGTTTATAAGTGCCCGGTTAATGGCAATAGCTCGCCACCTATTACATTGGGACCTAAACATAAACTGGCGAAATGTAGGTGCTAGCACCTCTGCCTACCCCTTCGGGGATACAGGCGTGAGTTTATGTTTTATGTATATTTGACTTATTTAATGTTAATTTAGGTTGGGATATTACTTGCATGACTTTACTTATTTTCTTTTATAGAAACGATATCGATCTAGTTTATTTTATTCACGCTTAATTATGTTACATTTGATTAAATTGCACTTAGGCTGTCAAAGGATTATAGGTCTTAAGGTGTCCAAGAATTTTTGGAGCCCCACTGTACAGTCAGAGCTCATAAGTGCATTATCACATCAAGGCTTAAAATGGTTTAACGTGCGGCCGGCGCGCTTATATGTGTGTGTAATGTTACTATGCAATACGAGGCGACGCTCGCTTGTCTTAAAAGAAAAAGGTCACAAGTAGCGTTAGAATGTTGACGCTATAGTTGCGTAGGATTGCTACTGCACTTTTGAGTTCTACTGTACATTCATAAAGTAATACTTATTAACGCTAAGTGTATAAACACACTATGCCGAAGTTACGCGGCCGAAGTTCAGTAGAATTACGCCTGCAATACTATCTGAATTACTGACGACAGACTATGCCGAAATTACGTCGCGTCATAGCGTACAGTCTAACTTCGGTCGGGAGTAAGTTCAGCGGTAAGTTATTCTGTGAGCACACATTATACGCAGCCGAAGTTCGGTTCGGTTGCCGACGAAATCTGTCTGTCCAACTGTGTAGATAACACGACACGACGCCAAGCGCTCGACACATTGAAAACACACACAAGGTTGAGGAACCGAATATCTGCCGCGTAAGTTCGGCACTTATGGTGTGTCATATCAGTGGAATACGTCGAAACGTAAAATCAGCCGCCGAACTTCGGTCGTGTAACTTCGGCATAGTGTGTTTAGACACTAAGATTATTCCTCATAAGTACATTTTTTTTTTTTATACAACTTAGGTCGCAGACAAGCACACGGCCCACCTGATGGTAAGTGGTTACCGTGGCCTATGGGCGAGTGTAACACCAGAGGAATAACACTCGTGCCGCAACCCTGTAAGAACAGAGACATTTTGTGTCGTCAGCGCAAAAGATGTAGGATAGGCCTTTGGTTTTCCCATGGACAACACAAAACCTCTCTAGTGAGCTCTGGCTACCCTACTCATCACCGAAAACACAACACAAGGTTATTAAACGGCGATATTCTTTAGGGTGGAGGTACTTCCCCAGACCCAGAGAGACAGTACAGAGAGTACATTTAAGCTAGGTACTCTTAGATTAGCGCTTGATACGGAATCTCAACGCTGTGAAATCTCGGCACTGGAGACGGCAGCGCCTCTTTCATGCAAGGGGCACCGAGAGCTGCCTGGCCATATCATCTCAAAACCGTAGATAGCCCAGGGAAAATTCTACCAACCATTCATGATCCCTCCACGTTTATTAGAATAAGAATAAATAAAATTCTGTAATATGCCGTAAGATATAAGTGTTCTGTGGTGCTAAGTGTATTAACATAATAATTTCTTTCAAAACGTGTTTCGTTTCGAAACGTGCAAAAGGTCATATCTAAAAATTGTTACTGAAATGGTAGCTTTTTTGTAGAATATATTTTTTTTAAATAGGGTTATTATTAATGCATTTATGTTAACCCGTTCTTATATTAGGCAACTGGATTAAAGTTTTATAACTATAATTTCTACCTATGCCCGGAATCTGTTATATTCTGCTTTTTGAGAGCAATCCGAGTTTCGTTTGAGTTGCGTCTGAAAAGCATCTGATGAGGCCGTCAGACTGAGCGCCACCATTCTAGCACTGAACGTGTTTGCAATGGTGACCCTCTTTCATGAGACTTTGCCTTCAGCTTAACATCAGGCGTGGTGAAGTCTAATTGACGTGCCATAAATAAAAAAGAATAGCGAGCTAATAATTCGAAAGTAATAGTTTTGCAAATGAATCTTCTAATGGCTTCACACCGCTTAATTACTGCACTTAAGGGCATGTGCTGATAATGACAACGATTGTATGCGCAGCATGATGGCTAACATGTATAACAATGGGCTTCAAAAGTTTCTGGACTATTTGAGAACACAACTCGTATTAAAATTCTTAAGTGCACGTGGTCGACGTGATTGTACTCCAATGCGAAATGAAACTGTCTACTAGATATTATCAAACGATTAGCATTTGAATTAACATAAAGAATCAAATGCTGATAGATAAAGCAGCGAGTGAGTTTAGCATGAAGTTTTACTTTTCCTGACAAAACATCACGATGGGACATTATATAACAATAGGTACTTTATTTTTGAAAGAAGCAATTCTTTTCAAGTTCAAATTATGAAATTGAGCAAATCATACGAAAAACGTCATGTACAATCGACAGAAGAGATACGGTACCACTTTTTAAACAACGTTGTATGTAAATGTGGTACCAAATATCTTTAACTTCTGAAATGTATGACTGTACATTATAATTTATATAGTTAATGTTATCTAAATAAAAATATAAAAACTATATAAACAATACATTTATACAAACCTGCAGTTTCAGGCAAAAAAATAAAACATGCATAGTTTTAAATTAAGAAATTTTATCTATATACTTAATTTTTAATTTTGTGCATAAAGGTTATTCACACACAATTCACATCTTTATCAAAAATAGTAGAAAGAAAATATTATACAATGGCAACACTGATAAGTCCAACTAGCTGGACCCCCTTGAGCTGTCTGTTAGACATTTTTGCTTGCATTCATCAAAAAATAATTACATAAAAGTGAAGTGAAGTGAAACACGAAGGACGACAGTTTTCCAGTGAATTAATAACTTTTTATTAGTTAAAGAGCTACTTTAACTATTCTTCTTAGTGGATAGTGGATGGATTGTCATTTGTGGACGATAAAATTATTGGTACGAGATGCTTATTGAAAATCCTGACGCTTTCAAATCGTGGCTGACCTCCATATTGGAACCGCTGTGAGTACATTCGCTGCCATATTTTCGTGTGTACATTTCTAGAATATCGATAATAAATGTCCTAAAAATAATTATAATATTTCATCGTGCGAATATTTTTCGTAGAAAATATTTCTGCCATCACTCTTAAGTATCGAATTTCAACATTCATTTGACAATTTGACATCTTTCACATCAATTCACATGTTCCTTATTTTTTTATCTGCAAATTGGCAACAATAAACTTTTATTTACTTGGAAAATCTTTATTTATTGGAAATTACGTACGTACGACAGTATTAAAGTTATATTATGATTTGTTTTGGTTCATAAATAACGTACAAGTAATTCGTATGCAATAACCATACCATACATTCGTGTTAAATCGATTAGTAATTAAATTTTCGCTTTAGTAAGACCATCTTAACTCTTACGAATGTACTTTCATACATAACCTTACATACATCATTGAATTCAGTTGCATAGTGACTTGTGATCCATCTTCACAATAGCTTGTACCTATAGTTGAAAGTCCAGTAAACCTTATCACGCTTGTTTACTGTACTTTTGATCTTGATAAAGGAACAATATTCACTAATTTCTGTGTCACAAAAGATGTACCCCATTTTTGTAACATTTTTCATTCCCACTCCATATCTGTTGGTCATAGACTTCCTCTTGAATCACTCTTAAAAAAAAACTGCATGCAAATCTGTTGAGCGGTTTTTAAGATCTAAGCATACAAAGGGACAGATAGCAGGAAGTAACTTTTTTAAACTCCTATAAACTTCTATGCCATTCATATAGTTAGCGATTTATAAATGCTTATTTATTTTAATTGTATTTATTGTTTAAATTGGTAGATAGATGTCAGGTCAGCACAGAGAGGAGTACATCTCAGATGATCTTTATAAGTAATACAACCGTCTTGAGTATAGGAAAATTCCAAATGCTCTAGATGTAGTACCGTGGCGCAGCGGTTAAAGGATTCTTCCTGTAAGGGAAACCACAGGTTTGAGCCCCATCAGACCATTTTGTGTATATTTGAGAACATGCAAAGAAAACATGGCAAGCCGACCATTCATTTTGCTCATTAATATATCCATCTATTTTATAATAACCTTTTTCCATTAAACATCTTTTCACTTCTATTTTAAACTTATTAAGTGGCAGGTCAGCCAAATCCTGACGAATTTTATTATATATTTTATATACATTATAGTTATTATAGATAGTAAACCGAATGAGTTAGGGATGGGTTGTCCTCAGAGCAAAATGTCCATATTGATAAAACAACCATAACTAATGTTCATGGGAGCAAAGTGTCCGCAATTTTTAAGTCTTTTTGTCTAGAGCAATATGATATGCTATCCAAAGAATAGTAGTGCTATTGCAGATACTGTTCCTAGAGTGGAAAGTTACAGTCATTTGCGAAATCTGCTCTTAGTCAGCGCTTCTGCCAGATCATTTCAATTATTATGACATATTTTTGTATACAGTAAGAGGTCATAGATTGAAATATAAATAATGTCTCTTGCACATATACATAATATCATTGTAATATTGATTGAATGCAATACACATGTAGGATTTTAATAAAATTAATTGTACTTATTGTTTAAATTGCTACATACAGTGTACGGTACGGCATGCTGCAGTGTCGATGGCATATTTTGAACCTAAACCGATTATTTTGTAATTACTTTTTGGAGCACTACATACCTACTCATTACGCTTTAGCGGAATCCTGGTGACCAGTAATACAGGTAATCTAACCTACAACAGGCACCCGCGATCCACAACCATACTCAGTATACTTTACCCTAAGTTTGTGTAAACATTGTATGTAATTTGGTTGTTGGTGAGAAATAAGTTATTATCTATTATTATACATAGATGAAAAAAATAATTATTTCTCTTTGGTAAATCTAAACATAAACTGGCGAAATGTGGGTGTTCGCACCTCTGCCTACCTCTTCGGGTATATATTATGTTTGTTTAAATCTAAAGGTCAGCATTCAGCACCGAGAGGGGTACATCTCCGATGTTCTTTTTAAGTTATACAACCGTCTTGAGTAAATTCTATAAATATTTACCATACACACACCAATGACTTTTTGATGCTTTTCAAAGTTATATGTGTATTTATCACAGGTTTATAGGTGTACAGGTGTACCTGGTTAAAGGCAATAGGCTTGCCACCTATTACATTGGGACCTAAACATAAACTGGCGAAATGTGAGTGCTAACACCTGTGCCTCCCCTCTCAGGTTATGTTATGTGTTAAATTTATTAATAGTTAAGTCCCTAATTTCATTACGGGAGCGTATTTTAAACCTTTGACAGGGATTACCGTGAAGATGGATCATATGACGTGAAGCTCAGATTGTGGTTGAACTAGCAACAGATTAAATCTTAAACTATGTTTATAACTGGTCCACAGACCAACTGTTAGTATATAATTAACGTTATGTCTGTCTATTTTTAGTCTGTGCAACCTTTCCACGAGAGTTTGAGTGCGCCGACGCACCGCCACACGGATCTTATAAAATTAGATCATTGGTTGCTAACGTAATAAACCTTATCGATATTTCTCCTCCTTTTGTCCTTCGCACTTGCGGAATATTGCACAGTAAAATACTACATCTCTCCTCTGGTAAGAAGGCTTTTACTTGCTTTGAAGAAAGTTGCACATATGGCGTTTAGGTAGCGATAACCGACAGCCACGCGGGCGGAGCCGCGGGCATAGGCTAGCGTACAATAATTCGTTGATCGTTGCTTATGTGATTGCATAATCCCAATGTAATAGGTGGCGAGCCTAATGCCATTATCCGGGCACTTATAAACCTGCGATAAATACACACATAACTTCGAAAAGCATCGAAAAGTCATTGGTGTGTGCCATGGGAAAACCTGGGATCGAACCCGAGAATCGTCTCAGCAGTCCATTACCCATACCACTAGGCTACCGCGGTCGTGTCAACTTCTGGTACATAAAGAATGTACTGAAGTGTAACATTACCAAATGGCATTTCCTTGTGCCGTGACTACTCGAAGTAAAACCATTTGATCGTCATTGTATTGCATGACATGTTGGATAGCCTCTGTGGCGTGGCGGTAGTGAATGCGACTGCTGCACAGGGGGGTTCGATTCCTTTGAATAAATATGTGTTTGAACAATGAAAATGTCGGCATTGGTCGGTGAGCACGTTGAGATGTCTGACCGGTTGCCATATGAACATCTATGGCAGTCGTTACGGGTAGTTTTAGCCCTAAAAAGTCGGATAAGTCCCATCTCTTCAAAGTTAAGCTGTGGAATTATCTCCCTGGCGTGGTTTTCCCAAGCGACTACAATATGGGGTTCTTCAAAAAGGGCATCAGAAGGTTTCTACAGGGTAGGCAGCAACGCCCCTGGTGTTGCAAACGTCCATAGGCAACTGTGACCGCTTCCCATCTAATGGGCCGTGTGCTTGTCTCCCACCTAAGTGGTATGAAAAAAAACTACAGAACTTCTAGGTATATAGCCAATTGGTTGTGGAGGTCAAATTGCAGTCGCTCCACGGAAATTATCGAAGCTCAGCGGCTTTAAGTCGAACCAAACCGAGTTGATAAAAGGAGATTTACATTGGTTTGACTTGAAACTGATTTTTGAACAAATTATTACGAAAAAAGTGCGTAAGTATGGACGCAGACGGTGGACTGTAGCACTAGCATGAACTCCTATCGAATTCGTAATGTAAAGGTTTCGAGAGAACGGAGCATTGTGATTGGCAGTCTGCCTCTTGTGAACCTGTGTGCGTGTTTAGCCCGCCAATCGCAATGCTCCGTTCTGTCGATACCTTTACATTACGAATTCGATAGTATTTCGTCCTAACTCTACCTACCTCGGAGGTAAACAGGCGTAAGGTTATGTATGTAACTATGTAGTTATCTTATGAATATGTAAGTTTTATATTGCATAAATCCAAATTGTTATCATTTTTTGTTATCACCTGGCAATACTGAGATAGCGTCACGTTTTGTTGTGTAAATTATATAATACTGGTAACTGTTTGTAATATTTATCGTTCTTGTTTTATCTATACACGCACCTCACGTCTATTTCTCCGAAGGGGTAGGCAGAGATGCTAGCGCCCACATTTCGCCAGATCATGTTTTTAGGCTCCCAATGCCTATTACCATTAACCGGGCACTTATAAACCTGCGATAAATACACGCATAACTTCGAAAAACATCGAAAAGTCATTGGTGTGTGCCATGGTATAATCCAGAATCGAACCCGAGACCTCGACTCAGCAGTCCATTACCCATAGGCTACCTTCCTTATATTTCATTTCTTTATATTTTACTAGCTGACCCGCGCAACCCGTTCTTGCAACATTTTTCATTCTTGCTCCGTACCTGTTGGTCGTAGCATGATGTTATATACATATAGACCTTCCTCTTTAACCATTCTATCTATTAAAACAAACCGCATCAAAATTCGTTGCGTAGTTTTAAAGATTTAAGCATACAAAGGCACATAGGGACAGAGAACGCGACTTTATTTTATACTATGTAGTGATAGTGATATTCTTCTCTTCCAGTTGTGATGCAGACCCAGCCGCCCTCGCCAAATATGTCTACGCCCTCGTCAAGAAGGATAAGCCCGTCGACGAGCTACGAGAAGTCATGGTCGATCAGTTGGATGTCTTTCTACAACATGGTGAGTGAAACTGCATATAAAGATGGATCCTAGAACGGTTAGACGCTGGTAATGGCTCCCGTAAAACCATAAAAAAATACAAATGAATACACAGCAGAACATTAAATTAAGAACCAAACCGTTCGTAAGCACCAACTTGGGTGCGAGTCGTTAAAAATTGGTACTGAGTAATCGGAATCACCTTCATCAAACTATGAAATCAAACAAACGTAAGATTTTAAGTTGGACCAAATCCCTTCCAAGAAAAAAAAACTACATCGAAATCCGTTTAGAGGGCCTAGCCAAAATGCATTTGTTCCGAATCTACATTCGTCATCGCTCTGAAAATGTCTGGGAGTGACATATGTTGTCGGTATCGGATCACATGACATTCGACAACAAATGTCACTCCCATACATTTTCAGAGCGATGACGAATGTAGCTTCGAGTGAATGCATTTTGTCTAGGCCCCCAGTAGTTTTAGTTAATTAATTAATTATTGATTAATTGCACTGGGAATACATCGGCCAAGGGGTCAGAGCGTTCCCCCTGTAAGAGACAGATCGCGAGTTCGAATCCCGTCGAAGCTTTCACTTTTTCCGATCTCAATTAGTTTAGTTTTTTTAATTAATTGATTATTAACAAAGGGAACATTTTGGCTTAGCGGTCAGAGCGTTCCCCCTGTAAGAGAAAGATCGCGCGTTCGAATCCCGTCGAAGCATTAACTTTTTCCGATCTCAATAAAATTTGTTTCGAACAGTCAGTATATTAATTGCTTTAGACACAGTACAGGTATATAATTAGCCGAGTTCACCACACAAACAAGTCTCCTTGGTGGATCTTCTTTTAAACTCCAGTGTGTGGCAACACGAGGCTATTTCTCACAGTGACTAATGCATTTTTGAACGCCCACGTTGTTTATATTCAATAAACATGCTTATATATATATAACGTGTTCAACATCTGTTATTTTATATGAAAATAGAATAGTAACAGGTGTGGTAATGATGTTGTAAGGTTATAGCTATAAATATATACCTTTAGTAGGTATTTCTATTGTGTTATATGGATGTAAACCTTGTATAGTGGACTCCAAAAGTACCTGGATAACTTAAGGTCTATAATCTTTGACAGCCTAAGTGTAATTTAACCAAAAAGTAACGTCGAAAGTAGAAAATAAACTAGATCGATGTCTTGTTTCTTTATAAAAATACTAGCAGTTGCCCGCGTGGATGTCGATTGTCGCGTTGTACGAGATTCTCTATTTGCCTCTCTGTACTACTTTTCGTTGCTGACGATATTATCGCCAATGTATAGCAATTTACCGGATCGATTTAAATTTATGATTATTACTCCGCTCCCTTGGATGGTAGCGTAATGATATATAGCCTATGTTACTCCTAGATATTGTAGCTTTTTAAAGGTGAAAGAATTATTGAAATAGGCCCAGTAGTTGCGGAGCCTATTCGTTACAAACAAACAAATAAATCTTTCCTCTTTATAATATTAGTATAGATAAGTAAATGTATGCGAGTAGTAACCTAAACATCCTCCGACAGCCTCCGTTCGATCCCCGCTCAGTTAAAAAAGTTGTATGCATGAATATAGCTGTTTGCACTGGTCTGGTCGTGCCTCGGACAGCAAGTTAAGCCGTCGGAGCCCTCAAAAGTCCAACCAGTCTAACTTGGAACTTCGATATCGCCATTGGTCATTGGACCATTGGTTGTGGAGATTAGATGGCAGTCGCTTCACAGAAAATATCTAAGTTCAGCCTCATCACAATAGACTGGAAAGCTGGCCCCAACTGATTTTGGGAGAAGGTTCAGAGAAAGTAGCCTAAACATAATTAAGCTAGTAAGTAGATCTATTATCCAGTAGCTTCTAAGACTAGTAGTTGTGTAGTGGCATCATTTAGATTTTTATATCGACCAATTGAAAAGAAAGAAAGGCAGTCAGATCTTACTGGAGGGGTTTTGTGTTGTCAGTAGGAAGGCCAAGAAACCCTGTTTGTCTTCTATATTGACAGCACAGAAATTCTCTTAACCCACAGGAGGGGTCCTCTCTACATCGGCGGCATGAGTGTGACACCCCTTTTTTTACCGTGCGCAAAATCCCCACGGATACCACCCCCAACGAAAGTCGGTGGAGGTGATTATGTCGGACTCGAACCGACTAAAACGCACGCCGTCTATTTAATTGCCGGAGGTGAGATTATACAAGACATATCTCTCGCACCCTGGCAGACCCGGGGACATCTTTTGAGATGACCCCCTACCCCCTATGTGGGAACCATGGTGTCCCCATAGTGTGACACAAGGGGTGCACACGTAACCACATTTTAATAACGTGAATTTAAAATCTGTTTTCCAGAAACGAAACCGTTTGTCGAGATGCTGTTCAAGTCCCTGGAGTCTCATGAGTACTTGAAGCACGAAATAGAGAGTGAGTCACCGTCTGCGGCGCCTGAGGAACCGGCTAAGGAGGCACAACCGCCGGTTGAAAACCATTGTGAGTGAACTAAACACTGTTATAACCGACATTTGAACCCAAGTCTGAATGGAAATGACTCTTTTGACCAATAAGGACTATGGCAGTCGTGAGTAAACGGCGTGATTTATACAAGGAAATGAAAACTCACGTAAACACCAAATAAGAAATCACGCTCCTCTGCCATAACAATGAAAAGTCTACTCAGCATACGAGTTACACGAGTCATCATGAGACGTGACTACGAGAGCAAACCCCACTACACTTCCTTATTGGGCCACCAACCACTTTCCAAAAGGACAATTCCCAAATCGCCCACTTCCCAAAACAACCATTCCCAAATCGCCCACTTCCCAAAATGCCCACTTCCAAACCGACAATTCCCAAAAGGAAATTCCTAAAACCTCCACTTACACAAGATGTGGTCGAATGCAGAACTAGTCAATACCTAGAAAGAGACTAAAGAAGATTGACTGCGATTGGCTATTTGATTTATAACTTTAGTACACAGAGAGGAATTGAGTTACTCGATCATCATCGTTTCAGCCATAGGACGTCCACTACTGAACATAGGCCTTCCCCATCGACCTCCAATCCGATCAGTTGGAGGCGGTCTGCATCCAATGGGTACAACTACCGGTACGCGGTCTCCATTCGAGAACCTTTCGGCTCCAACGGCCATCTGTTCTTCTCGCTACGTGCCCCACCCACTGCTACTTCAGCTTGCTAACCCTGGCTATGTCGGTATCGATCTCGCAGAGAGATTCCGAGCATAGCCTCTATAGCTCGCTGTGACCTTGAGCTTCCTTATGAGTCCCATAGTGAGGGTCCACGCCTCGGCGCCATACGTCATCACTTCTTCTTCTTCTGTCGAACCGATGACATTTTTGAGTTGTAGTAATTTGTTTCACGACAGCGCCGCTACTCACGGAGTGGGCCTAAGCATAGGTTTCTCTCTTCACTGATTAAGGTCTAGTAGAGATAAGGTCTTTAAGCACTTAGGTATTTTGGACGAGAAGACGCTGTGTAACTTCCCGAACGCTGCCCACCACGCTTGTCCAGTGTGGGTTGGCTGGTAGCCAGAGTTACTCCATATTTAGTTCTACAGGAAACAAGCTTATAGTACCCCGTTTTTAAATAGATGTTCCTCTTCCAGTGCCCCTGAACCCCGCCGCTACTACGTCAGTGGCGGGTCCCTCGGGCGCGGGCCCGCGGTCCGGCGGCGAGTCCCGCGGCCGCTCGCCGCCAGCGGGCGCCATCGCCGGAGCGCCCGCACCGCCCCGTCTTGTCGTCAACCGGGCCGCGCGCCTCGCCGCTCCCGCGCCTCTCAACAGGCACCCTCATAATGAACATACATTGGTCAAGGTAAGAATAGATTCAAAATATTAGTATATAGAAGTAACTGTAAGGTGTGTAAGGGAAACACTCCCGAAGTCTAAGGCCTTTGGTAGTACTTCTAGTACACTACATATGGAGCGTGAAATAAATTAAGAATTAACATTTATTTAATTTTTTTTTTATAATACTATTCGCAATATTTACTCTCCATCGTATAGTGAATCCAAATGAAACAATTAGTTATAAAAAATGTCACTGCAAAAAAACAAATGACATCATAATATTATATGAGTTGATGTTTTTTCATGTTTTTGCGTCATTTTTGTTTACAACTTAATTTTTTAAGTACCGCGTCCAGTTAAAAGAAAATGTGTATATGTATATTAGACTAGAACTCATAACACAAGCTAGTTGAACTATGCTTACCATGGGGAGGGATAGGTAGCGTTGTATTGTTCTAGAATATATTTTTTTTTATTTTGAATTTTATCCGAGCGTACCTATATCTTAGTATCTACCACTACTCATGCGGTACTACAAACACAGTCTTTAACTGAAGCGTATTTTCACAGGTACTCCCATTGACTGAACTGTTAGAAGAACCAGTAGACCAGCCACCGAGAAGACGGGATAGGAGAGGTGACTCGGTTAGTATATTCAATATTATTTCATTATCAATTTCCGTCCGAAATAGCTGTAACTTGAAAATTTTCCGTGAGTTCGAGGTTTTTTTATACTACTTAGGTGGTAGACAAGCCGCGGCTCACTTGATGGAAAGTGGTTACCGTGGCCTATGGGCGTTTGCAACATTAGGGGCGTCACATTCGTACTGCAGGCCATACTTCACAGGTTCGATTACTGTTTCGCCTTATATGGCGAGTGGTCACACATCGAGCTATGGAAAGAGCAATGCTCGGAATTTCTCTGCGAGATCGAATCAGAAATGAGTAGGGACATAACCCACCGGGTTAGCAAGCTGAAGTGACAGTGGGCGAGACACATCTCGAGAAGAACAGGTTGCCGACGGCCAGCCAGGTTCTCGAATGGAGACCACGTGCTGTAAACGAGGTGTGGGACGGCCCCTGCGAGATGGACGGACGACATAGTCAGAGTCGCCAGTACTCGTTGGGTGCAGACCGCCTCCAACTGGTCGGATGGAAGGTCGATGGGGAAGACCTATGTTCAGCAGTGAACGTCCTATGGCTAAAATGATGAATGTAAAAGCGGCCTTGCTCTAGCAGAAGCTGGCCAGGACAACAGCGTTCCTTTTACAAGACCCATCTGTTCTGGGTAATACGGGGTGCAAGGGAAATGTCACTATACGCCACTTGTAACATTTAAAGACTTGAGACCGTGTGCGGTTTTAGTAGGTTCGAATTTGAAATAACCGCTCGTTCCACTAGGATCCTCCAAGTCAGTACCCCAGGGGACTGTACAACACTCGCTATTCCACTTCGATCCCCTGCATTGGGGACTCGACAAGTATTAAGAAATATATATCTTTTTTAGTCCCCTCTTAACATTTTGTTTCTTAGCGGTGAACGCACGAGCTTGTTTTGGAGGGGTTAAATCGGACTAATTTTTTATTCCCCTAAGCCATGTCTGTTATGTAATAAAAGGCTAACGTCCGCTGATAGGCTGGAATTAGTGTATTTAAAGAGAGGTCTCCTTAAAGTATTAGCGGGATGTACTGATTTTGTTTTTTTTTTCGTTGACAGACTCGTGACAAGGACGACCGTCGCAGGAGACGCTCTCGCTCGTGGGAGAGACGAGCGAGAGCCAGACGACACGGTAGAGATAATGAACACAACAACGATGTCAGAAGGTAGGCTTTATATGACCGATGGGATAATATAAATAAATATTCTAGGACAATCTACACAACGTCACCTAAAACCCATGGTAAGCATAGTTTAACTAGCTTGTGTTATGGGTTCTAGAATGTGGATAAACATACTTTTGCACTGAGCGGGAATCGAACCCACGCCTCCTGCGTAGCCGTCGCGTTCACTACCGCCACGCCACGGAGGTGGTCGTCGCAATATTACACTTTATAACATAATATAACATAAACTGAGTCCCGGGTCCTTTAAGCGGCGCGTGAAAAAGCATCTGATGAGGCCGTCAAGCTGAGCGCCACCATTGTAGCACTGAACGTGTTTGCAATGGTGACCCTCTTTTATGAGCCTTTGCCTTCAGCTTAACATCAGGCGAGGGGAAGTCAAATTGACGTGCCATAAATAAAAAAATAAAAAAACTCACGCCTATATCCCCGAAGGGGTAGGCAAAGGTGCTAGCACCCCCACATTTCGTCAGTTTATGTTCAGGTTCCAATCTAATAGGTGGCGAGCCTACTGCCATTAACCGGGCACTTATAAACCTAAGGTTTTACCATGGCACACACCAATGACTTTTCGATGTTTTTCGAAGTTATGTGTGTATTTATCGCAGGTTCATAAGTGACCGGTTAATGGCAATAGGCTCGCCATCTAATACATTGGGATCTAAACATAAACTTGCGAAATGTGCTTGCTAGCACCTCTACGTACCCCTTCGGGGATTTAGGCGTGAGTTTATGTATGTATATAGGAATAAAGTACCCGTCTTGTCTAAGATTTGAATATGAATTTGAATTAATTATGTCCAGGCGACCCCCGTCCCGATCGCCGTCGCCGCGCGGTCGCTACCGGAACAGGAGTCCCCCGCTGTCAGCCATGGACAGACAGACAAGCCGATCAAGGTATGTATATATATATATATACACCTCATTACTTCTTCTATACAGTAGCCTTAGCACGAAATACTATCGAATTCGTAATGTAAAGGTATCGACAGAAGAGCATTGCGATTGGCGGCTACACACGCACACAGGTTCACAAGAGGCAGACTGCCAATCACAATGCTCCGTTCTCTCGATACCTTTACATTACGAATTCGATAGGAGTTCATACTAGTGCCACAGGGTGTAAGGGAAACACTCACGACGCCGGCGTACTGCACTACACTACCCTGTATAACTTGGGGTGTTAGGGGAACGTCTCGAAAATGAAAACTGACCATTTTAACAAAATTGGGCTACTTTTTTTAAAATCGCTTTACTGTTTTTCGGTAGGCACTATGTTTTTTAAAACATTTAAATAGCATTATTGCGTGAATTATACTTCGTTTTCTGACGAATCGACGGCATTTTTGAGTTGCCATCTTGGTGTATGATTTGCAATCACGGAGAGGGTCTGAACATAGCTTTCGCTCTTCGGAAAGGCTTACTACGTCCCTTCTTCCTTGAATTATGCTAATAAAATAGTTTAAAAAACTTGGTACCTCACAAAAAATGTATTGCAAAACTAAAACAAAGGAATCCATTTTCTTTTAATGCTCAATTGTATCTCTGGTTTTCGATTTCGGGACCTTTCCCCTAATACCTCGTATACATTTTTTTAAAGAATATCGGTAACCGAAATTATTAATATTCCCCCGAACTCCAGCTAAGCTTGTGTTAGGACTGGATTCATGTGGAACCGTCAGGATTTTGAACCCGCTACCTCTCGATCCTAAGGCCGATTTCAACACTAAGCTATTGTCGCTTACCTAGCGGGAATTATACCTACACAGGACAACACGTGCAGGACTTAGATGTCACCCGCATATGGTGCAGAATATTCCATCAAGAACCAAGCGGTTCGGTGAGTCTTTCCTCTGCCGCACCATTAAGTCCTGGAACTCCTTACCGGTGCACGTGTTTCCTTCTTCCTACAGTCCCGGGTCCTTTAAGTGGCGCGTGAAAAAGCATCTGAAGAGGCCGTCAATCTGAGCGCCACCATTGTAGCACTGAACGTGTTTGTAATGGTGACCCTCTTTTCTGAGACTTGTGTCTTAAAATAAATGATTTGTTTTAGATCACGATCTCCGGTACCTCGCGACCGCGATCATGAAAGAGACAGACTGCGCATACCGCGCGAGATGGAGCGAGACAGAATGTCGCGAGACAGGGACCACCGGGAGAGGGTCACGAACTCGAGAGATAGAGATCGGTAAGTAAATTAAGAATGTCGAGAAATTTAGAATGTTTTTCCTTTTTTAGGTATGGCAATCAATGTCGATTAAGCTTCTAGTAAAGTCTCCACTACTTGACTGAGGCAACTGTCACCGTCACCGTCATCATCATCATCATCATCATCATCATCATCATCATCATCATCATTATCATCATCATCAACAATCATTTCAACTAGATTAGTAATAAAGTGTTTTAATACAAAATAAAAAGTTCTTCAAGAAGGGTTTCTACAGGGTAGGCAGCACGTGTTACAAACGTCCATAGGCCACGGTGACCGCTTCCCATTAGGTGGGCCGTGTGCTTATCTGCCACCTAAGTGGCATAAAAAAAAATTGGCTTTTGAGGACTTGTATCCATGGCCGTAAAATAAATTGTAAAAAAAAATTTTCGACAACTTCTGTCAAACGTGGTTGGAGATTCGTATGTGTATTTTGTGGTAAACAATAATTTGAAGTTCGTTGGCCTTGTTGTAAATCTTGTTGTAGTTAGTGCTAATGAATAAACACAAAAACTACTGAGCCGATTTAAAAAAATCTTTCACCAATGGAAAGCTACATGTACCTGAGTAACATAGGCTATATTGCACTGCGCTATAACCTACATACACGCAGTTAGAGCAGCGGGCAACGACTAACGTATTTTTATTTTTTTATTTTTTATTTATGGCACCTCAATTTGTCTTCACCTCGCCTGATGTTAAGCTGAATGTGTTATTGCAGGTCCCGCGACAGGTCTCGCGACCGCTCGTTGTCCCCTCATGAAGATAGGAGACTAGACCACAACGACGCTTACAAACGCCGCTGTAGAGATTTTGACGGTAAGACCATACAGCTTGACTTACGTTCCTTACACATGAACAGCAGCACTAGCATGAACTCCTATCGAATTTGTAATGTAAAGGTAACGACAGAACGGAGCATTGCGATTGGCGTGCTCTCGAAACCTTTACATTACGAATTCGATAGGAGTTCATGCTAGTGCTACTGGACGCACCTTTACATGTCGAAGTATTCTACTTTCTAAATTCAGTCCGCAACCCTGCTGCCAGGTCCCGACGAGGGCACCATTGCCAGGCCATTCTTTACCCATGTAGCCTGACGGTATCAGCAAAACGTAATGGCACTAATGAAGGCAATTCTCTTGTATCACTACATAGTATATAACAAAGTCGCGTTCTCTGTCCCTATTTTTCATGTCCTTATGTCCCTTTGTGAGCTTAAATCTTTAAATCTACGCAAAAGATTTTGATGCAGTTTTTTTTAATAGATAGAATGATTAAAGAGTAAAGTTTATATGTATATGACATCATGCTACAACCAACAGGTGCGGAGCAGGAATGAAAAATGTTGCAAAAACGGGGTGACACAGATGAAGTTGCGCGGGTCAGCTAGTTTTATATAAATAAGGAGGTATTTGTAACATTATGACGTGGTGTTCCAGAGAAGGGCTACTGCATGCGCGGCGACCTGTGCCAGTGGGACCACGGCAGCGACCCCGTGGTGCTGGAGGACGCCGCCGCCGCGCTGTCCACCGTGCTAGCCCTGCCCGCCGTGCCCGGTCAGTGAGCTGTACATATAGTACTACTAGCGTAAATAGATCCATATACTTCTTCATAACTGTAACACAGAATTTAAAATGTCAGTGGTAGTGGCTTGTGAAGTGGGCAGAGGTGTGTTAAACACCCACTATGATTTCCGATCCCACGAAATAGGGCGCGAGCCTATTGCCGCCAATCGGGCACTTTGTAAAAGAATGGGTGGGTATGCCGAAAATATATTCCTAACCGAAAACGTAGCGTAGCTTAATAAAGGACAGTGTCCAACATGTATAAGCACTTGGCCTGATATGGACAGATAATAATTGGGCAAATATAATACAGGTTTGGTAGTTCATACTAGTAAGAAATAAAATAACATCATATGGTTGTATCAGAATTCATCATTTATATTATATATTGTCCACAGCATTTAGTCAATTTTTGTTAATTTAAGATTAGCTGTATTCATTATTTCTTTATTATTCGGATACATAAGTTATTAAAACATTATTCGGGAATTAGGCAGGTGGATTTACATTATCTTGGTACCGAGCCCAGCTCAAAAACCAAATTATTGTCATGACAAGAGCGCAGCAACCTACTTACTATTCTTCGTCCGACAATACAATAACAGCAGTAAACATATTACATAGCACTTGCGGTCCAATCTATTGCCCTATAACAGATGCCAACTCTTGCAAACGGAGGTAATGTCTTCGTCTTTGGAAAAAGTCGATGCCACTATTCACACATTGTCTCATCGTGGGATCTGTTCCCTTAATCGTGCCAGTATTATCGTTATGAACGGTTCAAAGTCGGCAGGCTCGCCAGGCTCGGTGATGAAAGATTTATCCGGGTTCATTTTAAAATGAAAAATAAAATCGACTTTCACGAGAAATAGAACAATGTATGTCACAAATCAAGATGACAAGCGAATGACAACGTAGTATTGTATTCTCTTTGGAATGACATTTTTTATAACGGATTTCTTTCCAGTTGCCATATACAAACACAAACTCGATTAAAAATACAAAAAAATCAAAATCAAAAATCGATTAAAAATAAATTCGGCTTTGAATCGTGTAAAAACAGTTTTAGTTCCATTATTATAAAACAATGATCAAAGACGAGACCATATTAATATATTGTTATTGTTTACTTCTATTACACAATAAATATCTCCAATGTACATGATGAACATTGGCGGTATTAAAAAACATTATAATATATTAACAATACTGAACTTTTTTTTAAGAAAAAAACTTCTATGGATCAAATACTTCTAAATAATATTTTTAGTGATCGCTATCGCTTGAAAACCGGTGATATAAGCATAATATTGATATCAATGCCGAACGAATGTCTAGAATGGCTATTTTATATTTTAGTTATTTCTGATTATGTCCTGGCAACTATTTATTTACTTAAGTAATATTTATTTTTACATTCACTATTTAGTTTAGGTTGACAGTAGAGAATACCTATAGCATTAAGCCCGCCTATATACCTACTTACTTGTGCATTAAGTCTTATAAATAAATAAATAAGCTCATTGTTAAACGAGTATAATACTTAATTACTGACATATATCTACGTTTTCGTAGTCGTTCTTAAAAATCGTATGTTTGATCGTTGAGTAGAACCGACTTCCACTCGGGCGGAAGGCTATTATAATATGAAAATCCTTCACCAGTTATCACATCGAATCAGTTCACGTTTGCATTCGAGTCACAGTCGACGAGTATTCAATATCATTTAGTTTATGTATCTTTTTTTAAGTATCAATTACTCATAGGTTTCAAATCAATACTTATATAAAGTCAATCGATCAATTCCTTATGAAACTCTGGTGTCCCATACATTTCTCTGTATCGATATATTAATATGTCTCAAATAAAAAAGTCGATTATGGTCTTTATTACAACTGGCAATATTTTAGCATTGGGGAAAAGAGAAAGATGGTTTCAAGAGTATAGAAATATATATTTCCGTGAGATAGAGTAAATACTAATTATTTAAAGATATATCTGGATACTCCAAGAAATCATGGTTAGTTCGTTAAAAATTGAACATGATTATCGATCAATAGCTACATTTGCGTACATCGTGTCCATGGAAGGCCAGTTTTGGATATAGTCCTTTGATAAAAAAATGACTCGATTCCAATTGCTATGCGGTTTAAATTGCCAGGAAATTAATAACGTGCTTAGCCGCACAAGCACTACCAATTAACGTCTTGGAGAGTATGAGACGTATGTTTTATTCAAAGACATAATTACAGACAGACAGTAATCAATGTGTTGTGTCCCGCAGAGTACAACCCGCTGACGCCGGACATCTGGTGCGGCGGCGCGGGTTCGTTCCCGCCCTACGCACACCCGCACCCGCACCACGCGCACCCCCCACGGGAACTCATTCCCATTCCCAGGTAACATTAATGTCCTCTACTCATCATCATTCTCTGAACCTTTTCCCAACTCAGTTGGGGTCGACTTTTCAGTCTAACTGCGATGCGGCTGAACTTCGATATTTTCCGTGCTGCGACAGCCATCTGACCTCCATAACCAATGGTTCAATGATCAAAGGCGATATCGAAATTCCAAGTCGCAAGATGTTTGTATGCCAACTGGATATTTCCCTAATCACCTAAAATAATAAAAACTAAATGTTTTAGTGTTTTTGTAACAATTGATTCCATATTCTACGGGAACGATAATCGAATAGATTCATTCACGATTATGCTACATGGGGTACTCTATTTAGAGCTGTCAAAATTATCATCCTATATTTGACAAAGCTTAGTTGCACGAAAAATTTAACAGAGATATACCGACAAGTGTTATGAAAGTAGCTATTTGCTTAATGTTGCGTAACGTTCATACACAAAAAAAAAACATAAAATTTGCATTTGTCTTTCATTCCTGAAAAAATAATTGAATAATGTTATACTAATCACAAAATAAAAGGCCCGTTGTGGCATTAGCCGTCATGGCGTAACTAGTGATGTAACAAAACGACTCAGTAATCGATACTCACGATGAATCGAATTCAGTTTGCATGGAGATTTGATCGATTTGAATATGTATGTAAAGTACATTGGATTAAAGTTCTGATTAGAAAAAATAGCTTAACCTTATTTTAGGTAAAGCTATTTTGCTATTTTGTAGAACAGTCAAGTGGTTTTCCCAAGCGACTACAATATGGGGTTCTTCAAGAAGGGCATTACAAGGTTTCTACAGGGTGGGCAGCACGTGTGTAGCGCCTATGGTGTTGCAAACGTCCATAGGCCACGGTGACCGCTTCCCATCAGGTGGGCCGTGTGCTTGTCTGCCACCTAAGTGGTATAAAAAATAAATAAAAGGTCAAATTGCTTTTACTTAATATTTTTGTTTTCCAATTTCTTCAAACAAAACGGCAATTTCATAAATGTAACGACCTAATACACTGACGGACTCATAAACTGCATCAAAGTTCAGGTTTACTCTAAAAGGATTTTTTATAATAAGTATGCAAACTTTTTAGATTAAATTATATAAATATGGAAAGACTGGCTCTTAATCTTAAAAAAAAATTAAATTTAAAAATAGAACTGCAGTAAAACAAATGAATATAGCCGGGAAAAGAAAATTTACTTGTAGTATCAGATTTGCGTGTTATTTATAGCAAAGTTTTAAATTGATTCTCATTGATTTTTTTTGTTTTGTCAATTGAATTATTGTTACCAGCTTAATTGTTGGGTTAGTTTTTTAACACATCGAGAGTTTTTGAACCATAATATGGATACTTCGTCCGAACAAGCGGCACAAATTGTAGCATTGGTGCGGGAGGGCTTGGATCAACGAACGATTGGTAGAAATTTAAATTTAAACCAGTCTACGGTTTCTAGAATATACAGAAGGTTTGTAGAGACAGGTTCTTACAGGAGGAGACGTGGTACAGGCAGAACTCGAGCAACCACAGGTCGTGATGACCGATTTATTGTTATAACTTCCCTGCGAAATCGTTTCCTCACGTCAGTTAACATCAAAACCGAGCTTAATGAAGTGCGTGGAGTAAACGTGTGTGCACGAACAATAAGAAGAAGGTTAAAGGAAGCGGATATCACCCCTTTTAGACCAGCAAATGGTCCAAAGTTGTCTACAGCTCACAGACAAGCTCGCTTAAGATTTGCGCGTCATCACCTGAATTGGACAGAAGAGCAGTGGGCCTCTGTATTGTTCACGGACGAGTGTAGGACATGTTTATATGGTGCAGATGGTCGCAGAAGAGTCTATCGTCGACGTGGGGAGCGATATGCTCAAAGTTGCATTGAGGAGCGTGTTCCTTTTGGAGGCGGTTCATGGATGGTCTGGGGTGGCATATCGATGAACGGGCGAACAGAACTTGTGTTCATAGACATGGTCCGTCAAAACGGTAATAGAGGGGGTTTGACAGCACATCGCTACATAACAGAGATATTAGAAGATCACGTGGTGCCTTACATGGGATTCATAGGCGAAAATTTTACTTTAATGCAGGATAATGCCCGGCCGCATGCAGCTGCACAAGTTCAACATTATTGCGAAGAGGTTGGGATACGTACAATGAATTGGCCAGCACGCAGCCCGGATCTTAATCCCATCGAGCATGTTTGGGACAATTTAAAAAGAGCTGTATATGCGAGAAACCCTTCGCCCACGACAGTGGCAGCACTAAGAACAGCACTTTCAGAAGAATGGGACAATATTCCGCAAGATCTTTTAAAAACCCTTATAAAATCTATGCGGAACCGATTAGAATCCGTAATAAGGGCACGTGGGGGTAATACACCTTATTAAAACACAAATAAACCCTTGCATAAAGTTTGTGTCTATTGTTAAAACCAATTTTTTAATTAAACCAATTTTTCTTAAATTTCTGTTTTTTCTTCAAAAAAAGTCTTAAGGTCCTTTCCAGTACATAAACTTAAACTTAAAGATATGACCCTACGCTGTTTTAAAGTTCACGAACCAATCTAGAGGTTTCAATTTAAATCTGTATAGAAAGTATGCATACTTGGTTAAAATATTTATTTCAAAGTCGTCTATTACTTTGATGCAGTTTATGAGTCCGTCAGTGTAGTATAAATTTCCGAGTTACCTACATTTTTCGAACCCTCAAGCCTGTAGTACCGTACTAACTATACGTTAATTTCAGCGTACCACATCGGATACGTCCGGCTCCTCCTGTACCCGGCCCTAGGGCCCCTGCCCCCATGGCACCTCGCCACAACGCGCCACATAAGAAGAACTTCGATTATACGCGATTTGGTAAGTATATATGAATATAATCATCATCATTCTTGCGTTCGTATGAGGACTTATTCATCTCGGAGTTCGGGGTCCACATTTACTAGTCTGTGACTTCGAAGCGGCTGAACCTTGATATTTTCCGTGAAGCGACTGCTATACGACCTCCACAACCCGATAGCGAAGTTCTGTAGTTAGACTGCTTGTTGAACTTGTTAGGGCTCTAAGTACCCGTGAAGAATGGCTATCGACACCGACGTCTTCATCTACCTGTAACAAGTACTTATTTTATTTAAATATGTACAAGATCGTACCGTCTGCCCTCCCAACCCCGAGAGGACTCTTAACATTAGAGACAAACCCACGTCCGCCTCGTGAATTGTTCCAACCTAGTGGTTATGCAAGTCGAATCACGGGAGATGCATACCGTTACTTGCCTTCGACTCCTTGGATCCCCAAATTTTTTCCTAACAAATTGATTTCCTGGAGCTCTAGACAAAATGCATTCGCTCCGAAGCGAATCCACAGCTACATTCACCACAGCTCTGTGCCTCTAGCACGAATCACTAGAAAGTATTCGTATCGAATTCAATAGCAATTGTTCAGTTACGTTAGGATGTCGTCACTATCAAGTTACTTGCGAGTTCTAGAAAGCTAGGATTTTTGACTTTGTGCTACCGTCTAACATATTACTCCGCTATCGTATCGAGGACTCGAAACCTTCATATTTCGAATTCGATAGTGGTTCGTGCTAGAGGCACTGACTAGATATTCGATTGTCAGACAAAGTTTGGATCACATGACATTCCGACAACTAATGTCACTCCCATACATTTTCCGTCCAGGCACAGGAAGTTTAATTCCTAAAATGTTGAAATCGAAATACATTTCTATTGACGATGGAGCCAATATATAGAAATGTATTTTGTCTATAGTCCATTTGTTTAGGTACTTAAAAAAGCATAATAAACAATCTTGGTGTGTCTTTTTAATATGTTTTGTTTAAACACTCAGTATAAAAATACTTTTCTGCTTAGAAACGCATTTTAAAGACTAAGTTTATTTGCTTAACATGTGCTTTTATAATAAATTGCCACAAGATTGTTTACCTTTATTTAAGTACCTAAACAAATGGATTTATAAGTGCCCGGTTAATGGCAATAGGCTCGTCACCTATTACATTGGGACCTAATTATAAACTGGCGAAATATGGGTGATAGCACCTCTGCCTACCCCTTCGGGGATATAGGCTTGATATTATAAAAAAATGGAGTATAGAGCACCTTTGTCCTTGTCACTTCTAGTCAAGCCTCTCCCTCTTTTGGGGAGTGGTAACACGTACGCACATGTGCCCACTTCGCGGTGGTACCGCTGGCTCTACAATGTAGATACAATTTTGAAACAGTTACCACCTCAACAGCGGTGCTTATAAAATAATTTTGTTCCAGGCAACCGTCCCCCTCTACCTACCAACGCAGCGAATTGTTCCCTGGACGTGAAGAAAGTGCCTCGGGGTCTGAATGACATCACCCATTTGAACAATCATTTCTCTAAATTTGGCAAGATTGTTAATATACAGGTAAGGTTTTAATGCTTGTCTTTTTTATTTAGAGCACGTCAATTTGACTTCACCACGTCTGATGTTAAGCTGAAGGCTAAGTCTCAGGAAAGAGGGTCACCATCACAAACACGTTCAGTGCTACAATGGTGGCGCTCAGCTTGACGGCCTCATCAGATGCTTTTTCACGCGCCGCTTAAAGGACCCGGGACTGTAGGAAGAAGGAAACACGTGCGTAAGGAATTCTAAAACTTAATGGTGCGGCAGAGAAAAGACTCACCGAACCGCTTGGTTCTTGATGGAATGTTCTGCACTATCTAAGACTAGTAGTTTTGTAGTGGCATCACCTCATACAATTTTTGTTTCAAATTGTCTAGGAACTTTTGGAGTACATACATAGTACTGTACTGTATAGGCCAGGATAATCCCTTTCCATCAGGTGGCGCGATGCAGTGTGCTGAAGCGGCGGTAGCTTAGTGGTTAAGGAGTCGGCCTCGAGATCGATCGAGAGGTCCCGGGTTCGAATCCTGGCCATTACACTACCGACGTGAACCCACTCCTAACACAAGCCATTTGAGCTTAGCTGGAGGGGTTAAAGGGAATATTAGTAGCTTCGGTTGCTAATATTCTTTAAAAAAAAAAAAAAAAACAAAAAAAAAAGAAAAAAAAACATCTTAAGTATTACCTTTTTTCCAGGTGTGTTACGAGGGTGACCCAGAAGCGGCTCTTATAACGTTTTCGAACCCTACGGAAGCCAACATCGCGTACAAGAGTACGGAGGCAGTGCTTAACAATAGATTCATCAAAGTATTCTGGCACAATACGCATAACGCTGATGTGAGTATCATACAGTACATAGAATAGAATAACATAGACCACGGTGACCTCTTCCCATCAGGTGGGCCGTGTGCTTGTCTGTCACCTAAGTGGTATAAAAAAAAAATCTTTAATCGTGCCTCCTGGAGCACGTTATGCCGTTGTTCCGGTTGCCATACAAACATCTATGGCAGTCGTTACGGGTAGTTGGAGCCCTCAAAAGTCCAACCAGTCTAACTTGGAACTTCGATATCGCCATGGAGCATTGGTTGTGGAGGTCATATGGCAGTCGCTTCACGGAAAATATCGAAGTTCAGACATATCTCAGTTACACTGGCAAGCCGACCCCAACTGAGTTGGGCAAAGGTTCAGAGAATGATGTTGAGAATAATCTTTATTTGTGAATATGGTACAGTCACCTGCAGTAATATGTATACGTTTTAGAACTTTCTCACATTAAACTTGTCGAATTTTACCGTTTCATGTCATAATGTTGACTTGTCATTTATTATTGTGACAAGGTTCCAAAGTGTATACATATTATTCCAGGTGACTGCACATGCATAGTTGTTATACAACGTGATAAACCGGGACGTGAATGAAATAGTGACCGGTATATATCATGATCCTAATTCATGGTACTGATATACCCCTTTTTTTATCGTGTGCAAAATCCCCGCTAATACCACCTACGCGGGAGCCGGAGAGAGTGGTTATATCGATCTCGACTCGATTAAAACGCACCCAGATAAAATCTAAATACCCTATTACCTAAAGTTGCCTGGCAGAGACCGCTTCAAGCGATAAGGCCGCCCATTGTATTGCTTCCGCAGTCTTATAGATTTTATTTATGCATTTTTACTTGGTGTACAAGGGACATAACAAATAAATACCCACATAAATGATATATTTTGTAATTTCGAGTGCTAATCTGTAGTGGAATACACGTCAGTTGGTTCAATACAACCCGACGGGGGTCATCTTGAAAGAGACGGCCCCGGGTCTGCCGGGATGCGAGGGATATGTTGGCTACTATCTCACCTCTGGCAACTAAAGACCCAAAAATGGCGTGCGTTTTGGTCGGTTCGAGTCCGCCATAAGCTCTCCAACCGCCCCCGGTGTATCCGTGGGAATTTTTCGCACGAAAAGAAAAAAAAGTTGGTTCAATACTAATTTATTTCCCAATACCCATATATGTAGGGAACGGAATGTAAAAGTGAGTAAGATGAAATGGAACGTGAGAGGTATGAGTGAGACGGAGGAATAAAGGTGCGAGTGAGAAAGAGGATAAATGGCGGTGAAAGACGTGATCTAAAGCTGGGTTTAATTTCCGCCATCCCTCATATATACATAAATACACCAGTAGCCTTAGCACGAAATACTATCGAATTCGTAATGTAAAGGCATCTACAGAACGGTACATTGCGATTGGCGGGCTACACACGCACACAGGTTCACAAGAGCCAATCACAATGCTCCGTTCTCTCGAAACCTTTACATTACGAATTATGCAGTTCATGCTAGTGCTACTGATGGTATTTAGTTAACATAATATACTACATATCCTCCTAATGTTCTGTTTCTAGAACAAGCAAGAGAACACAGCGCCGACCGGTCAGCCGACCAACAAGCCGACCGAAAGACAGAAAGACCAACATCCGATGTCGCACAACAAGGTGCTCATCAACAGAGACAACATTAAGGCCACCGCTGATAACAAACAGCAACAGGAGAAGGTAAGAAGAAAGAAAGAAAGAACATAACATAAACTCATTAGCTTAACCATTAACCGGGCACTTATAAACCTGCGATAAATACACACATAACTTCGAAAAGAATCGAAAAGTCATTGGAGTGTGCCATGGTAAACCACCAAAACCAAAAACCTGGGATCGAACTCGAGACCTCGTCTCAGCATTCCGTTACTCATACCACTAGGCTACCGCTAGAAAGAAAGAAAATACATTTATTTGCAAACACAAAGCACAATTAAATTTAATTAAATTAAAAATTAAATTTATAAAATAAAACACTACAAAGAAAGGAGGTACGGCATTATAGCAGCATGGTGGAGCCGCCTGTCACCGTAGCAGAAGCAGGCTGCGCAAAATGTCCCACCCTATACCCGCGGGCTATACGGGGACACCGTGGTCTCCACACCCTAAGGTAGTCACCTCGAAAGAGTGGGTACTGTTCCTCCGACAACTAACGACCAAAAACGGCGTGCGTTAAGTCGTTTCGAGTCCGACATAACCTCTCCAACCAGCGCCGGCAGAGGAGGTATCCGTAGGGAATTTTTGCAGAGAACTCTCGTGCACACCGAGGGTACGGGAGATCACCACCTAGCCACCACGTCGTTCATTCAGTTCCGAACCCTCAGGCTGAGAACGACAACTTCCTAAAACGACAACTTCCTAAAACGTCTATTCCAAAAAAAGACAAATTCCAAAAATGACTACTTCCGAAAACGGCAACTTCCTAAAATGACAACCTCCGAAAAAGATAACTTCCTAAAATGACGGCCTAGATTTGAAGGCCTAGATGTCTAGAGTTTAGTTTTAGGGCTCCCCTACCATAAAATAAGTTCGTAAATAAAATGTTTCTAAAATTTTATATACTTTTCCTTAACAGGAAAAAGAAAAGGAAGTTGAAAATGGAATCGAACCCAAGAAAGACGCCGTGAAGCCGGTAGCCAAGAGCAAACAGATCATGGACCAACACAAGCGGGCGCAGGCACTGCTCGAGACACAGCTGCAGCAGCAGATGCTGCTTATACAGAAGCTGGAGTCAGGTAACAAGTAATTTATTGAAGTAGGCGTTACATGGCGGATTTTTTTTTTTATACTACGTAGGTGGCAGACAAGCACACGGTCCACCTGATGGAAAGCGGCCACCGTGGCCTATGAACGTGTGCAACACTAAGGGTGTCACACACGCGCTGCCCACCCTGAAGGGAAAGGGGGAGAGCTGGGAAGGGGTGGGGAGGCTAGGAAGGGGAGGGGAAGGAGGGGTACAGTGAGCTTTGGCTACCCTACTTACCGGCGGGAACACAACACGATGGTTATTATGACCGCGGTCTTCTGTTTTTTTTTCTAAACTCACGAGACCTGTTATTTGCGCGGTTACACAGCCGTCGCGGTTGCGATTATCGCCCGCAAACGTGGCGGGTGAAAATCGCAAGACACAAGACGGGTAGTTAACGATCAGTGGAAATCCAACTGCCATGGACACACACCAGTAACGAACTGTTATACTCACTTCATAGAAGAATTAAAAAAAGAAGACCCAAAAGGTTCTGGGTGCATCCACTGATTCAGTATCATCATCATCATTCCCTGAACCTTTTTCCCAACTCAGTTGGGGTCGGCTTTCCAGTCTAACTGTGATGCGGCTGAACTTCGATATTTTCCGTGAAGCGACTGCCATCTGACCTCCACAACCAATGGTCTAATGACCAATGGCGATATCGAAGTTCCAAGTTAGGCTGGTTGGACTTTTGAGGGCTCCAACTACCCGTAACGACTGCCATAGATGTTTGCATGGCAACCGGGACCGACGGCTTAACGTGCTCTCCGAGGCACTTATAAACCTGCGATAAATACACACATCATTGGTGTGTGCCATGGTAACCTGGGATCGTACTCGAGACCTCGTCTCAGTAGTCCATTACCCATACCACTAGGCTACCGCGGCTTCAGGATAGAGATCGTTATGGATTATTTGCCGCTCGGGCGCAACCCGCCGAGGATGCGGCTAACCGCGGCCCGCGCGATTCTACTAGTAGCCCGCCGGTGCAGCGGGCCCCGCAAACAAACGCGCAAACGGAGGCCGTAAAACGCGTCGTGAAATGTGCTTTCATTTTGTACATAATAATATACCGGTTGATTTTATAGTGGTTTTGGAAAAAAAGATTTTGGCCACAATTTCGATAGTAAAATCGTAAGGAAGTCCTAATTTGGCGAAAATATTTTTTTTTTTACACGTCCCATACATTTTTCTGTTCACCTGCACATTATTGCCATACATAAAGTGAATTTTTTTTTTCTTCAAAATTAAAACTTCCAGTCGATTTTGCTACCGAAACTGTGTGTGAAACCAAATATTCTTTTTCCGAAACCATTATAAAATCACCGTGTATATCTGCATTCTACTGAAGCTGCGGGCCCGCAAACGCGGTAGGTGCGGATGAAAACCGCTCCATGAGTTCTTAGCCTTACGATATTGAAGTAGGCGTTACATGGCGGAAATTCTTAAAAGAAAATATATTGGGTGGGGTGAGGGAATAATCTTTGACTTCAATGAATAATCTTATTTTCTCTTGAAATATTGTGTACTTATATTGAACAATTACAAATGAAAATTTAATGGCAGTTTTTGATATCTCATTGGTATGATAATGGTTAACAATTGATAGAATCAGGTTCCAGGAATGCCGTGTGCTTGTCTGCTACCTAAGTAGTGGAAAAAAATCTCACGCAAAAATCTTCAACCCCCGCAGGAAACGTGACAGAAGCGCAGAGACCCGCTTTACTCCAAGCTATCAACTCCGCTCAAGAGGGCATCGAAAAACTTCGGAAGCATCTCATGGCGTACAACGATACCGTTAAACAGATGCAGGTATGTATATTGTGATACCTAAAGATTTATTCAGGTTAGAGGAACGTTCCCCAAATAAAAAAATGGGGGTACCGACAGCTGACCCGTTTGACTAAATTGGGCTACTTTTGCTAGGTATTATGATTTTTAAACCCTTGAATTATGCTAATGAAAGTTTAAAAATCATGGTTACTAACTCAAGAAAAAACATATTGCGTTTAAAAAAATAGCATGTATTTAAATCTATATAAAATAAAATAAATAAATAAATGTTTGTTGCAAAGCTTCAGAACAGTATTTTCCATCAAGGTTTACATACAAAAGTGACAGTTGAAATCAAATTTAGCTTCGACGGGGTTCGAACCCCTGGAGAGGGAAGGATCGCGGGCTCGAATCCCGTCGAAGTTAAACTGGTCAGCAGTGGCGATATCGAAGTTCTGTAGTTAGGCTAGTCGGACCTTTGAGGGCTCCAACTACCCGTAACGACTGCCATAAATGTACGTATGGTAATTGGAACCGACGCGGCGACGGCTTAACGTGCTCTCCGAGGCACGATCAGACCAGTGCATACAGTTATATTCATACATATATATATATTTACACTGAGCGGGGATCGAACCCGCGCCTTTTGTGTAGCAGTCGCGTTTACTACGCCACATAGGCTGAGTGATTACTGCATTATATTGTATTTATTTTTAAATTATTGTGAATGTATGTTATGAGATTTAAACCCTTGAACTTATAGTAATCACTTACCATACAAGCATAGATGTTTTGATAGTTGAATAAGTTTTTCAATATTATCTGTTTCCTAACCGCGGTAGCCTCAGCACGTTTTCTAATCTAAATCGCTCATAATATTATAGAAATAGAGTTCAAAATGTAATGTATTGTGATTTATAATGTACGTATATCGTGGCAGGACGAGTCGGTAGCGCGTACGATGTCGCGGCTGCATCTGGCACAGGTACTTGAGTGCACACGATGGATGACGTATGTTACAGTCAAACGGGGTGAACAGGCATGCAGGGGTAATAGGAATAAAATGGTCAGCTAAATTCTGTAGTTAATTTCTTTCAAGCGAAACTTTGGACTAGTTCATCGTAATAACAAAATCATCAAATATCTGAAAACAGGCTTATTTGAAATTTAGTAAAAGACCGCGGTAGCCTAGTGGTATGGGTAATGTACTGCTAAGACGAGGTCTCGGGTTCGATCCCAGGTTTTACCATGGCACACACCAATGACTTTTCAATGCTTTTCAAAGTTATGTGTGTATTTATCGCAGGTTTATAAGTGCCCGGTTAATGGCTATAAGCTCGCCACCTATTACATTGGGACCTAAACATAAACTGGCGAAATGTGGGTGCTAGCACCTCTGCCTACTCTTTCGGAGATACAGGCTTGAGTTTATGTTATGTTAGTAAAAGAAATTATTTAAAATATTCCATTGACCATTTTATTCCTCTTCTCCCCTGCATTCCTATTCACCCCGTTTGACATTACTGTGTATAGCTGTGGGAAGCGGTGACACAGAACTGATGTAGTCTCACTGCAGTCTTCCTGTCCCCGATAGGGCACACTTCATCATCATGGTATCATGTCCTGGAACTGTATCACAACCCCTTTAAACTTATTTCAGTCTTATTTTTTTTAATATTATTTCAGTATACACGGTGATTTTATAGTGGTTCCGGAAAAAAGAATATTTTGTTTCACACACAGTTTCGTTAGCAAAATCGACTGGAAGTTTTAATATTGAAAGAAAAAAAAAAGTACTTTATGTTTGGCAATAATGTACAGGTGAACAGAAAAATGTATGGGGAGTGTAAAAAAAAAAAAAATTTTTTTTCGCCAAATTAGGACTTCCTTACGATTTTACTATCGAAATTGTGGCCAAAATCATTTTTTCCGAAACCACTATAAAATCAACCGGTATATATATATATGTATACTCATTCAACCCATAACACAAGCTAGTTAAACTATGCTTTCAATGGGTCTAGATGGCGTTGTGTAGATTGTCCTAAAATTGTCCTAGAGTATTACTTAACTTCTATAGTCAAATTTGGACTGTTAGCGTCTGTCAGGATGCTTATAATAATATAGTTGCGGCACACTATGATGACCGTTTTGTTATTTGATATTCATTGGTACTAAATAGTCAAAGTCTTGGATACCCATTAGATGCAGATCGCCTCCAACCGGTCGGATTGGAGGTCGATGGGGGAGGCCAAAGTTTAGCAGTGGATGTCCTATAGCTGAAATCAATGAAGGAATGAATGGGACATATTTGTACTGTACTCATTCATTCGGTATTCATTCGTTCAATATTCATTTGTTATAGTAAAACTAACATCCGTGAATTGAAATTCCCGTGAATCATTCACGACTCGCCATTAATTTTATATTTTCATTGCTGACCCGCGCAACTTAGTCAGCGACACCCTGTTTTTGTAACTTTTTTCACTTCTGCTCCGCACCAGTTGGTTGTAGCATGATGTTATATACATATAAACCTTTCTCTTTAATCACTCTGTCTATTAAAAAAAACCGCATAAAAATCCGTTGCGTAGTTTTAAAGATTTAAGCGTACAAAGGGACATAGGGACAAAAAACGCGACTTTGTTTTATACTATGTAGTGATTTACCATATTTACGGTTGTTGACGGTATCGTTGTAATCGCCATAGAAATGAAAAGAAAAAGAACTGATGGAGGCGATCACTTTCCCATCAATAATGTTAAATCGTGCTAAATTATCGTTGATCCCTAAAACAGTTTGCATTTGATAGTTACAACCATACTTCATATTTTTATTCGTTTCACGGAATCGTTGGTTTTGTTCTTGTTATTTTCAGTACCCATTCCTTGAGTATTTACTCATTCGTTCACAAGTTCAGACCACATTCGTTCTATACTCACTCGTTCATAATCATTCTTTTAGTACTCAGTATATTACAAATGGTTTTCAAATTAAAAAGACAACTTTATCGTTACAAAAATATGTTAATACCGGGTTTGGTCCAAGGCATACCTGCTCTACCAGTAGCAGGTATGCCCTGCCTCCTGCACTAAAGACGACCTGAATGGAGTCACTAACGGTGCAGTCGATATGGCAAGGTTTTATTCCGGAGTGGTCTAAACATTGGCGGACTGTTGACACGAAAGAAGAAGAAGTGGGTCATAGATGACGAAGGAGCGATATAGCTGTTGAACCAAGCGAGTTCTGTAGCACTAGCACGAACTCCTATCGAATTCGTAATGTAAAGGTATCGAGAGAACGGAGCATTGTGATTGGCAGTCTGCCTCTTGTGAACCTGTGTGTAGCTCGCCAATCGCAATGCTCCGTTCTGTCGATACGTTTACATTACGAATTCGATAGTATTTCGTGCTTGGTCCTAACCTCCTCCAACTCCCAGTGAGACTACATCACACATAACCAAACACATCGTCCAACATATGCGCTATATATTGCGTTAAGCATGCAGTGTGCACATGAAATACATACTATATTATATGCATATTTGAATGTTATGCATCTTGTGTTTTGTATCATATAACCTTACGTATGAATGATTTGTTTGAAGGAAGTTTATCATGCGATCTATTTTTAAGTTGGAATTTATTTTGATTTGTATTCGCAAAAGTAATTTTAAGTGGATTAATACAGATTTAAAGTTAGACTTGTCGGTTATGTACAGTGGACTACAAAAGTGTACCTGGACAATTTGAAACTAAAATTGTATGAAGTGATGCCACTACACAACGACTAGTCTTAGAAACTACTGGATAATAGATCTACTTATTAATGTAATTAAGTTTAGGATACTACTTGCATGAGTTTGTTTATTTTCTTATAAAGAAACAAAACTTAAATCGTTGTTTTATGTATGTTACTCTTGGTTAAATTAGGCCTAGTCTGGCAAAGAATAATAGACCTTAAGGTGTCCAGGAACTTTTGGAACTCCACTGTTCATAACTAAAGGTAAGAAAATCTTTATACACAAACACGTGAACAACACTAACTAGTTTTCTAATTATAACTAAACCACATGTACAGAGAATTTCACTATTCACTTTGCTGTTGTTTGTACTAATTTTTAATAAATATTTAGTTTCCATTTGAACATAATAGAATCGAATTAATGGCATTACAGTAGAAATGCGGACAGTATTTTTTTATCGAATATTAATTACGGGTATGTAGAAAAATATATGTTTGTGTATTTAAATGATTAAAACTTCGCGGAAGTACCATGGTATGCATAGTGTTTTACTCCTCCCCGTACCCGGAGGCTAGATGGGGACACTGTGGTCCGCACACCCGAAGGAAGTTATATTAAGTAAAATGATCACGGGTCTGTCGGAGTGCGAGGGATATGTTATCTACTATCTCACCTCCGCATACGTAAAAACCCAAAGATGGCGTGCGTTTAGTTAGTTCGAGTCCGACATAACCCCCAACCGGCTCCGCTATAGGAGGGTAGGGGGAGTGTGGGTTTATACGTGGGAATTTATACGTGGAGATATATAGCGCGATAAAAAAAATCAGGGGATCTACTAATCATTTTAACAAAATTGGACTACTTTTTTATTGCAATACAAATTACAATGGGCTCCTTTTTGTAGGTACCATGATTTTTAGACTCTTTAAATTATTGCGTGAATTATGTTCATAAAAGGGTTTAAAAGTATTGCGATGGAATTAAAGTAACCCAATTTTGTTATAATGGTCAAATAGGGGATGTTTTCATTGTCGGGGGCGTTTACTTAACACCCTGTATACATGGTATTGACATTCCGATACGAAAGATCCACTACAGAATATCTATTAAAATGTAACCTACGTCTGACACCCGTAGAAGGGGGTGTATTAGAAATAGGGGATGTTAGAAATTTAAGACAGTATTACCACTATAGTATCATTTTCATGGCACTAAGCATGCGTAACGCAACATATCTAATTCACATGTAAATAAAATACAGTTAGAAGTAATTACTCTATATGTACAGCTAGACAAGGCGTTTAGAACAAAAATTGTATCGCGATTCCTGGATGACTTTGAGTAGAACGGGTGTAGAAATTACATAAATGACTTATAGTTGCGGCGCTATGATGGCCGTTTTGAAATGACTGGAAAAAAAAAGAGAAAACGAGCAACGTTTTCTCTTTTTTGGCGACAGTGGCACAGAAAAAAATTAACTTTTTTAAGTTATTTGTCTAACCGTTCGTTGTCCTAAAACCAGTCGTTTTAAAACGGCCATCATAGCGTGCCGGTGTTAAGGGGTGAAAACCTTAATATAGCCACACGCGTTATAATTTGTTTGCGCAAGTTTTAGCTTGCACAAATATATTGCAAAAAATACTTGAGCAAATTTCATTATGGTGTATTTCTTACAATAAAATTCCGTGTGTACATTGATTTTTTTTTTCCAATTTGAAACCGATATACCGATTTTTTGTTCTGAACAGCCAGTTTTACATAAATCATATCAGTTGTCTTGAAGTTAGACAGTTTTTAGAAGTTACGACATTAAGTCCATTGTGTTATAGTAATCGTTCATCTTACTGAAGCTTGCATATAGTAAATTGTGTTTATAATAATGGTGATATTTGTGTGTTTTTGCTATATAAATGTACTTGTATTGTATATAATATACTTGTGTGTTTGTTGATTAATATAGCTTATATGTTAACGAAATGCGTCGGTAGCTTAGTGGTTAAGGAGTTACGAGCGAGAGGTCCCGGGTTCGAATTGGACACTTGCCATTACACTACCGATGTGAACTCACTCCAAATACAAGTCATTGAGCTTAACTAGAGGGTTAGAGGTGATATTAGTAGTGTAGGTACAAACCTAATATTCTTTAAAGATAGTAAAGTAACGCGAGTGTATTACTGTGAATTAGGGTAATTTTGAAATAAGTAAATTTAGGGTAGGCAGCACGAGCGTAATACTCTAAAACGTTGTTGTGTTGCAAACGTCTATATGCCGCGGTAACCGCTTTCCATCAGGTGGACCGTGTGCTACCAACTAAGTGGTATAAAAAAATACTAAGTAAATAAACACTAGTTTATTAGTAAAGCTTTAGTTATTGTAAATTATGTAATGTTGAAGTATATTGAAGAAGTATGTAGACACTTTGAATATTAATAATAATGAATAGATTAGGTTGTATAATTGTAGTACTCGAACTCTGTACTAGATGGAGTGACTGCCATCTGAATGTGACCTTCAGATGGCAGTCACTTCCTTAATTGAAAGCAGACATCGTGAACGCTCCGTATTCAACCAAGACTCTCATTTTATTTATTCTTACTCTTGTAAGTTGAATTTCTTGCCAGAGTCTTCGCGATTTCCTTGATCAAAAAGATATATATAATGTTGATGAGGCAGCAGGAATAAAAATGTCTTTTCACTAATCAAAACAGCTTTTATTGAAATGAGAATAAACGTCCATTTCCCTTGACACTACTGCGTGACACAACTAGTAGGGTCATGGGAGATTTCTATTTTCCGTGACACTACTAGTAGTAGCATGGGTAAATCTGCATTTGACACTACTCTTTCGCAAATAGTCATAATTCTCTGAACCTTTTCCTAACTCAGTTGGGGTCGGCTTTCCAGTCTAACTGTGATGTGGCTGAACTTCGATAATTTACGTGAAGCGACTGCGGAACACTCCACAACCAATGGTCCAATGACCAATGGCGATATCGAAGTTCCAAGTTAGACTGGTTGGACTTTTGAGGGCTCCAACTACCCGTAACGACTGCCATAGATGTTTGTATGACAACCGGGACCGACGGCTTAACGTACTCTCCGAGGCACGACCAGACCAGTGCAAACAGCCATATTCATGCATACAACTTTTTGCACTGAGCGGGGATCGAACCCGCGCCCCGTGCGTAGCAGTCGCGTGGACTACCGCTACGCCACGGAGTCGCAAATAGTGCCACTGAAAAATTTGAGCCAATCAGAGAAGTAGTGCCATGGGAAAGTAAAATCACCTATGACACTACTTTTAGTGCCACTGGTAATGGAGGAGAATAAGGTATAAACTGTATAACTATAACTTCACTAACTCATCCTACAAATTATTCGTTTACTGCTTCGCTTTGAATAAAGCCGTCCATTATCCCCATATGCTTAGACTATGTACAGTCAACAACAGATATACGGTACCACATTTAAATACAACGTTATAAAAAGTGATACCGTATCTCTTTTGTCTACTGTACAAACTCTATAGACACAGTATAATGGCTTACAATATAACCATAATTTTAGTATAATTTTAACATATACTACTCATATTATGTACAGTAGAACTCAAAAGTGCAGTAGCAATCCTACGCAACTATAGCGTCAACATTCTAACGCTACTTGTGACCTTTTTCTTTTAAGACAAGCCAGTGTTGCCTCGTATTGCATAGTAACATTACACGCACATATAAGCGCGCCGGCCGCACGCTAAACCATTTTGAGCCTTGATGTGCTAATGCACTTATGAGCTCTGACTGTACATATTGACAGTTTAGACAATATTGACACAGCTTATTCATACATAGCGCGTTTTTCAAGATGTCTCCTGCGATGTATTGCTATAGTTTAACCGCTAACGCTATAAGAACGGCTCTCATGGTTCCCGCGGCGTGGCAGAGGGAGAAGGCAGATTTAAAGCGCGATTCACACACAGCGCAGGTGTGGATCAGGCGCGGGTCTGGCGCGGGTCTGACGCGGGTCTAGCGTGGGTCTGACGCGGGTCTGGCGCGGGTCTGGCGCGGGTCTGGCTTGGGTCGTTTTGCCATCCATCGCCGTTTTCTTAGTATATTTTACTTTATTCTGTAAACGGCGATGGATGACAAAATGACCCGCGCCCGACCCGCAGCCGCGTTATGTGTTAATCGCGCTTAAGTCATTTCGCCACCAACGCTCACGGCACTATCTCTCTCTACTTCTTATTTTCTCTCTCTCTTTAACTCTATCTGTCGTACACCACGCGTACCATAGGAGCGGTACAGCGGTCGAGATCAGACTATAACAATACTGTGTCTGTATAGTCTAAAGTCTAGTCTTTTCTAGAAAATTTCGACTACATTCAGCAATGGAGATGTTCACATGAATTAAAAGCTTTGTACATATAGCTATAACGGAGTTTCCTACGTTTGTTAGCAGGCCAAGAAGCCGAAGACCATGGAGGAGGCGCAGAAGGAGATCCTCGATGCTGAACTGGATCTTTTTAATAAGCAACAGGTTAGTGTAAGAATATGGGTGAAAACTCGTATATACTGAACTGTTAAAGTGAAATTTTCTTACAAAAACTTGTTTTAAAGACATTTTGAAATCCAAATTTCTTGAACCGCAGGAAAACGCTCTATACAAAATCGTTATAAAAGCCCGAGCGACGTCATGATTTCTTAAGACATACTTATAGTACGAGAGCCCACGACCAAAATTTTTGTCTCATAGCAATACGGCCAAAACCGCATCAAATCGATAGATACGATTATTCTGAACCCGAAAATACCAATATCAGACATTTTCCGCGTAGCGTTTGATCTGACCGAATTTTCAAAATTGTCAAAGAATTTTACCGAACTGCATCATAGCAATATGTCTGATTTGCAGACTGTAGTTGAATGATAGTTCTGAGATACCGGAAAACATATTTTTCAGACGTTAGTGGTGTAGCGCAAACCCGTAAAATCACTTAAAAAAATTAAAAATGAGACAAAAAAAATGTCGCATAGCAATACGTCTGAAAATCTTTTTTATTAGTAAATTTTGTTTATTTGATGCGAACAAAACAATTTTCAGATGGAAATGTGAACGCAATAAATTTGTAGACCGTTTTGAATATGTTAACAAATTTTACCGATCGGTATCATAGCAATATGTCTGAAAATTGTTGGACATGATAAAATAAGTTGTCCACATGTGCAAAAAATTTATATCAGACAAATTAAGTGTAGCACCTTCTCTATCAGACAACTTTGCGATACTCAGATATCATTTAAAAATCGTATTGAGGCATCTTGAATTTTCTGTTACAAACCAATGAATACGTTGCGATCCTGAATTTATTAGATGATAATTAACAAAGAATTTACCCGAAACCGTTACATTGAACTTGAAGAACTGAAATAAATCGCACAAAAGGAAACTGGGATGAAGTTGAAAAAAAAACGGTTTATTCAAAGTTACAAAATATTCTCGTATTCAATCGCTGTCGGATTCGGAATCGTCGTCGAAACGTTAAACGTTATTTTCGTTTTTGGGAGTATATGCTACACTTAAAGTGTCTGAAAACAGGTTTTTGGTAATCATGGCAGCAATACGAAATTTGAAAAAAAAAATTATCCGTATTGCTATGATACAGGTCGGCTAAATTTGTTGACATTTTCAAAAATGCGCTCAGGCTATATGCTACGCGCAAAGTGTCTGAAAACAAACTTTTTCGTAATACAATTATAAAATCTATGTACATTTTTACTATCAGACGTATTGCTATAATACCGACTGTCTTCTTTTTTTGACACAGCAGAAATGGCCTCCCACGCAGTTGCTACACTTTCGACTGTTACTACACACCTAGTCGGGTTCAGAATCATACAATCTAACGATTTTATAGGGTTTTTGCCGTATTGCTATGAGACATGGTTTTGGTCGTGGGCTCTCGGGCTATTAGAAATTACCTTTATTGTATCATCGAAAGATGTTCTAGGGCACTTTTTTCAACTTAAGTTTTAGTGATGATCACTTATCTTTTCTAGCAATAAATGTAGCCTATGTTTCTCAGGGTGATGTTTCTCCAATCGTGAAAGCATTTTTGAAATCGGCACAGTAGTTTTTGTGTTTATTCATTACAAACATTAACACAAAAATAAACGGGTCGTGAAAAAGCATCTGATGAGGCCGTCAAGGTCAAACTGAGTGCCACCATTGTAACACTTTACGTGTTTGTAATGGTGACCCTCATTCCTGAGACTTTGCCTTGAGGGTACCATCAGGCTGGGTGAAGTCAAATTGACATGTTCTAAATTGAGCTTACTATCAGGCGGGGTGAAGTCAAATTGACGTGTTCTAAATAATAAAAAGAACAAATCTTTCCTCTTTACAATATTAGTGTATATATGATTACAAAGTTATTTTCCATTGATGGTATGACAGCCATTCAATTATTGTAGGCCTGTAGGCTCTACAGCAAATTTCTACTATAACTCCTAACGTATTCATCATCATCATTAACAGGAAGGGCAGGATGTCACAGAACTACAGAACAAGATTACAGAATTGCGTCGGCAGATGGCGGTCCAGTTCCCTACGCACATTATGAGAAGACCAGTTGCCAGGTAATATATTATTTTGTACAAATTATAGCCAGCATTATTATTTGATTTTAGATTGACATGATCATTTACATACCGTCAAGCGGGTTTGAATAGGGATCCAGGGGTGAGTAGGGATAACATGGTCAGCTAAATTCTGTAGTTATTTTCTTTCAAATTAAAATTTGAACTAGTTTATTGTGATAACAAAATCATAAACTATCTGATAACAGGCCTATTTGAAATCTAGTAAAAAAAACTATTTAAAATTTTCTTGTGACTAGTTTATTCCTATTCACTCCGTTTTACTGTATTCACTGTTAAATATTTCGGGATATTTAATATGTTTGTCCGCGGTAACCTAGTGGTAGTGGTAACATAAACTGGCGAAATGTGGGTGCTAGCACCTCTGCCTACCCCTTCGGGGATATAGGTGTGAGTTTATGTTTATGTTATTTTTAAAATTGTTTACCTTTATTTCTGTACCTAAACAAATAGAGTATATGTTAAGTTACTATTTTTTTTTGGTTTCTGAATTTAGAAAAAAACTGAGTTGCATTGAGAAAGAGTCATCTTCAATTTCTTAATTTAGAAACTTATTCTATGACCATATCAGGATTTCCCAATCTTTCTGTAACGCCGACCCCCAACACCACCTTACTATGACCCCCAGGGGTCCACGAGACCCCAGATTGGGAAACCCTGGCCTAAATAATTATAATAAGACAATATTTAAAATATTAATAATTGTTTTTTTCTTTGCTTTAAAGCTACCGTATAATCAAAAGAAAACTTAGGTGAGAATAGATCTAATAGTTATATGTAGGTAGTCCTATATTCTTTGTCAACACGTTAAACGCCATGAGAAAATTATATAGCACTGAACGTGTTTGCAATGGTGACCCTCTTTCATGAGACTTTGCCTTCAGCTTAACATCAGGCGAGGTGAAGTCAAATTGACATGCCATAAAAAAAATAAAATAAAAATATTTTTGCGCAATTTTAAACGTCAAGTTGACTTCAAACTCATTTATTTTTAACTGTCTGTAGAGTTATTAGCATTTTGCATTGTGTATATGATCATCAACTTATGACGCTCTGAATGTACTCGTCTATATTAAGCCGACTACCCACGGCTCGCGATTTCAAGGACGCGTGTACTCTTCTGTGGTAGTGCAGACACGTTTGTCAGGGTTTTTCCTGCTGGCCAAACTGGTTTGGCCACGAGGAATTAAGTTTCCTGGTGGCCAAACTGTCATTTATTTGACAAATTTCCACACGCTATATCAAACGTTGATAAGATAAACCAGTTATAAACTTTTTAATGGATATAAGTACCTAGTAGATGATGAAACAGACATTCTCAATTCGCCAATGAAAAGAAAACTGTCTAAACCCGTGGTCCGGTTGACTAGACCACGGGTAATCTTTTTTTTTTGCGTGGTCCGGTCAACCAAACCCGTGGAAATTCCTTATTTGCCTATGTATTAAAAGCAATAGTAAATTTTGCGTAATTTTCTTGGCGTTTAACGTATTATTTAAAATTGTAAGGGAGTTTCATACCGGCAATTAAAATACGATTGGTTTCGTACCACCGGTCCTAGAGTCTATTCTTAACACAGCATCTACGGGGACTCTCCTAGAACTAAAACCAAAAAAATATTATTCTATTAGGTTAAATTTCTTCCATAAATAGTTATACTACTAATCAAATGTGGAGAAAAATAAGATATTGATGTAAGCATTACATGGCGGAAATCCATTACATATTTCCTTCTTCCTACAGTTCCGGGTCCTATAAGCGGGGCGTGAAAAAGCATCTGATGAGGCCGTCAAGCTGAGCGCCACCATTGTAGCACTGAACGTATTTGCAATGGTGACCCTCATTCATGAGACTTTGCCTTCAGCTTAACATCAGGCGAGGTGAAGTGAAATTGACGTGCCAAAAAAAAATATTTGAGGGAGGGGAGGGGAACTCACCACTCAGCGATGGTATAACAATCCCAACGATAGCAATATATCACTAATTGTTATAGAAAGGAATTCCATAAAGCACCATCAAATCACAACCAACGCGCTTAAATAAATCAAACCGTCAGGCGTGGTACAGTCAATTTGACGACCTAAACATAAAAAAGACTCACATTCTGGATCTCTAGAGCTAGAGCTAGAGTAGCTCTGTAGTGGTGGGTTCTTCTCCTTTCCCCAATTTTGGGGTAAAAAACTCGATGAAACAACATGATTCAAAAGACGATCGTCTTGAGGACAAGATGTCGCTAGCATCGATATTTGTGTCAATTTTCTGTTGTTTTGTTATTTTGTTATGAATCTATCAGAGACTAAAGAATATTGTCTGTCTATGATTTGTTATGAGTTTCGTCTCACGCAGATTAAGATTACTGCAGATCGTTTTGATTTTTATTCAGAAATGTATATTTTTTTTCTACTAAACTTATTTCTTTCCTAGTTTCTTTATTGCATATAGTTAAAATATTTTTTTTATGTGTTAATTAACGAGGCTATACAGCGAATATTCAAAATAATCATCCATTTTCTTTGTACAAGATTTGACAAACCATTGTCGCTTTAGCGACATTAATGGGATAAAAAAATCTATTTTTCTCCCCATTTGTGAGTAAAAAATCAATGCTTTCAATGTTCTCTACTAGATAAACTATTTATAACAATATTGGTGCCTCTTGTAAATCTTTTGTCTTGAATGCTTCGTTCTGTTGGTGTGTACCGAGCATTAGATTCAGGGTTTATTTTATAACTGTTTATATTGTTCGGGACTTCACGCGATATATTTTTGAACACTTACTTTTGCCGACGTTTCAAAAATATATCGCGTGAAGTCCCGAACAATACACGGTGATTTTATAGTGGTTTCGGAAAAAGAATATTTGGTTTCACACACAGTTTCGGTAACAAAATCGACTGGAAGTTTTAATTTTGAAGAAAAAAAAAATCACTTTATGTATGGCAATAATGTGCAGGTGAAAAGAAAAATGTATGGGACGTGTAAAAAAAAATTTTTTTTTTCCGCCAAATTAGGACTTCCTTACGATTTTATTATCGAAATTGTGCCCAAAATCTTTTTTTCCAAAACCACTATAAAATCAACCGGTATATAAGCAAATAATAAACACTATGTGTAAACGCCGCAATAGTTTAAAAGTTACATATTTTATAAAATGTTCTCAACTTTATTATACTTAGTTGTATAACTTTGTTTGAATATTTCCCAGAGGTGGCAGGTTCAACACAGCGACCCGTTTCACCCGCGGCGGTCTCACTCGACCGGCGCGGGCGCACAATCTGACCGTCAACAAAGTGTTCAACAATAGTATGAACCAGTCGGTGGACCATAGACCACGTTCACTGCTGATATCCGGGTTCGAAGTTGACGAATTGGATGCTCTGGTTGCGCACTTTTCTGTGAGTATATAGATTAATAAATAAATATTCTAGGACAATCTACACAACGCCACCTAGACCCATGGTAAGCATAGTTCAACTAGCTTGTATTATGGGCTCTAGAATGTGGATAAACATACTTAGATACTTTTTTTTTGTAAATACATAGAAACACTCAGGCCAATGCAAATATTCATATTCATGTACACAAATATTTGCATTGAGCGGGAATCGAACCCACGCCTCCTGCGTAGCAGTCTCGTTCACTACCGCCACGCCACGGAGGTCGTAGGAGATATAAAGCTGTTGTTTATGATAGTGTATTTAATGTGTGTGAGGGAGAAAGAAAGAAAGAAAGAAACGTTTATTTCCAAGAATATGGTCATAACAGGTATCAAATTTTTCATGATCTGCATATATTCTGCCAAGTGTGGTGTGAAAATATTTGATTGATTATTTTAACACTGTACAATGCGGTAATTTAAGATAGTTAGATTTAACATAATATAACATTTTAATAAGTCACACCTTATGTAGTAGTCAATATAACAATGAATTAGTTTAAAGTCTATAATTTTTGATAGTCAAATACAATCTATTAAGTATGTCAAGGGTTTCAATGTCAGTTTATTACTTACATTTTATAAAGTTGATTAATTGAATTGTCTTGAAGGTATTCCTTAACATTATAATATATTTTTCCTAATAGGATTTTGCACAATTCTCGGCGGAATCGTTTATGGATATGGAGTTAAGGGAGGTAGGATATGATGGTATATCCTGTCCTAATTGAGCAGTCTGACTGGGGAAGTATCAACAGAATACAGCGGTTAATAATAACCTTGTGTTGTGTTTCTAGTAGTGAGTAGCGTAGGCAGACTTTACTGGAGCGGTTTTCAGGTATCAGTAGGTAGACAGAGAAATATTGCTTTGTCTTCTGCACTGGCTCTCTTAACCTCCCCCTTCACCCTTCCCTCTATATGGCCAACAGCACGAGTGTGTTACGTATGGCGTTGCGAACGTCCAAAGGCCCCGGTTAACATTTTCCACTAGGTGGGCCGTGTGCTTGTCTAATGTGTATTAGCGTTAATATTTGTGAGGTAGTATACATGAAGGTGAATTGTGACCGAATGTGTGTGTCAGACTAAATATGTGTGAAGATAAATGTGTGTGCCAAAATATGTGTTCTGATTCAGTGAACACACTGTTTGTTGCAGCAATACGGCGAGGTGCTGAGCAAAGAGGAGGAGCTGTCGGTGCCGCAGCTAGTGCTGCAGTACAAGGCGCGTGCGCACGCTGAGCTAGCTGCCGCCAACGGGAAGCACTACAACGACCGGACACTCTCGGTGAGTCACACTAACATACAAGCAAACACATAGTACCCAGTGTTCCGTGATAAATAATCAGGTTATAAGACCCGGGGTGGCCGAGGTGTGAGGGATATGTTGGCTACTATCTCGCCTTCGACAACTAAAGACCTGAAGACGGCGTGAATTTAAGTTGGATCGAGTTCGACATTAGCCTCCCCAACCGACTCTGGCGAGGGGTATTTGCCGCACGGTAAAAAGAAATTGGTATAAACGGCATACACAGAGAAGAGGTGTTGTAATTAGTGAATATTTTCTCATCTAGGCAAGCGTGCTCTACCGTCGACCACATCATCACTTACCACCAGGTGAGATAGTGGGCAAACACGAGCCTATCGAATATAAAAAAGTAAAAATTCATTTGCAATACAACTAGGAGGTAGTGAAGGAGATAGGACACGACGGTATAGGACCGTCCGGTATATCCGTCCCAATCGAGCAGTCCGACTGGAGAAGTACCTCCACCCTACAGAATATCGCCGTTTAATAACCTTGTGTTGTGTTTTCAGTGGTGAGTAGGGTAGCCAGAGCTCACTAGAGAGGTTTTGTGTTGTCAGTGGGAAAACCAAAGGCTTATCCTACATCTTTTGCGCGGACGACACAGAATGTCTCTGTTCTTACAGGGGTTGCGGCACGAGTGTTATTCCTCTGGTGTTACACTCGCCCATAGGCCACGGTAACCACTTACCATCAGGTGGGCCGCCTGCTTGTCTGCAACCTAAGTTGTAAAAAAAAAATAGCAGAATCTTGGTTTTCAGGATCAGTGGTAAAATAAGTATTAATTCTTTATTATACCTACATAAAATAAGATTAAACATATATATTTATCATAAAAGTAAATTAAACGTTTAAAAAGACGAGCTAAGAAGTAACGAGTGATATATCATTGCAGATTACATGGGTGGGCAACCCCACTAACAACCGCACGAGTCCCGCGACGGGCGAGCCCCGCCCCGCGCCCCCCAGGAACGGAGACGCACCCCCTGACACCAAGGAAGAGGTAAGGGTGCATTATTTGTTCAAAATAACCTTTTATATACTTTTATATTTATACTTTTTTATACTTTTTTTATAGGTGCGGGTTCGATTCCCGCTCAGTGCAAATATTTGTGTGCTTGAATATGAATATCTGCATTGGTCTTGGTGTTCCTATGTATAATATGTATGTATTTACAAAAAATAAATGTATCTATGTATGTTTATCCGCATTCTAGAACCCGTAACACAAGCTAGTTAAACTATGCTTACCACGGGTCTAGGTGACGTTGTGTAGATTGTCCTAGAATATTTATTTATTTATATTTATGGTACACCAAAGGACTAAGTTAGCAGTAGCACTAGCATGAACTCCTATCGAATTCGTAATGTAAAGGTTTCGAGAGAACGGAGCGTTGTGATTGGCAGTCTGCCTCTTGTGAAGCTGTGTGCGTGTGTAGCCCGCCAATCGCAATGCTCCGTTCTGTCGATACCTTTACATTACGAATTCGATAGTATTTCGTGCTAAGGCTACATTACAGTAATTAAAAAGAACTTCGAATAATTCAGACGCGGCTTCGTAACTTAGTGGTCAGAGCGTTCCCGCTGTTAGAGAAAGATCGCGTGTTTGAATCCCATCGAAGCATTCAATCGAAATTTGATTTGAACAGTCGGCATACAAATTTTAATTGGGAGTTTTTATCCATAAAGGACATGTCAACCCCATTGTACCTTTCAATATTATAAAAAACATAACATAAACTCACGCCTTTATCCCCGAAGGGGTAGGCAGAGGTGCTAGCACCCACATTTCGCCAGTTTATGTTTAGGTCCCAATGTAACAGGTGGCGAGCCTCTTGCCATTAACCGGGCACTTGTAAGCCTGCGATATTTTACAGGAACATTAGTTAATCACCGTGAGAACACATTAGATGCCAAACGAAATAACTTCATAGCCTCCTCAGATTTTTAATTGCTCTTCAAAATTTTTAGTAATAAAACAGAAGGATAATTATATTGGGGGAGGGAGGAGGGCCCGCCGCTCACCCGCTGTTCAACACTCCAACAATATATATTGGAATGTCAAGCGAATGAAAAGAAAAAAAAATGTTGGTTTGACATTCCAATATATATTGTTGGAGTGTTGAACCGCGGGTGAGCGGTGGGCCCTCCTCCCTCCCCCAATATATATCCTTTTGTAATGGATTTCCGCCAAGTAACGCCTACATCTATATCGTATAGTAAAACAGAGCCGTAACATATTTTTCTCGCCCACAGGCATCAAGCAACTTCTCCTCCGAGACCCTCCTCCGCTTCGACGAGGAGGAGGAGGAGGAGGCGGACGAGGAGCGCTCGTGGCGACGTTGACGGCGCGCCGCCCCGCCCCGCGCCCGCGGCCTGCTGTAGCGGCGACACACGCGACCTTCGCGACCTCCGCGACCTCCGCGACCTCCGCGCCCTCTGCACTTCGCGAGAATATCATTATCTATTAAACAGTACCCTGTACATGGTATTGTTGACATTATATGCAGATATTGGTATCGAATAACCGTAACAGTATCAATTAGTTAGTCGATATTTCGATACGATTATTCGATACTGGTATAGAGTAATCGTAATCGTAACAGTATCGATTAGTTAATCGATATTTCGGTACGATTATTCGATACTGGTGTAGAGTAATTGTATCAGTATCGATTACTTAATCGATATATCGGTACAATTATTCGATACTGGTGTAGAGTAATCGTAATCGTATCAGTGTCGATTAGTTAATCGATAATCGGTACGACTTTTCGATACTGTTGTAGAGTAATCGTAACAGTATCGATTAGTTAACGATTATTCAATATTCCGTTTGGTAAAGTTATCGTAACGGTATCGATTACTTAATCGGTATGACTGTTCTATATTAGTGTACCGGTCTGATTGTTGGATATCGGTGTTGAATAATCGTATCGATATCGAGTGATACTGTTATTCCGATACTAGTATGACTATTAAAAAAAAGGACTTCAAACTTCTCTGATTTAGGAGAAAAAATGATAATCTTGCGAAGTGTACATTTTAGAAAAGGACATATTTATATCTTGTAATGGTTATTATGAGTTTTTTCTAAGAATAGAATTGAAAACTTGTTTAATGGCATAAATAATTAGCAGGACTGGAGTTTAAAGTCATGAATTATATAGAAAGGTGTAAAGTGAGAAGACTGCGGTGTGACATTATATAAAATTAAACTCATTTTACAAGCCCTTTTTTTAATAGGGGCATTAGAAGGTTTTTACAGATTCGGCAATATGAGTGTGATGCCCCTAGTGTTGTTCACGTCCATAAACCACGGTAACCATTTTCCATTAGGTGGGTCGTGTGCTTAACTGCCACCTAATTGGTATAAAAAACGACTTGCAGAAGAGATGATGACTTTTCTGTATAATTCACGACTAAAATGAGTTCCACGTTCTTAACTGCAGCATTGCAAGAACCAAACGGCATTCTTAGAAATTCGAAACGACCTTACTTCGTATTCTAGTTCGGTTTAAAAAAAACTTATAATAACACATGCATTTATACAAATCACAAATATTTCTAATTCAAACTAAAAGCTTGTCAACGCTTTTAAGCAATAAGCCTTCTTGCTTACCTCGTTACGATATAAGCTTGAAGATATTGTAATTATTAGTGAAGAAATGTTAAAATTTCGTTGTTGTGTGCCCTCATTGGAGACGGCAGTCACTCTCGTAAACATTAAGATAAACTAATATGGAAAAAAGAGGAATAGTATAAGGGCCGGTACATGTCTAACAGAACATCCATTGCGAATTATCGGTCGTGTAATGCAATAACAGACAAATATATATGATAAACGTAAGAAATTGATCACTAAACATTCTTTTAATATTTAAAAGATGTTGACTGTCGTGTTATCTTTTTCGCTCTTGTTCTAAATCGTCCCAAATACAGTAAAATCCGCTTATTATGGCTCCGTTTATATTGACGAACCGCACGCAATCACACATCTAAGTTTTTATATAAAATTCATTCTGTCAGATATGTACCGACCCTAGGACTTTCGAACGAGTAATGCTTGATAAATGAGGGTAGACATACAATGAAATATTCGAAGGAAATATGTTTTAAACAAAGACGAAGTTAGACGAATTAGTACCGTGGAGCGGTTGATATATTTCAAAATTCTTTCTTACTACAAAACGTAGATTTATTGAACTGGGTTTAAATTTTGAACCTGGTTTAATAACCTCGTCGTGTAGTACGGAAGCTTAAGTATATTAATGTGGAATTTTGGATGGGTTGGTTTTTAGTGTTGACAGTACAGCCATTATCTAATTCCCAAATATGTACTATTGTGGTTTTCCCAAGCCATAACAATATAGGGTTCTTAGAAAAGGGTGTCAGAAGCTTCTTACAGGGTTACATTACGAGTAACGAGGCCGCGGTAGCCTATTGGTATGGGTAATGGACTGCTGAGACGATGTCTCGGGTTCGATCCCAGGTTACCATGGCAGTTATGTGTGTATTTATCGCAGGCTTATAAGTGCCCGGTTAATGGCAATAGGCTCGCCACCTATTACATTGGGACCTAAACATAAACTGGCGAAATGTGGTTGCTAGCACCTCTGCCTACCCCTTCGGGGATAAAGGCGTGAGTTTATGTTATGTTATGTTACATTACGAGTGTAACTCCCCTGGTGTTGCAAACGTCCATAGGTCCACTTTCCATTAGGCCGTGTGCTTGTCTGCCACCTAAATGGTATATAATAAATCTATCTAGGTCTAGATAGTGCTGCATAGTGTTCCAGAATGCTATTGTTGTAACAATAACAGTGTTTTACTGTGTAGTTTAACACGTTGTTGGTACCCCATCTTGCTATGGTTTAACTTCGATTCTAGACGACACAATTTCGAAGTAAGTCCGATTTCACCAGTGAAAACTAAAGTGGGCGGAAATCTTCTACTATATAAAAATAAGTCGGGTTTTCCTTCCTGACGCTATAACTCCAGAACGCACGAACCGATTTCCACGGTTTTGCATTCGTTGGAAAGGTCTCGGGCTCCGTGAGGTTTATAGCAAAGAAAATTCAGGAAAAAATTCAACAGAAAAGCGGGAAAATCAATTTTCACATGGCGAAACGGAGTTCGCCGGGTTTGCTAGTGTATTATAAGAAAATATATCCACCAATGTTTAGACCACTCCGGAATAAAACCTGGCCATATCGACTGCACCGTTAGTGGCTCCATTCAGGTAAAAAAGGTTTATATTGGGGGAGGGAGGAGGCCCACCGCTCACCCGCGGTTCAACACTCCAACAATATATATTGGAATGTCAAACCACCCTCTTCAAAGTAAGAGAAACAAAAAATCTTACCAGAGAGGAGATATTTTACCATGCAGATTTTTTGACATTCCAATATATATTGTTGGAATGTTGAACCGCGGGTGAGCGGTGGGCCCTCCTCCCTCCCCCAATATAAACCTTTTGTAATGGATTTCCGCCAGGTAACGCCTACATCTATATCGTATCCATTCAGGTAGTCTTAGTGCAGGAGACAGGGCATAAGGGGCACGAAATTAAGTGCTTCATGGACTGGTCAGGGGGTACCCACGGTTTAGTCTCTGGTATATACCCCCACCTAATATATTTTCTTAAGTTAGTGATCGAATGGAAAACCCTATGCCTTAGTCGCCTTCTACGATACCCATGGAAAGAGGGATGACCCTGGCTAACTGTCATTGAACACTAAAAACTTCCCGGAATCATTCACTTTTTGTTTTTATTTTATTATTTTTGAGCTTGTGAGTTTTGCTTACATTATAGATTAATTTTGAGGGTGGTACACACTTTATGATATTGAATACGTATTTAAATTTTGCCACTGCAATTATACAATGGTTCTCCTTAAAAGATAGAGAGATATAACAGCTTTGGGTATCTAGTTTTGTCCTTTGCACATTTACAAGGCAGAAATACATCACATCCGCGGTAGCCTAGTGGTATGGGTAATGGACTGCTGAGACGAGGTCTCGAGTTGGATCCCAGGTTTACCATGGCACACACCAATGATTTTCGATGCTTTTCGAAGTTACCTATTACATTGGGACCTAAACATAAACTGGCGAAATGTGGGTGCTAGCACCTCTGCGTACCCCTTAGGGGATATAGGCGTGATATTATAAAAAAAAACTAATCATATTGGTGATGAGGCAGAAGCTCTCGAAATGTGTAAGAATAAAAACTGTATACGAGGCTGTTATCTCTACCTACCCCACAAGGAGAAAATCGTGAGTATATGTATGTATATGTTATATGAAAATATTAAGTTTTATATTCTACTTATATAGTGTGTACTACCCACATTTATTGCGTTTACATCAAAGCAACAATAATGTTACATAATATTTTTTATTCTTCATTAATAAATTATGTAGTTTTTAATTTATATGTAAGAAACATCAGGGAATATAAAATCAAGAGGAAACTCTTAAAATCGGTCAATAAATGAACAGCTGTTACTGTCAACTGCAAATGTAATTTTGTTGTCCTATATATTTATATGGGATTACAAAGTTATTTGTGCAGTTGATAGTATGATAACTGTTTTAAGAGGGTAGGCCTGCAGTCGTTAGAATGACGTCATGTAAAACTGTGACGTAATTGATTGTAATTAAAAGCTTTACTTTTGATCTTATATTCCGTGACAATTATTATGTTTGGGGAAACATAGTTATTGAAATATGTATATGGGTTCGTATCCCGTACTAGGCAATGTTTCCCAAAACATATGGGTTATTATTTTTTAATAGTCTTAAATGAATTGTTTTGTTTAGCGAGTGTGCTCTGCGGTTTGGAGGGAAAAGGTTGTTATAATGAACCGTAGATTCGAATCTTGGTATATGCAAAATATGGTATCGTTAAACTATTGTTCGGAGTCTTTTCAGAAGAACGTGAAAAGACATCTTTCGGGGGCGTCTAAGTAGGGTTTGTCATTCAAGAGATATCATTTATATTAGCGGTAGGACTGCATCCTACATTACCATCAGCCGGGGTGTAGTCAAGTTACCACTGGTTACTGGACTATACGGCTGATATAGTTTGAGTCGGTTCAAGTCCTAAATATATCATACATATTCCTTGCACTCAAACAGACCCGGGGCCGTCTCTGACCCCCTTCGGGTATAGGGATTCTGTCCTGGTCTAGCTCCCGGGTATGGGGGCATACTTTGACGCCCCTTACACACGTCTATAGGCCATGGTATCCACTTACCATCAGGTGGGCCGTGTCTGCCACCTAAAGGTTCTAGTCCACGGTTCATAGGAATTCGCTTCATAAGTTAGTGTGTATAGGAATAGAAATTATACCGCTAGAATTTTTTTGTTCATATTCTTATAATTTTGTATATACGTTGAATGTTCTTAGACTTACGATACGGCGGGCGTGTGCTCCAGTTAATACTTAGTACTAAACGGTATGACACTGAATTATGAAAGTATATGTGGAATTTTAGAAAAAAAATCGCAATTTTTTAGTACTACCTACCCTCGGTTTACAAAAAAATATCTTTGAAATTTTGACGTCTGATGAAGGCATCACTATTATGGTATTTACTGGTGATTCTATTTCCTGAATTAAAAAAAAAATCCTCTGATTTAACTTACCACCAGGACCCCGTTTCTACAAATTGCTGACTATCTGCCATAGAATTTTCAATTCTCTATCTACATAAATTTAAAGTTCAAAATAAAATGAAAAAGCATTAATTACATAGATTCCTTCACTCTACACGATGCCATTTAATTTGAGACTCTAATATCATAACATTAAAGTCTAAAATTCAATGGCATTTTTTAAAATCTCGGTTTGAATATTAGTAAAATTGGGGCCCGGGTGAGGTGATGTCATATTGACGTTTCCTATATGAAAAAAGTATAGTTTTTTCTGTACATTTTTGTCAATTTACTCATACGATTCTTTCGATTCAGTACAGCTACTATGATACCAGTATAAACGATTATGTTTTGAGAAAGGCAAGGAGATATATAGTGTTGTATAACGCCATCTCTTTCTCTCCTATAGACTTGTATTAGATTGAATAAATCTCATAGGCAAAGGTATTTTGACAGATGATCATGAAACTTAATATTAGTATGTTTGTGACAGTTTTGTGTGTAGAATGACTATACTAAATTTCATTCAATTATGAAATACATATAGTTGAGTTTTCCCGAGCTTACAATCGGATTGTATCGACTACCGATCGGTGAGAGTTTATCAATTTCGTTTTAGGCGAATTTAGACAAATACTTTTATCGGTTTTGATTCATAATGTTGGTCTATCTACACATTGAAATTTGTTGTTTAAACACATAAATTGTTTAGTAATTTTTAGATACGATTTGATTAGAATTTTTGTAAATTGAATTTTTCAGAACAAATTTTTAAGTTTTTTTTTTAATAAAATTCCATGTGTAGCTTTCATATTGCAGTAATTGATAAGCAATAAACAAACTGAAACACACACCCGTTTAATGTACATATTAGATATAAAACATAGACATAATGCTGACTATGTAATATTGTAAAAAACAAACATTAAAAAATTACTTTTCAAGCCGTTAAAAAAATAAAAGGCGGTTAAAAAAATATTTTTTCTAAGTCAGTTTAAGGCGGCTTGTATGAAAATGTAACACAAGAAAAAAGTAACTTGTGATGTTTTTTTTTCGTTTGTAAAAAAAAGATATGGCCGCCAAAATAAAAAAAAAATGGTTCGCAGTTTCTGGTCAGATAAAAGTCACTACTTACCGAAAGGTGAGTTTTTTTTCTTAGGAAAGAAGAATATCAAGAATTATAAAGAAGGTTTCTACGGGGTAGGCAGCACGTGTGTTACGCCTCTGGTGTTGCAAACGTCCATAGGCCACGGTGACCGCTTCCCATCAGGTGGGCCGTGTGCTTGTCTGCCACCTAAATGGTATACAAAAAAAAGAAGAACGCTATAAGACTTCGAGAAGATACTATTCAAGTTACTAACATCTACCAGAAGGTAAGAGAAGTCAGAAGAATTGCAAAGAAGATAATTGGTAGACGTCCAAAAGATAAACAAATCTGGAAATGAACAAGTTTAAGCTGTGGAAAGATCTCTCTGCCGTGAGTTTCCCAAGCGGCTCAAAATTCAAACGGTACTTACAAAACGTCACGTTTCTTGTGTTGCACACAAAGAGTTTCCAAGACGGATGTGTGGACCAAGAGGCTTCTCCGGCCCCGGTTCGCCATCTCTCAATCATTCCTTCTTTTACTCGCATAGCTTTTTCCTTAGACTTTACTTTCAGCTCGTAGTCAGGCCAACAAAAGTACTATACAAGACTGATAACTGGTGTTGCAAACGTCCATAGGTCATAGTGACTAATTTCCATCAGGTGCGCCGTGTGGTTGTCTCCAGAACACCAAAGCTCACTTGGTTTTATCAGTGGGAAGACCGAGATTTTTTTTTTTCTGCACTCATAGCTCAGAAACACTTTCAACCTTCTATTTCCTTCCCTTAAAAAACTATTGTTATGCCATAGGCAGAAGTTAATGAATACCCACATTTCACTAATTTGTATTCGGTCCCACGTAATGGAATGAGCCTATTGCCGTATTCCCGGCACTAGTGTTGGCTCGAGTCATGCATCTGAGCCTAAGTCTGGTATCTTCATATGTTTGTACAGGCTGTTAGGGGAAAGCTCCCGAAAAGAAAACGGGCTACTGCCCAGTTTATCAAATATGGGCTACATTTTTTTTTTAGTATTGCGATCATAAAAAAGTATTGCAATCGTAAAAAAAGTATGCGATCGCAAAAAGAAGTATTGCGATCGAAAAAAATGTAGCTCTATTTCGTTAAAATGGTCAGCGTCGGTGGCTTAGCGGTTAAGGAGTCGGCCTTACGATCGAGAGGTCCCGGGTTCGAATCCTGGTCATTACACCACCGACGTGAACTCACTCCTAACAAGCCATTGAGCTTAGCTGGAGGGGTTAAAGGGAATATTAGTGACTTCGGTTGCTGATATTCTTATTAAAAAAATAAATAAAAAAGATTTCGTTTTCGGGAGCTGCCTTTATGTATGTCGTATATCATTTTTTTTTTTTTTTTTTTATTTATGGCACATCAATTTGACTTCACCTCGCCTGATGTTAAGCTGAAGGCAAAGTCTCATGAAAGAGGGTCACATTTCTGAAAAACAAAGGTATCTGAGTGAATCTCTACCTGCTCTATAGGTATAGTGCGTCCTAGGTACTAGATAAAATAAAACAGATCACACAATGGATGTAAGAATTTAATATTTATTTACAATAGAAAAAAACTACACTTCTAACATGATAACAACATGGTAACAAATGATTTAATCTTATTGATAAAGCTGTAATTATAGCTAAACCGCATTCAAGTTGAAACAGTCAAAGCTTGCTAAAAATACATAAAGTTAAGGTTTCAGTCAAATTTAAGTAATAATCAGTAGCTCTGTTATAGTTACCTTTTTGATAGAATTTAACTGCACTGTTAATATTAAAGTACGATCGTGCAACCCAGGCTAAATTTTTATAGTCATATTACAGATTTCTGGGCCCTGTTTAATAAAGCTGACAATTCGACATATATGTCAAATAATGACAAAATTGTGGAATTGTCGCGCTAAGGCTGTTTAATAAAGGTGACAAATATGTCAAAAATCGACTGTGAAATCTTTACATATTAGTCATTTAAAAACCCGTTTAATAAATCTCGACATATGTCACAAAACCACAGTCAAATTATTACGTCACGACAATTGTCGAATTGTCGCGACAATTTTGTCGTCTTTTGTCAATTTTCCACCATTCTTCTTGTTGATTTAAAAGCACACAAGAATCTTTCTAGTGACGCTGTCCTTGGTATTTGTATTGGTATATTAGGCGTCATAAGCCACTTTTTTAAACCATATCCACTGTCTCCTAAGAGTAATGCGTTTGGGAATGGCCTCCACCCACTTTCCCATGTCTGTGCTAAAGAAGAGCATCTCATCACTCTGGCATCGTGAACAGAGCCAGGCCATCTTGCAGATGCGTAGAAAATTTCCGCGGTCCGGTTTCCGGTCCGCATAGCACCATAATATTTATTGAGTGGTTTCCGTTTCTGTCTACAAACGCAGATTCATTTTGATAAGGTGCATCTAGAGGAATTAAGGAACCGTCCACAATACCAGATATTCTAGGTATTCCATTATAACTCATGAAAAGTACTGGTATTCGGTTACAATTATCAGGCCAGCGAACTTCTTCTCCGAGTAATTCAGAAGTCACGGCTCCACATACCCTTCTTATGCAATGATGTACGGTTACTTTACTAAGACCATGTGCATCACCAATAACGTGGTACTGCGAACCACAACCCATCCAATGCAAAGCGCGTAAAATTTGTTCGTCGGGTGTCAGTGCTAGGTTTCTGCTTGTATCGTGTTCAAGTCTATGACTAATTTTAGCAATTAAGTATTCTACGGTAGTTTTACATACCCGAAATTTTTCTTTGAAGCAGTAATCTGTAATTGAGAAGGAAAAATTGATTCTGCTTTTAAATGATCGTCGTTGTCTCCTCGTTTGTATTTGTTCCAAGTATTCATCATCACTACTCTCACTGCTCGATGTTAGTACCATTTTTTATAATAAACCTTTTAAGTATATTATTATCTCTGTGCTTTTACGTATAAACCCTTTCTTACACCTTCGAAATTTAAAATATGATTTCGCGACAGAGGGTAATGCTCCTGTCAGAATTGTTGGATAATTCTACAAATATGTTAATATGTCGTGACAATTTTCTGTTTTATAAAGCAGATTTGACAAGTTTTCCGCGACAAATTGTCACTTGTCGCCTGTCGCTCAAAAAGTTTTATTAAACAGAAATATGTCAAATTGTCGCGACAATCCGACATATTTGTAAATTTTCCACCGTGACAATTTTGTCACCAGTAAGTTTTATTAAACAGAAAAATTGTCGAATTGTCAATTTCTGACATATGTCGGACTTGTCGAATTGTCAGCTTTATTAAACAGGGCCCTGGTCGTGCCGCGGAGAGCACGTTAAGTCGTCGGTCCCGGTTGCCATACGAACATCTATAGCAGTCGTTACGGGTAGTTGGAGCCCTCAAAAGTCGGACTAACCTAACTACAGAACTTCGATATCGCTAATTTGGTTGTGGAGGTCCGATGGTAGTCGCTGTACAGAAAATATCGAAGTTCAGCCGCATCTTAGTTAGACTAGAAAACTGACCCCAACTGAGTTGGGAATAGGCTCAGAGAATGAAAATAATGATTACAGATTTATGTCAATCCCATACTTTACTAAGCGATTCCACGGGCATTTTGGCCAATAGAATGGCACTTTATCTAGAGCCCTAGGACCACTCGATGTCGAAGACAGCTTTGCCACTTTTAACCCTTTATTTATGGCCGGGGTGATGGTTGGCACGCCTAGAGGTCTGTGTGTGTTCTACCGCCTATATAATGGCTTGTGTTCAGAAGAATTATTTGACATGATGCCCACATCTACTTTCTATCATCGCACCGCTCACCATAGAGAGGGAGTTCATCCTCACACACTACGACTGGAAACAGTGCGCACTGTGCGGTATGAAAGGAGTTTCATCCCGCGCACGCTCAAGCTGTGGAATGAACTCCCTGCCGTGGTTTTCCCAAGCGACTACAATATGGGGTTCTTCAAGAAGGGCATTAAAAGGTTTCTACAGGGTAGGCAGTACGAGTGTGACGCCCCTGGTGTTGCAAACGTCCATAGGCCAAGGTGACCGCTTCCCATCAGGTGGGCCGTGTGCTGGTCTGCCACCTTAGTAGTACAAAAAAGGGGGCAAATGGGAATAAGGACTTTTAACCCTAGCACTAAACACTAGCTTCTTTTGTCATCTATCTTAATACATAGCCTATCAAAAAGAACATGTTACTCTAGCCGGGTCCAAATTTCCTGGTGGTCTCGAACCATATCACGAATGTTCGTATCTGGGTGGGTCTCAGCGTGATCACGAATTCAGGGTCTTCAACCGGCTCAGAGGTTGCGTCTTCTCGTACTAGCTCATCGTCTTTAGCCAAGGTTCTGAAAAAGATAATATACTTGTAAAGATGGGAAAAATATTTTTTTTTATAAACTCAAGCCTTTATCCCCGAAGGGGTAGGCAGGGGTGCTAGTACCCACATATCGCCAGTTTATAATGCCTCCGGCCACTAGGATCCCATGATCCCGCTTAGGTCCCAGTGGCGAGCCTATTGCCATTAACCGGGTACTTATAAACTTATAAATACACAATTACACACATAACTTCGAAAAGCATCGAAAAGTCATTGGTGTGTGCCATGGTAAACCTGGGATCGAACCCGAGACCCCGTCTCAGCAGTCCATTACCCATACCACTAGGCTACCGCGCGGCGGCGGAAAATATTACTTTTCGTTTCCCCGGAAAACAAATTATCATCATCCTTGGGTTATTCCCGGTCGCGTCAGAAGCTGTCACACAACAAGACAACACGTGCAGGGCTTAGGTGTCACTCGCATACGGTGCAGAATATTCCATCAAGAACCAAGCGGTTCGGTGAGTCTTTGCTCTGCCGCACCATTAAGTCTTGGAATTCCTTGCCGGCGCACGTGTTTTCTTCTTCCTACAGTCCCGAGTCCTTTAAGCGGGCCGTGAAAAAGCATCTGATGAGGCCGTCAAGCTGAGCGCCACCATTGTATATCGTGTCTCAATTACCAGGGTATAAGGTTATTCAATAAAGCATTTCATTGACTCTAGCTCTAGGCCATCTATGGTATTGAGATGCCCCCATCCTATCCGGAAAGGAGATGAGTTGTCGCACCGCACCTGCAGAAAGAGTTTTAACTCTTACCTCTTTCTCCTATTGTTCTCTGTTCTGCCATCTACAATCTCCCTCTCCATGTTGTCCATTTCTTCTTCCTCAGAATAGTCCAGGTTCTCAACTCCACTGCTGTCCTTGCGTATTCTGCTAGACCTTTGTGTCCAAGATTTAGCAGTCTCTGTAAATTTTGCGTATATTATTATATTGTCTGGTATTCTCCAAGACGTTAGTTGGTAGTGCTTGTGCGGCTAAGCACGTAATTGATTTCCTTGCGATTTACACCGCGTAGCAAGGAATCGGGTCAATTTTTGTTCCAAATTTATTTACGAGTAGCTGCTACCCATTCTTTTACAAAGTGCCCGAATGGTGGCAATGGGCTCGCCCCCCTATTACATGGGACTGAAAATCATAGTTGGCGAAATGTGGGTGTTCATTCATGCATATTCTCACCTTTCAATGAATCTTCTAACACCGTCTTTTGTCTGGTCCTCTTCTCCTCGAATGCCCCATTCAGTCTTCTGCCAGGCTCGTTCCAGAAGAAAGGCATGTCTGCCGCTAAGCCGTTTCTCTTCTTGGTCTGTTTTCGGTTTAATTTTTTCGTTGTCCTTTCTATTGGCTCATCGTAGAAGTCAGTGGGGGCCTTGTACCTTTAAAAAATAGGATTCAATGAACCAACCAATATTGACGCTGGTAAATATCTGAAGGGCTCAAGACCGACTCACGAGAAAAATGGGCTGACCATATTCTATACCCTCGGTTTATTACCATCACTACCACCGTCCGCTTTCGCTTTCCGCGTGATAAACGAGTGAGAAAGAGGGTAGACCGATACGATTGGTCCAATAAGAACTAGCTCGGCGGTCGTCAGTACACCGTGATCATGGTGCTTGCAATAGCGCGGCAGCGCCGAAAGCGCTTCTGTAGCGTGGCGGTAGTGAAGCTAGCGGCGCAAGAGGCTCGGGTTCAATACCCGCTCAGTGGAAATATTTGTGTACATCGTTTGGTCGTGCCTCGAAGACCGCGTTTGTCGTCGGTCCCGGTTGTCATAGGAACACTAATCATCTACCGGTCACCAGCGTCCCCCCTGGTAGTAGAATAGCGGTGAAATATTGGTTACACCATAACAACAAACATGGTAAATATAGCATTGACTTTTATAATCACTACATAGTATAAAACAAAGTCGCGTTCTCTGTCCCTATTTTTTGTCCTTATGTCCCTTTGTATGCTTAAATCTTTGAAACTACGCAACGGATTTTGATGCGGTTTTTTTAATAGATACAGTTATTGAAGAAGAAGGTTTGTATGTGTAACATTATGCTACAACCAACTGGTGCGGAGCAGAAGTGAAAAATGTTGCAAAAACGGGGTGACGTAGACGAAGTTGCGCGGTTCAGCTAGTAGATTATGAATGACTATGTCAATCTAATATAATACAACATGCCATAACATAACATAAACTCACGCCTATATATATATAGGCAGAGGCGCTAGCACTCACATTTCGCCAGTTTATGTTTAGGTCCCAATGTAATAGGTGGCTCGCCTATTGCCATTAACTGGACACTTATAAACCTGCGATAAATACACACATACTTCGAAAAGCATCGATGGTGCGTGCCATGGTAAAACCTGGGATCGAATCCGAGACCTCGTCTCAGCAGTCCATTACCCATATCACTAGGCTACCGTACTAACGTACCTTCTGGATTTTTTCTTTCTTCTTACAATTTTTTCTTCAGAACTCCTCTCAGTTTTCTTATGGTGTGGTGGCGAGGGTCTGGGACGCCTGTAGTACATGTCGTACATCGATTTGGTGATACCATCGTCTGAATCAACTATGACTACGTCTGAAAACAACAAATTTTACATCACTACATCACTACATAGTATAAAACAAAGTCGCGTTCTCTGTCCCTATTTTTCATGTCCTTATGTCCCTTTGTATACTTAAATCTTTTATGTAGATTTTGATGTAGTTTTTTTTAATAGATAGAATGGTTAAAGAGGAAAGTTTATATGTATACAACATCATGCTACGACCAACAGGTGCGGAGCAGGAATGAAAAATGTTGCAAAAACGAGGTGACGCAGACGAAGTTGCACGGGTCAGCTAGTCTATATATATAAAAATTAATCGCGAAATATGTTGGTAAGCGCATAACTCGAAGACGGCTGGACCAATTCGAGTAATTCTTTCTTTATTTGTTCCTTGAACTCATTGAAAGGTTTTTATGGAGCAGCGGGAACTGTATCAAAAGTCCACGCGGGCAGTTAATAATCTATGTATAAAAATGAAACCCGTTTTCCGTTGTCACGACATAACATGAAAACGGCTTGACCGATTTGGCTAATTTTGGTCTTGAATTATTCGTGGAAGTCCAGACAAGGTTTACAAGGTGAACAAAGAGCAGCGGGAACGGGACCAGAAGTTCACGCGGGCGGAGCCGCGGGCAACAGCCAGTTATATATAAAAATGAATTGCTGTTCGTTAGTCTCGCTAAAACTTGAGAACGGCGGAACCGATTTGGATAATTTTGGTCTTGAATTATTTGTGTGAGTCCAGAGAAGGTTTAAAAGGTGAATAAATATGAAAATGTTCGAATTGGAGGAACGGGAACGGGGTAAGAACTCCACGCGGGCGGAGCCGCAAGAACTAGTTCCCAATAAAAAATATTACCATCTTTCTTCATCTTCTTCTGACCTTTGATACCACTTCTCCTCCTCGGTGATCTCTTCTTGGGATTAGAAGAGATATCTTCCTCAGAAGACACTGACTCGTCTACTTTGAACTCTTGGCCCAAGTTGCTGGGTTTCATTCTGTTCGACAAATATATTTTTGGTGACTTTTGAGTGACCTGTTGATGAAACGGTAGTTAATTTCGTACGTTTTAACAAGGGTTTATCATTAATAGGTATAGGTAATAAGGAAATACTTAAATAATAAGGGTTTAAAAAAATCCTTTCGGTCCGTTAGGTTGAATTTTCAAAATGTTGAATTCCCATAATGTTGAATTCTCAGTTAGTTGAATTCCTATAAAGTTGAATTTTTGAGTCCTATAATGTTGAATTTCGTTTATCAAAATGTTGAATTCCTATTTCGTTGAATCGCATAAAGTTGATTAAGTAAACAACCGAAGACTTCTGTTAAAGTTCATTTTTATTTTAATCTCACTAAATGCACAATACCCACCATACAATAAAGGGAAGTGCAATTTTACTAAAAAAAAAAACTGCCAAATGAAGCAATGATAGACGTAACATAAAACCTCTTAATCCTGCTAACATTTTTTAACTTTATAAATTGCACCTTTATAAAGAGGTTCAACATTATGGGAAGTCAACATTGTACGAATGTGATTTTAACATTCAACAACACGCGAATTCATCATTATAGGAGTTCAACTTTCTGGGATTCAACTAACTGAGAATTCAACATTTTGAAAATTCAACCTAACGGACCGAAAGGAAAAAAATCTTGCATGAAAGGCTTAATTGCCATGGAGAGAGCTCGTAAAGTATGTAAGGATAGAACTGAATAGAGGGCTTTTGTCTCTGCCTACCTCGGAGAGAAAAAGTGTGAACATGGTATCTAATAGGAGTGTTTATAGACAATTGTGCAGAAAACTTTGAAAAGCAATTAATATACTGACTGTTCAAATCGAAAAAGTGAATGCTTCAACGGGGTTCGAACCCGCGATCTTTCTCTTACATTTTAGCCACAAAGTCTCCTCTGAATCATTCGAAATTCTCCTATTATACCTAACCATTTCTAATATAAGAGAAAGATTGCGGGATTAACTCCCGACGTAACATTAACTTTTTCCTATCTAAATTTGATTAATAGACTTGTTATTTTTTGTGGAAATATATCCTGTTATATTCAAAAGATCAGCCTGTTCAAAATAGCGATTACTTTGCTATATTGCTATATTATATACAAGTAGATATATAAGGCGTTTCTTACTAGCTTACTTTAAATCGAACTACCTTGAATATTTACGAAAAAGTTTAGACATAATGTTTCTTACAAAAAGGTTCATATTGTCCAATTTATCCTTCGTTGCGTAAATACGCACACCAATGTCACGCGTGCACGGACTACATTACACTTCCAGTTGTTTTTTGTTTGCCATGAGTCTATTTATTTTTCGTGCGAAAAATCCCCGCGGATACCCCCCTTCCCCGCCAGAGCCGGTTGGAGAGGTTATATCGGACTCGAACCGACCAAGACGCACGCCATCTTTGGGTCTTTAGTTGCCGGAGGTGAGATAGTAGTCAACATATCCCTCGCACTCCGGCAGACCCGGGGCCGTCTCTTTCACCGTGGTCCCTACACCCGAGGAGATGACCCCCGTCGTGTGTAAGGACCACGGTGTCCCGTCTAGTTGCCGGGTATGGGGAGGCGCACTTTGCGCTGCCGCTGTTTTCCATGAGTCAGGAAGCAAATAGAAAGAAAGAAAAGAAAGAAAGAAAAATATATTTATTTTCGAATCTGCTGCAGCACACAACAAGATAACAAACCATAAACCGAAATACACATAAATACACTATGATGAACCTCACCTGAATTCCATAATATTCATCAAACTTCACCGAAGCGTTTCGCCTCATAGTCGTCGCTTCTACAGAAGTTTCTTTAACACACGCGGTCGTAGTTTCATTGATATCATCATCAGCTAAGGTATCATTAATAATATTTTCCATAACGTTTTCAGTCATGTTAATAGAACGCTTTCTCCGTTCGTACTCCCGTTCATGGTCCAGGTAGGGCATTTTTGTCTTGGCGTGATTTTTAGCGCTGAGCCGCTGTCGTTGGATTTGTTTTCTTCGTGTAAGATCTTGGTCTTCGTCTGAATAGTGACCTGGAAATGCAGCATGGTCTCAAAATACAATTGTGTTTCTTTCTTCCTACAGTCCCGGGTCTAAGCGGGGCGTGAAAAAGGATCTAATGAGGCCGTCAAGCTGAGCGCCACCATTGTAACACTGAACGTGTTTGCAATGGTGACCCTCTTTCATGAGACTTTGCCTTCAGATTAACATAAGTCAGATTGACGTGCCATAAATAAAAAAAAAATACATTGAATGGCCACCCCATCGTCTTAGAAGGCGACTAAAGGATCTAGGGGTGTTCTTTATGCAATAGTAAACATAGGTCCAGACTATGATAAAGTGTCTACATGACGGCAATTGGTCCCTACACCCGATGAAGAAAGAGAGTATCTTACCTCCGGCTACTAAGATCCAAAAACGACGTGCGTTTTAGTCGGTTCAAGTCCGATATAACCTTTCCGGCACCGGTGGGGAGTATCCGTGGGGATTCTTAGCACGATAAAAAAGCGGGCTCAAACCACCTACAACACGGCCCTACACAACTCTACGGACCTTCAGTAAAGTACCTATAGGTACCTGAGTCCTGCTCCTCCATCTGCCTGGATGGCTTATCTTTCATCTCTTCTAAGTCTTCGGGAAGAACTCCATCATCAGCACCAGTGTATACATATCTGGGTGAAAAAATGGCTATTAGTGATCCAAAGTGAAAAGCATAGATTACATGGGTATATAGAAGATAGGGTTAGGAAATCTACAAAGATTCTATGTCTCTTTATTGTATACCTTCCTACAGTCCCGGGTCCTTTAAGCGGCGCGTGAAAAAGCATCTGATGAGGCCGTCAAGCTGAGCGCCACCATTGTAGCACTTTACGTGCTTGTAATGGTGACCCTCTTTCCTGAGACTCTGCCTTCAGCTTACCATAGGGCGTATACTCAATAAAAAAAACAAGAACAAAATAAAAAAAAAATATTTTGTACAGTAGCAATTCTTCCAGACAACCGTTGGATGAAAAACATAAAAATGAACCCCACAGACGAACCGCTTAAATGGAGAAGGGTTTATCAGTGAAATTTGTATAAATTTAATCTGACACCCTCAAAAAATGAAATGAAAATGGACAATGTATGATTTTAGATTGACATGGTCATTTACACATTCATTGTTAAATTCATCGGGATATTTACCATGTTTGTTTATTATGTTGAATATGCGAGCCGATACAGTGAGTGTTGTGTGTCGCGATCGAGTGCAGTGTGAGAACGCGGACAGTGGTAGTGGCGGCGCGCGTAGTAAACGAGTGAGAAAGAGGGTAGACCGATACGGTTGGCCTCAATAAGAACTAACTCGCCGGTCTTCAGTACACCGTGATTATGGCGCTTGCAACAGTGCCGAAATATCGGTTATTGAACATAATAAACAAACATGGTAAATATCCCGATGAATTCAACAATGAATGTGAAAATGGACAAGTTTTGGATGCAACCGGAATTGTCCAATTACCAAGTATAAAGTGTATTTACCTGGTACTCCAGTCCATCTGCCTTGCATCATCCAGCCACTGGTTGGCAGCCAGTGTGGTCTCTCTGACCATCTTGATCTGCATCTGAAGGAAGATCTTTCGCAGTTCCACTGTGATATGAGATGCCTTCGTCGTGTAGTCATCTGGACCTTCAGATTTCTCGTTCCTAAAGCGTTCTGTGAATCCAGAGAAATAGTAAAAAATACGAAAATACTTTCTTCACGTCTAAACCACTGAACTGATTTTGCAGATATTTGGTAGATCTTCTGAAGGGACATGGGCAATCTTATTTGTGCCGCAGACAACAGAAAACAATGATAAAGAAATATTCTATGACAACATTCGACGCAGTGTTATCTTGATCCTAGCATCCAAGGCTTGGGTGATGCCCAGATGATAAGGACCACCATTCTAGATACTGAAAATCTCAATATGGTGGTCCTTACTTTGATGCATTGACAGACGGCTTTTCATGCCCCGTTTGAACAACCTAGGATCAAATTGAACGCCGGGAAAATTGAAACGTACTAGTAGAACCCCCCGGGCTTAGGCATGTGGAGTACTTTAGGGTCCAAATTGGCTACGTTTATGGAAAACCTCAATAAAACCGCAAAGAGCTTTTCAATTTATTTGTGGTAACATAACGGGTATTACCTCTGACTGGATTCTCCAGTGTATTTTCAAGTCTTAGAAGCACTGATCCAGCTTTCCAGGGCTCCAAGGTCAGGATATGGATGTGTCGTGGGAGACCATGCAGCTTCAGCGCTGTGAACTGAAAAATATCGGTTTGCTAGTACGGTATAAAAAACAAAAGTAGCCTCCAAATTTTTGTGTGCCCAGGGCCCCCGGCATAGGTAAAGACAGCCCTGATCAGGATACCGTCGTTTTCACACCCGAAGAGGACCTTGTCGAAACTGGAGGTGGTCCTTGATCAGCCGTGGTGCGAGGTAATCACATAAAGGAGTATACACTCCTGTTCAAATACTTAATGGCTAGGGTAGGTATAGGAGTGTGAATAAAAGTGAAGTAAAAAAGTCTTACTCTCTTATTCCTGACATTCTGCCATTTTCTCCTGTTCAGCTTGTCTCCTGGAGTGAAGAATAGCCACGGTTCGTACAACCACTTCCTCGCTGTGTGTGACATGCGCTCTGAGAAGTTTTGATCATCAACTGCAATGGAGTAGGATTTATAGTTCCAGTAAATGTCATCAAACCGCGGCAGCCTAGTGGTATGGGTAATGGACTGCTGAGACGAGGTCTCGGGTTTTACCATGGCACACACCAATGACTTTTCGATACTTTACGAAGTTATGTGTGCATTTATCGCAGGTTTATAAATGCCCGGTTAATGGCAGTAGGCTCACCACCTATTACATTGAGACCTAAACATAAACTGGCGTAATGTAGGTGCTAGCAGCCTACCGCTTCGGAGATATAGGCGTGAGTTTATCTACTATATAAAAATAAGTCGGGTTTTACTTCCTGACGCTATAACTCCAGAACGCATGAACCGATTTACACGGTTTTGCATTCGTTGGAAAGGTTTCGGGCTCCGTGAGGTTTATAGCAAAGAAAATTCAGGAAAACTTTCAACAGAAAAGCGGGAAAATTATTTTTCACCTCTGGTGGCGGTTTGCTAGTGGTATATAGTTATGTTTTTCTTACTGTCTTGTCTGAAGTTTCCAAACAGTATCCTGTGCTTCCCTCTGACGACCAGACCCACACCATACGCCTCCTCGTTGAGAGTTTCGTCCAGTCCAAACCCATCATCAGTGAGGAGTCTTCGATGGACCTGAAACGTATACAAACATTCTCTAAAGTCCTTTCTTGTTCTTCATCTGAGGGTCTCGCAGTTTGGAGTCCGTTTTTGCTAGTCTAACTGTGCGTTTGGCTGAACTTCAATGTTTTCCGTGAAGCGATTGCCGTCAGACCTTCACATCCCATTGGTAATATCGCACCGGAAACGGTGCGCACTGTACGGTATGAAAGGAATTTCATCCCGCGCACGCTTTAGCTGTGGAATGAGCTCCCTGCCGTGGTTTTTCCAAGCGACTACAATATGGGGTTCTTCAAGAAGGGCATTAGAAGGTTTCTACAGGACAGGCAGCACGTGTGTGGCGCCTCTGGTGTTGCAAACGTCCATAGGCCACGGTGACCGCTTACCATCAGGTGGGCCGTGTGCTTGTCTGCCAACTAAGTGGTATATAAAAAAAAGCATTGTAGTTAGACCAGTTGTTGAATTTTTTATAGCTCTAACTATACATAACTCGGCATAACGTGCTGTCCGAGGCACCCGATTTTATAAATACAAATATTATTGCACTGAGCGGCATGAACCCGCGTCTGCGCAGTAGTCGTGTCCACCAACCCACCGCAGTCCGACTGGGGAAGTACCTCCGCCCCACAGAATACCGCGGCTAATAATGACCTTGTGTTGTGTTTCCGGCGGTGAGTAGTCAGCCAGAGCTCACTGGAGCCAGAGCTCACTAACACAAAACCGTATTGTCAGTGGGAAGACCGAAGACTTAAGTTCTCTCCATTATGTGATGGTATAAAACTCTGTTTTGCCGGCAACACCAGGCAGTACCAGTCAGGTGGGTCGTGTGCTTGTCTGACAGCTAGGTTCTATAAAAAAATATTCTTACCATAAGTTCAATTTCCCCATCGTTATAAGAGGTGCCACCTTGAGTCCTGTCCGTCAGTACACACATCCCAGTTGTCGTATTCAGGGAATTGAGGCAGATGCGTGACGTCACGGGATAATAGCACGCTGCTATTGATTTCTTTTGCTGTTGGACTGGAATTGTTTAAAATAATATACATTTAGAAATATTTTTGTAGTGGTATGGGTAATGGACTGCTGAGGGCTCGAGTTCGATCCCAGGTTTACCATGGCACACACCAATGACTGCGATGCTTTTCGAAGTTATGTGTGTATTTATCGCAGGTTTATAAGTGCCCGGATAATGGCAAAAGGCTCGCCACCTATTACATTGGGACCTAAATATAAACTGGCGAAATGTGGGTGCTAGCACCTCTGCCTACCCCTTCGGGGATATAGGCGTGATATTATAAAAAAAAACTGTATGTCTCAAAATTTCATTATAAAAATGTCATAAACATTTCAAAAAAAAAAGAAAGAGAAATGGTTTTGTCACTCACACGCTGTTTCATTCCAGCAACTCCTCCTAATCATCTGTCGGGAGTTGGAGTCGGTGAAGAACTCCCCTCCGCTGGTCACATTAGTGGTGTACAGACTCACCACCTCCTTCCCAAGATCCGTTCTGAAAGGATAAAGAATCATGTAGGTATGTAATCTTTTACCTTTCCCTTTAAAAGTGTGCGAGTGACCTACATACATATCTTAACACAAACAGTCCTTTGTATGAGGCAACTATATAAAAATGCGAGTTGCTCGTGAATTTTTCAAGGACGTGTATCCATGGCTGTAAAATAAATAAACAAAAAAAACAAAGTTGCTCATAATTGAAGTTTGACGTCTCAACAACCAATCAGATTGTATTAGCAAGATGGCGGATTCCGTGAATTGTTCGAAATTCAAATTGACTAAAGCCCAGTTTTTTCTAGTTGCCTGTAGTAATTATATATGTGGATATAGTATCACCATATTATAACCATACCAAAAGTGTACCGGGCCTAGGGTTATTGTGATGTATTTTACAAAGGAGAAACAGTGCAAGGACTCCAAAATTTAACATTAGGCAATTCAAACGAAACTTGATTTGTCAACTGCAGTTGCCGCGATTCGATATTATAGTTTCAAACATATATACATTTTTTATATAGGTCACATATATGGTCATTTACATATTCACTGTTAAATGGGTTTCAACTGGCGAGTGTCTGGCACCCGGTGATTTGTAAGATCACAGAACCCAAACAAACGTCATCTCCAAAAACCGTGCGAGTCGATACAGTGAGTGATGTGTGTCGCGATCGAGTACAGTGTGAGAACTTGGACAGTGGTAGTGGCGGCGCGTGTAGTAAACGAGTGAGAAAAAGGGTAGACCGATACGGTTGGCCACAATAAGAACTAGCTCGGCGGTCGTCAGTACACCGTGATCATGGCGCTTGCAACAGCGCCGAAATATCATTTGCTCTCTAAAATCAACAAACATGGTAAATATCCCGAAATATTTAACAGTTTTTTTATACCACTTAGGTGGCAGACAAGCACACGGCCCACCTGATGGGAAGTGATCACCGTGGCCTATGGACGTTTGCAACACCAGAGGCGCCACACATGTGCTGCCTATCCTGTAGAAACCTTCTAATGCCCTTCTTGAAGAACCCCATATTGTAGTCGCTTGGAGAAACCACGGCAGGGAGCTCATTCCACAGCTTGAGCGTGCGCGAGATGAAACTCCTTTCATACCGTACAGTGCGCACCGTTTCCGGTCGTAGTGTGTTCATCCGGGCGTAGTTAACATCTGTTTCTTGTAAATCCTGGTCACTCACCCAATGGGTATAGGCCCAATGATCCACTCCATCTCCACATACTCCTCACCACGGTACAGCCTGATGACCTGCGTGATCCAGTCCGTGAACCTTTGACGAATCTCTTTGATGAGATTCCCTCGAACCGTGTTGTAAGATAGTTTCTCTGTCACCTGAAAGATGGCCACCTTGATATTAATTCTAATGATCGAATTTGTAAGAAAACATTAACATACACATTAACAGAAACACACGCCTATATCCCCGAAGGGGTAGGCATAGGGTGCTAGCACCCACATTTCGCCAGTTTATGTTTAGGTCCCAATGTAATAGGTGGCGAGCCTATTGCCATTAACTAGGCACTTATAAACCTGCGTTAAATACACACATAACTTCGAAAAGCATCGAAAAGTCATTGGTGTGTGCCATGGTAAACTTGGGATCGAACCCGAGACCTCGTCTCAGCAGTCCATTACCCATACTACTAGGCTACCGCGGTCTTCATTCTAATTTGATTTGATTTGTATATTATTATAACTTCGTCTGCGTCACCCCGTTTTTGCAACATTTTTCATTCCTACTCCGCACGTGTTAGTCGTAGCGTGAAGTTATATACATATAAACCTTCCTCTTTAACCATTCTATTTATTAAACAAAACCGCATCAAAATCCGTTGCGTAGTTTAAAAGATTTAAGCGTACAAAGGGACATAGGGACAGAGAAAGTGACTTTGTTTTATACTATGTAGTGATGTAAAAAATTCTGAACATATTTTAATGTTATTCAATCGCAAAATATTCTTAAATGGATGAAGCCATGGTATCAGCTGCTTGTCAAAATACTTACAGGAATTGGTCTCTGCTTGTCAGGCCTGAAGCTGTAGGCACCTGACTGCAAGGGCTGCTGTCCCTGAGAGTAATAGTAGAAGTTCTGCGAGACATCTATCCTGAGACCGTCCACGTGTGAGATTGACTCCAGAAGACCGGTATTCTTGTCTACTGTTACTTTTATGTACTGGAAATTGAAGAGATGATTGAGGGTAGGCGTTTTGGATGTTTTGGAAGTCGCTTTATAAACTAGCTGAGCCGCGCAACTTCGTCTGCGTCACTCCGTTTTTGCAACATTTTTGACTTCTGCACCGCACCAGTTGGTTGAAGCTTGATGTTATATACATATAAACCTTTCTCTTTAATCACTCTATCTATTGAAAAATCCTCATCAAAATACGTTGCGTAGTTTTCAAGATTTAAACATACAAAGGGACATAGGGGCAGAAAACGCGACTTTGTTTTATACCATGTAGTGATATCGAGGTTCCACGATTTTGTATTTAACTAGAGTGAAAGCCGATTCCAATTGATAAGGAATAAGCTTTGAAGATTTTGACCTTCAATTAACATAACATAACATAAACTCACGCCTATATCCCCGAAGGAGCAGGGAGAGGCGCTAGCATCTACATATCGCCAGTTTATGCTTAGGTTCCCATGTAATAGGTGGCGAGCCTATTGCCATTAACCGGGCACTTATAAACCTGCGATAAATACACACATTACTTCGAAAAGCATCGAAAAGTCATTGGTGTGTGCCATGGTAAAACCTGGAATCGAGCCCGAGACCTCGTCTCAGCAGTCCATTCCCGATACCATTGAGCTACCGCGGCGACCTTCAATTAGGACTGAAAAAAAAAGCCCACTGAGGTTCTTTCTAGAGTTTCTCAGGCAGGGGCTGCGTTTCAAGCCGGTGCCGGTGGTCTATTTGCTAAACTAATCTAAAATATATTTTAAATTTTGAATAATAAATAATTTTAGAATTTTGTAACATTAGCAAGGTATGTCTCTTATTTCAACTACACCACTTTTTAAATCTAAACTTATTTGAAGTTTGTACTGAATTTTCGTAAGTCAAAATGACTTACCTCGTTAGAGATGGTTGGAATAATCTCTTGTTCAGCTTCTATCTTCCCTTGTGCAGATTTTTTGTGATACTCGTTCTCTTCCTTTGAAAAGACACAAAAGATTAGAAGCATTTATTGCATAATTTTAACTGTTTGCGTTTGAGTAAGTTAGTTAAGTCTTGTTTGCCGTTCCCAGACTAAACTTCTTAGCAAGAGAACAGAGTTTGAGTAAGTTGGTAAATGTCTTACTCTCTCATGATCATAAGGTCCCCCTAAATAACGATTCTGGAATTGTACGTGATGTGGAAGCTGCAATTAATAATTAGGAAGAGAGAGATAAAGGTGAAGAATTGGAAAACGGAAATTAAAGGAGATTAACTGCTACTGTTACTGAAAAAACTATTCATTTCAAAGTGATCTCACCAACTGATCTCTCACTGGTGATATATAATACGCAGTGAATCCTAGAGGTGGTATATTCTCTGCTTCGAAGCACAACTCCTGGATAGCTGTAGAAGATCTACCAGGCAGGTTGATGACTGATGCTGGAAGAGGTACGAGCTGGTATTCGACTTCTTCATCTGAAAACGGGTGACAATGTTATATGACTGTCTTTGGTGTGTGGCCTCTTGAATCTATTAAGATACTCCTATTTGATTTCCTAGCTAGCAGTGCAGCGTCTATTTAAAAAGAAACTTGATTTTTTACAGGAATGCAGGGGTATGTTTGTAATATGTTTAATAATCTTTCAGTTAATATAACTTTGTTCATGGCATGACAAATAATTATCTGTTATAAATAAGGATGAGGACCAAGAATTGGCCCCTGTGAGACACCTGCACTCTTAATTACAGATGAGACGCAAAAATTAGGTACTCAAGTTGCACAAATGTTTATAATGCTTCTTGCAATCGAAAGCTTTTAAGAAATCGTCATCTTGCAAATATTTTTACGGACTAAATCTTTACTCTAACGCTGGTAGTAATTAATAATTAGTAAGTGAATACTAGCTGTTGCCCGCGGCTCCAACCGTGGGAACTTCTGATCCCGTTCCCACTGTCGAGCATTTTCATATTTATTCACCTTTTAAACCTTCTCTGGACTTCCACAAATAATTCAAGACCATAATTACCCAAATCGGTCCATACGTTCTTTAGCGAGACTAACGAACAGCAATTCATTTATATATAGATTAGTATCAACTCTATGTAGTCTCTAGTTATCATTGCTAAGTTGATCCTGGTCGAGTCTGAGATGCGCTTCTAGATAGTCCAATTGCTTGGAATACTTACCATTATAATCCCTGATGGAGTAATGCAGAGCAATAGCAGGTAGTCGGACGTGATGGTACGTTTTCATACTCAATGGGTTGTAGACTACAAGTAGCACAGATTCTTGAGTTTCTGAGAACTGTGTAATAATGAACATATAAAAAATTATGACGAGAAACTATTGTAGAGCATAATGCTAGAGCGATGCGTTCTACAAAATAAAAGGATTTTTAAATTTTGGAGGCTTTAATAAATATGTTAGAATTTGTGACATAAATAATATAAATACTAGACATAAAAACAATCTTGTAATTTGTAATAGTCGAATCTGCAACACGATTTCTAATGAAATTAGTAATCCATCTCATCATTCATCATCATCATCATCATCATTTTGGAAAAAGTTAAGTCGAACGGTCTAAAGGCGCGTCCAGATTTGGGACATGAACAGCGGAGCGTGACATCAAGACATAACGTTAAGTGTGCACACCACTTGTAGTACCTACATGGGCACACGAACTAGAGTTGCGCTGACACGGCCACCAGTCGATCGATTTAAATTCAGCTATCACGCAGCTGAATACGTGATAGACACGCACTTCTGACATGGTCACGGTAAAATATTACGTAAATGTAGACGCGGCATAACAGATACCTTAAAAAATCAACTTACCCTACACTGGCTCATGTTCAACTGGTGACAGATTACGAATTGTTGATTATTCTTTGAACGTCTGCTGCCCCCCCAAGTTGGGGTCAAGAAACTGGAATTAAATACAATTAATTAGTTGAGTAGGAGAGAGGAGAGTAGAGAGTAGTAATAGAAAAAAGACAACAATGTCTTTTCGATGCTTTTCAAAGTTATGTGTGTAATTTATCGCAGGTTTATAAGTGCCCGGTTAATGGCAATAGGCATAAATACCTACACATGAACTGACGGAATGTGGGTGCTAGCACCTCTGCCTACCCATTCGGGGGTATTAGGCGTGAGTTTATGTTATGTTATGTTGAACTGGTACCTGAGAAGATTGGAGACTTTCTTGGTGCACGCTTCAATGGCTTCAGATAATATTCGAATGAAATCATTCGTGACATGCTGTTGGCTGGTTCCTGGAAAAAAATAATTAATCTAAACCGTTCCTGTGGGCACGTTCGGGAGCTACGATGCCACACCCACACCCACACACACGCACGCACGCACGCACGCACACCCCCACACACACACACACACACACACACACACACAGACACACACAGACACGTGAAACTTATAACACCCCTTCGTTTTTACGTCGTGGGATAAAAGTAACACCAATGATATTATAAATTTAGAAGAACATCTATTAATTTGGTATTCGACAATAACCCATTTATAAAATGATCTACCTAATTCTTGGAAACCGTTCCTTTCAAAGGCGATAAACTTATATGACAAGTTCACAAACTTTAAGCCCCTATTTCAGTCACCATTATCATATCGTTCTGATTGCTCGAATGGCCACGATGTTCTTCTATCGAATCGACGGTATTCTTGAGTTGCCATGTAGTAAATTTGTTCCACTGCAGCGTCACTACTCGTGAGAGGGCCCGAGCATAGATTTCGCTCCTCGGGAAGGCTTACTAAAGTTGGAGTTTTAGTAAGCCTTCCTTCCGTTCAGTTTCCTTCACCACTTCCCGCGATCTTGGACGTCCATGTTAACGAGACCATTGAGAAGGTCATCCTCCACAACATCAAGCCAGAACTTCTTGGGTTCTTCTCCCGGCGGGGACGCCATTACCAGGTCCCTAATTCAGTACGCAGTATTTTCGAGAATGTACAAGAAAATAGGAGAAGAAGAATCTGACCTGTGATAGCATCATGATGTAGTACCAGGCTAACGGCATGTCTTAATAGATGCAGTTCGTATGAGTCTCCCAGCTTCGCTAACACTGTTAGCTGTTTGACCACCTGAAACAGATGTAGTGCTTACATTTTGTACCTACAGAATATCGCCGTTTAATAACCTTGTGTTGTGTTTTCGGTGGTGAGTAGGGTAGCCAGAGCTCACTAGAGAGGTTTTGCGTTGTCAGTGGGAAAACCAAAGGCTTATCCTACATCTTTTGCGCTGACGACACAGAATGACTCTGTTCTTACAGGGGTTGCGGCACGTGTGTTATTCCTCTGGTGTTACACTCGCCCATAGGCCACGGTAACCACTTATCATCAGGTGGGCCGCATGCTTGTCTGCGACCTAAGTTGTATAAAAAAAAAGTTAGTCTACTTTATCATATGGATTCGTCAATATGACTTCTACCTAGTGGTAACCTGAAGATAAAACCTCAGGAAAGAGGGTCACCATTGACACGAACAATGTTATCATAATGGCCCTCAGCTTGAAGACCTTACCAGATACTTTTTCAGGAAAACCAGCTTTTTTAGGAAGAAGTTGATTTTAATGAAATATGGTGGTTCCCAGTTCGTCAGAAACTATTGTTATCCTAAAAGTTTTCTTTTTATGATTAAGTCGTCAACTTTACTGCACCACGCCTGATGGTAAGCAGTGGCGCAGTCCAGAACATGGTGGCCGCCGTTACAGGTGTCGTCCCCACCCTGACGGCCTCGACATTTGTTTTTTCACGCCCCGCTTGAAGGACCCGAGACTGTAGGATGAAGTAAACACGTGTGCTGGCAGAGCATTCCAGGACGGAATCCAGGAATCCAGGAAGATCCAGGAAGTAATGTGTGCTTTGGTCATCAGAAGAGAATCATCGTCGGATAGGTTAGGTTCAGGTTTAAAGAATTTATTCTCAAAAAGACATACAAGGTCACTTAATTGAGAACATAGTATAGGTAGATATTTATTATTTAATTATGATAGCAACATTGTAAAAAAGGTACAAAGTATTAGTGTAGAGGGCTTTACAACCAGAGGTCGGCCCAAAAAAGATGGATGGATTGTGTGAAAGAGGATATGGCAAGGAAGGGAGTGACTGAGGAAATGACATTCGATAGGAATGTGTGGAAGAGAATGACATGTTGCGCCGACCACAAGTAATTGGGACAAAGGCAGGAAGATGATGACAGTATAGGTAGATATTTAAACATACAGTACACGGTAATCAACAATTTAGAGATTCCTACATTACTCATTTTGCAGTTTTAATCTCTAGGCTTTTTTCCTGCAGTTTCAATCCATTATGTAGCCTGCCAGCTGAGATTTAAAAGCGCAAAATGCGTTTACATTTTAAATTTCCGACGGGATACTATTATATATTAAACTAGCTGACCCGCGCAACTTCGTCTGCGTCACCCCGTTTTTGCAACATTTTTCATTCCTGCTCCGCACCTGTTTGTTGTAGCATGATACATATACATATAAACCTTCCTCTTTAACCATTCTATCTATTAAAACAAACCGCATCAAAATCCGTTGCATAGTTTTGAAGATTTAAGCATACAAAGGGACAAGAAAAATAGGGAATGAGAACGCGACTTTATTTTATACTATGTAGTGATTTGTACTCCTTCAAATTCATCATTATCTACTCGCTAGACGGCTTGGAAGCTAAGAAAATATAAAAGTATTCAACTTACTTGCAGAAAAACGTGCGCTCTTCGAGCCAAATACTTTATACTTGGCCTGGAGCTGTAGTAGCCTGTCCAGTAAGTCATCAGATCACTCCCGTAAGGGAGGTGATCACCCTACAAATGAGGTAACAACATTCAAATTACTAATCGACTTCAGACCCCGTTCTTATTTCACGGGGAAAATGTTGTAAACTGTCCAGAGATCTATTCGAAATATGTACATATCTTCTCACACATAACATAACATAACATAAACTCACGCCTATATCCCCGAAGGGGTACGCAAAGGTGCTAGCACCCACGTTTCGCCAGTTTAGGTCCCAATGTAATAGGTGGCGAGCCTATTGCCATTAACCGGGCACTTATAAACCTGCGATAAATACATACATAACTTCGAAAAGCATCGAAAATTCATTGGTGTGTGCCATGGTAAACCTGGGATCGAACCCGAGACCTCGTTTCAGCAGTCCCATACCACTAGGCTACCGCGGTGACTTATATACACGGCCAAGGAAAAAAGTAAATACCTTTACATGTGTGATTGTGTGTACAGGGGAGTATGTTTGCATGTGTGTGCACTGCTATCATACTAAATAGCTCCGGTTGAAGACTAACATACAGTAGTTTAAAATAAAAATAAGTAGGTATTTGGGCATAAGGATATTCCAAATTCAAAATTAAATAGTTATTTGTGCAACAAGTGAGCAAAATTGTTGTTTGCTGCGAGTGCTGATTTTGAATCCCGAGCAAGCGAGGGATTCTAAGATTGAATCACGAGCGTAGCGAGTGATTCTAATGTAGAATCCTGAGCGTGGTGAGGGATTCAAATGCACGAGATGCAAATTATTTTGCTCTCGTGTGGCACACATTATTTTTCACTACAGCAGCGAGAACACATAACTTTAAGTATTACTTACAAGACAACACATAGAACAGGAACAGATTGAAACTCTTCTAGTATTAAAATACTGTCTTCATCACTAGTACCGCTGGTCTTTTCTGATTCTTTTAATATTTTTAATATTATCTATTCAACAAGTTTAACTGTAAAATTTTATTCCCGCAATTTTTAAGGTGCGTTCAGAAACAGCGTCTGTGACATGTAATTTTTTAAATGTTGAAAATAGTAATCATTATAATTACTTATGCATCACTTATTTTCGTATACAATAATACAATAAAATATTAAATAATTTAAATAAAAACATGGTTATTCGTTTTACAATTTCTTCTCTCGTCTCTCAAGTTCGAAAGTTCGTCGCGAAACAATTCTTTTTAAATGTATAGTTGGCACTGTTTATTGAAAAATAAAAAAAAAATAATTAAAAAGTTACTTTGTCAGATTATGTAGTTCGAACGTTCGTCGCGAAACAATTCTTTTTAAATGTAGGTATGGCTGGCAGGGTTTATTGAAAAAAAAAAAATTAAAAAGTTACTTTGTCTCACTCAGTGAGCAAAATCGCATTTTGCACACTGTTTTCACGCAGCAAAACCTACTTGTTTGAGCTGCTGTAGTGAAAAAGTCATTTATTCTGTATATACCACTTAACAACACTTACAAAACGTAAATATCAACAATGTTTTATAAATTAGTGAGCAAATGGCCCACCGCACAGTGCGTTGAATGTATAGGAAAGTAGGTCAAAAATCATATATCTATTTATATGTGGTAAAAATAAATATTTATTGTTGAAACAGTATCTATTAGCCATAATCTAACAAAAAAACTAATTTAATGATTTGGTGTTAGTCTGAATCTGAAGATTCTTGATCAATAGGTAAGTCGATATACAAGTTGTAGGAAGTGGTTGCTGCATCTCTTAAGATGACATATTTCAGAACCTCTGGATCATTTATGGCCGGATTTTTTTTAATAATTTTCCTTTATAATAATAATAATGCTTCAACAAGGTCAGAGTTTTTTATTAAACTGCCATTGTTTAAAAAAAAAATAAAAAAAATGTAGCAAACAAACGCAGATAAATGAATATAAATATGAAACTACATTTCATATAGAACGAATTAAAAACAAAATAACACAAACGTTTTTTTGACGTTTTCGTTTAAAACCTTTATCAAACTTGTATCATGTAGGAACATATTGAAAATCAATTTAAGCCTTATTTATATTACTATTTGAAAGCACATACCTTGCCCTGTAATCTCCATAATCAGTTATCAAATAATGAAGAAATTTCCGTAAGATATGCGTTTCGTGTAAATAACAATTATTAAATGACAATGAAGTGTTTTTTTTTACAATTCATATTACTTACTGAGGGTAGTTAAAAACTAAGTAAATATGTAAAGACACAGATTATTAACAGCTTGAAATTTTGTTACATATAATAACCTTTTAAAAAATAAACAACGTTGCGTAGAAATAGATAATCATGTTTTTTATTTTTGTCTTCATCTCAATGCACTGTGCACCGGTTCGAAATGAGGCCGCGGCCTGAGAAGACTCCGGCAAGAATCGCTGCGGGTTTTTTTTTGGTCTATTTACAAACATGTAGGGTAAATATCTTAAAATTACTTCAATCAGATGGTAGTGTCCCTCCTAGGTCAGGCAAAGCCAGGTAAGGTGGAGCTTAACTTGAACTTGAGCCTCGGAGATTCTATGGGTACCTAGTGGCGAATGATGAAAATTTTACAAAATGGGGGCCGGTGGAAAACCCACTTGTCTTGGTATGGATTGTGAAGCCTTTAGGAAGCTGATAGGAATCCGGTTATACGAAACGCTAGCTTCTGATGATAAAGCACTAGATATGCATAGTATGAAGCATAAAAAAACAAAAGTGGTGAGCTAAATAAAACCGTTTAAAAAATACCTTTTCTGTAAATACAGCCTTGTCTCTTCTCCCATATAAATAGATGGCCTTCAGGTAACAAGATGGCGTCGAGTAAAATATGTTTATGTCCGATATATTAGCTGGATGTGTGTTCACGTGACTGTATAAAAATAAAAGATTTATATGTTAATAATAAAGAACTTAAACTGTGAAATGAATATAAATATATTAGAAAAAGAGAGAGAAAAGAGAAGATTAATAAGAATATAAATAAAGAAGGTAGTGCAAATAGTAAAACAGAAAAAACTTGAGCGAAACAAGCTTTTAAAATCAATACAGCCCTTGCATAAAAAATATTTTTCGTTTTAGTACAGTTGTTCTTTTTAATAGAAATGGGTCTTTGAAAATTTTTAGGTTTATAATTATTAAAAGCAAAGGCGTACGTTTGACACGAAACTTCTCAAATTCGATATATTGCAGTCTGGTATAAAGTATCAATCTTCGGTAAAAGTAACTAAATCCGGCAAAAAGTAACGAAGTCCAGTAAAAAGTAAAGAAGTCCGGTAAAAAGTAACGAAGTCCTTTAAAAAGTAAAAAAGTCCGGTAAAAAGTAAAGAAGTCTGGTAAAAAGTAACGAAGTTCGGTAAAAAGTAGCGCAGTCGATTTCTTTTACTTACTTGATCAGTTTATCCATATTCATGAACCAGTTGGCGGCACTTTGGTACGTGAAGTCGCCTCCCATCGTCACCATTATGTTGTCATGGTCATAGTATTTCGCTTGCCTCTCTATTTGAGTGATAAAGTCGTTTACCTACGAAAATGAGGATTATTAACGTAAAAAAAACTATATTATTACCTTATTCATATTCATTTTTTTAATGTATTATTCATTTATTTATTTGCGTGCATGGGTACAGAGTAACGGACTTAAAAGAAACATAATGTAGTTAAATATGATCAGCCATATCCCGCGGCTAATAATAACCTTGTGTTGTATTCTCTTGTGTATGATTCGCGGTAGCCTAATGGTAATGGACTGCTGAGACGAAGTCTTGTGTTCGATCCCAGGTTTTACCATGGCACACACCAATGACTTTAGGAAGTTATGTGTGTATTTATCGCAGGTTTATAAGTGCCTGGTTAATGGCAATAGGCTCGCCACCTATTAGGCTGCGTTTCAACTGAGGCGGAGTGGAGCGGTGCGGAAAAATATTAACCAATAGCGTTGCATTAAACTTAGCTCCTGCAGCTGAGCGGAGTTTTTTATGCAATCCGCTTGGTTAATCGTTCTCCTCTACGCCCCGCTCCGCGTCAATGGAAACACAGCCTTACATTGGGACCTAAACATAAAAAAACTGGCGAAATGTGGGTGCTAGCACCTACCCCTTCGGGGACATAGGCGTGAGTTTATGTTATGTTATGTTATTACATCAATTATCCAGTAGCTTCTAAGACTAGTAGTTGTGTAGTGACATCACTTCATACAACTTTTGTTTCGAATTATCCAATAACTTTTGGGGCCCACACTTTACATTTATGACAATAATTTTTTTAATAAGAAATCTTTATTTACCCTCTTATCTGCATTATAAACCTTGTTGTCAGGGTCATCAATGATGGGCTCATCGTTGCAAAGGAAGTCGAAACAGAACCCCTCCGGAGCATTGTACAGGTTGAAGAGAGTATGAGTCATTATGTCAGACATTTTACCTGAAAACAAACCATATCCACACTCACATTGTAAATGCAGTCTTACGTTCCTACATTTACATAACATTTTACCGTGACCGTGTCAGAAGCTTGCGTGATAGCTGAGCTTAAATGAAACCATCGATCGACTGGTGGCCGTGTCAGCACAACTCTAGTTTGTGTGCTCAAGTGCCACAAGTTGTTACGTCCACACTCAACGTCATGTCTTGATGTAACGCTGTCCGGTCCGCTGTTCATGTCACACACGCACCTTTAGGTGGTAGAAAAGTACAAGATCCCCTTCCTGGAAGATGATCTCAGTGGCCTATGGATGTTTGCAACACCAGAGGCGTCACATTCGTCATCCCGATACTGTGGAATCCTTCTAAATACCCTTCTTAAAGAATCCCATATTGTAGTCGCTTGGGAAAACCACGGCAGGGAGTTCATTCCACAGCTTGAGCGTGCGCGGGATGAAGTTCCTTACATACCGCACAGTGCGCACCGTTCCGGTCGTTATTTTTTTTTTGATGGGAAGCGGTCACCGTGGCCTATGGACGTTTGCAACAACAGAGGCGTCACACACGTGCTGCCTATCCTGTAGAAACCTTCTAATGCCCTTCTTGAAGAACCCCATATTGTAGTCGCTTGGGAAAACCACGGTGGTAATGTGTGAGGATGAACTCCCTTCCTGTGGTGAGCGGCCAATGATGAAAGAAAGCAGGCCTTGTTACGCTTTCACTGATAAATAACTCTTAAATAGGCTCTTGTAAGGCCTGTCGCAGACTTCAATCTTATCAAATACTTTTTTAATGTCACATACCTAAAACATCGCTGCCTCTCCACATGAACTCCATTCGATCTTCTTCAATCATAGCCTCTCTTTCCTTGTGATCCACTCTACCTGGAAGGTTAATAATTAATTTCTGTACAGACAAAATCCGGAAAATAACTGAAACATTTACTGGCCACTACTTGTAGCGTATAAAAAAGGGGAAGCCGATTGTGGCGTATAAAAGGGGTATAAGTACTCTTGGAGTTGAAAGAATATAAAAGTTTATAAGTAAGCTACAATGAATCTAAGTTTTTAATAGTGCTATCGGATAGTACTCTCGGTAGGTCAGCACTGAACCATTGGTTCAAGGACCTCTTAGAAGTTTGTAAGTATAATCTGACCATGGGTACCTCGGGAATGCTAATGAAAGATATCACTGACAAGTATATATAGTTTATATTATTAAACGGATACAGTTAACAATGGTGGACCTTATGTCTAGTTAATCTATATATTGTCCATCTCATCGGGGATGCACAGCACTCACGAAATATAGCCTCGGTGGCAAACGAACACACGCGACGCGGACGAATGGCCATGTAATAAGGAAACTTGGTGGTGAAATACCTCGTATCACGAACGATCGTGATCTGATGCCTGTCCAGCAACGCATCGCGCGCCGCTCGCCGTCTTCACTGCCTCCGTCGCTTTGCAACCAGCGGCTGCTCCCGGACCGTAGTGTAAGGAGCGTTATGGGCCAGGTGTCTCCTTGGCGTCACTGCACCCTTGCCGTAAAGGTGCAGCACTGGCACAGCCACGTGCCAGTCCTTCGGAGGACACGTCGACTCGAGGATAGCCACGCCGTCGCAGAAATAAGCGCGCCACAGCACGCCAGCAATCGTCGGGGTACGTCGCTGCGCCTACCACGTCACGATGAGGGATGATGGCCGGGAAACTCAGCGATTCATCGCGTTCAGAGTTCCCGTGATTCACTTAGCCATCTTGATTCTTGGTGATGCTTCAAGAGCCGGCACAAAACCATGCCTCTCGCTCGAAGTGTAAATCGTGAATCTCGTTCCAGTGTCATGCCAATTGACAGCTCGATGCCGGTATGGAACCTTGGCTTTTGAGCATTTTAACTATGCTAATAAATTATTCTAATACAATGGTTGTACTTAATTATCAAATATGACACCAGAAACGCAACCAAACTTGACAATGTTTAATTAAACAATGTAACGAAATAATACTTTAATTACATGCTAGGAGAGAACTAATTTGTAACTATGTGCATTTACGAAACGTGTTACGTTGGATAACAATTTATATGCGTTTAATTATAGCATGCAGATAAAAAATATTAGTAGTGGTTTTACACCACTACAATACCCCCCTTCGGAGTAAAGAGGATAACCCCTTATCCGAAGCAGCCGGGGTAACCGGAAAAAAAAACTTTGAAAGTCAATGAAAAGTTTTTTTTTTTTTTAGCTTACCTAGCCATGATCAAAGGTATAATAAAAAAAATCTAAGTTGAAAAGTGTTAAAGATTAGCTTAACAATTTAACTTGACTAAAGCAATTACCTAATCTAAGAATTAAGTACTAAACAACAACAACAACAACAACAACACTGGGTAGCTAATCCAGTGAGTGAAGTATGGAATATACTAAAACTAAACTTATATGTAAAAGTCCACAACAGGTCCGGAATCTGTTGGGATATACTACAAGCAGACTATCCGAAGTCTAGAACTACTTGGTATCAGAAGGAGTTAATCATATCAGAGCGAGACTGATATGAAGAACAAGGAAACAAGTTTCTATAGACTGAGTCTAAGAAACTGTACTGGGAAAAACAAACTTATATTGAATTGTTTTCGAACCTGTAATGGTTGAAAAGCTATCAAACAAGTGTTGTCAGACCATATGATTAGTCCGAGTACAAAATCTATTAAGAAATTGTTAGAAATAACTATATTTAAGTGATAAGAATCACATAAATAATTTTAAGACTGAGTCTTAAAAATTCCAAGCAAGAAGAACTTATCATTCATTGTTTTGAAACCTAGAATGGTAAAAAACTAAGATAAGTAAATCCTGAGAAGTCCTAATGTATGGAGTGCACTTCCATAACATACAATTTTATACAAGTAGTACAAGTAAGTGTGATATCACAAAGAAATTGAAACTTAATTTCAATTGTTTTGGCCAAAGTACTGATCTAAAAATGATCAAAAAAGCAGATCTAGGATCTGTGACTAGTGTATTTACACAAGCAAATACCAAAAAGTCAAAAATGAAAATTAAAAATTTTCATGTCTGAAAAAATTTCTATCTTTGAAACTTCATTTAAATTACTGAGAAAAGAGTTAAAGACAGACAAACAAAAACACATTGCTGATGCGAAGCTATACATATGCAGGTACCAAAAGTAAAATGACATTGACAAAAAGGTCAACATTGTTTAGGCAAAAATAGATACAAACATACCAACACATGTACAGTCTCACACACTAGTGTTACACACCTCCTGGCGTTTTAATTATGTCCTTGACATGATATTTCCCTACAATCCCCGTGCTGAGGTCTTCTAAATGGTAAACCACATCGGATGGTTTGCCAACAACTTTACATTTGACAAACCTCGGTGCTAGCTTAGCCGAAAAGAACTTGGCTGCGTTTGACTGTACAAAATTTCGCCTCCACACAATATCACCTACGCTTAACCGGAGCTCTCGGCGGCGCAGATTATACCTGTGGGCGTTCTGTTTGTACGCCTTGGTCAGAGCAGTGCTCACACGTTGGAAAATATCAGCAAGGTCATTTAAGGCTTCAGCTTTAGAGTGCCTACTTGAGAGTTGAAGATCGTCTAACGAATCAGGTGTGCTGCCACGCAGTGTATGCAGTGCACCATCCGCGACTATCTCTCGACCTTTAGCCAAAAAGTATGGTGTATAACCAGTAGCAATGTTAACAGAAGTATTTAAGAAGAGCTGTATTTGAGGTATATATTTAGACCAGTTACGCTGATCATCCTCAACCAAAAGAGAGAGACAGGTTTGAACGGTTTGGTTATAGCGCTCAACTGTATTGGATTGAGGAGCATAATAAGCATTATAAAAAATTTTAGGTATGGAATGTTTTGTACAAAAAGATTTGAATTCCTTACTTTGGAATATAGTAGCGTTGTCACAAATGATTACACAAGGTGTGCCTTCTTTAAGTAGAATTTCAGATTCAATAAAAGATGTAACTGTTTTAGTGGTAGCAGTACGAAGAGGGTGGAGCCAACAAAATTTTGTAAAAACATCTACTATAGATAGAATATACACATGACCAGAATAGGATTTTGCTAAGGGACCTATTGTATCAATGGACAATGTATGCATGGGACGGTCAACCTTTTTCTGATTGGTCATGTAGCCATGTGGTATGTTATTTGAATGCTTATGGGACTTGCATTTATCACAATTAGCTACATAGTTTTTAATGTCGGCATACATATTTTTCCAAAAATAATTAGCTTTAATATTGGCCAGTGTTTTAAATGTACCAGGATGTATAGCTTTATTTTCATGATTTTCTTTGATACAGTCCTGTACTAACTCATGAGGAATGACAATTTTCCATGAAGTGTCCTCATGTAGTCTAGATGATGGTTTGGAATATCTAAACAAAATGTTGTCTTTAATTAAATAGTTTTTGTGAAAACCAGGATTGGAAGTTACATTTTTAAATAATTTATTATACCAATCATCATTAGAAGTGCTACCCCCCGAGAATGAAACTGCATTTAGTTCTACTCGAGACAGGACGTCTGGTACAACATGCAAGCTACCTTTTCTATGTCGAATCTCAAAATCAAAACATGCTAATTGCATAGCCCAACGAGCCAAACGACCAGAAGGGTTGTTTAAAGTTTTTAACCATTTAAGACACATATGATCTGTAACTAAAATAAAGTGACTGCCTTCAATGTAAGGACGAAAATGATTTACAGAATCAACGACCGCTAACAGCTCACGTTCAGTAGTGCTGTAGTTACGCTCTGTCTTCGACAGGAGTCGTGAATGAAAGGCAATAGGATGCTCTATTCCGTCTATTTCCTGTGTTAGTACACTCCCAATACCTACTGACGAAGCATCAGTATGTAATTGAAAAGGTAAGGAAAAATCAGGACAAGCAAGCACTGGGGCTTGGGTGAGGGCATCTTTAAGAGCTAAAAATGACTTTTCAGCTTCCTCACTCCAAACGATCGCTTCTTTACCCTTCTTTTTACCTATTAAAGCTGTCATAGGAGCGACAATACTAGAAAAATTCCTGACGAATCTACGATAATAAGAGCATAAGCCAATAAATGCACGAAGCTGACGGGCTGTAACAGGTGTAGGAAAGTCTCTTACACACTGTAGCTTTCTTTCATCAGTTTGTAAACCTTGTGAACCTACAACATAACCTAAATAATGCAACTGTGACTTACAAAATTCACATTTGCCATAATTAATAGTCAAACCAGCGTTTTTCAATGCTTCAAATACTTCTTCTAGAATAGATAAATGTTCAGAGAACGAATGAGTAGCGACTAACAAATCATCACAATAACCAAAGATCTTCTCACCGTATTTGTGATGGAATAAAGAGTCAATAAGACGCTGCATTTCGCTACCAGCGTTGGACAATCCGAAGGACATTCTTTTGAACTGGAACAGTCCTCGGTTTGGAACAACAAAAGCTGTCTTCTGACATGATGTACCGTAACCATCAATGTTGTCAGAATCAGAAAGAGCTATCTGCCAATAGGCAGCTGATAAATCAATGGAAGTCAAATAACGAGCTCCTTTAAGATTGTCTAAGATAGAACTAATATAAGGCAATGGATAAGAATCTTTAACTGTGACATCATTTAATTTTCTAGCATCTAGACAAAATCTGAGTGAACCATCTTTCTTAGGTGTCATAACAACAGGATTGGACCATGGTGATTTAGAAGGTTCAATCACATCCAGCGCAAGCATTCTGTCCACTTCTTCATTTAAAGCTTTCAGCTTAGCTGGTGACAAAGGATAGTACCTTTGTTTAATAGGTGGACCTGTTGTTATGATCCTATGTTCAATGATATTAGTTTTACCTAAACCTTTCTCTTCAGTAGAAATAGATTTGAATTTATTAATGATTTTGTTTAATTCAAGCGATTCTAAAGGTGAGAGTTCACTCATGGGAATAATAGCACAGACATTATCCTGTTGAGATTCATTGGTCCCATAGGATGACAGAATATTAGCAAAATTTAAATTTAAAAGTTTAAAATCATGAACAAAATCCATGCCCAAAATAAAGTCATTAGTAATATCAGGGACAACCAAAAATGATATATGAGAGATATGGTTTCTAAAACTAACTGGTATAGACATGCTGCCTATTACCTTAACCCTAGAACCGTTAGCACAAGTAGCTCCCATATCAGTTTTAACTAATTTGAAACCCAAGTGTAACAAATTATGATGGTAATTATTACCTATAATGGAAAGATTAGCTCCAGTGTCCAACAACCCACGATAAGTGTGGTTGTGAATAGAAAAATTCAAAAAAATTCTGTTGTCACCGTCTAAGGTTGAAATATCAGGAGTGACAGTACCAAAGTGTTGAGATGCTAGTTTATGCCTAGACACTCCTGAGCCAACTAGTTTTTTTGTTTAGCTGATTTAGATGATTTAGCTTTGATGTTTGGTTCACACTTAGAACAAGTGGAAGTCAATACACCCTTGTTGCCGCAATTAAAACAAACGATACCCCGTATAGTTCTACATTGTTTATATAAATGACCGATTTTCTTACATTTTAAACAAGTGGGTTTCCTATCAGATGATGATGATTGTTTTGTTTTCACCACCGTAACAGATTTATGCTGTTTACTAGATTTCGCATTATAACTAATATGTGTTGAAATATTAGTATAAGCTTCATATCGTTTAGCTAATGCAAGTAATTTATCTGTATTATCTATGTCATTTAAAGCAAAAAGCTGGGCATAAGCTGGCAACATATTGTGTGTAATAATGTCCATAAGTGTATTCATAGGTAACGGATTAGCAAGCCTAGAATTCATAGTCAACATCTCCAGGACGTACAGATTAGCTGGTTGACTGGCAGACTGTGTGTGTGACCTAATTTTCTTTTCTAACATGAAGTTACCATCACAAGATAAGAAAAAAGTTTTAAATTTAAATTCTAAATCTGCAAAAGAAGTGACTGAGTCTCGGATTAACCGATAGTAATCCAAGGCATTACCGCTTAACAAATCCGCGAAACATTTAACCACTTTAGTCTCCGATAAGTCTCTACTACGCATGTAATCATCAATACGCAAGAAAAAGTCAACTACATCTGAGTCACCGGAATATTTAATGTCCCTGTTCGGGCGCCAATTGTAGCGTATAAAAAAGGGGAAGCCGATTGTGGCGTATAAAAGGGGTATAAGTACTCTTGGAGTTGAAAGAATATAAAAGTTTATAAGTAAGCTACAATGAATCTAAGTTTTTAATAGTGCTATCGGATAGTACTCTCGGTAGGTCAGCACTGAACCATTGGTTCAAGGACCTCTTAGAAGTTTGTAAGTATAATCTGACCATGGGTACCTCGGGAATGCTAATGAAAGATATCACTGACAAGTATATATAGTTTATATTATTAAACGGATACAGTTAACAATGGTGGACCTTATGTCTAGTTAATCTATATATTGTCCATCTCATCGGGGATGCACAGCACTCACGAAATATAGCCTCGGTGGCAAACGAACACACGCGACGCGGACGAATGGCCATGTAATAAGGAAACTTGGTGGTGAAATACCTCGTATCACGAACGATCGTGATCTGATGCCTGTCCAGCAACGCATCGCGCGCCGCTCGCCGTCTTCACTGCCTCCGTCGCTTTGCAACCAGCGGCTGCTCCCGGACCGTAGTGTAAGGAGCGTTATGGGCCAGGTGTCTCCTTGGCGTCACTGCACCCTTGCCGTAAAGGTGCAGCACTGGCACAGCCACGTGCCAGTCCTTCGGAGGACACGTCGACTCGAGGATAGCCACGCCGTCGCAGAAATAAGCGCGCCACAGCACGCCAGCAATCGTCGGGGTACGTCGCTGCGCCTACCACGTCACGATGAGGGATGATGGCCGGGAAACTCAGCGATTCATCGCGTTCAGAGTTCCCGTGATTCACTTAGCCATCTTGATTCTTGGTGATGCTTCAAGAGCCGGCACAAAACCATGCCTCTCGCTCGAAGTGTAAATCGTGAATCTCGTTCCAGTGTCATGCCAATTGACAGCTCGATGCCGGTATGGAACCTTGGCTTTTGAGCATTTTAACTATGCTAATAAATTATTCTAATACAATGGTTGTACTTAATTATCAAATATGACACCAGAAACGCAACCAAACTTGACAATGTTTAATTAAACAATGTAACGAAATAATACTTTAATTACATGCTAGGAGAGAACTAATTTGTAACTATGTGCATTTACGAAACGTGTTACGTTGGATAACAATTTATATGCGTTTAATTATAGCATGCAGATAAAAAATATTAGTAGTGGTTTTACACCACTACATACTGCACAAAATACACTTAGTGCAAGATTGGTATCATTAACGAAGAAATGTGCAGACACTGCAAGGAGGACGAATAAACCTCAGACGAAAGAATAAGAATGAATCCATGCAACACATACTTCTTCTGTCAAATCGACGGCATTTTTGAGTTGCCATCGTGGTGTGATAATTTGTTTCAAGGCAGCGCCGCTACTCACGGAGAGGGCCCGAGGATAGTTTTCGCTCTTCGAGAAGGCTTACTACGTCCCCTTCTGTACTGTGCGAGTTACGCCTTAGAAAGACCACGAAAGAATCTTCTCGGAAAAGGCTGCTTCAATCATTCATCTAGCGCCATCTAGCGACAGCAAGAGTAACTACTACGTCACTACGGATCCTGCATCGCGAAAATGAAGTTCCCGCGCTAGTATAATATATATACAACAACCCAACGACAACCGTTGGGCCGCGGCCCGCCAGGCGTGATCACCTTGCCTGGTCGGAGGATCCTCCCTTTGTGTTGGAGGGACATCACATCCCGTTCCTCCACAAGGCTATCGCTCCTCAAACGTGATGTCAGATTGGGATAGACACCAAGAATCCAACAGGGTCGATCTTAGATAATAACACTTTTTTATTTTTTTTTTATTTTTAATACCACTTAGGTGGCAGACAAGCGCACGGCCCACCTGATGGAAAGCGGTCACCGTGGCCTATGGACGTTTGCAACACCAGAGGCGTCACACACGTGCTGCCTACCCTGTAGAAACCCTCTAATGCCCTTCTTGAAGAACCCCATATTGTCTACTTACCAATGAAAAGTCCATCATACCCCATTTGAGCTAGTAAAGAGACCTGTTCCCTGGTGTGGCCGTACGTATCTATCTGCCATGCGGCTTTAGGCTTGCCACAAGGTCCGAGGGTGTCATTAATTTTCCTGGAAATTTAAAGGTTTTGGTTGGTCAGCTGGCTTGATGCAGAAGCTGAGCGCCACCATTGTAGCACTGAACGTGTTTGCAATGGTGACCCTCTTTCATGGGACTTTGCCTTCAGCTTAACATCAGGCGAGGTAAAGTCAAATTGACGTGCCATAGATAAAAAAAAAAAAAAAAAAAAAAAAAGAAGATAGCACGGCACACATAATGAGTAAGTTCTTATTTCTACAGCTCTACCCAGCGTTATCTCTGCTCGTGGCATAAGAATACTATTTTTAGGGGTCCTTTTCTCAGAAGGAATATACCTACTGAACCCTTTTCTTAGGATGGGCCGTGTGCTTGTCTGCCACCTAAGTGGTATAAAAAAAAAATTTGGTTCTCTCTCTATGTTATAAATTTATCCTTAAAGAAACAAAGTGTGCGAGTGACATACGTATCTTTACACAAAACCTAGGCGTGCGAAAGAGAGAGAGAGTATATGAATTGTGTAACGTTTTTTATAGACCATTATCAACTTTGAAAGAGATAAATATCGCAGTGACGTCGTCTTTACACATTAATATCAATTTTCTAACTGCAGTACTTCGATATCACCTATACTTATAAGTTGTGGAAGCCAGATGGCAGTCGCTTCATGGGAAATAAGTTCAACCGCGGTGCACTTAGACTGGAAAAAAGCAGATTTCCTCGAAAGACAGTTTCGGATGCGACCGGGTCTAATGCATAGATGATGATGATGAAAAATCTGACCTTAACCCCCAAGTGAACTGATCAATGATATGGAGATAGTCTGGAGTTGATTCATCATTGTTGACCCAGCCACCTCCGGCAAACTCCACTCTGCCTTCCTGCACGAGTGTTCTGAAGGTAGCTCTTGTAGTTGGACGTTGTTCCTTCCACCAGCGCCAGAAGTAAGCAGTTTCGGAGAAGGTGAACCTGATTGAAAAATAAAAAATATAATTTGGTTTTATATTCAACTAGTTGTAGTCCGTGGCTCCGCTCGCGTGGACTTCTGATGCCGTTTCCGCTGCTACATTAAAACCTTCCTTAGACTCGAAAAAATTACTGGAATTGGTCCAGCTGTCTTGAAGCAGGAAATATGTCCAAGAATACGTCTACCTTCGGCAGGTTATTCAGCTTGACAACTTCGAGAAAATAGGTTTGGTCTGAAGGCGGTTATCTCGAAAGAGATAGCCGGGGTCTGCCGGGGTGCGAGGAATATGTTGGTTACTATCTCACCTCTGGCAACTAAGGACCCAAAGACGGCGTGTGTTTTGGTCGGTTCGAGTCCGACATAACGGGGGGTATCCGTGGGGATGTTTCGCACTATAAAAAAAAGCTAGGTTGGGTAGCATTTGGTAAATGACGTTGGATCTTCTACTCGCGCCTACCGCAATGCCTTAAAACGAAGATCTTCGACCAGCGCATCCTGCCAGTTATGACTTATGGTGCCGAAACATGGACCCTGACTGGGTTAGTTCACAAAATTAAAATCTCGCAGCGGGCTATGGAGCGAGCTATGCTTGGAGTCTCTTCAAAGGATATTGAGGTCATCTGACAAAGAACTAAAGTAAACAACATATCTTGCAGAATAAGTAAGCTGAAGTGGCAGTGAACTGGCCATAGCTGGCCAAGAGTCCTTAGTCAGTCGACCATAGCTGGATGGTGGCCGTTGGAGCAAACAACATCTTTTACTGTTTCTACCATTATGAATGTTCTGATGTGCTCTTCCAATTATTCCCACCCTCTCCTTTCCTACACAGGACAACACGTGCAGGGCTTAGATGTCACCCGCATACGGTGCAGAATATTACATCAAGAACCAAGCTGTTCGGTGAGTCTTTCCTCTGCCGCACCATTAAGTCTTGGATTTCCTTGCCGGCGCACGTGTTTCCTTCTTCCTACAGTCCCGGGTCCTTTAAGCGGCGCGTGAAAAAGCATCTGATGAGGCCGTCAAGCTAAGCGCCACCATTGTAACACTGTACGTATTTGTAATGGTGACTCTCTTTCCTGAGATTCTCCTACAGCTTATTATCAGGCGAAGCCATAAATAAAATTAAACGGAGTCTTAGATTGAGGACCGCGAGAAGGCAATCGAAAGGTGGGACATCTCCCACCAGATTGGACTGACGACCTGAAAAGGTAACTGGGTTGGACTGGATGCGAAAGACTGAGGACCGAAAGCAATGGCCCATGTTCGGAGAGGTATATGTCCAGCAGTGGGTGATTGACTGATTGATTGGGATGATAAATAAAATGATAAGACCATGGTAGCCCTGCTGAGACGAGGTCTCGGGTTCGCGCCCAGGTTTTACCATGGCACTCACCAATCACTTTTCGATGCTTTTCGAAGCTATGTGTGTACCTATTTATCGCAGATTTATAAGTGCCCGGTTAATGGGAATAGGCTCGCCACCTATTACATTGGGACCTTAAACATAAACTGGTGAAATGTGGGTGCTAGCACCTTGTGAATGTTAAATAAAATGATAAAGTCAAAACTATTAGGTGCATAACTCACTTTCGTCTCTTATCATGCAGCAGTTCTGATAATACAGAGTGGTATATCAGCTGGACATTGGCTGTGCTTACTGTGGTTTTGGCTGGAACAAAGAGACATTATTGAGTAGACAGGACAGAACCGGAGCCGGTTGTGTAGGTTATGTCGGACTCGAACCGACTAAAACGCACGCCATCTTTAGGTCTTTAGTTGCCGGAGGTGAGGTAGAAGCCAATATACCCCTCGCATTCCGGCAGACCCGGGGCCTTCTCTTGGAGATGACCCCCGTCGGTTGTAGGGACTACGGTGTCCCCGCTTAGCCCACGGGTATGGAGAAGCGCACATTGCGCCGCCGCCGCGGCCTGCTTCTGCTGGAGTGAAAAGCAGCAAACCCGTCACCCCTAGGCCCGCGCTCATAGGGGATGGAGGTTCGAAGTTATGTGTGTATTTATCGCAGGTTTATAAGTGTCTGGTTAATGGCTTGCCACCAATTGCATTGGGGCTTAAACATAAACTGGAGTTTATGTAATGTTATGTTTTCTGTTTTGCGAATGATGATGACACTTCTTTAAAAATTCAACTAAACTTACTTCCATAATAGTACTGGTCGAATGTCTTCACCCATCCGGCGTCCATGTGTGAATGTGGAATCAGATGAACGTTCAAAGCTCCATCTCTTGTTTGAGGGCATTGCTGCAAAATTATTTGTGTGAAATCCTACACAGGACAACACGTGCAGGGCTTAGATGTCACCCGCATACGGTGAGGAATATTCCATAAAATAGAATAGCTCGAGTTTTGTTTGATTGTCTAATGTAATGTTACATCAGGCAACTCGACCCATCCACGGAATCGGCCATTTTGCTGATGCTTTTTGAAAGTTTCCAATTGGTTATACATTATTGATAATAACACTTATTCTTCTAAACTGTTTAGGTACAACTAGTTGACCCGCGCAACTTCGTCTGCGTCACCCCGTTTTTGCAACATTTTTCATTCCTGCTCCGCACCTGTTTGTTGTAGCATGATGCTATATACATATAAACCTTCCTCTTTAACCATTCTATCTATTAAAAAAACCGCATCAAAATCTGTTGCATAGTTTTGAAGATTTAAGCATACAAAGGGACAAGAAAAATAGGGACAGAAAATGCGACTTTATTTTATACTATGTAGTGATAGTGATAGTGATAGTGATAATAAATATCGTGGAGAAGTACAAGTGTGTTATCAATTATGTATAACAATAAGTTCCCCCAGTTTCCAATGAGTTTAGTGCTATGACCTAAATACCTAGGTCCATGTGTAGGTATTTCAAAATCCTTTTGGACCTCTTAGTGGAACCAACGGTCCGGAACCTTATCAACAGTATAAAATAATCTTTCAGGGCTTCAATTCTACTAATTGACAACCATTGTCAAGGAACTGACATTGAAACAAATTTCATTTAATTTTGGACTCTAACTCTACACTGTTAAAGTTCAAAATTAAATGGCATTGTGTAGAGTTAACGAAACGATGTAATTCATTTCTTTTTGAACTTTACAACATTGTGTTAAAGCTAAAAATGCCATGGCAGTTTTTGTAATCACAGTCGTGTAACTGTAACATTAGTGGAATCGGGGCCCTGATTGGCTGCCAGGCAACTCTATTTGACAAGCCGATTTTCGTTTGAATTTTAGTACAGAGCACAAATTTCGGATGATCTTCATAAAATACGTTGATAATATGTCGATTGTATAGATGCTAATTAATATTAAATGAATTAATAATAATTAACCTTGATTATATACGATAAAATGTTATTTCCGTACTAGCCGGTTTAGTTTAACACAAAAACTGATCGACTTACCTTATAACCACATTCAATTTTAAGTTTTTCAGTAAATATACACTTTGTTTCCAAATATGTTAATATCAACACAAGAAATATATTATTCATTTTATTATATTACTATCTAATCTATAACTAAAACACACATTCTATATTTAAAAATTGATTAACATATTACGAGTTCATAAATTCAAAGTCGTTCTAATAATAATATCAAATTTATATGCGTTTGATTTAGTTTTTCAAACTTTAATTGTGTGATTTGATTAATTAATCATTATTTTTACGTTTTCATCTAAAGAAGGTTGTATTCAGACTGCATTGTGAGGTAATACGTGTGTAAGTAATGAAAGACCCATTTGTTTACAATAAGGCATTGTTCACAATTGAGTTGTGAATCATTTATAATTATGTGTAATGAAAAATTTCTGAAACAATTAGTAAGTAAACCAACTGTGCAAACCAAATTTAAATGAGAGAAAGTGAATGGATTCGAACTCGTGATCTTTCCCTTACAGGAGGAAGACCCATACCTACTTCTTTTTTTTTATTTATGGCACGTCAATTTGACTTCACCTCGCCTGATGTTAAGCTGAATTCCTTACCGGCGCACGTGTTTCCTTCTTCCTAAAGTCCCGGGTCCTTTAAGCGCAGCGTGAAAAAGCATCTGATGAGGCCGTCAAGCTGAGCGCCACCATTGTAGCACTGAACGTGTTTGCAATGGTGACCCTCTTTCATGAGGCTTTGCCTTCAGCTTAACATCAGGCGAGGTGAAGTCAAATTGACGTGCCATAAATAAAAAATAGGCCCGAATCCCGAAGGGGTAGGCAGAGGGGTATTAAAACCCACATGTACCAAAATTAATGGGGAAGGGTGATGAAAACCTGTAGAAACTTTCTAACGCCCTTTTTGAAGTTCCTCCCGTCTTGGATGTTCACTTTTTTACGGTGTAAATCAGTATGGCTACTTCTTTACCTCCAAGCCCCTAGTTTCCATTGAACATAACATATCAAGTTCTCCATGTAATCGAAACACCAAACATCAGAGTTTCACACGCATTGCGTGCTTAAACATGTACCTACTTGGACATATTACATAACATCCATCATTATCACCATCATTTTCCAGCTGCGGGGACGGTAACAAACACACACACACACATGTAGAGGTACGGGATGTGATGTCCCTTCAACACAAAGGGAGGATCCTCCGACCAGGCAACGTGATCACGCCTGGCGGGCCGCGGCCCAACGGTTGTCGTTGGGTTGTTGTATATATATTGAACCAGCGCGAGAACTTCACTTTCGCGATGCAGGATTCGGATTGTCGTAGTAGTTCGTCTTGCTGTCGCTAGATGGCGCTGGGTACATGTGGTATCGCCACACACACACACACACACACACTCACAGATAGACGCAAAAACACACCACTTTGCATCAGGTGGGCCGAAAATTAACAAGGCCCGCGATTAGCGGAGGTGATTCGGGCGTCGGAGGTCGCAGAATGACCTCTGTAGTCCATGACAGCGAGACTTGGGTGTGTGGTGGAGCTGATTGTCACCATAGCAGAAGCAGGCCGCGGTAGCAGCGCAAAGTGTGCCTCTAGATACCCAGGGACTAGAGAGGGACATCATGGTTTTCACACAAGGGGAATGAGGCCATCTTGATACTTATGGCCCCAGGCCTACCGGGGTGCCAGATATATGCAAATTCAAATATCTTTATTATGAAACACCGCGGTAGCCTAGTGGTAGGTAAGGGTAATGGATTGCTGAGACGAGGTCTCGGGTTCGATCCCAGGGTTTACCCATATAATAGGTATATGGCACACAATAATGACTTTTCGATGCTTTTCAAACTTATGTGTGTATTTATCGCAGGTTTATAAGTGGCCGGTTAATGGCAATAGGCTCGCCACCTATTACATTGGGACCTAAACATAAACTGGCGAAATGTGGGTGCTACCACCTCTGCCTACCCCTTCGGGAATATATGCGTGAGTTTATGTTATGTTTATTGTGAAATATAGGTAGGTACAGAAATGGTCTATTACATAATTTGATCAGCTATGTTCAGTCATAGTGACTTACAATATTATGTGTAAAAAGAATTATTAATTATCTAGTCGGTTTGAGTTCGACATAAACACACAATGTGATAGGTGTGGTTTCCGTGGGTATTTTGCGCACGATAAAAAAAAGGTGGGCCATGTCCTTGCCTGCCATTTGAGCGCTGTAAGAACAGACACTAGCTTATTATTAGCTACGGTATTAAATAATAAATAAATAAAATAAAAATGTTTTTACTCTCTCAAACAATTAATACTTATTAAATAAAACAATAATATTATTATTTTCTGTATCATAATGGCTATACAATTCTTTTTTTTTTATAATATCACGCCTATATCCCCGAAGGGGTAGGCAGAGGTGCTAGCACCCACATTTCGCCAGTTTATATTTAGGTCCCAATGTAATAGGTGGCGAGCCTATTGCCATTAACCGGGCACTTATAAACCTGCGATAAATACACACATAACTTCGAAAAGCATCGCAGTCATTGGTGTGTGCCATGGTAAACCTGGGATCGAACCCGAGAGACCTCGTCTCAGCAGTCCATTACCCATACCACTAGGCTACTGCGGAATATATGGCTATACAAAATTACTGTAATTGTGAGACTGGTGCCTAAACTAGACACAACAAATTTGTATCTGTATTTATAGGTCACTAGCAAACCCACGCAACCAGTAAACTTAAGTAAAATGAGTACAATTCATTTAATTACGACTAATTATTCAAACAAAAGCAAACTACATTAAGGATTTATTATACCTAGCTATTTTATAACATTATATTTAACATAGCACGTCGAGTAATACTCCGTTTCATCATAATTTAGATGTTGCAACCAATTTGAAATATTATAATCTACTATGTAAAAATAAGTCGGGTTTTCCTTCCTGACGCTATAACTCCAGAACGCACGAACCGATTTCCACAGTTTTGCATTCGTTGGAAAGGTCTCGGGCTCCGTGAGGTTTATAGCAAAGAAAATTCAGGAAAAATTTCAACAGAAAAGCGGGAAAATCATTTTTCATATGGCGAAACGGAGTTCGCCGGGTTTGCTAGTAATATTCTGTAGGACGGAGATTTTTTCTTAGTCGGACTGCTCAATCAGGATGGAAGATACCGTCATGTCATTTGCAAAACCATTCACCGTGTAGAGACGCATTAACAATGACAATGCACGCTCAAGCTGTGGAATGAACTCCCCGCCGTGGTTTTCCCAAGCGACTACAATGTAGGGTTCTTCAAGAAGGGCATTAGAAGGTTTCTACATGGTCGGCATCACGTGTGTGACGCCTCTGGTGTTGCAAACGTCCATAGGCCACGGTGACCGCTTCCCATCAGGTGGGCCGTGTGCTTGTCTGCCACCTAAATCACTTCATCACTACATAGTATAAAATAAAGTCGCGTTTTCTGTCCCTATTTTTCTTGTCCCTTTGTATGCTTAAATTTTTATAACCACGTAACGGATTTTGATACGGTTTGTTTCAATAGATAGAATGGTTAAAGAGGAAGGTTTATATGTATATAACATCATGCTACAACTAACAGGTGCGGAGCAGGAATGAAAAATGTTGCAAAAACGGGGTGACGCAGACGAAGTCGCGCGGGTCAGCTAGTGGTATATAAAAAAGACAAATTTAGTCATCAATATTACTCCCGACCTCAGGCTTTACAACATAATTTCGGAAACGTTTTAATTAACTTAATGTTTTTGAGTTATAATGCCAAGTGTTTCCGCGTCCATATTTAGGCACAACCAAGACTTTGCTGAATCAATATAACTAACCTTCGGGCAAGTCACACGAAGGTGCTTATGTTATAGTTGCACTTGAGCATAAATTGTCTAATCAGAGAGGTTATCTCCCACTATATGACCGCGGTAGCCTAGTGGTATGGGTAATGGACTGCTGCGACGGAAGGTCTTGGGTTCGATCCCAGGTTTTACCATGGCACACGCCAATGACTTTTCGATGCTTTTCGAAGTTATGTGTGTGTTTATTGCAGGTTTATAAGTGCCCGGTTAATGGCAATAGGCTCGCCACCTATTACATTGGGACCTAAACATAAATTGGCGAAATGTGGGTGCTAGCACCTCGGCCTACCTCTTCGTGGATATACCTAGGCGTGATATTATGAAAAAAAAGTTATGGTAGGTAGCATTTGCGCATAATTGTCTAATCAGAGAGGTTATCTCAAACTGTATACTTAGTATAACTTAGTGTGCTAATTTGGTCTATACGACTTAGGTACACTAATTTACTAGCTGACCCGCGCAACTTCGTCTGCGTCAACCCGTTTTTGCAACATTTTTCATTCCTGCTCCGCACCTGTTGGTCGTAGCATGATGTTATATACATATAAACCTTTCTCTTTAACAATTCTATCTATTAAATAAACCGCATCAAAATCCGTTGCGTAGTTTTAAAGATTTAAGCATACAAAGGGACATAGGGACAGAAAACGCGACTTTATTTTATACTATGTAGTGATACTGTGTCTATATAGTTGTATATAATCAATGCATTAGAATAAGTGTATATCAAATTAATGTCTCAAGAATAATTATTTAATTATACATAGTTTAAAATAATTAACATTTACATTTAAATTATCATCATGACCCAAATGATAATTTTTAACTTAGGTTTTTTTAACCTAGGTATTTTTAACTTAGGTATTTTTAACTTAGGTTGCAGACAAGCACGCGGCCCACCTGATGGTAAGTGGTTACCGTGACCTATCGGTGAGTGTAACACCAGAGGAATAACACTTGTGCCGCAACCCCTGTAAGAACAGAGACGTTCTGTGTCGTCAGCGCAAAAGATGTAGGATAAGCCTTTGGTTTTCCCACTGACAACACAAAACCTCTCTAGTGAGCTCTGGCTACCCTACTCACCACCGAAAACACAACACAAGGTTATTAAACAGCGATATTCTGTAGGGTGGAGGTACTTCCCCAGTCGGACTGCTCGATTGGGACGATATACCGTCGTGTCCTACCTCCTTTGTTCACTCAGCTTCGCTTTAATGAAATAAATGAGCCATTCAAAGATACATCATATTACAGATAACAGATTATATGCGCATGTGCTATACCTTTTAAGCAATTTAATTAATTCATACTTAAATACTAATATGTGACAGCCTCCGTGGCGTGGCGGTAGTGCACGCGACTGCTACGCACGGGGCGCGGGTTCGATCCCCGCTCAGTGCAAAAAGTTGTATGCATGAATATGGCTGTTTGCACTGGTCTGGTCGTGCCTCGGATAGCACGTTAAGCCGTCGGTCCCGGTTGCCATACAAACATGTATGGCAGTCGTTACGGGTAGTTGGAGCCCTCAAAAGTCCAACCAGTCTAACTTTGAACTTCGATATCGCCATTGGTTATTAGACCATTGGTTGTGGAGGTCAGATGGCAGTCGCTTCACGGAAAATATTGAAGTTCAGCCGCATCATAGTTAGACTGGAAAGCCGACCCCAACTGAGTTGGGAAAAGGTTCAGACAATAACTTAAATACTAATATTACAAATTTAAAGTGTCTCTCTATGTCTAAAAAGCTTCAACGTGTAAACCACTCAACCGAACGTGGTAAAATTTGGTGCAGAAATGGACAAGAGTTTGGGAAAGGTTATATAAAAACTTTAATCGCGAAAATAGGGGTTGAAAGGGTTCAAACAGAGGACAAAACATTGTAGGTATAGAAGTTCGGCACACGTCATAGCCTATAGATAGCTGTATTTATGACTACGTATGACATTTGGCATAGAAAACAGATAGAAAAATAATTAACACGGTGTTAGGTACAGATTAATTAAGACACTCATATTACCAAATCTTGTATTCGGTCCCACGTAATAGGGGGTGAGCCTATTGCCGTATTCCGGGCTGTTGACTCGAGTCATGCATCTGTATATATCTGTCTGATGTTAAACAGCCTTGTGCCTGGCCATGATAAAAATGGGATCGAACCCGAGACCTCGTCTCAGCAGTCCATTACCCATACCACTAGGCTACCGCGGTAAAGACACTGTAACTTTATTTATTTGTACATGTAGTAATCGTAAGTATTACTAAAATCATATTTCATTATCCAATAATATGTAATATTTTTGAGTTCAGAGTCATATTATATTGTATATATTATTGTACTGCAAAAGTAAAATTTATTATATGTAGGCACAAATAAATAACATTGAAGAGCCAGTTGTGACTTTAAAAGTAAAAACAACTTTTTTTAAATAAATGCATATGAGAGTTATAACTACAATGTTTAAAACCAAAATTAAGTGTCAAATACATCATTATTATTAAGTTTTTTTATTATTAAATTTATTTTTGACACGTCAATTTGACATCTACCCGCCTGATTGTAAGCTGAAGGCAAAGTCTCAGGAAAGAGGTTTACTATTACAAACACGTAGAGTGGCCACGTATGGTGGCCCTCAGCTTGACGGCCTCATCAGATGCTTTTTCCCGCCCCGCTTAAAGGACCCGGGACTGTAGGAAGGAAACACGGAATTCCAAGACTTAATTCATAACATAACATAAAGTCACGCATTCATCCCCGAAGGGGTAGGCAGAGGTGCTAGCACCAACATTTCGCTAGTTTATGTTTAGGTCCCAATGAAATAGGTGGCGAGCCTATTGCCATTAAACGGGCACTTATAAACCTGCGATAAATACACACATAACTTCGAAAAGCATCGAAAAGTCATTGGTGTGTGCCATGGTAACCTGGGATCGAACCCGAGACATCGTCTCAGCAGTCCATTACCCATACCACTAGGCTACCGCGGCTATATAAACATAATTCATGCATACAAATATTTGTACTGAACTGGAATCGAACCCGCACTCTAGTGAGTGGTTCCCACCACGAGGGTCTTTTTTAATTGGTCTGCAAAATGTTTTAGAGGTCGTTGACTTTCAATCTGTCATAATATCGACGCGAAAGAGTGGTTTACCTCGGGAGCCAGTTACAAATAGTTGATATTTTGTTCAACAATAATTTTGTAGCCATTGCTTATATTGATTATTGATTTTTTTTATAGTGGAGGAGCCCTAGAAGCGGTTTTTGAAGTTACTCGAGCGCGTCAGATTATTATAAGGGAGGATACCGTAATTAATGATAATTAATTCATTAGTTACACTAGTTTTTAAGTTGTCGGAGGTGAGATAGTAGGTACCAAGTCCCTCGCACTCCGGCCGTCCCAGGGCTTTCCGGGTGTAGGGACCATGCGTCCATATGGGGAGGTACGCACCACGCCGCCGCCGCGGCCTGCTTCTGCTAGGATGACAGGCGGCTTCACCTGTCATCCCCAAACCCGCGGAAGCCCTTAAACTAAGGGCGTGCGCAAAAAAAAATGTTAAGAAATTTACACGTAAGCGTTAGATAGAGTTAAGGGGGGTTACTAACTAACAAGTGTCATTTTTCCTTATCTCATGCTTATAGCGTTATCTCAAGCCGTGGGAACATAGCAAAGTAGCAAAATAAAAGTATGTCAGGATATATTCGAACGTGGTCGATTTTAATTTTACTTTAGAGGTCATCATCATCATTTCCCTACCCTTGTCCCGATTAGTTGTGATCTGCGCAACATGTTATTATTCTCCATATATGCCAATCAGATGTCATTTCCTCAGTCACTCCCTTCTTTGCCATATTATATTCTTTCTTGTAATCCATTCATCTTTTCTTGAACCAACCTCTGCTCCTAAAGCCCTATACTTTGAACCATTTTTACAACATTACTATCATCTCTTCTCAAAGTATGTCTATATCCCGATAGTCGTTCACTTCTCAATAGCTGAGGTATTATATTAGAATAACTGAGAGGATATAAATAAGGCCAAAGTAATGAAAAAATATTTAAAATGTGTAATATATGCATGTACCTACTTACTTATTTTAATGCAATATAAACCTTTACCTTGCAACTGAAATTGGAAAAATTATAAGACTATTGTATCGAGTAACTACGAGTTTAGGATACTCGCCTCCCCTACTATGAGACAAACTTGCTCAAGCTGTGGAATGAAGTCCCTACTGTGATTCCAAGCAACTTCTTATGGGTTCTTCAAGAAGGGATCAAAAGGTTCTTACAGGGTAGGCAGCCCGAGTATGACGCCCCTGGTATTGCAAACGTCCATAGGCTATGGTAACCACTTTCCATTAGGTGGGCCGTGAGCTTGCCTGCCACCTAAGTCATCATCTCATAAACTCTCGCTGTATCCCCGAAGGGGTAGGCAGAGGTGCTAGCTTCCACATTTCGAAAGGCATCAAAAAGTCATTGGTGTGTGCCATGGTAAACCTGGGATCGAACCCGAGACCTCGTCTCAGCAGTCCATTATCCATACCACTAGGCTACCGCGTGTATAAAAGTGGTATAAAAAGAAACTAGCAACCCACTTTCGGTATACTTAGGGTTTAATAATCTTTCCTCATTCTCTGAGCCTATTGCCAACGAACTGAGTTGGATAGGCTTTCTGGTCTAAAATGCGGCTTAACTTCGATATTTTCCGTGAAGCGACTGCCATCAGACCTCCACAACTAAATTGGCGATATCGAAGTTCTGTAGTTAGGCTAGTCGGACTTTTGAGAGCTCCAACTACCCGTAACGATTGCCATAGATGTTCGTATGGCAACCGGAACCGACGGCTAGACGTGCTCTCTCAGGCATGACCAGACTAGTGCAAATAGTCATATTCATGCATACAAATATTTGCACTGAGCGGGGATCGAACCCACGCCTCCTGCGTAGCAGTCGCGTTCACTACCGGCATGCCGCGTTCACGGAGGTCATATTTATAAGGTATATAGTTATGTAGGTTTAATTAGTCTACTTATAGTATGAAGTTGTAGATTTTGTTGGTTCTGAAAATCGCGAGCAATGGCGCATATTGGGAGAGGCCTATGTCCAACAGTGGACTGCGGTAGATTAATTGATTAACTATACTTTGTAAAATATAGCATGGGTCCTATGACAGATGTCAAAATGAAGTTCATAGGGATGTCCGAAATTCGATGAAAATATCGACACTACCAGCTATTATTGATGCATGTTACATATAATTAGGTTTAGTTTAATTGTATGTATGTATTTAATTGTAATGAGAACGGAATATACTTAGCATACAAGGAGTCTTCACTCGTACTGATTAGAATGAGTGGAGTGGATCAGTGGAAGTTCATATCAAACATGATATTGGCGCGTGTATCTTATGCCTATATCATGGCCCAAGAGCCAAACGCGGCGTGTCTTCTTAAAAAATCCAAAAACAGGTTCAGGGCGTTGATGGATTGAATGTAGAATTTTATTTACTCAATATTATTTAGGATCAAGTATATTGAAATATAAACATTATTATGATATTAAAATACCTAAGCAATAAGATTAAATTCTAATTTTTTTTTTCTCATATTAATTTCAATTTTAAATTAAGCTTTATTCAAAATATGGATAGTTCATATTAAGTGGTCACGATGATTCATCGTCCATCACTAATTAGCTCGGTATGCCCATAAAGTATAACATTGACAGCTACTACATTCAATAATAGAAAATTCAAGACTTCATGTGCGGGATTTCACTGACAGCTGTCATAGGACCCAAGCTACATTTTACGAAGTATAGGAACATTATTACCTGGATAACAATAGTCTTAATTCACCCAGTCTCACCTTACCCCTGCGCTAAATTTCTCCATAACCCATCCAGCCGTTTTCGATTTATGACTATGAATTTATGATTCATAATAATAATATTATATACTCCTTGAAACAAAACACAGACATTTTTAGAATAAAAGCCAAAATAAACAGCTGCAGAACAAATAAAAAACGAATTAAATATACCCAAAATGGCACACAGTCTTTTAGCATTTACCGCATGATAATAAAATTTTTATAACGAGCTCGTTTTTATATTTTATATTTAATAAATAATATAGGAAGCTTGGGTTGTAAACAATATGTTATTTAAAAACCTGACGATCTCCCAGCCTTGGTTAGTGACAGTATGTGACGTGAATTAAAAAAAATGATCCACTTTTTTTTTATTGTTAAGTTTAAGGACTTTTGGCGCGAGAGTATTTTTACGTCATTAAAGCTGAAATTTTTAAAGTTTTAATTGTCATGTATATTTGTGTTGGAAGCTGTTGGATATTTTTCGTATTTTCAAGTGGAAGGTATGATTCATCTCCCGAATGTCATAGGGTTAAGAGGTATTACTTTTTAGTAGTAAGGCCTTAGACGTGTGGTTGGATTTTAGGGAGCCATTTTAGTAATATTAACGCTCCCTAAAATCAACAACCTTCTTGTGGCAAGTTTTTATAAAAACACGTTAACCAAATGAACTAGGCTAACTAACTTATAAACTAGTGGTGCGATTCCTGTTTTAGTTTAGTTTCAGCCTTTAAAAAGATAAAAAATCTAAATCTCAGATATCTTTATATTGAGTTTTTAAACAAAATATACTTATTAATAAGACACACCAAGATTGTTTACGTTTATTTAAGTACCTAAACAAATGGAGTATAGTGTTATGTGGATCTGATAAGTTTTACTGCATGCTATGATGCAAGATAGAAGTTATTATTTCCTTGAAGTTAAAATAATTACACTACCTGTTGTATGTGCATGAACTATTCGATCATAAAAATGACGTTATACATACACTGTTAAGACTTACCGCGGTAGCCTAGTGGTATAGGTAATGGACTGCTGATTCGAGGTCTCAGGATCGATCCCAGGTTTTACATGGCACACACCAATGACTTTTCGATGGTTTTCTAAGTTATGTGTGTATTTATCGCCGGTTTATAAGTGCCCCGTTAATGGTGATAGGCTCGCCACCTATTACATTGGGACCTTTTTTTTTATAGGGGAGGGGAAGGAGGGGTATAGTGAGCTCTGGCTACCCTACTTACCGGCGGGAACACAACACGATGGTTATTATGACCGCGGTCTTCTGTAGGGCGGAGGTACTTCCCCAGGTGGACAGCTCATTTCGGACGGGAGATACCTTGTCCTACCTCCGTCAAACTGGTGAAATGTGGGTGCTAGCACCTCTGCCTACCTCTTCGGGGATTAATGCGTGAGTTTATGTTATGTAATGTTATGTTACGACTTAAGATTATGAATAACGAATTATTTATACTCCTCACCGGCGCACGTGTTTCTTTCTTCCTACAGTCCCGGGTCCTTTAAGCGGGGCATAAAAAAGCATCTGATGAGGCCGTCAAGCTGAGCGCCACCTTTGTAGCACTGAACGTGTTTATAATGGTGACCTCTTGCCTAAGACTTTGCTATCAGCTTAAATCAGGTGAGGTGAAGTCAAATTCATCATCATCATCAGCCAGCAAATGACGTGCCCTAAAAAAATGTTTGTATGAATATGGCTATTTTCATTATTCTAATCGTGCCTCAGAGAGCACAAGAAACCCCTAGTCTAGCTTGCATTCTATTTTATTATCTTTTATTTTGACACAAAACCTAAAAATATACAAAAAGAAAGTTAGCATTACAACTTTAGTAAATATTTGACACTTATCCACCAAATAAATAAATAAATAATACCTAAATATTCTAGGACAATCCACACAACGACACCTAGACCCATGGTAAGCATAGTTTAACTAACTTGTGTTATGGGTTTCTAGAATGCTGATAAACATAGGTACTTAGATACTTTTTCATTCATATATACATATTATACCTACATAGAAACACCCAGACCAATGCAAATATTCATATTCATGCACACAATAAAGTATAATAGGTGAAAGAGTTAAAAATTGTGCTAATCGATATCGCCAATTAGTTGTGGAGGTCAAATGGCGGTCGCTTCACGGAAAATATCGGAATTCAGCCGCACCTTAGTTTTTTATTTTTTATTTATGGCACGTCAATTTGACTTCACCTCGCCTGATGTTAAGCTGAAGGCAAATTCTCATGAAAGACGGTCACCATTGCAAACACGTTCAGTGCTCAGCTTGACCGCCTCATCAGATGCTTTTTTCACGCCCCGCTTAAAGGACCCGGGACTGTAGGAAGAAGGAAACACGTGCGCCGGTAAGGAATTCCAGGACTTAATGGTGCGGCAGAGAAAAGACTCACCGAACCACTTGGTTCTTGATGTTAGACGAAAATGCCGACCACAGCCGAAAAAGGATCAGAAAATGATGACATATCCTTTAAACATGAAATATATTCACTTACGAAACATATATTCAATGAAACCAGTGACATTATAGCCTGATTTCAATAAATTTTGCATCAGCGCACGCGCACTCAATGGTGCAAGTCTAAATGCATTCAAATCTGACGTAAGTAATGTCGATGTTGTTGCCAATTGTAATGAGATCACTTCCTACATGAGATTTGTTTACTTAATACATAAAATTTGAACCAGTTTACGGCAATAGGCTTTAATTTTTAACATAACATAAACTTACGCCTTTATCCCCGAAGGGGTAGGCCCACATAGCACCCACATTTAATAGGTGTCGAGACTATTGCAATTAACCAGGCACTTATAAAGCTGCGAAAATACACACATAGAAAGAAAAAAAGAAAGAAAGAAAACACATTTATTGGGAATCAGCGCAAAATGGCACACAAAATACATAAATAAAACCATTATCGACAGAGAAAAAAAGTTCGAAAAACACCGAAAAGTCATTGGTGTGTGCCATGGTAAATCTGGGATCAAACTCGAGACATCGCCTCAGCAGTCCATTATCCATATCACTAGACTACCTACCGATTTTACGTTTATTATGGGAGATAACATCTTTTACGATGGAAGACGGTGGATCACCTGGGGCATACAATCGTGATGTTGACCATGTAGAGGGTCCACGTCCCGCTTAAAGGACCCAGGACTGTAGGAAGAAGGCAACACGTGCACTGGAGGTAAGGAATTCCAGGACTTAATGGTGCGTCAGAGTAAAGACTCACCGAACCGCTTGGTTCTTGATGGAATATTCTGCACCGTATGCGGGTGTCATCTAAGCAATGCACGTGTTGTCCTGTGTAGGAAAGGGGAGGGTGGGACTAATTGGAAGAATCTTATCTCATCAGAACATTCACCGGTAGAGACGGTAGATACCTATAAAAAGCCATAACTACTATTGTGTAATTATTTTGTACGTGTCGTATTTAGCGAAATTTGTCCAAGGCGCCAATACATCCGTTTGATAATATTTATAACCTACTTGTCTGTTTTGCATACAAGTTGATAATGACACTAATGACATTTTTATACCTGCCTTATGTCAATAAAATAAGCAAGTTCAAACAAGATCAAAATTTGACATTACTACTGTATTGCATATAGCAATACGATTGGTATTCTGAGGCCTTGCCACCAAATCTTAAAAGTAATATTATTTCAATCTCACCTTAAGTAACTGAAACCGCGGTAGCCAAGTGGTAAGGGTAATGGACTGCTGAGACGAGGTCTCGGGTTCGATCCCAGGTTTACCATGGCACACACCAAAGACTGACTGACTGAATGAATCAATACTTTTCAAAGTTATGTGCGTATTCATCGCAGGTTTATAAGTACCCGGTTAATGGCAATAGGCTCGCCACCTATTGCTAAACATAAACTGGCGAAATGTCGGTGCTAGCACATTTACCTACCCCTTCGGCGATATAGGCGTGAGTTTATGTTATGTTATGTTATATTAACGGTCAGTGGCGGCCTCCTAATAATTGTTTTTAGTATAATAATTAAGTTTTCACCACACTAATAAAGACAGAGCCGTCCTGTTGGCATGTGCTTTGTTAGAATGCGACAATACAAGGTTACAACACGGAACTATTATAACACGTTGTATGAACTCTAAATTGTAACGACTACCACAGGAAGGAAGAAACCACGCTGTCTACTAGTGTTAATAAATAAAAAAATATGTTAAAACTTAACAACCTCACCGCTAGGGTTGTCAACTTATAAATTAGAAAACTCTCACAGTAAAACATTCTGTAGGTATGTTAGGAAAAATATTAACAACTTTCCAAGAATTTGTGATAGGCATAACGTAAATACCAGACACAAAATAATCTCGCTGTCTGTGATAGTAGGCTCTACAAAAGTTCAAATTATTTGTCACACTTTGTCCAAAGACAAAGTGTGAGTGCCCTTGGTTTAACTTTTTTGAGATAATGAATAAGATATAGTTATTATTAAAGGTTATTTTTTTCAACACGAAAATCTTTTTTGGGCCCATTTTCAGTCTGGATTTTTATGATAACATCTTACATTATTTGAGACATAGTGCCCGTTTCTTGTCCTTTCTTGTGTCTTGTGAAACCAATGCAAATAGCCAAATTCATGTGGATTTGCACTGAGCTAGAATCGAACCTCCTGCGTAGAGATCGCGTTCACTACCTCTACACCTGTACTAACTTACTTAAAAAAACGTAAAACAATCTAAGCGTGTCTTTTGAATGTGTTTTGTTCACTAAAATTTTGAAGACTAAAAACCTGTGTCGAACTACTAGTTAGTCAGTTAGTTAGTCTAGTTTATTTGTTTAACATGTGTTTTTATAAAAAGTTGCCACAAGATTGTTTACCTTTACTTAAGTACCTAAACAAAATGGAGTATAGATGTAATATTTTGACATAAAGATTTTTCTAATAACTTTTTGACAACCCTAGTGTATGGTTATACATATCGTATATTAATCGGTAACTAATATTGACATTTATAACCATGACCTTCGTTTGCGGATTCGTCAAGTGTAATTCAGTTGTTTTGGTCACGTTTTCTTCACATATGCAAGTATTATGACATGACATATTATATTAAATAGTTATTTTATTCCTTTTATTATGTTAATTACATTTTACAATTACCGTAAAACGGGGTGAATAAGGATACAGGGGCGAAGGGATAAAATGGTCAGCTAAATGTAGAATTGTTTACTTTTCAGCGAAAGTTTGGACTAGAAGTAGTTCCAGCTGTTTACGGAAGTATTATAATTCTAATAAAAAATTAGGAAGCGTCATTAAAATATTTTTCTTTAATATTACCTATTATGACAGAACTTTTACGTTCACAGTTTAAATTAGTTAAATTGAAATACGACAAGGTCTAAATATTTGAAACGGGAAAGTACTCTTATATAAATCCACGCCTATATCCCCGAAGGTTTAGGCAGAGGTGCTAGCACCCACAATTCGCAAGTTTATATTTTAGGCCCCAATGTAATAGGTGGCGAGCCAATTGCCATTAACCGGGCACTTATAAACCTGCGATAAATACACACATAACTTCGAAAAGTATCGAAAAGTCATTGGTGTGTGCCATGGTAAAACCTGGGATCGAAGTCAAGACCTCGTCTCAGCAGTCCATTACCCATACCACTAGGCTACCGCGCTATTTATTATTTATTATCACTACATAGTATAAAACAAAGTCTCATTTTCTGTCCCTGTGTCCCTTTGTATGCATAAATCTTTTAAACTACTTAACGGATTTTGATGCGGTTTTTAATAGATAGAATGGTTAAAGAGGAAGGTTTATATGTATATAACTTCACGCTACGACCATTAAGTGCGGAGCAGGAATGAAAAATGTTGCAAAAACGGGATGACGCAGACGAAGTTGCGCGGGTCAGCTAGTTAAATATATATATAACTCTAAACCTAAAGGGCCTCTAAAGTCTTGTGTGCCTAGGACCCATGCCATAGGTTAAGACGGCTTACTGCCCGTTTTACTATTACAGCCAAGAACAGTAGCCAAGAATAATGCTAACTCCTAAAAGGTCATGGTTGAATACTTGAGATGTCTAAAAGATATGTGTGAAAAAGACAGCCGGTTCGATTCTCATCTGGAGGTTAGATTTCAATAGATTACAACTCGTAATCTTTACTGCTAAGCGTCACATCTCGCGACAATGCATTCATCAAATAATAATTACTTTTAGTAGCCTGTAAACACCGCGATTTATAATAAACAAAAAAAAATTAATGACCTCCTTCCCCTAATGTGGGAACCACGGTGTCCCCATCTAACCTGTGTAAGAATGTCTCTGTTCTTACAGGGGTAGCGGCACGAGTGTTATTCCTCTGGTGTTACACTCGCCCATAGGCCACGGTAACCACTTACTATCAGGTGGGCCGCGTGCTTGTCTGCGACCTAAGTTGTATAAAAAAAACCTTTGGGTATGGAGCGATGCACTGTAGCCACGGTCTGTTTCTGCTAGGGAACATTAAATTGAAAATCTAAATAAAACCCGACACAAAATACCTATACCTCAAAAAAATAATAATAATCAAACGTTATCGAGTCGGGGGACCTCTAACTGGTGAAGCACTGCCACGTGTTTCGAAACAATCTAAGGACTTAAGAAAAAATATGTAATCCACCATTTTGTGGCGACGGACATCTTGTACCGATTGTCATCAAACATAACTAAGAACACTTCCGACTAATTCACCGTGCAAACTTAAACAAAACTAGATCACAATCGGTTCATCCGTTCGGGAGCTACGATGCCACAGACACACACACAAACACGTGAAACTTATAATAGTTAAATCAGAGATATTCTTTTTGTGCTTAGAAACATTCGAATTCAAATTCAAAAATCATTCATTCATAAATAATATTATCTCGATTCAAACCGCGTTAAAACGAAAAAAAAATTAAAAAGATAACAAAAAAAGATGTATTATATATCCATTAATCATTTTCAACGCCATATAAACAGTTGCTTGACCGTAACAACAGCAAAAACACAACAATTACAGATATTATGAGAATAATTTGTTGTTATATAATAGAGGAACTATTTGGAGCAAGGTCGCATGCTTACGTTGTCAAAATATACGTAACATAGTATATGTAAACTGTGAGATAACTTTAACTGTGGGGTCTATGAGACCCCCGCAAGGTCTGTGGGGCATAAGTCAACCTCGTACCTCAATCAATTAAGTAATTTCTCACTCCATCGCAATCTGCAGTTGGACACAGGGCTTGTACAAACTCGTGCTAAAGGTAACCAAGGAGGTGTGAAGTGAAACAGCTGGTTGTAGCCGTAAAGGTTGATCGATTCATCTTATAAACTAGCCAAAACGCATTACCAACGGGATGTAATTTTTTTCTAACAACGCCATCTGTTGACGCAACTGGGTAACTAATTTTACTCATATAATAGGAATTAGTATTAATTATACAGGGCTCTCCCAATGTTGGATGGCTTTGGCCTTCTGCTCGTATTTTGTTTAAATCTTCAACCAGTTTTGAATAAAACATATTTACAACTTGGTATAACTGAGAGCCGAGAGGTAAAGATTACTTTATAGATTTAGAATACGGTCTACATTATGACGACCTCCGTGGCGTAGCGGTAGTGAACGCGGCTGCTATGCAGGAGGCGCGGGTTCGATTCCCGCTCAGTGCAAATATTTGTGTGCTTGAATACGAATATCTACATTGGTATGGGTGTTTATATGTATAATATGTATGTATTTACAAAAAAAATATCTTAGTATGTTTATCCGCATTCTAGAACCCATAACACAAGCTAGTTAAGCTATGCTTACCATGGGTCTCGGTGACGTTGCCGCGTTGTGTATAATTGTCCTAGAATATTTATTTAAAAAAAATCTTATTTTATCAGCAATTTTTAAATATACCCCAACCGTCAGTTACAAGAATACGTTATGCGTTCATTTTTGTGTATCACATGTCAACAAATTGAATGCATATTTGAATAATTGAATAATTTAAGATATCTCAAAGGTGGACAGCGACAACGCTAGTGAAATAATTATTTATAATTAACACATTAAGCAATATGGCCGCGGAACAATCCTTGCATGAAGGATATTATAACATAACATAAACTCACGCCTGTATCCCCGAAGGGGTAGGCAAAGGTGCTAGCACCCACATTTCGCCAGTTTATGTTTAGGTCCCAATGTAATAGGTGGCGAGCCTATTGCCATTAACCGGACACTTATAAACCTGCGATAAATATACACATAACTTCAAAAAGCATCGAAAAGTCATTAGTGTGTGCCATGGTGAACCTGGGATCGAACCCGAGACCTCGTCTCAGCAGTCCATTACCCATACCACTAAGCTACCGCGGTTGTTTATAAATATAGGAAACCATAGACATTAAAATATTCTATGTAGAAGGATTGGTCTATGTTCTTCAATGACGTCCATTTTCACGAAGTTATTTTTCATTATAACGAATTCATGAATAAACCATCTCACTGAGATCAAGGGTAGGTATTATTATTGACTAAAACGTGCTTAGACTACTGAATAATTTGAAGAAATACAGTATTAATGAAAGGATAAAGCCCTTCTTACATTAAGCAACTAGACTTTCTTTATACAATGGCCTGGACAAATAGAAATTTTAGTAAGCTACCTAATTAGGTAGTTAAACACAGCTCATCTTACAGTGCAGTCAAACTATTTAATAATCTTCCCTTAGACATAAGAAATGCTGTATATACGAAGGAGTTCGAAACCATACTTAAGGCATTTCTTGTTGAAAGGTGTTTCTACTCAGTTGATGAATTTATGAAGTGACAGGGTCTAGGTGTACATGCATGGACATTTATTAAATAAATATTGTAATTTATCGTTAATTTTTGACATTATGTATTGATCTGAGTGCTTGCATGGACATTTTATATTCTATTATTTAATTTGATCTGTATCTTGACATTTTGTAATATTGAATTTTTCTTGACTTGACATACTTACTTAATAATTCACTTTTTAATTTTGGTCAGTCTCAATGTTCATAAATTTAAGGATACTAAACTTAGACTAAGATTTCTATATTTTCAATACGATGTAACATTGTTCAGAAAATAAATAAATAAATAAATAAATAAATGAAATTAGGGTTTTGCCTATCAATAAGTTAAAAAAGTCTTTATCCGATTCCTTGCTATGTTATGCTATGAAATTAATTACGTGCTTAGCCGCACAAGCACTATCAATTAACGTCTTGGATAGTATCAGACAGCGTATCTGATGAATAAACTTTACAATAATATAGCTTATTTATACATCATGGACGACCTCTGTGGCGTGGCGGTAGCGAACGCGACTGCTACGCAGGAGGCGTGGGTTCGACTCTCGCTCAGTGCAAATATTTGTGTGCATGAAATATGAATATCTGCATTGGTCTAGGTGTTTCTATGTATGATATGTATGTGTAAAAAAAAGTTTCTAAGTATGTTTATCTGCATTCTAGAACCCATAACACAAGCTAGTTAGGCTATGCTAATCATGGGTCTTGGTGGGGTTGTGTAAATTGTCCAAGAATACCTATTTATTTATCAGAATAACACATAGTCTATAAATTGTATATCATCACGATACCATCCAAAAGAGCGGACCAATAATAATAAATCTCAATAGATCCTGTAGAATCCCATACATAGGCGCTAATATCGCTAACAAAGTCTAACTTGCGGACAAAGCCGCGGGCAACAGCTAGTATTTTATAAACGTTCTAAAGTATTGCGTCATGCTCGGGTTGTGACGTACGTGACCGATTTAATATGCCCTATATACGTGACGGGTAAAGCCGCGTGCATATCTAATACATTTTATTCTGAGACTGTTTTTATTATGAAGAAAAAAATATTCCATAAATAAGTCTATAGATATATAGACAGCCTCCGTGGCGTGGCAGTAGTGCACGCGACTGCTACGCACGGGGCGCGGGTTCGATCCCCTCTCAGTGCAAAAAGTTGTATGCATGAATATGGTTGTTTGCACTGGTCTGGTCGTGCCTCGGAGAGCACGTTAAGCCGTCGGTCCCGGTTAGTCGTTACGGGTAGTTGGAGCCCTCAAAAGTCCAACTAGTCTAACTTGGAACTTCGATATTGCCATGGACCATTGGTTGTGGAGGTCATATGGGAGTCACTTCACGGGAAATATCGAAGTTCAGCCGCATCACAATTAGACTGTAAAGCCGACCCTGCGTTGGAAAAAGGTTGAGAGAATGATGATGAAATAAGTCTATAGATACTACTATGGCGCAGCGGTAGTGTTTTTGACTACAAAATCAGAGCTCGTAGGTTCGATTACTTACCCCCCTTCCCCCCTTCCCCCCCCCCCCCCCCCGTGCGGAAATCTCCAGCGCGCCGAAATCAGCGAGGTTGGTTATGACGGACTCGAACAGACCACAACCGCACGGCCACCTTGGACCATCAGTTGCCGAGGGTAAGCCTCTGGCATATTCCACACGCCCCGGCTGACTCAGGACCAGCGAAGGTTCACTCAGTTGTAGGACTTCGCATCCACATCTTCCTCTGATAGCGAGGAGTGTGCATCTCGTGGCCGCCGCAGCCTGCTCCTGCTAGGGTGACAGATGGCTACACCTGTCACCCCCAGGCCTGCGCTCATCAGGACGAAGGTCATTCTAATATGTGCCTTCCTACACAGGACAACACATGCAGGGCTTGGAAGTCACCGGAAGGCATTCGGTGCAGAATATTCCATCAAGAACCGAGCGATTCGGTGAGTCTTTCCTCTGCCGCACCATTAAGTCTTGGAATTTCTAACCAGCGCACGTGTTTCCTTCTTCCTACAATCCCGGGTCCTTTAAGCGGTGCGTGAAAAAGCATCTGATGAGGCCGTCAAGCTGAGCGCCACCATTGTAACACTGTACGTGTTTGTAATGGAGACCCTCTTTCATAAGACTTTGCCTTCAGTTTACCATCATGCGAGGAGAAGTCAAATTGAGGTACCCATTGAAAAAAAATATACTTTTAAGATTTAGGACCGCTATACTGCACGTGGTTAATATAAATAGGTAAGTATATAATGGATCATATATAACAACATTCATTATACAATATTACCAATTGTATGCCTTATTGTATTGGTTCTGTGGTTTCCATCAGCGTCATCAATTGTTAGTAAAGGGGTTCTACGTAGAGGCATAACTTCTCTGACGGTTTTTAACTAACATAAAGTAATTGGACGTTTATGACTTATGACAGGTGATGAATCTATTCTATCCCATACAACAAAAAGATTGCGTCTTGTCTAGACCCCCTAGTTTTCACAACTCAGGGAATCCTAGTGTGAAGATCACTGTCATATATTTATACTAGCTGACCCGCGCGACTTCGTCTGCGTCACCCCGTTTTTGCAACATTTTTCATTCCTGCTTCGCACTTGTTAGTCGTAGCATGATGTTATATACATATAAACCTTCCTCTTTAACCATTCTATCTATTGAAACAAACCGCATCAAAATCCGTTGCGTAGTTCTAAAGATTTAAGCATACAAAGGGACAAGAAAAATAGGGACAGAAAACGCGACTTTATTTTATACTATGTAGTGATAGTGATAGTGATAGTGATGAAGCGTGTATACTGAATTATAATTAAGTTTAATGTTTAATATGCTAAGAACTTACACACAAGGACATCACCCCTTCGTGGGATGAAAGCGTTATACTCCAAGTTTAATTAATAATATCACAATAAAGTAACACACAATAAGCCGCGTTAGCCTAATGGTGTGGGTAATGGACTACTGAGACAAGATCTCGGGTTCGATCCCAGGTTTTACCAAGGCACACACTAATGACTTTTCGATGCTTTTCGAAGTTATGTGGGTATTTATCGCAGGTTTATAAGTGCCCGGTTAATGGCATTGGCTCGCCACCATAAACCGATCAATACCTAAACATAAACTCGCGAAATGTGGGTGCTAGCACCTCTGCCTACCCCTTCGGGGATATAGTTTATGTTATGTTAACACACAAGGGACAATAATAGTTGAAGTGACTCTTCAGTCTATGAGGCGACCGTCTGACGGGCGAGTGACGTCATTTTAAAGATGGCGGGCAGTGTGACTTTAATGAAGAAAGATTATTATACAAAAACTACACTTATAAATTCTCTATCCCTTATTCAGGAGCTGCGGAGAACATATTAAAACATAACATAACATAAACTCACGCCTATATCCTCGAAGAGGTTGGAAAAAAGGTGCTGGCACCCACATTTCGCCAGTTTATGTTTAGGTAAAGCATCTGATGAGGCCGTCAAGCTGAGCGCCACCATTGTAGCACGGAACGTGTTTGCAATGGTGACCCTCTTTCATGAGAATTTGCCTTTAGCTTAACATCAGGCGAGGTGAAGTCAAATTGACGTGCCATAGATAAAAAAAAGGTAGCAATGTAATAGGTGGCGAGCCTATTGCCATTAACCGGGCACTTATAAAACTGCGATATATGCACACATAACTTCGAAAAGCATCGAAAAGTCATGGTAAAACCTGGGATCGAACCCGAGACCTCTTCTCAGCAGTCCATTACCCATACCACTAGGCTACGGCGGTTTTAAAAAACTGTAAAAACGTAAATGGAAGGGACATAGTAAGCCTCCCCGAAGAGCGAAACCTATGCTCGGGCCCTCTCCGTGAGTAGAGGCGCTGCCGAGAAACAAATTAGATACTACACAACGATGGCAAATCAAAAATGGCGTCGATTCGAAAGGTTCTCGCTCGCTGCCTTAGTACCCAGTACTTCAGCCGGACTTTGAATATGTAATCAACAGTCCGGGACATTACCGCACACCTGTCTCTTATAAACCTCATCGTTTAATCAGCGAATAAAATCACATCTCGAAATCATTCTTCGAATCTCAACAATGTGAAATTACTTTATATCTCTCTAGGAAATCATTTAAACAAATCCGGGAACATCTATACTATTATTTTACTAACTCATGTTTTGGTTGACAGCTATCTACTAAACCATCTGTAATTTTTAGGGTTCCTTACGCAAGCGGTATAAACGTAACCCTATTACTAAGACTTAGCTGTCCGTCTGTCTGTATGTTATCATCCTAAACAGCTGAACCTTTCACTGCACAATTATTTATGGGAGATGTTTTTTCATGGCCCGCTTGACGCACCCCAGACTGTAGGATGAAGGAAAAACTATCAGCAATAATAAAAACAAAAGAAAATAGATATACCTACATACAAGGGGACTTCCATTCATAATACGGAACTTTATGTGCGGGTGTCCGTTTCTCACTTCACCATTTTTTGGACCCGAGACTGTAGGATGAAACCGTTACGATCAACAATAATAAAAATAAAATTAAATAGATATACAAGGGGACTTTTATATATGATACGGAACATTACATGCGCGTGTCCGTTTCACACTTGACCAATTTTTTATAGTAATATCTTTTTTACTTCGTTTTTGGTCGATGGTCAAGGCCAATTTCAATGAAATACATTCAATCGTGTGTTGATGCCTCTGTGAAATGACGGTAGTGTATTCGACTTTTTTAAAGGGGATGCGGATTCCCCGATAAATGCAAAGGTCATTGATCTGGGAATATCGGTGCCTCAGAGAGCACAATACAATACTTCCTTCTGCAAGCAAGTAATGTTCAAAAAGTAGGCGGCAAAGACTCCTTTTTTATTTTATCGTGCGCAAAATCGCCACGGATACCACCTCCGCCAAAACCGGTTTTCTTTTTATACCACTTAGGTTGCAGACAAGCGCACGGCCCACCTGATGGAAAGCGGTCACCGTGGCTTATGGACGTTTGCAACACCAGAAGCGTCACACACGTGCTGCCTACCCTGTAGAAACCTTCTAATACCCTTCTTGAAGAACCCCATATTGTAGTCGCTTGGGAAAACCACGGCGGGAAGCTCATTCCACAGCTTGAGCGTGCGCGGGATGAAACTCCTTTCATACCGCACAGTACGCACCGTTTCCGGTCGTAGTGTGTGAGGATGAACTCCCTCCCTATAGCGAGCTCTCTATGATGATAGAAAGTAGGTGTGGGCATCATGTCAAACCGGGGGAGATGATTGACTAAAACGCACACCGTCCATGGGTCCTAGATTGCCGGAGGTGAGATTATACAAGACATATCTCTCGCACCCCGGTAGACCCGGGGACATCTCTTTTGAGATGACCTTCTTCCCCCAATCTAGCCCCTGGGTATGGGGTGGCACTTTGCACCGTCGCTATGGCCTGTTTCTGCTAGGGTGATAGGCGGCTCCACCCGTAACCGAAGAAGACTCCGGGCTCGTACAGTCCGCAATGAGCGGAGACGACTCGGGCGTTGCAAAATGACCTCCATCTTCCATAATTTTGAACTTGGGGGTGCGGATGTCCACCTGCCATATTCAGGGGCTCAATGGCCTGCTTCTGCTTGAGTGACAAACGGCTCCACCCGTCACTCTCAGGCCCGCGTTCATGGGGGACATCCGAGTCGCCTCCGCTCAGCGCGGGCTGTGCGTTTCTAGAGTCTTCTCCTAACCCGTTCCGTCGTTTCCTTCTCGAGCTTTACTTGCTCGCAGAAGGAGGCTGCTGCCGCCATCGCCCTGACATTGTACCATTGCCTTGAGGAAGCAACCGCGGCTAACACTTTGATAATAATGAGATAAGACGCATGCTGTTGCACGCGTGTCACGCCTCACGCATGCGTGCACGCCCACGTCGTGCAAATTATTAAAAATTTGCACGACTTTTCGCGAATTATCTGCACGAAACAGGTGCTGCACACGCACGACGCACCGGACGTCCTTAAGGGTTTCATTTATTAACCTTAGTGGTTAAGGACTCGATGTTACGATTGAAAGGTCCCGGGTACGAATCCTGGCCATTACTCTACCGGCGTAAACATAACCCAACGAGCTTAGTTGGAGAAGTGGTTAGAAGTATATTGTTGCTAATATTTTTTAAAAACACAGCCCCTGTGGCGTGGCGGCAGTGAACGCGACTGCTACGCAGTAGGCTCGGGTTCGATCCCAGCTCAGTGCAAATATTTTTGTGCACCAATTTACACTGTTCAGGTCGTGCCTCGGGGAGCACGTTAAGCCGTCGGTCCCGATTGCCATATAAACATCTATGGCAGTCGTTACTGGTAGTTGGAGCCCTCAAAAGTCCATCCAGTCTTATACAGAACTTCGATATCGCCAATTTCATTGTGGAGATCCAATGGCAGTCGCTTCACAGAAAATATCGAAGTTCAGCCGCATCTTAGTTAGACTAGAAGGCTTCTACCGCATCCTACCTTCAGTTTACGTACTCATTTCCAGGCTTGTTTTTCATCCAAATAATCCTGGATTTTATAGTAGTCTTTTAGGCAATAACTTTCTTTTAATATTTTTTTTCGGACCCCTTGACCATAACGTTTGTTATTCCAAAGCAACGCGTGAAAAAGTATCTGATGAGGCGATAAGCTGACTGCCATTGTAACACTTTACGTGTTTGTAATGGGGTCACCATTCCTCTTTCCTGCCATCCATAACGCGAGGTGATGTCAATGATGTGCAATAGATAAAAAACAGCACAAATTCATAACTTCCAATGAGATTGAAGAAGTTTTGCACTGTTTAAGAGCCTCTGTAAAAGTATTATTATAATATTTTACTTAGATTATTATCAATAATATTGTAACTCACTTTTTTGTTATCTGTACTGACCTACGAACTAAGAAGTCATCCATAACACGCCGCGACAAATGACCTATTATTCTTAGTTTTTGTCTACATTAGTCCAAAACTATATCTTTAATTAGGATTAATTACGGCTTTTTTGCTGACTGTCCTTGGTGGTTATTGGCTTGTGATGGATAACGGATTTTATGGTTTACCGGTTGAATGGTGGCTTGTCATCATGTGCAATTTGGGTGGTTATAATAATGGAAAGAAAGAAAGAAAAAATATTTACCCTCACCCAACATTAAATACATACATTTCATACCAGCTCTTCCAATTAATTCCACCCTCTCCTTTCCTACACAGGACAACACGTGCAGGGCATAGTGATGTCACCCGCATACGGTGCAGAATATTCCATCAAGAACCAGGCAGTTCGGTGAGTCTTTCCTCTGCCGCACCATTAAGTCCTGGAACTCCTTACCGGCGTACGTGTTTCCTTCTTCCTAAAGTCCCGGGTCCTTTAAACGGGGCGTGAAAAAGCATCTGATGAGGCCGTCAAGCTGAGCGCCACCATTGTAACACTGAACGTGTTTGTAATGGTGACCCTCTTTCATGAGACTTTGCCTTCAGCTTAACATCAGGCGAGGAGAAGTCAAATTGACGTTTTGTGTCTGGTATTTATATAGACTAGCTGACCCGCACACAACTTCGTCTACGTCACCCCATTTTTGCAACATTTTTCTCTTCTGCTCCGCACCAGTTGGTTGTAGCATAATGCCTTGCTTCCTTGCTCTTCAATCACACTATCTATTAAAAAAAACCACATCAAAACCCGCGTAGTTTTAAAGATTTAAGCATACATAGGGATATAGGGACAGAGCAAGCGATTTTGTTTTATACTATGTAGTAATACGCCATGGTAAGCACTGACCATCAGTGGGCTGTGTGTTTGTCTAAGATTATCTGGTTTCAATTAAATATGGCTGAATGGTTGAATACAATCTATAATACAATACACTGTTTGAATAACAGACACACCATTATGGTCATGATATGTTTTGAAGACTGCGCTTGACCGTGTTAACTAAATTTATAGTTGCCGGCATATATTTTGACTTCAAATCTTAAGAGATACTAGCTTATTATAAAATCCAGGATTATTTGGATGTCGCACGATATCTTTCGACGCGGCGTGTCTCCTAGCCGGATCGATATCAGGGATCCAGGATGCGAGAGCCCTTTCGGTGCTATATCGTGTTAGCTTGTATCGGGTAGGTGAGCCCATAGAGTAGAGTAATACATAGGAAAGGTGAGCCTCAATGTACAGGTCACATAAATACTCTTTGATATTCTCTATTGACATTGTGTTATCTATGGTATATTTTTACGCGCCAAAAACACACGATCTGACAGTTCGGACACCAACACGCACTTGGTTATCTTTTCGTGTTAAGTGAATTTATTATTATAAAATTGAAATTAATGCATAGAAGGATTAAATATATTACCGTAATAATAGTTGTATAAGAGGATTGAATATGATATATAAGGATTCATTGTCTAAGCATGTAAGTAGCGATTCTGTAATGTGTAGTTGTGTGTATTTCTTGGGAAAGGAAATGGAATAAATGCATTCGTTTGTGATTATGATGGAAGAATTCTTATTGATTAAACCCTTTCCTGAAGTGTGACCAACAATCGGTACCGAAACGAGGCGCGGGAGCGGGGACATGAACCCGTCTCACGGTAGCCTCTCGCACCGACTGACGCATGTGATCACTGAGCACGGGTGCTTCGGGGATGACCTGCATCGGATCCAGAAGGAGCCAAATTCCGAGTGCCATCACTGAGACGCGAGCGAGGACTCGGGGCTGCACACGCTGACCGGGTGCCCGGCGTGAGAGACGCCGAGGCGGGTCCTAGTGGCGGCCCTAGGAGTGGGAGTTCTCTGGCTCGCCACCTTGCTCACGGCGAGATGGTACGATGCGCGAGGACTTGGGCTGCCGTCGGCACCCTCTGTGAGCAAGTAATGCTCGAGAAGGAGTCGACGGCACGGGTTCGGAGAAGACCTTGAGCTCGTGCGGCCCGCGAGGAGCGAAGGCGACTCTGACGTCGGAGGTCGCAGAATGACCTCTGTCCTCAGCGCGGGCCTGGGGGTGACGGGTGGCCACCTGTCCCTTAGCAGAAGCAGGCCGAATGCGCCTCCCCACATTCGAGGGTTAGACTGGGACACCGTGGTCCCTACACCTAAAGGGTGTCATCTCGAAAGAGAGGGCCCGGGCTGTGCCGGGGTGCGAGGGATATGTTGTCTACTATCTCACCTCCGGCAACTAAAGACCCAAGAGCGTGCGTTTTAGTCGGTTCGAGTCCGACATAACCTCCCCAACCGATTCTGGCGGTGGGTATCCGTGGGTATTTCGCACTATGAAAATAAAGGTACTTGTTTGTGCCTGGCATTACGCTGAACTGGCTCCTTTTTTCCTTTTGCAGCACAGATGTGCACGACGTCTTTTGTATATTTTTTTTTAATTTTCATGTAGTTATTTGTGCTGTGAAAGGCTAAATAAAGTATATTTTCTTTTCTTTTCTTTTCTAAAGGATTATTTCGATAATAAACAAGCCTAGAAATGAGCTGTTCACTCAACTTGTTACTCAAACTCATAAAATTAGATATACGATTTGGTGTGACCAGACGGAAAAAGTCATTCAATAGTAATATTATTTACTAATTAAATACTTAAAAGGCACTATCATTGACACGAAATTACCACACCAAAATGAATATATCAAGTTATAATTTATTTTAGGGTGTTGATCAACTATATCGTACCTCTGTAAGTAATTATGAACGATTAATTCTTAGTTTCGCTATTGATAAGGCCGAGTGTCACAATTAACAATTTGTGTAAGTTTAAAAAACTAAAGTAGTCTGATACTCTCCAAGACGTTAATTGGTAGTGCTTGTGCGGCTAAGCACGTAATTAATTTCCCTGCGATTTACACCGCATAGCAAAGAATCGGGTCGAAAAATGTTTTCCAAATTTATTTAGCTGCAACATTTTCGGTTAGTTTTATTTAAGCATGTCAATTGTTTCACGAATTTCTTCGTCAATATTTGTGTGATATAGGTTCTATACCTACTTAGCCTGGGTTGCACCATCTTACTTTAACATTAACAGTGTAGTTAAAGTACCGGTCAGGTATAAAACAGGTTATACCATATGAAAATAGTTAAAATGGCGTCATAACTTGACGCTCACTGTAACCGGCCACGCTCGGCGGTTACTGTTAACGTCAAATTCTATCAAAAAGATGACTTTAACCGAGCTACTAAATACTCTGGTGCAACACATTTTGCAGAAACCATAATCAATGTTACTGTTAATGTTAAATTTGAAGTAAACGCTTCCTTTAACAGGTAGTTGGTGCAACTAAGGCTAAGTTTGCATTACATCATAGTGGGCAAACACCTTTATCATTTAAAACCTTTAGCTTTATCAATGCCTTAAGCGTATAATTTTATTTACAGATCGAATCAATGTGTTTACCAAGTTCACGGTCAAACTTCAACACTAACTATTTGATAATGACCTCCTTAATATGATTTAATAGAGATAGTTGCCTTTCCTTCATTGATTACGTAACGTATAACTACCAGCATATATCTTGACCTCTTGAATATGATTTATTTCTACCACATAGGTGGCAGACAAGTACACAACCTTGATGGAAAATGGTTACCGTGGCCTATGGACGTTTGCAATACTGGGAGTATTACACCCGTTGTTGATAATAGGAGGGGGAAGAGTGAAGGTTAAGAGAGTCTCTGTGCTGTCAGTGCAGAAGACAAAGAAGAATTTTTCGGTCTTCCCACTGTCAACACAAAACCTCTCCAGTGAGCTCTGGCTACTAATCATCATTCTCTAAGCCTATTCCCAACTCAGTTGGGGTCGGCTTTCTAGTCTAACTAAGATGCGGCTGAACTTCGATATTTTCCGGGAAGCGACTGCCATCAGACCTCCACAAATTGGCGATATCGAAGTTCTGTAGTTAGGCTAGTCGGACTTTTGAAGACTCCAACTACCTGTAACGACTGCCATAGATGTTCGTATGGAACAACGGTTTAACGTGCTCTCCGAAGCACGACCTGACTAGTGAAAATAGCCATATTCAAATATACAAATATTTGCACTGAACGGTGATCGAACCCGCGCCACCTGCGTAGCAGTCGCGTTTACTACCACCACGCCACGGAGGCTGTCTCTATCTGCCTCTGGCTACTAATCAGAAAAAATAAAAGATTTATATAGGTAGATAACTCTGTGGTACATTAACTATATTTTAAAATTTAGATCAGAAAAAGTGAAGCGATAGCCTAGTGGTATGGGTAATGGACTGCTGAGACAAGGTCTTGGGTACGATTCCAGGTTTTACCATGGCACACACCAATGACTTTTCGATGCTTTTCGAAGTTATGTGTGTATTTATCGCAGGTTTATAAGTGCCCGGTTAATGGCTATATACTCGCTCGCCACCTATTACATTGGGACTTAAACATAAACTGGCGAAATGTGGGAGCTAGCAACTCTGCCTACCGGGGATATAGGCGTGAGTTTATAAGTTTATATTATATATTATTTGAAATGAACAATCAGCATTCTTAATGCTTTCGATAATTTTTAGTACATAATTACGAGTATATTTAACCCAACTTTTGACCGCCAAAATACTTTTTAAATAATTGCATTCTTTACGTCAACTTAATTATCTTATTAAATATTTTGAACTTATTTTGGTGTACACAAAAATTGTTGTAAATTACGAGACAGCGAAATATGCAGTCGGCTTTGGGTAAAGTGGTTACCACTGAAATACACTGAGTAAGTTGTATCATACGGAAATATGTAATTACCAAATTAGTAAGTTAATTTTCTTATTTATTTATTAACTAGCTGACCCGCACAACTTTTTCTGCGTCTGCGGGTAGGCTGAGGTGTATTAAACACACACATTTCGCTAACTATGATTTTCGGTCGCACGTAATAGGGAGGGAGCAAGCCTATTACCGCCAATCGGGCACTTTATAAAAAAAAGGGTAAGTATGCCGAAAATGAAAATGTTGCTAAATAAATTTGGAAAACCAATTTGACACGTTTCAGTGTAAATTGCAAGGAAATTTATTACGTGCTTAGCCGCACCAGCACTACCAATTAATCTCTTCGATAGTATCAGACATTTATATTAGACAGATATAATATATAATATACGTTTCTACAATTCACAATTTATTAATAAATGCACAAAATAAATAGCACCACAAAATAAATCGCAAAATAAAATAATGTATTAAAATTTACTTACCAAAAATTCTCGTAAATTGCAGACAGTATTATGAATAATAATTATATTGGAAAATACACATAACACAATAAAATAAAATAAAAGATAAATAAATAAAAATGTTAAAGTAAAATAATAGTAACTAAATCAATTTTATAATAATATAAATTATTAAAAGAATCAATTTCATTTATTTTTTTACTTTATTTTACGTCCTAATTTTTTATTTAATTGTGTATCTATAAATACCTAAATTAATCATTAAAAAATTAAAACTAACACGATAATTAGAACCAACCAAAAAGATTTCGTTTATTCAGTTTAGGCACACTGTGAATGTCATAATTTTACAAAAATATTTTTCAAAAATAAAAACGTCAAATTAACAAAATAGTATCAGTCCGACGCGAGTACGTAGGTACATTTAATTGTAAATTAAATAGCATTATCATCGAGGAATACGGAAACACATGCATTGATAAAAAAATATGATAATTCATAATTAATTTTCGCGACCATTTCGACCATTTAACGTAAAATAAATGCAATTATTTTTAATTTCTTTGTTTAAGCACGCAATTGTTACGTCAGAAACATTGAGTAGGGGTATAGGAACTGTAGCAAATACAAAGCTTATGTAATTTGAGCTCGTAATTATTATAATGTTGTACGATGTAGGGGTCAAGTTTAATTGGTTGGTAGAATTGGTTAAAGCCTTCAATGGTTCGTGAGGCTTGTGTTGTAGTTGGTGAAGATATAAAATATATTATAGGTGACATGTAATTTAATATTATTTATTATATTTTGAGACGTTGTTTAAATTTATTATTTTATTGTTTATTTGTAATGATTTGTACCTATATATTTTGTGATCAGAGGGTAAAACTCAACTGGACAGGCTTGCCTAGTGTGGGGCCGACGGGAAAATCATTTAAAATATGAAATTCTTGTTCCTGATAATAAATTACTTTTATTATTAATAATAATTTATTCGTATTTGTTGACAGCAGGCGGTGCCCTTTGGTAAACCAAATCGAAATTAATAACTCCTCCCGTCTGCTATTTTAACTTGTTATAAACTTTTAGCAGCATTTTCATTTTTTGTTATTTGTAATGTAGTTTAGTTAAATTGTTGTGTGTAGTTAATAGTAATGATTAGTTAAGTAATTGGATGCAAAAAATTACTCTTATTTACTTATACATTTTACTATTTTATCCAAGAATGGAAAAGTAAAAAGGAGATAGACTCTCTCAATACCGAAAGTTTACCGGCTGCAGGTGAGGCAAACTTATTCCCGAAAGATACATGGTCTTTGGGGAATAATGGTCTCTTTAAACACTCTCTATATGTTTTAATTAAACTTTTACAGCAATTATTATGCTAATAGTTTCAATTCAAATCACCCCAAGACATAGGAGGAACTTCGTGGTCCAGCGACTAAAGCATTTCCCTGTAAGGGAAATAGCGCGGGTTTGAGTCCTGTCAAACCATCCATTTTACCGATCTAAATGTGACTCCATAATCCTTTTAATTATGTCTTGTAGAATAGTAAGGTTGACCTCGAACCCTCGACCTTGGAGACTTCAAATAATAATAAATAATAAAAAATAAATATTTTAGGATAATCTACACAACGCCACCTAGACCCATGGTAAGTATAGTTTAACTAGCTTGTGTTATGAGTTCTAGAAATATTATTTTTGTATATATTATGTACATAATATTATACATAGAAACACCCAGAGCAATGCAAATATTAAGCAGAAATCGAACCCACGCAAATGAGTCTGGTAAGATTGAGTTGAACCTTTATTCGTCGGAACCCTTATTAATCTTAGACCCTTTTTATATTATATCTCACAGTGTCCACGACTTTAACTGCAGTATATAAGGTACAAGGCTAGTGCGGCTCAGTCAGTGCGGGTGAGCGCGTAGAGTCGGCAGCAAGTAATTGTTACATTGTAATAGTACTTGTGTCGTGTTGTGTTGTGCTTCAGTTTTCTTACGAGTTTTACGAGTTTGACTTACGGGTTTTACGAGTTTAACGGGTTTGAAATTTCCGTGAATAGGAAGCAAAGGTATGTTTATTTTTTTGGTGAATTTAGTATTTTTTTTTAGATTATAATGTCTAATTATTTTAATTTAATTTAATTATTAAATATAAAAAAAATGTTTGACTGATATCGATAATATAAATTACTTATATATTTTAAAAATTAAAAAAAAAAAATATTAAAAATTATTAATAAAGAAGTCATTAAAAAAAATCGTGAACGTAATAATAAGAAATAACAAAATATAAAATATAATCTTACATACTACAATAATATAAAAATATTCTCATTTATTGAACTCATAAAAACACCGATAAATATAAAAAATATAACACGATGATTGATGAAATTAATCCTACTAATCAAATCAATTCTTTTTATTAACATATAACTCATAAATAGGTACTATACCTAGCTCATAATTATTACAGCTCATAATACTGTTATAACTCATTACCGTTATATTGTATCCTAATAGAAATATAAAATAAATAACAAATATAACATAACATAAAATATAAAATATTCAAGGGCATCCAACACAATTCCAACTAGACCCATGGTAAGCATAACTTAACTAGCTTGTGTTATGGGTTTTAGAATTTGTATCTACGCAGATAGATTTGTTAAATTGTAAATACATACACATTATACATAAAACACCCAGTTATAAATAAAATACGTGCCATATAAATAGGTATTTGCGCTGAGCAGAAATCGAACCCGCGCCTTCGTAGCAGCCGTACCTACAGCATATTATTGTAAGTAGTCTTAGCATGAAATACTATCGAATTCGTAATGTAAAGGTTTCGAAAGAACGGAGCATTGTGATTGGCAGTCTGCCTCTTGTGAACATGTGTGCGTGTGTAGCCCGCCAATCGCAATGCTCCGTTCTGTCGATACCTTTACATTACGAATTCGATAGTGTTTCATGCTAAGGCTACTGAGCTGGCTTTTAGGCTAAACTTCGATATTTTACGTGTAGCGACTACCACCGTACCTCCAAAACGATTATTAAAATTAGCGATATCGAAGTTCTGTAGTTAGGTTAGTCGGAATTTTGAGGGTTCCAACTACACGTAACGACTGACATAGATGTTTGTATGGCAACCGGGACCGACGGCTTAACGTGCTCTCCGAGACACGACCAGGACCAGTGCAAATAGCCATTTAGTGCTTGAACCCGCGGCCTCCTGCGTAGCAGCCGCGTTCACTACCGCCACGCCACAGCGGCATAATATTGTAATTGTATGTAATATTGAATAAACACCTAGTGGTATGGGTAATGGACTGCTAAGACGAGGTCTCGGGCTCGATCCCAGGCCTTACCATGGCACACACCAATGAGTTTTCGATGCTTTTCGAAGTTATGTGTGTATTTATCGCAGGTTTATAAGAGCCCGGTTAATGGCAATAGGCTCGCCACCTATTACGTGGGACCGAAAATCATCGAATCGAAATGTGGGTGTTTAAACCGTGGGTGAGTGGTGGATACCCTCACTCCATCAGAGTAACATAACATAAACTCACGCCTTTATCCCCGAAGGGGTAGGCAGAGGTGCTAGAACCCACATTTCGCCAGTTTTTGCTTAGGTCCCAATATAATAGATGGCGAGCCTATTGCCATTAACCGGGCACTTACAAACCTGCGATAAATACACACATAACTTCGAAAAGCATCGAAAAGTCATTGGTGTGTGCCATGGTAAACCTGGGATCGAACTCGAGACCTCGTCTCAGCAGTTCATTACCCATACCAAAAGGTTACAGCGCTAATTATTTTATTTATTTATTTTAATTGCCTCATCAGCCACAAGTACTCTAAAGCTTCACAATAGGTAACATAAACAGGCTTAATATTAGTGTCTTATTTTAAAGACAAGCCCAACATGAGTGAAGACATGCCATTAGTTTCTTCTTCTACACAATTCAAACAACCTAAGTAATCAGATACACTAACACCATCGAGAGTGTATAACGCGAGTTAAACGGTTTAAAAAAAATTCAAAAAAAAAAATTTCTTTGCCGTAATTTTTTTAGTGCCAATATGTTGTGTACCATGAGTACTACCAGGGGCCTTCGGCTCCAGGAGCGTTCCCCTTACACCCTGTATATGTCCACTTCTCTTCATCTGTAGATATGATTAAGTTGTAGCCTTCTCGACCAAGTATTCTCAACATTTTGCACTTTTTGACAGCCGGTAATTTTTGACAAGTTGATAGGTTTATAGAAACATTTCGCGGTTCGTATACTCTGTCACTTTCTCACTCCTAGGTTTTGTGTAAAGATATGTATGTCAAGCACACTTTGGTCTTCTAAAACTTGTCATCATATACTCGTACATTTACAGAACAGAAACCCACATTTCGCCAGTTTATGTTTAGGTCCCAATGTAATAGGTGGCGAGCCTTATGCCATTAACCGGGCACTTATAAACCTGCGATAAATACACACATAACTTCGAAAGGCATCGAAGTCATTGGTGTGTGCCATGGTAAAACCTGGGATCGAACCCAAGACCTCGTCTCAACAGTCCATTACCCATACCACTAGGCTACCGCGGAACATATTGATTGATTTAGTTGTTAATTAATTTAATATATAAAAATAATTTGATGGTCATGAGACTTGTACAATAAGCATCAGAGGTCAATTTGACTGGTCAAATATTAAGTTAATAATATTTGCATTATTAATAATTATGATTCCAACAGTTTCAAATAGGTACTTAGGAATAATTAAATTGAAGAACTTCATTCAGTTATTGTCATAATAACTGTAAATATTGAAAGGAAATTTAATTTTATTTTAATAGGTCATAGATACAATATTTATAATTTTCTTTTAATAAACAACTATTATTTAGAATTTAAATAGCCAAAGAAGAATCAAAGAATCAATTTCGTTTATTCAGTTTAGGCACTTAAAGAGCACTTATGAATGTCAAAGTTTTACAATTACAGCTGTTAAAAATATTATAATTTATAATGAAAATGATTATTTCGCTGGTTCGGTAGTTAGATCTACTGAGAAGAGACCAGCAAGAAACTCAGGTAGATTATCGTTATCCTTTATTTTATTTATAATATATAGTTTTGTTTATTTATAATAAATAGGTGCAAGAGCAAGAGATTAGTATGACCATGCATTTTTATCATCAAGATATTCGTCTACTTTTTTTCATCAAACATCTTTTCACTTCCATTTTAAACTAATTATGTGGCAGGTTAGCTAAATCCTGAGGAATTTTATTAAGTATATATTTTTATACATTTGCCCACAAACGAATTACTGACTTTATGAAGCCTTAGTTTTGATATCGCAAGTTTATTTTCATTTCTCGTAGGTATTAAAATTGGAATTCATCAATGGAATAAAACAATCTGTCCCATAGTGAAATATAAAGTTTTTTTTAACTAACTCACACATTATGACATACCTAACGCGTACTTATTTCCCAATGTAATAGGTGGCGAGCCTATTGCCATTACCCGGGCCCTTATAAACCTGCGATAAATACACACATAACTTCGAAAAGCATCGAAAAGTCATTGATGAGTGCCATGGTAAATAATAATACCTAATAATAAATGTCTTTATTGTACACCAATATGAAAAAAATACAGGACAAGTACAAAGTAACCATGGTAAATACAATTGGCGGTAAACGTGGGATCGAACTCGAGACCTCGTCTCAGCAGTCCATTACCCATACCACTAGGCTACAGCGGCTTCTGTAAGCAATACTGTTTCTATACAGTTGTATGTTAAAGCACGGACATTACTTAATAGTGTGCTATTTAAAAAATATTAAAAATAATGTACATTCCAATCTATATAATTTTATTTACTAGCTGTTTCCCGCGAGTGCGTCCGCCATTGCAAACTCGGGATAATAGAGCAAGGTATTTTCGGAATTTTTCCACAAATAGTCTTGACCCCAACTCATATTAAGTTATTTCATCATTTTTTGATTATTTTCGTATACTTTTTAAATTCTTATATTATAAAGAGGAAGGCCCTATTCGCGTGACTGATTTTAAACTGTAGTGTATTTGATTTATTTATAAGATTGACTGACCCGCAACTTCGTCTGCGTCACCCCGTTTTTGCTACATTTTTCATTCCGTTTCCGCACCTGTTGGTCGTAGCATGATGTTATATACATATAAACCTTCCTCTTTAACCATTCTATCTATTTAAGAAACCTCATCAAAATCTGTTGCGTAGTTTTAAAGATTTAAGCATACAAAGGGACATAAGGACAAGAAAAATAGGGACAGAGAACGCGACTTTGTTTTATACTATGTAGTGATTAGATACTGCAGACCCGGGACGTATGTAAGTATAAAATAACTTAACTATCATAGTAATCTATATAAATACTTCGGTGTGGTTTCATTTGCACCAAACTGATATTTTCTGCTTGTACCATCAATGGTGCAAATGAAATTGATATGTTCTGTTTGCACCATCAATGGTGCAAGCGATGTGTGTCAGACACGATTAAGTTTTCTTATATTACATAACATAACATAAACTCACGCCTATATCCTCGAAGAAGAGGTGCTAGCACTCACATTTCACCAGTTTATGTTTAGATCTCAATTTAACAGGTGGCGACCCTACCGAGCACTTATAAACCTGCTATAAATACACACATAACTTCGAAAGGCATCGCAGTCATTGGTGTGTGCCATGGCAAACCTGAGATCGAACGCGAGACCTCGGCTCAGCAGTCCATTACCCATACCACTAGGCTACCGCGGTCTAATTTATAATTATACAAAATACTTGAAATCGCAAGATTTGAATTCAATTAAAATTTCTCACGAGGGAAATTTTCCCACAGATTTGGCAGAATGATTGTGTCGCCGCGGTAACCGCTTTCCACGGTAGCTGTACGCTTGTTTGCCACCTAAGTGGTATAAAAAATAATTAAAATGTATGTACATGTCTTGTACATACACAGCGCGACAGTATTTATTTATAATTCAATTTAATCGCTAAATAACTTCATATCGATTCATGAAAAAAAAAATATTAAAAAAAATATCATAACAACTTATGAATAAAACTTGTGCCTCCAATCAAAATTGACGTTTAATACCTTACGATAAAGTTTAAAATTCATTCCATCAATCAACAAATAAAGTGTTGTCCGAACATTTTAATAAATGCATGTCAAAAACTATGATAGAGCCTTATTCAATGGAGTTAAGGTTGAAGTTAGATTGTCTCAACGTAGTTTATAAGTTTGTTCTCACAGCATTGACCTCATTCGGTACTCATGACCAAGTTTAGTACTTAAACAATGATTGCTCCCAAGATTCATAAAAAATGGATATGGCACAAATGTGTTTAATGTGTGCGTGTGTGTTTAAATTATGCTTATGTTATATATGTGGAAGTCTGTTTGTTTATTGGTTAAATTACCGTTTTCTTTTTATCGTGCACAAAATCCCCACGGATACCACCTCCACCAAAACCGATGGTGGTGATTATGTCGGACTCGAACCGACCAAAACGCACGTCGTCCATGGGTCCTTGATTACCGGAGGTGAGATTATACAAGACATATCTCTCGCACCCCGGCAGACCCGGGGACATCTCTGTTGAGATGACCCTCTTCCCCCAATGTGGGGACCATGGTGTCCCCATCTACCATGGTGTCCCCATCTTGGTTAAATTACCCGGGTTTGTAGAAAAATAGAACCATGTAATGGTACAGAATTACTCTTTTTTTCCTAACAAAACCCTGCTCATCTCTCGTCGTCATCTCGTCTCGGGATGTTTTAAGACCTTACCAACGATTTCCAAAGTCGTGTCCGCCTACTGCTATAATATATCATGATTGAGGGAAGAGGTTCAAACATAGGCTTTAATTTCAAGGTTGGGTGGTCAAATGGCATTCTCTACCATAAAAACTATACAGGGTGTGAGGGGAACGCTGAAGGCCCCAGGTAGTACTCATGGTACACAACATATTGGCATGAAAAAAAATTACGGCAAAGCAAATTGTTTACTCTACATCATATCAGTAAAGCTAAATAAATCGAAAATTTCATAAAAAAACCTCACTGCAAAAAAGAACAAGTAGCGCCATCTTGCGAGGTCATGTTTATTCATGAAATTTTTATTTCATTCAGCTATACACAATCGAGAGTGAATAAAGCAAATTAAACGGTTTAAAAAAAATTAAAAAAAAAAATTGCTTTGCCGTCATTTTTTGTTCCAATATGTTGTGTACCATGAGTACTACCAGGGGCCTTCGGCTTTGGGAGCGTTCCCCTTACACCCTGTATATATTGAATCAAAAGGAGAAGAACTAGAAAGATCCCGAGCATCTAGGCAAAAAGCAAATGCAAATGGGGACAACGACCCATGATAACGACTTTGCCCGACCCTGAAATTCAATGTTACACCACCATTTTTTGTAAACTTAATTACTATGAGCTACATAATTTAGTAACATTATATAGTAAAATAAAAATAATTAAAGAAAAAACAATAAAACAGAGTAAGTATTCTCAGCAGCACAAAATAATTAGGTACATGAATTTTAATTAACTAATTATTATAATAACCTCAGCGCATTGGTCACATACATCTGTCTAATAAATATTTGTTGCCGTTTACACATACTGCTTGGACAATTTGAAACTAAAATTGTATAAATTGATGCCTGTACAGGTACACAACTACCAGTCTTATGCCGCGTCTATATTTATGTAACATTTTACCGTGACAGTGTCAGAAGTGCGTGTCCGTCGCGTATTCAGCTGCGTGATAGCTGAGCTTGAATGAAACCATCGAGCGACTGGTGGCCGTGTCAGCACAACTTTAGTTTGTGTGCCCATGTGCCACAAGTTGTTACGTCCACACTCAACGTCTTGATGTCACGCGCGCTGTCCGGTCCGCTGTAAATGTAATTATTTTAAGTTTAAGACACTAGTTGCATGAGTGTACATACAGACTTTACTTAAGCAACAGGAATAGACTTTAGACTTCAATTCTTTTTTTTTAAAGAATATTTGCAACCAATGAAAGTTACTAATATTCCTACTAACCCCTCCAGCTAAGCTCAATGAGGCTTGTGTTAGGAGTGGGTTCACGTCGGTAGTGTAATAGCCAGGATTTGAACCCGGGACCTCTCAATCGTAATGCCCACTCCTTAACCATTAAGCTACCGACACTTCCAATAATAGTTTTTTTTACGAGACTAACACAAATAGAAGACCACCGAAAACACTGTTAGGCCTCTTAACTCCCAGCTATCAATGGATTATTGGCCGTTGCGGTGATTTCAATAATAAAAATATGTGAAATAAAATATTTCGAGTCACAAAGATTCCTATTTCATTAAATTTTTGTAGTCATATTACAGATTTATATTATTCATATACCTTACTATAGTCCATTTGTTAAGGTATCTACTTAAAAAACGTAAACAATCTAGCCTGTCTTTTTAATGTGTTTTGTTAAAAAACTCAGTACATAATATTTTTTCTACTAGTAACGCATTTTGAAGAGTAACAACCTGTGTCGAACCACTAGTTAGTCAGTTAATTAGTCTAGTTTATTTGTTTAACATGTGTTTTTATTAAAAGTTGCCTTTATTTAAGTACCTAAACAATAAAGTATATTCTCACTTCCAAACTGCGTTCGCGCTATTAGAATGTCATGTGAGCCTCTTATACCCTATCCTATTTTTAGTGAATCCACAATACATATCGGCAGTGTAATGTGCGGTAGTTTTAATAATTACTTACTTATTCACTAAACAACGATATTCTTTATTGTTTTATACGTTATTAAGGGCCGCTAATAACACGTTACGTTCGTAAATTAACTTATTGTGTGAATAATGCAATGGAATTCAGGTATTTTAACAAAAAACCAAGAGTTATTGTGTAATATCTCTGTCCTACAGAATAACGGGGCTAATGATAACCTTGTGTTGTGTTCCTGGGGAATACGGTAGCCAGAGCTGACTGGAGAGGTTTTGTGTTGTCAGTGGAAAGACCGAGAAACCCTTCTTTGTCTTCTGCACTGACAGCACAGAAACTCTATTAACCCTTCCCCTCCCTTTCCCTAAAGGGGTTTACAAGATCAGCAGCAGCGAATGTGACGCCCCTGGTGTTGCAAACGTCCATAGGTCACGGTAACCACTTTCCATTAGGTGAACCATGTGCTTGTCTGCGCTCGCGACACAGAAGCTTTCTTAACTTCACCTGACGCCCCCTCTTCAAGAGATTAACTAGACGGTTTTTATTCTAAACGTCTGTAAGCCACAGTGAATACGTTCCATCAGGTGGTCCGTATGCTTGTTTGTCGGTTTAGTGATAGTCGAACAGCTAGTAGTACATAAATTTATACAAAAGGCAAATATTGTATTGTGTTACTGTTTACTCAAATTAAAAAAAAAACAAAGTAAATATGGCGTCTCTTATAAAGTTTAATAATGCTGTTGGCTTTAGGAGTGAATAAAACATAATAAACATATAATTTTCCGGGTCCATTAAGCGGCGCGTGAAAAAGCATCTGATGAGGCCTTCAAGCTGAGCGCCACCATTGTAGCACTGAACGTGTTTGCAATGGTGACCCTCTTTCATGAGACTTCGCCTTCAGCTTAACATCAGGCGAGGTGAAGTCAAATTGACGTGCCATAAAAAAATATAATTTAATAATAGATTATATAGGTCTTTACATATATGAAATTGCCGAAAATTTCTTACAAATTCATGAGTTCGTTATTTCTGTAATTTAATAGCTATTTCCATTTTGTTTGAAAGTTGATTTCAAGAATTTACAACTCTGTATTAAATTTTGTTTTTATTGACCGCTTGATAAATTAAATTCGATCTTCAAAAACAGTAATTCCTAAATGCTATCCATTTTGATGATAAATTTCGTATTACTATTTACAGCTGTCACTTTTCATAAATGTAATAAAAGTTGCTGTTTGTTTAATGTTGTCTCTTACAAAAACAAAAAGAAAAAACATAAAATTTGGATTTGTCTTGAAAAAATGCAAAAATGTAACAATATCACGCCTTTATCCCCGAAGGGGTAGGCGAAGCGCTAGCACCCACATTTCGCCAGTTTATGTTTAGGTCCCAATGTAATAGGTAGCGAGCCTATTGCCATTAACCGGGCACTTATAATCAAAAAAAATGTTAGTACAGAAATTCGGGTTTCCTTTAATCTCTTCAAAAAAAAAAGAGCAATTTCATATATAACGACCTAATATATTACTGAACGGTTTATTTATAAGTACATAAATGTTAGAGAATGCAGGACTCGATTGCCTAACAAATCCTTGAAGTGCAAGACCAGCTGGCCGCTCTAGTAGAGTGTCTATGCTACTGTTAATATTTCGTACATATATTTATTTATTTTATTTATTTAATCTTGAAGAAGGCTTACAGAAAAGTAACAACAGTGTGTTTCAAAATTGTTAACAACAAACCTCCATAGCTGAATAACAATAAATATGGAAAGAATCAAAGAATCAATTTCATTTATTCAGTTTAGGCACATAAAGAGCACTTATCTTAATATATATAAATCTCGTGTCACAATGTTTGTTCTCAATGGACTCCTAAACCACTTAACCGATTATAATAAAATTCGCACACCATGTGCAGTTCGATCCAACTTGAGAGATAGGATAGTTTAAATCTCAAATTATAGTCGCAATTTTAATTTATTGCTATTTATTTGTCTGTTATTATTTGACAGTCACAATTATCTGTTAACTCCAAATGATTCTAACAGATGTCGATACCTTTCGACTGGGTTGAGTAAGTAATCAATAGATGGCGCTGCTATGGTAAATCTACGAACGTGACATAATAATATAAGCTACATTTTAACAGCATAATTTAATTACCGCGTGTTGTTGACGCTATAAAACGCAGACGAAGTTGCGCGGGTCAGCTAGTATTAATATATTTAACACTTAATTTTACAATAATTGTCAAAATTATTATAATTTACAATAAATAAAATAGTAAATAAATAATTTGAAAATGATTCTTTCGCTGGTTCGGTAGTTAAATCTCCTGAGAAGAGACCAGCAAAAAAACTCAGGTAGATTATCGTTATTCTTCATATTCTTTTTAATATTTTGTTTAATATTTAGTATGTTTATTTATTATAACTGAGTGCAAGAGTGCAAGTAAGAGATCATTATGACCACGCATTTTTATCATCAAGATATTCGTCTACTTTAACTTTTTTTTATTAAACATCTTTTCTATTTTAGTCTTCTTCTTCTATTTTAAACTTATTAAGTGGAAAAGGAATGGATGAATGCGGGTGACATCTAAGCCCTGCACGTATTCTGTTGTTCTATTTATGCTAGTATTAATAACTGTATGTTGTCGACAAAACAATGACGTATCATCACAGCTTCGTTCGCGCTCGCTTCGTAGCGGTAGTGAATAGAACTATTTTCTATGGATTTTTTTCTTCTTTAATTACTATAATGAACGATTCGTATATAGACTTGTATAATGAGCGATTCGTATAATGAACGATTTGTATACCTAATGAACGATTCGTATATAGATTTTTATAATGAGCGATTCGTATAATGAACGATTCGTATAATGAACGATTCGTATAATGAACGATTTGTATAATGAGCGATTCGCGAACGCTCAATATAATATCCGACTAACCTACCTGTTAATTATCCCTAGTTCTATGAATTTGGCATCCCTGCTGGCTCATTCATCTCGATAGGTAATGTAATTACTAATAGTCTTTATACAGTATAACAATATCAAATGTTAATTACTTTTAAATTAGTATTGGTGTGGTGTATTAATTTATAATTGAGAATGTTTGTATGTATAGGTTTTTATATAACATAACTCCGCTCTACATAATACCGCGGCTAATAATAACCTTGTGTTGTGTTACCGGTCACCTGAAAGTAATTGAAGGCAAAACTTCAGTAACATTATCTCCCGTACTAATTGAGCAGTCCAACTGGGAATGTACCTCCGCCCTACAGAATACCACGGCTAATAATAACCTTGTGTTGTGATTAGGGTAGCCACAGCTCACTGGAGAGGTTTTGTATTGTCAGTGGGAAGACCGAGAAACCCTTCTTTGTCTTCTGCATTGACAGCACGGAGACTTTCTTGACGTGTATGGCATTCTTGACGGGCGTGAATGAAGAGATTAATGTATGGGATATTCTATTCCGTTTGCCCCCTAAAATCCAACCACACGTCCTGATCGTCTACCTGATCTCGTGGGGGGCGGACACACGGAAAAAAATTTACTGGGGTGGCTAACGTGGCTCTGGTAGACTTTTTTAAAACTTGAAACTTGACATTGGCGTCTCGCCATTAATTTTATAAGACGTTTACATTTACTAGAGACTGACAAAATTGCGGCTATTCTGCTGCAGAAGCCATTTTAAGAAAAGAAGAAGACGAAGGTCTATTCCGTTCTACAAAACGATTGCAATTTGTCTAAACCTTAGTTTAGTGGTAAGCGTGAAGGCGTAGCATTCAGACAGAGAGACAGAGCAACTTTCACCTATGTATATGTATAATAATAAATAAATAAATAAATATTCTAGGACAATCTACATAACGCCACCTAGACCCATGGTAAGCATAGTTTAACTAGCTTGTGTTATGAGTTGTAGAATGCGGATAAACATATTTAGACACTTTTTTTTGTAAATACATCGAAACACCCAGACCAATGCAAATATTCATATTCATGCACACAAATATTTCCACTGAGCGGGAATCGAACCCTCGCCTCCTACGTAGCAGTCGAGTTCACTACCGCCACGCCACGGAGGTTGTTGATGGATTAAATACATATAATTACCTATAAAGTATCTCCATCAGTTATAAATGGTCATATTAACATGATTAATGACCAATTTACTAGCGATTATAACTACAAGTTTATCATTAAATTACTGTATCTTTTAATGTAACCCATATTTTAGTTATTCTGATTAAATAAATATTTACGATAATTACTAAGACATCAGTAAAACCTGGTGATTGACGAAGGAGACTCTACTAGGCACACAAACACACAAACGCACGCGCACATACACACACACACAACCACTCACACTTATTAAATTTGACAGGGGCCCGATTTACTGAAATTGTTTTTTAAAATGTGTCATTCTCTGAACCTTTTCCCAACATAGTTGAGGTCGGCTTTCCAGTCTAACTGAGATGTGTCTGAACTTCGATATATTCCGTGAAGCGACTGCCAAATGACCTCCACAACCAATAGTTTAATGACCAATGGCGATATTGAAGTTCCAAGTTAGATTGGTTGGACTTTTGAGGGCTCCAACTACCCGTAACGACTGCCATAGATGTTTGTATGACAACCAGGACCGACGGCTTAACGTGCTCTCCGAGGCACGACCAGACCAGTGCAAACAGCCATATTCATGCATAAAACTTTGCAATCGCGTTCAATACCGCCACGCCACAGAGACTAGGGTTTTTAAAATGTTTCTTTGAAAAAAATGTATATTAAATAGTAACTGAAATTTGTATTCGGTTCGAGTCCGATATAACTATCCTCGCTGATTCGGGGATTAGGGATAACTGCATAGAAAAAAGGAGGCTAATTACATAACATAACATAACATAAACTCACGCCTATATCCCCGAAGGGGTAGGCAGAGATGCTAGCACCCTCATTTCGCAAGTTTATGTTTAGGTCCCAATGTAATAGGTGGCGAGCCTATTGCCATTAACCGGGCACTTACAAACGAGCGATAAATACACTTCGAAAAGCATCGAAAAGTCATTGGTGTTTGCCATGGTAAACCTGGGATCGAACTCGAGACCTCGTCTCAGCAGTCCATTACCCATACCACTAGGCTAATTAGGCCGACATTACTCCCTCCAAATAACCTTCTCCCGCTGTACGTGTCCATCTTTAAACGTCATTAAAATGTCAAATGATTCATTGAAGTAATAATTATTTCTTAAGGACACAGTAAAAACCATTGATGATTGACCTTATACCAACATAAAAGGGTATTTAGGCTAAACTGCGTTAGTAATTATGAAGTATTGATTATTATCTTCATTGTCTTATACCAGTTTTTGCCAACGCTTGCCGTAATAGTGTGAACTCAGAATACAGAATGAACCAGTAGCCTACATTTAAGCCCTCATTGTGTCCCAAAACCCCTTTACGGTCCTTTAAGCGGGGCGTGAAAAAGCATCTGATGAGGCCGTCAAGTTGAACGCCACCATTGTAACACTGTACGTGTTTGTAATGGTGACCCTCTTTCCTGAGACTTTGCCTTCAGCTTACTATCAGGCGAGGTGAAGTCAAATTGACGTGCTATAATTTAAAAAAAATAGAGGGACACAGCGTGCGAGTGATATACATAAATCTTTACGCAAAACCTAGGTATTAGAAATAGATTCTATGAACCTTGAAAAATATTTATAAACCTATCAACTTGTCACACATAACACAAAATACTTAGAGGGACAAAGTGTGCGAGTGACATAAATATCTTTACACAAAACCTAGCCATAAATAACAGAGTCTATGAACCTTGAAAAGTATTTTTATAAACCTATCAACTTGTGAGGCATAATCGGCTGTGATATATTTAAACACACACACAAACTCACGCCTATATCCCCGAAGGGATAGACAGAGGTGCTAGCACCCACAATTCGTTAGTTCATGTTTAGGTCCCAATGTAAAAGGTTGCCATTAACACTTATAAACCTGCGATAAATACACACATAACTCCGAAAAGTATCGAAAAGTCATTGGTGTGCCATGGTAAACCTGGGATCGAACCCGAGACCTCGTCTCAGCAGTTCATTACCCATACCACTAGGCTACTGTACAGTGCCAGTTTAAATGATTTACTTAACGCCAAGAATAACACAATAATCTAAATAATATATTTTAATGATGGTGGTAAAACAATTGAAGGGCTTATCATTTTGAAGTAGGATTGTAATTGAATTAGTTGTTTTTTTTTTTTATACTACGTAGGAGGCAGACAAGCGCACGGCCCACCTGATGGAAAGCGGCCACCGTGGCCTATGAACGTGTGCAACACTAAGGGTGTCACACACGCGCTGCCCACCCTGAAGGGAAAGGGGGAGAGCTGGGAAGGGGTGGGGAGGCTAGGAAGGGGTTGAGCGGTAGTTGAGCGGTCCAACTGGGGAAGTACCTACGCTTTACAGAATACCGCGGCTAATAATAACCTTGTGTTGTGTTTCCGGCGGTGAGTAGGTGAATCTTTTATTCAACCGACCTCTGCTCCTACAGCCCTCTACACTCCTACTTTGAACCTTCTTTAAAATATTACTATCATCTCTTCAATTCTTAAGTGTGATAAACTAAATCTAAAAAAATATGTAGGTAATAATTTCAGATAACTAATCAGTTAAATAATTCCCTGCATCAGTCATCATCATTCCCTGAACCTTTTTCCCAACTCAGTTGGGGTCGGCTTTCCAGTCTAACTGTGATGCGGCTGAACTAAACAGCTTGACTGAACTTCGATATTTTCCGTGAAGCGACTGCCATCGAACCTCCACAAACATTGGCGATATCGATATCTAGTTAGGCTAGTCGAACTTTCGAGGGTTCCAACTACCTGTAACGACTGACATATAATTATGTTCGTATGGCAACCGGGACCGACGACGGCTTAACGAGTTCTTCAAAGCACGACCATACCAATGCAAATAGCCATATTCATGCATACAAATATTTGTACTGAACGGAGATCGAAGCCGCGCCTCCTGCGTAGCAGTAGCAGTTATAAATATTATTATTAAATTATTATTATTATTTTCAACAAAGAATTAAACGAAAAATAAATATCAGATAGCAGCTATCGCATTGCGAAATTGTTTACATAGCATTTCCTAAATTATTATTATTATATTATTCCATCTTCATACTACTTATCTACGTCTTTGTATAGCAAGATTATTATATTAATCACTACATAGTATAAAACAAAGTCGCGTTCTCTGTCCCTATGTCCCTTTGTATGCTTAAATCTTTTGAACTACGCAACGGATTTTGATGCGGTTTTTTTTAATAGATAGAGTGATTAAAGTGGAAGGTTTATATGTATATAATATCATGCTAGGACCAACAGGTGCGGAGCAGGAATGAAAAATGTTACAAAAACGGGGTGACACAGACGAAGTTGCGCGGGTCAGCTAGTTATTTATAAACAATGAATGTCTACAAACATATTCTTGTGTTGCGAATTCTTTTGAGCCTTAAGGTCAAACCTTTCACGATAGCAATCATTTTTTTAAATACTATATACTAATTAATGCGATACCTACGGGGCCATTTCAACCTTAAGTAATTTGGTACACTGCTTGATTGATGGCAAGGCTCTGGCGCTGGCTTTCCACTCGGGTTGGGAGGTCAGCTGTTGTTAATCAACATAAAAATGCTAAGAGAAAGTACAGGAGAGCGAAACCAGCAGTGCAATTTCTAAAGGTGGGTCCACATTTGTTATACGAACAACGGACCGGACTTTGCGATCATCGGTACAGTGCCCTTATCATGAAAAACTATAAAATTCGCAATGTAAAGGGTCATACACAGGTTCAAAGTGGGCTGGCTGCCAATCGCAATTTTCCGTTCTCTCGATACTTTTTTTTCTTACTATTTTTTGACACCACGCGTGTAAAAACGAGTGAGAATGAGGGTAGACCGAAATAATCACAACGTTATCTTTAGACGAACATAATATCTTTACACAAAACCTACGGGTGAGAAAGTAACAGAGTATACAAACCATGAAAGTTTTTTAATAAACCAATATCAACTTTGACAGAAATAGAAACATTTTAAATAATTTTAAATTCAGTAATGAGTAGATTGATTCTCTATTTAGTAATATTAACTCTATGGATTGACCCCAATAAAAACTAGTTCATCGATCCTCAGTACATGAATGATCATGGCACTTGAAACAGCACCGAAATATCGCATAAACTTATCCCCCAAAAACATGGTAAATATCGCATTAATTCTTATAAAATTTACAGTCTATAATTTAATTCTAACATGGTCACCCTACAAGCGAATAGTCGCCCCAATTTACAAATTGTTCAATTAATTAAAGCAATAGATCCATGGCTATTGGTTAAGCTAACTATATAATTATTTATTTAAATAATGAATGGGTCTCGCACATAACTCGTTTAGACTGTAACAGACCCACGTAATGCCACGTCTACATTTACGTAACATTTTACCGTGACCGTGTCAGAAATACGTGTCCGTCGCGTATTCAGCTGCGTGATAGCTGAGCTTAAATGAAACCATCGATTGACTGGTGGTCGTGTCAGCACAACTCTAGTTTATGTGCCCATGTGCCACAAGTTGTTACGTCCACACTCAATGTCATGTTTTGTTTGCCGTGTTGTCCGGTCAACTGTTCATGTCACAAATCTGGACACACTTTAACATAATCAGGTTACAGTCTAGGTAAGCTACTAGACTATGAGTGGAGGCGACTCGCGTGTCGGAGGTCGCTGAATGACCTCCGTCCTCTATGAGCGCGGGGTGACTGTTGGAGCAACCTGTCACTTTAACTAGACAGTGATAACTGTAGTCGTTATTTTCATAATTTCACCGCTTGCCATATGTTTTGGACGTCGATGAGGGTCCTAGGGCCGGTCCTAGGTGTGGCCTTGCTCTCAGCGAGCGCTTGGGTTGCTATTGCCTCCTTTTGCGAACCAGTAATGCTCGAAGAGTCAACTGACTGGGGCCGCAAAATTCAAAACCCCTTTATTCTGTACTAGCTGGCTGACCCGCGCAACTTCGTCTGCGTCACCCCGTTTTTCCAACATTTTTCATTCCTGCTCCGCACCTGTTGGTCGTAGCATGATGTTATATACATATGAACCTTCCTCTTTAACCATTCTATCTATATAAAAAACCGCATCAAAATCCGATGCGTAGTTTTATAGATTTAAGCGTACAAAGGGATATGGGGACAGAGAACGCGACTTTATTTTATACTATGTAGTGATGGATAAACTGAACATATATACGTCAAAATTTAAAATATTTAGCGGTTACTTTAGAAAATGGATCACGGGTTCGAACTAGACCCGAGTCTGCGAAGACTCCGGCAAGAAATCCAGCGGATTTTTCTCTTTTTTTGGTCTATTTACAAACATTCTACTTAGTCTAGATATAATAATTTTCTTCGCTTAGTAGTACCTATTCATAAAACTCCACGTAAACATAAACTCACGCCTATATCCCCGAAGGGGTAGGCAGAGGTGCTAGCACCCACATTTCGCCAGTTTATGTTTAGGTCCCAATGTAATAGGTGGCGAGCTTATTGCCATTAACCAGGCCCTTATAAATCCCCCTGTTCCCAGTAGTATTACCCAGTAGTCTTACCAGTAGTACTACTGGGAGTTTTCATCCCAATAGACTTACTAGTAAGATTACACGGAACTTTGTTCCCAGTAGACTTACCAGTAAAACAAAACAATATTATAATGTAGACCTAAAAAGTTGTTGATGTTCCCTTATAACAGCGATAAATACACACATATGTTACTTCAAAGAGCATCGAAAAGTCATTGGTGTGTGCCATGGTAAAACCTGGGATCGAACCCGAGACCTCATCTCATCAGTTCATTACCCATACCACTAGGCTACCGCGGTCAGCATTTTAGTCACACAATAAAAAACGTTTAGTAAGTACCTATTTATTAAAAGTCATTGCCTAAAATCTAATAATGGTCAAATGTAAAAAAAATAATTCTAATGAAAACCACTCACTTCAATAACGGCCTTAGTCGCGACCATTTGTTACATAACAATAGACCTTACTTAAGGCCATGGCGACTGCAAACGTGAAATAATCGCTTGGACGTAACTAGCTTTGTTATTTCAAGCACGTAGTCTTGGCATGACGTCATTATCATGATGACTCCTTCAAAGTGCCCGGTTAATGGCAATAGGCTCGCCACCTATTACATTGGGACCTAAATATAAACTGGCGAAATGTGAGTGCTAGCACCTCTACCTACCCTACCCCTTCGGGGATATAGGCGTGAGTTTGTTCTTTTTTTTTTATGGCACGTCAATTTGACTTCACCTCGCCTGATGTTAAGCTGAAGGCAAAGTCTCATGAAAGAGAGTCACCATTGCAAACCGTGGCGCTCAGCTTGACGGCGTCATCAGATGCTTTTTCACGCCCCGCTTAAAGGACCCGGGACTGTAGGAAGAAGGAAACATGTAATGTTTTTTTCTGTCAAAGATCGCGGCTTCGATTCCTGCTCAGTGAAAATTAACTACGTTTGTCTGGACAAATTCGCAAGGGTTTTCGTCAACCATGTACATCATGTGAAAAATTAAATTGAAAATTTAAACAACCTCTGACACAAAAAATACCTCCGAAAAGTAAAAAAACAATAATTCATGCGTTGTCGTGTCGGGGTACCTCTAACTGGTAAAGTCCCACATGATTTCGAAACGATCTAAGGTCCTTTAAGCGGGGCGTGAAAAAGCATCTGATGAGGCCGTCAAGCTGAGCGCCACCATTGTAGCACTGAACGTGTTTGTAATGGTGACCCTCTTTCATGAGACTTCGCCTTGAGCTTACCATCAGGTGGGGTTAAGTCAAATTGACGTGTCATAAAAAAACAGCCATATTCATGCATACAACTTTTTGCACTGAGCGGGGATCGAACTCGCACCCCGTGTGTAGCAGTCGCTTGCACTATCGCCACGCCACGAAGGCTTTTTTTTTATCGTGCGCAAGATCCCCACGGATACCACCTCCGCCAAAACCGGTGGAGATGATTATGTCGGACTCAAACCGACCAAAACGCACGCCGTCCATGGGTTCTTGATTGCCGGAGGTGAGATTATACAAGACATATCTCTCGCACCCCGGCAGACCCGGAGACATCTCTTTTGAGATGACCCTCTTCCCCTAATGTGGGGACCATGGTGTTCCTATATAGCCTTTGGATATAGGGTGGCACTTTGCGCCATCGCCATGGCCTGCTTCTGCTAGAGTGACAGGCGGCTCCACCCGTCACCCCCAGGCCCGCGCTCACGGGGGACGGAGGTCATTCTGCGACCGCCACGAAGGCTGGAAGAAATACATACGAATCTTTAATTTAAATAAGGATACAAAGAGTCACGTAGAGCCCTATCATAGCATTGAAATCATTACTTCTACGAATAGTTTCGCGTGTGTACAAATTTACTAGTGTATTAGACTGGTTTCCCTTGAAATGCAGAACACAGATCGATTGCATTACGCAATTCTAAACTGAGGCAGTAGCTGGTTTTAATGAGAACATTTTAGCACATTCTAGTTAGTAAAGTTAGATTCTAATGTTTCAGGACACCTTAAGATTTTCTTTTATAAACTCAAGCCTATATAGGCAGAGGTGCTAGCACCCACATTTCGCCAGTTTATGTTTAGATCCCAATGTAATAGGTGGCGAGCCTATTGCCATTAACCGGGCACTTATAAACCAGCGATAAATACAGGTACACACATAACTTTGAAAATCATCGAAAAGTCATTGATGTGTGCCATGGTAAAATCTGGGATCGAACCCGAGACCTCGTCTCAGCAGTTCATTACCCATACCACTAGGCTATCTTAAGATCTATAATTCTTTGACAACCTAAGTGTAATTCAACCAAGGGCAATAGACAGCGTTATTAAAATAAACTGGATCATTCATTAAAAACTCCACAAGACAGGCTAAACCTAGTGTGGGGTTGATAAGTAAACTTAAACTTAAAACACTATTATTACATTTCTTTTTAACTAAATCATGTGTAGGTAACGTTCTGAAATGTAAAACTAATTAAATTAAACTTATAAACCTAGCAGTTGTGTAGTGACATCAATTCATACAATTTTAGTTTCAAATTGTCTCTGTGCTCTTCGGAAGGTTTTTACGGAGCAGCGGGAACGGGATCAGAAGACGACAGCGAGTTTCAAATAAAAGTAACTATGGAAACAATTTTGCTCTGTCTCCCCTTTTCACACGCTTCATTCTATACTTGGCAAGTGATTACCACTTCTGGTGTTCAACCGTCTGTTATCAATTATCTCGAAAACTAAACTTTACTATTATAATAGTTGTTGATAGGCATTTAAATAATTATATTCACGGCCATTAAAACGTGAAACATTCGCGATTCGTGTCCGTATTATAATGAAGAAGGCGAAGGCTTTTTGTTCGTTTAAATTGTTACGGTTTAACGCATTTCCTAGTTGTTTTTAGGGTTCTGTACCTTAAAAGAAAAAAACCTGAACCCTTATAGGATTATTTAGCTGTCTGTCTGTCCGTGTGCCTGTCTGTCAAGATTGTTTTTTTTTTCACTTATGCATAAGTTTATATAATTTCCAGGAGTTAACGTATATGTCTCGCGAAATAACTAATGAATGTTATGTTCTATGTGTGTGTATCTATGCGCGCGTGTGTGTGTTTGTGTGAATGTGTGTGTGTCAATATCAAGTTTTTAGAAAAGAGATTAATCTCACAATACATTTAGAAACGGTTAGAATGGACATTCTACCTGTAGTATAGTAGTATGTAGAATAATTATAACATCTTGAAAACTGTGCAAGAGCCAAACATCTAAGATAGCACTATCAAAATATAACTATTACAATTTATATAATACTAGCGAACGTGATTCGCTACGTATAAAGTGAAACAATAAATGCAGAACCGTTCGACCGATTTTGCGTAAACTTCACTCAACCATCTACTAAATTTTCCGAACAAACCCTGAAAATTTAATTTGGATACGTGAGCCCGTTCTTGAGTTATAAAATTACAACAAAGAGTGGCATTGATTTTTATATTCGTCAGCGGCACCTCGTTTTTGCAACATATTTCACTTCTGCTTCGCACCAGTTGGTTGTAGCATGATGTTATATACATATAAACCTTCCTCTTCAATCTCTCTATCTATTAAAAGAAACCGCATCGAAATTCGTTGCGTAGTTTTAAAGATTTAAGCATACAAAGGGACAGAGAACGCGCCTTTATTTTATACTATGTAGTGATATTGATAAGTACGGAACCAAACCGCGCAATTGAGGAGCTTTTTTATTAATAAATTATTTTACGAGCAAACTGACAAACATAAATTTAAAAAAACATTATTAAATGTACCTACCGTGTACACATTTATTATATAATCATCAATTAGTTTAGTATGTATGCCCTTATTTAAATAATTCACATTGAATAAATATCTATCAATCAAAAATTATATAAAAAATTCTTTGTAGTGTGGTGGTAGTGTATTCGACTGCTACACAGAAGACCCAGGTTCAATTCCCATATACTTAAATATTGAGTTTTTCAGTATACATATTTTTGCGACTACCCATACCGAGGGCTAGACGGGGACACTAGTTTCTACAAGGGGTCATCTCGAAAAAGGATGATGATGATGGAGGTCCGATAGCAGCAGCAGCAGTCTCTTTCAGCAAAAGTATTTAGTTGTGGAGGTCAGACGGCAGTCGCTTCACGGAAAATATCGAAGTTCAGTCGCATCTTAGTTAGACTAGAAAGCCGACCTCAACTGAGTTGGGAATAGGCTTAGAGAATGATGATGACCTATGGTACCGACAAACCTACATAATATGAACTCTCGCCTATATCCCCTAAGGGAGGGCAGAGGTGCTAGCACCCACATTTCGCCAGTTTTGTTCTTATAAACCTGCGATAAATACACACATAACTTCGAAAAGCATCGAAAAGTCATTGGCGTGTGCCATGCTAAAACCTGGGATCAAACCCGAGACCTCGTCTCAGCAGTCTATTATCCATACCACTAGGCTACCGCTGTCTGTTTTATAAACAAACTCTTTTTTTTGTTACAGACACAACAATAGCAGACACGATTATGCAAAAATAATTTTAAATAAAAAAAATGGCGCCCCAAGAAAGGAACACATACGTCGAAGAAGATGATTCTCAAAACACGACGAACAAAAACCTATCAAATATAGATTTAAGTAATGGTTTCGTTAACAAAGGTTACGAAAACGACAAATCAGATGTGGTAACACTGAAAAATACTCAAATTGGGGAGTCAGAGAAGAAGAAAGACACGGATTTCGACGATTTATTACCATATGTGGGAGAATTTGGACTGTACCAGAAAATTTTGTTTCTACTGATGATACCATTTGCATTTTTCGTTGCATTTGTGTACTTCTCGCAGATATTTATGACGCTAGTGCCGGAGCAGCATTGGTGTTGGATCCCGGAGCTGGCGAACATGACTGTGGAAGAACGGTAAGTTGTTTTGTCTTTTTTTTAACACAGAACATAACATAACATAACATAACATAACATGAAATGACATGACATGACATGACATGACATGACATGACATGACATGACATGACATGACATGACATGACATGACATAGAAAACTCACGCCTATATCCCCGAAGGGGTACGCAGAGGTGCTAGCACCCACATTTCACCAGTTTATGTTTAGATCCCAATGTAATAGGTGGCGAGCCTATTGCCATTAACCGGACACTTATTAACCTGCGATAAATACACACATAACTACGAAAAGCATTGAAAACTCATTGGTTCGTTTTAAGTAGATACACATAATTATTTTTTATTTAAAAAATAAAAATATTATAGTACAATCTACACAATGTCACCTAGACCCATGGTAAGCATAGTTTAACTAGCTTGTGTCATGGGTTCTAGAATGTGGATAAACATTACAATACGGATTGTAACACTGTACGTGTTTGTAATTTTGGCCCTCTAATGGTGAGACTTTGCCTACAGCTTACCATCAGTCAAGCTGAAGTCAAATTGACGTGTCCTAGGTAAAAAAAAAATAAACAACTGGGAAACATTTTGAACTGGACTGTAACTCAAAATAGTGCTCGTAGATAAAACATGAAAATGGGTAGACTATTTTTAATGTGGTAACACTAAGGGTAATAATGTTTACTTAGTGTTGCCACACTAAAAAATGCTCTTATACACTTAGTAATTCAAAACATATTGGTGTACCTTGTCTCCCATAGGGATCAAGTGTCCCCAGTTTCCCCTACTTACCTATCAGTTTCCACTTACTGTCCGCGACGAGCGAGGCTATTCGGGCATCGGAGTTTTCTTACATTTTTGGAAAGTGACTTCTGTAAAAAAGTAATAAGAATTTTAGAATATTGAAATCAACTTTCAAACAAAATATAAATAACGGAAATAGCTATTTTAAAACTGTATGAAATTTTCGGCAATTTCGTATGTAAAGACCTATTATCACTATCACTATCACTACATATTATAAAATAAAGTCGCGTTTTCTGTCCCTATTTTTCTTGTCCCTTTGTGTGCTTAAATCTTTAGAACTATGCAACGGATTTTGATGCGGTTTGTTTCAATAGATAGAATGGTTAAAGAGAAAGGTTTATATGTATATAACATCATGCTACGACTAACAGGTGCGAAGCAGGAATGAAAAATGTTGCAAAAAAGTTGTGACGCAGACGAAGTCGCGCGGGTCAGCTAGTTACCAATAAATCATAGTCTTACAACCTTACAACCTAATTTATTATGTACTAAAAACCTATATAAGGTGTTATTACCACAGATTACCTTTAAGTTAATCTGTGGTAATACCTCTGACAGTAGTTATCCACAAAAACGTTGCGTGTTTTCAACACTGCACCAATCAGCAAATAATATCGATTCACAATGAACCTGGGAATAAAACGACACAATTACTGGCTCATCAAATAAATTGACATAATTAGTGTTTTGAGGTTATTAATCTGCCATGAAAAAATGACAGAACATCTTTATGTACACTTTTTCTGACAAGTTTGTGTGATGAATCTTCTGTCCACCAGATCAATAGTGAATTTATAACTCTATTATCGGTATCTTATTGTGTTACCTTATTATTTTTTTATTATGTTCTTTTGACGTGACAACGTCTTATAAATTGGCTTGCCGGGTGACACTTCAAGAAACTGCGTTACGCTCCGCTCACGTTATGCGCTCACAATGAGAGCGAGTGAGAGGCACGCGTCCCTTCCACTCGGGCATGGTTAGCCCGCCTAAGAGCGAGAGAGACAGACATACCACTCAAAGTCGTTGTCACGTAAAACTTTCGCCCGTATACCGACTTTACAGGCAACCAATTTTTATTTTATTAATAACAACACTACGTAATGTATAAAACAAAGTTGCTTTCCGCGTCTGTCTGTCCATATGCATGGTTCAATCTTTTAAACTACGTAACTGATTTTATTGCAGTTTTTTAAGAGATATAGTGATTCAAGAGGAAGGTTTATATATATAAATGCATAATATAATAGAGGAACACTGATAATTTTAGAGTTTCCTACTATAATGTCGTAAATTAACATATTTGTTTTTCACTTACATTAATAAAATATATCTCAGGAGAGTACCGCGGTAGCCTAGTGGTATGGGTGGTGGACTGCTGAGACGAGGTCTCGGGTTCGATCGCAGGTTTACCATGGCACACACCAATGACTACGACGCTTTTCGAAGTTATGTGTGTATTTATCGCAGGATTATAAGTGCCCGGTTGATGGCAATAGGCTCGCCCCCTATTACATTGGGACTTAAATATACACTGGCGAAATGTGGGTGCTAGCTCCTCTGCCTACCCCTTCGGGGATATAGGCGTGATAGTATAAAAAAAAAAATCTCAGGTAGAACCGTACTTAATATATTTTCTCATAATGGATTTCCACAATGTAACAGCTACTTTAATATCTTATATTCAAGTATTGTACGTTGTAATTAATGAATATGGAATAACCCGTTAATAGGTACTTCGTTCTTGACGTAAGTCAAACTAAAAATTGTAATTACTCATTTTTCTTTTGACAAAAACATAAAGTAATGGACAAGACAACGCATGAATTATTTATTTTTTACTTTTTGGAGGTATTTTTTGTGTCGGGGGTTTTTAAATTTAAATTTACATAACATAACATAAACTCACGCCTTTGTCCCCGAAGGGGTAGGCAGAGGTGCTAGCACCCACATTTCGCCAGTTTATGTTTAGGTCCCAATGTAATAGGTGGCGAGCCTATTGCCATTAACCGGGCACTTAGAAACCTGTGATAAATATACACATAACTTCGAAAAGCATCGAAAAGTTATTGGTGTGTGCCATGGTAAACCTGGGATCGAACCTGAGACCTCGTCTCAGCAGTCCATTACCCACACCACTAGACTACCGCGGCTTTTAAATTTAATTTTTATTTTATACTTTTCAAATTGATCTCCTTTTTAAGCCCGTACACTTGATACCCATATTGACGGACTAGTGCCTAAATTTAGAGGATACCTAATTCGCTTTTTGGTTGTGACGGCCATCTTGGATTTGGAATTTGTAGTAGTATATCGTATTCTACTAGCAAAGCCCTTTCATTTGACATCCATATCAAGGGATTTGTGCAAAAATATGTAGACCGCCATTTTGTGGCGGCGGCCATCTTGAATCGATTTTCACCAAACATTGCTAAGAACACTCTTGACAAATTCAACTGACAACCTTCGTGGCGTGGCGGTAGTGAACGCGACTGCTACGCAGGAGGCATGGGTTCGATTCCCGCTCAGTGGAAATATTTGTGTGCATGAATATGAATATTTGCATTGGTCTGGGTGTTTCTATGTACAATATGTATGTTATTTCCAAAAAAAAAGTATCTTAGTATGTTTATCCGCATTCTAGAAGCCATATCACAAGCTAGTTAAACTATTCTTACCATGTGTCTAGGTGACGTTGTGTAGATTGTCCTAGAATATTCATAAAAAACTACATCGAAATCGGTTCATGCGTTCGGGAGCAACGATGCCACACACACATACACAGAGAGAGAGAGACACGTGAAACTTATCTCCGTCGGGGGTTAAAAATACATCAAATTGAAATTGAGAGATCACATTTTATCATAACATCAACTCCACTGTGATTACCTTCACTAACGACTCTAGACATCGCTAACTACCTAGAATTTCATGGTAATTTCGTTAATTAATGGTTTATATGTAGTATTAACGTCTTGTTCGTAATAATAGATAGTTCTTGTTGTATACTGACTAAAATTTTAATGATATAGCGTTACTTTTCGGTTGTAAATACAAAAAAAATATTCGAATACAATACTGGCATTTAACGACGATAAAAAAAATTGTGTTGTGTTAATAGATTACTTCGAAGAACCAACACCAAAAAGTTATTAGTAATAGGTACTTAGAGGGAACAATTGTAGGAGTGACATTACAAATTTCTAGGTTTGAGAGAAGGGGAAGAGGGTCATCTAGGGGAAGAGGGTCATCTCAAAAGAAATGTCAAGAAGGGCATTAGAAGGTTTCTACAGGGTAGGCAGCACGTGTGTGACGCCTCTGATGTTGCAAACGTCCATAGGCCACGGTGACCGCTTCCCATCAGGTGGGCCGTGTGCTTGTCTTCCACCTAAGTGGTATTAAAATAAATGACCCCGGGTCTGCCGAGGTGCGAGAGATATGTCTTGTATAATCTCACCTCCGGCAATCAAAGACCCATAGACGGCGTGCGTTTTAGTCAATTCGAGTCCGACATAATCATCTCCACCGGTTTTGGCGGAGGAGGTATGAAGCGTATGGCGTAGGGCGGAAAAGTCTAACTTGGAACTTCGATATCGTTATTGGTCATTGGACCATTGGTTGTGGAGGTCCGAAAGCAGTCGCTTCACGTAAAATATCGAAGTTCAGCCGCATCTCAGTTAGACTGGAAAGCCGACCCCAACTGAGTTGGGAAAAAGGTTCAGAGAATGATGTATTATGTTGCAATTTTGCAACCAGACTAAATACAAGCTTTATATACATATAATTGCATATAATATTGTTAAAATGATTGCACATTATTTATTTGAAGGTTGACTCGTATCAGTTATTAAAATGTTATATGTTAAAAATAATGTTTTTAAATATTTTAATAGACTTAATAAAAGGATTTCCGTACAAAAACATAACATGTATATCTAAGAATTCCTTAGTGTGATATTTTATTTAAGTTTATTGTCCTACTACAGAAAAAAATAGATTAATTCTTTTCCTAATGGTTTGAGACAATGGCTTCTATTTTTAGGTTCCTACTACTAGACGAATATATAAATGAGTAATTTTACATCTAGACTAATAATATAAAGAGAAGAAGTTTCCTATATCCCCGAAGGGGTAGGCAGAGGTGCTAGCACCCACATTTCGCCAGTTTATGTTTAGGTCCCAATGTAATAGGTGGCGAGCCTATTGCCATTAACCGGGCACTTAAAACCCTACGATACATACACACATAACTTCGAAAAACATCGAGTCATTGGTGTGTGCCATGGTAAAACCTGGAATCGAAGCCGAGACATCGTCTCAGCAGTCCATTACCCATACCACTAGGCTACCGCGGTTTATATTTTTGTGTATATGTGTGTGATGATATGGAGTTCTTCAAGAAGGGCATTAGAAGGTTTCTACAAGGTCGGCAGCACGAGTTTAACGCCCCTGGTGTTGCAAACGTCTATAGGCCACGGTGAGGTTCCATCAGGTGGGCCGTGTGCTTGTCTGCCACCTGTATGGTGTAAAATAAAATGAATAAACTCAAAAGGGAAACTCCAGTGGGACTGCTCAATTAGGGTGGGAGATACCGTCATGTCTACCTTCGCCAAAAGCTGCTGTAGCTGCAATACATCTTTTTTTATCAATGGCTCGTAATTTGACTTCACCTCGTCTGATGTTAAGCTGAAGGCAAAGTCAAAAGAAAGAGGGTCACCATTACAAACACGTACCTACAGTGCTACAATGGTGGCGCTCAGTTTGACGGCCTCAACAGATGCTTTTTCACGCCCCGCTTATCGGATCGTAACAGGCGTAGCTTATCATCATTCTCTGAACCTTTTTCCCAACTCAGTTGGGGTCGGCTTTCCAGTCTAACTGTGATGCGGCTGAACTTCGATATTTTACGCGATGCGACTGCCATCTGACCTCCACAACCAATGGTCCAATGAATAACGGCGATATCGAAGTTCCAAGTTAGACTGGTTGGACTTTTGAGGGCTGGAACTGCCCGTAACGACTGCCATAGATGTTTGTATGGCAACCGGTACCGACGGCTTAACGTGCTCTCCGAGGCACGACTAGACCAGTGCAAACAGCCATATTCATGCATACAACTTTTTGCAATGAGCGGGAATGAAACCGCGCTCCGAGCGTAGCAGTCGCGTGCACTACCGCTACGCCACGGAGGCTGTCTTAAATCCGTCTAATACTGTCTATAGAAACCATCGTATTAGAATCAAGAATGCGGATACCTTGCATGAACATGCAAACGTATGCGTGATTACTTTTAGTAGTAACCTTGATAATAATATTCCTTTCAATTGACTACCATTGTTGGTTTTTAGTTTGTTATACAAGAAATCAATACCAATGCCTTTTTATTTTGAACCGACTGATTTAAGAACCGCGGTAGCCTAGTGATATGGGTAATGAACTGCTGAGACGAGGTCTCAGGTTCGATCCTAGGTTTACCATGGCACACACCCATGACTTTTCGATGCTCTTTGAAGTAACATATGTGTGTATTTATCGCTGTTATAAGGGAACATCAACAACTTTTTAGGTCTACATTATAATATTGTTTTGTTTTACTGGTAAGTCTACTGGGAACAAAGTTCCGTGTAATCTTACTAGTAAGTCTATTGGGATGAAAACTCCCAGTAGTACTACTGGTAAGACTACTGGGTAATACTACTGGGAACAGGGGGATTTATAAGGGCCTGGTTAATGGCAATAAGCTCGCCACCTATTACATTGGGACCTGAACATAAACTGGCGTAATGTGGGTGCTAGCACCTCTGCTACCCCTTCGGGGATAAAGGCGTGAGAGTTATATATATATATTTATTTTGATGGTGGTTTCCAATGCTATCTTTACCATAGAGGCACTCGGACTCGCCCCACCGCTTCATGTGGGCCAAGGGGAAGAGGGTCATCTCAATGTCCCCGGGTCTGCCGGGGTGTATTGTATCAGAAGTGCGTGTCAGTCGCGTATTCAGCTGCGTGATAGCTGAGTAATGAAACCATCGATCGACTAGTGGTCGTGTCACCACAACTCTATCTAATTCGTGTGCCCATGTGCTACAAGTTGTTACGTCCACACTCAACGTCATGTCTTGATGCTATCCGGTCCACGATTCATGTCACAAATCTTTACGCAACTTTATGTGATGCAGACGAACTCGCGTAGTTCAATAAGTGTCCTGTAATTGCAATAATGGATCAGGCACCACAATACCGCATAGCACAAATAATTTAGCATAGAATTATATAAAAAAATACAATAATTAGCTACCGATTATTGAATTCCCTTGCGATCGCATAATCGCTTCTTCGAAACCAATTATAATTATTGCAACTAAGTACAGAATTATTATTTATTCTATGGTATTGATGTTAATGTTTTTATGGTTTATTCCACCACCAACCAGCGCGACTGCAACGCACGGGGCGCGGGTTCGTTCCCCGTTCAGTGCAAAAAGTTGTATGCATGAATATGGCTGTTTGCACTGGTCTGGTCGTGCTTCGGACAGCACGTTAAGCCGTCGGTCCCCGTTGCCATACAAACATCTATGGCAGTCGTTACGGGTAGTTGGAGCCCTCAGAAGTCCAACCAGTCTAACTTGGGACTTCGATATCACCATTTGGTCATCGGACCATTGGTGGTGGATATCAGATGGCAGTCACTTCACAGAAAATATCGAAGTTCAGCCGCATCTCAGTTAGACTGGAAAGCCGACCCCAACTGAGTTGTGAAAAGTTTCAGAGAATGATTTTGCAACATTTTTCATTCCTTCTCCGCACCTGTTAGCCGTAGCATGATGTTATATACATACAAACCTACCTCATGAATCACTCTATGTATTAAAAAAAGTCACATCAAAATCAGTTGTTAAGTTTTTAAGATATAAGCACACATAGAGACAGACAGCGGGAAGCGTTTTTGTTATTTTTCTGTGCAGTGAATTCATTTGTTTTTTTTAATCTTTCTTGTCTAACATTCGACCTTCAGTGCAAGTTGGCGTGAAACAAATACCCTTTTTATCTCATTCATCTTATAATAAGCGGATAATCGTTTGAACCAGTTGTATTCAATAGCCTTCTGGAACCGGATGTCCGGTCTGTATTCTTTGACAATTATATAATACTACGTCTACGTCTGCGTCACCCCGTTTTTGCAACATTTTTCATTCCTGCTCCGCACCTGTTGGTTGTAGCATGATGTTATATACATATAAACCTTCCTCTTTAACCATTCTATCTATTAAAAAAACCGCATCAAAATCCGTTGCGTAGTTTTAAAGATGACCCGCACAACTTCGTCTGCGTCACCCCGTTTTTGCAACATTTTTATTCCTGCTCCGCACCTGTTGGTTGTAGCATGATGTTATATACATATAAACCTTCCTCTTTAACCATTCTATCTATTAAAAAAAACCGCATCAAAATCCGTTGCGTAGTTTTAAAGATTTAAGCATACAAAGGGACATAGGGACATGAAAAATGTGGACAGAGAACGCGACTTTGTTTTATACTATATAGTGATAGTTGCTGACTCCAAAACCCTATGCCGCGTCTACATTTACGTAACATTTTAACGTGACCGTGTCAGAAGTGCGTGTCCGTCGCGTATTCATCTGCGTGATAGCTGAGCTTAAACGAAACCATCGATCGACTGGTGGTCGTGTCAGCACAACTCTAGTTTGTGTGCCTGTCTTCTACTACAAGTTGTTACGTCCACACTCAACGTCATGTCTTGATGCCGGTCCGGTCCGCTGTTCATGTAACCAATCTTTTTTTTTATAGTGCGAAAAATCCCCACGGATATCCTCCGGAACCACCCGAGCCGGCCGTGGAGGTTATGTCGGGCTCGAACCGACTAAAACGCACGCCGTGTTTAGGTCCTTAGTTGCCGGAGTTGAGATTGTAACCAACATATCCCTCGCACCCCGGCAGACCCCAAATCTGTATCATGTCACAAATCTGGACACACCTTTAGACTTATGTATAAACTCTATAGACGCAATGAACAGCGTCTGTTCCGTGGCGGTAGTGAACGCGACTGCTTCAATCCCCGCTCAATGCAAATATATGGCTATCTGCATTGAAAGGGAGAGGGTGGGATTTATTGAAAGAGTTTATCAAATCATTCAACCTGGTAGAGACGGTAAAATACTACCGTATGGCTGTTTGCTCGAAATAAAGTTACTTTTGGTTCTTTCAAACATTTTCCAAATCTGCGGACCAGCCAAATAGGGTGGTGAACCTGGGATCGAACCCGAGATCTCGTCTCAGCAGTCCATTACCCATACCACTAGGCTACCGAGTTATATATAGATGCTTTACCTATGTGTTATGAACAGAGACTCAGAAAAACTAACTAATTATAGCCGAAGTGATCACTTACAACATTCCGCCATGCATGCAGTCAATTTAATAACATGAATTTGAAGAAATACGTACAGTCGGCTTCAGAAATTTCTAGAAACCTTAAGATCTATATAATTCTCTCTAACTCAAAAGTCCAACAAGCCTAACTGCAGAACTTCATAACATAACATAAACTCACGCCTTTCTCCCCGAGACTGTTGCTAGCACCCACATTTCGCCAGTTTATGTTTAGGTCCCAATATAATAGGTGGCGAGCCTATTGCCATTAACCGGACACTTATAAACCTGCGATAAATACACACATAACTTCGAAAAGCATCGAAAAGTCATTGGTGTTTGCTATGGTAAACCTGGGATCGAACTCGAGACCTCATCTCAGCAGTCCATTACCCATATCACTAGGATACCGCGGTTTATATATATATATATTATAGTCTACAGAACTTCGATATCGCCAATTTAGTTGTGAAGGTCCGATGGCAGTCACTTCACGGAAAATATCGAAGTTCAGCCGCATCTTAGTTAGACTAGAAAGCCGACCCCAACTGAGTTGGGAATAGGCTCAGAAAATGATGACAGGTACAGAAAGCGGGAAGCCATTTTGTTTCAAACTGCGTTGTAACCTTTACCCTGTACATTCAAGCTTGTAGTTTATCTATTAATTAGCTGAGCCGCGCGACTTCGTCTGCGTCACCCCGTTTTTGCAACATTTTTCATTCCTGCTCCGCACCTGTAAGTCGTAGCATGATGTTATATACATATAAACCTTCCTCTTTAACCATTCTATCTATTGATGCAAACCGCATCAAAATCCGTTGCGTAGTTCTAAAGATTTAAGCATACAAAGGGACAAGAAAAATAGGGACAGAAAACGCGACTTTATTTTATACTATGTAGTGAGTAGTGATACCTAATTAGTAGTTATTATCTTTATCAATAATCTTTATTGTGTTTTTTACTACACTACTATAAAATTACTGTTCAACTGGCTTCCTGATAAAAAAACTTACTAAAGAAACAAAATTTGACGTGTGTGTTTGTAGAATTTTGATGTGACTTCAGCCGAAGGTGAGATAATGAAAGGCATATATCTCGTACCGCGGCAAACCTAGGGTCATCTCTTGGCCCCCATTCGAATATGGGTCCCAAGGTGTCCCCATCTCGCCTCCGGGTATGAGGAGATACGCCCCTGATATTACAGATAACCATAAGCCATGACAATCACTTTCCACGGTGTGGGTTGGATGCTCATCAGCAAATCTTTTTTTTATATCGGTCATTAAAGTTTTGTTTATATTTTATAACGTTTTCTTACTGATAATTGTGTGGTCCTGTGGTTCCTGTAATATTTTAAGCCAAGATGGGATTGACATCATGTCCTTTTGTTTAAAAACTCCAAAATTAAAATAAATACAAAAAAAAGTAACTTTGACATTTCAATTTGAGAGTAGTTAAAAAAAATGTTATTCTATTTAAAGGTTTTTTTAAATTTAGGTATCTAAATTATTGACAGAATGGAATCTTTAAATGGTATTTAAACAGGAAATCGATTGATTGACGGATATATATAAATAGATATTTCTAAATATAAATGTACATATATTATAGATAATAACAAGATATAATTACGTTATATATGTCGCATTAAAATTTAATGTCCTTGACATAGTTATTTATATCACTACTAGCTGAACCGCGTAACTTCGTCAGCGTCATCCCGTTTTTGCAACATTTTTCATTCCTGCTCCGCACCTGTTGGTCGTAGCATGATTCTATATACATATAAACCTTCCTCTTTAACCATTCTATCTATTAAAAAAACCGCATCAAAATCCTTTGTATGGTTTAAAAGATGACCCGCGCAACTTACCTGTAATGATAGTGTAAACATTATAAATAAATAAATAAACAAATACAGTAAATAAACTTCGTCTGCGTCACCCCATTTTTTGCAATATTTTTCATTCATTTCATTCTATTTATAAAAATAAACCGCATCAAAACCTATTGCGTAGTTTTAAAGATTTAAGCATACAAAGGGACATAGGAACAGAGAACGCGACTTTATTTTATACTATGTAGTGATGATGCTCGTTTATGGATGAAAGAGTGAGAGAATTTAGGAATGAATGCGTTAAAGAATGGTTAAATGAATCTCGTCTGATACTCTCCAAGACGTTAATTGGTAGTGCTTATGCGGCTAAGCACGTAATTAATTTCCTTGCGATTTACACCACACAGCAAGGAATCGGAAAAATTGTTTTTTTCCAAATTTATTTAACTGCAACATTTTCTGCTACGATATTTTTTTCGGGATACCCATTTTTTTACAAAGTGCCCGTTCGACGGCTGTTCCTGCTGTAAGGCGAAGATCGCGGGTTCGAATCCCGTCGAAGTTTTCATTTTTTACGTTATTGATTTAAAAAGAATACTAATTGCTTCACAAAATCCCCCATGGAGCACGCCTGGAGGTGAAGGGTGAAGCCGCCTGTCACCCTAGCAGAAGCAGGCCACGGCGGGGGCGCAAAGTGCCACCGCATACCCAAGGCCAAGGTTTTGATGGGAACCACCCCACCCACATTAGGGGAAGAGGGTCATCTCAAAAGATGTCCTCGGGTCTGCCGGGTCTGCCGGTGTGCGAGAGATATGTGTTGTATAATCTCACCTCCGGCAATCACGGACCCATGGACGGCGTGTGTTTTGGTCGGTTCGAGTCCGACATAATCACTTCCACCGATTTTGGCGGAGGTGGTATCCGTGGAGATTTTGCGCACGATAAAAAAGCACACTAATTGGTTATGAAAATTTTCATTATATTTCTCTGGTATCTTAAAACGGGGTTAATTAGAGATCCAGGGGTGGATAGAAATAAAATAGTCCATGGAATATTTTGAATAACTTTTCTTACAAAGTTTTAATTAAGCTTATTACCAGATATTTCAAGATTCTGGTATTACAATAAACTGGTCCAAATTTTCGCTTGAAAGAAAATAACTACAGGATTTAGCTGACCATTTTATTTCTTTTCACCCTTCGATCACTATTCACCCCGTTTTCCCGGTAGGTTTCGATTTCATAACGTGACGATTTGTAATCGCATTACCCGTAAGCCGCATCGAGGAACTTCGTTCAAAAATAACTGAAAGATTACAAAAAAACGCAGGTCACGGCACCAAACCGGATATAACGCCGTTTTCTTTCGCGAAATCCAAAATTAATTCAACAAAAGGAAGTGAAATAATACCGTTAATACGAACAGTTCTAATCGCGTCATTTGATTTGACCTTAAAGCATTTTTTGACCTTTACATTGTGCTTTGACCTTCTACTAAGGTCATATGATAAATGAACCGCTTTTTGCGATAGCTGGCTGAATGTATTAGGTTTTTACTGCAGAATCGTGAAGTAGTGAGTTCGATGTCCGTTGAGGACACAACGTTATTGACTGAAGTAGAATTTCTCTGTCATGTCCGTTATCGGGGGGTGAAGGGGGGGGGGGTTATAACAGATTAAAAAGCTCATGCCGTCCTGGGACTCAATTACAGGGGTGCAAGGTAACAAAGGACCTTGAGCTATTAAGGGTTTTAAGATGAACCTCAGTATTGAGAAGCCGCGTGTATAGGGTGACAAGCGGTCACCCTATACACGCGGCGGCCATTGCCTGTTCTCTTAATCTGCTAGTCAGAGAAATAGTTGAAGATATCTACAGAATATCGCCGTTTAATAACCTTGTGTTGTGTTTTCGGTGGTGAGTAGGGTAGCCAGAGCTCACTAGAGAGGTTTTGTGTTGTCAGTGGGAAAACCAAAGGCTTATCCTACATCTTTTGCGCGGACGACACAGAATGTCTCTGTTCTTACAGGGGTTGCGGCACGAGTGTTATTCCTCTGGTGTTACCACTTACCATAAGGTGGGCCGCATGCTTGTCTGCGACCTAAGTTGTATAAAAAAAGAAGAGCCTTCAAGCAGCTCTCTCTACAGAACCACTACTGCCTAGACCTGAATTACCCGCAGGTGATAGTGCCTCCCCCTGGTGTAAGCAGCACGGCATTCCCCGTTCCCCAAACAACACCACGTAGAAATTACGACCCATTCCAATAGCAGAAGAATCTAATAAGAACTTTAACATAAAATATCTTCTCCATCTTTTCAGACGAGCCCTGGCAATTCCACCTTCCAACGGTCCATACTCCCATGACCGCTGTAAGATGTACTCCACCGACTTCAAGGTAGCATTGGCAGAAGGCAGGACCACGCCTGATGATGAGTGGGCTGTGGTGCCTTGTCAGTACGGTTGGGAATACAACAGGAGTGATGTACCTTATGACACCATAGCTTCCGAGGTTAGTATATCATGATCATCATCTTTGCAGAAATCCTGGTTGAACCCGAAAACTTCATTACGGAGAACGGGGACCGCTTGGTCTAACTATAAAGTGCTGCATGAAATTCGATGTTTTCTGTGGAACAACAGAACTGCCATCTGATCTCCGAGACCCGTTAGCGATATGAAAGTAATACAGTGTTGGACCAGCTGTCGAATGTTTTAAAGCTCCTACTACCCGTAACGACTGTCATAGATGTTCGTATGACAACCGGGACCGTGGGCTTAACGTGTTTTCCAAGGCACCAATACACCCAGCCCAATGCAAAAAGAAACATATTCATGCATATAAATTTTTACCCACGGTTACCATCCCCGTCAAAGCCAGTGGAGGAGGTTATCTCAAACTTAAACCGACTAACTCGCACTCTATTTTTGGGTCTTTGATTCTCAAAGGTAAGATAAGACAAGACAATCTCTTGTACGCAGCAGACCCAGGGACATCTCTTTTGAGATTGCCCCTTGACCCTGACCCTGGAAACCACGGTGTCCCCATCTACACCCCAGGTATAAAGAGGCTGTCTTTGCTTGGCCGCTACGGCCTGCTTATGCTAGGGTGACTGACAGTTACTCCACTCGTCGCCACCTGCCTCACGCTCATAAAGGACGTGGCTCATTCTGCGATCTCCGACGCTTGAGACGTCTTTACATCGCGGGCTGTGCGGGCCTGAAGTCTTCTCCGAAACCGCTCTACCACCTCATTCTCGAACCTCGCCTGATGTTAAGCTGAAGGCAAAGTGTCATGAGAGAGGGTCTCCATTGCAAGCACTTACAGTGCTACAATGTTGGCGCTCAGCTTGACGGCCTCATCAGATCCTTTTCACGTCCCGCTTAAAGGACCCTGGACTGTAGGAAGAAGGAAAGACGTGCGCCGGTAAGGAATTGCATTTGCTTGCAGCATTTCCTGCATGCGTCTGCAATTGTCAAAGGCGGCAGCCTAAGGAGTCATACCTTGGGTGTATTTACTAATATGTTAATATTTTCATCTCCAGTTGGACTGGGTGTGCGAAAAGGACAACCTGGCAGCCACAGCTCAGGCTATATTCTTCTGCGGAGCCATTGTAGGTGGACTAATATTTGGATGGATCGCTGATAAGTACGGAAGAATTCCTGCCTTAGTTGGTAAGTTTTTGTGTCCATGTACCATTGGTCAAAAAAAGGGAGAATCGTGTAAGAAACTGTTCCCGTCATAGACATTCACGTTTTCTACATATTTTTTTTATTCCCATGGGGGTGCCCACGGAAACCTTCCACTCGAACCGACCAAAACTGCATGGCCGTCTTTAGCCATCAGTTGATGAGGGTGAGGTAGACTTTGACATATCCCCTGCTCCCCCACTGACCTAGGACCATCGGAGGCCCTCTCAGGTGTAGGTGTCTACATCTGTCTCCAGATAGGGAATGCTTAATGTTTGTAAATACACCAAAAACAAAAAAGGCTACTGAGTTTCTTGCCACAGTCTTCTCAACCTAGGGTCACGTTTCGAACCAAATTTTTGAATTTTAAAACCTAATGATTTTTTTCAAAGAGTTATTAAACAATGTTTAAAAATGATTGAGAAATCGTTCATTGTTTTTGATAGCTTGTAAGAGAACCGGTAGTTGACTCCAAGGTCACCGTCCAAGACGAATAGGAGAATTTCAAATGCCTACCATTTATTTCAGCTGGTTATAGCATTAGCCCCGTAAGGAACTGATCGTGGGTTCAAAGCCCGTATTCATTTTTCCAATCTAAATCCATCATTATCATCATCTTAGCGTAGTTTCTGGTTGGATCCGAGGCTTTTGCCTTGGAGCTTGGAGTCTTACTCCTCCTTCACTTTTCATGGGAGCTGCTACTGTCTGACCTCCTAATTCCTGGTCTTGGATACCATACACCATGAGTTTTATTTGATTTGAGATTGACATTTCATTGCGGAAGAGGGTAGACCGATACTATCTGCCCAAAAACAACATGGCGATTGTCCTACATTCGTGATCATGGCATTGTTACAGCGTCCAAGTATCAGATACTCAAACCAACTAAAAACATGGTAAATATCCCGGCGAGTGTATACAGTTTGTTTTTTTTTTTCACTTAAGCAGCATACAAGCACGGCTCACTCGATGAAAAATGGTTACCGTGGCCTATGGATGTTTGCAACACCAAGGGAAGGCACCTCTTGAATAACCCCATGTTGTAGTCACTTGGAAAAGCTACAGTAGGGAGTTCATTTCACAGTTTAAGCGTGTTCTGGAGTTATCGCCGACACTTCGACCCTGTGGGATCCTTTGTATCGTGGTAACGTTGGAGGAGGTAGCCTTCTCCTTGAACCTTGGAGCCATTCCCAAGAAGATTCATTCATTGTTTTCCTAGGGCTTGATCCTCCCACACGTCGTCCTTGCAGTGTCTGCAGTTTGCATCGTTCATTATACTAATGTTGCTTAGAGTGTATTTTGTGCATAAAGTAGTGGCCAGTAAACGCACCCACCCAATAAAAACATAATATAAACTCACGCCTATATCCCCGAAGGGGTAGGCAGAGGTGCTAGCACCTACATTTCGCCAGTTTATGTTTAGGCCCCAATGTAATTGATGGCGAGCCTATAGCCATTAACCGGGCACTTATAAACCTGCGATAAATACACACATTACTTCGAAAAGTCATTGGTGTGTGCCATGGTAAAACCTGGGATCGAACCTGAGACCTCGTCTCAGCAGTCCATTACCCATACCACTAGGCTACCCAATTAAAAGAGTCCATTTATCAGCAAAAACTAATAAATCTCCACTTGCGTGTTCCAGGCACGAACCTGCTAGGCTTCGCGGCAGGAGTGGGCACGTCGTTTTGCGACAGTTTCTGGTCGTTCGCACTGTGCCGTTTCCTGGTCGGACTGGCGTTCGACAACTGTTTTACTATGATGTACATTCTTGGTAAGTAGTACCTCTTAAAATTAATTTGTTTCTGCTAAAAATACTAGCAGAAAGGCATGTACACACGGCCAATGAAGTAAGTATAGACGCTTTCAAATTGAAGGCGAGACGCCATCACCAGCCAGATGGGCATTCTACCTGAAAATGATGGCTAGGATTAGATTGAAATAGGAAAGCCGAAGAGTGGAAGAAATGGGAAAAATTGGGAGAGGCCTATAGCCAGCAAATATAGCCTTTACATATAAAGGTGATATTTCCTTGGCTGTTTAGACGTATATTATTACTTGCCCTGCAGTGCAATTCTCTAAGCATACATCGTCAACGAACTCGACGACGAGCAGAACCTAGAACTGACGCTAGCAGCCTAGAAACTGCAGCAATGCAATTCTCTAAACATATAGCGTTGAGCTCTACGACAAACTTGACGTAGAGCACAGCCTAGGACTGTAGTGCAATTCACTAAGCGTTAGTTCTAGGTTGTTCTCTACGTCGAGTTCGTCGATGAGCTCCACGATGTATGCTTAGAGAATTGCATTGCTGATTTATTTAATGGTAACGAGAAGGAAACACGTGTACTGGTAAAGAATACCAAGTCTTTATGACGCGGCAATGGTACTTGGTTCTTCATAAAGTTCCTATATCAGCCCTGCACGTGTTGTCCTGTATAGGAAATGAGAAAGTGGGACTAATTTGGAAAGACTCTTCGGAATATTCACCACAACAGATTATATGCAATAGCTCTACGGCAAAAGCTTGAGAGTGTTGCCAAAGTTTGGTGGCCTGAGGGTGCAGTTACGAATCTGTGTCTTGTACAGTAAACGTCACTGCTCCGCCTCGAAATACTATTTCACCTTATTCAAGACTGAGTTTTCTGGAGACCCTTTGATGATGCTCTCGATGTAATTAAGACTCTATGATATTGGATAAAGGTTTAAACTTCAATGAAAAAACTAAATGAACTTACCATCTTTTCCAGTTCTGGAGTACGTCGGGCCGAAATGGAGGACCTTCGTGGCAAACATGTCCATCGCTCTGTTCTTCACACTGGCGGCATCCTTGCTGCCCTGGATCGCGCTGTGGGCTGATGACTGGAGGGTGTTCACATTAGGGACCAGTTTCCCCTTCGCACTGGCTATTGCTACTCCTTGGCTGGTCCCAGAGAGTGCAAGGTATGAACTATACCATAACCGCATAAACTCACGCCTATATCCCCGAGCACCTATAGCACCCACATTTCACCAGTTTATGTTTAGGTCCCAATGTAATAGGTGGCGAGCCTTTTGCCATTAACCGGGCACTTATAAACCTGCGATAAATACACACATAACTTAGATAGCATCGAAAAGTCATTGGTGTGTGCCATGGTAAAACCTGGGATCGAACTCGAGATCTCGTCTCAGTAGTCCATTACCCATACCACGAGGCTACCGCGGTATTCTGTACCTCTTATAATATTTCTTTTAATTACTGATTTCTTATTTCAGGTGGCTCGTTTCCCAAGGCAAAATAGACAAAGCTCTGACGATAATGAAGAAATTCGAAAGAATTAATAAGACCAAAATTCCGGAGAAAGTTCTCACAGATTTTACGGTAGGTATCCTACTGCCTTTTCTTCTACACTTTCCTTTTCCACTTTAGTGGCAGACAGGCTAACAGGCACTGGTTGCTTGCAATACTAGGGAAGAAAGAAAGAAAGAAAGAAAGAAAGAAAATGCGTTGAGGTCAAATTGACGTGTCCTAAATAAAAAAAAATATCAACCAATTTTATTTCCAGGAATGCTCCCTCAATAACATAAAGGAGTCCGAAGCCGAGTCCAGAACATACTCCGTCCTGGATCTCTTCAAGACCCCCCGTCTCCGAAAGAATGCAATACTCCTCATCATAATCTGGATGGCGATATCGCTGGTCTTCGATGGCCACGTCAGGAATGTTGGGTCTTTGGGCTTGGATGTGTTCTTGACTTTTACGATAGCATCTGCTACGGAACTTCCAGCTGATACTTTCTTGACTGCTGTGCTTGACAGGTAAGGAATAGTCTTCAACCTTCCATTATCATTTACTAGCTGACCCGCGCAACTTCGTCTGCGTCACCCCGTTTTTGCAACATTTTTCATTCCTACTCCGCACATGTTGGACGTAGCATGATGTTATATACATATAAACCTTCCTCTTTAACCATTCTATCTATTAAAAATCAAAAAAAAAAAAAACAAATCGCATCAAAATCCGTTGCATAGTTTTGAAGATTTAAGCATACAAAGGGACAAGAAAAATAGGGACAGAGAACGCGACTTTATTTTATACTATGTAGTGATAGTGATAGTGATAGTGATGATAGTGATTTCTTTCTTTGTTTTGTTTTATTTTGAAATTGCCGCCAAAATAACAGTGCGCAGTAGTTGGAGCCCTCAAAAGTTCGACTAGCCTAACTACAGAACTTCGATATCTCCTATTTGGTTGTGGAGGTCCGATGGCAGTCGCTTCACGGCAAATGGGTCATTCTTTGGGGCAGCTCTTTCAATTGGCATATTACTTAAAAATAATATAAATCGAAACGTCAACAGGCCATATTTCTTTCTGAGCATACCTCATATCCCCTGTTAACTGTAGCACTAGCATGAACTCCTATCGAATTCGTAATATAAAGGTTTCGAGAGAACGGAGCATTGTGATTGGCAGTCTGCCTCTTGTGAACCTGTGTGCGTGTGTAGCCCGCCAATCGCAATGCTCCGTTCTGTCGATACCTTTACATTACGAATTCGATAGTATTTCGTGCTAAGGCTACGATGTTGAGTCATTATTATTTAAAGTTACAATTAGCCACGCTCCGATGCCGACGGTTGGACAGAGTCCTTGGGTGATGGTGCATCGAGTTTTCAAGAAATAGCTGGTAAGAACCCTTTACGTGGGTTTGGTTTCAAAAACTTTGATTTGTGTGCTACAAATTACCTCTGGTGTCTGCGAATTTATTTATTTAAATAATTGAAGGGAACAATTATAACGTAACGTAACTTACAACCACAACAGTTTATTTGCTTAAAAGGTTTTAATGTTGATTCAGCATAAAGGATTTATTGAAATAATTTCTGTTTTTTCTGTCTGTACTAAAATTGTATTAAATTGCACACAAAAAATATTCAAGGCGAATAAGGGGGCATAGCCAAAGTGCATTTGATTCGAATCTACATTCGTCATCGCTCTGAAAATGTTTGGGAGTGACATTTGTTGTCGGAATCGGATCACATGACATTCGACAACAAATGTCACTCTCATACATTTTCAGAGCGATGACGAATGTACATTCGAATGCATTTTGGCTAGGCCCTCTGGAAAGGAAAATAGGACGAAACAGGAATAAAATATTAAATTCAAAATAAATATTACTTTTGGGGCTAAAAAGGAATAAAATGTAGGACAAATACGGAATTTTTCATGTGGGGCAAAACTTCGGGAGGCGAACTCGGAACAAATGGATTTTCATGGTCGTGATATATTTTGTTAGATAAGATAGATTAATATTTTTTTTTTTTTTTTATCATCCATACCACCTCCACCAAAACCGATGGAGGTGATTATGTCGGACTCGAACCGACCAATACGCACGCCGTAGCTTATACAAGACATATCTCTCGCACCCCGGCAGACCCGGGGACATCTCTGTTGAGATGACCCTCTTCCCCCAATGTGGGGACCATGGTGTCCCCATCTAGCCCCTGGGTATGGGGTGGCGTTTTGCGCCATCGCCGTGGCCTGCTTCTGCTAGGGTGACCGGCGGCTCCACCCGTCACCCCCAGGCCCGCGCTCATGGGGGACTGAGGTCATTCTGCGACCTCCGACGTCCGAGTCGCCTCCGGTCATTGCAGATAGATTAATATTCTGAATATTGCTGATGACTTCCAGGTGGGGACGAAGGTGGTTGGCGTGTGGATCCATGGTGTTCAGCGGCGTCTTCAGTCTTCTAGCCACTGCTGTACCTGTTGGTAAGTACACGAGACTTATAGATCTTGGTAGATTATGTACAGGGTGTCAGGGGAACCGAAAGCCGAAGGCCCCTGGTAGTAATCATGGTACACAACATATTGGTATGAAAAAAAAATTCGGCTACGCATATTTTTTTTTCAATATTTTTTCCTTTTGTGTTATTCACTCTCCATCGTGTTAGTGTAGCTAAATGAAATGAAAATATCATTCGTTGCCGTCATTTTTTAATGCCAATATGTTGTGTACCATGAGTACTGCCAGGGGTCTAATTCGTCGTCGTCATTTATTCAAACCAATGTGGTCAATCATGATATATTACATAAGATAACTACAGTACACATCTACTATTCTATGGCATGCAAATATTAGCCTAGGCTCTTTTTGAATCCTTACATTTGCCTACTTAAGCATACATAAACAAAATTACAATTATGGTCAGAACTACAATTACAAGAATTAGACAAAAATACAAAATTTTAATTGATTATTCTAAATCAGTTAGGTATAATATTAATATAGTCATAATGTCTAAGATAATTCACAATGTCCAAAATAAATCATCAATAATGTCCACAGTATACATAAAAATGTAATGTCAATAAATAAATTTAATTTTTATAGTTTAAATGTAAAAAAATAGAAATGAATTTTCGTTCGAGTGCCACTTCGTGCCATTTTACCGTGACCGTGTCAGATCAGTTGCCTCAGCACGAAATACTATCGAATTCATAATGTAAAGGTATCGACAGAACGGAGCATTGCGATTGGCGGGCTACACACGCACACAGGTTCACAAGAGGCAGACACACAAAGGCAGATCACAAGCCTCCGTTCTCTCTATACGAAGATTAATTACGTGCTTAGCCGCACAAGCACTACAAATTAACGTCTTGGAGAGTATCAAACGGATCTGTACCTATCTTACTATTTTGTAACCTAATTTCAACTCCTCAGGTGGACCTTCAGCTTCCCTGGCTATCCTAGGCCGTTTCGCTGTGAACATATCCTACAATATAGGTCTCCAATATGCAGCTGAGCTTCTCCCGACGGTGGTGCGAGCCCAGGGTGTCGCGCTGATCCATATTATGGGATATGTGGCCTCGATTGTGGCACCATTCGTTGTATATTTGGTAAGTTCGTCACCAGTAATTCATCACTATCATTATCATTATCATCATTTTCATTATCATTATCATTACATAGTATAAAATAAAATGGCGTTTTCTGTCCCTATTTTTCTTGTCCCTTTGTATGCTTAAATCTTTAGAACTACGCCACGGATTTTGATGCGGTTTTGATGTGATTTTTATGTGATGATGATTTTTTGATGTGTTTCAATAGATAGAATGGTTAAAGAGGAAGGTTTATATGTATATAACATCATGTTACGACTAACAGCTGCGGAGCAGGAGTGAAAAATGTTGCAAAAACGGGGTGAAGCAGACGAAGCATTCATAATTCATTTAATCCCAGTAGCTTAGTGGTTAAGGAGTCGGCCTTACGATCGAGAGGTCCCGGGTTCGAATCCTGGCCATTACACTACCGACGTGAACCCACTCCTAACACAAGTGTTTGAGCTTAGCTGGGGGGGTTAAAGGGAATATTAGTAACTTCGGTTGCTAAAAATGTTAAAAAAAAAAACAAAAAAAAAAAAATAAGAATTAGTCCGTTATATGCAAGGAGTGCGAACATATTTCTTGCGTAGGGTGAGCAACTAATTACACTTAATTTTTTACATTGAATTAGTAGAAGCGATAATAAATAATAACGGAAAATAAGTTAATAGATATGTATGTAAGTTCTCATGCTATACAAAAGAGTTTTTTTTTATATATCACAAAACCGTTCTTATTCTTATTAGCTTGGAACTTCGATATCGTCATTGGACCATTGGTTGTGGAGGTCAGAGTGGCAGTCGCTTCACGTAAAATATCGAAGTTCAGCCGCATCACAGTTAGACTGTAAAGCCGACCCCAACTGAGTTGGGAAAAGGTTCAGGGAATGATGAATGAAAACAGTTCTTATTAGATATCACAAAAATCGGTGTAGTTTCATTTGTGGCACCATTGATGGCGCTGGCCAATGGTGCAAACGAAACCACATTCAAAAACCCTTCAGATAATATAGATTCGTGTTGTGACTTCGTCTGCGTCATCCCGTTTTTGCAACATTTTTCACTTCTGCTCCTCACCAGTTAATTGTAGCATGATGTTATATAAATATAAACCTTCCTCTTCAATCACTATATTTATTTAAAAAAACCGCGTCAAAAACCGTTGCGTAGTTTTCAAGATTTAAGCATACAAAAGGACATAGGGATATAGGGACAGAGAACGCGACTTTGTTTTATACTATGTTATGATGATTATTCACGACCCTAGTTGCGTAGTGGTAGTGAAAGCGCCTTCCTTCCTTCCTTGTTTATTTTTTTATTTTATTATTAAAAGTATGTTTATCCGCATATTAAAATCCATAACACAAGCTACTCTAGGTGGCAATACGTAGATTGTTCTAGAATATTTAATTGATAGGTCCATACACCGCAGTAACCATTTCCCATCAAAAAGACCGTATGCTTCTCAATTCTTCTCATATTAACTAATAAATATAACATTATTTCCAGGCTAATATCTCGCAGAATCTTCCTCTCCTGATCCTCGGGGTACTGGGAATAGTTGGCGGCCTCCTCTGCCTCTTCCTCCCAGAGACCATGGACACGGAGATGCCTCTCACACTGACTGATGGAGAAAACTTCGGAATTAATCAAAAGTTCTGGGACAACCCTTGTTTCTCCAGGTAATATTCACCATATAGTCGCTTACCAGTTACCGCGGTAGCCTAGTGGTATTGGTGCTAAAAAATCCCTACGGATTCCTCCCACCGGAACCGGTTGGGCAGGTTATGTCGGACTCGAACCGACTAAAGCGCAAGATGTCTTTGGGTCTTTAGTTACCGGAGGTGAGATGGTAGGCAACATCTCCCTTGCACCCCGGCAGACCTGGGGCCCTCTCTTTCGAGATGACCTTCTTTGGGTATAGGTACCACGGTTTCCCCGTGGCCTGCCTCTGCTAGGGTCTCTCTAAGGCCCACACTTTACTCCTCTAATAATAACTTTATGGTATTCCTACATCTATTAACTTCTCTTTTTCCCAAACAGAAAAACAGTAGAGAAAGTAGAAGAACATCCTGAAAGATACACGAAAAGATCTTCGGTATCGGCGGCTCATGAGGAGTTCGTTCGAGCGATTCCAAGTGCCATAGGATCAAGAGCTTCCGTCAGAGCTTCGATAACACTCTCCACCAGAAGACGAGAAGTCAGCAAAGAGAAGAACATAGTTTGAAAAGACCATGGACTACAGCTAAAGGCCAAAAACATTACGAAAACGTGACTAGATTCGTTAAAACTTAGGTATCGGAAAGAAATGATCTCAAAATTGAGGTTAGTTAAAAAAGTGGAAGTCTGTTTGTTTGAATGCGTATATCTCTAGAACTAGTACACCGATTTGAATAATTCTTTTACAATTATATAGCTCAGTTATTAAGAAACATTTTCGTGTATTTGAAATCACGCTGCGGCTTTTAAAAGCTGAGTTATAACTAAAAATCTGAAAGATCCGTGTATATACTTTTACAAACTGAGTATAGCAAGTGAAACCGTGGAACACAGCTAGTAAGATATAAAGCTTTATAATAAAGATCTGAATCAAGAAGAATATTTGATATGCTTGATATTAAGAGTCATATAATGACTGGCAAAGAACGAGAAGACTGGATTTAGTATGACTAATTTAAGATTCTCTGTTCCTCTTAAATTGTAGATATCAATAAAATTATTTCTATGGTACCAATACACTGCTAATCAAACTATTTAGAACATAAATCCGTCATGGTTCGAGGGTACGGGATGCAGAAGCTAAATTAAAAGCTATTTGTATAGGAATAACACCCCTTTTTGTATGTCACCTGAATGGCCATAAACCAACCATCCGTAATGTACAATTTTTGCCAATTTTTTCATAGTCGATGGTTGGTTGTAAAAGTTCAGAAAGATCCTGAATTAAAGAGAATCCTATGCCTAGGCTGGGTGATAACGTTTGGATCTTGTATTTATATTTTAACCAGCGCGAGAACTTCAATATCGCGATGCAGGATCGCTAATTTTGTAATAGTTCAGCATCATTACGATAGATGTCGCTGATCACATGTAGCATCGCTACTTCGATATAAAATTTTTGTTCTGTACCTTCAATCAGTCTATTTATTGAGTTTGAGATTAATTATTACTTTCTACAGGATCGCTAGTTCTGTTGTAGTTCAACATCATTGCGATAGATGGCACTAGTTATATTTTGCATCGCGATACTAAAATTTTCTTCCATACAATCAATCTAGTAGTATTAGTACATAGAAATCATTGTGCTAAATAATATTTAGAGAGATATTGAATGTTCATCATCGGCTGTAATGACTTAGAATGAATAAAAGTGTAGATACCGGCAAACATCTTGACAATGTACTTGAAGTGTGCCAATGCTGAGCTAGTTATGAGCTCAAAGGGATTTTATTGGTGAATCTTATTGCAAATGTACAATAACAACTTTTATTCAAGAAGTTTGCTGGCATCTGTTGTATAACTTTTAAGCACTACTCACACGGACAAAGGCGTATGCTTTTCTTTTAAGACCACCGAGGAAAAATTCTGATAAGTAATAAACAATTTCAGACAGCTATAGCTCAATAACAAGTGCTAGCAACTTTCGTCCTTATGACGTTTATCTGAATATTAGAAAGACTGGGTATAATTTGAATTCTATAATGACGAAAATTGCTTGCATTTCGACATTAAGGACCTCAAATAGTACCCAGTTGCATTCCGTATTTATTGACTCTGTTCAGTAATAGGGACAATTTTTTCAGGGATATTTCTTCTTGATTTTTTAACTGTGGCAACATTTATGAACAGAAAATAATTAATGGTCCGAAAAATTGGCATTTATTAGAAAAATGTTTGTCAAAATTATTTTACATATGTGATCTTTGCAATTTGAGTAATTTCAATTATTTATTTGTTTATTTAAGGCCTTATAAAGTACAAAAAGTATTTATCATGAACTTTAAGTTCAGCTATGTTAAAAATATTTATGCTACTTATTAGTACACTCTGCCTACCCCAATTTAAAAGGAGTATTATTTAATAATGTTTTATCACATTGGGTTACGCAGAGACTTCTACTTTATTTTCAAACATACTCGCGTTGAATTTTATATTATTATTTTTGTAAACAATTTATTATTTATGTAAACATGATATTTCTATGTATTGCTTTTTTGTTCTTGATTAACTAATCATTATTTTACTTTTCTTTAAATAAATATTAAATTATCAAACAAATTCGACTAAAGAAGCTCTCTTTTTAATTGACTTCAAAAAAGTATAAGATTATTGTAAATAATGTAAAAATATCTTGCCTAATTGTGATACCTTATTTAAAAGAAAAGTCGTGTTTGAGGATTGACTCAAATGATTTATTTGGTTAGTCTGACTAAATCTTTCGAATAAAAACATATAGAAACACAGGAAAAACTAAGTTTTCTGCTTAAAATATCTCACAATGCAGACATATTTATTGAGGGCCTCTATGGTAAGGCCATTGTACGTTTGACTGCTAATGGCTATTTGATTGGACTGGGTGTTTCTATGTGGGTTAAGAAAACATATCTACGTTGTTTGAAATTTTGCTACTACATTTATTTATTTATTTAATTTTCATCAATGGTGATGAAAAACAAAAATACTTTTCTTTATTCCTTCCCTTTTTCCTTTTTCTTTCTTCTTCATCTCTCTTTATCACTAAATAATTAAACTTCTTTTGTGTCCGACTAACCTCATAAACCATACGACATGTTTCCTTTGCCAATCGTATATTTTAAATTGTATATTATAGTACTAGTAAGTTATTTAACTTAAGTTTTACTATAATAATTATTATAAGTGTAAATAGCAATTGAATTGTATAATACAATGTATATTATGTTACAATGTACAACCTACCGAAGTATAATAAACATTATTTCGATGTACACATTAAGTATATTTTTTGTTTTTCTTCTGTCCTTTTTTTTGCGAAGACTGGTCAGCCTTTTCATTTGGCGAGGAGAGCTTTGTTTATTGGTTCATTGTTATTACAGATAACTATATGTTGTGGTTCGATGAGTCTTCCATCTGCTGCACCATTTAGTCTTGGAATTCCTTACCAGCTCACGTGTTTCCATCTTCCTACAGTCCCGGGTTCTTTAAGCGAGGCGTGAATACGCATCTGATGAGGCCGTTAAGCTGAACGCCACCATTGTAACACGGTACGTGTTTGTAATAGTGACCCTCTTTCATGAGACTTTGCCGTCAGCTTACCATCAGGCGAGATGAAGTCAAATTACCAGGTTCTAGATAAAAAATATCTTGTACCTAAAATGAGCCCTAAAAGGTCTGACAACTGGTCTAACTACATAATTTCAATATCGTCAATGAATTGTAGAGGTCAGATGACAGTCGCTCCAGGCACTATATCGAAGTTCAGCAATCATCTCGATCACTACATTCGAGACTTATTACGATTGATTTAGAAACTTACTTCATGAGACTTCAAACAATAGTACTTAAAACTCGAATCAAAATAGGTACATCAGTTCATGAACTTTGATGCACAGACAGATACACAATATACAAAGAAATAGGCTTCTGACACCCTTCTTACAAGCTAACAAACTTTGTTGAAAAGAACACAAATAGTGGCAATTTTTTTTGTGGTACTCATTACTTAAAATGTAAAACAAAACGGTACACAAGAAGAAGAAATCCGTTGCTTTAACAGTAAACAAATGTATTAATTGTTTACAAAAATAAATAAATGAAATGTAAACATACGAATATCTACGCCGATATGCTCGAAAAAGCGTAAATATTGTGATTTAGTGATGTGATACCCATGTTGATAACGGTTCTATCGATAATTTGAATTTATCGATAATACAATCATCATTATGATTTTATCGTAGTATACTGGTTACATCTGAGTTTTTATTTTTCCTTACTCTTCCTTTGGTTTAGCTTATCCTGGTTTTCATGAGAACGACTGCTATCTGACCTCGCAGCCACTTAAATATATTTAACTACTGTTGACCTGCGCAACTTCGTCTGCGCCACCCCGTTTTTGCAACATTTTTCATTCCTGCTCCGCACCTGTTGGTCGTAGCATGATGATATATACATATGAACCTTCTTCTTTAACCATTCTATCTATTAAAACAAACCGCATCAAAATCCGTTGCGTAGTTTTAAAGATTGAAGCAAACAAAAGGACATAGGGACAGAGAACGCGACTTTATTTCATACTATATAGTGATAGTGATTACACAGATAAATACAAAAAAGGTTATATAATTATGACTTATTATTAAAACGCATAATGTCATGGCTCTGCTCACGCGGTGTGATGTTAACGAGAATGATAGAAATATTTTATAATGGTAGTTTTTATTGTTAATAATAAATTATTAATTATACTACACAGTATACAACACATAAAACCTTTTAATGAAGTCTAAAAAAAGTCACGGTCATTCTATTTCAATCATAATATTACAATGTGTAGTTTTTACATATTGTTTAAAATCAAGGTTCTTCATACACAAAGTAAACAATAACTTTATAAGATTACTAGCTGTTGCCCGCGGCTCCGCCCGCGTGAATGTCGATTATCGCGTTGTACGACTCTACTCGATTCTCTACTTGCCTCTCTATACTACTTCTTCTTGCTGTCATGACAACGTAAATAGCGATATTAGCGCCAATGTATTGAAATCTACCGGGTCTATTGTGATTTATGATTGTTGCTCCGCTCCCTTTAATGGAAGCGTGATAGTATATAGCCCATGTTACTCTTAGATATTGTACCTAGCTTTTTATAGGTGAAAGAATTATTGAAATCGGTCCAGTAGTTTCGGAGCCTATTCGTTACAAACAAACAAACAAAAAACTCTTTATAATATAAGTGTACCTAGATTATTATTATTAGAGTAGAAGTGTTTTTACATACATTGAAATATACAGTTTTAATCTATAAAAGAAGATTGAATGAAATTTCGATGCAATTTTTAATCAAATTGGTAAAGCCGTTTTTCAGTTATAAATAGTGTAACCAACACGAATGTCTTTTATATATCTAGTTTTACGTAAACCTCTACCTTCCCATCTAATAAAGCTCAGTCATGAATTTTAAACCATCATAAATATAAACAATCATAAAAATAAAAAAATAGCAATGGGCTCGCCACCTATTACATTGGGACCTAAACATAAACTGGCGAAATGTGGGTGCTAGCACCTCTGCCTAACCCTTCGGGGATAAAGGCGTGAATTTATGTTATGTTATGTTATGTTATAAATATATCATCATAAATCATCGATAACTTAATCAAAGCCCCTCACTACACACTATCCATGGTCTCAAATTTACAAACAAAACTGAGCAAATTTAGCAATCGAACCACAAACCCAATTTCTTTCATTCACAACGTAGGAACATAAGAAATGACATTATGTTCTGTAAACTATTAATTACAATTGTTCTTATTAAAACATATACAGTTAAAATAGTACAAAGTCAATATTTAGAAACAGAATTGAATCTTCAAAAGCCTAAAATTGAAAAGAACAACATTGTAAATAAAGGTGTTTGGGTTCGAAATAAGTTTAATGACGATATATTAGGGCAGGAGGGCGCAAACAATTTTATATTTCGAGAGAATTCTTTGGATGTAGATAATTTGTTGCAAAATAATTTCGATGCTTTTGGGGGGAATTACATGCAGGATATACCGTTTGTGTCGGCGTATGCTGAGAGGCAAAAGAGGTCCAGTCGCTGTAAGTACAGATTAATATTTAATATAAAATAACATAAACTCCCGCTTATATCCCTGAAGGAGTAGGCCGAGGTGCTAGCACCCGCATATCGCTAGTTTATGTTTAGGTCCCAAGGCGAGCCTATTGCCATTAACCGGACATTTATAAACCTGTGATAAATAGACACATAACTTCGTAAAGCATTGAAAAGTCATTGATATGTGCCATGGTAAAACCTGGGATCGAATACGAGAACTCGTCTCAGCACTCCATTACCCATACCACTAGGCTATCGCGGTTTTACTTTTTATATTTATCATATTAGATAAGTTATAACAGTGACACTCCGGGAATGCCGATAAAAGAGAAAACTTTGTCAATTTACTTATATACAAAAGTGTCGGTAACGGTATCAGTGTCGCTAGTTCAATTGTGTTTTTTTTTCAAATCACGAAAGTGCCTTAAAAGTTTTCACTATAAAAGCTTAAAATGAACGATGGAAGAATAGATGGATATTGGTTTGGCAATTAGTTTGACATGGAAAGGAGGAGGGAGCCGCGGTAAAGAGCTAGTCTATAGGTACAAAATTAATCGCTATAGTTTCTTGTTACTAAGCGCAGAACTGGTATAAGCCTAGCGTCATCTATCGACAATAAATTGAACTACTTCGAATTTTCGAACTAACATATGGACTATAATAAATAACTGCACTATTTATTAACTTACCTAGTACTCCTTCTTCTCTTATGTATGAAAACAATTAGACAGTTTAAATGCGACTGGATATCCATAATGACTTTCTAAGCATAAGAAGTCTTAATAGAGCAAGGCGACAATGCTAATATTGAAGTAGTTCGGCAGTCTTTCACTAGATGGCGTTGATTTGAACAAACGAGGCATCTTAAAACACATTATATTATATCTTCTATTATTTTTTACAGATTGGAATAAACGCCCTAGAAAGAGTATAACCGGTAAAAATATAAAAACAAGACTAAGTAGACAAAACAATGAATTCGAAAACATAGATTCAGCTCAGCTAAAAGTGATTAACGATCTACAACCATCATCGGTATTCACCGATTACCCATACGAAGTTGCAATTATATCAAACAGTAATATAACCAAAGAAATAGACAACAACTATACTGTAGGGTCTACAACACAAAGTAATCCCAATAATAACGACATTATTCTAGAACCCACAACAAAATCCATAGATTCAGTAATAAAAAATACATCAAATGAATCAAGTAAAAATATATCTTCTCCAAAAAGAAGTATGAAATATGATTTTGAATCAGAAATTATCAAGAAAATCGAATTCACTGAGGATTTGAATAAAACAGAAAATAATGATGATAATAAAATAATGGATAGAAGTAACGTTTTTGATAAAGATAATTCTGAATGGCATCAAAATGCACCTATTCCTGATGTGAATATGTATAAAGTTGTTCCAAAAGAACCTATGCATAAGAGTAAGCCAGTAACTGAAAGAGGCCTTCTCAAAGTAATATCAATGCTGACTAAAACATTCAAGAAAATAATAAAAGAGCACAATGAAATCAAATTGATACACAACAGTATTACTGACATAAGTGATGAATTTAAAAAAAATACAGCATTATTTGCTAGTAAGTTTCAAGATTTCGATCTGAAATATTTGTATTTATTAAAGTTTCATGACAAAATGAAAGAATTCGATGAGAAATTAGCAAACAGAGAAGAATATTTCCTTAATAAAGAGAAAGACATGGCGAAAAATTTCAAAGAATTTGAAAACCAACAGAAAAAGTTTTTAATTCAACAAAAACAATTTTATAATATACAAAAGTTGATGTTAGCACAGAATGAGAAAATTAACTCGAAGCAAAACTCGATAGCGAAAACTCAAAGCGAAATATCACATAGGCAAAACAATTTTGCTAGGATACTTAAGAAAGCGAAACAATTATATACAGATCGAAGTCCAACGATTACAAAATTGAGTTCTACTATTAATAAAATGAAAGATACGACTCCAAAAACTCCTGAATACCCTCCTCCTCAAATGCATATTAGCACTCAAGCACCAGAAATAACAACTGAGTCTATTAAAATCAATTTATTTTCAATACCAACATCCAACAAACTAAAACAAGACCCAGATGAATTACTATTAAAAGAAAAAGATGACCAAGCGATAGACGATCTTGTATACAAATATTATTTCAATAATACATTTATTGACAGTTTTATGAGAAGTAAAATTCTTAACAGTTTCATGGGTAATACAGAAAATGGTGGTAATATTTCATCTGCGAAACATAAAAGGAATAATCTAGAAACTACAATCTTACTGCCTGTAATTGAAACTAATGAATCAGAAATCTACGGTCATAAACGAGAGAGAAGATGGATAAACCGCCATCGCTCAAGACATTCGAAGAGACGAAGAGACAAGAAGACCACTCCCACTTATGTAATCAGTACATATGTAAATGAGAAACCTGCTAACGTAGGCATACCGTTGAATATGGTTGAAACAGAGCCAATTAAAGAAAATAATGTGAAAAATGATCCATTTATGAAGATGGCTGAAAGCTTTTGCAATGAAATTCATCAGAATTCTGATAAACAAACGCTGCGATGGTGTATCGAGAAAGCTTTGAGAAGACTTAAGTTTCTTGGTGAGTTATTTTATAGTTTTATCACGAGCGCTGTACCTCTCCCATCGGCCCCGCGGCATATAATAGAGAAAGGAGAAGAGAGTATTGACCTTCTCACTCACTATCGACTCATGCTCTTTTTTCTCTTTCTTTACCCCGTCCCCCGCTACGCCGCGTGCACCATGGAAGTACCGTTGTGTAAGTTCCGTGCGTTGTTCAGACTGTAAATTATCAATCACAGCAAAAGGCAAACTGACATCTGCATTTTTTTTTGACGTAATCGAATGCAACATTTTCTGTGCTATTTGGACCTATATTTTATTAAGATATCCAATGATTAGTTGTATTTTGCAGCGTACATAAAGATAATTACTCACTTTTTTACGAATCATACTTAGTTAATAATTAAATTTACGACGTAACACATGTCCGGGTATGCGTTGCACAATTGGGCGCGGCGCTGCTGGACTCATCCCTTAACTTCAAATGGTAGGTCATGCAAGAGGCTCATCGCTCATAGCCATTCATGCATACAAAATATTTGCACTGGGCATTAACAGTCGCGTTCACTAGTGCCATGCCGCAGTAGCTGTCGAAAAAATTTAATCCTTAAATGTTACCTTCACAGAAACAGGTATGATGCCATCAAATCAAACACCTCAACCGCAAACCACTTCATCCGTACAACCATCTACAACTGTAATGAAAAACTTATTAAACAATAAACAAAAGATTCTATTGAACATGATACTACCGGATTTGAATATTGGCAAGGAGATGACCACTAGCGAAATAATTAGTACTACAAATGAAGCTCCTTCTGTGACTACAGCTAGTTTACAAGCTTCAGAGAATACCAGTAAGTTTTTCATTCATCTATTTATTATTTACTAGCTGACCCGCGCAACTTCGTCTGCGTCCACCCAATTTTGCAACATTTTTCACTTTTGCTCCGCACCTGTTGGTTGTAGCATGATGTTATATACATCTAAACCTTCCTCTTCAATCACTCTATCTTTAAAAAAACCGCATCAAAATCCATTGCGTAGTTTTAAAGATTTAACCAAACATAGGGATATGGGACAGAGAAAGCGACTTTGTTTTATACTATGTAATGCTTCCATCGCAGTTTATCAAATAAAATTAAAGAACTAAAAACACGCTTTTAGCACGCACTAAAAAATTACAAAATAATTCGGACATTTAGTACTGACAGCCAGTCCGCCATCTTGGGCGCCATATTGGATTTGTAATGACGTTTCGTAGCTAGTCATGTAAGAACTCAGAGCGTGTGCAACATCTCATCCTAATCAAAGACCGGGAAGTAGGTCAAATTAAAATTCCAGGGCTCAACTTTTTTTTGGTCTGTTATAAACATTTACTCAGTCTATTTACAATAATTTGATTTAGTAGCAAGTTGAGTAGACAAGCTCATTTCCAAGTTTATTTATCATCTAAATATCCTTTCATTTGATAATAGACATTTTAGCATAATTAACTTATTATTACATTTATAAGTAAATTTTATCATCAAGAAGGCTTCGAAAGCGTTCCTCTAGTTTAACGCCTCTTGAATCACTTTATTGCAAAAAACCGCCTCAAAATCCGTTGTGTAGTTTTAAAGGTCTAAGCAGACATACGGCACGACAACGGGAAATGTCTTTGTTTTATTCTATAAATAATCAATTTCTCTTACAGCCCCACCAATAGTACTAACACCGTTGACTCTGCAAACAGTGGCAATTCCTTACACTAATTCACCACCAAATGTGAGGGCATCACCAGATACATGGACCTTCCCAGGTAAAATTTGATATGCGAGAGGTATGTCTTGTATAATCTCACCTCCGGCAATCAAAGACCCTTAAACAGCGTGCATTTTAGTCGTTTCCAGTCCGATATAATCACCTCCACCGACTTTGGCGGAGGTGGTATCTGTGGGAATTTTGCGCACGATAAAAAAAGGTGAATCATTCTCTGAACTTTTTCCCAACTCAGTTGCGGTCGGCTTTCCAGTCCAACTGTGATGCGGCTGAACTTCGATATTTTCCGTGAAGCGACTGCCATCTGACCTCCACAACCAATGGTCCAATGGCCAATGGTGAAATACTTACTAATTTAGGACGCTTGCCAGATGAACTTTGCCTCACTGTGTGTGTTCTACCGCCTGTATAATGACTTGTGTTCATTGTTCGACATGATGCCCATACCTACTTTCTATCATCGCACCGCTCGCCATAGAGAAGGAGTTCATCCTCACACACTACGACTGGAAACAGTGCGCACTTTGCAGTTTGAAATTATAATTTGACCGCGAGCACTATACAGTCACCTGCAATAATATGTATACACTTTGGAACCTTGTCACAATAATAAATAACAAGTCATCATTATGACATGAAACGGTAAAATTCGACAAGTTTAATGTGAAAAAGTTCTAAACCGTATACATATTACTGCAGGTGACTGTACCACTCTCATAAATGTGTGGCGAGGTGGGGGAGTATCGACCGTCAGATTTGGTCAGATCACCGCCAACGCTCGCAGCGGGATGACGCTTGCTGTTGACTCAAGTTCTTTCTTACTAATTCTTTATTAATTATTATCTTTCAAATTACAGATAACGATGAACTGGAGTTAAAGATCAAGGAAGAAGGTAAGAACAACTTATATTATAATCATCATCATTCTCTTCCTGACTATATTTTTTTCGTGTACAAATACCCCCGTATACCACCCGCGGCGGCCATCGGAAGTAGTTATACCAGAGTTGGACTGACTCGGGTCGAAAGATTACCCAATAAAGCGTTTCTCTCGCACACAAACTTAAGTCAAATTATGGGCCCATTCAAATTTTACGAATCAATCTTCCCAAGGGGCCCCGACTGTGAGTATTGTATGAATTTTAAACTACTGGGCTTGTTTCTTTCTTTGTAGTTTTAATTTAATTAATTTTTTCACGTAATTTTCAAAATTAGTTTTTACGCAGTCGAGTTTTTTGTTTTTCTTTAAATTATTTTTTTTTAGACTTTGCCTTCAGCTTAACATCAGGCGAGGTGAAGTCAAATTGACGTGCCATAAAAAAAAGCTAACATATAGAGTTGGGGTTATGGATACTTGATGTGTTGCTGGGCTTCGGGATGTAATTTGCCAACACATTCGTTGCTGTGTTCGCCAAAGTATTTTTTTTTGACCACGTAAAAAAACATTGGTACTTGCAATATTTTGACGTCTACCATGTACCTACTATTTTTGTTTCAGATATGACACCAGACACTGAAGGGAACGTATATTATGAGGGCAGTATTCATGCAAGCGACATAATAGGTAAGATAACAATATTGTTATTTCTAACAGCTCCTTATGCCGCAGTCGGGTAAAAAGAATTTAGTTGAAGAAGAAAAACAGAATAGTGTCTTAATTCGTGTTGTGGAATAAGGTCACCGCATTTTTACACGTGGGTGTCGTAGAAGGCGACTAAGGGTTCGTAGGTTCTCCATCCGACAGCACCTCCTCTTTTATAGAGAAACGGTGGGGTTTCCCCTGTACGAGCACCGGGGCCTGGGAATACTTCTGCTAGAAGTTTCTAGTATGCTCTACCTAGCGAAGTTTTAACAACCTTGGTCTTTTGGTCTTCTGGTCTACTGAGTAGACTAGCAATAGACCAGAAGACACAAAGTTATTACTAGTTAAAACAAAGTAATTCTTTCATTCTAGTGGACAGTGAGAGTGGAGTAGATGACATCATGCCAGGATTGGACAGCAACTCAAGGGTAGAAGTGGATCCCCTGGCGTTTGACCTGCAAGCTAAAAGACGAGCTTCTGTGAGGAAGTAAGTATGAAAATAATAATTATAAATAATAAGACCCAGGGTAAGCATAGCTCAAGTAGCTTGTGTTATGGGTTCTAGAATGCGGATAAAAATACTTAGATACTATTTTTGTAAATACATGACATATTATGCATAGTAACACCCAGACCAATGTAAATATTCATATTCATGCACACTAATATTTGCACTGTGCGGGAATCGAAACCGCGCCTCTTGCGTAGCAGTCGCGTTCACTACCGCCACGCCACGGAGGTCCTCAAAAATTAAATAGAATAACAGTAGTCTTAGATTCGAATCCTTGTCATTAGACTACCGCTGCAAAAGTGCGAACCCACATCTAACACAGGCAATGTAGCTTAGTGGGAGGGGTAGGGGATAGGTAATATTAGTAATCGTTCATGGTTTGGAATAGTTCGTACGATTGCCACTAGATGGCTCCAACTTCAGCCCCTCAAGGTGCGTCCAGATTTGTGACATGAACAGCGGAGCGGGCAGCTTGACATCAACACATGACGTTGAGTGTGGACGTAACAACTTGTAGCACATGGACAGTGGACACACAAACTAGTGTTGTGCTGACACGGCCACCAGTCGATCGATGGTTATTTAAGCTTTTAAGCTCAGCTATCACACAGCTGAATACGCGAGGGACACGCACTTCTGACACGGTCACGGCAAAATGTTGCGCAAATGTAGACGCGGTATTACACAGGCAATGTAGCTTAGCTGGAGGGGCTGGATGGAATATTATTAGTAATCGTTCGTTATTTCGGATATTTTGTAGTATTTTCGCTAGATGGCTCCATCTTCGCCCTGTAAGACGTACCTAAGGGAGAATTTCCAATGCTTTAGACGGGTCTAGTAGTTCAGGTCGTAGAGCGTCCTATCCCTAAGAGACTAGTCGCGGGACTCGCAGGTTCAAATCCCACTTAGACATTTACTTTTCCAATTTTTATTTTTATTTTAAAAATAGTAGTCTTCAAGAAGGGCTTATTAGTAGGATTGTGACGCCTCTGGTCTTGCAAACATCCATAGGTCACGGTCACCAGTTCCATTAGGAATGCCTCAAAAAAAATCTTCTGATATAGTTACCAGCAAATATATTGACCCCAATACAGGCTGTAAGGGAAACTCTCCCGAAGCCTAGGGCAAAGTAATTTTTTTTTAATTATTTTACAAGATATTATATATTGGGAGAGGGAGGATAAAGTAGACGAATATCTTGATGTTAAAAATGCGTGGTCATAATAATCTCTTGCTCTTGCACCCAGTTTTTATAAATAAACAGAACTAAATACCTATTAAAAAGAAAATGAAGAATAACGATAATCTACCTGAGTTTCTTGCTGGTCTCTTCTCAGGAGATTTAACTACCGAACCAGCGAAAGAATCATTTTCAAATGATTTATTTACTAAGTATTTTATTTATTATGAATTGTAATATTTTTTGACAAATGTAGGTACATAATTATTGTAAAACTTTGACATTCATAAGTGCTCTTTATGTGCCTTAACTGAATAAACGAAATTGATTCTTTGATTCTTTGATTCCTCCCTCTCCCAATATATAAATTCTTATATTAGACGTATTTGCTTCGCCTCTACACGAGGCATTTTCGAGGCTATCGCTACATAGCTACTAGTATGTATGTAGACAGAGACAACGTATTTTTCATTTTTATTTTGTTGTTTAATCATGATTTTCTTTCTTTTCCACAGATTAAATGAAAGAATCAAGAAGTCACTTGTTTAGAGCTTAGTAGTCAACATCTATAATAATTAAACTGTATATTTATAATATATTTTTAAATAATAATATTAACAATTAATAAAATATCAATAGCAATGCAAACAAAATGAATCTGTAACGATATTCAAAGGAATAACAACCTTGACACGATGTAATAGAGTGTGATATCGTTCGTACGAAAAAAATACCGTAATTCAAAGTTACGCATTCCACAATCGAATAGTTTATTCTATAAATTATTCATAAGTAAATAATGTGAGGTTAGTTTCGGATGTTAATGCAAATATCATTGATTGAAATATTCAGCTTCGAAGAAAGTATTCAGCCTCCGTGGCGTGGAGGTAGTGCACGCGAATGCTACAACGAGGCGCGGGTTCGATCTCCGCTCAGTGCAAAAAGTTGTATGCATGAATATGGCTGTTTGCACTGGTCTGGTCGTACCTCGGAGAGCACGTTAAACCGTCGGTCCCGGTTGCCATACAAACATCTATGGCAGTCGTTACGGGTAGTTGAAGCCCTCAAAAGTCCAACCAGTCTTACTTGGAACTTTGATATCACCATTAGTCATTGGACCATTGGTTGTGGACGTCAGATGGCAGTGGCTCCACGAAAAATATCGAAGTTCAGCCGCATCACAGTTAGACTGGAAATCCGACCCAAACTGAGTTGCGAAAAGGTTCAGAGAATGATGAAGAAAGTATTCAGTTACAATTTATTTAAGTATTTATTTATGTAAGTAATAATAATATGCCCGACGTTTCAACTACTTCACGCCGCAACGATGTTTTACTGAAAAATAGCTGAAACGTCTGGCTAAATGTAAGAAATCCAATCTTAGTGGTTAAAGAGTCGGTCTCACTAGAGGTTCTGAGTTTGAATCCTGTCGATTACACTATCGACGTGAACCCATTTCTAACACTAACAATTTAATTACGTTTACTGGTAATCTACTATATAAAAATAAGTCGGGTTTTCCTTCCTGACGCTATAACTCCAGAACGCACGAACCGATTTCCACGGTTTTGCATTCGTTGGTAAGGTCTCGGGCTCCGTGAGGTTTAATAGCAAAGAAAATTCTGGAAAATTTTCAACAGAAAAGCGGGAAAGCCATCTGGTGGCGAAACGGAGTTCGCCGGGTTTGCTAGTTTTTAATAGATTTTTATCATAATTTGTCGATATCAACTCGGAAGATGGATTCCTATTTTTTTGTCTTCTTTGAATTGCATAATAACACCTCTGCCTACCCTCAAAGGTAGGAAATAGTTGTAAGTACTAATTGTAATATACACCGTAGTGAACAAAAATGCAATTTTTTTGTAATAAATATATTTAATACGTTTTATTTTTTTATTGTACCTTCTGTTCTCACTATATATATTAGAAAACTTGATGTATGTTAGAAAAAATATTACAAATTATCCTTATCTTTGCGATAGGCACAACTAAAATACCAGACACAAAAATAATCTCGTTGTCTGTAATAGTAGACTCCACAAAAATTCAAGGTAATTGTATACGCTTTTTTGACAAGCTCCTTAATGAAATTAGGGATTTGCCAATCAATAAATTTACATAATTAATTAAAACACAATGTCAAAAACTTATTATAAAATCCAGGATTATTTGGATTGATAAACAAGCCTGGAAATGAGCTGTTCAAGCAAATTTCTGTATCTAGACTAAGTAAATGTTTGGAAATAGACCAAAAAAAAAAGAAAAACCCGCTGAGTTCCCTGCCGGAGTCTTCTCAGGCCGGGGCCGCGTTTCGAACCGGTGGTCCATCACTCACTAATTTATAAAATATTGTTGATATTGACGTTTTATAAATGCCGTTAAGTGGTCTATACAGAATAAATGACTTTTGAATTTAGATTATCATGCGCAACGGAAAAGACTCTAAAAGATTTTTATAAAGCTTATGAAGTGTATTGAAAAGGACCCTTTCTCTAATTTTACTGCAATGAGCAGTTTCAGTAGGTATAATCGTAACAGTAATAAAGAGATGGCGTTAGCATAGCTTTTGGTACTTTTTTAATTTGCATTGTGGAGGCCAATTTAGTCTGTGGCAAGAAAGAACTGACCGAATGTCTTAATTTGATTGATTGCTGTTTCTGAAGCGTTGAAATTTATTAAATTTGTATATAACATTGTAACCTCAAAAAGTTGATAACTACATAATTTCAGTTAGTAATACATTGTAGTAAAAATACAATAATCTTTGTATTCAGAAATACGTAACTTATAGGTATTCAATATGCGGTCGCGGTGTGCTATTCATACCTGTGGAAACCAAGGAAAATATTTGATTCCACAAGATATTACACTACGAAATCAGTTAATTAGGGCTTGAAGATTGGATGTGGACAAGGAAATCAGCTAAAAAGGATGCATATATGCTCCGAAAACCAAAGAACTTTCATTCCATACTAGCTGACCCGTGCAACTTCGTCTGCGTCATCCCGTTCTTGCAACATTTTTCATTCCTGCTCCGTACCTGTTGGTCGTAGCATGATGTTATATACATATAAACCTTCCTCTTTAACCATTATATCTATAAAAACAAAACACATCAAAATCTGTTGCCTAGTTTTAAATATTTAAGCATACAAAGGGACAAAGAACGCGACTTTATTTTATACTATGTAGTGATTAGGGAACACTAGATGTGACACCACACTCTTCTTACCAAAAGTGCCGGCTGCGCCATCTAGCGCGTCTTTAGAAAAGCTATAAATACCTATTTGAAAACAGCTCATTACGTTTATCCCGTTCATCCCGGTCTGCGTTTCGTTATAGTAAAAGTGATTTGAACTTCAATAAAGATTCTAAAATGTTATAGGATTCAATTTGATGGTTTATATTTTTAACCCCCGACGTAAAAACGACGGGGTGTTATAAGTTTCACGTGTCTGTGTGTGTGTGTGTGTGTGTGTGTGTGTGTGTGTGTGTGTGTGTGTGTGTGTGTGTGTGTGTGTGTGTGTCTGGCTGTCTGTGGCACCGTAGCCGTAGCTCCCGAACGGCTCAACCGATTTCATTGTGGTTTTTTTTGTTTGAAAGGTGTATTAGTCGGGAGTGTTCTTAGCTATGTCTGATGAAAATCGAGCCAAGATGGCGGACTACATAATCATTTTGGTACAAGTCCCTCAATATGGATTTTGATTTTTGTTTGATTGATTGTGACAAATTTCGAGTCCAAGATGGCAGCCACCATCAAATATTAAATTACCTTCTAAATTTACTAGTGCGTCAATATGGGTATCAAATGAAAGGACTTGACAAGGAGAACAATTTAAAAAGTATAATATAAAAATAAAATTAAATATTTAAAAAACAACACAAGGTTATTATTAACCGCGGTATTCTGTAGGGTGGAGGTACTTTTACAATCGGACTGCTCGATTAGGACGGGAGATACCGTCATGTCCTATCCGATAATCTTTCAGATAGACAGCATCTATACTCACCGCCGGGAACAACACAAGGTTATTATTAACCGCGGTATTCTGTAGAGTGGTGGTACTTTTACAGTTGGACTGCTCGATTAGGACGGGAGATACCGTCATGGCCTCTTTAATTGTATATTCTAGATGTAATGTTAAGTTTTAAGCATACAGTCAAATCAACTGAGTTCAAATCAAAATTCATTTATTCCGTGTATAGACCATGAAACGGCACTTACAAAACGTCAATATCAACAATATTTTATAAATTAGTGAGCAAATGGACGGAGGAGAGTCCGGGAAGAAACTCAGCGGGCTTTTCTTTTTTTTGTCTATTTACAATCATTTACTTAGTCTAGATACAGAAATTTGCTTGAGTAGCAAGTTGAGTGAACAGCTCATTTCCAGGCTTGTTTATCATCCAAATAATTCTGGATTTTATAATAAGCTTTTTGACATAACTTATTTTAACAAAATTTTTAAACTTATTGATAGGCAAATCCCTATGTCCCTTTGTACGCTTAAATCTTTTAAACTACTCAACAGATTTTGATGCGGATTTTTTTAATAGGTAGAATGGTTAAAGAGGAAGGTTTATATGTATATAACATCATGCTACGACCAACAGGTGCGGGGCAGTAATGAAAAGTGTTGCAAAAACGGGGTGACGCAGACGAAGTTGCACGGGTCACCTAGTATGATAATAAACTCTTGTCTTTTTTCTTTGAACACACATTGATTCTAAAGATTCTTGTCTAAAAAAGGTAGTACTGATAGCATTGAAAGTGACTACACTTCAGGCATTTCTAAAAAAAGGCCTACAAGCCAATTATGTTCGCGATAAGCAGTTTGTTTACCCAATCGAACTCATTCGTAAACTGCCTTTAGACGATCGAACATTCGTTAAAAGTAAGTTGGTAATTTATAAACTAAATTGTTTGATACATTCTTTTACTTTTATACAATTACTTTGTTAAAATGATTCAAAACTGAAGAAGGGCTCCGTCCCTTCAATTAACATAACATAAACTCACGCCTTTATCTAAAAATGAATCGCTCAATGTGTTGGTAAGGGCATAACTCGAAGACGGCTGGACCAATTCGAGTAATTCTTTTTTTTATTTGTTCCTTGAACTCTACGGCAGGTTTTTATAGAGCAGCGGGAACGGGATCAGAAGTTCACGCGGGTGGAGCCGCTGGCAACAGCTAGTAATATATAAATATGGTGGAACCTAAATGTATTACCTGTAACCTCTTTGTACCCATTTATCCCAATAAAAATATTTGAATTTGAATTTATCCCCGAAGGGGTAGGCAGAGGTGCTAGCACCCACATTTTGCCAGTTTATGTTTAGGTCCCAATGTAATAGGTGGCGAGCCTATTGCCATTAACCGGGCACTTATAAGCCTGCGATAAATTCCCTTCAATGAAATCGTAATAAATTGATTTTGTAGCATACCTATATATTTTTACGTTATTAACCTAAATATAAGTAACCGCGGTAGCCTAGTGGTATGGGTAATGGACTGCTGAGACGAGGGCTCGGGGTCGATCCCAGGTTTCACCATGGCACACACCAGTGACCTTTCGATGCTTTCCAAAGTTATGTGTGTATTTATTACAGGTTTATAAGTGCCCGGTTAATGGCAATAGGCTCGCCACCTATTACATTGGGACCTAAACATAAACTGGCGAAATGTGGGTGCTAGCACCTCTGCCTAACCCTTCAGGGATAAAGGCGTGAGTTTATGTTGTGTTATGTTATCTCTATGGGCCATAGTAACCACTTTCGATCAGTGGTTCCGTATGCTTGTCTTCCGCCTAATTTTTTTTTTTTTGCAGATTTTAAAATCAAATCCATCTTATGACACGATGCGACTACGACGTGGTTTTCTACAGAGTGTTCTGCGTCACACTTCTGGGCATCGCCTTCACCTTCACCGTTATACTGACCAATGTCTTCATTGATATTGATGGGCTACTGGCGAATAAGCAAGGTGAGAATTCTAAATAGATTTACAAAAGATATATATTGGGGGAGGGAGGAGGGCCCACCGCTCACCCGCAGTTCAACACTCCAACAATATATATTGGAATGTCAAACCACCCTCTTCAAAGTAAGAAAAAAAAAATCTTACCAGAGAGGAGATGTTGAACCATGTGCAGTATTCCGCTAATGCGAAGGACTTAAACCTCGACACGTGTTTCGCCTCTACACGAGGCATCTTCAGGAGCACTCTCAAGCAAAAAAAGAAAAAAAAAAGAAAAAAAAAATCGATTTACATCAGAAAAAGTGTATATTCGAGACGGGTCTTGATCCTACTGTGGAGGAACGGGATATGATGTCCCTCCAACACAAAGGAAGGATCCTCCGACCAGTAGCCTTAGCACGAAATACTATCGAATTTGTAATGTAAAGGTATTGACAGAACGGAGCATTACGATTGGCGGGCTACACACGCAAACTGGTTCACAAGAGAAATGCTGCCAATCACAATGCTCCGTTCTCTCGAAACCTTTACATTACGAATTCGACAGGAGTTCATACTACTGACAAGGTGGTCACGCCTGGCGAGCCGCGGCCCAACGGTTGTCGTTGGGTTGTTGTATATATATTGTACCAGCGCGAGAACTTCACTATCGCGATGCAGGATCCGGAGTGTCGTAGTAGTTAGTCTTGCTGTCGCTAGATGGCGCTGGGTACATGTGGTATCGCCACACTACAACTAGGAGTATTTTCCCATCAATTAAACTTGATAACGCAGATATTGGAAATTCTCCCGGTCGAACTCCCGCGCCTTTTGAGGTGCATCCAGATTTGTGACATTAACAGCGGTCAGGACAGCATGACAACAGGAGAAAACGTTAAGTGTGGGCGTAACAACTTGTAGCACATGGGCACGCGAACTAGAGTTGTGCTGACACGGCCACCAGTCGATCAATGGTTTCATAACCTCCGCCCTACAGAATACCGCGGCTAATAATAACCTTGTGTTGTGTTGAATGAGTAGGATAGCCAGAGCTCACTGGAGAGGTTTTCAGTTATCAGTGGGAAGACCGAGAAACCCTTCTTTGTCTTCTGCACTGACTCTCTTCAACTTCTTCCCTTCCCCTTCCCCCTCTTCTCCATATGGTCGGCAGCACGAATGTGACGCCCCTGGTGTTGCAAACGACCATAGACCACGGTAACCACATTCCATTAGGTGAGCCGCGTGCTTGTCTGCCACCTAAGTGGAATAAAATGTATATTTTCTTTGCAGATAAACACAAAACCGTTTTTGCACCTGCAATGGATGGCATTCTAGATGAGTTCACACCAGAAGCACCTAACATGGATGATGGCGGCTACGGTGATATCGATGATAGCTACCGAACTAAGAGATCAATAGGTATAAGTCCTTTTATACGGATAATAACTTCTTTTTTATACCTTGCTCTGTAGGAAAAAAACAATGGAAAACAAAAAACAAGTAGAAGTGTGAAATAGTTGGTGCACGCGTGTCATTGGTGTGAGTATTTTACGAAATGAAAGATAAATTCGACAGCTCAATACACGACAGTCACACACTTCTGTCACAGTCACGGTAAAGTTAGCTTCTGCGTAAGCCAAATTGCTTGTGTAGTGTTTGGTGTTGCGAATCCCTTTTTCTGGAAATAATTCCAGGTGTAGATTTTCTAATAGCTGTAGATTATTATAAAAAGACACGGTCAGGAATGTCGACCAAGATGTAACAATTTTGAATGTGGTTGTACTTTACAAGCTTAAGTTTCAAATAATATACATATTTCCATCAAATATTGCCAGTAGAAATGAGCGATCGCAAAGCATACATAAATTTGTCATGAACAGTAAATAATAATTACATTTTATTTTAAATAAAACAACATTTTATAATAATTATCATATTTTCAGAGACCCAAAACATTTTATACCACGTAAAAAATTCCAAACTTAAAAACATTCTGACGAATCGCCTAGAGACTCTTCTAGAAGCGTTAGAAACAGAAGAATCTATACAAAATGCGAAAACAGAAGAACCAAGAACAGAAGCTACAGAAGAGCCAACTACTGAAGTAACAGTAGCAGAAGAGAATAGGCTTCAAGAAGAAAAGAATAAAAAACAAAAAGATGAAGACATGTTGCATTTGACAATGCATAATATCTTGCTGCAGGGAATTATTGGACATATGGATCTAAATGAAGTGTACAAAAGGGTAAATTCAATGATGAATAACTTGAATAGGAGGAGAAAAGATCAAAAAGGTATTTTATAAATCTCTTTATGTATTGTAGATAGAAAAACTTCTTATTTAGTACATATTATGACTTCTGTTTTATATAATATTTTCAGTCCTTTAAACAACTTGCTGAAAACTTTAGGTGAAAATGCTGTCAAAATTAATACTACAATTGTTGCAGTATTGGCATCTAGGTACAAATTGTATAAACATGTATTGTATGCAAAATTATAGGTATCAAAAGTGGTTGAGGACATCTGGTTTAAAATTGAGTTGCGAGTTTAGACTCTAACAAGCTATGTACTGTGGACTCCAAAAATTCTTGAAAACCTCAAGATCCATAATCCTTTGACAGCCTAAGTCTTCTAGCTTAACTAAAATTAACATAAATGGCGTTAATGTAATAAACTAGATCGATATCTTAATGGTTTATAAGAAAATAAGTTAACCGCGGTAGCCTAGTGGTATGGGTGGTGGACTGCTGAGACGAGGTCTCGGGTTCGATCCCAGGTTTACCATGGCACACACCAATGACTACGATTCTTTGCGAAGTTATGTGTGTATTTATCGCAGGTTTATAAGTGCCCTGTTGATGGCAATAGGCTCGCCCCCTATTACATTGGGACCTAAATATACACTGGCGAAATGTGGGTGCTAGCACCTCTGCCTACCCCTTCGGGGATATAGGCGTGATAGTATAAAAAAAAAAAAAAAATAAGTAAACTCATGCAAATAGCAGCGTAATCTTAATTACATTATATAAATATAGATTATGCAGTAGCTTATAAGACTATTAGTAGAGTAGTAGCATCATTTCCTACAATTTTAAATCTTTGGAGACCATTGCACATAAAATCTAAAAGCCAAAATTTTTCAAAAAGATATCACTATGTACAGATACGTCACTTTTTCAGTAATGTGTATTAATTGTTCTGAACATTAACTTCAAAAATAATTAAGTTGCAGGTAATGAACAATCAGAAGATGTGAAATCGAAACTGTCATTCACTGACAGATACATTGAGGAGTTGATCAGAGGCAACATTTTACAAGATCAAATACTAAATAGTGCGTTTAAAAAAGTTAGTAAAGAGCCAGAAGACGGAGTAAGAAGTACACCTTCGATGATAGAACCAGAAAAAGCTGAACACACAGGGGCTGATATAGCAATAAATACTAAATTAGGCAAGTCAACATATGCACCATTAAATTTCACTTGAATTTGAGTAATTGTATTTGTACATACAAATACAATTCTACAAAACAATTCTATAGAACACATAACAGTGGCCACAGAAGTCTTAATACAGCTTAAAGATCTATAATACTTTGAGTAACTAAGTCTAATTTAACAGAATAAAATACCGGTAGACGATGTTAACATAACTAAAAATCGCCTATTACACACAGAAGAAACGAAAGAAAGAAAGTTATGATTGTACCATCATCTTTCTTCCTGTTCCCAACTCGGTTGGAGTTGGATTTCTAGTCTAACTAAGATGCGGCTTAACGTTTATATTTTCCGTAAAGCGACTGCTATCGGACCTACACAACCAAATTGGCGATATTATCGATGTTCTGTAGTTAGGCTAGGCTCCAACTACCCGGTGTTCGTATGGCAACCGGGACCGATGGCTTAACGTGCTTTCCGTGGCACACTTACGAAATAAAGTTATGAATGTATTTATAGTTAAATACAGATGATGATGGGAGATGGTGTATGGCGTCACTTTCTACAATTTTAATTTCATTTTGTTTAAGAACTGCTCTAAACCATACCATTTTTATATGTTTCGAATTGATTGTATGCAAGCAAGAATGTTTCGAAGACTGAAATTTACTTCCAAATGTTTTCATACAATGAGTAATAATATAATATTTGTTCCACAGGACCCAAACTTTTCATCAAAACCACGATAGACATTAAATCAATTGCAAATAAACCTAACGACACGTAAGTAAAAGCTTCAAAATAATATATATATATATTTCACAAGACTCTCATACGTCGTATTTAATCTATACTAATATTATAAAGCGGAAAGATTTGTTTGTTTGTAACGAATAGGTCCCGAAACTAAAGGACCGATTTTAATAATTCTTTCACCTCTAAAAAGCTATAATATCTAGGAGTAACATAGGCTATATATCATCACGCTACCATCCAAGGGAGCGGAGTACCGGAGATCCGGTAAATTTCTATACATTAGCACTAATATCGACAGCAAGGAAATGTAGTATAGAGAGGCAAGTGGAGAATTGAGTAGAGACGTACAACGCGATAATCGACGTCCACGCGGGCGGAGCCGCGGGTAACAGCTAGTACAGTATAATCCTACAACACTATTAGCTACTAAAGCTACTAACCCTTCAAAAGAAAACCCGCGTCTATCATTGAGCAAAAAAAAGTTTTGAGTCGGTAGCTTTGTGGTTAACTTTACGATAGAGAGGTTCCATGTTCGAATGGACATTATACATTATATTCATTCCTAATACAAACCATTGAACTTCACATACTCGTCCCTTGCCACTTCGCACTAGTTGAATGGGTTCTTTCCTTTAACTGTTAAAGTTTGGTTAGGCAATATAAACTCTTTCATAACTCATATCTTTTATTCAAATAAAATATGTTTCAGAATTCCCAACGAAAACATACATGGCATTATAGATCTCATATATAACGGCAAGTCAATGAGGTTTACAAAATCAGATGCAGATCAACCAACCCCAGGAAAATATATAGCTCTCGATATGACACAACTGCAACCAACAACTAAAATTAAAACAAAAGCAATGGAGGCAACATCGCAAGTTATTCCAGTAGATGTTGAAATTCTTAAAGAAATACCTAGCACTTACATCAACAGATTTATTGCTGAATATTTTAAACATTTCCCTACTGAAAATAAACAATCAACTGAAGAAATTAAAGAACGTATTGAAACTAAACGTTTGAAACGCCACGTTAAGATAAAATTCAATAAAGAACAGAAACCACAGTTCTTTCAAGAAGCAAAACCGACCGTCAAAAAAGACACAGAAGATGATGAGTTATATGTTGAAATTGAAACACATTTTGACAGCAAAGGAATGAAAGGTGAAAAGAAAAAGAAACTGATTAGAAGTTTAATAGATAAAATACAGAAGGCAATACATTCTGAGGAAACCAAAAAAACTAATCATGATAATAAAAAATTAAAACACAAACCATTGCATGTAAGAAAACGATTACAAAACCCATTGGAACATGTAAAAATGATGTTAGAAAGCAAAGATATGGTTCCTGTAAGCAGTATAGTACACAGACAATTGCATCCTATTGTTGTCCCACGAACCCTGCCAAGTGATGACACTAGTGCGCCTAAAGTAAGAGATAGATCAGGGGAAGCTTGGAGAAAAGAATTTGTTGGACCAACATTCTTGACTGCAACAAAATCCATAAATTCTGCTGAAATGAGTGAAGTAGAAGTTGATTATAACAGAGTACTTGACGTAAATGGTATACCACAAAGATTACAAAAACCTTTGAATACGGATACGAAAAATGAGAAAGAAAAACCGAATTCATATTTTGATTTAGGTAATATGAAGTTCTTTATAAAGGATGTTGATGGTTCAGGATTTTCTATTGGTTTTAATCAATATGTAGATGAACCTCCAGATCCCGAGACTATAAAACTTTTCACGGGATTGGAAAATGTTATTCAAACCTACCATCAGAATATAGATCAGATACAAGAAGATCCTCAACTTGAAAACTTAGATACACATGATGTACCAGAGGTTATTCCAATGAAAAATGATCACATAATTGTTAGACGATCTGTAAATCATAAACACGATTACCATACAAATGAATACAAAATTATCTACGATGGCAATTTTCTACCTTATAATGACTATAAAGATATTTATGAAAGAGAGAATTCTAACACCAAAATGACATACAGCTCAAACCAATATCAAGGATCACCCTTGATTGTTGATGAAAATATATTTGAGAAGAATTTGAAACCTGCGGAAATATTTGGACTAGCTAACCTCTTTCGACGTAAGAAAAGGTCATTAAAAGTCAAGAAAATATCGAACTTGAAAAGTAAGATGAAGCTAAATAGATATATAAACACCAAAGCAATGTCCAGTAAAAAAATATTCTTGAACAAAAGGGGGAAACGACATAAAAGACAAATTAGTAAGATAAGAATTATTGCATCCGATTTACCATATAAACATTCAAATGATGCAGACCTGTTCCTAGTTTCAGGTGAAAATGAAAATGTATTTGCAGACAGAGCTCTAGTTAAGGATGTAGATGGACCTGACGTAGAAGGGGAAAAAATAGATATATCAGAATATACACCTGACCAAACAGAGGAGATCATCTCTCCTTACAGAATATTCGAAAGTAAGTATAGAAAAAATAATTTGATGTCCAAATATCCGCACATATTTGTGGAAGAAGAAATGTCTAGGTCAAAAGAAGATCTTGCTCAAGCTCATAACTTGCTGTACAGTAAACTACCGATATACAGGAGACAAAATTTCCCTATAGATGATGCAGAAAGTGAAATTGTTGACGAAGATTTTTTAGGTGATCAATCTAGTAAAAAATCGCCAGAAAGTTTAGCAACCACTAAAAAACCTGAAGATATACATGGAGTCGAAGACATCGTCAACGCCTTACAACCTCCTAAAGCGAAATACAAAATCTCATTGAAGGTGGTGCCAAAAAATATAAGTGCAGATATAAATCCAGGCTTTAAAGAAGTACATACTAGTATTAATAAAAGATATAACAAAAATGGTTTAGTATACACTTCGTTAGTGAATGTATCAGAAATATCTAAAATTACTAACCCTAACAAAACCAAGGTACAGGACTCTGTCAAAAAAGTAGTAGCAAGAGATAATTATCTAACTAAAAAAGTTAAAGACCAACATGATAAGATGCAAGCAATATTAAAACAGCATCAAATACACATAGAGGAACAACTAGCGAAACTAAGGGAAGAAAAATCACATATAGAATCAATGTTAATTGATGAAAATAATACAGAAACGGCTAATTTGGACTACATTGATGTGGTAATGCCCTCAAAATCCGGCCAAATCTTACATATGAGTAAAGATGAGGTCAAGCAAATGGCAGAAGTTATACTTAATAACTCCATTACATCGAAAACGGAAACAAGAACTGTTAAAACCACAATCATCACAGAAACTACGACTGCCCCACCAACAACAACTCAAATGACAACAACTCAAACCGAAACTCCAACAACAAAACCGACTACTCAACGACCATTTACTGCAGCAACAACTCATTTACCCCCAACATTTGTATTCAACGAATATATGAAAAAGAACTTGCTACACACAATAGAGAGAAATGAGAAATTAACAGACCAAATATTAAGGAAAATTGATATAAATACAGAATTATTACATGCGTTTCTTAGAAAATTCACTGGTGCAATGGAACCTCGTAAAATAGAACGCATAGCTAATTTAGAACCTAAAGAATTAACTGCAGATAAAACTATGCCTAAATTTGAACATAATAATCATCCATTTTCAATAGATTGGAGACAACATGGCAATATTCCATACAATCCTAATATGATTCCGCGGAATGGATCACAAATTGCAATACCATTCTTGTATGCTTATCAACACCCAATCATGCCCTCAAAAATGAATTCTCCGATGGCCAGTGTAGTATACCATGGTACAATACACACAAATTCTGTATCAGGGAAAAATTTATCTACAGAAAAACATAAGTTCTTACCCATGCCGAAAATGATGAATCCCAATCAAAATCAAACCCGTTTCTTTTTAGATGATACAGAGAATGATTATAAAGTAATACCAGTCAGCGATATTAATAAGCATCAAATGCTTAATAAAAATATGACGAAAACTTAATTATAGTCGTACCAACAATTCTGTGAAATGACAGATGGTGTTACTGTCCTTTCATCGTTATTACATCGCGCTAAATTGATTTCGTAGCATAGATTTTTTTTCTACAACTTAGGTCGCAGACAAGAACGCGGCCCACCTGATGGTACGTAGTTACCGTGACCTATGGGTGAGTGTAACACCAGAGGAATAACACTCGTGCCGCAACCCCTGTAAGAACAGAGACATTCTGTGTCGTCAGCGCAAAAGATGTAGGTAAGCCTTTGGTTTTCCCACTGACAACACAAAACCTCTCTAGTGAGCTCTGGCTACCCTACTCACTACCGAAAACACAACACAAGGTTATTAAACGGCGATATTCTGTAGGGTGGCGGTACTTCGCCAGTCGGACTGCTCGATTGGGACGGATATACCGTCGTGTCCTACCTCCTCTAATAGTAGTAGTAATAGATATTAATATAACTACCGTGTATAGATCTAGAGACTCCTTTACCACGTTACCGGATTAAAAATATCAGTGGCTGTGACTTGTGATTTTTAGTAAAGAAATATTAACGTCAATTCCATATCTATTGCTATCAAGTTATCAACTTACTTAACAACTAGAGATTGGAGGGAGTTGAACTGTAACAAATTCAAAGCAGTACTTAAAAATATGTTAGTTCAAAAAGCGTATTATAATGTAACAGAATACCTGAATGATGATTTGAATGAATAATGATTTAATTTGGTTGAATTGATGAATTTTATGATGATTGATGATTGACATGCCCACTACAAATATTATAATTTTATTTAATTTGAATCTTGACATGTATAATTTGCAATTTGACATTTTTAATTGTTTTTTTTTTATCTTATTAATTTATATACTGACATCATTTAAAATCCTCTATCTCAATATTTGTACGCTGGAGACAGCAGAATATTATGGACATGTAACTATTTTATAACAACTTTTATACAATATTCTGACAAATAAATGAATCTATCTATCTATCTATCTATCTAAATAAAACGCCGCGGTAACCTAGTGGTATGGGTAATGGACTGCTGAGACGATGTCTCGTGTTCGGTCCCAGATTTTACCATTGCACACACCAATGACTTTTCGATGCTTTTCGAAGTTATGTGTGTGGTATTTATCGCTGGTTTATAAGTGACCGGTTAATGGCAATAGGCTCGCCACTTATTACATAGGGTCCTCAACATAAACTGGCGAAATGTGGGTGCTAGCACCTCTGCCTACCCTTTCGGGGATATAGGCGTGGGTTTATGTTTTTATGCTTCACGTTTCGTATACTCTATCACTTTCTCACGCCCGCGCCTAGGTTTTGTGTAAAGATACGTATGTCACTTGCACACTTTGTTTCTCTGAGGATGTATGTATGTATCTTTATTAAATAAAATTTTATAAGAACTTAATATTAAACATGGCAACAAAACCGTTTCCACGGTTTGACTGTGGGAACAGGAACTTTAAATTTGCTAAGTACTATTTTTATTTAACATGTGGACATTTTCATATCATATTTTTATTTTTGTCTTATTAATGTGCATAAGCTACACTTTAAACTTTATGTTTTGTAGTACAATAAAACAGTGCCCATTTGATAGTGACAATCATAGTTCCAATTTCAGTCATTTCACAAATTCGCTGGTACGTTTACACTAGTATTATCTAAGTTAATTTGTTTGTATATTTTTTATTAAATAAAGAAGGTTCAAAAATTATTGAATTTTTATTATTAGCTACCCAGGTGGAAATTGTATACTGTGGAGGAACGGGATGTGATGTCCCTCCAACACAAAGGGAGGATCCTCCGACCAGGCAGGCCCGCCTGGCGGGCCGCGGCCCAACGGTTGTCGTTGGGTTGTTGTATATATGTTGTACCAGCGCGAGAACTTCACTATCGCGATGCAGGATCCGGAATGTCGTAGTAGTTACTCGTGCTGTCGCTAGATGGCGCTGGGTACATGTGGTATCGCCACAATACCATTCTCACAAGCCAAAGCAATAAAAGCAGCTTGGACTGTGGCGGCTTCGCTATAAGCAAGTAAGGCTCGAGAAGGAGACAGCAGAACGGGTTCGGAGTAGATTCTGGACCCACACGGCCCACAATGAGCGGAGGACACTTGGACGTTGGAGGTCGCAGAATGATCTCCGTCCCACATAACATAAGCACGGGCCTAGGCCGCGGCGTTTGTGCAAAGTGCAACTTCCCATACCCGGGGGCTAGTCGAGTACCCCGTTTTCCCTACACTCAAAGGAGGTCATTTCGAAAATCTTCCCAACCGGCTCCAGTGCAGGGATATCCGTGAGGATTCTTCGCATGTTAATAAAGCGATTAAAGTATCCTGTATGTTACTCCAGACCAAACAGTTTTTTTTTTATACTACGTAGGTGGCAGACAAGCACACGGCCCACCTGATGGAAAGCGGCCACCGTGGCCTATGAACGTGTGCAACACTAAGGGTGTCACACACGCGCTGCCCACCCTGAAGGGAAAGGGGGAGAGCTGGGAAGGGGTGGGGAGGCTAGAAAGGGGAGGGGAAGGAGGGGTATAGTGAGCTCTGGCTACCCTACTTACCGGCGGGAACACAACACGATGGTTATTATGACCGCGGTCTTCTGTAGGGCGGAGGTACTTCCCCAGTTGGACAGCTCATTTCGGACGGGAGATACCGTCTTGTCCTACCTCCGTCATAGTCAATAGTCTAGTTATATAGTTCTTTCTGGTACCAAATTCCAACCAGATCCGTTCCGCGAGGGACATGATTCCTTCTATCTCACCTCCGACAACTAAAGACCCAAAGACGGTGAGCGTTTTAGTCGGTTCGAGTCCGACATACCAGCTCCGGTGGGATCGGTATCCGTAAGGATTTCGCGCACGAAAAAGTTTTACACCATTTTTCTTTTTCGTGGATTGAAAAATAAAAATTAGGTAGGTTCTCAAATATCTTCACAAACTTTCACGCTTATAAATGACTACATAATCATTTATATAAATGATGAAAACCACAAAGTGACCATTAAGAAAATACTCTTTTATTATTGATTGATAAGATAATAATAAATTGTGAGGTAAATAAATAGTTTTATTAAATAACTTTCAGCTTAACAATGGGTTGCATGATGGATGTCAAAATCTATTCTTTTTCCACTGAATTTCCTTTTTAAAATGTTCACCCTTCGCTACTGGGTCTAATATATGCCATTAATAGCAAACCATAAGCGGACATGGCCAAAGTTGGTACTTCACTAAATTCTGTTTTTATTGTAAACCTTAAGGTGCGTCCACATTTGTGACATTAACAGCGGACCTGTCAGCGTGACATCAAGACATGACATTGAGTGTGGACGTAACAACTTGTGGCACATGGGCACACGAACTAGAGTTGTGCTGACACGACCACCAGTCGATCGATGGTTTCATTTAAGCTCAGCTATCACGCAGCTGAATACGCGACATCATCACCGTGACCGTGTAAATGTTACGTAAATGTAGACGCGGCATTAGATACCTAAAAACATCATTATATCATTAATAAAATGATACGAAAACCTGAAAGGCGGGAAATTTAGAAGTTAATAGATAATTGATTGATATAATATCGATTATGACTATATAAATAAGACATAATTAAAAATATACAACACTTTGTCGTGTGTCAGACAAAATGTCGCTGTTATTGGTGAGTTTTATTCTTTCTTGTTTGTAATATTTAAAATATAATAAATAAAATATTCAGGACGGGATTCCTTGACGCGGGTCATCTCGAAGAGAAGGCCGGGATGCGAGGGATATGTTGGCTACTACCTCACCTCCGGCAACTGAAGACCCAAAGACGGCGTGCGGTTTTAGTCGGTTCGAGCCCGACATAACCTACCCAACCGGCACGAAAAAAAAGGGGTTTGAACCAATAACCAGTTCTTTGCTAATAGTAATACTATTATTTTTATGAAAAATACTATGGTTGATGTTTTAGTATTATTTATGCGAAAAGTTAGCATAAAAATTGCAGCAATAGTTAGGTTTTTTTTCATAAAAAAATAATTACAACAAATGAGGTGTTATTTGAAATTATCGCTGTACTAAATTACGATATCGAACTTCCAAGTTAGACTGGTTGGATCTTTGAGGGCTCCAACTACCCGTAACGACTGCCATAGATGTTTGTGTGGCAACCGGGTTGGGGCAATGGTGTTGACGCATATTGTGGTCCACACCACATATGACAAATAGTAACATTCAGTGTTTTGCAAATATACATGAATCGAACCTACTACTACTGACACAGAAATCAAAAAAGTTCAAAACATTAATATTTATTCTTTGTTTCAGATAAGAATGTCTTTATACTTACTTGCTATACACTTAACTAAAGGATATTGGCTTCCTAAATTTGAAGTAAGTATCTATCTACTTTTTTTTTAAAAGCCTAGTGGTATGGGTAATGGACTGCTGATACGAGGTCTCGGGTTCGATCCCAGGTTTACACCACACACCAATGACTTTTCGAAGTTGTATGTGTATTTATCGCAGGTTTATAAGTGCCCGGTTAATAGCAATAGGCTCGCCACCTATTACATTGGGACCTTAACATAAACTGGCGAAATGTGGGATTTCGATGCTTTTCGAAGTTATATGTGTATTTATCGCAGGTTTATAAGTGCCCGGTTAATGGCAATAGGCTCGCCACCTATTACATTGGGACCTAAACATAAACTGGCGAAATATGGGTGCTGGCACCTCTGTCTACCAGGGATATAGGCGTGAGAGTTTATGTTATGTTATGTAAATTTGTCATGTAATTTCAGGTGGAGCATCCCACTAAGCTGGTGTACAAAGATAAGGATGGCGGTCAAATAAAGATTTCCAATCCTGAGAAAGCAACCGTGAAGGAGATCACCTACTATCATATAGTTGAGAAGCCGTATTATCCTCAGGAAGAGGTGAGTGGTATATAATGCCGCGTCTACTTTTACGTAACATTTTGCCGTGACCGTGTCAGAAATGCGTGTCCGTCGCGTAATCAGTTGCGTGACAGCTAAGCTTAAATGAAACTATCGATCGACTGGTGGTCGTCTCAGCACAACTCTAGTTTGCTTTGTGTGCTCATGTGGCAGAAGTTGTCACACTCCATGTCTTGATGCCACAATGTCCGGTCCGCTGTTCATATCACAAATTTGGACGCACCTTAAGGCATAAGGTCTATTAGCGCGAGCCTGGGGGTTACAGGTAGAGCCGTCTGTCACCCTAGCGAAACGCGACCCTCCCTATTGGGTAACAGATGCCATTACACAAGAGTCAATGATCCTCTTGTGTGTCAACCTGGGGAGATTATCACACAGGACAAAAAGTGGAGAAAGACGGCGTGCGTTTTGGTCGGTTCGAGTCCGACATAACCTTCCCAACCGGCTCCGGTGGGAGGGTATCCGTGGGGATTTTTCGCACGATAAAAAATAAAAAAAAAGACAAAAAGTGGAGAGGGATTAATAATATGAGTGCTGCTTACTTTAAAAGATTTGAACAAAGTCTCACTTGTGTCGCTTTTATTGTGTTCTTAAGGTGGCATTCCACGGTGTGTTATTTTCCATAAAAAAAATATACCTACAATAGGCCATATTTTTCGCGTGGAAATTCCATCAAGTTTTTTTTTCTAAAAAAAGACATATAGTGGAAAGCTAGTTTCGGAACGCGTAATCGATTTAGAAGGGTTCGAATCTTTTTTGTTTTTTTTTTATACTACGTAGGTGGCAGACAAGCACACGGCCCACCTGATGGAAAGCGGCCACCGTGGCCTATGAACGTGTGCAACACTAAGGGTGTCACACACGCGCTGCCCACCCTGAAGGGAAAGGGGAAGGGGTGGGGAGGCTAGGAAGGGGAGGGGAAGGAGGGGTATAGTGAGCTCTGGCTACCCTACTTACCGGCGGGAACACAACACGATGGTTATTATGACCGCGGTCTTCTGCTCATTTCGGACGGGCGATAAAGGGACGTAAAGGTTTTAAAGGTTCTTCTTGATCCTAAGAAGTTCCTGTAAGGCTTAATCATCACGAATAATTCATAATAATTCTTTGCAGAATAATAATTCCGAAGAAACCACCGAGTCTGGAGAATTTCCAATAGATGTGCGTGCAGAACAAAATAATAACAATACAGCCCACCATGACGTAAGTTTATACAGTTTATACACGGTGATTTTATAGTGGTTTCGGAAAAAGAATATTTTGTTTCACACACAGTTTCGGTAGCAAAATCGACTGGAAGTTTGTATTTTGAAAAAAAAATTACTTTATGTAGGTATGGCAATAATGTGCAGGTGAACAGAAAAATGTATAGGAGGTGAAAAAAAAAAATTTTTTTCGCCAAATTAGGACTTCCTTACGATTTTACTATCGAAATTGTGGCCAAAATCTTTTTTCCCGAAACGACTATAAAATCAACCGGTATTTATTCACCTTGTCATAGTCCACGGCTGGACATAGGCCTGTTCCAACATTGGAAGACTGACAGATTCCGTCGCGATATATTTCGCCGACGTTTCGACTACCTTTTAGCGGCCATATTCTTGGAGTACCTAACTAAGGATGGTAGTTATCACAAAGGTAGTTGAAAGTATAAGTTTCTTTTTCCTCATGACATAATCACCTCCACCGGTTTTGGCGGAGGTGGTATCTGTAGGGATTTTGCGCACGATAAAAAAAGAAAAACAAAAGACCGGGGAACTCGTTGACCTGTTTAATGGTCTTTAGAAAATAAATGATTTTTGAATTTTGAATTACGAATTTTTAAATTCGTTCGACGCAATGCCATTCAAATTAGGACCTTAACGGAGTGAAAGTGGAGTTTAAAATTAAATGGCATGTTTTGTAATCTCAGTACCTTGATCATTAATGGAATCGAGGCCCTGTTACACGTGTTTACATACTTACATGTTTCATTTCACTTATTTTTTTTACAGGAGTCAAAAATTCATTTCGGTCGGGAGAAAAGAGAAGTCACTTTAGAGGTGAGTTTTAGACCCTACATTTTGTTTACACTCAGCTACAGATAATTGGTTCTTTTCCCCAAAACGCTGTCGTTTGACCATCTGATGAGGCCGTCAAGCTGAGCGCCACCATTGTAGCACTGAACGTGTTTGCAATGGTGACCCTCTTTCATGAGACTTTGCCTTCAGATTAACATCAGGCGAGGTAAAGTCAAATTAACGTGCCATAAATTACAAAATGGTGTTCTAACTAAATTCTAATAGTTTTATTTTCTACAGGAGCCTGATTCCACTCAGAAAGATAAACAATCCAACAAGCAGAAGGTAAGGATAAGTTAATTTTTCCGTATTATTTATTTAGTTACTATGAATTTAAATTGGAAACAGTGAATGCCCAGACAGGACTTGTAACCACGACCAACCTTAAAGTCTCATAATGTCGCGTCTACATTTACGTAACATTTTACCGTGACCGTGTCAGAAGTGCGTGTCCGTCGCGTATTCAGCTGCGTGATAGCTGAGCTTAAATGAAACCATCGATCGACTGGTGGTCGTGTCAGCACAACTTTAGTTTGTGTGTCCATGTGCCACAAGTTGTTACGTCCACACTCAACGTCATATCTGACTCTTGATGCCACGCTGTCCGGTCCGCTGTTCATGTCACAAATCTGGACGCACCTTTCCTCATCACTTCAGCTACTGGACACTGTCTAGATACGAAGGCTAGAAGATAATTCTACACCATGTCTTCGATCATTAAAATCATTAAGTAAGGTCTCGGCCTTGGGGCTTTACTTACCCTAGTAAGGAAGTACCCAAAAGACTCCTTACCTAATCCAGTATTTTTAGTATTTTTGAAGCGGCGGTAGCTTAGTGGTTAAGGTGTCGGCCTTACGATCGAGAGGTCCCGGGTTCGAATCCTGGCCATTACACTACCGACGTGAACCCACTCCTAACACAAGCCATTGAGCTTTCCGCGGTAGCCTAGTGGTATGGGTAATGGACTGTTGAGACGAGGTCTCGAGTTCGATCCCAGGTTTACCATGGCACACACCAATGACTTTTCGATGCTTTTCGAAGTTATGTGTGTATTTATCGCAGGTTTATAAGTGCCTCGGAGAACACGTTAAGCCGTCGGTCCCGGTTGCCATACAAATATCTATGGCAGTCGTTACGGGTAGTTGGAGCCCTCAAAAGTCCAACCAGCCTAACTTGGAACTTCGATATCGCCATTGGTCATTAGACCATTGGTTGTGGAGGTCAGATGGCAGTCGCTTCACGGAAAATATCGAAGTTCAACCGCATCACAGTTAGACTGGCAAGCCGACCCCAACTGAGTTGGGAAAAAGGTTCAGGGAATGATGATGAGCTTAGCTGGAGGGGTTAAAAGGAATATTAGTACCTAACATCGGTTGCTAATATTCTTTTTTTTTATATATAAAATGAAATGAAAATGAGTATTTTGCTATTGCTATTTATTGTTGGGCTGGCCAATCGCCAGAGCGTGAGGAACATACCAGAGGCTACCATACCCTCGGCAACTGTTGGCTCAAGAGCTGGCGGTTCGAGTCCACTCACACTCGCTGCTTACAGCGGGGTCTATCCGTAGAGTCAAGTGTTATTGTTGGGTTTGTTCAACCGTAGTTGACACCCTCCCCCTCCCCCTCCCACTATAATACATCTTCTAGTGGATTACCTCCATATATCGACTCAGTTCTAGGATGAGAACACATCCCAGAGATAACATATTGATATCTGTAATGTGTTCTAGAATATGTTCGCTGGCGGGCACATCCTAGAACTGACGCTTAGGGAATTATACAGCTGGTAGGAAATTTTGGTAGTAAAGTAATAAATATCTGATTATAAACATTTCTCTTATAGGAGAGCCAGAAATTGCCGTGACGTAAACGACACAGTTGACGAGAAAGAAAACCTTGATCTACTCCTGTGATGGTTTGGCATCGCGATAAATCAAGAATTTAATAAATTAAAGCTATATAAACTATTAAAAGTATTTTTATTATTCTCCCACTGTGTCTTTTACGGAACTATAATATTTTCTTTCGAACAATTTTTTTCCTCTACTTTCTTATAACAAAATTATAAAATCATGTCACTTCACCTGTAATAAATCTTAGGTCGTTGGGTACATAATAAATTGTCGTTTTGTTTGAAGAAATTGGAGAAAACCAAATTTTCTGTACTAATATTTTTGCATTTTTTTAGTAATGACAAATCCAAATTTTGTGTTTTTTTGTGTATGAAGCAAACAGCAACTTTTATTACATTTTTGAAAAGTGACAGCTGTGAAAAAGTAATACGAAATTTATCATCAAAATGGATAGCATTTAGAAAGTACTGTTTATGAAGATCGAATTTAATTTATCAAGCTGCCAATAAAAACAAAATTAAATACAGAGTTGTAAAGTCATGAAATCAACTTTCAAACAAAATAATATCAATAATGGAAATAGCTATTAAATTACATGAATACTTAACGAACTCATGCATTAAGATAATTTCGGCAATTTTATATGTTAAAATTAGCTCAATTTTGTTAAAATGGTCAGTCGTATCCCCTGTTTTCGTTTTCGGGGGAGTTCCCCTAACACTCTGTATACAATACCTCAATATTCATGCATACAAATATTTGCATGCAACTAACTTTTTAAAATGTTACTTTTCAATTTCAGCAAAACCAGACTAAGAGATTCAAAAGAACCTTTTATACTGTAAGTACTTTTTTACTATTTAATTATTCTAGAATCACTTCATATAAAGAATTCGGAATAAGGGTACTGCGATGCGTGCGTTGCGGTCTAGTTTGCTTTAACCTTTACACACTCCTTTCAAGAATCAAGCACTAATATTCTACCTACACTCTACTAGTTTGTACCTACACTCATCAACCTTCCGTTAAGCTCGGTCGCATCCGAATCTCTCACCTCAGAGGAGTATGAACTTCAATATTTTCCGTGAAGCAACTGCCATCTAGCCTCCACAACCTAGAGGTACACCTAAGTACTGCAGTTAGACCACTTAGGTAGGACTATTTAGAGCTCCAACTACCCGAACGACTGCCATAGATGTATGTATGACAACCGGGACCAACAGCTTAACGAGCTCTCCGAGGCACGACCAGTATAAATACTCATATTCATGTATAAAAATATTTACACTAACCCGTGTGTAGCAGTCGCGTTCGCTACTGTTACATCACGGAGACTGGCTGTGCTGTGTGGAGGGTTTGAACCTATCTATGGTAATTTTATTCTACTTTCTAAATATCACACACAACCATGGTTTACCATGGCACACACCAATGACTGCGATGCTTTTCGAAGTTATGTGTGTATTTATCGCAGGTTTATAAGTGCCCGGTTAATGGCAATAGGCTCGCCACCTATTACATTGGGACCTAAATATAAAAAAACTGGCGAAAGGTGGGTGCTAGCACCTCTGCCTACCCCTTCGGGGATATAGGCGTGATATATGTATATATATATATACTAAATATCATTCAAAACTGTTCCAGGCATACTTGGACAATGACTTAGATTGTGATGATGAAATCTCCAACACAATATCTGATGACTATGATCACGTATATTATGTTGAATTAGTAGATAGTAATTTTATCGAAGACCAAGAAGGAGAAGAAGAAGAAGATGATGATGATGATGATGATGATGATATTGATAGTTACATAGAAGATGACAAATCCGAGGAAGATGAGAAAACTTCTGCAGGAGATGAGGAAATTTCTATTGATAGAGAACATGACACTGTGAGTGACTCTGAGAAAGATAGCAAATCGTTTGAACCTTGTGAAGATGATAAAAATGATGAAGAGCCAGAAGAAGACATAAACTCAAGAGTAATAGATGATGTTTTACATAAAATCACTTCAACAACTGAACCGGTACCAAGTGGCGATGATAATACGGAAAACCGTAACGTTGATACACTTATTCATGATATTTTTCAATCGCAGGACGAACCAATCGATGCAGCTTTAATTAAAACGGCCTCTGACAAATCACCGTACATTAACGTTTTAAAAGGAATATTTACAAATATAGTTAAAGATAACATATTCATTACTGGTAATATCCCTGATATTATTGAACCTATTGATATCATTGCTGCTAAAGATAAAGCGGATGATAATGAAAAACCAGCTCAAACAACAGAAAAGTCAGTTTTCGATGCAAATCTAAAAGACCAAGAGACAACCACTAAAAAATACGAAGATAAATTTACTCCATCTGATATCGAGTACAGTAAAAATAAAGATTTCACATCCTCTAAGTCAAACACTGATCAAAACTTGACCTCTTTTGATGAAAACGATAGTCACAAAACTACCACTGAAAAAGTAATACAAGTTGTTTTAACAACACACCCAATAGTAACAGAAGCGTCTACTCAAGAAAATGAAGAAGCTGTAAAAGCAACTCCTACAGACAAAGATGAATCTTTAAATAAAAAGCCAGATTCAGGTGATGTGAACCAGAAAATAGATCGTGTGCTGGATTTGGTGAAAAACGTAAGTATTCTGAATAATGACACTACAATTAATTAAATACTATTTGAATCTATCATTAGCATTGTCCTAGTCTTTGTCATGGTGGCATCTGAAGCTTAGGTAATTACAAAACAATTCAATACTATTTATAAGATGTCAAGAAGTAGATGTAAGAATAATAATCAATTAAACAATAACAATGTCAATAATCAATTAAATAGTAAAATGAGTCCAGAGATAATGTCAAAATAAAAATAGCAATAAGAATGTCAATAATCAATTAAATAGTAAAATGAGTCCAGAGATAATGTCAAAATAATAGAAATAATAATAGCAATAAGAATGTCACTAATGAATTAGATAGTACAATTATAATTATGATACTACGTAGTCATGGAGCTACATTTTATTCTTCTTACATTTTATTGCTTCCACTGTTTTAATATCGTTTACGTTTTTTTCTCTTCTTCTAAATGAACTATAGGGACGTATAAAATCTATTATGACATCAAAGCAGCTTTTGTTACGTCCACCCCTTTTTTACCGTGGTACCATTGATAGTACTGTACCATTAAGACTGTGCCATTAGTGGTATTGTTGCAATTTTTATTTGCCGTGGTTTACTATCCCACGGAATCCACATGACCAGACATTTGTTACACATTTAATCAGAAGGTTACCACAAAGCTCGACAAACTCTTCTGCAGTTAAAATGTTATTTAAAGTGTTTCTTGGTGAATAAACATTTAATTCATTCACAGGACCAATTCTGGAAATTCATGGGTGACTTTGGCGGTAAATATTTGGAGTCGTTAATTGCAGTAAGTTATTAATTTCTCTAACACCAAGAATTCTAAATATAGTTTTGCACAGAAATATATTTTTAATATTTGTTTTCAATGTTACAGCGCTCCAACTCCTTGATCAAAGAAGAAATCATAAATCAAGTGAAGGAACATTTAAATGCGCTTAAAAAAGAAAAAGAAAAGAAAAAAGAAAATCCTGTTTTAGAGAAAGAAAAAGATATAGTCAAAGATGACGAGCCTAAAATAGAAAATAATATTGAACCGGTTGATGAAAAATATAACGATAGTACTACTAACTCCAAAGAAAACAGCTCAGATGCTAAAGAGCATACCGATACTTCATCAAACAATAAACACACTGACATTGAACATACAGCAGATGGTAAGAAGGTCACAAACGTATACGTTTTCTATCCTAGTGACAATATAGATGAAATCATTAAATATATTCATCATACTAATAAAAATAAAGGGACTAATTTATACACATTTGGTTCAAATGAAAGTGGACTCGAAAAAGACAAAGACTCAAAAAATTCCGATAATAATAAAAAACCCAATACTATAATCAGTCCAGATAGCGACTACGCACATGAAAATAATAATTATACAACAGAGAATATTATAAAATCGACAACAGAACAAACTCCTGACTTTAAAACCGCCACTGTGGCGTTAGTCCCTGAAAAAGATATTGTTACAGAAAGTATTAGCAAACAGTCAACGACTGAGAAAGATTTTTTAAACGATACTACCACAGAAAGTCACTCTTCAACTGAACCACCCCACAGTAACCCTACAACTGAATCTACTACGAAAATATATACTAACCCCACAACGGAACCAGCAATCGAAACTACAACATCAGACGTAAAAATAGCCACTGTGTTAGAAAAAACAATTGAAACCACTACAGAAAAAGGGCCATTAATAACAGAATCTGTTGGAACGAAAGAAATGATTAATCCAACAACGGTTCCCGCGATAGACACTACAATATCATTTGAGTCTAAAACGACTGAAGCAGCCACGGAAACGAAAACTACACAATCTGTTGCTAAGATAGAGGAAAATAACAATTACACAACAGAATCACCACATACGTCTAAGCCAACAACCGAAGTCACCACGGAAAAAGAACTTCCCACAACTGAAAGTGTTGTTACGAAAGATGGAACCGTAATAGAAGATAGTAATCCCACAATGGAACCTTCGACAACAGTAAAAGATATTTCAAAAGATAGCATCACAGAAAGTACACCTATTGCAACTGAATCTGTAACTCTAAAAGGTGTAAAAGATAAAGATGGAACTGATAATGTCACAAACGCCGTTATAAACGATAATCCCACAACGGAACCTTCTAATACACCGATAGGAACTACATCGGATGCTGAAAAAGTCCCTAACACTGAGTCAACAACAGAAAAAGATGTTTCAAAAGATACTATTACAGACAGTAATCCTTTGACAACTGAATCTGTAACTTCAAAAGATATAAAAGATAAAGATGGAACTGATAAGGTTACAAACGCTCCCACAACGGAAGCTTCTAATACACTGATAACTACAATATCAGATGCGGAAAAGGTCCCTAACACTGAGTCAACAACAGAGAAAGATGTTTCAAAAGCTACTATTACAGACAGTAATCCTTTGACAACTGAATCTGTAACTTCAAAAGATATAAAAGATAAAGATGGAACTGATAAGGTTACAAACGCTCCCACAACGGAAGCTTCTAATACACTGATAACTACAATATCAGATGCGGAAAAGGTCCCTAACACTGAGTCAACAACAGAGAAAGATGTTTCTAAAGATACTATTACAGAAAGTAATCCTTTGACAACTGAATCTGTAACTCCAAAAGGTGTAAAAGATAAAGATGGAACTGATAATGTCACAAACGCCGTTATAAACGATAATCTCACAACGGAATCTGCTAGTACACCTATAAATACACAAAGCACGGAGAGATGAAAAGTTCAATTACCAATACTAGTGAAATATTTTAATTAAAAATATTTTTAATGGTTTTTATTGCGATTAGTGTTATTTTTTATTTACTGAGCCTGATTTTTCAATCTTCATCTACACTAATATTATAAAAAGAAAAAAGATATTTTTGTATGTGTGTGTGTGTATGTTTGTAATGAATAAACATAGAAACTACTACGCCGATTTCAAAACTTCTTTCACCATTTGAAAGCTACATTCACCCTGAGCAACATAGGCTATATTTATTGCTAGAAAAGATTAGGGACCCTTACTAAAACTTAAGTAACGTAACCCGGGGTATAAAAAGTGCCCTAAAACGTCTTTCGTTGCTTGCGCTGTGGAAACTTAATAATAGAACCAAAAGTCGAAAGGCAAATAGAGAACCATGTATAGGACATCCACGTGGGCGGAGTCGTGGTCAACAGCTAGTCTTCTATAGATTGAACGGGTTCGACGGATATGTCCGAAAACGGGAAAGACCAATATACGTAAAAGATCAAATACGCGTAATTCCAATAATGCAAAACACCAATTATGAACCAGTCGCGAATTCAATCGCGATTTAACCCGCTACTTTTCAGCAACCATTTATATTGCTATAGATACCTACTTGTATTTTTCTCTAATAGACCATTATCTGAACAGCCGCGGTAGCCTAGTGGTATGGCTAATGGACTGCTGAGACGAGGTCTCGAGTTCGATCCCAGGTTTACCATGGCACACACCAATGACTTTTCGATGCTTTTCGAAGTTACGTGTGTATTTATCGCAGGTTTAAAAGTGCCTCGGAGAGCACGTTAAGCCGTCGGTCCCGGTTGCCATACAAACATCTATGGCAGTCGTTACGGGTAGTTGGAGCCCTCAAAAGTCCAACCAGCCTAACTTGGAACTTCGATATCGCCATTGGTCATTAGACCATTGGTTGTGGAGGTCAGATGGCAGTCGCTTCACGGAAAATATCGAAGTTCAGCCGCATCACAGTTAGACTGGAAAGCCGACCCCAACTGAGTTGGGAAAAAGGTTCAGGGAATGATGAGACCATTATCGGAACTGAATAAAGATGAACAAAGTGATAATTCTGTATTTTTAAAAGTTAACTTCTATAGCGAAAGTATGGAAAATTATTCGGCTAGGATTAGACCTCTCGGTCGTACGGCCGACTCTTTAATCACTGAACTACCGATGAAATATACAAAATAAAATACACAAAAGATATCTTAAAAAATTTATTTCTGTTAATCATTCATTCGAAAATAACAAAAATGGTGCGAAATGGCATTAAAACTAAATAATATTATGAACACTATTGGTTGTGAAAAAATATTTTTTGAGTAAATACATTATTACTATCTTAAATATTAATAATTAGGAGCGTAAGGAAGCAATAATAATATTTCAAAGTTGATACCAATGACTTTTTTATATATAATCACTATATTCCATTTGGTTATATACTTAACTAAAGGTAAGTAAGAAAGTCTAGAAAAGTCGGCTTTCTAGTCTAACTAAGATGCGGCTGAACTTCGATATTTTCCGTGAAGCGACTGCCATCGGACCTCCACAATCAAATTGGCGATATAAAAGTTCTGTAGTTAGGCTAGTCGAACTTTGGAGGGCTCCAACTACCCGTAACGATTGCCATAGATGTTTGTATGGCAACCGGGACCGACGGCTTAATGTGCTCTCTGAGGCACGACCAGATCAGTGCAAATAGTCATATTCATGCATAAAAACATTTGCACTGAGCGGGGATTTAAGCCACACCACAGAGGCTGTCTGTATTTAAAAACTCAGTTTTAATATAAATGCGATAGAACATCGAAGTTAAACTACTAGAAGTAGTTTATTTAATGTGTTTGTGTTAAAAATCACACCAAGATAATTTGCCTTTAAATAAATACTTAACCAAACGGACTTTGGACTGGGTGTACAGAAGAAAAAATGACTAACTCGTGCGAACATTTTGTTTGAAAATGTACTGTTTGCTAACACAAATAGGTCTCAAAATTAATAAACTCATTTATCTAGTAAATTCCGTGATACAATTTTTATTCTAAACAACTTTTCTAGTAAGTCTATGGTGATAACAAAATGTCTGTTGCCGTTTCAAAAGTGTACTTGTAACATAATATTTCATTTAAAATAACTATAAAACTAATATAAAAAAATATAAAATTTATTTCGAAACTAAACCACAATATTTAAAATAAATAAAATATACTCGCGAGGCAAGATAATTGTACAAAAAACATGATTATAACACAATTTACCAAAATAATTTTAATTGAATAGTTCATTTCATATTAATATAACATAATTAATATAACGTTTTATTTAATTATGTGATGATATGCCGTAAACTTTAGACAGTATCACGTTTTTATTGGGTGTAATTTATCTGTCACTAAAATATCAGAGTTTGGTAGAAAAAATAGTAGATATAGGGGAAACTGGGGACACTTGATCCCTATGGGAGACAAGGTACACCAATATTTTTGGAATTACTAAGCGTATTAGACTATTTTTAATGTGGTATCACTAAGGGTAATAATGTTTACTTAGTGTTACCACACTAAAAAATACTCTAATACGCTTAGTAATTCCAAAAATATTGGTGTACCTTGTCTCCCATAGGGATCAAGTGTCCCCAGTTTCCCCTACCGCCAAAATTTTGCCTCCAATTTGACGTTTTTCTTTTCAAGAACTCACCTAATACGAAGAACCGAAGGTCACAGAGACCTCCACCGATTTATTTGTATTAGGTTAACATCTAACTGCGTCGAGGCACGCGGGTAGTCGATATATTTTGCGAGAGATCTCCCATGTTTGGCGATAGATTTACCATTTTGAGTATAAATATTTGATGATAAAAAATGAATTTTACTTTAAAAAAATATATTTCCTTAAAATAATTGATATTATTTTTTCATTGAAACTCGGTGTGGCACTCGATAAAATTCTTAAACTTAAAAGGAACTATGTCCAGGAAGACTAAGTCTTAACAATAATGATTTTTATTGCGTTTTCAATTACTCAAACATGTATAAAAAATTACTTAACATTTCATAGGATTTTTAAATAAATAAAATTACTTTTAACGAATTTTATCGCGGATATATTTAGTGTATTTATTTCCCGAAACCATAAGTACTCAAAGTTACCCAATTATCAAACTGAAGATGTTGTAAATATGTTATACCGGCGCAAAAACTTAACATTCGCGATGCAGGTTCAATAGTACTATAGTAGTTCAGATTGCCGTCGCTAGATGGCGATAGGTATGGTCCATTCGAAAATCTATTAAAAGTTGTTTTATTCAAATATATAACATCGTATAAATTGTCGAAATTCTCGTGATATATAACTTAAATATAACATTGATTAAATATACTTCTAAACAATTCTAACACGACAATCGAAATATATATCTATTTTTTTGTAACGTGAGTAACGAGTTATATTGAAAAAGATACAATGGAAATGAGGCGAAGCAACCCATCCCCAACCCTTTTTATAGCACTTAGGTGGCAGATAAGCACACAGACCACCTGTTAAAAAGTAGTTACTGTGGCCTATGGGCATTTGCAACACCAGGGACTTCACATTCGTGCTGCCGACCCTACAGTGGGAAGAGGGGAGGAAGAGGAAAGGATAAGAGAGTTTCCACGCCATCAGTGCAGAAGACAAAACAGGGTTCCATACCATGACATAACAGTATCAATTTAAGCCCATGGTCTTTATACTGACAACACAAAACCTCTCCAGTGAGCTTTAGCTACCCTACTCACCGTCGGGAACACAACACAAGGTTATTATTAGTCGCGGTATTCTATAGGACGGAGGTACTTCCCCAGTTGGACGTGGTGCTTGCGTTGTGTGAATGGGTGAAATGGTGATTATTGTATTGCTATTGTATTGCTGGGACCCGTAAACTATCAGAATGGAATCTAAAAAATCTAAAATTTACTTTAATATGTTGGCTTAACTAAAAGGGATAATAGCCCGTTGAAGTTGAAATTTGATCACTTAAATCCCAATTTGATCACTTTAATTGCGCGTTGATCACTTAAGTTTTAAGTTGATCACTTAAGTGACAAGTTGATTAGAACACTCAAGTTGAATGTGAATAACATATCTACAGACATTATTACAGGTACATTACATATATTTCTATTTGTAATGTTAAAATAACAGTTTTTTTATGAATACATATGAGTACATATATGCAGGAACTTTTGTTTCGTTTGTCTATTCGTATGTAGACTGTATGTCTGTCTCCGATGTGGTTGGGGCACCTGCATAAACATGTCTAATTATTAAATTTGGCACAGGGTAGACTATATTTTGAAATAACAGATTGGGATTCTCTTAAATCCAAGTGCAGATATTTTCGCCCACTATTACGTGAGACCGAGAGCCATAGTTGGCGAAATGTGGGTGTAAATACATCTATGTCTACCCCTTCCGGGATTTATACCCATGGTTGTCAGTATGTAGGGTTTAGGTAAAATGTTTGTGATGTAATTCGTAACATAATTAAAAAATAAATATTAACATATTTTTATCTGACATTTGACATATACTGGTAATATCACGATTCATTATAGAATCAAAGAATATATATTTTAAAATATATTTATTTTGTAAGCATATATTAAAAATATATTATTTTTACATGTATAATAATAAAATAAAGAAAATAATATTTTAAGACATACCACACAGCGCTATCTAGGTCCAAAGTAAGCGTAGCTTAACTAGTAATATGGGTTCTAGAACATGGATAACAAGATACAGTATCTTTTGTAAATACATACATATGATACACAAACACCCAGCTCAATACAAATAATTGCACTGAGTGGGAATCTAACCACCTCGATATACACATGACAAACATCTTGAACAGTCGAAAAGTAGATTTTATTTGGCTCTGTAAAAACTTCCAAACATTTTATCACGCAATTATGTATATCACGCTATTATGTATATCACGCTATTATGTATATCACGCAATTATGTATATCACGCAATTATTATATTATGCAATTATGTATACTACGCAATTGTTTTCATCACGGAATTATTTTTATCACGGAATTATTTTTATCACGGAATTATATCTATCACGAAATTATGTATTATCACGTAAATGATCTACCCTACATTGTCAAGTTGTTTGCCGGATATTATGTTTGAGTGTATGTTTGTTCGAGTCCCAGCTAAGCCAACACGTGTAAAACAACTCAATTATCATTAATTCTTAACTCAGCCAGCTCCTGTTCCTCATCTACTTCGTCTTCATCATCAGAGCCGTGGACTGAGGCGGCAGGGGTTGTAGCTCCTGGAAAAATAAAATGTTTTGTAGATGTATTGTAAGTTACAAGTTTTTTTAGGTCGGGGGTTTTTAGGTCGGCCGAGGCAGAATCTATGTAGGTGGGAAATGCGAGACCCGGGCTTAACCTCATGTGACTGTGGTGCCCCCGTGCAGTCCATGACGCACTTAGTTTCGTGTCCCTTATGCCCTGCCTCCTGCACCAAAGATGACCTGAATGAAGTAACTGACGGTGCGGTCGACATGGCAAGGTTTTACTATAAAACAGTATAAGCATGAGTGGATCATCGACACGAAAGAAGAAGAAGTTTTTTTTAAATTTTATGATGTCGTCGGGATGGACGAGGTACACTGGGCTCCAGAAATGCCTGAACTAATTGAAACTAAAATTGTGTGAAGTGACATCGAGTGCTCAGATTGATAGATTGATATGTACTGGTATTAGACTGAGTTTGCCAATGAATTATACCGGTTGATTTTATAGTGGTTTCGAAAAAAAAGATTTTGGTCACAATTTCGATAGTAAAATCGTAAGGAAGTTCTAATTTGGCGAAGAATTTTTTTTTGTTTTTTCACGTCCCATTCATTTTTCTGTTCACCTGTACATTATTGCCATACATAAAGTTTTTTTTTTTTAAATAAAAACTTCCACTCGATTTTGCTACCGAAACTGTGTGTGAATCAAAATATTCTTTTTCCGAAACCACTATAAAATCACCGTGTATACCTTAAGGTGTCCAGGCAATTTGACTTTGACAGTCCAATTTAACCACACAGATAACGTTAATAAAATAAACTAGATCGATGTCTTGTTTCCTTATAAGACAATCCCTTTAACGTATAAAACTAATTATTATTTAAAAATTTAACTCCAAACTACAGAACAAAATTCTTTTACCAGATACCTATGCTAATAATGGAGCGAAAAGTATAAAATTCATTATTAAAAATTTGCATATTAACTCCTACCACAGAACAGAAAAAACTACTAGAAATGCTATATGATAGTTTCTGTAGCGGAACCGATGTCGCCAAACTCACACATACAACCGTTAATAATACCGTGCATTACCTACTAGAAAAAATTGCTTCGAGTGGTCGTATTTATATATATTTGAGCTAATTTATTATATAGTAGATATAATATATTAGCTCAAATCATACGTACTACAAAACGAAAACACACTACCCTTTTTAAGGTAGTGGCAACTATATTGCCATTACCTTTCTTTTTGACCGTACAAAATAGCGATAACTTTGCTATAGATTAAAAAATATTCATGGCGTTTCATACTTTGGGTCGAACAAGCTTGAATATTTACGAAAAAGTTTAGACGTATTCTTACAAAAATGTTCAAATTGTCGAATTTATTCTTCGTTGCGTGAATACGCACAGTAATGACACGCGTGCACCGACTACATCACACTTTCACTTTTTTTTATAATTTCACGCTTATATCCCCGAAGGGGTAGGCAGAGGTGCTAGCACCCACATTTCGCCAGTTTTATATTTAGGTCCCAATGTAATAGGTGGCGAGCCTATTGCCATTAACCGGGCACTTATAAACCTGCGATAAATACACACATAACTTCGAAAAGCATCGAAAAGTCATTGGTGTGTGCCATGGTAAACCTGGGATCGAACCCAAGACCTCGTCTCAGCAGTCCATTACCCATAGACTACCGCGGTTGTTTTCCATGTTCTAAATAAATAAAAATACTAAAAACAAGTGCGAATCTTCAGTGCTAAATAAAAAAGTGGGAAAAAACACTACTACGTGTAGGAAGACCTTACGTAATCAAGCTAAAAATAAAAATATTTTTGATAATATTCTAAACATACCATAAAAAAGTTAGCAAATCACACTATTTTTGTGAACAAAACCTTTCTAAAGTTGATCCAAATTGTGACCAGAAAAGAGATCGTGTCAAACCAAGATTGAGGGCTGCCAGAGTTTCCGTTTTCCCCAGATTTGTTGAATTCTTTAGGCTGACAATACTGGCGGCATCTGTCAACACCGTTCATGTACAGTGTTAAACTAAACGGAGCGAAAAGCTCATAAAAACGCGCGCGGAAAAATTGCATCAGCTCATTTAAATTTAGAACTTCCTGTTCCATTAATTTTTTAACAAGAAGTTAGTTCAAAAAGGAATTTATTTAAATAAATTACTGCCGGATTTTTTTTAAATAAAGGTATTTATTTTAATTTAGAATGCCTTCAATATTTCCTTAACAAAACGAAACAAAAAATTAACCATAGAGAATGTTATTTTAGTTCAAAAAGGAATTTATTCAAATATCCGGTCAATTTTTTTTACAAGACGGTATTTATTTAAATTTAGAATGCCTTCAATATTTCCTTAGAAAAAAGTAAACCATAGAGAACGTTATTTTATTTGAAATTTTAACATGACAAAAAATATATAATACTTTCATAAAAGCTTTTATTACAAATCGTATATCTCTTACATTAAATTTCCAATTTTTTTTTTACATTTTTGCCGCCAAAAATGACTTTTCTTCGATAACGAAAATTATTTTTAACCGTACTTTTCAGCAAGAACAGATTCTCTGACAGCCCTATACATAAAAAAAATAAAACCTAATTGTCAGTGTCCACACAATCCGTCAACTTGGAGATCAGCTGATCGATCTGCTCAGCCACGGTCTCGTTCAACGGCTCCATAAAGTTTTCATTCGGCGTTCGGTAATTTTCGTGTCCGGAATCGGTAAAGTTCGGCTTCTCAAAGTTAACCTCAAGATTTTTGTCTGCCCCGTCGTCGGTGATTTCGAGGATTTCCAACGATTTTTGTATGTTAAGTTGATTTCTTTTTTGTACATCTATTGGTTGATCGATGTATGTTTGGATTTGGTCGGTTTTAGTTTCGATTTCGGAACAGCGGGATTGGCGCACTGCGTTTTAAGTATAAATAAGAATGAATGAATGAAGAAATAAAAGATTGATGAATGAACGATCAAAGTAAAGATTGATGAATGAACGATCAAAGTAAAGATTGATGAATGAACGATCAAAGTAAAGATTGATGAATGAACGATCAAAGTAAAGATTGACGAATGAATGAATGACTGAATTAACCGAGGATACGGGCTTTACTTAGTTGAACTTCTCACACAGATCTTAGTTTATATGGCGTACTTTACCTATTCAGATAGTGAAACTGTATTTCGAATGTAATAATAAAAATGAATATATGAATGAACAAACAAATGTGTATTTGATTAATATTATACAGGAAAGACCATTGAGTGAGCAAATGAATGACTGAATGAATTGAACGAATGAAAACAACTGCACACGATTTTTTTCACATTGCTTAAATAATTGGAAGGTAAGACTCACTAGAATGTGTGGGGCTGGGAGGTTCAGAGATGGGCCGAGGGTAGTTGAACCGTTTGCCCAGTTCCTGGTCCATATGGTCCACGTAATCCGGGTATACTATCTTGAGGGCTTCGGCGCGCGCCTGTCGGTAGTACTGTTGAGAAAGAATATTTTTTTTTTTAATATTGTGGTGAATTTTACATACTGTTATGAAAAGTGAAAGTAATCATAGCTTAAAATATTGCTTGTGGTATGGGTTCTAGAGAAAAGGCACTCAGATGCAGGAGGGACGAGAAGATTCTGGAGCCCCCCCCCTCCCCTCCCACCGTATCGAAAGGAACATTTTGTGTTAAACATTATTAATAATACTATCATTTAGAAAAAAGATTTAAACTCAAGAACTACTGGACAAATCTTCATAATTCTGTCACCATTGAATAATTTTTTACTTCGAAATTTCCACACAACCCAGTTATTATTAGCCGCGGTATTCTGTAGGGCGGAGGTACTTCCCCAGTCGGACTGCTCAATTAGGACGGGAGATACCGTCATGTCCTACCTCCATTTATCTTTAAACAATAAATTATCTTTTTAATATGGATAAAATAATGTGGCGATACCACATGTACCCAGCGCCATCTAGCGACAGCAAGAGTAACTACTACGTCACTACGGATCCTGCATCGCGAAAGTGAAGTTCTCGCGCTAGTACAATATACATACAACAACCCAACGACAACCGTTGGGCCGCGGCCCGCCAGTCGTGATCACCTTGTCTGGTCGGAGGATCCTCCCTTTGTGTTGGAGGGACATCACATCCCGTTCCTCCACAATAATAAAAGTACTTACGATTCCTAAGTTCCTCCAGTCGAGAAGATCTGACAGTCTCTCTGTTCTGTTCCTCTGGATGATACGTTGCCGCCGCGTTAGCCTGAGTGAAAGATAGTAAAATTAGAGATGAATATTTTCCGTCTGAAAAAATATATGTGTGTGTCTGTCCGTGCGCGTGTGCGTTTGCGCATGCGTGGGCGTGTGCGTGCGTGTGCGTGTGCGTGTGCGTGTGCATGTGCGTGTGCGTGTGCGTGTGCTTGTGCGTGTGCGTGTGCGTTTGCGCATGCGTGGGCGTGTGCGTGCGTGTGCGGGTGCGTGTGCGTGTGCGTGTGCGTGTGCGTGTGCTTGTGCGTGTGCGTGTGCGTGTGCGTGTGCGTGTGCGTGTGCGTGTGCATGTGCGTGTGCGTGTGCGTGTGCGTGTGCGTGTGCGTGTGAGTGTGCGTGTGCGTTTGCGTGTGCGTGTGCGTGTGCATTTGTGTGTGTGTGCGTTTGTAAATTTATTGCTAGAAACGATTAGTGATCCTTACTAAAACTTAAGTAACGTAACCCAATGTGTAAAAAAGTGCTCTAAAACGTCTTTCGTTGCTTAATATTTCTACACTAAAAGTCACAAGTCACTGCCACTGACATTTTAAATGATGCGGTAATGAACGAGTTTGTCAGTATACGCTAGTAATATTAATGTATAATAATATATACAAACAGTTATTAGTGCACGAATATATTGTAATATACACTTACTTGGTAAAATCATACATGTATTGAGCGAGTTGCTGTACGGAACCTTCTAGAGAGATATATCTGCGGTCCACCACGTATATACCGTACGACATGGGGTCGGCTATGTGTTCTTGCATGAAGCAGCCGAACCCTGGAACATAATAATTAAAACATGAACTCACGCCTATATCCCCGAAGGGGTGGATAGAGGTGCTAGCACCGACATTTCGCCAGTTTATGTTTTAACCGGGCACTTATAAACCTGCGATAAATACACACATAACTTCGAAAACCATCGATAAGTCATTGGTGTGTGCCATGGTAAACCTGGGATCGAACCCGAGACCTCGTGGTTTACTTGGTTTACTTACGCGGATCTATATCTTTATAAGCTAATAATTAACGTTTTCAATAATTAAACCACATCACATCCAAATGGTGTCGAGATTTCATTTCAAAAACTTTGATACAAATTTCAACAAATACACTTACCAGACAAATTCGTAGTGATACTAGGTATACCCATAACGGTACACTCGGCCGGGGTATACCCCCAGGGCTCGTAGTACGATGGGAACACCCCCATGTGGCACCCCCGCACAAACTCCTCGTAGTCCAACCCGAATAGAGGGTTCGTTGAGGTCAGGAATTCTGGATGGAATATTACCTATAAAGATAATAAATTAACCGTAAAATAGAATTTTATGATTTTTTTCCATAATAAAAGTGCTTAGACGAGTCTTTAAAAGCATCACACTAGTGTTTAAGACCAGATTTAATCGAATTTGACCAAATGTGACCATATTTGACAAAATCTGGCCAGATTTGACCAAATTTGACCAAATTTGACCAAAGAACAATGGGTAATTTTGTATGGAACCCGTACCCGCTTTGTAGCATTTTAGACTAGGTGTAATTTAGAAGAGGCCTAATTGAGTAACTCGAAACTAAGTGAACGAATGAATGAATGAATGAAAGACCGAAGTTATGATAACTTCTTTGTAACATTTTTAATTGCCAATAATCGTACTTTTTCTGCTTTTTGGACTAAATAAATAGGTAACCAGTAATTTTTTCTGTCTTAAGAGAGCGATATAGCTTCCTATCGTTGGTTTTTGGTACAGAAAAAATATTAAATAAGAACTATCAATCTTAAATAGCACAGTTTTATTAAATTGTATTGTTACTTTCAATGATTATATCATCCCAGGCACTTGCCAGACCTATGAAGTTATCTAGGTGCCTGCCAACACCTAAGTACCATATTATGCTAATAGTATGGGCACAAGCACCTAGAGTTCTCATACCTTAGTAGGCTAGGCTTCTCTGCCCTGGACATTAACCTTGATTAAAATATATGTGTAATATATTTTATTTGACACGTGCCTCGATAATATGCGGCCTCTAATTAACGAGCAGTTTTCGGTTACTAGCCCATGCTGCGACATTCTAGGGCTACGGCTCGAAGATACCCTCAATATTATATATACCATCTCCACCTCGCAAATGCTCGGCAAATCAAATCAAATCAATCAAATCTCCATCAATATTATATACCGCGTTCACCTTCCATTTTTTTGAAGCAGATGAGTAATAATAATAATCCAATCGTTAAGTAATACACTGAAGTCCGTTGTGAAAGCCGAGGTTGTAAATAAAAGTAAGAATAAAATAAACTAAGATATGCGCGAGCGCTCAAAATCAGTTCCAATCAGGTACTAACTACTGACGACACACCGACGCTAGCTCAAAATAGTTCAAACTACCCACCTAATCGATAAAATCAAAAAAAAATTGAGCGTGCGTGGGTCGATTTTACTAAGGATTTTCGGTATTTTCAACATCAAATATCTTTTTTCCTACATAAGTTACAAAGTTGCTCCAATACAAAAAATATCTACGTTTTCAAAGACCTTTCGAATGGTACCAATTTCAACTTGCTACAAACTGGGTACGTTCTGACCCATGTCCTTTGACCAAACTTGACCGAATTTGACCAAATTCGTCCAAATTTTACCGAATTTTACCAAATTTGACCAAATTTGACCGAATCTGACCACATTTGACAAAATGTGACAATACTGTACATCACTAACCTTGACTTTATCATTAACTGTGTTGAATAATTCACATCTTCGAATAGAATTGAGCACTGGATCGCTCCAATCGTCCACCTGAACAAAATAAATTACATTTATAACTAACTGTCTAACTAACTTATCATTCTCTGAGCCTATTCCTAACTCAGTTGGGGTCGGCTTTCTAGTCTAACTAAGATGCGGCTGAACTTCGATATTTTCCGTAAAGCGACTGCCATCGGACCTTCACAACTAAATTGGCGATATCGAAGTTCTTATAGTTCGTTAGTTAGTTAACCAACTAACTATCGAATCCATTTGGAAACATAAAGATAATGTTCGAGAATTAGTGTCCACTAAGAAATATTTGACTGCTACGCAGGAGACCTGGGTTCGATTCCCGCTCTGTGCGCAGTGGTTTCTATTTATAATATGTATTTATTTACAAAAAAGATCGCATTCTAGAACTCATACTCATAACACCAGCTGGTTGAGCTATGCTTACTACTCTAGGTGGCGTTGTGTAGATTGCCCTAGAATTTATATTTTATTTTATATAATTATTTATGATCTTATGAATCCAAATTGTGAATATGAAGAAAATCTTTCTTAGTGAATCCATATAAATAATAAAAGGGATCAACTCTCAAAATGCTTAGCGGTTTAGGGTCTCCGTTGATGAACCAATCAGACAGCATAAGCCATTGAGCTTGGAGGGGTTAGAGGAAAGATTAGTAATTTGGGTTGCTAATATTCTTCATAGAAAAAAGAAACTCGTGACCAGAGGGCTGGCCTCTTTTTAGGACAGAGAATAAGCATTGCCATACAACGTGGCAAAGCTGCCAGTCTTCTGGAAACTTTACCACAAGAGGCATGCGATGCGGAGGAATTCCATGACGCTTTTTAATTTAAGTCTTTTTAGTTTTAATTTTATTTCATTAATTAGTTTATTATAAGTAAGTTATAAAATTGTATGGATATAAATTTCTTAGTGTACAATAATTTCATAAAAAAAAAGGATTAATATTAAGTATTATTAATACTTAGTATATTTTGGAAGCATGAAGCCGTATCGTAAGGTATAAAAAAAATTATTAAACCGTCAATTTTTATACCAATAGTTGTGTACCAGGAGTACTATCGTGGGCCTTGGGCTTCGGAAGTGCTTCCCTACTGTATAAAGTAGATTTACCCATTTTAGGTCCAAAATTTTTTTATTTATTTATTTATTACATAACATACATTACCCTTACAGATTAATCCAATGCGATAATGTAGAATTGGAAAATATTTAATTGTATTACATAACATTTAAAAATCAATTCAAAATAAAATCAGGACAAATTACAATACAAATCAATAAAACACAACTAAAAGAAAGCATCAATTATCACATTAATAATTTAAATAATACCTACGCAAATCAGAATACAATGTACTATCAATCAATTTTCAAATACAAATATATGCCGTTAGGTATACTTACGACATTGTGCGTAGTGACAGGCGGCAAGGAATCTCTATGCAAACTGTAGATACAACGTTTCAATCGAACCGTATCCTCTTTTTGAAGTAAATCTGTTGCGTCAGGGAGATGGCCTCTGTATATAACAAACATGAGAAAAACATTTAATGGTATAACTATTAAATAATATGAAATATACATTTTTAAACTATAGGGAGCCTCCGTGGCGTGGCGGTAGTGCACGCGACTTCGATCGGCGCGGGTTCAATCCCCGCTCAGTGCAAAAAGTTGTATGCATGAATATGGCTGTTTGCACTGGTCTGGTCGTGCCTCGGAGAGCACGTTAAGCCGTCGGTCCCGATTGCCATACAAACATCTATGGCAGTCGTTACGGGTAGTTGGAGCCCTCAAAAACTCCAACCAGTCTAACTTGGAACTTCGATATCGCCATTGGTCATTGGACCATAGGTTGTGGAGGTCAGATGGCAGTCGCTTTACGGAAAATATCGAAGTTCAGCCGCATCACAGTTAGACTGGAAAGCCGACCCCGAGTTGGGAAAAGGTTTCGGAGAATGATCTATTAAATAATATGAATTTATTTATTTATTGAAACCACTATTCTACTACTATAAACACCTAATGCGACAGTGTATACAAATGAAATCTTAAAGCTAGTCTTACAAATAAGTCTTACAAACTAGGTGTATAAGATACTTCCTAAACAAATCTACTTACTAACTACATAAGATATGCCTCTTGTAGGTTGAAATATGCATTCTTAAACAATAGGGCAATAAAGCAGGGGGCAGGAAGCATATGATTTATGCGCTGAAATATTTTTAAATAATGTAGTACAAGCTCTAATATAGCGGTTGTTTGAAAAGTTGATAACAACCTATTATTTTAAAACTGTTTTAAAATCAAATAATGTTTTCACAGCTGGTTTTATGGAAGTAATGATTTAATACAATATTTCTTATTATAATCCATTAACAAGAATGGCCCGTCAATATAATGGTTTGGCGAAAATCTATAAATCACTTGATGTTTTTGATTGCAACTATAACAGATATATCAAAATTGTAAAAGACATCCTTCATAGTCTGCTGGGTTTGAATGGTTCTGTCTCCGGTGGAGTCATCCAAATCTAAACTTAAATTTTAGTATTTATAAATCAGAGATTTATATAGCGTTAACTTTTTGTTTCTCTATGTGTGCACATATTATTTACGTTACGATCCAGATCTAAACATTGTATTTAAGATATAATACGTTTATGATTGTGATGTGTTTTGTGCATTTAAATAAATAAATAAAAAATTATAAAAGTTGCAACACCGGGGGCGTCACACACGTGCTGCCTACTGAAGAAAATAACGTTTTATAAATACCGTTTCACTCACCTCAAACAGATGTCGTACATCCGTTTCCCGACCTTGGACTGTATATCGTGGATTGTGTCCCTCAGGGCCTTGGTGACGGCGTGCCCTCTGAGGCTCTCCACGTTGAAGTTGTTCGTCTTCGCTGGGAATATCATGAAGGCGACCACTGTCATATCCGACCCTGATGCCTGGGAAGCAATATTAACATGTTGCAGATTACTCGAGTAGGAAAATTGCAATTAAACAGGGTTGCGGCACGAGTGTTATTCCTCTGGTGTTACACTCGCCTATAGGTCACGGTAACCAGTTACCATCAGGTGGGCCGCGTGCTTGTCTGCAACCTAAGTTGTATAAAAAAAAAAAAAGTTACCACTGCTACGTAGGAGACGCGGATATGATCCCTACTAACATGACATTACATAACATAAACTTACGCCTGTTTCCCCGGCAGAGGCAGAGGTGCTAGCACCCACATTTCACCAGTTTATGTTTAGGTCCCAATGTAATAGGTGGCGAGCCTATTGCCATTAACCGGGCACTTATAAACCTGCGATAAATACACACATAACTTCGAAAAGCGTCAAAGTCATTGGTGTGTGCCATGGTGAAACGTGGGATTGAACTCGAGACCTCGTCTCAGCAGTCCATTACCCATACCACTAGGCTACCGCGGTTACTTCGTTGAAGATTGTTCGTGATAAAGTTTAAACCCTAGTTTTAATTACTTTTATTTGAGTATGTTTACTTTAGTAAATTCTACAAACTCTTCAAACTCAACTTCTACACCATAATAGGGTGGAAATTCACCATAACGCTTCAAGCACCTACCTTGACAAATCTCTGCATCACCCTAAGGTTGACTGGTAGAAAATGCCCATGGCATTAAGTCCGACATTGTACAATTATTTTGTATTAGTGCAAAAGGTCTAAATAAATATATAGTCGTAAATTGCTATATATATATATATTGATTGATTTGGTAATTGTAAGGTGTTATGTTAATATGTTGTTTACCCAGACAGCCGCTGTGTCATAATGGTAGTGAAGGCAACTGGTCGTGCCCCAGAGGGCACGATAACCTCTAACCCCTCCGACTAAGCTCAATGAACCAAAATTACTAATTACCTCTAACCCCTTCTTCCTGTTCACACACGTTATTGGTCAAAATGACTTCTACTCACCTTATGGTAAGACTATAGTACTTACCTTCAAGTAATGGTTGAGTCTGGCGAGAGCTTCGATAAATATGTCAGCACCTTTGTTGCCAAACTCGTATCGACCAGCGATGAAGAAATACAGCGTTTTATCCAAATCGAAGTTGAAATGGCTGAAGACAAAATTAAATTAAACATTAATTATAATAGTGAACCGTGGTAGCCTAGTGGTATGGGTAATGGACTGCTGAAACGAGGTCTCGGGTTCGATCCCAGGTTTTACCATGGCACACACCAATGACTTTTCGATACTTTTCGAAGTTATGTGTGTATTTATCGCAGGTTTATAAGTGCCCGGTTAATGACAATAGGCTCGCCACCTATTACATTGGGACCTAAATATGAACTGGCGAAATGTGAGTGCTAGCAACTCTGCCTACCCCTTCGGGGATACAGACGTGAGTTTATGTATGTATGTATATAGTGAACGCGACTGCTATACAAGAGGCGCGTGTTAGATCCCCGCTCAGTACAAATATTTGTATGCATGAATATGGCTATTTGCACTGGTCTGGTCGTGCCTCGGAGAGCACGTTAAGCCATTAGTCCCGGTTGCCATACAAACATCTGTGGCAGTCGTTACGGTAGTTGGAGCCCTCAAAAGTCCAACTAACCTAACTACAGAACTTCGACATCGCCAATTTGGTTGTAGAGGTCCGATGGCAGTCAGCATCTCAACTTCGGCAACAAGACCCAAAGACATAACCTCTCTCCCCTGCTCCAGTAGGATTGGTTTACGGGGAGATTTCGCGCATGAAAAAAGGGACGTTACTCTCGTGCTGCCTACCCTATAGAAACTTTCTAATACCCTTCTTGTAGAACTCCATAAATTGAATATCTCTACAACAGTCTCTGTCTGTAGAGCAAGCCGACAGGAATTGTGTTACAGAGACCCATAACCACTGCTAATCATCATTCTCTTTTCCCAACTCAGTTGGGGTCGGCTTTCCAGTCTAACTGTGATGCGGCTGAACTTCGATATTTTCGACTACCATATGACCTCCGAAACCAATGTTCCAATGACAAATGGCAATGTTCAAATGATTTATTTACTAAGTTTTTTTTTATATATAAAATTCTCGTGTCACAGTTTTCGTTGCCATACTCCTCCGAAACGGCTTGACCGATTCTCATGAAATTTTGTGAGCATATTGAGTAGGTATCAGAATCGGTCAACATCTATTTTTCATACCCCTAAATGCTTGGAATGGAGCAGCGGGAACGGGATCAGAAGTCCACGCGGGCGGAGCCGCGGGCAATAGCTAGGAAATTACAATATTTTTCACAAATGTAGGTACATAATTATTGTAAAACTTTGACATTCATAAGTGCTCTTTATGTGCCTAAACTGAATAAATGAAATTGATTCTTTGATTCTTCAAATGGCGATATCGAAGTTCTAAGTCCTGCCTACTGCTACTCACCCATAGAAATGTCCCCTGGCGAACTCATTAATCTTATCTTTCGCCAAAGCGTGGAGATTCTGGAACTCGTGCAGAGCTGAGAATTTCTTCACGTTGAGGCCGTTAGGAGTGATGATGTCCGCTTTCCTTTTGAGGAGATGTTCTGCTTCGTATCCTGGTGAAATAAAATTAAATGTTGAAGATGGAGGAATATTTCGATGCCTAAAGTTACAGTTTTATATAGCACTAGCTGACCCGGCGAACTTCGTACCGCCTTAGCGTAGCTTTGATGTATATTTTTCAATCTTTCTGAGAGATTTTGTTTATATTTTTTTCCGTAAGAACCTTGTACAGAGTGTTAGAATACTACAAAAAAAAATCAGCCAAATCGGTCAAGCCGTTTTCATGTTATGTCGTGACAACGAAAAACGGGTTTCATTTTTATATATATAGATTAGTGGGACTCCTTTTTCCGCACCTAGCCTCCCTTTTTGGGCCATTGTGCGTGCAGTTACTAGCTAGCGCAGCCAGCCCAGCTCCGCCCAGAAACGCAGAAGCTTACTGGGGACTTCACAGGCTTCGCAGAGCGAATTCACTGTGCCGAGGATTTGTGATCGTTGGGGGGCTACTGCCTCGCATTCCAGTATTACGTGGGCGGCCCACCTGTTAGAAAGTGGTTACCGTGGCTTATGGACGTGTTGCCCGAAAACGAAAACAGCGGATACTACAGACCATTTTATCGAAATTCGGTTAGGTACAGTTTGTTCTTTACATTTATTTTTACCTAGAACACATTTAACTAACTTCTTGCTTTCTGAGAGGACCTGGGATGGTTGGAATGAGCGGGAAGATGAACCAAGATGAATAATCAAGAGGCCAAGTGCGGATAAACCCAGTGCAAACAAACAAACCTCAATTTGACTTCTCCTCGCCTGATAGTAAGCTGAAAGCAAAGTCTCATGAAAGAGGGTCACCATTACAAACACGTTCAGTGCTACAATCGTGTCGGGGTTTTTTTTTTTTTTTTTTTTTTTAACTATGGCACGTCAATTTGACTTTACCTCGCCTGATGTTAAGCTGAAGGCAAAGTCCCATGAAAGAGGGTCACCATTGCAAACACGTTCAGTGCTACAATGGTGGCGCTCAGCTTGACGGCCTCATCAGATGCTTTTTCACGCCCCGCTTAGGAAGAAGGAAACACGTGCGCCGGCAAGGAATTCCAGGACTTAATGGTACGGCAGAGAAAAGACTCACCGAACCGCTTGGTTCTTGATGGAATATTCTGTACCGTATGCGAGTGACACCTAAGCCCTGCACGCGTTGTCCTGTGTAGGAAGGGGGCAGGACCTTGTATACCGTTAGCAGGGCCCTGTAAATCGTTGGCAGGGCCCTCTATTCTGTGGAGTGATGACAATCGGGTAGAAATGGCTAATCCAAGAGTGTTTCTTTACAATTGAAGAGTTTTTCAACTATAGGGATCGCTTTTGATTATAATTACACTAGGTATTAGTATTAGATTTCTTTTTTTTTTGTTGTATAATTTTTTTATTGTGTTATAACACATCCGGAATTTGCATGCAACATACTGTGGCTAAACATGTTGTGCTGCAATATAATTTTAAGATCTACCTATTGTACCATGTCTATGAGCAAATAAATTCTTTCTTTCTTTCTTTCTTACTAAACCCTGGACTTACCGGTGATATCGGACACAGTGGTGAATATATGAGTCATGTGGGCCGCCGCCCTCTCCATGCAGTACCGGTGGTAGATCTGACGCTTACCAGCCTCTTCGTCTACTGAGAACTGGAACAAGATTACTGAATCAGTGGCCATACAGTTACCGGCATATATTTTGACCCAAGATTACTAAATCAATGACCATACAGTTACCGGCATTTCTTTTGACCCAAAGATTACTGAATCAATGACCATACAGTTACCGGCATATATTTTGACCCAAAGATTACTGAATCAATGACCATACAGTTACCGGCATTTCTTTTGACCCAAAGATTACTGAATCAATGACCTTACAGTTACCGGCATATATTTTGACCCAAAGATTACTGAATCAATGACCATACAGTTACCGGCATTTCTTTTGACCCAAAGATTACTGAATCAATAACCATACAGTTACCGACATATATTTTGACCCAAAGATTACTGAATTAATGACCATACAGTTACCGACATATATTTTGACCCAAAGACTACTGAAATGACCTTACAGTTACCGGCATATATTGTGACCCAAAGTCGTTATAGAAAGTATTGTCTTTTTCCTCCCACAAATACCACCATGAAAAACAAAAAACAAGTGGATGTGTGAGGTGTGCGTATTTACGCAAGGAAGGATAAATTCGACAATATAAGCATTTTTGTTATATGAACGTCTATTGGTGTGTGCCATGGTAAACCTGGGATCGAACCCGAGACCTCGTCTCAGCCGGTGAAGTGGTAATGTAGAACCGACTAAAACCCACGACGTCTTCGGGTCTTCGGTTGCCGAAGGTGATATAGTAGGTTATTATCCCTCGCATCATACTAAACCGTTATGTATGCCCGTATGTGTAATTTATTTAAATAATATGGCATAACAGTTTACCTTATCCAAATTATTGTAGAAATCTGTGTTGCCAGCACATAGGTAACGTCCGAGGAGCGTGGCGTGGGTTGTGAATACAGTGGCAACATCGACATGGCGGGTCCTGGAACGATATAAATATATTAATAAGCAAATGGTGGGCCAGCAAATTACACTATTACTGTAACAGAAGAAAAACTCGAAATAAAACCCTGTACTAATCCGTCTGGCCAGTAGAAACAGTAGCCTTAGCACGAAATACTGTTTTTTTATACCACTTAGGTGGAAGACAAGCACACGGCCCACCTTATGGGAAGCTGTCACCGTGGCCTATGGGCGTTTGCAACACCAGAGCCGTGCTGCGTCACACACGTGCTGCCTACCCTGTAGAAACCTTCTAAAGCCCTTCTTGAAGAACCCCATATTGTAGTCGCTTGGGAAAACTTTGGGAAAACTTGGGAAAACTATCGAATTCGTAATGTGAAGGTATCGACAGAACGGAGCATTGCGATTGGCGGGCTACATACGCACACAGGTTCACAAGAGGCAGACTGCCAACCACAATGGTCCGTTCTCTCGAAACCTTTACATTACGAATTCGATAGGAGTTCATGCTAGTGCTACTGTAGGCAGCACGTGTGTAGGCCAAAGGCTCCCAATCCCAACATTGGGAAAGGTCTTTGTCCAGCAGTGGACTGCGATACGCTATAGTTGCCACACGCTATGATGGCCGTCTTGACACGATTAGTTTTGTTGGTGTGTGAAGTTTATTGTTTTTTTTTTAAATAATACTAGCTGACCCGCGCAACTTCGTCTGCGTCACCCCGTTTTTGCAACATTTTTCATTCCTGCTCCGCACCTGTTGGTCGTAGCATGACGTTATATAAATATAAACCTTTCTCTTTAACCATTTTATTTATAAAAAACCGCATCAAAATCCGTTGCGTAAAACCAGTCGTATAAAAACGGCCATCATAGTGTTAGAGCGATATTCGTGAGCTGGCTATGTACAGACCTATACATATGTGAATGTAATGTAGTCTATGAACAATGGCGGCATCTTTTGAATATATATAGTTTGTGCTCAATATCAATTTATACTTTATTATACTGTGATTACCTAAACCCGTATATTTATTGATATTCCAACACATAGTGTACCGCAACTATAATTGATTAAGTTTGTACGCGACCTTACCTGAGCATGATGAGACCGATGCCGGCCTGCCATTCATGGAAGTGTGCCACCACACGAGGTGGAGTGTCACTGTAACCTTCAGCTGCTTTACGAAACTGTAGAAAAAAGATAATATTCAAAGTATTTATACACAGTACAGGTTTTGTGTAAAGATGCGTAGGTATGTCAATTCAATTTAATTATTTTCTAACATAACATAACATAAACTCACGCCTATATCCCCGTAGGCAGAGGTGCTAGCACCCATATTTCGCCAGTTTATGTTTAGGTCCCAATGTAATAGGTGGCGAGCCTATTGCCATTAACCGGGCACTTATAGACCTACGATAAATACACACATAATGCCGAAAAGCATCGAAAAGTCATTGGTGTGTGCCATGGTAAAACTTGGGATCGAACCCGAGACCTCGTATCAGCAGACCATCACCAAACCACTAGGCTATCGCGGTATGTTTATGCGGTATCTACGTGGCTAACGTGGCTCTGGAAGATTTATTTTAAACTTGAAATTTGACATTGGCGTCTCGCCATTAAGGAGATCATTCACGTTTCATACATTTTTGGTCCAATTCTGAAAGTGCCGGCCAGAAAAAAAAATTGTAATATTCGGATAGAACACACAATTTCTATAAAAAAAATCTATTACATGAACCCTGTGGGCCCAATGGTTTTGTTGTTATATACTTTTGAAATATAAGAAAAATGTTATTTTGATGATGCATTTTAAAACATTTGATCACTTAAATAGTGATTTGTTTTCACTTTGTAGGCATGTTCTTTTGGTGTACAATAAAGCGCCGCACGCTCCGAGCAGATGCAGAAGGTTTCAAGTCATAACAAGTCTAAACATGTTTAGATCATTCATTTTGGACCACAAACATGTAAAAAAATGTAATATTCCCATAGAACACACAATTTCTATAAAAAAAATCTATTACATGAACCCTGTGCGCTCTTTTTTTTTTTGTTTATCGTGCGAAAAATCCGGAGCCAGGAACCGGAGCCGGTTGGGAAGGTTATGTCGGACTCGAACCGACTAAAACGCACGCCGTCTTTGGGTCTTCAGTTGCCGGAGGTGAGGTTGTAGCCAACATATCCCTCGCACCCCGGCAGACCCGGGGCCTTCTCTTCGAGATGACCCCCGTCGGGTGTAGGGACCACGGTGTCCCCAACTAGCCCCCGGGTATGGGGAGGCGCATGTTGCGCCGCCGCCGTGGCCTGCTTCTGCTAGAGTGACAGGCGGCTCCACCCGTCACCCTCAGGCCCGCGCTCAAGGAGGACGGAGGTCATTCTGCGACCTCCGACGTCCGAGTCGCCTCCGCTCGTCGCGGGCTGTGCGGGTCCGGAGTCTTCACCGAACTCGTTCCGCCGTCTCCTTCTCGAGCATTACTTGCTCGCAGAAGGAGGCGCCGGCAGCCCAAGCGTTCGCGCACCGTACCATCGCCGTGAGCAATGCGGCGAGCAAGAGAACTCGCAATCCTAGGGCCGCCACTAGGACCCGCCTCGGCGTCTCCCACGCCGGGCACCCGGTCAGCGTGTGCAGCCCCGAGTCCTCGCTCGCATCACAGTGATGGCACTCGGACGTTGGCTCTTTCCGGATCCGATGCAGGTAATCCCCGAAGCATCCATGCCCGGTGATCACCTGCGTCAGCCGGTACGAGAGGCTACCGTGTGGCCTCTCTAGCCAGTCCCCCATGATGGGTCTTACCGCCGCTACTACGGCGTGCCCTGCGCTTGGTCGCCCAAGATGTCGCTCCCACTCAGCTACCATGTCCCTGTGGAGCTGGGACTTCACGGCCCGGAGCTCACCTGGCTCGTTTGAATTGCCGATCGTATTGTGCGGTACCCCCTTATGACCCTGATGGCCATCGTGCGCTGCGGAGCGTGCAGCTTCTGCACGTGTCTAGCCTTCAGGATCTCCGCCCATATTGGACACCCATATAGGGCAACCCTTTGCGCCCTATGGTTTTGTTAGATACATGCTCTTAAAATTCGAGAAAAATGTTATTTTGATGGTGTCTTTCTAATAGATTTTTTTGACTATGTATGTCCATAAGCATACATAAATACATATAATCGTACCTGTTTGCCCGAAAGGGTAGGCAGAGGCATAGGTATTATACGCGCATATTTTTACGCCCCGTTTCCATGTAATGGTCGGCGTGTATCAAAAGCGTACCTATTGAATTGTTTGTTAAAAGAAAATAAATCATTATTAAACATCTGCCATGAAAAAATAAAAAAATGTTCCGACCATTACATGGAAACGGGGCGTAAAAATATGCGCGTATAATACCTATGCCTCTGCCTACCCCTTCGGGCAAACAGGTACGATTATATGTATTTATGTATGCTTAAGGACATACATAGTCAAAAAAATCTATTAGAAATAGGTACACCATCAAAATAACATTTTTCTCGTATTTTAAGAGCATGTAACAACAAAACCATAGGGCGCACAGGGTTCATGTAATAGATTTTCTTTATAGAAATTGTGTGTTCTATCCGAATATTACAATTTTTTACATGTTTGTGGTCCAAAATGAATGATCTAAACATGTTTAGACTTGTTATGACTTGAAACCTTCTGCATCTGCTCGGAGCGTGCGGCGCTTTATTGTACACCAAAAGAACATGCCTACAAAGTGAAAACAAATCACTATTTAAGTGATCAAATGTTTTAAAATGCATCATCAAAATAACATTTTTCTTATATTTCAAAAGTATATAACAACAAAACCATTGGGCCCACAGGGTTCATGTAATAGATTTTTTTTATAGAAATTGTGTGTTCTATCCGAATATTACAATTTTTTTTTCTGGCCGGCACTTTCAGAATTGGACCAAAATGAATGATCTCCTTTAACTAGATTTAATTAATTTATATTTATTAGAGACTGGCAAAATTGAGGCTATTCTGCTGCAGAAGCCATTTTAAAAAAAGAAGAAGAAAAATAATGTAAAATGTCATTCGTTACTTATGTCATGTTAAAATTGATCAATAAAATAATAAAATAACAACATAATAATCAATTTGTCGCTCATAGTATGAAAGTATTACTTAAAACATACCTCTGTTTCTATGTAGGTGTAATATGTATGTGTTTACAAAAAAAAATATCTAAGTATGTTTATCCGCATTCTAGAACCCATAACACCAGCTAGTTAAACTATGCTTACCATGGGTCTAGATGGCGTTGTGTAGATTGTCCTAGAATATTTATTTATTTATTTTGAGAATTTGTAATTTTGCAACAGAGCCCCCTCATAGTATTATTATTATTATTTTTTATACCACTTAGGTGGCAGACAAGCACACGGCCCACCTGATGGGAAGCGGTCACCGTGGCCTATGGACGTTTGCAACACCAGAGGGTCACATACGTGCTGCCTACCTTGTAGAAACCTTCTAATGCCCTTCTTGAAGAACCCCATATTGTAGTCGCTTGGGAAAACCACGGTAGGGAGCTCATTCCACAGTTTGAGCGTGCGCGGGATGAAAGTTCTTTCATACCACACAGTGCGTATAGTATTACTTCATACATACCTCTCCAATAAGCTGAGCCACCATAAATCCAAGTATCACAGCATCATTGGCTTCCACATCGAGATGAGGGATACCAATAGAACAGGTGCTCCACAGCTCCTGCTTGTAGCTGTCCAGCTGCCAGGCACCAGAGCCGATGTCGAACAGAATTATTTGCGGGTTGCCGTCAACTAGCCACGTGCCTGTGTGGAGCTGTGGAGGAAAAATGAATAAGCAAAATTATCATTCCATCATCATCATTCCCTGAACCTTTTTCCCAACTCAGTTGGGGTCGGCTTTCCAGTCTAACTGTGATGCGGCTGAACTTCGATATTTTCCGTGAAGCGACTGCCATCTGACCTCCACAACCAATGGTCTAATGACCAATGGCGATATCGAAGTTCCAAGTTAGGCTGGTTGGACTTTTGAGGGCTCCAACTACCCGTAACGACTGCCATAGATGTTTGTATGGCAACCGGGACCGACGGCTTAGGGTGTAACTACATTAATCGACGCGGAATCGGCTTAAGCCGAGTGCGTATCACCACACTACTCGGCTTATCGCCGATTAGTTGTTGCGACGGCTGTTGACATGCGATCGGCAGTCGATTTCTCCGAACGGCCGTCACGACGGCTGTTCACTTACGTTCGGCAGTCGACTCCTCCGAATGGCTGTCACGGCCTCTGTTCAATTACGTTCAGCAGTCGACACCTCCAAGGCACGCGAGCGGATTCATTCGACTGCTACCCAACGCCGATCGGCCGTCTTCGGCGCCATTCGGCTACCGTCGTAGATGAAGGCATGCGAACGGTTGATTCAACTGCCGTTCAACGCCGTTCGACCGTCTCCAGCGCTGTTCGGCAGCAGTCGGAAACGTTCCGCTGGATTCAGCGCCGTACGGATGCGATCAGCTAATCGACAAACGGTTCGATTCGCCGTCGGCCGATGCCGCGTCGCGTCGGCCGAGCCGAGCCGATGCGAAAGCTATTAGTAACACTCTTATTCCGTTGGCATAAAGACTTTTTTAACCGGCTTCAGCCGATTCCGCGTCGATTAATGTGGTTACACCCTTAACGTGCTCTCCGAGGCACTTATAAACCTGCGATAAATACACACATAACTTCGAAAAGCATCGAAAAGTCATTGGTGTGTGCCATGGTATTCCATATATATTCCATATTATATACCATTAAATTATTAAGGTATAGACCATTAAACGACACTTTTCTTAATAAAAAGAATAATAGGTCTTTACATATGAAATTGCTCAAATTTTCTTACATTCATTTCGGTCGTGACGACCTCCGTGGCGTGGCGGTAGTGAACGCGACTGCTACGCATGAGGTGTGGGTTCGATTTCCGCTCAGTGCAAATATTTGTGTGTATGAATATGAATATTTGCATTGGTCTGGGTGTTTGTATGTATAATATTTACAAAAAAACAAAGTTTCTATAGTCCATTTCGTAAGGTACTTAAAAAACGGTAGCAATCTTAGCGTGTCTTTTTAATAAATATGTTGTGTTTAAAAATTCAGTATAAAAATACTTTTCTACTTAAAAACGCATTTTGTAGACAAAAAATCCTGTATCGAACCACTAGTTAGTCAGTTAGTTAGTCTAGTTTATTTGTTTAACATGTGTTTTTATAAAAAGTTGCCACAAAATTGTTTACCTTTATTTAAGTACTTATACAAATGGAGTATGAGTATGTTTATCCGAATTCTAGAACCCATAGCACAAGCTAGTTAGAATTTTCTTATCATGGGTCTAGGTGGCGTATTGTCATAGACGGCGTGCGTTTTAATCGGTTTTAGTCCGACATAATCAACTCCACCGACTTTGGTGGGGACAGTATCCGTGGGGAATTTGCACACGGAAAAAAGGGGTAATGGTTACCATACCTTGTATCCCTGAGCCCTCATTGCATTCACAGCCGTGGTGAGAGGTGAGTTGGGAGGGAAATCGGCCTCCTCCACCTCCGTCCGGGCACAGTGCTCCTTGTAAGGCCCGAGGAGGCAGTAGTTCTCTCCCATCTCCTCCGTAGAGACATAGGCTTTGGATCTGATTACAGTGTAGATACCACCAACTGAAAAGATTTAATTGATTAATACAATAACCTCTGGCTACGGATAATATCGAAGTTCGTATCTTAAGGTGCGTACAGATTTGTAACATGAACAGCGGACCGGACAGCGTGACATAAAGACATGACGTTGAGTGTGTACGTAACAACTTGTGTTGTGCTGACACGGCCACCAGTCGATCGATGGTTACATTTAAGCTCAGCTATCACGCAGCTGAATACGCGACGGACACGCACTTCTGACACGGTCACGGTAAAATGTAACGTAAATGTAGACGCCGCTTTAGTTAGACTAGAAAGCCGACTCCAATTGAGTTAGGAATAGGTTCAGAGAATGATGATTATATGTCACTGCCTACCCCGGAGAGGGACCGATTAGATTAGGCGCGTGAAGTTATTTTCGTAGAAAATGTTATGCATAAATGAACCAAGGTAAAATTAGTACATTAATTGGATTGGAACCCATGACCACTATCGTAATAATCGTAAAGCTGAACCTTTTACCCACTGCCACCTAAGCTCCGCAAATCATTAGCAATACCGTAGGTATTAAAGTTAGACCAGTTATTAGACATTTGGCTCCAACTACCCATAACGACTGCCATAGATGTTCGAATGAACAACCGGGACCGAAAACTTAGCCCTTAGTCTCTCAAATATTTACACTGAGCGGGAAAGGAACCCGCGCCCTCAACGTAGCAACCAAGTTCACTACCGCCGACTAAAATTCACTGGTGCGAGGAATATGTTGTCTACTATCTCACCTCCGGCAACTAAAGACCCAAAGACGGCGTGAGTTTTAGTCGGTTCGAGTCCGACATAATCACCTCCACCGGTTTTGGCGGAGGTGGTATCCTTGGGTAATTTGCGCACGATAACAAAAGACTTCAGAATTCTTTTCAGGGTAATTGTACATAATACGCTTTTTTAATAAGCTTCCCTAATGAAATTAGGGATTTGCCCATTAATAAGTTTAAAAATGTTGTAAAAAAAAAGTTGTGTCAAAAAGCTTATTATAAAATCCAGGATTATTTGGATGATAAACAAGCCTGGAAATGAGCTGTTCACTCAACTTGCTACTTAGCTAAATTTTGTATCTAGACTAAGTAAGTATATTATTGTAAATAGACCAAAAAAAATTTGTATCTAGACTAATTATATTATTGTAAATAGACCAAAAAAAAAAGAAAACCCCGCTGAGTTTCTTGCCGGAGTTTTCTCAGGTCGGGGTCGCGTTCCGAACCGGTGGACCATTTGCATTTCATAAAATATTGTTGATAATGACGTTTTGTAAGTACCGTTTACTGGTCTATGCAGAATAAATGATTTTTGATTTGATTTGATTTGACTAAATTCAACTCTCAACTGAATTTTAAACCTAATTTCTTAAGCCAAATACGGTTGAATTTCTACTACAATATTCACAGATACGTCTCAGAGCGTATGATTGCCATGCCCCAGTTCGCTTGTACACTCCTTAAGACAGTAAGAACAGGTAAAACTTGTCTTGGACAATGGATGGGTGTGCACAATGCAAGTATTGCGTTACCACATACGCAGGAGTGAGACATCAAGGCCGGTTACTTCCAGAATCTTATACGGAATTACATAACATAAACTCACGCCTATTTTTTTTTTTTATACTACGTAGGTGGCAGACAAGCACACGGCCCACCTGATAGAAAGCGGCCACCGTGGCCTATGAACGTGTGCAACACTAAGAGTGTCACACACGCGCTGCCCACCCTGAAGGGAAAGGGGGAGAGCTGGGAAGGGGTGGGGAGGCTAGGAAGGGGAGGGGAAGGAGGAGTACAGTGAGCTCTGGCTACCCTACTTACCGGCGGGAACACAACACGATGGTTATTATGACCGCGGTGTTCTGTAGGGCGGAGGTACTTCCCCAGTTGGACAGCTCATTTCGGACGGGAGATACCGTCGTGTCCTACCTCCGTTTTCCCCGCCTATATCCCCGTAGGGGTAGGCAGAGGTTCTAGAACCCACATTTCGCCAGTTTATGTTTAGGTCCTAATGTAATAGGTGGCGAGCCTATTACCATTAACCGGGCACTCATAAACCTGCGATAAATACACTCATAGCTTCGAAAAGCATCGAAAAGTCATTAGTGTGTGCCATGGTAACCTGGGATCGAACCCGAGACCTCGTCTCAGCAGTCCTTTACCCATACCACTAGGCCACCGCGGCTTTTACGGAATTAACATACGCTTTTATATACATACTAGCCTATGCCTGCGTCTCCACCCGCGCGGCTATCAGTTATCGACCTAAGCGCCATCTGTGCAACTTAAATTCTATATTACTGATCATAGCTCTGGTTCTACTTAACCGATTGCAATCAAACAAACGTAAGATTTTAAGTTGGACCAAACCCCTTCAAATAAAAAAACCGCATCCAAATCCGTTCAATAGTTTTCGTCCATCGCGGATAAACATAAACTTTTTGCAATAATATAATAGTATAGATAGATAGATAGATAGATAGATAGATATATAGATATGGAGAATATCTGCTCTGAGCATCAAAACCCGACCGACCGCCGATGATGTACTATTTCAGCATTAGTTTCAGTGCAAATGTTTGTATGCATGAATATGGGCTATTTGCACTGGTCTGGTCGTGCCTCGGATAACACGTTAAGCCGTCGGTCCCGATTGCCAAACGAACGCAGGTAGGGTAGGGTAGGGTAGTTGGAGCCCTCAATAGTCCGACTAATCTAACTACAGAATTTCGATATCGCCAATTTGGTTGTGGAGGTCCGATAGCAGTCGCTTCACAGAAAATATCGAAGTTTAGTCGCATCTTAGTTAGACTAGAAAGCCGACCCCAACTGAGTTGGTAATATTTTCACAGTCAGCCAACAAAAACTCATAGAAATTTCTATCCTTCAAAGAGACTAACTTGGAACTTCGATATCGCCTTTTGGTCATTTGGACCATTGGTTGTGAAGGTCAGATGGCAGTCGCTTCACGGAAAATGTCGAAGTTCAGTCGCATCTCAGTTAGACTGGAAAGCCGACCCCAACTAAGTTGGGGAAAGGTTCAGGGAATGATGAAAGAGACTACACGCATAGCTCGATTGATAAGCCGCTGCGCGACTTTTCTGCGCTAGAAAAATGTGGACCTGTGTACGGAGGTAGGACACGACGGTATCTCCCGTCCGAAATGAGCTGTCCAACTGGGGAAGTACCTACCTCCGCCCTACAGAAGACCGCGGTCATAATAACCATCGTGTTGTGTTCCCGCCGGTAAGTAGGGTAGCCAGAGCTCACTGTACCCCTCCTTCCCCTCCCCTTCCTAGCCTCCCCACCCCTTCCCAGCTCTCCCCCTTTCCCTTCAGGGTGGGCAGCGCGTGTGTGACACCCTTAGTGTTGCACACGTTCATAGGCCACGGTGGCCGCTTTCCATAGTAGTAGTATAAAAAAAAACCTACCTTTGTTGGCGACTTCCCAGGCTGTTTCGAAGGTCCATCTGTTCTCATCGCTGGCTGCCTGACCTTTGTCCATGTAAGACAGTAGGTCATGGGTGGATTCTGCGCGGTAGAACCGCTTCGAGGACCTGTCGCGAGACATGGTGACCTGGAATCAAAGGGATTTATAAAAAAAAAAAGAAAGATTCGAAATTTAGTATGGGTGACCATTCTTAACGCATTAAAACTAGTGTTGACGTATGAATAGTTCATTAATCATCACTACATAGTATAAAATAAAGTCGCGTTCCCTGTCCCAATTTTTCTTGTCCCTTTGTATCCTTAAATCTTCAAAACTATGCAACGGATTTTGATGCGGTTTGTTTTAATAGATAGAATGGTTAAAGAGGAAGGTTTATATGTATATAACATCATGCTACAACAAACAGGTGCGGAGCAGGAATGAAAAATGTTGCAAAAACGGGGTGACGCAAGTAGCGCGGGTCAGCTAGTAAATTTTATTTATTTTTTTCTATAATTTTTTTCTTCATTTTATTTTTTTTAATCTGTGTGCATTCAATATCGAAATGTGAAGGAACAATAAAAAGTACAACTATTAACCTATCATAGTGCATTGCTGGACATAAGGGTTTGGTCTACTGTTTCCACACTGGTCAGATAGATTGTAACACCCTTAGGATGAGATAGGGTGGTAATATTCGTTCTCCGTCACCTACCCCGTCCGCCACTGGACTAATTACAGCCGTATATCATTCGTGGATTATTAATATTAGCGCAGGTTTATAAGTGCCCGGTTAATGGCAATAGGCTCGCCACCTATTACATTGGGACGTAAACATAAACTGGTGAAATGTGGGTGCTAGCACCTCTGACTAACCCTTCGGGGATAAAGGCGTGTTTATGTTATGTTATGTTACAGTCCCGGGTCTTTTAAGCGCAAGCATAAAAGCATCTGAGCGCCACCATTGTAGCACTGAACGTGTTTGCAATGGTAACCCTCTTTCATGATACTTTGCGTTCAGCTTAACATCAGGCGAGGTGAAGTCAAATTGACGTTCCATAAATAAAAAAAAATCGCCACAACTTCATTCCACACCTTGAGCGTACGCGGGATGAAGTTACTTTCATACCGCACAATGCGCACTGTTTGCGGTCGCAATGTGAGAAGATGAACATATAGACGTACATTACCCAAAATTTTAGGGTAATTTAGTAAATTGGCAACACATTCGCCTAGTAATATCGAGACGTCAGACTTTTACTCAACCGGCAATCCTTTCTCTGCACATTTTACGACTTGCACACAATGTACACGAGATACGTAATGAAATTGCATTATCTGATAAGAATGTTTAACTCGAGACCTGCCACAATGCGGAGAGGAACAGGGCTTCGATTCTACTAATTAGCAACGATAATCAAGGCAATGAGATTACAAAAAATGCCATTTAATTTTGGACTTTATTGTTACACAGTTAAAGTTCAAAATTAAATGGCATTGTGTAAAGTAAATGAAAGAAACTATGTCACGTCTAAGTTTTGTGTGAAGATACGTCTTTAAAAAAACAAAGATTTTTTTATAAGCTCACTCCTATATCCCCGAAGGGGTAGGCAGAGGTGCTAGCACCTACATTTCGCCAGTTTATATTTAGGTCCCAATGTAATAGGTGGCGAGCCTATTGCCATTAACCGGGCACTTATAAAACTGCGATAAATACACACATAACTTCGAAAAGCATCGCAGTCATTGGTGTGTGTCATGGTAAACCTGGGATCGAACCCGAGACCTCGTCTCAGCAGTCCATTACCTATACTACTAGGCTACCGCGGCTTTATATAAGCATTATATAGTATTAATAAATGAAATGTAAATAGAAAACACAATTTTTCGTTCACAAGTCCAAGGCCAGCATATAGATATATACAAGTACATAATATATTAATACATTGAATATAATCACTACATAGTATAAAATAAAGTCGCGTTCTCTGTCCCTATTTTTCTTGTCCCTTTGTATGCTTAAATCTTCAAAACTATGCAACGGATTTTGATGCGGTTTGTTATAATAGATAGAATGGTTAAAGAGGAAGGTTTATATGTATATAACATCATGCTACAACAAACAGGTGCGGAGCAGGAATGAAAAATGTTGCAAAAACGGGGTGACGCAGACGAAGTTGCGCGGGTCAGCTAGTATAGTATATACCAAGGCCTCATTGACGATTATCTGTTTAATATGCGCGTACGCATGTTGAAATGTCCATCTGCTAGCGGTCAATAAATACATAAACTCACGCCTATATCGCCGAAGGGATAAACAGAGGTGCTAGCACCCACATTTCGCGGGCCTAGATGATCACAATAATAGATTAAAGTGATGTCTCTGGGTCTGCCGGGGTGTGAGAAATATGTCTTGTATTATCTCACCTCCGGCAATCAAGGACCCATAGACATCGTGCGTTCTTAGTCGGTTTGATTCCGACATAATCACCTCCACCGACTTTGTCAGAGGTGGTATCCGTAGGAACTTTGCGCACGATAAAAAGGAGCCGAATCGGTGATCAATTTGCAAAACTAACCTATAATATATTATTAATTTTGAAGTTTTATAAATGCCGTTTAATAGTCTATACAGAATAAATGAATTTCGAATTCTTTTTTTTATACCACTTAGGTGGCAGACAAGCACACGGCCCACCTGATGGGAAGCGGTCACCGTGGCCTATGGACGTTTGCAACACCAGAGGCGTCACACACGTGCTACCTGTAGAAACCGTCTAATGCCCTTCTTGAAGAACCCCATATTGTAGTTATGCCTAACACTTTAGAGGTATATATGCGTGATATAATTATATAAACAAGTCCACACTACGCAGTTTTATCATCATTTTTATAGGCGCGCGCGCACGTGTATTTGATATTCGTTTTAAAGTGATTGAATGGCGTGATTACATAACTGTCAATGTTTCTGAAGCCTTAGCACGACATACTATCAAATTCGTAGCCGTTTAATAACCTTGTGTTGTGTTTTCGGTGGTGAGTAGAGTAGCCAGAGCTCACTAGAGAGGTTTTGTGTTGTCCGTGGGAAAACCAAAGGCTTATCCTACATCTTTTGCGCTGACGACACAGAATGTCTCTGCTCTTACAGGGGTTGCGGCACGAGTGTTATTCCTCTGGTGTTACACTCGCCCATAGGTCACGGTAACCACTTACCATCAGGTGGGCCGCGTGCCCGTCTGCAACCTAAGTTGTATAAAAAAAAAATCGCAAGGAGTATTGCGATTGGCGGGCTACACACGCACACAGGTTCACAAGAGGCAGACTGCCAATCACAATGCTTCGTTCTCTCGAAACCTTTACATTACGAATTCGATAGGAGTTCATGCTAGTGCTACTGTTGTTGGCAGCAACTTGTCTAGACTGCGACGTAAGTAGACATGCCCCCAGTCTTAGACTATTAACAAACTATAGATGCAGTATTTGCTTCTATAATGTGGCGTAAAAAATAATTACGTTTTTGGTACCTGTTGACATACACATACGGGTAAAACGGGGTGAATAGAGATCGAAGGGTGATTAGAAATAAAATCCTAGTCGTTGGTGAGTATGGTAGCCAGAGCTCACTGGAGAGGTTTTGTGTTGTCAGTGGGAAGACCGAGAGACCCTTCTTTGTCTTCTGCACTGAGAGCACAAATACTCTTAACCTAATCCAAAATACATCTCCTGGTTCTAAAGTACCTCTCTTCACCAATTTTCCTCTATTCAGCCAAATCGGTACAGCCGTTCTTGAGTTATAAATAGTGTAACTAACACGACTTTTTCTATATACCTAAATAGATTTTTATCAGCAATAATTCCCCTCATTCCTAACAGCTTCCTTTCTTCTTCTGTCGAATCGACGGCATTTTGGAGTTGCCATCGTGGTGTAGTAATTTGTTTCACGGTAGCGCCGCTCACGGAGAGGGCCCGAGCATAGGTTTCGCTTTTCGGGAAGGCTTACTACGTCCCCTCCTTCCTTTACAGCTTACCATCAGCAAGCGCGACCCTTACATAATAAAAACAGAAGTTTTCCTATTTATCTTGTATCTGTGCTACAATAATGACGTATGCATCTACGTCTAAGAAAGATGGCGGCCTTCAAAATGACGTATACACTTGGATGTCATCCAACGCATATGTTTCTCCGCTTCCTACAATAATATGTGTCAGTATCAAAAAAAAAGTATTTTTACGATAGTATTAAACAAGCTTCCGTTCTATTGGTAAGCGGTTACCGTTACCATTCATTTATACACCAAAAGTCACAAGTTACACGCGGTATTCTGTAGGGCGGAGGTAAATTCCCCGGTCGGACTGCTTATTAGGATGAGAAATACCGTCATGTCCTACCACCGTCAGTTACGATAATGGGCGCTTTATTGAAATTGTGATTGCTTTTGACATATTATGCAAGTTTGAGAAAAAAAGAGACCATTTTAAATCACTACGAGTATCACTACATATTATAAAACAAATTCGCGTTCTCTGTCCCTATTTTTCATGCCCTTATGATGCAGTTTTTTTAATAGATAGAGTGATTAAAGAGGAAGGTTTATATGTATATAACATCGCCCTACAACCAATAGATGCGGAGCAGAAGTGAAAAATGTTGCAAAAACGGGGTGACGCAGACGAAGTTGCGCGGGTCAGCTAGTAGATTATATCCACGGTGATGGCGCAAAATGCCACCCCATACCCAGGGGCTAGATGGGGACACCATGGTCCCCGCATTGGGGGAAGAGGGTCATCTCAACAGAGATATCCCCGGGTCTGCCGGGGTGCGAGATATATGTCTTGTATAATCTCACCTCCGGCAATCAAGGACCCATGGACGGCGTGCGTTTTGGTCGGTTCGAGTCCGACATAATCACCTCCATCGGTTTTGGTGGAGGTGGTATCCGTGGGGGTCTTGCGCACGATAAAAAAAACTAGTAGATTATATTAGAAGAAATGCTCTTTTTCTAGAGTTATTATTATCTAGAGCCCCCTTCACATGACTTTTGTTTTACACATGTTGATCTGTACCCATTCGAAATATTGTGATAATAAGAGATATGGATTGTACATGACATAAGCTGTAGTAAACTGACTTCAATGAATACCTATCTTTAAGAATAGATAACACAGTTGTAATACACTTAAAGATAAAATAATAGGTCTTTACATTATTATGAAACTGCCGAAATTTTCTTACAGATTCACGAGTTCGTTATTCCTGTAATTTAATAGCTATTTCCATCACTACATAGTATAAAATAAAGTCGCGTTCTCTGTCCCTATGTCCCTTTGTATGCTTAAATCTTTAAAACTACGCAACGGATTTTGATGCGCTTTTTTTAATAGAAAGAATGGTTAAAGGGGAAGGTTTATATGTATATAACATCATGCTACGACTAATAGGTACGGAGCAGGAATGAAAAATGTTACAAAAACGGGGTGACCCAGACGAAGTTGCGCGGGTCAGCTATAAATTTGATTTCAAGAATTTACAACTCTGTATTAAATTTTGTTTTTATTGGCCGCTTGATAAATTAAATTCGATTTTCAAAAATAGTACTTCCTAAATGGTATCCATTTTGATGATAAATTTAGTATTACTTTTTTACAGCTGTCACTTTTCAAACGTGTAATAAAAATCACGTCTTAGTTTACCCTTATGCTGTTTTACAAGTACTCTTTTTTTTTTTATACTACGTAGGTGGCAGACAAGCACACGGTCCACCTGATGGAAAGCGGCCACCGTGGCCTATGAACGTGTGCAACACTAAGGGTGTCACACACGCGCTGCCCACCCTGAAGGGAAAGGGGGAGAGCTAGGAAGGGGTGGGGAGGCTAGGAAGGGGAGGGGAAGGAGGGGTATAGTGAGCTCTGGCTACCCTACTTACCGGCGGGAACACAACGCGATGGTTATTATGACCGCGGTGTTCTGTAGGGCGGAGGTACTTCCCCAGTTGGACAGCTCATTTCGGACGGGAGATACCGTCGAGTCCTACCTCCGTCGTACTCTTAAGAGTACTACACCCCGGGCCCGCACATACCACGATGAGCGGAGCCGACTCGGGCGTCGGAGGTCGCAGAATTACCTCCGTCCTCCATAAAGACCTGAGGGTGACGGGTGGAGCCGCCTGTCACTCTAGCAGAAAGTAGCTGCGTTGGCGGTGTAAATAGCGCCTTCCCATACCCAGGAGCGAGGAGGCAAGAATGTTTCACACACCCGAAGGCGGGAATTTTGTGCACAAACAAAAACACACACCCATTAGTTGGCGGGCAAACTAGCGATGCTCGGGGAATTACCGCATTTTTTTAACGCACAATAAAAAAAACCGCGGTAGCCTAGTGGTATGGGTAATGGACTGCTGAGACGAGATCTCGAGTTCGATCCCAGGTTTACCATGGCACACACCAATGACTTTTCGATGCTTTTCGAAGTTATGTGTGTATTTATCGCAGGTTTATAAGTGGCCGGTTAATGGCAATACGCTCGCCACCTATTACATTGGGACCTAAATATAAACTGGCGAAATGTGGGTGCTAGCACCTCTGCCTACCTCTTCGGGGATGAAGGCGTGAGGTTATGTTATGTTTTAACGCACAGGCAACACCTTTTAAATTCTATAGTTATAAAAATTATACAACTACGAGTAGACTGATACTATAGTCTTTAAATCCTGTAGATAATATATATCTAATCATTCATTTAACCAGATCAATACCTACATAGTTTATAAAATTACAGAAATATTCTTGAACTTAGCATTTATCTCTCAGATAAGGCGAGCTGTTGACAACATATTTGTTTTTTTTTACTATTTAATGTCACTGAATAAATATTATCTTTACAATAAATAATTCCATTCAGAAGGTCCACTATATCGATAATGTTTTTTTTTATAAGCTCACGCCTGTAATCCTCGAAATTCGGTCCAATGACGTAATAGGGGGTGAGCATATTGCCGCCAATCGGGCACCTTGTCATAAAATTACGAACCGATATTTTTCAGCAAAAAAATATGGAATTTTTTTGACCCGATTCCTTGTTATGCGGTGTAAATCGTGAGGAAATAATTACGTGCTTAGCACAAGCACTACCAATTAACGTCTTGGAGAGTATCAGATATTGATAAATCATCATCATATAGACATATTGTCCTGATTGTAGGGTTGCCAACCATATATAGGGGAAACTGGGGACACTGGATCCCTATGGGAGACAAGGTACACCAATATTTTTTGAATTACTAAGCGTATTAGAATATTTTTTAGTGTGGTAACACTAAGTAAACATTATTACCCTTAGTGATACCACACTAAAAATAGTCTAATACGCTTAGTAATTCTAAAAATATTGGTGTACCTTGTCTCCCATAGGGATCAAGTGTCCCCAGTTTCCCTTACATACAGCCTACCACCCTACATACAGCCTACCTAATGAAAAGTAGTTACAGTACAGAGGTTTTTACACTTTTGCAACACCAGGGACGTCGACGTCACATTCGTGCTGTTGACTTTGTAGAGTGGAAAGGGAGGGAGAAGGTTAAGAGAGTTTCTGTGCTGTCAGTGTAGAAGACAAAGCAGGGTTTTATACCTTCGTATTTTTTTTATGGCACGTCAATTTCACTTCACCTGGTCTGATGTTAAGCTGAAGGCAAAGTCTTATGAAAGATGGTCACCATTGCAAACACGTTCAGTGCTACAATGGTGGCGCTCAGCTTGACGGCCTCATCAGATGCTTTTTCACGCCCCGCTTAAAGGACCCGGGATTGTAGGAAGAAGGAAACACGTGCGCCGGCAAGGAATTCCAGGACTTAATGGTGCGGCAGAGGAAAGACTCATCGAACCGCTTGGTTCTTGATGGAATATTCTGTACCGTATGCGAGTGACACCTAAGCCCTGCACGTGTTGTCCTGTGTAGGAAAGGGGAGGGTGGGATTAATTGGAAGAGCTCATCAGAACATTCACTATGATAGAGACGGTAAAATACTGCCAGGGACGCAACATCTCTACGCTTCTACAAAGGGTATTTGTGACCTCAGGACTCCCAAACACGGATCGCACGTCGCTGTAACCTGTCGAGAGCATCTAATAAGTACTTTGCGGAGCCATCCCAGAGATGCGAGCAGTATTCCACGCAGGAACGAATTTGTGTCTTATAAAGACGACGACAAAGCAGGGTTTTATACCTTCGCATAGCGTCTAGCCTTGGACTTCATCTAATAGGAAGTAGGATCTATGAGCATAACCTTGTATGTAGTTGATATACTGCTCTAAATACGCCGATTGGCGCATGTTAGGTAAACCAAATGACCTTATCAGATACCCTTTTGATGGTCATCTCTATTGAGAGATAGCAACCGGCAGAACATAATATAATACAGCTAAATAAAACATAATTACATAATCTATATGTATAAAAATGAATTGCTGTTCGTTAGTCTCGCTAAAACTCGAGAACGGCTGGACCGATTTGGCTAATTTTTGTCTTGAATTATACGTCGAAGTCCAGACAAGGTTTAAAAGGTGAACAAATATGAAAATGCTCGGAATAGAGCAACGGGAACGGGATCGGAAGTCCACGCGGGCGGAGCCGCGGGCAACGCTAGTTAATTTTATATTTTTTTATAAATCGCAGCAGCCTAGTTGTATGGGTAATGGACTGCTGAGACGAGGTCTCGGGTTCGATCCCAGGTTTACCATGGCACACACCAATGACTTTTCGATGCTATGTGTGTATTTATCGCAGGTTTATAAGTGCCCGATTAATGGCAATAGTAATCTCCTTATTCCCCTTCTCTTCCCCCATCTTCTCTATATGGTCGGCAGCACTAATGTAACACCCCTGGTGTTGCAAACGTCCATAGGCCATAGTAACCACTTGCCACTTAAGTGGTATAAAAAAAACTGTCATTTTCGAAATATTTTCATTCGGTTTTTTTTTTAATGTAACATAGTGCCGTTACAGATAAAAAAATAAAACTGTTTCTTATCTTTTTGGGCTGCTTCAAACTGTTCACCTTTCACAGTTTCATACAAAGATTATGATGATTAGATTAATTCGGTATTATTTTAACAAAATTGTACAAAATTTAATATATACTAATATTAAGAAGCTGAAGAATTTATTTGGTTCAATGCGCGAATTCCAAGAACTACTCAAATTTAGATAGGAATAGAGAATGCTTTCGCGGGTTTGGAACCTACAATCTTTCCCTTACAGGGGACCACTAAGCCACTAAGCTGTCTGAAGAGTTTTTTGTCATTCGAAACTCTCCTATATAACTATCCTTCTGCCGACAGACATCATTCATTGTGCCGATGGTTTTTATAATTGTTGGTAGATAGCTCCCACCATTGCCCCAAAGCTGGTTAAAGGCTGGTGAAACGAAGGTTATAGGCTATATATCATTATACTCATAGTAGTAATCATAAATATCAACAAATTTGGCAGGTTCACATACATTAATTGAAAACAAATAGTTTTGAAAAAAAAACTAAACAGAAAGATCCAAAACAATATATCAATTAGCCTATCGCCGTCCACAGCGGACATAGGCCTCTCCCAGCTTTGGAAGGCTTTGGCCTACTGTTTCCGTGCCAGACAGGTTGGTAAAGGGTTTTATTTCTAATTTTCCTTCTCTCGCAGTGATATCGTCTGAGTTTTCTGTTAGTCGCCTCTTACGATACCCTTCAGATGAGATGAGGTGGTGGAATTCCTTATACATCACCACACGGATACAACATAATTTAAATTAAGTAAATATAATGTGACAACTAGGAACAAAAAAACGTCTCCTCTCTCCAAACATTATGCTATGTACAATAGGGGCCCTAATTATAACTGAATTTTAATCTGAATAACTATATTAGAATAGAATAGAATATAATATTTATTTATTTGCATGGAATGCAGGTATTACATGAGGTGTTACATTTTAACAATAAGGATACTGATACATTCTACCATTTTAGGCATAAAACATTACATTTTGTACATAAAAATATGGCTTGAAGGGGTGACAGAGGGATATATAGTGTTTTATATGACAGAAATACTAGAATCACAATATTCAGTGGAAGTATAAAAATATTGCAGACTGTACATAAATTTATTTTTATCATACTTATCTAAATATTATATTAAATGAGTCGAGATTTATCAAGCATGAATAAAATGTTACCCACCTCCTAATTTGAATAAATGGGATATATCTATGTACCTATCTAATTTCAAAATCACAGTAAAGATAAATTATTTAAAAAGTTTTATAAAGATTTTTTTTGAAACTCGATAGAATAGAGTGCGAAATTGTATTGAGCCTAGAAGTCGATTTCTATTAAAAAAAATAAAGTTTAAAACTTGTCAAAATCGAACAGTAGGTAAATAATATACAATTAAAGTGGCTTAATTAATTTATTCTTACACGCTATAAACTTGTATTTACGTGTAGCGCAAGAACAAGAAATCGTACTATTTTTAACCACGCCGATACATAATATGTATAATGAAACGTGTCTATAAAAATAAAAAGTATAAAATACATACCGGTTTAAAAAAAGTTTGTACGGTGCGCTAACACGAAAACAAACACTTTTATCACTGAAAATTGCACTGAAAACTATTTGTAATAAAACTTTGTTTTGAGTATCTTGTTCAGCGAAATTATTTACGACAATATGTCCTCATAATACATGTCTACGCGGGTAGAGATTTTAAATGAAAATACTTTTTGTAGGTTACAAAACGTCAAACTCACTAGCTTGAAGGTCACCTTGAACTGACAATGACTGACAAATTAGTGTTGTCAGGTTATAAGCATTTGTGTCTGTTTATTTTATTTTTAAATAGTTTTAGATAGATAGATAGATTTATAGATTGATAGATAACTCTTTATTGTACATCAACAAACATAAAATTACAATCACAAAACATACCTGTATACATACGTGAATAATTATATGTACAATGGGCGGCCTTATCGCTAGAAGCCATCTCTTCCAGGCACCTTAGCTTTTACGTCAATCAAATCAATTTATCAGCCTATCGCAGTCCACTGCTGGACTTAGGCATCTCCCAATGTTGCGAGGCTTTAGCTTAAGTAGTATATTATTTACTCTGTGGATTTGGTCTACTGTTTCTACTGGCCGGATGGGTCCGCGCCGGGTTTCATTTTGAGTTGTTTGTCTCGCAGTGATATCGTCTGCTTATTTTTCCGTTAGTATATCATCTCTTAGGACGCCCTTTGGATGAACACCCCATGAGTTGATATAAATAGAAAGTATTACTATGGCCATAAAATTTGTCCATATAAGAGTTTAGGTAATGCCTTACGTATTATGCCTTACGTATTATTACTGTACGTACAAATATTATTTATTTATTGGGAGTAAAAAACTTCGGTTTTTAGACTTCATAAAATTCTCAGCATTTCAAAATCAACATCCAATTTGATCGCGCTTTTCAAAGCAAAATTTTAACTTTTGTCAATCTTACGTAAGAACTACATTTTAAGAATCCCTCCTAAACCCTTGTAAGAAGACATAAGACATGGTCAAACCAAAGCGTATAGGCTCGAACCCCCTCCCCCCACGCCTGTAAATCGCCTCACGTAACAAATGAATTTCCCTGTTAGCAGTTTACTATAGTAAATCATTCTTAAAACTCCCTGGTATCATGTAGGTATTTTCTTTTCCATGATTACCTATCACAATTTAATGTATGTAAATATCGAACTGTATATTTAGCGCCTTAAAAAAATCCGGGGCGCTGGGCACGACCCCACGTGCCCTAACCTGTAAGACGGTATTGACACTTGGGAACGTGAATTACGAGTAAAATAATAATACTGAGTTATAATAACATGTTTATTGAATAATATACATATTTACAATCAACAATTATTCGTAATTCTTACTTACTAGCTTTACTTAACATTTTTTACACTTCAGAAATGTAGAATCCTTCCAATTTGGGAGAATTCTAATTTAAATCACGCTGTAACAGCTGTACGGAAAGGGGCCCAATTCTAGTAATTATCATTTCATTGTCAAACCAGATTACAGAAAATGCCATTGAATTTGCGACTTTACTCCTATGTTGTTGAATTTTAAAATTGAATGAGACGTGACGTGTAGAGTGAATGAAGCGATATAAAGAACTTTTTTTCATTTAATTATGAACTTTACGAATATGTTAATAATACCGGAAATTCGACAGCAGTTTTTCTAATCTTAATTTACATACAACAATTAGTAGAATCGAAATTAGCAGAAATTTGTTATAGGGATACATCCATTTGCAACCACACAGTCTACTTATGGCAACACACGTCTATATGATATTACAATGCCCCTGAAATAAGTTCAAATGGGTTGAACGAAACATGGACATTGACGATGGGGGCTCCACCATTTGAAAGTCACGCAGTGGGCCATGGAGCGAGCTATGCTTGGAGTCTCTTTGAAGGATAAAATCATCCGACAAAGAACTAAAGTTGCTGACATAGCTCGCAGAATAACCAAGCTGTGGTAGACTCGCCACATCTGCCGAAGGACCGATGGCCGCTGAAGGAAACGAGTCCTTTAAGTAACCGCGAGAAGGCAAATGGAAGGTAGGACGACCCCTAGCCAGATGGACTGATGATCTGAAAATGGTAGCTGGGACAGACTGGATGCGGAAGGTGGAGGATAGGGAGCAGTGACGCCCACTAGGAGAGGTTGTTTATGTCCAGCAGTGGACTGCAATAGGCTAATTGATTGATGAGCTATTACACAAGAACTCGGGTCTCTTCCACTGAAATCGCTGTAATCTGTTCCTTCTAGCTCTAGTCTAGACTCAAAGGCGGACTGCCCTCAAATTCGTCAGCAAAGTGATCAATATTGCTATCATTATTTTCTTGAACGTCAAAATTAATTTTCACAGGATTCACGCATTTCACATAAGTTCTATTCAAGAGCACAGGACTGTTGTTAATTTCACATTGAACTCCGCACTTTTGCGGAGTTTTTTCTATGCTGGTAACATTTTTAGAACTGTCACATTCCGGACGAGTGTATTCTGTAGTTTTTAGGTTAGAATTATCATTTACTTGAATGCTATTGTTAGAATTATTATTACTGGAAACTAAAGGGCTTTTATAAGAACTACACGCCTGTTTAGATCTATTAATTATATGAATTGGCGATAACGGAGGAGGTTCACCATACATTTTTAATCTGGCAATTTTTTCATTAACTTTTTTCTTTCTTTTTAACATTTCTTCTGACAGTTCGCTGTCTTGTTTGAAAGTGGACTCAAAATCTAAGCCGGTAAGGTTGAAATTCTCATCTTTATTTGTCCTTAGCAAAGGGGAGTCTATGAACAATTTGTTTTTCGCCATATTAATATCAGTATTCATAAATCTATACGGCGATATATTTTCATTATTTTTAGTTAACAAATAATTATTTTTAAATACTACGCAATCTTGACAAAACTTTCGTCTATCCAAACCAAAGAATTTCTTATTGAAGTCATCCAACATCTTTTTGGCAACATCATTTTTAGGGGTTTGAGTGAAATACGAAAACTCAGTCACACGAAACTGGGGAATACTTTTTCGTGTGTTGCCAGCCCTTTTTTGTAAATTCACACACGCGATCACCTGCCCTGTGTCTAAAACATTTTGGTAGCCAAATTTTTGTAAACCACCCCAGAAATTGAGACAGATTATATTTTTATCAGCATCTGACATATAGACGTTTTGGAACGATTGTTTAGTCGAATCGAATTCTTTAATCGATGGATCGATTAAGAATATTAGGCCGACGGTATCGATTTCGTTGTAATCGGTTAACATGGAAGGATTTTGTGATAGATTTTTGATAGGGTAACACTGGCGTTGGAGTACTTTTGTATAAGGTTTGAATTTTTCAGGTTCCTTATATCTTGAAGCATTGAAGGCCGATTGTCTGCCCGCTGAGATTTGGATCTCAGAATACCTGAAAAGAGGAAAGTTTAGATGAGAATACATTAGGGAAGGGAGGTACCACTCACCCTCGGTTCAACAACCCTAACGTTAGTAATACAACATACTTACATATGCTCACGCCCGTAAATCCCGAAGGGGTAGGCAGAGATGTATTAAACACCCACATTTCGCCAACAATGATTTCGGTCCCACGTAATGGGGGGCGAGCCTATTGCCGTCAATCGTGCACTTTGTATGACCATTCACCACACCTTATACAACTGAAGACCGGAGACAACATGCGGTTTTAGTCAGTTCGAAATTGAAATAACGGCATTCGGCGGGGGGTACGTGGGGGGTTGTATCCGATTGGCTAACATAGTCCCGCCTCAAATTATTGTAGTGAATAACCCTTCCTCTGTTGCAGTCGGATAAAAAGTAACTCCTACCTCACAGCAGTAGGTACAACATTCATGACGTCGATCCAAGCGCCCTCTTTGATAACTTCACGTATCGCGTCGTTCGGTTTCCATATTGACATCATACCTTCAAAAACAAACAAAAATATGATCATTTATCATTGTCTAGTCAAAATTTAAAGATTCTAGAATTATTTTATCTGTATAGGAACAAAAAAATGTCAATATCAACAATCACTAGGTACATAGTATAAAACAAAGTCGCGTTCTCTGTCCCTATTTTCCTGTCCCTTTGTACGCTTAAGGGTCAAAATCAGAGAGGTCGGCATTTTGGGTTTTGAAATATCTGAGAAATTAAGTTTTCTTTATAAGAAAATTAACATGTGGAATATGTTGTGTCATTCGTCATGAACCTTTCCTGTAAAGAGGCACGCACACAAATATATATTTTAGGAATTATACCTGTTAATAATAAAAATGACAGGGCCTTAAATCATTTCGGGAACACTTTTAAATATTTTTTAAATAATAATATAACCAACGTTTTTAATAATTACCATCATGAAATTATAATTAATCTGTCCCTCTACCAGTAAATGCTGTCATTTTGTATATTTTTATAATAAAAAGACTTATTTTTTATATTACTCTCCATAGATTTTCAATTAGTGTAAATTTCGTTTCAAAATTTTAATTTATTGTATACATTTGTGCAATACGTTATCAATTGATGATATAAATACAAATGTTGAAAGGTCATTTTAGGATATGTATGCAAGATTTAACTATAACCCTACTCATTAGTGAAAAATCTGCCATTTTTGCGATGTTCCCGAAAATGATGGGAGTGTTCCCAAAATGACAATGAAGTTCCCTAAATGACGTTGACGTTCCCTAAATGTCTGCAACGTTTGGTTTTTGCATTATGTTGTAGATGAAAATAATAAAGTATTAAACCTTTATTTGTACTGAAAGAATGAACAACATGAGTATCAAAATTTAAACTCAATCTAATAATAAACTTTTAGTTTCAGTTAACAAATATTATATATTAGGAACAAATAGTAATTGCACCCTACAAGTATCATTAAGATCTCATTAGTGATTAAAAATGTTGGATGCTTCCGATTAGATATTAAAATGTTGTCATTATTTTTATTTTTACATAGAAATTGTTTGGTCATATAATTTAAACGATGTTTTTTGATACAGTTGCTACTGACATTTTTTTGAAAAGCATCTGGCTGTTTACTCTTTCTTCGCGTCTTCTGTTTCTCTGTACTAATTTTCGCAACTTATCTATAATTCTTTCTATTTTATGGATTTTATCTTTCTGTTTTTTAACAGTTCTGTAAGCCTGTGCTTTATCTTTTTTAACCAGTTTTCTTCCTGATATCTTTCTTGACAAGCGATTACGTTCAGATGAATTTTCAGAATCTGGTGGGCTATTACTTAAAATATTTGCCAACATCTTTTTTTTCTGTCAATACTTTTGAGATTTTTTTCTCCACGACTTTCTTTGTTTCCTCTTCTGTCTTTCAGTCATATCACTAACAGTCTTAACTTTATTTTCAGCCTTCTTCCTTTGGTAATATTCCCTATCTTTCAGTCTCTTCATCTCTCTTTGTACAGGTTTCATTTTATCTAAAAACTTGCGTTTCCTTGCATTAGCCTTCTCGCGATGTTTTTTGTAAGCTATACTGTCCTATTTTAATCGTTTTTTTGACTTCTTTATATCTTCATGTTTATTTTCCATGTTACTATTACTAAGTGGTTACCTAAAAATGCATTGTTATATGTATTTAAAAGCAAGAAAGCGTCATTTTGCCTGTTAATCGCCATTTCGAGAACGTCATCATATACGAGAACGTTCCCAAAATGACCGTTCCCTGAATGACTATCCGATGAATATTTTCATATCACGCTTCATGCCGCTATGTTAGATATTGGTTTTTGAGGTTACCAACACGTGAACGGTAATATTTATAAGAATTTAGCAAAAAGTATGCAAATTATCGGAAAACTAATCACCAAACAGCGTTCCCGTAGTGATAGGAAATTAAAGTACGCTACCCACATACGAAATTAAAACGTACTTACCAATAAAATCAATTATTTTTTTCCAGAAACACGACACGCGTCTTGTCCTTTGACTAGTGAACTTCACACTGTTGCAGGCTAACGCTACCTAGCACGTTTTGTTTGAATTATAGCGACCGATATCCATTGCGTTCACTGAATGATTTAATAAACGTCAGACGGCATTTGAATAGTCAAAATATGAAAAATATATATTTTAGCTATTTAATTTATACGTATATTCGTAATTTAATAATTTTCGAAGCTAATATATAAAAAATACAATTTTAAGTCTTAATTGTAAACATTTTTGACGTGTCTCAACTATGAAACGTGGTATAAGGACGCGTTCCCGGAATGACTATTTAGGCCTTTTTAGTTTAAAATCTAATAAAATATTATCGTAAAAAAATAAATATGATAAGTACCTTGTAATTATGCGCAGAAACTTAATTTGGAACCAAGTATTTTAGCCATACCACGTTATTTTATTAAGAAAATCTTTGTCAGAAGCATGATTCTCACCTCTCTGATTTTGACCCTTAAATCTTTAAAACTACGCAACGGATTTTGATGCGGTTTTTTTAATAGATAGAGTGATTGAATAGGGAGGTTTACAGGGTGTAAGGGTAACGCAAAAAAAAGTAAAAAGAAATGCCGTAATTTTTTTTAATGCCAATATGTTGTGTACTATGAGTACTACCAGAGGCTTTCGCCTTCGGGAGCGTTCCCCTTACACTCTCTATATAACATCAAGGGGGTCAAACGCACGTGTTTCCTTCTCCCTACAGTCCCGGGTCCTTTAAGCGGGGCGTTAAAAGCATCTGATGAGGCCGTCAAGCTGAGCGCCACCATTGTAGCACTGAACGTGTTTGTAATGGTGACCCTCTTTCATGAGACTTTGCCTTCAGCTTACCACCAGGCGGGGTGTATCTTATATAAATAAATAAATATTCTGGGAAAATCTACACAACCCCACCTAGACCCATGGTAATCATAGTAACTAGCTTGTGTTATGGGTTCTAGAATGCGAATAAGCGGCGGTAGCTTGGTGGTTAAGGAGTCGGCCTTACGATCGAGAGGTCCCGGGTTCGAATCCTGGCCATTACACTACCGACGTGAACCCACTCCTAACACAAGTCTTTGAGCTTAGCTGGAGGGGTTAAAGGGAATATTAGTAACTTCGGTTGCTAATATTCTTAATTTAAAAAAAAAAAATTTTTTGTAAATACATATATAAACACCCAGACCAATGCAAATATTCATATTTATTCTTATTAACACTGAGTGGGAATCGAACCCACGTCTCTTACGCACCAGTCGCGTTCACTACCGTGACCTGAATAATAAACGGACGGTGGTAGGACACAACGGTATCTCCCGTCCGAAATGAGCTGTCCAACTGGGGAAGTACCTCCGCCCTACAGAAGACCGCGGTCATAATAACCATCGTGTTGTGTTCCCGCCGGTAGGTAGGGTAGCCAGAGCTCACTATCCCTACCCCTCCTTCCCCTCCCCTTCCTAGCCTCCCCACCCCTGCCCAGCTCTCGCCTTTCCCTTCAGGGTGGGCAGCGCGTGTGTGACACCCTTAGTGTTGCACACGTTCATAGGCCACGGTGGCCGCTTTCCATCAGGTGGGCCGTGTGCTTGTCTGCCACCTACGTAGTATAAAAAAAAACCATACCTTTACAAACATTGATATTGTCTCCCTTCTCTGTCACCCCAGTCACTCTGACCTTCAGCAAACTAACAACGTTCCTGTTCCCCCAGGAGCCTGCCTTCTCCAGCTTGTCTCTTACTCTCGCCTGTATATCTTGGAGGAGCTGGTCCCGGTTCTTGGAAGTATGGGCTTCTAGGAGTCGGAGTTGGGAGTCACCTAAATGAGCCTGAAGGCAGAAAAGGAATGACGTCATTTATCTTTTTAGCTATTTCATAATTAAATATCTCAGGTTTATAAGTGCCTCGGAGAGCATGTTAAGCCGTCGGTCCCGGTTGCCATACAAACATCTATGGCAGTCGTTACAGGTAGTTGGAGCCCTCAAAAGTCCAACCAGCCTAACTTGGAACTTCGGTATCGCCATTGGTTACTATAATAATAATAATAATAATAACATGTCTTTATTGTACACCAAGAATAGAATAGTAACACAGATAAATGTTTGTACATGGTAAATACAATTGGCGGCCTTATCGCTCTGCGGCAATCTCTTACAGGCAACCTTAGGATGGAGAGAAATAGCAGTGGAAATGCGTTTCTGGGCAGTTTGGTGTGCAACATCATTATTATCACAATATAATATGAAGAAAATAATAATAATACATAAATCATTGGTTGTGGAGGTCAGATGGCAATCGCTTCACGGAAAATATCGAAGTTCAGCCGCATAACAGTTAGACTGGAAAGCCGACCCCAACTGAGTTGAGAAAAAGGTTCAGGGAATGATGATTTCATAATTAAATAAATATTCTAGGACAATGTACACTTAAATAAATAAATACTTAAATACTTAAATAATTATGTATTAGATATACAGTGAACGCAATTTTGCTTGTCGGGAAACTTTATTGTTGGCTAAGTGTCCTATGTAATTTTTCTTCAAAATTTTTCTTACTCATGTTTCATATTACATAGCTGTTAAGTTATAAACAAATAAATAAATAAATAAATAAATAAATAAACAAATAAATAAATAAATAAATAAATAAATAAAATAAATAAAATAAATAAATACACAACGCCACCTGGACCCATGGTAAACATAGTTTATCTAGCTTGTGTTATGGGTTCTAGAATGCGGATATACATATTTGGATACTTTTCTTTGTGTAAATACATACACATTATACATGTATACAAATATCTAATATTATAGTCTGATACCCGATACTCTTCAAGACGTTAATTGGTAGTGCTTGTGCGGTTAAGCACGTATTTAGTATCCTTGCGATTTACACCGCATAGCAAGGTATCACGTCAATTTTTTTTTCCCTTTATTTAGCTGTTACATTTTCGGTTAGGAATATATTTTCAGCATACCTACCCATTTTTCGTACAAAGTACCCGATTGATGGTAATAGGCTCTCCCCCTATTACGTGGGACGGAAAATCATAGTTGGCGAAATGCGGGTTTATATTACACCTCTGCTACCGCTTCGGGGATTACGGGCTTGAGCATAAATGTATATAGGTACTAAAATATTTACACTGAACAGGGATCGAACCCGAGCCTCTTGTCTACAACTATAGTTAGTTATTTTACATGATACAACACTTTTTTTTTAATACAACTTAGGTCGCAGACAAGCACGCGGCCCACCTGATGGCAAGTGGTTACCGTGGCCTATGGGCGAATGTAACACCAGAGGAATAACACTCGTGCCGCAACCCCTGTAAGAACAGAGACATCTTACTCTACTTAACATAAGAGACAACTTACTCTGAACTCGACTGGATCCTTGCTTCTTTTCATCATCCTGGCGATCTGGGAACCACTCTCCATGTTATGCTTATGGCTGTCTGAAAGACCACCAGAATCTTGGGAATTCTGGAAAAAAAAACAATATGAAAATCCAGCAAAAATCATAAAAACGGTCAATAGCCTATTTTTAAAACGCTTTTATTAGCTAAGCTAAGGACACCGCGGTAGCTTAGTGGTATGGGTAATGGACTGCTGACGAAATTTCGGGTTCGATCCCAGGTTTTGCATGGCATACATACACATATAACATAACATGGCATACACACATAACTTCGAAAAGCATCGAAAAGTCATTGGGACTTTTCGATGCTTTTCGAAGTTATGTGTGTATTTATCGCAGGTTTATAAGTGCCCGGTTAATGGCAATACACTCGCCACCTATTACATTGGAACCTATATATAAACTGGCAAAATGTGGGTGCTAGCACCTCTGCCTACCCCTTCGGGGATATAGGCGTGAAATAAAAATAAAATTCCGTAATGAGGAGATTGTTCCTCTATTAACGCCAGTAATAATAACTTTATAGTAAAACCAGAGACACACAGAGTCGGTGCTATAGGCTATTAACTAAAAATAATACAAACCTGATCATTAAACTCCTTCTCCACTTCTTCATACAGCTTCTCCATGAACGCCTGTCTCTCCGCTTCTGCTTTCATCTGGTGAATGTTTTCCAGACGTTCTGACCTGGTCACTGTTGAAAATTGGAAGTGGAAATCACTACATAGTATAAAATAAAGTCGCGTTCTCTGTCCCTATGTCCTATGTATGCTTAAATCTTTAAAACTACGCAACGGATTTTGATGATGTTTGTTTTTATAGATAGAATGGTTAAAGAGGAAGGTTTATATGTATATAACATCATGCTACGACCAACAGATGCGGAGCAAGAATGAAAAATGTTGCAAAAACGGGATGACGCAGACGAAGTTGCGCGGGTCAGCTTGTTATAATATATTATACAGAGTGTTAGGGAAAGGATCCCGAAGTGGAAGGCTCCTGGTCGTATGCATGGTACACTACATATTGGCATTAAAAATCGATTTGGTATTTTTTCGGGCTCTAAATACAATCGGAGCTAACACTATGATGATGATGATGATGATGATGATGATGATAATTATCATAATGATGATAATTTATATGGTTGATGATGATGATGATAATGACACTGATGATGATGATGATGATGATGATTAAGTATAATGATGATAATTTATAAGGATGATAATGATATGAAGACTCACCAGTGCTGCCATCCTCAAACTTATGATGATTATAATGATGATAATTTATAAGGTTGATGATGATGATGATAATGACACTGATGATGATGATGATGCTGATAATGATTAAGTATAATGATGATAATTTATAAGGATGATAATGATATGAAGACTCACCAGTGCTGCCATCCTCAAATTTTTCCACATACAATGCTGGGTATACCCTGGTAACAAACACGCGTAGCCTCGAAACCTTTCCACCCAGCACTTGGATTGACGACAACTGGCATAACATAGGACCGCTGCTGAGGTAGCCAAGACGCGTGTCCCAGCGAGCTCGGCGGGTTGAGTTCCCGTAGATCTTTAGACGAATTGCTGATGTATCCTGCAGTAACCAGAAACAAATTCGGAAAAAGCTGTGTATGTGTCTTGAAACCCCTAAAGATCGTGTATAATGAGGAGGGGGAATAAAGGTCCTATTCATTTCCTTTGGAACACTTTACCTTTTGTTGTTGTTGTTTTTGTGTTTGTTGATACCTTTTTTTTTTATGGTGCGAAAAATTCCCACGGATTCCCTCCCACAGGAGCCGGTTGGGAAGGTTATGTCGGACTCGAACCGAGCCAACATATCCCTCGCACCCCGGTAGACCCGGGGCCTTCTCTTCGAGATGACCCCCGTCGGGTGTAGGAACCACGGTGTCCCCAACTAGCCCCCGAGTATGGGGAGGCGCATTTTGCGCCGCCGCCGCGGCCTGCTTCTGCTAGAGTGACAGGCGGCTCCACCCGTCACCCCCAGGCCCGCGCTCATGGAGGACGGAGATCATTCTGCGACCTTCGACGTCCGAGTCGCCTCCGCTCATCGCGGACTTTACTATCAACCTAAAGTGTGTAATGGGGGGAGGCAGTGCAAAAGATCGAATACAATTCCTTTGAAAGGATTTACTACCAATACCGCCCTACCACCACCCTAAAATCTCCCCTCATTTATCCTATCCTCTCTTCAATCATAGGAATCCTGCATACACCTATTGTATCCACACCTTAACATAACATAGCACAAAATATTGTGTACTGAAGAATGTTTTTTTTTTTTATACTACGTAGGTGGCAGACAAGCACACGGCCCACCTGATGGAAAGCGGCCACCGTGGCCTATGAACGTGTGCAACATTAAGGGTGTCACACACGCGCTGCCCACCCTGAATGGAAAGGGGGAGAGCTGGGAAGGGGTGGGGAGGCTAGGAAGGGGAGGGGAAGGAAGGGTACAGTGAGCTCTGGTTATCCTACTTACCGGCGGGAACACAACACGATGGTTCTGTAGGGCGGAGGTACTTCCCCAGTTGGACAGCTCATTTCGGACGGGAGATACCGTCGTCGTGTCCTACCTCGGTAAATGTAAAATGTAGCAAATACCCCCCCCCCCCCCTTCCACCTCTCGTTTTGTACCCTCGTCTGGATGGTGTAAAGCCCTATAGTAATATCAAGTACGTGTGTACTAACCTCCCACGGCGACACGCCCTGCTCACTTCCTACCACCTCAGCGCCACTGGTCACAATCTTGCAGCCAGCGGTGACCTTCCCACTGCACACCAGTTGTGTCAGCATCTTGTCTATATTGCACCGGATGCTGTACCATCCGTCCGTCAGTAACAGTTCTATGGTTGAAGATGAGTTTGTGACGCTGAAATTAAGACATTTCTTGGTCAATATTTTATTGTCTCCCACATGTTGTATGCATGAATATGGCAGTTTGCACTGGTCTGGTCGTGCCTCGGAGAGCACGTTAAGCCGTCGGTCTCGGTTGCCATGTCTATGGCAGTCGTTACGGGTAGTTGGAGCCCTCAAAAGTCCAACCAGTCTCAATTGGAACTTCGATATCGCCATTGGTTGTGGAGGTCAGATGGCAGTCGCTTCACGGAAAATATCGAAGTTCAGCCGCATCACAGTTAGACTGAAAAGAAGACCCCAACTGAGTTGGGAAAAGGTTGAGAAAAAATGATATCCTGGCGGTTTCAGCAAAACGTGACCGCATCATTGAAGATGACTCTCTTGCATTTTATCTGCAATATCACGATGGTCTTAGGCAGTGCGGTTTTGGCCGGATCCACCCTTGCTGACTTCGGGCGGGGGGGTGAACATCTTCATTCTCTGAGCCTATGGTATGGTGTAGTATGTATGGCGGGACGATTTCTACAACTTCACGTCACAGGGCGGTTTCTGCGTGAGGGTGGGTAATTTATTCATATCACCCCAGCTCTTCGAAGAACGTCGGCAGCTTTTCATCCTGCACATCTCTGAGCCTATTCCTAACTCAGTTGGGGTCGGCTTTCTAGTCTAACTAAGATGCGGCTGAACTTCGATATTTTCCGTGAAGCGACTGCAATCGGAACTCCACAACCAAATTGGCGATATCGAAGTTCTGTAGTTAGGCTAGTCAGACTTTTAAGGGCTTTGACTACCCGTAACGACTGCACGGAAAAAATGGCGTCGTTTTTCTCGGGTTGCTAGTCAAAATATATGCTTAGGCTTAGTTGCTCCAACTACCTGTTAAAGTTATCTTTTTGATAGAATTTGACGTTTGACCGTGGCCGGTTACAGTTAGCGTCAAGTTATGATGTCATTTTAACAATTGTCAAATGGTGCAACCTGTTTTATACCTGACCGGTGCTTTAACTACACTGTTAATGTTAAAGTACGAGTGACGAGCTGTGGAATGAGCTCCCTGCCGTGGTTTTCCCAGGCGACTACAATATGGGGTTCTTCAAGAAGGGCATTAGAGGTTTCTACAGGGTAGGCAGCACGTGTGTGACGCCTCTGGTGTTGCAAACGTCCATAGGCCACGGTGACCGCTTTCCATCAGGTGGGCCGTGCGCTTGTCTGCCACCTAAGTGGTATAAAAAAAAAAATCTTACCTGGACATTAAAACACCTTCCACATAAATTCCAACAACACACAAGACCATAGTTTTAGAAGGTACATCATCTTTTTCATAAATCTTCCTTAGAGCAGGTCTTTGGGCATTATATAATTCTTTATCATATCGAAACTTCAGTTGATCTAGAACATTCCTAGCTGTACATACTATTGCAGATTTAAATTTCACCTCGTAAGATATAAATTTCCATAATATCAATTGTATATGGTTATCCAACCAACCATTTGGAACTAATTTCGCGTTGATAGAATTCAAAAAATATTCTTTTAGTGTTTCAACTGTCATATTATCATTTGTAATATCATTTCTGTTGTGATTGAATTGGAATTTTAATAAATTGTCGTATTCGAAATTCAGTAGATATGGATCTATCACTTTTCTTATATTCTTTGTCATATTATCCAAATCTTTTAGTGTAAATTTCTTTTTCTTTTTGTAGTCTTCCGTGTGGTGGACTTCATCAGTTTTAAGTTTAACTTCTTCAATTGGGTTTACTATAGTTTTAGCTCTTTTTGTAGTGTAAGGCGTTTCGAATTTTTTTCTTTTTTTAGCTCTAGGGCAAGATAGTATTGGGCTACCAGCTCTCTTATAAGTCTTAGATGAATCAGCAAAATCTTCTGTGTGTAAGCTCTCTTCAAAATTGTTGATTACTTGAGTATCTAACATGGCATGTATGTCTTCTGTTCCTTGTGTCTTATTTCTTTTTCTGATGCTACCTTCGTCATCTAATTCAGAAAGCAATCTTTTAGATTTTACTAAAGCATCTTCAGATATGGCGATAGCTTTATTATTCCCAGTTTGAAAACCAAAACTAATATTAGGTTTAACAATTTTATCTTGTATTTCATCATTTTTAATATTTTTAGTTTTGGTTATAACATCCTCGTCATTATTTTCTTTCTTACTACTTGTTGAAGTTCCAGAAATTAGAGGTTTTGTTCTTCTATTTTCATCAGACACTTTTTCATCTCCTCTGTTTTTTCCTGATTTGTAACACTCAGATGTTTCATAACTGACTTCATCTAAACCATCAAACAACTTTTTACTCTTTTCTAAAGCTGATTTTGATATTGTTACAGGCTTTTTACTAGCAGTTTGAAAGCCTTTAAAACCTCCCACTGTATTATTACTCTCATTAACAACTAAAGTATCAGTAACTGCCAAATTAACTTGATTTTCTTGGAGGATTTCTTCAGGATATAATGCTTTTACTTTAGTAGTTTTATCTACTGCTGCACTGATATTACCAATATTATCTATATCTTTAAATATCTTCCTACTTTTTGATAATGCTTTCTCGGATATTAGAACTTGCTTGTTACTAGCTGTTTGAAATCCAGAGAATGCATTGCTTTCTAAAATATTGTCAGATTTTTGTTCATCTAAATCTTTAAACAACATTTTACTTTTCTCTAAAGCCGATTTAGATATAGTTACAGGTTTTTTGCTAGCAGTTTGAAAGCCTTCGAAACCACTCCTAATAGTTTTACCTCCACTAACAGCAAAATCATCAGTAACTTCCATGGTTATAGGATTTTTTTGGAGTAATTCTTCAGGATATAATGCTTTTACCTTAGTATTTTTATTGTATGCATTTATATTTTCAATATTATCTATATCTTTAAATATTTTTCTGCTATTGGCTAATGCCTTTTCAGAGATTTTAACTTTTTTGTTACTCGCGGTTTGAAATCCAGTAAATGCTGTATTTTCTTTTACAGATACAGACACTGATTTTTTATTAGCCGTGTGGGTTCCTTTAAATACTTGACTTATGAGGTTATCATCTTTACGACTTGCGTCCATATTAGAACCAACTGGGCCGTCAATACCTTCAAATGACCTTTTCCCTGCAGCTGCTGGCAACATTTTTAGACCTTGGTGACCGTCAACATCCATGGCGTTGGGTTCCTTGCAACTAGAGTACTTTTTACTGGTTTTACTTGCTAATTTACATTCTAAATCTATATCTTTGAATATATCTTTAGTTTTAACCAGAGCATCATTAGAAATCTGTATATTTTTATGGCTAGCAGTTTTAAAACCAACAAACTTTGTTTCAGTACAAGCTTTTGAAGAAAATCTTATTTTAGATTCAGTATTATCTATGTCCATTTCTCTTGCAGTTATGCATTCTTTGGAAAACTCAGAATCAATATCATTGAAAATATTTCTTGTTTGAGCTAAAGCTTTTTCAGATACTTTAGTTGCTTTGTTACTTGCTGATTTAAAACCAACAAATTCTATAGATGACGCAGCACTTGTAAGGTCTCCCAATTGCTTTTCAGTATCAGTAAAATCAATGTTTTCTGGATCATTCAGCTTTGTAGAAAGTACGAAATCAGATGATATGTCATCATTCAATGTTATTTTAGTATTAGCAGGCGTCTCCCCAGAAATATGTGTTTCAATATTAGTGATTTCAATACCTGCTAAATGATCCCCAGTTTTATTCAAATTACCTTTTCCACTTATATTACTTATATTCATCACAGAGTCGTTTGAATGCTCTCTATTTGCTTTTTTCGGAAGCTCCATAGAATCAATATTATTAAAGACATTCTTACTTTTACGCCAAGCTTTCTCAGATATATTAATATTTTTATTGTTAGCTGTTTTAAAGCCTAGAAAACCTTTACTAGTAGAAGGTTGGCTGGGACTCATTACTTCTATACCAGCTTGACATTTTTGACTGTTTGAATTATCTTTATGTAGTTTCTCAATATTATTTTCAACACAATCTATATCTTTGAAGATTTCTGCACTTCGAATTAAAGCATTATCTGAAATCTGGATACCTTTATTACTTGCGGTTTTGAATCCAACAAATCCAGTTTCACAAGTTGCTAGTGGCATAATATCAGGAACAGTTATTTCAGTCGCCTCTATCGGTTTACTAATTTCTTTAGGACAATCACTATCACTAATTTTCAAATTTACTTCTGTAGGAATATTTGTCTGTCTATTACTGCTTGTTTTAGGGTCACTACTTTTAGTGCCATTTTTTTGGTGTTGATTGCCAATAATTTGTGAAAGCATTGTGTCAATACTAATATTTTCTTTAGAACTATTTTTATTTAAATCTTTAGGAGAAGAGATATTTAGTTCGTTAAGAATATCTTTGGATATGTTATTGCAATTTGAAGTCTTTGGCCTTGGCGTCACCCCTTTGTTTTCCTTGAAGTCTTCCAAAGACATTTCAATATTTTCAAACTCTTGTATAATTTCGTCATCAAAACCTTCTAAATCACAACTAACAGAATCTGTATCTTCTTTCATAATGGGTAGTTTATGGTCATGGTCATAGTCATTATTCTTATTGTTTGCTTCACTTCCGATCTCCATTTCTAGTAAATCTTCTTTGACATGTACATCATTAAAATCTTCATTTAAATCAATATCTTGAAAAACTTTTCTACATCTAGATAGTGATTTTTGAGAGAGATTTATACTCTTATTACTAGCTGTCATAAAGCCCATTTTATTATTAGGTAGCGTTTTTAAATTTGTGATCTTTGACTGTTTAATATTTATTTTCCCTGTGTTGAAGTTTTCTCCTTCATCATTCATGTTTGTTCTCCCTCTTTCCAGTGCAGATCTATTGTTATCAGCACTCTCACAGTTATTCACCAATTCAGTTACTGTAATATCATCAGTACTGACACTCAAAAGGCTTTTAGCTCTTGCAAATGAACCTGTACCAACTTGTATAGACCTATTGCTGGCAGTTTGGAATCCTACATACAAAGTTTTGTCCAGAATATCTGACTGGTTACAGATTGAGGAGTCTAATGCACAGGTAAAGGGCAGGTCTTGAACTTCTCTATGTACATAACTTTCTTCTTCATCACTACTAAAGAGAATTTCGTCATTAGAAAAACCATGAGCAGTTATTGAGTTTATTTCTGCATTATCTTCAAAATTAGGATGTGATGACTGATTTAGGATTGTCTTTGAAGTTGATTGAGCTGTTCCATCAATTGCTTTATTATCAGGAAGTCTAGAATGTTCTTCTTTATCAACTTTCTCATGTAGAATAGGGCTGAGAATATTAGAATTCAAAAATTCCATGTCTTTATTTATTTGTAATTCTTTATTCAATATTTGAGAGTTTATAATATGCTTTGCATTATTGATATTATCACAGGTTAAGAATGAAAGAGCAATGGTCTCAAAATGTTCAAACTGATCTAAATTATAAACTAAAGGAGATGGTGATTTTGATTTCATTTTTACATTCTTGTTAATGAATATTGGGCTTGGTGATCTCTCTGCATCATTCTCTTTTATTTCTATGTCAACTTGACTGTAGTCCACTACTTCTGAATTATTTTTATTTTCATTATCTTCAATTTTTACAGCTTTATCCCTTTTCTTACTGATTTTTTCAGCTTTTGTTTGTAACACTTGACTTAACGGCTCAACTTTGCTATTATCATAATCAGAATTTTTAATGATATTAATATTTGTTTCTGTACAACAACCTGTATTAGATATCTGCTGAAAGGCTTTGTTTTTAAGGAAATTACTGCATTTATTATCTGGTTTGTTAACTATTTGTGACATATATTCTAGAGTTCTGTCCTTATCTTCTACATTATGGGTATCACCAATACTTTCTTTGACATCATTGTTTTGTTCAATACCATTAGTTTTCTGAGTAGCTATTTCAATATTTTCTGTAGCAGTGTCTACCAGACATTCATCCATATCACGATCACCATCATTTTTAATTACAACATGTTCATCACCTTGCTTTTCTGTGTGATGAGTAAATACTGTTTCAAACTCTTGAGTCATACCTTGATGAACATCTAATATTTCGGCATCCTCTATTATATGCAACAGTTGTGTATCTGTGACACATTGTGTATCAAATTTTGTTGTTTGTTTTGGCGGCTAGAACATATATAAGTTTAGCTTATATTAACATAACATAAACTGACACCTATATCTCCGAAGGGGGAGGCAGAGGTACTAGCACCCACATTTCGCCAGTTTATGTTTAGCTCCCAATGTAATAAGTGGCGAGCCTATTGCCATTAACTGGGCACTTATAAACCTGCGATAAATACACACATAACTTCGAGAAGCATTGAAAAGTCATTGGGATGTGCCATGGTAAAACCTGGGATCGAACCCGAGATCTTGTCTCAGCAGTCCATTACCCCATACCACTAGTATTAGCACTATATTTAACAGTTCTATCATATAAAGCAGTACTTAGTCGATAGCATAATGGTTAAGGAGTTGACATTACGATCGAGAGGTCCCAGCTTCGAATTCTGACCTGAACTACCGATGTGAACCCACTTTTAACACAATCCATTGAGCTTAGCTGAAGTGGTTAATTTCGGTTGCTTATATTCTTCATACTATAGCACATATTTTCAAACTAAACTATATACTTGTTAATAATATTACTTACCTCTTCAACCAGCGTAGAAAAATTATTCACACTTAAAAATGTTGAGTTCTTGAACTTGTACAATTCTTTTGAAGGTCCTTTCGTACTTTTTAAAGAATCAGCTCTCTGTATAGCGTTGAGTTGGTGAGATACAATTGATATAACATCTTGTGGCTTGTATGAGGGTTTGCTTATCATAATATTGTCATTGTAAATGGCTGATGACTTTTTCGCGCTATGTTTACCCAAAACAAGATGAAAGTCTTCATTAAAATCACTCATTTTTTACACTTATCTATTCTATTGTGTTTATTATTATATAAATATTGATATTATTGTACATATTATGATTGTTTAATAATAGATGAACTGAAAAGTATTTTAGCGCGTAGGTTTTCAAAATTTCAGGTTTTGATTTGGATACTTTTGACAGTAATGACAGCACGTATGCACAGATAATGAAAAAAATCTCTTTTTTTGTAACTTGTACTATACTGCACTAAAAATCTAGAGGTTAAGGTAACTGAGATAAAAGTAGCTTTTATGTTCTTCCAGGTTCTAATCATATTCTCATAAAATAAACATTCAAGTATTTGAAACGGACATCTCGGTCACTCTCGCATCATTTTCTTCATTACTCTTTCTTTACGTCACCCCCACTGCGCAGTCCATGGGATGAGTAGTTACTGTGATGAACACTTATATCCTACGGCGATGCGAACAGAGCGCTCGTAATCAGACCCTAATATTACTATACTCTTTGAGTCAGTCAGACTATAAAATAAATATTCCGATCTTCTTAGATTTGTCTATTTTATCTGTGTAGTTTCTAAACGACTATCTAATCGAAATCGATTATCTGTGTCGTGTGTCAGAATTTCAGAACGGGTGTGAAGCTTCGAACCAGCAAAACTCTTCATCGGCGTTTCATATTTCCAGAATATTACATCGTACGATATTTTTCAACGTACTTTACTGAAATATAAGCTTAGCACTTATACAATCAGTCAAAAACACCTCAAAAATGGTAAGTAAACATCAATTTATGACATAAATTGTTGATTAAAATGGCGGTAAAAAGGAGGTTATTTTGCAGTCTCACACAATTTTGCTGGTTCAACCGGGCCCGAGGCCTGAAACGAGGACATATTCGGACTATGAGAGTGTCAACGACTGTATGGAAGGTGTCTGTAAGATTTACGAGGAGCATTTAAAGAGACGAAACCCGAACACTCCTACCATAACATACGATATTTCACAGCTATTCGATTTTATAGATCAGGTAAGCCTTTTTATAGTTTTACTGCTTGCTGAGTACTTGCATTAAATAAGCTATAATGATTATTTCCGAATATTTTTTCATCTGTGTTATTTTTTTTTAAATTTCGTGTTGTTTTTTTTTTATTTTGTGTTGTTTTTTTTTTTATTTTGTGTTATTTTTTTTTTAACACTGTGAGGGAGGCAATACAAATGAACCAAGTGAGTGTGTCCGAGCCCAGCTGGTTCCATCTGATCAATAAGTACATGGTACACTCAGCCAGTAGGTAGAAGTTGGTCTCTCTTTCCATGCACTCGGGACAATTGGGATCGGTTTTCTCTTGTATTACTGTTAGGTGTCTGTTCAATCTGCACTGCCCAGTAATTATCTCAGTGACGAGACTTAAGTTCGTTCTAGAGAGATTTATCAGTTGGCTCTACCTATACTCCATGTGGTACTTAAATAAAGGTAAACAATCTTGTGGCAACTTTTATGAAATCACATTTTAAGCCAATAAACTAAGCTGATTAACTTATACTATACTATATTTCTACTAATATTATATAGAAGTAAAGTTTGTGAGTTTATATATTTGTTAAATTGTAAGGGGTAATCTCGGGATCTACTAAACCGATTTTAAAAATTCTTTCACTAATAGAAAAACACATTATTGCTGAGTGTCATAGGCTATATTGCACTGCACAATAACTGACTTCTACGTGGGCGGAGCCGCGGGCAACAGCTAGTACTATATATATATAACTATTCTTGCTTTCAATTTTTAAATAAAACATGTTAAAAAGTCGCACCAAGTTTGATTACCTTTATTTAAGTATAGGTGGTGTTGTGTAGATTCTTCTAGAATATTTATATTTTAAAATGAGACCACAAACTTCTACTATTACTACTAACAATTTACTATTACCGTGTTTTCCAGCTTGCAGATTTAAGTTGCCTAGTATACCAAAAGTCCACAAACACCTACGCACCATACAATAAGGACTGGATAAAGGAAAAAATCTACGTACTATTACGTCAAGCGGCAGGACAGAGTGATTAGCGTGGAGATTCAATTTAGTGTATATGGTACTTGATAACGCGTTGCGGCAGCCTTACAGTATGTTTACGTTCAATAACTTTTATTTCGTGTTCGTACTTGATTTTTGGTTTATACAGAAAAAAAATTATGCCAGAGTACATTGTGCTGGAATATGATTTTTTTTTGGTATTGATATTGTCATCTTTTTATCTGTTGTGGTATTGTATTTTGTATAAGTCCCCTGTCATATCTGAGGCATTCACTTTGAATACCAAGGGTCTGCCGAGCAGGAGACAAAATTATTACTAAATAAATAAACTCTACTGCCTTGAGAATTCTAAAAAATAAGTTAGTATAATATAAGGCTAGCTTTAATTTTTATCATGTCAAATATCAAAATAAATAAGTTATTTAATATTGGCAAAATTTGGATAAAACTTGCCACAAATTCATCATAAACTAAATATGCTCCTTTTTACTGCATACTGCGAGTCTAATGTAGACTCTTAAAACAGGAAATAATCAAACAGCTATAATTTTTTTTCACTGTACGTAAAATCGCCACAGATACTCCAATGGAGCTGGAAAAAGTGGTTAAATCGAACTTGAACCAACCGGAGACCGGATGGGTGATTCATGCACTTCACATGCGAGTCATTTTATCCATTTCCCTATATTCACTTGTAAAGAGTTCTATGATATAGGCCCAGGCCCTGTAGTATTAAAAATTGCTAAAATAATGTCTTCAAATACTTACAATAGACTACCTATGTTATAAAATTGATATTGTCATAACCATTAATCAACAATTATGTACAGTCATCTGCAATAATATGTATACACTTTGGAACCTTGTCACAATAATAAATGACAAGTCAACATTATGACATGAAACGGTAAAATTCGACAAGTTAATGTGAAAAAGTTCTAAAACATATACATATTACTGCAGGTGAATGTACAGTGGGTTCCAAAAGTTCCTGAACGCCTTAAGATCTATAATCCTTTGACAGCCTAAGTGTAATTTAACCAAAGGTAACATAATAGATAGCGTTAATAAAATAAACTAGATCGATGTCTTGTTTCTTTATAAGAAAATAAGTCAACTCATGCAAGTAGTATTCTAAACTTAATTACATTAATAAGTAGATCTATTATCCAGTAGCTTCTAAGACTAGTAGTTGTGTAGTGGCATCACTTCATACAATTTTAGTTTCGAACTAGGAACTTTTGGTATCCACTATTTTTGTAGGTGTCACGCAGAGCACATCACTGACGTTGACAATATTAAATATTATAACAAAAATAATAATAAAAATTTAGCAATAAATACATAAAGTGTACAAATTAATGACTAACTTATTATAAGTGTAATTAATAAGCTTCATAATTATATTGTAATAAATAATTACAATTTTTTTCTGTAAAAAACGTGTAATTTTTTTTGTATAAACCAATTTTCTAAACGGTATGATCAAATATGTAAACCTTTCTTAAGAAGTACGTAATGTATAATTATTATTCTGTGGTTCAATAGGGTCTGTGAAATGTGGAAATAGAAAATTTAATATATTAAATACAGGTGTTAGGGGAAAGCTCCCCAAAGACGGGATAACTACTACTGACCAGTTCAACAAAATAGAGCTACTTTTTTAATTTTGATACTTTTTTTTGTAGGAACCATGATTTTTAACCCTTTAAATAGTATTGTTGAGTGAATTATGCTAATAAAAGGGTTTAAAAATCGCGGTATCAATCAAAAAAGGTCAGTATTGCCATAAAAAAAATAGCCCAATTGTGTTTATGGTCAGGAGTATTTTCGTTTTCGGGAGTGTTCCCCCTAACACCCCGTAATGTTCATTTATGAACCATACCATACCATTATAACAAGAGGGGAGGGTTTGTGTATGAAAATAATTTACTATATTAAAAATAATAAAAAAAAGATATATTTCACAGCTGCTTTTGAAAGGTTTATTTAAAAATCAAATTCGGACCTTAATGGTGTAAGCGACAATTAAGAGTTTTCAAATACATTTGAGATTATTTTCCTTTGAACATTCTATGGCGCTTACACCATAACTACAGAATTTCTTTGATTATACATAAAGTATGTGAGTTATTTATCACTAAAATAATAAATATTGTCAGCAAATTTGTAGATCTACCACCATAGTGTAGTCTTGAGCTACGTTGAGTGGGCCCCGCGGGCGGTGTCCCTATTTCTTCATGTATTATCTTATGACAAAAGTTACTATACTCAATGGCAAATTTACCATATTTGGCTAGAGATCTACTACATGTGGCAGTAGATCTGATATATTTCGAAGCAGGGGCTCTAGCCGAAATGCATTCGTTCCGAATCTACATTCGTCATCGCTCTGAAAATGTATGGGAGTGACATTTGTTGTCGGAATCGGATCACATGACATTCGACAACAAATGTCAGTCCCCATTGATTTCACAGCGATAACGAATGTAGATTCGAAACGTAAACATTTTGGCTAGAGCCCCTGATCCGCTATATTCGGCAGTAGATTTACTATATTTGGTGGCAAAGTATCAAGATTTGATGACAAAATATAAACTTTGCCGACAAAAAATATATTTCCTAATAAAAAATACTCAATAAATCGTATGGTCTGTTTTCAAGTACCATATTTTTGTATAGAATCCTATGTTTGTTTTGTTGAAATCTGTCTCATAACTTTTATTTTTCAAATGCCTTTATAGTCCAATATGAACCAATGCAAAGCGCAATTCTCTATTTATAACGACAAATTAGTTTGAATTGATCATGATTAACATCATTGGAGAAATCCAGTTTAAACAGTTATATTTTTCTTTAGCCCGTGTACAAATCTTGAAGAAAATTGCAGACAGCTAAGGAAATGTTCATACCTGTAAGGGTGTATGTGAAGATGTATACGTATTTACGTAGCCGTGTGTGTGTAAGTAAATGCTAACATGACATGCATTGGTTCTTTTGGAGTTAAACACACTTAATCACAAATCGTGTTGATAAAAACTAGATTCTAACCTCCTGAAACGATGCAAAAATATATTAAGTAAGGTTTTAATGATCTTACATTAAAAAGTTAGATATGGACTCAATAACTTTATGATAATTATTAAAAGGGAACTTACAAAACGACATAATACTCTGGTGAAAAAGTATACCGCGCTATATGATAAGTCATAATTTGTTCTCGTTCGCACTCATTGAATTGGTGTATATTTTGGTGCACTGATTCTTGCGTGGGGTAAAATCAGTGCCCTTAGCACGAACAAGTATCGAATTCGTAATGTAAAAATATCGTGAGAGCGGAGCATGGCAACCTGCCTACTATAAACCTGTGTGTATGTGAAGCCCGCCAAGATACCTTTACATTATGAATTCGATAGTTTTTCGTGCTACGGTTAAAGTATTCATGATTGACTTAAGCGCCATATATCTGCCTAAAATATAATATCATTAGTGAGCACGATTTGTAATGTGTGGTTTTATGTGTTTCAAACGTTTAAACGGTTAGTCAAAGGACGAAATGATTAATGAAAAATAACTAGAAATCCGATAAATAATCTATGACAAAGCATCGCCTAAGGGTCAGTTCAAATCAAGCGGGGAATTTTAAGCAGTTTGAATTACTTGAATATCATCATAATTTCAGTTATAACGGTAACTGCTGAATACAAGCCTCCTCGCCGACCCGACTTGGTTAGAGGCGGTATGCATCCAGCGGGTACCCGCTACTCTGACTATGGCATTCGTCAATCTCACGAGGTTTCTATGTTGATAGTGACTTTCCGCCTGATCTGAATTGACCTCAACTAGGTGGTAATCATTTTTGTTTGAGGACTGCAAGTAAATTCAAATCCTTAAGAAGGTAGTTTACCTAATTGAATTTCGATTAGTATGCTATTCGCTAGCGATACCTTGAAATGTAGGCCTTATGGTAGTCACGTTACAATAGGATTGCGCAAATTTAGACTTGTACAAATATAAACACGTGTTGGAAGATATTTGCGCAAAATTTCAACAAAGTATATTTGCACAAGCTTAAGTTTGCGTAATTATATTTCAACGTGAATGGTTAACGTAACAATATGCTTGCGCAAATTTAGGCTTGTACAAATATACAGTAACACGTGTTGGAAAATATTTGCGCAAAATTTCAATAACGTATATTTGCGTAATTATATTTCAACGTGAATGGTTAACGTTACAATATGCTTGCGCAAATTTCGGCTTGTACAAGTATACAGTAACACGTGTTGGAAGATATTTGCGCAAAATTTCAATAACGTATATTTGCACAAGCTTATATTTGCGCAATTATATTTCAACGGAATGATGGCCATTAGGGAACCTACAAATAGCGATTTCTTTTGTTAACTGTGAAATTGAATTAGAATGCCGTGTTCTATTTTAAATTTGTTATTGTTTAGATTTTAAGATACTGTATAAGTACCTTATAAGATTAAAAGTATTTCGTAATATTTTTTTTTTAATTATAATATCCCCGTAGGGGTAGGCAGAGGTGCTAGCACCCACATTTCGCCAATTTATATTTAGGTCCCAATGTAATAGGTGGCGAGCCTATTGCCATCAACCGGGCACTTATAAACCTGCGATAAATACACACATAACTTCGAAAAGTATCGCAGTCATTGGTGTGTGCCATGGTAAACCTGGGATCGAACCCGAGACCTAGTCTCAGCAATCCACCACCCATGCCATATCTGCTTTTAATTCTACACACAGTAAAACGGGGTGAATAGGAATAAAATGGTCAATGGAATATTTTTATTATTTATTTTTACTAGATTTCAAAAAAGCCAGTTATCAGAGATTTGATGATTCTGTTATTACAATGAACTAGTCCAAAGTTTCGCTTGAAAGAAAATAACTACAGGATTTAGCTGACCATTTTATCCCTATTCACACATGGATCCCTATTCACCCCAGTTTACTGTACATCATTCTCTGAACCTTTTTCCCAACTCGGTCGGCTTTCCAGTCTAACTGTGATGCGGCTGAACTTCGATATTTTCCGTGAAGCGACTGCCATCTGACCTCCACAACCAATGGTCTAATGACCAATGGCGATATCGAAGTTCCAAGTTAGGCTGGTTGGACTTTTGAGGGCTCCCAACTACCCGTAACGACTGCCATAGATGTTTGTATGGCAACCGGGACCTACGGCTTAACGTGCTCTCCGAGGCACTTATAAACCTGCGATAAATACACACATAACTTCGAAAAGTCATTGGTGTGTGCCATGGTAAACCTGGGATCGAACTCGAGACCTCGTCTCAGCAGTCCATTATCCATACCACTAGGCTACCGCGGCTTTTTCCCGGTTTACTGTACATATACTGTGTATTAATGAAACGCTCCCGAAGCCGTAGGCACCAGGACATATTAAATTCGGTAATAAGGAGACATGCTCTATTTACTTATTTTTTTATACCACTTAGGTGGCAGACAAGCACACGGCCCACCTGATGGGAAGCGGTCACCGTGGCCTATGGACGTTTGCAACACCAGAGGCGTCACACACGTGCTGCCTACCCTGTAGAAACCTTGTAATGCCCTTCTTGAAGAACCCCATATTGTAGTCGCTTGGGAAAACCACGGCAGGGAGCTCATTCCACACTTGAGCGTGCGCGGGATGAAACTCCTTTCATACCGCACAGTGCGCACCGTTTCCGGTCGTAGTGTGTGAGGATGAACTCCCTCTCTATGGCGAGCGGTGCGATGATAGAAAGTAGGTGTGGGCATCATGTCAAACAATTCTTCTGAACACAGGCCATTATACAGGCAGTAGAACACACACAGTGAGACTATTTATGCTAGTAATTACAACTTTATGGTTGGCACACGTTTAGAGCCATTATAGGAAGTCTTACTCATATGAAAGAAAACCAAACTGACTTCGAATAATTAATTTATTTGTGTAATAAACTTAAACTTATTTACATAATGTGTTAATTAATATTTACAATATTCAGTTAAGGGGCTATGTCCTAAAAATAAAACAACACTTGTTATACTGAGATGCAGTGGCGAAGGGTTTTTAACACGTTTCTAACCGGCTTACCTACAAATTTGTTCGCTGATGCAAATACTTGAATCGGAAAATTGAAGACAGGAGCTGAACACACAAACAGTATTTTAAGGTGCGTCCACATTTGTGACAAGAACAGCGGACCGGACAGCGTGACATCAAGACAAAACGTTGAGTGTGGACATAACAACTTGTGGCACATTGGCACACAAACTAGAGTTGTGCTGACACGGCCACCAGTCGATCGATGGTTTCATTTAAGCTCAGCTATCACGCAGCTGAATACGCGACGGACACGCACTTCTGACACGGTCACGGTAAAATGTTTTCGTAAGAACAATAATATCGGTAAATAGCTCCATCGTTGCCTCTAAGCCAAGTGTACCTATAGGAGAATTTTGAATATTCAAGAAGTAACCCAGTTGGTCAAAGAGGGTCATCTCGAAAGAGAGGGCCCCAGGTCTACTGGGGTGCGGGAGAGACCGCGTTGAACTGTAGCCTTAGCACGAAATACTATAGAATTCGTAATGTAAAGGTATCGACTGAACGGAGCATTGCGATTGGCGGGCTACACACGCACACAGGTTCACAAGAGGCAGACTGCCAATCACAATGCTGCGTTCTCTCGAAACCTTTATTTAACGAATTCGATAGGAGTTCATGCTAGTGTTACTGAATTTAAACTATATCTAATTAACTAAACCTTACCGGTTTTCCTATTCAAGGTAACCTTTCGCCACTGCAAACACGGAATATAAAATCAAGTTAAAGTGCTCAATAACCTCGTATTGCTAAACTCGTATATTATCATCAATTACACTTGAATTAAATTAATAATATTACGACACAAATAAAAAACTCACAATGCTTCCATATTTATTCAGTAAAAAGAATATAAACATATATATACTCACGCCTATATCTCCGAAGCTGTAGGCAGAGGTGCTAGCACCCACATTTCGCCAGTTTATGTTTAGGTCTCAATGTAATAGGTGACGAGCCTATTGCCTTGCCATTAACCGACCACATATAAGCCTGCGATAATTTTTGAGTTTTAGAGGTGGCAAATGGGAATAAGGGATTTTACGTAATGATTCATAGGTAAATTAATAATTGACTCTTTTTTGACGATTATTTGAATTTATATTTTAGCAATGAAAAAGTTAAATATAAATTTTATCCCGCGCTCAAGCTGTGGAATGAGCTCCCTGCCGTGGTTTTCCCAAGCGACTACAATATGGGGTTCTTCAAGAAGGGCATTAGAAGGTTTCTACAGGGTAGGCAGCACGTTTGTGATGCCTCTGGTGTTGCAAACGTCCATAGGCCACGGTGACCGCTTCCCATCAGGTGGGCCGTGTGCTTGTCTGACACTTAAGAGGTATAAAAAAAAATTGAACCAAGAGAGGGGTTCCTTAGTGTATCTATGTGGTAAACAACAGTATTGTAACTTTGTTATATACGATAGTTGTGTGGTAAAATTTAACTTGATCTCATATTCCGCAACTAAAATGCTATACTTAAACTATGATATATTTATGGAAATCACACCAAAACTTACAAATTATGACCGTTCTAGCTTATTTCTATCATTATGTTGGAAATGTAAGGTGACTTTCCACGGCTGTACAGCACATTTTATAACCCATAGTTGACAATTACCGACTACCACACATCGAACAATAATTGCTTTCCACGGTGCGTGTGTGCTTGTCTGTAATAGGTCAAATTTGTAATCGTGTCACTTCAGCTTACCATCAGGCGAGGTGAAGTCAAATTGACGTGTAAATAAAAAAAATCTTCTATCTGGTCTAATAATAATGATATTCGAGCATAGTTATATTAAAAGGCTAATAATGGTGGCCAAATATAAAATATGTCGCAGATACTTGGTGAGCTAATTGGACGCCTAGACCGTTAAATAATGACCTCGTGATCAAGGACGCACATATGCGTCAAAACATTATTAGTCATTTTGATGACGCACATACGCGTCACTGATAGACCTATAGAAAAATACGCTGAGTTTAAAAATATTTTATGATGGTGACAACCAAATCCAGTAAAATATTTTCATTTCAACGTAAATCGAAGGTTTACGAAGATTTACGAAACCTCCGCCATAACCTTCTAACCTAATCTATCGATATCTTGATACGCGGTATAATTAACAAAGTAATCTTTAGTACACCGCGTATTACGCATGTGCTTTTGGTGTTATATTGGTACACACCGCACCACACAATATACAGGGTGTAAGGAGACAACTTTCGAAGCCGAAAGTCCTTGGTAGTACTCCTGGTACACAACATATTGGCATGAAAATAATTTCATGCCACTCTTCTCCTATATATTACTATACTCTTTGGTCTTAAGTTCAATTTAAAGCGCAGAGTGGAAGCTCATAGAAGCGTCAAATTCTTTATAACTAAAGCGAAGACGCACTCTTTGGAATATTTGTCATTATAATTTTTGGCTTTTGGATTAAATAAGTATTTGCCGACTGTAGCACTAGCATGAACTCCTATCGAATTCGTAATGTAAAGGTTTCGAGAGAACGGAGCATTGTGATTGGCAGTCTGCCTCTTGTGAACCTGTGTGCGTGTGTAGCCCGCCAATCGCAATGCTCCGTTCTGTCGATACCTTTACATTACGAATTCACTAGTATTTCGTGCTAAGGCTACTGATGACGCGGAGGTTCGCTAGTGTGCGCATGCGCGAGAATGCGCGCGCACCAATCAGCGTTGATCACGCGCTGACGCGCGAATTTCGAAGAATGCGCGCGTCTTTTTAAAATCTCAGAAGTAATGTGAGCTTTATGCTATGGAGTTAAGGTTGAATTTGTTATGTTCAGTTTTGGACTGACGTTTCGATGCGCTTCGACTTGGCGCTATAAATTGACCGTTAGGCGTCCAATTAGCTGACTTGTCTCACTAAACAGCTGCGACATAAATATATTACAATTAATATGTATCATTCTAAGTAATTTAAACTATATTACTAATATTTGTTCTATGATATAAATTTAGGCGTATCCAATGCACTGGCATACTTAACTAATTTCGTATAATTCTTGAATAAGCCGAAATATCGAAGGCGGCCATTTTGAAATTTAAATTGTATAGGTAATTTTTTAAAACAAGTCCATTAATCGACTTATTCACGATATGTACGAAAGTATTAACTATAGTTGGGGTACACTATGATGGCCGTTTTGAAACGCCTGGTTTTCCCGTTTTTTGGTGTGTTAAGTTTATTTGCTCCTGTACCAGTCTCGTCATATATTTCTTTAGTTAAATTCAGATAGCAAAAGTTAACGCTGATGGGATTCGAACCCGCAATCTTTTCATAGAGAAAGAGGTGTATTGTCAATCCCGTCGGAATATTCACTTTTTCTTATGTAAAGGACATGGGTCAGAACGTACCCAGTTTGTAGCAAGTTGAAATTGGTACCATTCGAAAGGTCTTTGAAAACGTAGATATTTTTTGTATTGGAGCAACTTTGTAACTTATGTAGGAAAAAAGATATTTGATGTTGAAAATACCGAAAATCCTTAGTAAAAACGACCCATGCACGTTCAATTTTTTTTTGATTTAATCGATTAGGTGGGTAGTTCGAACTATTTTGTGCTAGCGTCGGTGTGTCGTTAGTAGTTAGTACCTGATAGGAACTGATTTTGAGCGCTCGCGCATATCTTAGTTTTTTTTATTCTCACTTTTATTTACAACCTCGGCTTTCACAACGGACTTCAGTGTATTACTTAACGATTGGATTATTATTATTACTCATCTGCTTCAAAAAAATGGAAGGTGAACGCGGTATATAATATTGATGGAGATTTGATTGATTTGATTTGATTTGCCGAGCATTGGCGAGGTGGAGATGGTATATATAATATTGAGGTATCTTCGAGCCGTAGCCCTAGAATGTCGCAGCATGGGCTAGTAACCGAAAACTGCTCGTTCATTAGAGGCCGCATATTATCGAGGCACGTGTCAAATAAAATATATTACACATATATTTCAATCAAGGTTAATGTCCAGGGCAGAGAAGCCATCGAAGCCTATTATTGCTCCTGCATGACGGGTATGAGAACTCTAGGTGCTTGTGCCCATACTATTAGCATAATAATTATGGTACTTAGGTGTTGGCAGGCACCTAGATAACTTCGTAGGTCCGGCAAGTGCCTGGGATGATTATAATCATTGAAAGTAACAATACAATTTAATAAAACTGTGCTATTTAAGATTGATAGTTCTTATTTAATATTTTTTCTGTACCAAAAACCAACGATAGGAAGCTATATCGCTCTCTTAAGACAGAAAAAATGACTGGTTACCTATTTATTTAGTCCAAAAAGCAGAAAAAGTGCGATTATTGGCAATTAAAAATGTTACAAAGAAGTTATCATAACTTCGGTCTTTCATTCATTCATTCATTCGTTCACTTATTTTCGAGTTACTCAATTAGGCCTCTTCTAAATTACACCTAGTCTAAAATGCTACAAAGTGGGTACGGGTTCCATACAAAATTACCCATTGTTCTTTGATTAAATCAGTGGGCATAACACAAAACGTTGTTGGAATATACATATTTTTCAAAATACTATTGAATTACATACAGAAAAGTAGTCTATTCGGTATTTTGCCCACTGTGTCTAATAGCTTTTCAAAATTTTCAGTACATTTATTTAATTATTCGTCTAACAGTTGTCCAATATTAAGCGACTATAAAATAGAAAACGAGCAAAACCAGTCGTGTCAAAACGGCCATCATACCGTGCCGTAACTGTAGAATAAAAAAACAGGAAAAAAAAAACACTTACTTAGTCATATTTCTTAGAAGAATTATTAATTTCTAACTTATTAATATATGTATATACTATAATACAAATATATTTTAAATCTTAACTTAAAGTTATAAACAATACTATTTATTTCTAACAAGTAAAATAGATATGTACATTATTTATTTTAAAAAAACGTGAATTTTGTTTATAGAAACATATATTATTTTATTAATATAAGCTTTTTATTATAGGAATTTAAGACTGAATTTCACCGATAAACACAAAATATACTCCATTTCTTTAGGTACTTAAAAAACGTAAACAATCTTAGCGTGTCTTTTTAATGTGTTTTAAAAACTTAGTATAAAAAAAATTTCTACTTAGTAACGTATTATGAAGACTATAAACTTATTTCGAACCACTAGTTAGTCAGTTAGTTAGTCTAGTTTATTTGTTTAACATGTGTTTTTATAAAAAGTTGCCACAAGATTGTTTACCTTTATTTAAGTACCTAAATAAATATAGTATAATTCAATTCGATATAAACTGCGTTAAACGTGTTATAGATTGAATTTGATTGACCAAGACTTAGTTGCTCCAACTATCTGTTAAAGTTAAGGTTGCCGCCAAATTTAACAGTAACAGTAACATTGATTCTAATGGTTTGGCTAAATGTGTTGCACCAGAGTATTTAGTAGCTCTGTTATAGTTATCTTTTTGATAGAATTTGACGTTTGAGCGTGGCCGGTTACAGTTTGCGTCAAGTTATGACGTCATTTTAACAATTGTCAAATGGTGCAACCTGTTTTATACCTGACCGGCACTTTAACTGCACTGTTAATGTTAAAGTACAATCGTGCAACCTAGGCTTAGATTAGATTAAATCAGTGAAAATCAGCTGCGCGTGAAAAAGTATCTGATGAGGCCGTCAAGCTGAGCGCTACCATTGTAGCACTGTACGTGTTTGTAATGGTGACCCTCTATCCTGATACTAATTTCAGCTTACCATCAAGCGCGGTGAAGTCAAATTAACGTGCAAAAAAAATTCTAACGCAGTTTAATCTGAATTGAACGCGATTAAATATTAGTGAAATACAGTGAAAACTTAATTAGATTTTTACTGGTGAAATCCAGTCAAAGGGTACTTCTTGAACACCGTGTGGATTCCATCAGTAATAAGACAGTAACCACAATCAAATAGAAACGAAGATAGCAAATTGAAGACGGTTCGCTTCGAAGCGATTCCATCAATAGAAAGTCAGTTTGTCTAGAGGCCCTGGGGGCCCCCTGGGGCCCTAGACAAAATACATTTCTAGGCCCTGGGGCCCTAGACAAAATACATTTCTAGGCCCTGGGGGCCCCCTGGGGCCCTAGACAAAATACATTTCTATTGGCTACATTGTCAATAGAAAGATTTTCTTCTTCTTATTTTATTGAAATGGCTCCTTGCATCGGCTATTTCTGTACCGATTGTTCTGCCAACATCAGGGTGGAGAATAGATTTAATCGTTTATAGAGGTCTCTAGGTAACTTGGAACTTCGATATCGCCATTGGTCATTATACCGTAGGTTGCGGAGGTCAGATGGCAGTCGCTTCACGGAAAATATCGAAGTTCAGCCGCATCACAGTTAGACTGGAAAGCCGACCCCAACTGAATTGGGAAATGGTTCAGGGAATGATGATGATGATGAGAGGCCCCTAGGTAAGTACTGGATAATTCTGATTTATCGTAGTAGAAAGGTCGAAAATGTATGAGAGTGACATTAGTTGTCGGAATGTCATGTGATCCAAACTTTGTCTGACAATCGAATATCGCCAGTCAGTGCCTCTAGCACGAACCACTTCGTATCGTATTTTTTTTATTTATGTCACGTCATATTGACTTCACCTCGCCTGGTTCTTCTTTTTCGAGTCAATGGCTCTGGTAAATCCACTTTTTTTTTAATCTTATTGGCCCAATAAACCTCGTCTGGTGTTAAGCTGAAGCCAAAGTCTTATGAAAGAGGGTCACCATTACAAACACGTTCAGTGCTACAATGGTGGCGCTCAGCTTGACGGCCTCATCAGACGGTTTTCCCCGCTTAAAGGACCCGGGACTGTAGGAAGAAGGAAACACGTGCGCCGGTAAGGAATTCCAGGACTTAATTTGAAGTGAAGTGAAGAAGATACGATAACGGAGTAATATGTTAGACGGTATCACGAAGTCAATAATCCTAGCTTTCGAGAACTCGCAAGTAACTCGATAGTGACGTCATCCTAACGCAAATAAATATTAATTTGCTATACGAATACTTTCTCGCAAGTGATTCGTGCTAGAGGCACAGAGCGATGGCGAATGTAGCTATGGATTCGTTTCATAGCGAATGCATTTCGTCTAGAGCCCTAGGTCTGCACAAACTACATAAGCTAAACTCTATGGTTGTCTATTAAACATTAAAAATTAAAAAAAATATTCTTACATTAATTTTGGAGTCAATAGGTCATATAATCTTTGTGCCGATACATACAATTTTGTACCTAAACGATGTAGACACAAGGTCTATTCTGAATCATCCTCGGGCTCAGATTCACTTTTCACTTTTTTCCTTCTCTTGTTCTTGGGGTGCGCTTTGTAAACGTGTTTCTGTAAGTCCTTCAGTTTGAGATACCTGAAAAAATAAAGAAATATTATAAAGAGAAAAAAATAAAAATATTATAAAGATGTTATGAGTTAAGTCCAGTAAAGCGGTCACCATTTAATTGTCACTTATAGCTTGTAGTGTATTTACAATTTAAAAAAAAATGATTTAAATGTCTATACGGGAGCTGAACCCGCGATCACTTGAGGTAGGATCAAGCATCTAGACTCTAGAGCATTCAAAATTCTTCAATTCAATTCAGGCCCACCTGATGGGTAGCGATCACCGTGGCCTATGGACGTTTGCAACACCAGAGGCGTCACACACGTGCTGCCTACCCTGTAGAAACCTTCTAATGCCCTTCTTGAAGAACCCCATATTGTAGTCGCTTAGGAAAACCACGGCAGGGAGTTCATTCCACAGCTTGAGCGTGCGCGGGATGAAACTCCTTTCACTATCCCCGATGTCATACTCACTTGCATTTACACTGCTTGCAAGGGAACTTGAAGTCCTCCGGTTTGCTGTGTACTCTCTGCTCGTGGCGGTCTCTTATCGGCTCCGTGGAGAAGGAGCGGTGGCAGATGGAACACTCGAACGGCTTTGATGTGCTGTGAGACTGGTAAAGAGAGAAAAAAGTTTAGAAATTCTCCGAGCCCTTTCCCATTGGGATTAGTCATTCTCTGAACCTTTTTCCCAACTCAGTTGGGGTCGGCTTTCCAATCTAACTGTGATGTGGCTGAACTTCGATATTTTCCGTGAAGCGACTGCCACCTGACCGCCACAACCAATGGTATAATGACCAATGGCGATATCGAAGTTCCAAGTTAGACTGGTTGAACTTTTGAAGGCTCCAACTACCCGTAACGACTGCCGTAGATGTTTGTATGGCAACCGGAACCGACGGCTTAACGTGCTCTCCGAGGCACGACCAGACCAGTGCAAACAGCCATATTCATGCATACAACTTTTTGCACTGAGCGGGTTTACCACTAAACATCAGAAAAAGTAACTCTCTCAATATCTTTAAGTCACGATTATCAGTGTACTTATCTGAACATAATTAATTTGTTGGTAAGGGGAGGGGGTGGAACCTTTCTGTTGAATGTTAGTTTCTGTGCTATCAGTGCAGAAGACAAAGCAGGTTTTCATACCATAGCAGTATCAACAAAGCCCTCAGTCCACAGACAGCACAAAACCTCTATCCTGTAGGGCGGTGGTACTTCCCCATTCGGACTGCTCAATTAGGATGGGAGATACCGTCATGACTTACCTGAATTGGAGTATCTTAACTCTAACATCACTACATAGTAAAAAACAAAGTCGCTTTCTCTGTCCCTATATCTCTATGTATGCTTAAATCTTTAAAACTACGCAAAGGATTTTGATGCGGTTTTTTTTAATAGATAGAGTGATTGAAGAGGAAGGTTTATGTGTATATAACATCATGCTACAACCAACTGGTATTATAAATCACACTTACAACTTTCAAATGCCTCTTGAGACTCGAGTTAGTGCCGTAGCTTGTGTTGCATATCTCGCACAGAAATGGCCTCTCGTTCCTATGTGTTCTTTCATGCACCTGTAAATAATAATATAACTTAGTAAGGTAAGCTACTAAGACGCGGTTGACATTTGGATGGGTGACCGCTTAGCCGGTCGCACTCTAATGCTGGATATACGCCTCATCCTCTTCTGATCCTCCGTCTTCTGTATCCAGTCTAGCACCCACATTTGGCCAGTTTATGTTTAGGTCCCAATGTGGCGAGTCTATTGCCATTAACCGGGCACTTATAAACCTGCGATAAATACACACATAACTTCGAAAATCTTCGAAAAGTCATTGGTAATCCGGTGTGTGCCATGGTAACCTGGTATCGAACCCGAGACCTCGTCTCAGCAGTCCATTACCCATACCACTAGGCTACCGCGGTTCGCAATATAATTACAATAATACTCATTAATCAGGCGAGATGTCAAATAGACGTGCCATAAATAAAAAAAAAATATGTGCAATCATTATTTTTATTTATCATTCATCCCGCGCACGCTCAAGCTGTGGAATGAACTCCCTGCCGTGGTTTTCCCAAGCGACTACAATATGGGGTTCTTCAAGAAGGGCATTAGAAGGTTTCTACAGGGTAGGCAGCACGTGTGTGACGCCTCTGGTGTTGCAAACGTCCTGAGGCCACGGTGACCGCTTACCATCATGTGGGCCGTGTGCTTTTCTGCCACCTAAGTGGTATAAAAAAAAAAAATTATGAATAGGAACTTACCTGTAGACTATATGATTCAAAGAATCCCTTCGCGCAGTAGGTGCATCTGAAGGTAGCCCCTCTCGAGTGACGCTCGTGAGTTTTCATATGCATTTTCAGTAATGCCTGGGAGCCAAACTTCTTCGGGCAGTCCGCACATGCGTGGACTTTTTCCTGAAAATAATTAATACGATCGTTAGTATGGCAACACCAAGGAAATGGGGAACTCGAGGTTTTGGCGGGAGTTTTGGCGGGAACGCGAAAAGTGTCATGGCGCTGCTGCGTTTCATTTTCTTAATTTGGTGTAAATTCGAGTTTTTATGTATAAAAATGGTGGGGTTTTAGACATAACGGCTTAGACAAAGCGCACAAGTGTAGGAGAGTGGAATATTGTAGTGAATTGTGATTTTTCATGTTGTTGTAAAAATTCCCCTTGGAAAAGCTTTTAGTAAAGTCTCCACTACTTTACTAGGGCAACTATCATCCGTCATCGTCATCATCATAAGCATCAACAATCATTCCAACTAGATTGGCGTATAAGGTGTTTTAATCACTACATAGTATAAAACAAAGTCGCGTTTTCTGTCCCTATGTCTTTTGTATGCTTAAATCTTTAAAACTACGCAACGGATTTTGATGTGGTTTTCTTTAATAGATAGAATGGTTAAAGAGGAAGGTTTATATGTATATAACATCATGCTACGACCAACAGGTGCGGAGCAGGAATGAAAAATGTTACAAAAACGGGGTGACGTAGACGAAGTTGCGCGGGGCAAACCACATCAAAATACGTTGCGTAGTTTTAAAGATTTAAGCATACAAAGGGACATAAGGACATGAAAAATAGGAACAGAGAAAGCGATTTTGTTTTATACTATGTAGTGATATGAGTTATTTTATGAACTAAATAAACGAAGCTATACCGGAAACATGCAAACATCTTCGCAAACACACAGCAGTTTAACTTACCAAATGTGTATCAGAGTGTTTAGCAAGCGAATGTGAGTACTTGAATCGCTTCGGACACTGGCTGCATTGGAACCCCACTCCTGCCTCCCCAGCATGAGTGGCCATATGGTTCCGGAGAGACAGCCATCCTACCAGCGACTTGTGACAAACTCTGCACTCTCTTGTACGGGTTGGGTGGACTCTGAAAGATAATGATCCAGTTATAATTTTTTATTATACCATTTCTTCATTTTCTGTCGAAGTGATGGCATTTTTTAGTTGCCATCGTGGTGTAGTGTAGTAATTTGTTTCACGGCACCACCGTTACTCACGTAGAAGGCCCGATAATGAAGGAAAGGCGTTATGTAATAACTCGCTTTGCGCTACGACGGAGCTATTCGGGGCGCCATCTGAAAACCAGCGCTTCGTATACCATGGTGTGCGAAGCATATATGCTGAGATGGTGGCCCATTTATGTTCGCTCGATGTACGATAATAATTACAAGACCAATTAACTGTTGTAAAGATCTTTATGCATTGAGTGTTTCCTGAATAAATGCTTTCTTTCTTTAACTTGACAACGTAGGAGTCTATGATTTTTGTTCACTCAAAATTTCCTTTCAAAACTGCCCATGGCCCAACTGGCCTAAAGAGATTTTCCCTTCAAAAAATCCTTAAATTACTCTTAACACAGCTTACCTCTGCCGATGATTCTTCAAACTCCCCTTCGCACTAAATACTTTATCACAATCTTTACATGGCCAAGTCTTGCCTTCTACCTGCTTCTCATCAGTCACCTCCATCGCGTTCATCCTCTCAATAATCTTAGCCTCCTTCCGCTGGTTCCTCTTCTCCTCTCTATCCCTCATCAGCTCAAGTCTCTTTTCATTTGTGAGGCCAAAGGTGTGCCATTTTGTATGAATAAGAAATCGCTTTGGATTTTTGAAGATGACGCAGCAATGTGGACATTCGTAACAATTGTCTGATTTTACATCTGGAAGTATAAAAACTGTATTAAAATCGATAAACAGGAATGCTGGTTCTCAATGGAGTAGAATATGGCCCGTTCTCTTGCCGTGGGAGTCTTCTTCGTCTGACAATAAACAAACATAATATATAGCCCATGACAAAGTGCACAAATCCCCCTGACGTATCCTTTGATTGTTTATTTAAAACGTCAGAAAGCATGTCAATCTAGCAAGAAAGCTATGTCTATACTACCCGGTAGGAGCCATGGAGCCCTGGTAGGAAAGGTAGACGTGAAAACCGTCATGGAGGATGACATACATGCCAATGGGCTTACAAAACTGTTTGAAGTGGAAAGGAACAGAATGTGGAACCTGGACTTCCAGGTCCAGTCCTGCTCCAGGCTTTTGATGTGACTTGGACTAACGCAGGGATGATAATGATTTATTATGCAATACAAAAATTTTATAATTTTACCTCTATTCTGAATAGCTGCTATAGCTTCAACGACACTAGATTCACTATCAATGATCCGTAAATCCATTATATCATCTCTTTGGAATGAGTGACAGTCTCTAAAATACGGCTGCACATAATCTGTGTCGGTCCAACTTGCGTTCTCAATTTTAATTTCGATACATTTGTCCGATGTCTCTGGGATATCTTCGGGAACAATTTCCACCACTATACCTACTGGTTTAACGTCTTCTATATCTGATGTCGCTTCATCTGCCGTTTCTGATTTATCAACGTTTACTTCTATGGGACTTTTTATAATGCTGTCACGGTGCTGATCAGTATCTTTTTTTGAGTCCGCCATATTTAATGGTAAAGGACCACATTCAGTTGCTACTGGCGGTATGTCCGTATTACTTGTAGACCTTCTCGGTGATGCATCCGAATGATCGGAATAATTATCATCGTCTTCTTCGTCATCTTCAAAGCTTATATCTTTTGGGATATCATTTACTGGCTCTCGTAACACTTCTTTAGGAGTATTGGTCGAGTTAATTAAAATATTCTCAATCAATTTAACTGTGTTTTCAATTTTTTTTCTTCTCGAACTACTTATTTCTAAACGCTCTTGCGGTTTCATGCTTAAATCTAAATTATGATTTGGATTGTGGAATGGAGTGCTATGTAGATAATCGTTGCTGAATAAAGGCTGTTTGGGTAAAACCTTATTCGGTATTTGAGGTATATTCAGCGGTACCTTTCTTGGATTTTGTTCTTTTATTATGTCTGGTCTGACGTCCATGTACCGTCTCTCATAAGGATACATCATATTAGTGTTGAGTTCGTTATGTACGTTCAAATTCATAGGTAGCATACCATTACAATCATTGGCTGAATTCGGATTGTGATTTGGATAATTATGTGGGAAGCCCAAATGTTGGTATTGGTGATTAGGAAATTGAGTCATTTGCGGGGTCATATTAAAATGTTGGTGGTGGTAGACCGCATAGTCTCCTAGACCATAGGGTACGCTCGGCGCTGGGGTATTTCCATGGCCTAGTTTAGCCAAATGATTGATATTGCTTACGATATTCATGTGGCCACTAGGGGTCACATTCACAGGTGCTGCCATGTTCACAGGCGTCTCATTTGGCCCATAAGGCCCCGTGTTATGCAACATAGTTACAGTTGTATACACTTTTGTAAACAATTTACGTATTGCCGCTACATTTTATTGTAGAAATCACAAAACAAATAAAGCTAATGTAAGCCATTTTGATTTTGTGACATTTCGTTGTCCACCCATTTCATTTACCAGCATAACAGATTATATTTTAAATAGCATTTACCGGTCATGGTTCAAGAACCGATTAAAATCGTTTTATGAAAACCGTTATAACATTACAATAATATATAAAGATACAATCAGTTCTGTAACAAATTACGTAAAAAAATAATCTTTATACTCGATAGCTGAACTTTATTCCCACTCATCAGAATATTCAGAATACATAGACATCATAACTCATGGAAGTAATTCACGACACGACTCACGAGTACTTTACGTTCTTTATATTTTCTGTGAGTTCTGTGACAAAACCGAACTTACGGTTTAACTATAAACTACTCTAAAAAAAGTACTTGACATGACAATAGATTGTGACCTAAAGGTCCTAGATACCAGGTCATAAAATCCCAAAAAAAAAAAATGACAATAGATTTATTTTTTTACTTAATTAAGTGAAAAAATATTATATTTAAACCTTTACCGACAGGATTGATATTTCCGTAATAATGAAAAGATAGCCTCAAGTCTCACCGAACGGAACGCAATATTAGGATCATATTTTTTAGCAGCTAAACAATGCTACGGTTGACTTAACATTTTGTGTTTTAATGCATAGCAATAAAGTACATATTGCTTCAATAACTATATGCTTATACTTGAGCCTTCACCATTTTTAGCATGAATTTACCGAGTTATGTCATGACAGTGTTCTCTTTCTCGCTCTTATGTTTATGTTATGAATGAGCAAGCTGCAGGAATTGGAATAATACTCGAAGAATTAAATCCAGTTATACATACGATTTTTAATTTTAATTATTTTCTATCGTTACATACGTGAAGATGGTTGTGAACTTCTACATATGTTGAAAATATAATTCTAGTGAACATTAAACACGAATCAATCAGCCATGGCGCTGGGAGCTATCGCTGAGGAATATTTTCGTACAATGAATCCGCTGTCTTCGAAAATACATGAAGACATCGAGGATGCTAAAATTGCGTATGAAAACATTTGGGATACACTCACGGAAAAAGAAAAGGTATGTGTTGACTTCCTGAATACATACTATTAAGTCATAATATATACTTATGATAACTACTTGCACAGTCACTAACATGCAATCAATGTAATGATTCATTTCATGTGTAATGCGTCTCATCAGTAATTAAATCGATTTCTAATGATTTATTTATCTTTAACTAGCTATTGCTTGTATTTTTTATCACGTTCACGTATCCCTTGGGAACACATAGCGGGAAAAAGTAGCCTATGTGAATCAAATAAATAATTTAGGATAATTCAAATTTAAAGTTTAATACGCTTAACATCAGGCGAGGTGAAGTCTAATTGACGTGCCATAAATAAAAAAATAAAAGTGCTTTATGTTATTTTCTTTTTCTTCAATATGGCTTACTCCTTCCTTATATGCCAGTGTCTATAATTTCATATAATAATATTAATAATAGTATTCTGCTAAGTCAAGTAAAGCCAAAGTTATAGTCATAGTCAAATTCCAGTAAAATGGTGAAGACTTTATATATAACTATAGGAGTTCTGGAAGAATCACAAGAAAATCACAATTAACAGCAATATGCCACTTTCTTAATATTGTACGTGTAGTCCAAGACCAGTTAGTTAGTTAATTATATTTATTTGTTTTCTTTTATTGGATGGCAATGCCAATCTTCTGTGCAAAGGAGATCCTTTGGTTAGTTGCTGACTTTGACCAGTCACTTTACTATCCCTTGTAAAGTATATCTTTTAAAAATATTTAAATAGGTATCATAAAAGTTGCCAAGTACCCAAATCTAAAAGCTGGACAGACCAGCCAATTTAAAAAATATAGAAGTTTAATTCTCTTAGACAAGAAAAACAACCCCAATGGATAATATGAGAAAAAGGAGGTAGGACATGACAGTATCTCCTGTCCTAATTGAGCAGTCCAACTCGGGAAGTACCTCTACCCTACAGAATACCACTACTATACTAATAATAACCTTTTGTTGCGTTTCCGGCGGTGAGTAGGGTAGCCAGACTGGAGAGGTTTGGTGTTTTCAGTGGGAAGACCAAGAAACCCTTCTTTATCTTCTACACTGACAGCACAGAGACTCTTAACCACCTCCCCTTCCCTTCCCCCCTATATAGTTTGCACAAGTGTAGCACCCCTGGTGTCGCAAACGTCCATAGGCCACGATAACCATAACATTTTAAAGAATGACAATTTTTGCACAAAATCGTGCAACAAGCCTAGTGGTATGGGTAATGGACTGCTAAGACGAGGTCTCGGGTTCGATCCCAGGTTACCATGGCACACACCAATGACTTTTCAATGCTTTCCGAAGTTATGTGTGTAATTTATCGCTGGTTTATAAGTGCCCGGTTAATGGCAATAGGCTCGCCACCTTTTACATTGGGACCTAAACATAAACTGGCGAAATGTGAGTGCTAGCACCTCAGCCTACCCCTTCGGGGATATAGGCGTGAGTTTATAAAAAAATAACATCTTATTGTACTGCACAACATGTGACGAACCATAGGTTGTTACTAAGAGCCCCAGGTGTAAAATTCCAGTGTGTAACCTGGTTGTACTACCAGGCCAATATAATAACAATTTAATTGTGTTTCATGTCTAGACCAAGCACCTATTGTACTAAAATATGAATAGTAAAACATTGATTGTTAAGTGTGTGTATTATTAATATTAAACAAACTATACAATTTGTATACTCAAGTAGTATCGTAGAATGACTACAATAGGCTAATTGTATGATAGTTGTAGTGTAAGCATATTTACATTCGCCTTAAATACGAGAAAAATAACTTATGCGTATTTACGCAAAAGTGCACAAATTCGTCCATTCGCACCATGGGGTCACCATTCTCCTTCACTTTGGCGGCGGCCTGCTTCTGCTATGGTGATAGGCGGCTACACCCGTTACCCCCAGGCCTGCACTCCTGGAGGACAGAGGACATTCTGCGACCTCCGACGCCCTTCCTCCAGTCGCCTTCGCAAGGCTACCCCCTACCGCGACTAGGTGGGGTTGCCATTACCAGACATTTATTACCCACGTAACTTGGTAGAGCCAACCATCGAAGAAGACTCTTCGCATTTTATCTGCAACGTCTCTGCTAGGCTGCCGCGGATGCAAGAGTTATTCCTCACGCGATATTTACGCGTGACTCAATTTTTCATCTCTTTGGCCCGCTCTTTGGCTCTTCTCTTGCTTATGTCGCGGCAGCCACCTGACTTCTCAACCCCAAGAAGATATGTACTGAAAAAATTCTAAAGTAATTAGTATGCTAACTTTTTAAATCACATTTATATCGGAAAAAGTAAATGCTTCGACGGACGGAATACGCACAGTTATCAAAAATGTTTTTAAAATGACTGTAATGTCATTTTAAAAAAGACATTGTGTTTCCTTCTACCTACAGTCCCGGGTCCTTTAAGCGGGGCGCGAAAAAGCATCTGATGAGGCCGTCAAGCTGAGCTGACCCTCTTTCATGAGACTTTGCTTTCAGCTTAACATCAGGCGTGGTGTAGTCAAATTGAAGTGCCATAAATAAAGTAAAAAAATATTCATCGTGACCGATAGTTTGTTTTGTATATCTATCGTTAAATGGCTCTCACCATGCATCACCCCAAAGATGGTTGTATAGGAGAATTTTAAATTCTTTAGACGTGGCTTCGTAACTTCAGACGTCAGAGCATTCCTTCTGTAAGGCACCCAAAAATACATACATACATTATGCTCACGCCCGCAATCCTCGAAGGGGTAGGCAGAGGTGTAATAAACACCCACATTTCGCCAACTATAATTTTCGGTCACGCGTAATAGGGGGCGAGCCTATTGCCGCCAATCGGCCACTTTGTAAGTAAATGGGTATGCCGAAAATAAATTCCTAACCGAAAATGTAACAGCTATATAAATTTACCCGACGGGGGTCATCTTGAAAGAGACGGCCCCGGGCCCGTGTCTGCCGGGGTGCGAGGGATATGTTGTCTACTATCTCACCTCCGGCAAGTAAAGACCCAAAGACGGCGTGCGTTTTGGTCGGTTCGAGTCCGAAAGAAGGGGGGTATCCGTGGGGATTTTTCGCACGAAAAAAAAAAAGCTATATAAATTTGGAACAAATTTTGACCCGGTTGTAAGGTATGCGGTGTAAATCGCAAGGACATTAATTACGTGCTTTTTGACTTGAGTCTATATCATTATTTTTCTTTTCCAGACTGAAATAATAAACGAATCTATAATAAAACCGGATATTTCACTCAAGTATGCCCTCTTGGACACTCTGGAGTTCGATTTAAACGATCCTCCCGTGAGGAAAGATGACCTCATGTCTTTCTTCGGACGAGAACACGGACAGAGGGTGATACAAGATGATCACACGAGCTATAGAGATGAGCATAGCGCTCCATTTCTATATCAGACGAAGAGCCAGCTAAATCTGTGTGTGCTGAGTGAGTGTAGGGCTCCAAATGTTGAGAAGCCTCCCACATCACCTCAGCCAATCTTGTCTGAGTTAGCGCTGTCTCATTCGAAAGTGGTCTCCGAGTTGAAGAATGCTTTGAAATCGCATGATGTTCTACGGAGTACTTATAAGGAATCTCATGATAGAGAAGTAAGTATGTTTTAAACCATAGAGTAAAGGAAGGTTATGTTTTTGAACTGTAGGTATGTCAGTGGGCTCGAGTCTCAAGTTCTTGGATACCTTAAAATCCATAATCCTTTGACAGCCTAAGTCTTATTTAACCAAAAATAAACTCTGACGCCTATATCCCTGAAGGGGTAGACAGAGGTGCTAGCACCCGCATTTCGCCAGTTTATATTTAGGTCCCCATCATGCAAGTAGTATCTGCCGTTCAAGAACCTCATATCGAAATCACTTAGAAGTTAGGTTCATTTTTACTTTTACGAGAGCGGCTTTAATCATATCAGCCAACCTGTCAGCCGTGATTAGGTACTTTGCCTGGTTGGACTTCCGAGGATCCTCCCTTTGTCTCGACGAAACAATTCTCCATATCCCTCCCCCTCCCCAATATGTAGTTGACCCGCGTAACTTTATCTGCGTCACAAAAGATGTCTCCCATTTTCATCATTTCAGCCATAGGACGTCCACTGCTGAAACACAGACCTCCCCCATAGACTTCCAATCCGACCGGTTGGAGGCGGTCTGCATCCAATTTGTACCCGCGACTTTGACTATGTCGTCCGTCCATCTCGCAGGAGGCCGTCCCACGCTGCGTCTACCGGTACGCGGTCTCCATTCGAGAACCTTTCGGCTCCAAAGGCCATCTGTTGTTCTTGCTTCCTTGTCCCCCATTTTAAGCAACATTTTTTATTGCTGCTCCGCACCTATTGGTCTTAACATGATGTTATATACACATAAACTTTCCTCATGAATCACTCTATCTATTAAAAAATCTTTATCAAAATCCGATAAGTATTTTTAAAGATCTAAGCATACATAGAAAGATCTAAGCATACATAGGGACAGACAGCGGGAAGCGACTTTATTTTATTCTGTAACTAGCTTACCCGCGCAACTTCGTCTGGGTCACTTCTGCTCCGCACCATTTGGTTGAAGCATGATGTTATATACATATAAACCTTCCTCCCCTATCACTCTATCTATTAAAAAAACCGCATCAAAATCTGTTGCGTAGTTTTAAAGATTTAAGCATACAAAGGGACAAGAAAAATAGGGACAGAAAACGCGACTTTATTTTATACTATGTAGTGATAGTGATAGTGATGTCTTTCCAGGTAACCTCACCAGGTTTCATAAGCAAATTCATGGGAAACTTCAAACCCAAAGACGAGGAAAGAGAGTGTCTGGTGTCCTTAGCACCGCAGACGCAGATTGTGGCGTCTTCTGAGAACTTCTTCAGAACCAACTTCAAGAGTCCACAGAGCGAGAATAAATATGAGAAGGATTACAGGAGCAGTGTGGCGAAGTCTAGTAGTGGTGAGTTTTGTGAATAAACTTTTTATTATACCACTTTGGTCTGCCATAAGTAGCCCACATGATGGAAAGTGGTTACCTTGGCCTATGGACGTTTGCAACACCAGGGAGGAGGTAGGACACGACGGTATATCCGTCCCAATAGGGCAGTCCGACTGGGGAAGTACCCTACAGAATATCGCCGTTTAATAACCTTGTGTTGTGTTTTCGGTGGTGAGTAGGGTAGCCATGCAGAGCTCACTAGAGAGGTTTTATGTTGTCAGTGGGAAAACCAAAGGCTTGTCCTACATCTTTTGCGCTGACGACACAGAATGTCTCTGTTCTTACACGGGTTGCGGCACGAGTGTTATTCCTCTGGTGTTACACTCGCCCATAGGCCACAGTAACCACTTACCATCAGGTGGACCGCGTGCTTGTCAGCGACCTAAGTAGTATAAAAACAAAATCAAGGTGTCACATTCGTGCTGCCGACCATATAGAGAAGATGGGTAAAGGGGAGAAGGTTAAGAGTCTCTGTGCTGTCAGTGCAGAAGACAAAGAACCTCTCCAGTGAGCTCTGGCTACCGTACTCACCGCCGGAAACACAACACAAGGTTATTATTAGTCGCGGTACTCTATAGGGTTTACTTGCTGTACTTCCTCAGTCGGATTGCTCAATAAACCTTCCTCTACAATCATTTTATCTATTAAAAAAACCGCATCAAATTACGTTGCGTAGTTTTAAAGATTTAAGCATACAGGGACATAAGACGTAGGGATATAGGGACAGAGAACGCGACTTTGTTTTATACTATCTATCTATATAATATAAAAATGAATTGCTGTTCGTTAGTCTCGCTAAAACTCGAGAACGGCTGGACCGATTTGGCTAATTTTGGTCTTGAATTGTTCGTGGAAGTCCAGACAAGGTTTGAAAGGTGAACAAATATGAAAATGTTCGGAATGGAGCAGCGGGAACGGGATCAGAAGGCAACAGCTAGTGATAAATAGGTGCAAATGCAAGAGATTATCATGAGTGTATAATGTGTATAATGTGTATACACGGTGATTTTATAGTGGTTTCGGAAAAAGAATATTTTGTTTCACACACAGTTTCGGTAGCAAAATCGACTGGGAGTTTTAATTTTGAAAGAAAAAAAAATACTTTATGTATGGCAATAATGTGCAGGTGAACAGAAGAATGTATGGAACGTGTAAAAAAAAAAATTTTTTTCTCCAAATTAGGACTTCCTTACGATTGTACTATCGAAATTGTGGCCAAAATCTTTTTTTCCGAAACCGGTATTACACATAAATTTCGTGCGTTATCTCATTGTAAGTTTGTCAGCCATTTGTAAACATGTCCAATCATATTTTCTTGTTTGTAATGAGTAATTATAAAATAGACGTTATACTAGGATTTCCGGTTCACATTCTTTTGCAATACATTCATTCAATTATCAGGAAAACTAGTCATGATGAACAAACAGACAAACATCATCATCATCATTCTCGGGCCGGGTTCGGTCCCCGCTCAGTGCAAATATTTAACATAACATAAACTCACGCCTATTTCTCTGAAGGGGTAGGCAGAGGTGCTGACACCCAAATTACGCTAGTTTATATTTAGGTCCCAATATAATAAGTGGTGAGCCTATTGCCATTAACCGGGCACTTATGAACCTGCGAAAAACATAACTTCGAATAGTATTGATAAGTGATTGGTGTGTGCCATGGTAAAACCTGGGATCAAACCCGAGACCTCGTCTCAGCAGTCCATTACCCATACCACTAGGCTACCGCGGATTTTTATTAAATAATGAAACTTACTTGAAATATCTTCTCGTTCACAGATTTATCAGAAGAAAACCGAGGTCTTCTCTCTTCGAGTCAAGCGTCATCAGGAACCGACTTCCAATCGTCAGAGACCCTCACGGATGCAGGTGTACCAAAGACTGGATATGATTTCTTAGATAACTGGTAACGAAGTCGGAAGAACTCGTTAGAAGTCTGCTAGACTTGTTCGAAGTCTGTTGGACTCGTTCAAAGTCGTTCTGACTTGTTCCAAGTCTGTTAGTCTTATACAAAGTCTGCTAGACTTATTCGAAATCTCTTGGACTTGTATGAAGTTGACTTATGTCAAGTCAGTTAGATTTGTTCGAAGTCTGTTAGACTTATTCGAAGTCTGCTAGACTTGTGCGACTTGAACATTTAACTCATCATTACTAAGTTATAAGTAATAGTGCTGTTTTATAAGCGCTGGTTGCAAATCTCATCATTCGAATCTCATAATATAGATATAAGGTCGTTACATATGAAATTGCCGTTTTGTTTGAAGAAATTGGAGGAAACCCAATTTTCAATACTAACATTTTTGCATTTTTTTTAGAAATGACAAATTAAAATTTTATGATTTTTTGTGTTTGAATGAGACTACATTAAGCAAACAGCATCTTTTATTGCATTTTTGAAAAGTGACAGCTGTAAAAAAGTAATACGAAATTTATCATCAAAATGGATAGCATTTAGGAAGTACTGTTTTTGAAGAACGAATTTAATTTATCAATTATTAGAATTTTGAAATCGAATTTTTAAACAAAATATAAATAATGGAAATAACTATTAAATTACAGGAATAACGAACTCATGAATTTGTATAAAACTTCGGCAATTTCATATGTAAAAACCTATACTTTACTATATTAGTTGAATTTTTAATGTATTTAGTCGACTTAAGGTTCACATCGTCAGATTTGGTTATAACGCTGTCTCGCTCACTCTCTACTCATACTATTTCTATCTCTTTCTTTACTTCGCCCCCCGCCCCGCGTACCATGAGAACGGTTAGGTACATCGCTCGCGGTAGAACTATTCTAAATCTCAATGCAATAATAAAAAACAGTAGCGCCATCTTTATATAGCTTTATTTGTAGCGCCATTTATGTCATATTAAAAGTATTTTTAGTTAATAAGCATATTTATAACTCCATTTGGTTACGAACATAACTAAAAGTAAACTGATTTGTATATTTATACTGTGGAGGAACGGGATGTGATGTCCCTCCAACACAAAGGGAGGATCCTCCGACCAGTAGCCTTAGCACGAAATACTATCGAATTCGTAATGTAAAGGTATCCACAGAACGGAGCATTGCGATTGGCGGGCTACACACGCACACAGGTTCACAGGAGGCAGACTGCCAATCGCAATGCTCCGTTCTCTCGAAACCTTTACATTACAAATTCGACAGGAGTTCATGCTAGTGCCACTGACATGGTGATCACGCCTGGCGGGCCGCGGCCCAACGATTGTCGTTGGGTTGTTGTATATATGTTGTACCAGCGCGAGAACTTCACTTTCGCGATGCAGGATCCGTAGTGACGTAGTAGTTACTCTTGCTGTCGCTAGATGGCGCTGGGTACATGTGGTATCGCCACAATACCATAAAGTTATCCATAGAGGAACAAAAGTGTGCGAGTGATATACGTATCTTTACACAAAACCTAGATATGAGAAAGTGATACGCTACGACATGCGTTTTTCAAAAAAATTGCCCCAAGATTGTTTACCTTTATTTAAGTACCTAATCCATTTGGTTAGGTACTTAAATAGTAACCAAATGGCGTTTTTTTATACCTAAATTATTGCAATTTGTTTGATGGTACTACAACCAAATTTTAAAAATATTGGATTAGAAGATATTAAAATATAATGCATGCTCTCATAAAAGCTACAGATGTACAGTCAGCTTGAAATAGAAATGATTGATTTTTCAGAAGGAAAGGGGAAAAAAAAAATTTTGACTTTTTTATTGATTGCCATGTGTTTATACTGTTATAATTCCTACACGAAATATGTTTGTTAAGAAATAAATGAATTGAATTGGTATTAAATCGTCATCTACTTTTCACGCTGACTGTACTTATACAAAATCTTAAGTAACTTAAAACTTTTAGTATTTTATAGTTAGTAAGTTTATTTAGAATATACGACTGACTAATGATATTATTTACCTGTAGTAGCTGCACGCTATGATGGCCGTATTGACACGACTGGTTTTGCTCGTCTGTATAACACGAGACTATAATTTGAAACGAATTGAAATTGCTGTATCGAAGTTGATTAACTTCTTTCTCATATAGATTTCATACTAAGTTTTAAGTGCTTTGAAATTGTATCATCAATATTGTGATCTATTGATACCTCACGAATATTGAACCTTTTTAGTGAATAATTGCATAGAAATATAAACGGACTGCTGTTGAAAAGATTGAAATAAGTTTGATAGCAGGCAGGAGCCATTTTCCAGCAGCTATCGGGCTCTTATTTTTTTTATAATCTTGAAATTTATGAGTGATTCTTTTTTTTTTTTCAAAATATATTTCGACTGTTAATAATACACTACATTTATACTACTTATTGTGGCAGACGAGTATACGGCCCACCTGATGGAAAGTGGTTACCGTTGCCTGTGAACGTTTGCAACACAAGATTTTTGTTTTATCATTGATTTTCCAAGCGATAATCCTGAATAGCATGGATAGTGGAGAATAAACAAATCTATATACATATATACGTGCGTAAAACATTACCCCCGCTTTTGCAGTCGGGTAAAAACGTTCAGAAATCGTTTAATATTCGCAATGGTGAAAATAGTATCTCTAGTATTAAAAATTGCCAAATAGTTTGCGTTCCTTTGCCTAGGAATCTCTATTCATAGACTCGATATTATTATGTTATATTGATACTCAGCTTGTAAATGTATAAATTATATTATAATAAATAATATTTCAAGATTTCTATGGCTATTTATTTGAAGTAGTGGTCGCAAAATGGTCGTAACTCGACCATTATTAATAAAATTGTAAGTTTGAGTATTATTAAAGGTCCGTGTAGTTTTTGTGTCATCTCACCTATTTTTTTTTTTATACTACGTAGGTGGCAGACAAGCACACGGCCCACCTGATGGAAAGCGGCCACCGTGGCCTATGAACGTGTGCAACACTAAGGGTGTCACACACATTAATTATTTTTGTTGGACCACCACCCCTATTTGAGGCCCGTAGTCCAACTGATTGGACAAAGTAGTGGGAGGGTGAAGTTTCTTGATCAACTACCCCCATATTGCACTTGTTACGACACACTACACGGACTGTGTCCTTGTTTACTACCACTACGGACTGCGAAACATACATGGGTTTTACTAACCATATATCATGCAATGCGATAGTTCAAACATAAACTCACGCCTATATCCCCGAAGGGGTAGTCAGAGGTGCTAGCACCCACATTTCGCCAGTTTATGTTTAGGTCCCAATGTAACGAGCCTATTGCCATTAACCGGGCACTTATAAACCTGCGATAAATACACACATAACTTCGAAAAGCATCGAAAAGTCATTGGTGTGTGCCATGGTAACCTGGGATCGAACCCGAAACATCGTCGCAGCAGTCCATTAGTCCATTACCCATACCAGTAGGCTATAGCGGTGTTCAAAAGTGAGTACTTTAAATACAAATAAGACGAAATTTTCACATTAAAATGTTTATTTTACCATCAAAACTTTTAACATACGTATTTAATACGCCAACAAATAAATAAAAAAAACGAATCAGATGAATTTAATTCTTATAAATATTTAACTAAACCGATATTCCATTGTTGTGCTGGTATTGTTACTATTTTAGTACAATTCGCGGTTGGTCCAATTCGCAGTTAGTACATTTGCGATTTGTCCAATTCACAGTTGGTACATTTGTGATTTGTCCAATTCGCAGTTGGTACATTTGCGATTTGTGCAATTCGCAGTTGCTACAATTGCGATTAGTCCAATTCGCAGTTGGGACATTTCGATTTGTCCAATACGCAGTTGTCAAATCTACGATTGGTCCAATTCGCAGTTGGTACATTTGCGATTGGTCCAATTCGCAGTTGTCAAAATTGCGATTGGTCCATTTGATCTTATTCGCGATTGATCCATTTAAGTTCACTTTTAACGGTTAAACTCTGAAAATATTTAGCACACATAATATTCACGCCAGTAAGTCCTTGCAGGGGTCTTACGGTCCTCACCACATTAGGCGAGCCTATTGCCGTCAAACGAGCACACAACAATGGAACACCCATATAGTTTCTGTTTCCCTCATCAGTATTAGTAATTGGAGATCACCATGCCTTTCTCCACCTCATCAGACTTCTCCTTGCCAGCGAGCAACTCGATGAGCTTCAGACCAAACCAGTAGGCAGTTCCAGGACCCTGGAGCATGAAATTAAAGACCACTAAAATGGTGTTCAACTTTTTGTTTGCTGTCATACGAAAGAAATAAGCCCTTATTATATCTACGCATGTGTCCTAGCAAGGTCAGCCTTAGGATGGGTGACAATTATTACGTGCCTCAGAGAGCACGTTAAGCCGGGTCCACATTTGTGACACGATCAACGCCGTGGAATGGACTGGACTGCTATCATCGGTACAGGACATGACTAGGGCCTCGAAACCCAATCCACTTTTGAAAAACCGGATTTCGGGGTTTATCAAAATTTCGAGTTTTTGTTTATACCACTAGCGCGCGGCCCACCTAGTGTAAAGTGGTTACCGTCGCCTATAACACCAGTGGCTTCGTACTGCCGACCATATAGAGAACAAGGGGGGAAGGGGAAAGAGAAGGGGAGAAGGGGAAAGGGAAGGGGAGAAAGCTAAAAGAGTCTCTGCTGACAGTGCAAAAGACAAAGAAGGATTTCTCTTTCTCGGTTCCACTGACAATACAAAATCTCTCCAGTTTGTGTTATTAAACAAAATAAAAATAAACTATAGGTAGGCAGAAAGAATAGACACCATAGACAACATAACTAAGTACCTTAAACCCACGGTACCACCAGGGGTGTGGCCAGGGGTACCGTGAGTCTGAAGGGTTATTTTCAACTACCGACCAAAAACTGACCCTGGTCTCATGGGTGAAAACCTCAAATGCGACCGGAATCAACGCAAGTATGAAGAAGGGGGAAAATATCCCTGGTTCTGGCAACACTTACCCTGCTTGTTACAATGTTGCCATCAACAACAACCCTCTCTCCCTCTATATAAGTGTATTTGTCTGCTGGAATCTTCTCCTTCATAGTCGGGTAAGAGGTGATGCGCTTCTTGAGACCAACACCATGGGCTACAAAGGCTGTTGGAGCTGAAAAAAAAAGTGAAAAATTTTAGGCGCGTGCAGACAATTTTAGATGTGCAAAAATTTTGGAATTCACATTGTTACCTAACACTACATCACACAAAACCTCTCCAGTGAGTCTTGCTCCCCTACTCACCGCCGGAAACACAACACAAGGTTATTATACTTCTTTTGTGTCAATGATCCACCCATGCTTACATTATTTTAGAATAAAACCTTGCCATATCGACCGCTCCGTTAGTTGCTACATTCAGGTCGTCTTTAGTGCAGGGGGCAGGGCATAAGGGGCACGGAACTAAGAACTATGGACTGCACGAGGGCACCGCAGTCACATGCGGTTAAGCTCGGGTCTTGCATTCCACATGACGACCTCTGTGGCGTGGTGGTAGTGAACGCGACTGCTACGCAGGCGGTGCGGGTTCGATTCCCGCTCAGTGCAAATATTTGTGTGCATTAAATATGAATATTTACAGTGATCTGGGTGTTTCTTATGAATATTTGCATTGGTCTGGGTGTTTCTATGTATAATATGTATGTATTTACAAAAAAAATATGTATTTAAGTATGTTTATCTGCATTCTAGAATGTGCGGAAATATACTTAAATACATTTTGTTCTAGAACCCATAACACAAGCTAGTTAAGCTATGCTTACCATGCGTCTAGGTGACGTTGTGTAGATTGTCCTAGAATATTTATTTATATTTATTTATTAATCTGTATAGATTCTGCCTCGACCAAGTGTTTAGACAGTTAAGATTGCTATAACGGCTATGGAAGATCGTGCCCGGATTAGTTTCCCTTGAGGAGGTAGGAAGTAGGAGGGTGGTGGCAGTTCCATGGCAGATTTTTATTAGCCATTGTATTTTGTAGGGGGTGGTACTTCCCCAGTCGGATAGCTCAATTAGGACGAGGTATGATAATGATTACATACCAGCACAGATAGCTGCCACAATTTTTCCCGATTTCTCTTGTTCCTGCAAGAGTTTGCCCACCACCTCAGACTTGCAGAGTCGGTCTGAACCTTCCAGACCACCTGGTAAGATGACCTGGAAGAGAAAACCGTATATTTATACTTTTGACGAAGGTGACTGCTGCGCAGAAGCCGCGGGTTCGATACCCGCTCAGTGCAAACATTTGTGTGCTTGAATATGAATATCTACATTGGTCTGGGTGTTTCTATGTATAATATGAATGTATTTACAAAAAAAAAGTATATATATTATGTATGTTTATCCGCATTCTAGAACCCGTAACACAAGCTAGTTAAACTATACTTACCATGGGTCTAGGTGACGTTGTTTAGATTGTCCTAGAATATTTATTTATTTACTAGCTGACCCGCGCAACTTCGTCTGCGTCATCCCGTTTTCCGACTTTATTTTATACTATGTAGTGATTTAGAAATCAATCAGAAAGACGGCTTCAAACTATCTTCGACATGGAATCTGGTGATTCAAAAAACTTTGCCTAGTGTTTGCCTTTAATTTGCGGTCCGCAAACAAGAACACGGTCAGTGTAATGTGATGTGGGAGTAGTTGAACAAGAAACTTCACCCTCTCCGCAGCGCTTAACGCATAGTCCAGTCAGCTTGTGACCACGGCTAGTGCGAAACGTCAAGCAAATCAAAAAGTAATTTATTGTATTTACCATAATATGATTGTGTACTACCTTGGTTTTGCTAACCATATATCATGCAACATGAGAGTTTTAATAAAAAACATTGTAATAACAAGATCGTGAGCATCGAAGTTAGTGCAATTGAACTGTGAGCGCAATATTGTCTTACTTTATTCGTTACCTGTATTATAATATTTGCTCTGTTCCCCGCCGTTTCTTAGCTTGCTGTAGTTTTATTTATTTATTTATTTATTTATTTATTTGGCACACAAAACAGAAAACAATCAGAATATTACAAAATATTATTACAAGGTTCAGTTCCAGATTGAGTTCCAAAACATGTGTACTCAGCATGACACAATTAAAAAGCGTGCATTATGTGATACAATAAAAATAATAAAAATAATAATTAAAAACCAAAGATAATAAACAAAACAAAACCAATAGGATAATTGTAAGATAATGGTTAATAATTTAGACATAGTATTGTTATCTATTCTGTGACATAGTAATGGATCTCTGCAACAAAGTGACAACAAATTTACAGTTTGGCTATAACCTGCTTAACAGTATTCTTGTTTTGGAGTTCGATAGTGAAAAATAGGGAAATTATGGTTGAAAAAATGGCAATTACATACCGCATCAAACTGTGCATTATCTTGTAGAGCAGCAGACAGAGACTTATCAGGTACTACAGTGACCTGTCTCGAGCACAGCACAGGGTCCTCACTGTCCAGGCCAGCTAATGTTACGGTAATCTGTAATAAAAAGTAAATAATAACTTAACTTAATATTAAAACTTTCCAAGACGTTAATTAGTATCGCTTTTCAACAGGTTAATCACGTAATTAATTTTTTTGCAATTTACACTGCATTATTAAGCTGATTAAGCAAGGAATCGGGTCCAAATTGTTTTATGGAAATTTATTTACTGCATTTTCGGTTAGGAATTTTTTTGGCGCATCCATTCTTTTACAATGTGCCCGAATGGCGGCAATAGGCTCAGGCCTTATTCCATGGGTGTTTAATACACTTTCGGGGATTACAAGTCAGAACATGTATGTATGTAATAACTTAACTACCGTAAAATGGGGTGTATGGGATGCAAGAGGGGACAGGGAAGGTATGCAAATGGTCAGCTAAATTCTTTAGTTATTTCCTTTTCAAGAAAAACTTTGCACTAGTTCATTGTAATAACAGAATCATCAAGTATCTGATAATAGGCTTATTTGAAACTAGTGAAAGAAATTATTTAATATATTCCATTGACCATTTATTCACCCTTGGATCCCTAATCACTCTGTTATACAAGTACAGTGGCATATCAATGGCTCCAATCTCCGGTAACGCTTCCTGAAGCCTTTAAAAGTTTCTCCAAACCCCTTGCTATCTGGGAGGACCTGGGATGGTTGGAGTGAGCAGGAAGACAAAGCACTACACGCATAAAGGTCCAATCAAGAGGCCAAGTGCAGAAAAACCCAGTCCAAATAAACGAACCAGTAATAAGCTAGAAGTTAGTAGTTAAGTATATGACCTTACAATCGTCCGCAGTTCTCATACATCATCGGCACTGTGGGTAATGGGCTTTTGACTCCCCATTGTGGACAGCTAAAATTATTCTCTACTTACACCAGCTCTCCTGAGCATATCAACAGTGATGATGGACTCCATTTCTTCCGCCCCTTGGGCAATAATGAGGAGTGCTGTTTTAGACATCTTGCCTGATTTCTCAGCTACTTGCTTTTGTCTACAACTGTAAGAAAAAAATATATGCATACTTTGTTTTGGCTGTATTGAATACTAGCTAAGCGCACCCTATTTTTCAACATGCAGGTATCCCTATGAATATCACTGGAGCCACTTCTGGCAGAAATGTTAGATTCAAACCAACTAATAACTGTATGACTCATCATTCTCTGAACCTTTTCCCAACTCAGTTGGGGTCGGCTTTCCAGTCTAACTGTGATGTGGCTGAAATTTCATATTTTCCGTGAAGCAACTGCCACCTGACCTCCACAACCAATGGTCCAATGACTAATGGCGATATCAAAAACGGTACGACTGTAATGTTATTATTAGAATATATTATAATGTTACAATACATCCGGTAAAAAAATATTAAGTATAATCACCGGCATATTAGCATAACCTAATCACGTAACAAAATGTACAAACTATATGCGCAAAGCGTGTTTTTGGTGGCTAAATACACCAATTGTAGATTGTATTAAACCTATCCGTGCGGGTCAGGGCCCACACCGATGACGGAACCATATTCTGTTTAGGTAATAATGAAATGCAACTTACACGACTTTTTTATGTTCAATATGTTTCAATTTAAAACCCAAATAGGGACTGCGTTTAGGTGGTAAAACAGTTCTAAAAAATCTTCCGACAACAATCATCAAATGATGTTTTTTGAAAATCGAATTAAAAATAAAAAGGTAAAGTTATAAAAAAGTTGTGGTTATCAGTTACCTACCTGTCAGTGCATAGATGTCAGTGTCAAGACTGTCAAGTTCGATGAAATTACGATTCGTTTTTTTCAGTTTTTTTATTGAAAATTTCATGTACTTACTTACCCTTAGATACTTACCCTATGTCTTAGTACTTACGTATGTTATTTTTAGTTTTTGTATTATTTCTGCTTGCATAACAAAATATACAACCCTGTGTTAAAACATAAGTTGACTCTGACCAAATTAAAAGTAAATTGAAAAAAGGGTTTGGCAGGTCAGCGCCAAAGAGTATAGTAATATATAGGAGGTCAGCGCGTTGAAAACCACACAGAGGAAGCTTGTGAAGTATGTTGTATGGTTTGAGGCAAGGCAAATGGCGTTCGTTGGCCTCGACACGTCAGGCCGGCCGGTAGCATTCTAATAAGTATTTTTATAGTCTCTCCTTAAAGTTTCATTGTTTCATTTGCAGAGAATAATAGATATTATTTATTGAGCGTTTTCAACATTGTATTTTTTATAGACTATCAATTAAAGTCAAGTCAAAAGTTAATAACTTTAACCTTTAAGATTTCTTTAACAACATTAGAAATTAATAAGTCAACTAATTCAAGTTTCTGAACATATAAAACGTTTCAATTGTCTATGGTGACAAATTCAATTGCCGTGTAATAAATCTCCCATTTTCAGGGGTCATTTTGTTCTTCTGACTACTGTAATGTATGCTTTTTTTTATCTATTTTTTATCTACACGTCAATTTGCCTTCACCTCACCCAATTGCTGAGCTGAAAGCAAAGTCTCAGGACCACCATTACAAACACACACAATGGTGGCGCTCAGCTCGACAAGATCAGACGCTTAATGGACTATAGGAAGAATGAAACCCATGAGCTGGTAAGGCTCACCAAGACCACCAAGAAGTTTATAGAGTATTATATTGTAAGTAAAGTAAGTATTATATTGCATGCCTTCAGGGTGTATTATGGAGGGACGATTTTATTTACTGAATGTTACCTATAAAAAAAGCTTGTAATTACCCATTTTCGCAATAAATGAGTTTGAGTTTGAGTAATAACTTGTAATTTTTTTTTGATATTTAGGTTATTCATAAATTAGCAATGTCCAAACTGACATTGATACAAAACACAGACACATGAGGTAACAATATAATACTACGCAATCAAACTAGTCCAAAAAACAGACCTCCGACTGATCTACTACATTCACAATGAATGATTTAGTACGTAGCTCCGAGTTGTTCAGCGCACGACTACTTTCGTGCACCTAGATTGCATAGGACCACAAGCGTCACAAAATTATAATGAACAGCAACTTCCAGTATAGAGATAAGGGTCCTGGACTGAAGCTGGACATACTCGTATTTCAGCCACCTCCGGGACTGAAGTAAGGGTCCTGGATCGGAGCTGAACACGTTTCTCCATCGGTAACTATACCTAAACATTAGGATCAATATTATCAAAGTTATACTCAGCTCTTTATCCAGCGTAGAGCTACGACAGTCTCCAACGTGCAGATAAATAGTTTACGTTCTAGTACGAACAGTACCTACGCTTTTCTGATTGACTTTGGTATTTCCACACATTTTATTTCTCTTGGATATATTGGTTTTTATAGTAGATCAATTCTTCCTTGATCACAAATAACTTGTTGTCATTTATCAAATAAAATAGCATAAAATTGTAATTTGCTAAACGGCCAGCAAATTTCGCGACGTGAGTGAAATAAGATCAAATTTATTTAGAATGTTCTTTCTCGCTAGAATATTGCTCTTAATATTGCACGCACTGAGTCTGAGAGTCTCTCTCTGCACCACCTTTGGTTGACTGGTAGAAAAAGCCTCATGGCATTAAGGCTACCCATGTACTTTTTCAGCTAAACAAGATTTCCTGCAGTAAGTTGCAGAAAACCGCGATTACAGATGAAAGGAGACCCACCAAAATTACTCTTGACTTGTTTTTCAATAATACTTACATAAATAAAACGAAACCTCTTTTTCAAATAAATAACGGCAAGATACTTTTCAGTATTTTGGGTAAATTTAATACAAGCAATGTATCTCTGACAGATGTTCGTTGACGGTAACTCTATTTGTCTATACGTAGCTTCACTAGCTTCCTTTCTTTCGTTTCGGACTATCGAAAAAAGAATACAAAGTCCTTTTGTATTTCATTATTTATAAGATTTTTCAAGCATGTTACTTCAAAGAACATGTGATTAAATATTACCAGTGTAATTTACGCTTTTGTATATTATTTTAATGATTATTTTAAGTCATATTACTTTGTGTAGTTAGGTTATAAAATACTGGCAATGAACACCAACTGAAAAATCCTAAAACATTTTTTACACACCTGCCGTGAAACCATGGATTTTGTGAAAAGAGAAGACCAACATGCGATCGATGACGATAATTACAAATATTATGTTGAAAGCGTGAGTTGTTTATTTGTTTATTTTAATTCAAATTTTAAACGATTTTTGCTCAAAAAATATATAACGTTATCTTTTACTTATTCCGGGTTCAAATCCGCGTTTTTGATTTATGCCGTTCATAGACTTTTGCTTAGTCGCCTAGGTTATATAGGTACATGATTTAATAAACATTATGGTTATTTTTATTAATGTCCATAGGCTAAATTACAGATATACAAGGAAAAATATATAAATATGTTGAAGAAAATTTCTTTTTATTTTGACTGGGTAGGCAGAAGGGAATTAATACTTACATGTCTCCATAATTTGTATTTGGTCCTATGTAATAGGGGGTGAGCCTATTGCCGTATTCCAAGCACTATTGTTTACTCGAGAGATGTATCTAACTTTGAGTGTATTAGTCGCCTTGTAAATTTAAATTTCTTATAATTAAAAACGTCTACCTACATCCACGGTCTGCCTACACCAACGGTCTACCTACACCAACGGTCTACCTACTCCAACGGTCTGCCTACACCAACGGTCTGACTACACCAAAAGATTCCATTTACGAGCAAACATACCAGCCGTGTCTTGGGTATGAAAATTTTAATCATTATTCGTAATGATGTTTAGAGAACAGAGTGTAATGATTGGCAGGCTTCATAACCACAGGTTAGGCAAGCTGCTTTTTATGAATTCAATCGTATTTGATGCTCAGTGCCCCATTGAAAATTCAGTAAGGCTTTACACACCTCTATAGATAAATAAACATAAATTTATTATTTATTTACTTGAAATAGCTCGGTAGCTTAAAGTGGTTACAATATCAGCCTTACAATGGAGAAGTCCTGGGTTCGAATCCTGGCCATTACACTATCTATGTAAACCCACTCTTTACCACAAACCATAGAAAGCTTAGTTGAAGTAGTTAGAAAAAATATTAGTAATTTAAATTGCTAATATTATTTACGAAGAAAGATACAATCAGAATAGAATAGGTGCCACTACCCGTAGTGCTCCTGGCGCAAAGATGCCCATAACGTTGCCTCACTATGGCTATCCTTTTTCCCCAAGAACAAACCAGAATGGGAGTCAACATCTTAATATTCGATACAGGGGCCAATTTCTGCATTCTTTCATTGATTAAACTGTAAAAGACATTCTGAATAACACAATTGTTTGCATTCTAACAAGTTGTTATGACTATTAGACATTTAAAAAGTAATTGTAGAATAATATTATACAAGTTTAACTTGCATTTTTTATTTATTTTGCATACTTAATTGCCAACTTTGACCTATTAGTGTATAATTGAGTTAATTTATCACAAAATAAATCACATTGCATGTATAATTCAGTATCTATTAAATATTTTTTGTTTACGTCAAAGAATTTTCTTATTTTGGTTTTCACCTCATTTGAGTTCTCTTCTTGACTACTTCGTAGGAGGGAAAGGTTCGGGTACCGGTCAGTGCTATTACCTGTTTCCTTGAATATGGATATTTGCCACAGCAAATGTGCATTTTATTTTCATATTTGCCCATCGACAATTGTCATATGAACATACATAGATGATATGGCCATCATTATGGTTAAGTGGAGCCTTAAAAAAGTTCAACAACTATTTTAACTGTAGTACTTGAATATCGCCTATAGTTTCTGGAGGCCAGGTGGGAGTCACTTTACGGAAAATATCAAAGTTCAGCAGCTTTAGATTTGAATGCGACTAACTGAAGGCTGATGATGATATCTTCATTCAAGTACCAATCTCGGTTACATTGAAAGCTTGTTGACTCAACTCTCCCAAACTTAAGAAGAATCCTTGCCTCCAGGTGATGTTTACCTGGTGTTATACTGGCGACGTCTACGTCGAACTTTCAGTTACCATTGTTTCATGAACTTGATGGTCAATAAATAATTTGTTTTAGTGTGTAAAAGAGGCGATCTGACGCGTCGTTCTGGCTTAAAAGAGTTATGTTTAGAATCACACAAAAAAAAAACATGAAACATAAACTCACACGCCATTATCCCCGAAGGGGTAGGTAGAAGTGCTAGCACCCACATTTCGCCAGTTTATGTTTAGGTCTCAATGTAGTGGGTGGCGAGCCTATTGCCATTAACCGGGCACTTATAAGGCTGCGATAAATACACACATAACTTCGAAAAGCATCGAAAAGTCATTGGTGTGTAACCTGGGATCGAAACCGAGACCTCAGCAGTCCATTACCCATACCACTAGGCTACCGCGGCTGCTTTTCACACAAAAAATCATGATATTAATCGAACCTGGGTCCTACGTACAGCATTTATAATCTATGAGATGTTGTATTGCTACTAATCATTTATCTTCAAAGATAAGTCTAGCGCCTACAAAACATTGTACTTAATATGTAAATAGCAGCAATACTTCTAATACTCTTCAGATAAGATTCTACTTATCAGTGTTCTAATAGAACTAAAATAACTCGATTAACATAACTATGATCTTGTAACAATAATAGTTATCAAATAATATGACCCGAATGAAGCATTTGATAGACTTGACCACTAAATATCACTTGAAATTGCTATCTTAGGAATAATAAATACATCTTTTCACAACTATATACCCATCCTATTTTGCACGTCTATCGTAAACAGTCGATTCCAAAATACACAAGTCACACTAGGTATATATTTTAATAGGAGTCCCCCAGGGTTTAAGTTTAGGTCCTTACATTTTTAATCAATAATAATCCTGCTATGCAAATACTTTCACCATCAGAGGTGACATTGTGAACAGAATTAAATCACTAATAGATTTTCAAGGTCGACTCCGAACCGCAAAGAACTTCTAACTAAAAATGTCATATGTTCAAACTACATCTGTGAACTTAGCATCATTGCTACTCTTTGTATTTCCTTACCTACTAACTAGTTTCCCTCAATTATTCTAATTATCTATTTTGTTTTTCTTAATAGTTACAATCATTAAAGGCAGTTAAAATAAGATTGACCCCATTAAAACCACAAATTTCTCTCCTCAGCTTCAGAAAACGCACCAGCTGGATGTCGCAGACTACCAGCATCCACCAATATCAATGGAACAGCTCCATCAAGCGATGCAGTCTAGTGTAGCAAACTCAATAGTACATAACTTTCAACTGCCTTTATCACCAAGACAGATGTCCTCTCTCATGTTAAAAACAAACCACTTACCAAGAAACCTAAATTTTAACGACATACCAGCACATTTACCAAGGAATTTAGCAACGGAATTAGATTTGGTACACAATTTAACCAACGATTTACCTCAACATAGGCATGATGATGTACTAAGTCAGAATTTGGGCAGAAATTTAGATTTATCGTTAGTCAGAAGTCTGAGTAGCGATTTAGATTTACAAAATAATTTGAATCAACTAGCTCAGAATTTGAATGAAAATTTGAGTGCGGAATTGAGTCGTATCAATGATTTAAGAGCTGATATAGCTCATGATTTGAATCATGAATTAGATTTGTCCCATCATTTGCATAGAGAATCAATTTTAGGTCAAGATGAAGCTAGAAGGACTCCAATGGTGCAATGTGACCCTCATTTGTTGGATCAAAGCTTGGGCCAACGATTGGTGAATACAAATATGAGTGTAGAAAGGATGGATCAACCAGACCATATATTGCCCATGCCATTTCATATCAAGTCTGAGCAAGAAGATGAAGGTTATTTTTATGATAATATCAATCCAGGAATCAGCGATGTAGGAAATTTAAATGGTAAGTGACTTTTCTAATCCAATTCTTTTGTCTTGACCATATGTAAAAGTTATTATTAGTAGCGTAAATAGAGCAACAGTCTCCTTATTACTGAGGTACCGAATTTATAATGTCAAATGAATTTAAATATTTACTTTTTATGACAGCAGTCCCTCCGACATAATTATAATATAATAGCTGATGACCATCAACCGCGTTGAATTTTGATCCCGTTCCCATGGGACCCATGGGAACCTATTTTCCCGGGTAGTGTTTATCCAGGCCCTAATCTATCCCTGTATCAAATTTCACCCAAATTCTCCTTGCTGTCATGACAACGGAAAAAGTTAGCGATATTAGCGCCAATGTATAGAAATCTACCGGATCTATTGAGATTTATGTTTATTGCCCCGCTCCCTAAGATAGTAGCGTGATGATATAATAGCCTATGTTACTCCTGGATATTGTAGCTTTTTATAGGTGAAAGAATTATTGAAATCGGTCTAGTAGTTTCAGGAGCCGATTCGTTACAAACAAACTAAAAACAAAATAATATTCATGTAGATTTGAGAAAGGAATACTGTCCTTGGTATTTGATCTGAACATTTTTATCAATTCATTTTATATTATCTATACTAATCTATAGTGTATACTTAAAAAGTCATTAGTTACACCTGTCTGCCTTCAATAGGAATGAATCGTTTATTAGAAAAAAACATCGCGAAAGTTGCAGTTGTGTTTTTGTAGTGTATTAAACTTCACGGGCCAAGTCAATCTCCTTTATTACCCAGGACCCCAATTCTATTGGTTGCGGTGACTTAAAGTGCGCCTTCCCATATTCGGGGACTAGACGAGGACACCGTGGTCCCTACACCCGATGGTGGTCATCTCGAAACAGAGGGCCCCGGGTCTGCCAGGGTGCGAAAGATATGTTGGCTACTATCTCAGCTCCGGCAACTCAAGAGTCAAAAACGGCGACCTTTTTTTCTTTTTGGAATTTCATACCAGCTCACGTGTTTCCTTCTTCGTACAGTCCCGGGTCCAAAGCATCTGATGAGGCCGTCAAGCTGAGCGTCACCATTGTAACACTACGTGTCTGTAATGGTGACCCTCTTTCCTGAGAGCCTTCAGCTTATCATCAGGCGGGATGAAATTAAATTGACGAATAAAAAGAAATATATTTTAGAATATCTTCTGTAGCACTCAATGCAATTATACGACAAATTTTCAAGGTGACACTTTAAAAAAAATAATAAGTCGGATTAATATTAAATTAATAAATTATTCAGTGATTATCTTAGAAATTCGTTATAAAAAGTGCAGAAGTTATGTGATATGGTCGGGTACCAATTAGATTTTATTAGTCCGGTCTAGAGCTCCTAAATTATTTTGTTTCGTAGGCTAGTATAGTCTAATTGCGACTGGTTTTCTTCTCTCATGAACCGTGGGGCGTGACAGGGGAAGTGTAGAAGAAGAAAGAAAGGCCATGAGTCGAGAGAGAGCGAGAATGGTTCTTACTCCCCCTGCGTCGCCGCACGCACCGTGGTAGCGATACACTCCCCCCTTCTCTGCATGCATCATGGAAGCGGTATACTCCCCTTACTTCGCCGCATGCACCATGGGGGCGGTACACACCACCTTGCAACGCCACGCGCCCTATAGAAATGGTACACTCTCCCTGTTTTGTCGTATGCACCATGGAAGCAATACACTCCCCCCGCAAGTAACTCCACTCGAGTTGGGAAAAGAGTCAGATAATGATGAATGATGATGACGATTCCGTCTGCATACCAGGCTAAAGTTATCCTTATAGGGAACAAGTGTGCGAGTGACATACGTATATTTACACAAAACCTAGGCGTGCGAAAGTGACAGAGTATACGAACCGTGAAACGTTTTTTTTATAAACCGTTATCAACTTTGAAAGAAAAATATATTGCAGTGATGTTATTTTTATACAAAACCTAGGCGTGAGAAAATGACTGAATATACAAACTTTTTTTATAAACCGTTATCAACTTTGACAGTAAAATATATTGCAGTGATGTTATTTTTACACAAAACCTAGGCGTGAGAAAATGACTGTATATACGAAATTTTTTTTATAAACCGTTATCAACTTTGACAGAAAAATATATTTTATCAATATTTAACAGGTAAAACTGCTTTAGACCCCGAAGATGTTAATAGGGCCCCGAAAGACCGCCAGATCAATTGAATTCGCACTGAACAAGAACCGAACCTCGACCTGATAACATAACATAAGACTCGACCGCATCGCTAAATAAATGCCAACTGTCTTAGTAACAGACGGACAATCAGATATATTTGTTAGATAAGCGTTGACTTTCAACTTCGACATATCTATATTTAATAGAAGGTCAGGTACGACCGGTCAACTGGTTTTGTATCGAAACGTTATCTGGCTTTCGCGGTCTCGATTATACAGACATGATGATTTTAGAACGGCGTAGTTTTTACCCATGTTGGGTCCCTGTGGAGTAGGATAGGGCCACCCTATTTTTTTTATTATGACACGTCTATTTAACTACACTTCGCTTGATGGTAAGCTGAAGGCAAAGTCTCAGGAAAGAGGGTCACCATTACAAATACGTACAGTACTACAATGGTGGCGCTCAGCTTGACGGCCTCATTGGATGCTTTTTCAGACCCCACTTAAAGGACCCGGGACTGTCTAAAAACCAACCCGTCTGGCTTACGTGGAAACAGTAGGTCTAAAGCGACCCAACATACATACAGTCACGTATTTTTCTTAGTGGGGTAGACAGAGACCACCGGTTTTTATTTGCAACGATACTGATATATATCTTAGTTTGACGTATAATAGACTACCCACTTCTGCGAAGAAAGCGCATCCCGTCAGCCAGATCTAGCGACTTACCTACCTGCAAGTTGACTAGACATTGAAGATTGCAGTAGAGCCTCAAAAACACCCAGACCAATGAATGCATAGCGTATTTGTTTTGCATAACTAATCTCGAATATTTTTATGTTTTCAGGAATATCTGCCGAAACACACACGCAACCCCAACCATCAGTACACTCCGACAATCAACTATACGTTTACAATAATCATGTCAATCTACCAGCACTGAACTCCATAGATCTATACTCCAGACCTCAGAATTATGTACAAAATTTCACAAACATACGTGAAAACCCACAAAATTTAGTAGTACACAGACAGTTTGATAATAACAGCCCTTACCAAGATGACTTCAAAAAGGCAAGACAAGATGGCGGCGGCGCACAAAATGGCGGCTCTCACAACGGCTCAAAAGAAAAAGTTGAACAACCCAAAGAAAATTTGAAACCTAATGATCAGAATAAGATTTATTATACGGAATATAATCCTGGTTTTTCAGAAGCGAAGAATGACGATAGTAGTGTTCATAATAAAATTACTGAGGATATTTCAATGAACATAAAAGGGCAGTACGCTTGCTATAAGTGTAATGAAGTGTTCCCATCGAAGAGAGGTTTGAAACATCATTCAAAAACCTGCGCAGAAAACGATGTATTAGTAGAAAAAATTGGTAAGTTTAGCTGCAGCCAATGCGCTTACAGATGTCAATCACCCGCCATCTTGAAAATACACGAGCGCACACATTCAGGCGAAAAACCATTTTCATGCACATTCTGCCCTTACAAGTCAGGCCAAAAAAACAACGTAGCAAAACACATTCTAGTTCATATGAAAGAAAAACCTTTTAGATGTCAATATTGCGACTACAGATGCGCACAAAAGAATAATTTGGTCGTTCACGAAAGAACGCACACTGGGTACAAGCCTTTTGCGTGCCCATTTTGCGATTATAGAACCGTTCAAAAACCTAACTTAGTTAAACACATGTACCTACACACAGATCAGAAGCCTTTTAGCTGTGATATGTGCAGTTATAGGTGTGTTCAGAAGACAAATTTAACTAAACACAAACTGAGACATATGAATGAGAAGGAGGGAGAGAAAGTCGACGTTAGGAATCAAATTAAGCCATACAGGCCTCGTCAAAAATCAGTGAAGTGTCCACATTGTACTTATAGGTGTGTTCAAAAATCTAGTATGGAAAAACATATGCAATTTAAACACGGCCAAGAGTGTACAGAGACTTTTGATGACGAACAAGGTGTGAATTTAATGAAAGAAAGTGATTACGTGGAATCAATTGATTTGTGTGTGAAAAAAGATTATGTGTGTCAAGAAAAGGAGAGTTTGGAAGGTAATACGGCGGAGTCATAGTTGTTAATTGTTAAATTGTGTGGAAAAAGGTAAGTGTAAGTACCTTCTTACACTAAGCAATTCAAAGTCGAGTTGCGAACTGGGGTTACCGCTTTATGAAATTTTCGCAATTTTTGTATGGCGTCTCGTATGCTAGGCAACCGGAATCGTGAGTTTCAGCAACTAGAACCAAAACGGTAAACTTTTTAGACTTTTTGGCCTTAGTCTTCTACTATTTTCTTCCCTTAGGCTCTAGCCAAAATGCATTCGTTCCGAATCTACATTCGTCATCGTTCTGAGAATGTATGGGAGTGACATTTGTTGTCGAATGTCATGTGATCTGATTCCGACAGCAAATGTCACTCCCATACATTTTCAGAGCGATGACGAATGTAGCTTCGGATTGAATGCATTTTGTCTAGGCCCCCTTATCTATCTTCATAAAGTTTTGATCCGTATTTACATCAAGTTGTACTTGCCCAAGTCGAAACTTTAACCCTTGACTTAAAATGCACATTGATTAAAATCCCTCGCTAATTACGGAGTTTTTGGCGGTAATTTCGGAGTCGCCATGTTTGTAAAAAAAACCCGACATGCGACTAGTTTCACTTCTCTCAAAAAGCATCAGCAAGATGGCGGATGGCGCGGTCAGTGCCCGGATTTTACTAATTTATTAACCATTATTAATCCAATTAAAATTATAAACTTCACCAATAAAGACAAACTCTATTCTATTTAATACTATGCTGATAAAATTTAAAAGTAAATGACACTATGAAAAGATGTAATGATTTAATTTTGCACTTTAGCTCACTACTGATGAAACCGAAAACTTAAGGGTAGTTTTAGTGATCTTAATGATTCCAATCGCATATTGTACAAACTTCGTCAATTCCAGTTGCGTTTTATGGGAACGCAATTGGAGTTCACGAAACTCCAGTTTTTTCTAGTTGCCTAATGTAAGAAGGGACTTAGGTTGATTCATAAGGTTTCTTTTCTTGTATAATTCCCTCGTAGAAACATTTTTAAAAATACCCGCAATTTAAAAAACTTTTGCATTCACTATTAAATTCATCGGGATATTTACCATGTTTGTTTATTTGTTTGAATAACCGATATTTCGGCACTGTTGCAAGCGCCATGATCACGGTGTTTTTTTATAAAAAATAATAATATATAGCTTTTGGAGACTCAAGTAATCATTTATCTTAAGGTATGATACGACAGTGTCGTATGTTGTGTGTACGACATATTTGTCGTATGTCCTTGACCACGACATCATATCTTTAGAGAAATAATTGCTTAATAAAAGGTGCTGATAGTTTTCATCATTCACTTTTAACTTTATTATAAAATTATCTAGATGTGTTCCTATACTATTATATACAGTAATAGTACTATACTATTGAACTATTAAATCATACCGTTACACGCCTTTCTGTTTATACTGAGTTTTGCTTTTATGTCATGTTTGTTAATTAATTTTGTACATAGTAATTACGTTTTAAGATCCTGACGGTCTGGTTCATCAATTTTTGTTCCCAAATTACTATTATCACGAAAAAAAAATTATGGTGCTTTTTTAAACTGATTTTTAGATTCGAAATTCTTCTTCACGTCTTAGGGCCCGACATTTGAGCAATCTACCGCCAATTCTGTGTTGACAGCGGTATAGTTTTTGAATCTATGGCTAAGTTTCTTTTATTTTTGATGAAAAAGGTAATGTGATGAAAATTGATGAAACCAGACCTTTTTAGTTTAGTCGCTAGATATTTAGGCGTTAGACACGCCTACTGGTCGAAAGTCAAAATTCGAAATAGTATAGTTAGGTATATTTTTTTAAAAGTATGATGTAAATGAGGCATGTGAAAATATCGTGGAACACTTTTGAATTGAAATCTGATAGCTGTCCTATTATTCTGTGCCTCGAAGAGCACAGTTTATCATACGAACAATTATACAGTTATTACGGGTAGTTGGAAAAAATTCGAACAATTGATCTAACAGTAGCTTTATGAAAAATATCGGAGTCGCTGTTAGATTGAAAAGGACCACGGTCTCCGAGATGAACGCCATTAAGTCAGCCTTTGTACAATAGGGGGGTGGCAGCACTTTTCATACATGCATATTCAAGCATAGAGTTGCCACTCTTCTCCTATATATTCCTATACTCTTTACGTTACGCCCTCCACAAGGTCGGCAGCACAAGAGTGACGTCGGTGTTGCAAACATCTTAGGCCACGGTAACCACTTTTAGAACAATGTGCTTGTCTGCTGCCTAAGTGGTAAATAAAAAATAATATTGAAGTGTAATCGATTAAATGTTGACCGACTTTTAATTGCCGATTTATATCATTCTCTAATGACCGTAAAATGCTTAGCGTTCAATAAGTTACTTCGCCAAAAGTGTTCCAATTTTGACATGCCTTATATTTTTTGTGATATAGCTTATGAAGTGATTAAGATTTGTTTTGCTCTCTCATAGACATTGTTCGTGTGTGTAAATAGAGATGAAAAAAAAGAGATGACTGACGCTTTACTGAATAAACATATTCAAAATGGTTCTATATTTGAAAATTTGGAACGTTTTTAAATCAACATTTTTTTTTATTTTTAGCATTACAATACCGCGTTCTTGGTATGGTACGGGAAGAAAAGTGAGAAGATCTGAGTAAGATCGATTTGCTGCGATTTTGTAGAGCGTTGTCTCTATCGTACATTTAATATATTTATAGAGTAGTTAAAACTTGCTGGTGTTAATAGAATTATATTTATTTTAGTCTCTTCAATATGTGGAGGAACGGGATGCGATGTCCCAACAACACAAAGGGAGGATTCCCCGACCAGGCAAGGTGATCACGCCTGGCGAGCCGCGGCCCAACGTTTGTCGTTGGGTTGTTGTATGTATATCGTACCAGCGCGAGAACTTCGCTTTCGCGATGCAGGATCCAGAATGACGTAGTAGTTAGTCTTGCTGTCGCTAGATGGCGCTGGGTACACGTGGTATCGCCACAAAAAAACAAAACAAAACAAAAAAAAATATACTTAGTATACACTTCTTATAACAGTAAAAATTGGACTTACGACAGCTCTATACAGGGTGTTATCGGAACGCTCTCGAAAACGAAACCCCGAAACGTAACCATGGTACCTACCAAAAAACGTTTTTGGTAGGCACCTACCATGATTTTCAAACCCTTCAATTAGCAGAACTCACGCAATAATATGTGGTCAAAAGAATACCTAAAATTACAGATCTAAGTTTTATCAGAAATAAGCCAGCACCCAGTATGATACTATGTAATCAACTGTTGTCTGACTGATGATAGCGACCAAATCTGGATCATAAGTGAAATTAAAATTACAGATCAAAGTTTTATCAGAAACAAGCCAGCACTCAGTGTGATACTATGGTGATCAACTGTTGTCTGACTGATGATGACGACCAAATCTGGATCATAAATGAAATTAAAATTACAGATCAAAGTTTTATCACAAATAAGCCAGCACCCAGTATGATACTGATGATGGCGACCAAATCTGGATCATAAATGAAATTAAAATTACAGATCAAAGTTTTGTTAAAAACAAGCCAGCACCCAGTATGATACTATGTAATCAACTGTTGTCTAACTAATGATGTCGACCAAATCTGGATCATAAATGAAATTAAAATTACAGATCAAAGTTTTATTAAAAACAAACCAGCACTCAGTATGATACTATGTAATCAACTGTTGCCTAACTGATGATGTTGACCAAATCTGGATCATAAATGAAATTAAAATTACAGATCAAAGTTTTATTAAAAACAAACCTGCGCCCAGTATGATACTATGTAATCAACTGTTGTCTGACTGATGATGTCGACCAAATCTGGATCATAAATGAAATTAAAATTACAGATCTGAGTTTTATCAGAAACAAGCCAGCGCCCAGTATGATACTGATGTTGTCGACCAAATCTGGATCATAAATGAAATTAAAATTAAAGATCAAAGTTTTGTTAAAAACAAGCCAGCGCCCAGTATGATACTAATGATGTCGACCAAATCTGGATCATAAATGAAATTAAAATTAAAGATCAAAGTTTTATCAGAAACAAGCCAGCACCCAGTATGATACTATGTAATCAACTGTTTGACTGATGTTGTCGACCAAATCTGGATCATAAATGAAATTAAAATTACAGATCAAAGTTTTGTTAAAAACAAGCCAGCACCCAGTATGATACTATGTAATCAACTGTTGTCTAACTGATGATGTCGACCAAATCTGGATCATGAATGAAATTAAAATTACAGATCAAAGTTTTATGACAAACATTAATGATGTCGACCAAATCTGGCTCATAAATGAAATTAAAATTACAGACCAAAGTTTAATCAGAAACAAGCCAGCACCCAGTATGATACTATGTAATCAACTGTTGTCTGAGATGATGTTGACCAAATCTGGATCATAAGTGAAATTAAAATTACAGATCAAAGTTTTGTTAAAAACAAGCCAGCACTCAGTATGATACTTATGTGGTCAAACTGATGCCAACCACATCTGGATCATAAATGAAATCAAAAACTCAGTTTAAGCCAAAAGTACTTTCGTCGGTGAAATCTAGTCAAAATGCTTAGCAATTCAATCTTAAGGATGTTAAATTTTTAAGTATACTTTGTACCCGATGTTACATTATTGTTTCTTCTACCCTCATTTTTCAACTAAACGACGGTAGTTGTAAAAAATGTTGATTTAAAAATGAATGTATGTATATATTTTTGAACATTGTATATATTTCATAAGCGCTACAAAGTCACTTGTAGATATTATTGTAATACAAATGAAAAATAGTGAGATGGTTTTTTTATAACATTTGCTTGAGGTACTAAATCAAAGGCGTGTTATTGAACGTAGATTTAACTTTTTTGGGTGCCTAGTATTAAGATAAATACTAGTAAGTTGGGTTGCAACCTTTGTCCCGCTGGCCGGCATCTGGGTGCATATATGTACCTACATAATTTTTGTGATGTGTTTCACAAACATTTTATAGAATCAGTTATGTTTTAAATAAATCCTAATGATGAAATTGTGTTCTCTATTTCAAAAAAAATATTAAAATGTTAACTTTGGATTGGACCATAAAGTGATAGGGTTGTCTCCCAATTTTTTCACAGATCATCTATGTTTAATACTACGTCTTTGTACGGCCTGTAACGGTTTAAAAATGTATTATTAATTCTGTTGTAGTAATCGAAACAGTACTTACGATTACCACGACAGAATACATACAATTAAATTGATTACATGAGATTGTTAGCTTTATTGAATATAATTGTGGAATCTGATTGAATTATTGTTAGTTATGTTGAATATCTGTAAAATATTGTGGCAGACAAGCGATAGCTTCTAATCATTTCTATGTATACTACTAGACTGCCTTTACGAAATACAATACGGTAACGTATTTATACAAATTGACGACTACCCGCAACTTTTTGTAAGTCTTGAAATTCATTCACACAGGTTTATCGCAGGTTTATAAGTGCCCGGTTAATGGCGAAATGTGGGTGCTAGCACCTCTGCCTACCCCTTCGGGGATATAGTCGTGAGTTTGTTACGTTATGTTATCTACGTCGAACTTTGAGCTCCTCTCTTCATTCCCATTTTTAAACAGCTGTCTAGGAGTATACAATATACATAAAATGTATTGATTAACGTTGCTCCAATATCTCTTGATTTTATTACGATGCAATGAAGAAAATTCTTCGATTTGTAAATAGCATTTGGTAATACTTTGTCAAACAATTTATTTTAATTTCAACAGTTAAATTGTAAGTCAATTAGCTGTCTAAAATTATTTAGTTTTGCTCGATATAATACAATAGTATTCAGTTCACTGCTGGAAATAGGCTTCTGCACGCGCAAATGTACGCCACTGCTCCCATTCAGTCTGTCCCAACTTTTTAGGTCATGATTCCATCTGGCTAAGGGGCGTCCTGCCTTCCGGTTGCCTTCTCGCGGTCTCCACTCAAGGGCTTGTTTGATCTAGCGGCTATCGGTCCTTCGGTAGATCAGCCCACATTTAATATGGTTCATATATTTTTACCACACATTTTAAAGTGTACATTTACGAATAATATAACGGTTACATTCTAAAGCCGCTGTGCAAAGTAAAATAATTTGTTTGACAGAGTAAAGTGTATAAAATGTTTGTGCTACCTTATGTAAGAAAAATATAAATAATGATAATAGAGCATAAGGAAATCGGGACAAGAATCATGTTCCAATAGAATGAAAAGGATCAAATTTAGTTATGCGAATAGGCTGTGATGAGAATATAATGTACTTTTTTTGTAATGAACCCTGTATGTGTATTGGCTAGTTAACTACAGTGACCTGTTTCTAGTATGACGTGAAGAAAATCTAGTAGAAACAGCTTGCTTCGAGTTTGTAGCGCATTCTCTCTACCGCACCTTGGATACTTTTATAGAGTAGTTAAAACTGTTTGTGTTAGTAAAACTAATATTTAATATGGGTTTTGACAGCCTCTGTAGCGTGGCGTTAGTGAACACGACTGTTACGCAGGAGTCGCGCATTCAATCCCTACTCAGTGCAAATATTTGTATGCACAAATATAGCTATTTGCACTGGTCTGGTCGGTTAAGCCATTGGTCCCGGTTGTCATACGAACATCAGTGGCAGTCGTTATGGGTAGTTGGACCCCTCAAAAGTTCAACTAGTCTAACTGCAGTACTTCGATATCGTCTATACCTACCGTTGTGGGAGGCCAGATGTTCAGCCGCTACTCAGACTGGAAAACCGGACTCTGAGGTGATAGCTTTGGATGCCACTGGGATAAAATTAACTGATGATTAAATAAATATGAGTGTGAATTGAAAAAAAATGTTAAAGAATCAGATTGTATCACAATCGCGCAGAACTGCATTATCAGTATAACTTCGGTTTTAACTGCTCTAAACATTTAATAACAACTGTATTATATACAATGTGCGGTAAAGAGAGTGTTCTACAAAGAAAGAAACCTATCTTAGGTAAACCCTCATTCCTCTTCCCGAGGTGCCACACTAAGAGCGGGGTACTGTACGTTTATTGTGCATTAACCCAGTCTCCATTATCGGAGGAGGTTATGCCTGTTCTCTTGGATTTCGTTCGTATGTAGAAAAAAAAATGCTCAAAGAAGCATTTTAAAGGAAATATGAAAGGTTTTTTTTCGTGCGAAGTCATTATAGCATGGAGTTTGTTTGCTTATTGTTAATTATATGAATAGTGATAAGAATAGCGATGAATATAAATTGAGTAAAAAGTGAATGTTCACTGGTGAAATTCCTGCTTTACTCATTAAAAGCCAGAACTAATTTAAGTCTAATTCTACACAATGACGCCTAATTTCGGCCTAAAAGAGATTGAATATTTGCCTCTTGTGCAAAATGATGTTTCTTTTATACATGATAGGTAAGAGATTATATTGTTCTATATTAGAAATAAAAAAAAAGTACGAATACCTATTTCACAGATTATTATGTTATTGTATTGTATTCGCCTTTACTAATGTACCTACTTTGTTATTCTCTGCACCACCTATAAAGCGTGGTGCTGCTGCTGGCAATTACCAGTATAGGAGGTGGTGGTGGCCCTTGACTGCTGAGCAATTCGTTGACCCTCTTCCGCCACGGCTGACGTGTGTTCTTGGTCCTGGTCTTCCAGGTCTTCGTCGCTGCTATCCTCCTACTCCAATGGCCTGTGATATTAAGTCCCCCCTCCCCGTTCCCTTCCCCTCTACACGCTCTGCAGCACGAGTGTGACACGCCTGCTGTTGCAAATGTTCATAGGATATATAAAAAAAGAATTCAGCCTTATGGTGGAGAAATTGCTTAGCTTATGCTTAGCTATAGAGAATTGGCAATAATTAATAATATAATTGGCTTTAAAATAGTAAGAGAAATCATTTTGCACAAGAGGAGTACAAGGCAACTTCTCCTAATAAAAATCGGTTCAAAATTCCGTCCAAATGGTATCCCAATCTCCCAAATGTCAAAAACGGTACGCTCCGTGACGCAATTTTTTAAAGATCAAACATTGAAATCGTAATCGTATTTCACATTTATGAGATTGAGATTAGCTCATGAGTAAATTTGAACAGATTTTTAGATCTAGTCTCGTTTAGTCAAGATGTAAATTGTTTTACAACATGAATTGTCTATAGTCAAAATTTCAAGTTTATAAGACTAGATATTTAGACTCTGCGTTGAGCTGTTGACATGTCAACAATTTGACCTACCCACTGCTACAAACAGGCTTGACGAATAATACGAATAACAGGCTTGGCGAACTTAAAAAAATATACAAAGAACCGTCTTCGACGAATCGAAACAATTTTCAGCCTTGAACCAATCGGGACTCGATCAATTATTATTATACTTTGTCTAATATAGGATGATAATTTTGACAACTCTTAGTAGGGAACCCCATACAGTGTAATCGTAAATGAATCTATTCGATGTTCGATTATCGTTGCCGTAGAATATGGAATCGATCGTAACATAAACACAAAATATAAAAAATACGTTACTTCATAGACGTGAACTGTCAAAATTATCATCCTAAATTAGACAGAGTATAGGAGAGAAGTGTCCATCATATTGAACGTGAGCGTGAGATAATATTCTGCACAATTTTTACGTTTGAAACAAATACGAGAATTATTTTTTCGTAAATACTTGTCACTTATTGTTACCAAGGCATTTCGAATGTACCGTCACATTGTACATCACATATTTTGTATATTTTTAAATTTTATAATCGCCGAATACAGAAACATAAACAATACAATTTCTATTACTCTTCAACTTTATGGGCGAAACAGTAACTGAAAGTCGATAGGTTTTGTCCAGTATGCTTCTGTATTCAGATTTATATGTTAATATTTTTTTGTACGTTCTTTTTTGAAATAAATGCCGCTTACCAAAGTGTTTACTAGTTTTATTCTAAAATAAAATTAATAAACCTCAAAATTTAAAAAATGTGTCTTTGAGTGTCGCTCGTGATTGCAGGCCCAGTGGCTGTAAAGGTCATGGTAACGTTACCATAGAATCCATCGCCCCTCTGTACGATTTAAATTCAAAGGCAAGGTTAAACTTATTGCAAACGGAAAAAAAAGAATTTCACGTGTTCATAGCAGAGGCTTTGCCTTCAGCTTACCATCAAGCGAGCTAAAGTCAGTTTGAGGTGTCTTAAATTTAAAAAAATTGCGCAGATTAATAACTGCCATTCTAAAATCGCGCCGGCGGCGATTGTTTGTGGTTGCCCTAAATAGGCAGTCTATTTCACAGCCATCTTGCCGCAACAAAATAAGTTTAAATGCTTTCCGAAGCAACTATTTGTAACTTCATTTTATCAACCATATCTTACATCAATCAATTAACTTATTGCATGTTATAAATAGCTTTCTAATTATATTTTATTAGTAGATATTATTGTTTGAGAGATTATATAACAATATAGGATTTTCTAAAAGTAAAAACCTATTTTAAGTATAGCAATACCGATAACTTCAAGTTTTCTAGATCTCGCGGATAGATGGCGTTAGAAGTATTTGAAGTAGTACAATCTCTTTTACGACACTTCTTCGAATACCTATTTTTTTTATCTATGTATCTAGATATATGTACTGTCGGATGGAGAACTAATTTTAATCTTTGCGACTAGAAATATTTTATACACATAGGTAGGTATTTTTTTTGTTCTATAAAATTACCGCGGTACCGCGGTAACCTAGTGGTATGGGTAATGGACTGCTGAGACGAGGTCTCGGGTTCGATCCCAGGTTAACCATGGCACACACCAATGACTGCGATGCTTTTCGAAGTTATGTGTGTATTTATCACAGGTTTATACGTGCCCGGGTAATGGCATTAGGCTCGCCACCTATTACATTAGGACCTAAATATGAACTGGCGAAATGTGGGTGCTAGCACCTCTATCTACCCCTTCGGGAATATAGGCGTGATATTATAAAAAAACGTCACCGCAGAGTCAACTAATTCATTAATAGTAAATAATAAATGCCTCATTGTGCTACCTTACCTGAGACGGTGTGCGGTTTTGGTTGGTTCGAGTCCAACATAATTGATGCACCAGGGGGGAATCTGTTAACAGTTCCACAGGAGCAAGGAGGTTCTTACAGGGTCGGGAGCACGAGTGTGACGCACCATTTTTCCGTGTCGGTCCAAGTCGGTGGAGGTGATGTCGGACTCGAACCGACTATGTCGGTCTTTGATTGCCGGAGGGGAGATTATACAAGACAATATCTCTCACAAGTGTGACGCAACTGGTGTTGCACACGACGATAGGTCACAGTAACCACTTTCTATCAGGTGAACTGTGTGCTTATCTACCACCTAAGTTGTATAAAAGAAAGGAAAATGTAACTTACCTGTGAACTACCGGGCACTTACTGTTCTCCGCGCTCATTTAAATAAATCAGTTTCTTTTTACGCTTGTACTGTAGCCCTAATCATTGAGGCTGGCATAGGCATAGGTCTATATTTATCTGCGAAACTTAGGTAACTGCCTTCAGCCAAAATTACACAAAATATTCCGTTATAACCAAACTTGTCAACACAATATCACATTTTATTTATTTATTTATTTAGGACAAAAACAGTGACACTATTAAAATTAAATCTCATAAAATCTTATACCCGAAAGACTATTTATCACTTTTTCACCAATAAATATCAATATTAATAAAGTAATAATCTACACAATAAAATAATGTTTTCAAATTTCACAAACTTTGGCGGTTAGCTGTCAAAAACAATATCGTTTTCATTTTAAAATAGGAACGTACAGGCGTGTTCCAGAGATTCTATTAATTGCGTTCCCGTTCTATTCAGATTGACGGCGCTCGGGGGCATATCTGAAACATTGTTTTGTTATGTCTGCGATGGTCAGTAGCTTACCGTTGAACTATATATAGCTGTTTTATTTTATTCTCAATAACATTCGTGTAATCTCATAGAGATGGCTTTGGGTCGGCTGGGGTGCGACGAGGGATGTGTTATACCTAACTACTTACTATAATACTACCTTACCTCCGGCACCCGAATACGGCATGCGCTTTAGTCGTTTCGAGTCCGACATAACCACTCACACTGGCTACAGGAGCGGCGCCTGATGGTAAGCAGAAGAGCAGTCTAGAACATGGCGGTCGCCGTTACAGGTGGTGTCCCTGCAACGGCGATCCCCACCCTGACGACCTCGACAGTTGGTGTTTTCACGCCCCGCTTGAAGGACCCAAGACTGTAGGAAGAAGGAAACATGTGTGCTGGTAGAGCATTCCAGTACTTAATGGTGCGACATAGAAAAGAGTCGCCGAACCGCTTGGTTCTTAATGGAATTGTTTGTACTGTATCTAAGTCCTGCGCGCGTTGTCCTGTGAACAAAAGGAGAGGGTGGGACCAGTTGGAAGAGCTCATCAGAACACCATAGAATAGCCTATATAGAGGACTACCAAGGAGGCTACATCTCTACGTAGCTGTAGAGGCTCGAGACTTTTGGTGACCTTGGGACTCGTACTGTAGGGAGGAAGAATCCGAGAAAATTTTGCGCACGAAAAAGAAATACTAGTCTACCTGGAACCTCATATTTGCTGTAGTCGACTGGGTCTACTTTCTTTAGTCTGCTTCACCACCCATTGACGATTTCTAAATATTGTAGTTAGACCGAAATTTTCACAATTTTTTGGGCATCATCACCGTAACGACGGTCTTAGATGTTAGTTATTATAGCAAATGGGATCAATGGCTTGCGCGGGCCTGGGGGTGTCGGGTGCAACCACCTGTCACCCTCGCAGAACCAGGCCGCAGCGGCGCGGCGGCGATGGGGATGTTTCGAAGGCATTTTGAGAAGTCCTTAGGTCGGTCAGGGTGAGAGGGATATGTTGCTTACTATCTCATCTCTGGCAACCGAGGATCCTAAGACGGCGTGTTTTAAACCTCTCTCACCGGCTCCAGTGAGATTGGTATCCGTGGGGATTTTGAGTACGGAAAAAAAACTCCAGGACCGATGGCTTAAGTACCTACTCTCCGAGGCATGGATAATGGATATACAATAAAAAACATGCATTATTTAGCACAGGCAAGTATTATTGCTCTACTTAATATAAAAAGTATAAGTAGACTTAACCCCTTTCCAAATATACTTAGATAGTTATATTACAAAACAGTGCGAACCCCTTTCAATAAATCAATAATTTAACGATCTATGAAATTAATTCAATATTATAATAAATACGATCACACTCATACGTCGCCATTTTATTTCGCGCCTAAGTTACGACCCCACAGATAATGCTATTAATATATCGTAAAGTATAGATTATACAATATGATATTGATTTATAATGTGATATTATGGAACTTTTATAAACATGTGATTTAGCGCGTTATTACTAATATCAATATAAATAAAATTGAAATATGTAGCTAACTAAGCGCAAAACTCGAAGACGCAGGACCAATTCGAGTAAATCTTTATTTATTTAATTCTAATTTTAATTATTTTTCCTTGAATTCTAAGGAAGGTTTTTATGGAACATTGGGAACGAGATCAGAAGTCTACGCGGGCGTAGAAACGGGTAACAGCTAGTGTATTATAAATGTAAACGTTTGTGAACATTTTCAGATGTTTGTTTGTCAAACACGCTTTAACGGCTGAACGAATTTGGCTGAAATTTGATACAGGGATAGATTAAAAACCGGAAAAGGTAACATAAATTTAGACTCTTATCCCGGGAATCGCATCAGTTGCAAGATTGGGATTAAAATTCCAGAGGACAAACTCGCATACATCATCAAACGGTTGAAAATAATGGAAATCGTGTACTTTCTACGATTGTCATAGTAGCCACAAGCGCTGCATTAAGCTAGCGCCAATCTACGTTTGCACAAATACATCATCATCATCATTCTCTGAACCTTTTCCCAACTCAGTTGGGGTCGGCTTTCCACAAATACCTATATTGATAATTGATAAATCAAAGAAGCAAGTGAAATCTAATTAAGAGTTTTCATTTCTAGTTTTGAAATCGTGACTTAATTGTAAGCAAAAGTTACGTCCGTATAACGTAAAAAAATCTATAAAATATAATTAAACATTCAAAAGAAGTCCATAAACAAAACGTTTTTTTTTAATATCTCTATTGCTCACAGAATAAACAATTAAAACGAGTTGTGATCAAAATATCAAATGTTTATTTTTAAACCCGATTTTAAAACTTTATGTAGCGTACTAATGTGTAATCAAGAGATCAAGACGTCATACCGGTTTATATAAAATAATTTGTACACATTAGTATAATATCTCAAGTGTACCATGAAATGAACAGATTTACACATTTATTTATGGTTATATTTAAAAAAAACCGGGTAAGTACAAGCGGGCTCGCGCACTGTGGGTTCTGTAGGAAACTGGATTAAGAGGGACGTACCTACTTACCATTAATTGCAGTATAATTTGATTGAGTTGACTTTTGAAGTTTGATTTGTTCACAATTTCAAGACGGTTTTGGTTTTTTTTTTTTTTTAATATATAAATGCAGTATAGGACACGTCAATATGACTTTACCTCGCCTTTAAGTTGAAGGCATAGTCGGAACGGGTTGTAATGATGGCCCTCTTTCCTGAGACTTTGCCTTCAGCTTAACATCAGGCGAGGTGAAGTCAAATTGACGTGCCATAAATAAAAAATAAAAAAATATTAAAAAAAAACTAGTCACTACCGGCAAAATAGGATAAAGTTATTTGATTGCAGAATCTAATGTTCTATAATGCCAATTGTAGAGAGGGGTTACAAAATTCCTTCCGATCTCTAAAAACATCAATTAATATCCCATAATTTTACAACAAACATTAATAAATTATGTGACAATTGAATTCGCGCCTCTACAAATGTCAAATTAGGTCGGCCATTTTACTGAAACGTCAAACTGTCATTGTTCTCTTTGGAATCGTTCACGCGTGCACTTTACTTTTTTTAAAAAGGGGAATGTTTTTTTAAATGCCATTTTGCTTACCTTTTTTTAAGTTTGCATGCGTGTGGCCTTTTTAGGTTGAAATTTAGTTTTTTTTTGTAATCCTTTGGAGAATGTGTAAGTAATCTGTTTGGTTGTAAACTATTTTTATTACACAAAAAACTTAAGTTCGTGGGAACTTTTTAATGATTGAAATTTTGTTGTCATTCGCTTGTAGTGATATTTCAACCAATAAATAGGTACCCCGTACCCTACGTAATGAGTATTACCTACCTAAGCATAGCATAGTCTAAGGTATTAGAATAAGTTAGTCGAAGTGCAACAAAGCAATCAACTGCTGTAAATTGTCGAAGACATGGATAAGTAATTATTTGTGTCGATATTATATTATCTTCATCCATAGTACTTATGTTTTTTATCTTAAATTGGTCGCCGTTACATGTGTCTTTACAGTGGAACAATCCACGAGGTTTCAGAAGTTCTGCAAATTTTACTCCAAAAAAAATATTAGTACTCAAAGTAAAATTCAACCAACTGGGATCATCGATCTTCTGATCTACAACTTTGTTCTATATTCGAATTTGAATCTGATTCGGTTTCGAAATATCAATAAGTATATTTCAGTTGACATCGGCGCGCAGTAGTGAAGAACGTTAGTTTTTATTTTTTTTATTGAGGATAAGCTTACGTTTGAGTTTTTTCAAAAGGAGATATTATCCAGATTCGTAAGTTCGCGAATAGTTCATAATCACGTGAGTGTGAAACATATTGACGAAGGATTATATATGACGAAGGCTGACCACGTTCTACGCGGGATAAAAAGCTGGGTAGGTACCTCCTACCTTAATTTTATTGGATTTAATGATTGGTTCCAGATGACAGCCTCCGTGACGTGACGGTAGTGAACGCGACTGCTACGCACGGGGCGCGGGTTCGATTCCCGCTCAGTGCAAAAAGTTGTATGCATGAATATCGCTGTTTGCACTGGTCTGGTCGTGCCTCGGAGAGCACATTAAGCCGTCGGTCCCGGTTGCCATACAAACATCTGTGGCAGTCGTTACGTGTAGTTGGAGCCATCAAAAGTCCAACCAGTCTAACTTGGAACTTCGATATCGCCATTTGATCATTGGACCTTTGGTTGTGGAGGTCAGATGGCAGTCGCTTCACGGAAAATATCGAAGATCAGCCTAGAGTCTAGACTAGAAAGTCGACCCCAACGTTGTAAATAAAATGCCCTTAATAAAAATGCTCACCGCACGTGTTTCCTTCTTCCTACAGTCCCGGGTCCCGGGTCCTTTAAGCGGGACGTGAAAAAGCATCTGTTGAGGCCGTTAAGCTGAGCGCCACCATTGTATATGATGTAGCACTGAACGTGTTTGTAATGGTGATCCTCTTTCATGAGACTTTGCCTTCAGCTTATCATCAGGCGAGGTGAAGTCAAATTGACGTGCCATAAATAAAAAATAAACACAGAAGTCATCAAAACTACCACATCCAAAAATTCGTGAGCTCATAACATCATTGAACATCACACACACACACACACACACACACACACAGACACATACACACATACACACATACCGCATGTAGTGATCGTGTAAACATCCCAGTGACGAGCACCAGGGCCGCACTCAGTGACATATGATAGTGATTTAATAGTTCCGTTGGCCATCGATCAAACTACCCGCCGGAAACTTCAATTAATGAACAAACAACAATCTGTAAAGATGTTTACGGATATACTAGTGTTATAGAATATATGGTGTAGAAGTAGGCGTTACATGGCGGCAATCTATTACAATAAAATATATATATATATATATTAATATATTGAAGGTGGGAAGGGAACCCCTCGCTCACCCACAGTTTGACAATTCCAACGATATCAATAGCAAATATTAGTAATTATCATATAAAGGAATTATATTGCGCACCCTACTTCCCCCAAAAATTAGTTTCTTGTTATAGAATAGTTTGTGGTGATATAGTAGTAGTACAGAAGGATGTTGAAGAAAATAAATTATCTGTATAAAAAAACTTATTTAGTGGCCAGCTACTGCACAAAATATACTTTGAGCAAGATTGGTATAGTAAACCATGCTAAGCAGGCACTGCTAGGAGGACATACTGTGCGAGTGTCATGCCCTAGGAAAACATTGAATGGATCTTTTGGGCAAAGGCTATCTCAAGCCACAGGATTACAGGCATCTATAATTAGGAGGAATAGACAGCTTCGTAGAGAAGGCTATTCCTCCTCAAACATATTGGCCTGGTTTGGATCCAACTGGGTCGAAGTGTTTGCAATAGTTCCAGAGCAAAAAAAACATACGATAAGAATGTGCTGATGAGCTGTTCCAATTAGTTTCACCTTCTTCTTTCCTACACAGGATAACATGTGCAGGGCACACACGGTGCAGAATATTCACCTAGGGGATATAACACCAGGGGCGTCACATTCATGCTGCCGACCATATATTATAGAGAAGAGGGGGGAAGGGTAAGGGTGGGAGGAGAGAAGGTTAAGAGAGTCTTTGTGCTGTCAGTGCAGATTTCTCGGTCTTCCCGCTGACAACACAAAACCTCTCCAGTGAGCTTTGGCTACAATACTCACCGCCGGAAACACAACACAAGGTTATTATTAGCCGCGGTATTCTGTAGGGTGGAGGTACTTCCCCAGTCGGACTGCTCAATTATTTATTTAATTATAACTTTTACTCTACCATTACAGGTACATATCAAACCTAATACCATAGTGACGCTAGTGTAAATGTAAATTATATAAGTGGAAGACACAACTTCCAAACTATTTATATCAAACCTATCCAATTTACATTTTTTATTGTGTTTTTAAACATTGAATCTTATTTATTAAAATCTATACTTATAATAAAACTGTAGAGAGGTCAATTCTGTACATTGAATATATTTACAAAATAATTATTGGGGGATGATTGGTGATCGATACTAATGCAAAAAATGCAATCAGAATTTTTTTTGTCTTTCTGTCTGTCTGTCTGTCCGTATGTGCACGCATGGATCAAAAACTACTGGAGGGATTTTGATCAAACTTGGTACGATTATAGTTCATAGTTCTGGGCAACATATAGGCTACTTTTTATACAAGCTGATACCCGTGGCTTTGCCTGCGCTTCGTTTATAGGTTGTTTTTGGTCATATCTCCGGTTCTACTTAACCAATTACAACCAAATATACTGCAAATTTTGAGTCTAAGCAAGACCTTTGTAATAAAAAAAACCGCATCAAAATCCGTTCAGTAGTTTTTGCGACCAAGGCGTGCAAATACTACAGTAAAAAATTACGTTCCAACTCAAATAGCGTTATACCTACCATTATTATAATGAAATTCCAACATTTATCAATAGATGGCGCTCCTCAAGTGACGTCATTTTACAACACTCGGTGTTAAGATTCTCCGTAAGATAGTCACTACCTGCAGTTGTAATAGGTGCTGTATGCGATCTTATAACTAATGCGAATATATTAGTTGCACCCTTACTGAACTGCAGATTATTCTGAGCATTGGTTGTTGATGTTGTTTTAAATAGTTTCTTTTCTTTCATATCTTAATATAATATTTTTTTTTATAATTAATGATTTGCTTCTCTTGCTTAGTAGTTGCAGTTAACGCAATTAACACTACTACAGAATACACATTTCAAAAAAAGTTTGCGATCACTTTGAAAAACTGAAATCTTTTTTTGTAGAATTATGATTTAATAAATCATAATATATATTCTACATTCTATATTCATTATTCTATATTCTTCTTTTTAGATTCTTTATTTTAAAATAAAGAATTAGAACACAAAACACAGTTCAATTGTTTTTTCTTACAAAAAGGCTTTCAGTCCTAGCTTACGCTCATTCAGAAATCAGATTTAGTGAATTATAACCGATTCAAGATATTTTTCGCGTAAAGTTGTGATTGAAAAAATGCCAAGAGGATTATCAGAGGTTTTACGAGTTAAAATAGTAACTTTGTGGGAAGAAGGTTACACCACGAGAGTAATAGCACGCAGACTTGCTATATCCCAATCCTGTGTCGTGGCTCCGTTGCAGAGGTACCACGGAATGGAGAATTTAGCTGACCGACCCCGCAGCGGTCGCCCAACTGTTTTGACAGCTGCCCAAAAGCGCTATATTAGATTGCTGGCAGCCCGTGATCCCACAATCAACGCCACTAAAATAAAAGCAGAAGTCAGGGCCGCCTCTGGGCTTGAAGTTAGCACGCAGACCGTTCGCAATTGCTTGCACCAGGCTGGATTACGAGCACGGAGGTCATGGCGAGCTCCGCTCAATTCCCAGCAACGTCAACAACGAAGATTGCAGTGGGCTAGACTTCGGCAAAATGAAGAAGGTGAGGAAGAAAACATTTGGCAAAACTGTCTCTTCGTTGACGAATCCCGAATCTCCACTCATCCCGATAACCGACGTGTCCGTATCTGGAGAAGACCAGGCGACCGTGAAAGACAAAGAACTGCCCCTGGAACAGTTCAGCAAGTCGGAAAATCGGTGTCTTTTTGGGGTGGCATTATGATTGGAGCTAGAACGCCTTTGATCCCGTATCGGGGCTTCATGAGAGCAGACATGTACAAAGCAGTTGCTATTGATGATATCGTCAGACCATTCCGAGTAAACCATGGGCACCAATTTGTACTGGTCGATGATAATGCGCCCGCACATCGAGCTCAACGAGTTATTGCTGCTCTTCAAGGATATGATACCACACGATTAGACTGGCCTGCCGGCTCGCCCGACTTAAACCCAATAGAGCACGCGTGGGATGCTCTTAAACGAGCTGTATGGAACCGTGAGCCACATCCCCAGACAGTTCCAGAGCTCAGGGAAGCCGCTATTAAAGAATGGGATATGTTACCCCAAAAAATGCTGGATAACATGATCCTCGGCATGCCCAGGAGGATCTCCGCATGTGTTCGAGCCAGGGGTGCATTATGATTAATGCCTATAGGCGGTCTGTGACAATTTGGCCCAATTTTTTGAAATATATAATAAAAAATAGTTTTATATTTTAATTTTAAACAAGGTACAGGCATACAACATATTTTTTTCTTGACAAAGTTAAATTTAAAGAATTCTAGGAGCTTATGCCATTGACCGTAAAATTTTTTTTATGTGTGTAGAATAGGAATACAGAGAGATCCGGAAGTATCCGTTTGCCTTGCTTTGAAATCGTGCTTTTCAGCGCGATCATTCATCGTAAATCACTAATTATAAATAATTGTATTTCCATTCCATACTTATAGTACTTATACTTTACTTACTTATTTACTTCCAATCCAAATAAATACCTACCTAAATAACAGGCTTCTGATAATTACTACAATAACATAATTTATGAGATATTATGGCGCGTTCTCAAGAAACGACAGAGGAAAGACCATGAACTGTCTAACCATGTTACTCAAAACAAAAATTTCAATTAGAATAAGTAAATGTTTGTAAGTAGACCAAAAAACAGCCCGCTAAATTTCTTACCGGAGTCTTCTCAGAACAGGGCCACGTTTCAAACTGTAATTGGTAATGCTAATTTGCTAAACATAAATTTTATATTTTTTTTTACGTTTTCTAAGTGTCGCTTTAATGGTCAATACAAAACAGGTAAATGATTTTGACTTTTATTTCATTACTGCTAAAATTGTAAACAAATCTATGTAGGTATAATATATTTTTACAGTAATGTATGCTATAAAAATATGCTGTAGATCGTTTTCGACCTGAAGCGATGACACGCGCGATCCGACTTCCACGCGGGCGGAGCCGCGGGCAACAGCTAGTATATAATATGTAGCAATCGAACAAGCAATTATATTACGGCTTTTCATAGGGCGCTTCTGTATAACTCATCCCTATTGAGCGCCCACACTACACAATCGGTGTAGTCTTGGCGCTCTGGTGTTACACTCGCCCATAGGCCACGGTAATCACTTACCATCAGGTGGGCCGCGTACTTGTCTGCGACCTAAGTTGTATAAAAAAATCGTAATCGTGAATGTACTAGCAAACAATAAACATTATCACTTTTGTGAGTTTCCTCAAACCATCCGAGTAAGTAGGTACTGCCTTTGCCTTCGGCCTAACATCAGGCGAGGTGAAGTCAAATTGACGTGCCATAGATAAAAAAAAACAATTAGTATTGTAATCCTTTTTGAATATCCAAGTCCGTCCCTGCTCCCCACTTAAATTCGTGTTGTATTATGTTACGTGCTCAATTTGTAAGCACTCGATATCATTTGGATACAACACTACACGTGAATTATGAAATGACGTATGTGGTACTTGAATATGAGGATCGGTAAACAAATATATACTTTAGAGTTCTTGTCTTAAAGTTGATAATAGTGTTTTCGGGATCATCATTCACTGAGCATTTTTTTAACTCGGCTTTCTAGTCTTAACTAAGATGCGACTGCCGCCTGACCTCCACAATTCTGTAGTTAGACTTACCAAACACTCACCAATGACCACATTTTATGAGAGACAAGCAAACAAGGCGAACTCCGCTTCGCCACATATGTGAAAAACTGACCATGAAAAAACTGAACGGGTTTGCAATGGTGACCCTCTTTCATGAGACTGAAGGCAATTCAGCTTAGCATCAGGCGAGGTGAAGTCAAATTGACGTGCCATAGATAAAAAAAAAGATTTTCCCGCTTTTCTGTTGAAATTTTTCCTGAAATTTCTTTGCTATAAACCTCACGGAGCCCAAGATCTTTCCAACCAACTGGCGCGGTGCAGAAGTGAAAAATGTTGCGAAAACGGGGTGACGCAGACGAAGTTGCGCGGGTCAGCTAGTAGGTATTCAATAAAGAAACTCCAAGCATATCTCGCTCGAAGTCATAAAATAAAATCAACCATCTTGCGAGATGACCCTTTTACAAACATACAACGCTCCGCAACATTTCCTACATTAAATATCCATTATCTAAACTATTATACAATAAACATGTCTGTTTTGCTGACCCCCTGTCCCGAGTACCGTTTGAGAGCACTTTGCGAGAAGGATCGAGTTTCGCAAATATTTTGTTGCAGTATCTTCGTGATGTGGGGAATCTGAGGTATGTTATGAGTGATCGTAGCTGGGTTTTTAGGGTTCCAACCATACCTAAAAGGTAGAAACAGAACCCTAATTCTGAAAAGCCTAGTGGTATGGGTAATGAACTGCTGAGACGAGGTCTCGATTTCGATCCCAGGTTTTACCATGGCACACACCAATGACTTCGATGCTTTTCGAAGTTATGTGTGTATTTATCGCAGGTTTATAAGTGCCCGGTTAATGGCAATAGGCTCGCCACCTATTACATTAGGACCTAAACATAAACTGGCGAACTATGGATGCTAGCATCTCGGTCTACCCCTTCGGGAATATAGGCTCGAGTTTCAGTTATGTTATGTTAAGTTTATAATCAAACAATCAGTCTATCGATAGCTTTATAATGTTATTAGTAACTAGCTGACCCGCGAAACTTCGTCTGCGTCACCCCGTTTTTGTAACATTTTTCATTCCTGCTTGATGTTATATAAATATAAACCTTCCTCTTTAACCATTCTATCTATAAAAACAAATCACCACATCAAAATCCGTTGCGTAGTTTTAAAGATTTAAGCATACAAAGGGACATAGGGACAGAAAACCCGACTTTGTTTTATACTATGTACCTAGTGATTGTTGATATTTTTCGCGGTAGCCTAGTGGTATGGATAATGGACTGCTGAGACAAGCTCTCGATTTCGATCTCAGGTTTTACCATGACACACACCAATATTTAATTTAATTTAATATTTAAAAAGTTTATTATCAAACTATCAGTCTATCGATAGCTTTATGATGTTATTACTAAAGATTATTAAAAAAAAAAAGATTAGTAGAATTTGTCATTCACTCATTCATATTATCATTCAGTAACTGAATGGTAGATTATATTATTACCTACAAATAATTCCAAAACACAAGTGGAACAATCGTCCCAAATATCGGAACAGAAGCTCAAAGTATTAGAAGGGGTAGTTTCGCATTATTAGGATGTGTCAAACGCACGCTATGCAGCCCGTCTTCGCCCTTTGATGTTTTGTATGGGGTAGTTTTAACTTTAAGGGTATGTCAAAAGGAAATAGAAAAATATAACGGGTAACTGTAAAAATGTTTCATGAATTTGTATAATATTTGATGGTTACGTCTGTTTCATATAAGATGTTCCCGGTTTTTGTAACATTTAGGCTTAGTTGCTCCAACTACTTTTTAAAGTATGGTTTCCGTCAAATTTAACAGTAACTGTAACATTGATTCTAAAGGTTTGGCTTAATGTGTTGCACCAGAGTATTTAGTAGCTCTGTTAAAGTTATGTTTTTGATAGAATTTGACGTTTGAGCGTGGCCAGTTACAGTTAGCGTCAAGTTATGACGTGATTTTAACAATTGTCAAATGGTGCAACCTGTTTTATACCTGACCGGTACTTTAACTGCACTGTTAATGTTAAAGTAAGACCGTACAATACTGGTACTCGCAGCATGATGTTATATACATATACCTACGAGTAAATCTTCCTTTTAAATCACTCTATCTATAAAAATAACCACATCAAAATCTGTTGCGTAGTTTTAAAGATCTAAGTATACATATAGGGTATATACTCTAGAAAAATTGACATTCTATTGGCGATAACGCCATTGGAATCGCTTAGTATATGGGATTGACACTACGAATCTAAAATATGACTACAATATGGGGTTCTTCAAGAAGGGCGTTAGAAGGTTTCTACAGGGTACACGTGTGTTCCGCCTCTGGTGTTGCAAACGTCCATAGGCCACGGTGACCGCTTCCCATCAGTTGGGCCGTGTGCTTGTCTGCCACCTAAGTGGCAGGTAACATTTTATGAAATTTGATACTTGTGACTCAAAATGTTTTATTTCAGAACTTTTTAATATCAAAATTAGTGTTGCTTCACGCGATTCCATCAATAGAATGTCATTTTCTCTGGAGCCCTAGCATAGAGAGATACATTTAGCTACCTTGTTTTTTTTTATTACGTAGTGAAGTGATGCGTATAGTTTTCTGTTACTGTAGTTCTTCTGAGGAATCGATGGCATTTTTGAGTTGCTATCGTGGTGTAGTAATTTGTTTCACGGCAGCGCTGCTACTCACGGAGAGGGCCCGAGCCTCAGATGAATTTCATCTGTAGGTAAAATCATCTGATGAGGCCGTCAAGCTGAGCGCCACCATTGTAACACTGCACGTGTTTGTAATGGTGACCCTCTTTCCTAAAACTTTGCCTAGAGCTTACCATTATCATCACACCATTATATTGACGTGTCCTAGATAAAAAAAAGTAAACATATCCATAATTATATTAAAGAACCTTTTTATTGTTTATCCGCATTCTAGAACCCACAACACAAACAAGTTAAACTGTGCTTACCATGGGTCTAAGTGACGTGTCTATAGATTGTCTTAGAACATAACATAACATAAACTCACGCCTATATCTCCGAAGTGGTAGGCAGAGGTGCTAGCACCCACATTTCACCAGCTTATGTTTCAGGTCCCAATGTAATAGGTGGTGAGCCTATTGCCATTAACCGGGCACTTATAAACCTGCGATAAATACACGTTAACTTCGAAATTAGTCGAAAGTAGTCTTAGAATCATCATTCCCTGAACCTTTTTCCCAACTCAGTTTCAGTCTTTCCAGTCTAACTGTGATGCGGCTGAACTTCGATATTTTCCGTGAAGCGACTGCCATCTGACCTCCACAACCAATGGTCTAATGACCAATGGCGATATCGAAGTTCCAAGTTAGGCTGGTTGGACTTTTGAGGGCTCAAAGTAGTCTTAGAATATTTATTTATTTATTTGATAGTAAGCCACCGATTCGTAAACAGACCATTAGCTGCACAAACACTGTGTCCCTCTCTACCCCATATCGCTGTCCCTCTCGCACACCATATGACATCACACGTGTCGGTCACGTGGCACCATGTTAGGATTATCAACGCATTTGTGCCTCGAGGACAAGATTTGTGCGATATTTATTGTAGAATAGATTAATTTTTATTGTTTGTGTACAAGCTGTGGCAATTAGCTGGTTGACGGAGTGGAAATACGAATTACGTGCTTTTGAAAGTTAATAATTTTAATATTATTTGACATCTTGCAATGGGATAATAATAAGCTATTTGACTAATTTTCGAAAACCATTTTAAATGATTCCTTATTGCAGTATAAATATACCACATTAATATTTCTGTGAAATATCAATGCATTATGTTAAAAAATCAATGATATAGTTTAAATTTTCAAAAGTGCGCGAAAATCGCTATAATTACAAATGGCGATACGTGTTACGTCATTGTAAGAAACAAACAATAGCTGTTATAAATAGGGATGTCGTAAGTAAATATATTGATGATATTTTGTAGCAAATTGACGTCATTTACTCCTGACAAATCACGAGCGTTTTTATCATAGACAAAAAATCAACAAATACCTAAAACAGTTTTATATTCGAAATCTCATAAAATATGCATATTTGAGAGTAAATTGTAGTCTCGTAGGTCCTTTTACATTATTTTCTGATAGGATGGCCATAATTCATTGTATATTTTTAATGTTGTCAAATAGCCTATTCTTTAGCATTTATCGTAGGTAAAACTTAATGTAAGTGATGAAATTATGTAAGCTGACAGCTAGGCAGTAGGCGCGGGTACTATCCCCCCGATTAGTGCCAATAAATAAATAAATATTCTAGGAAAAAAGCATATCACTAACTCCGAAGTGAGAGCTTCTGATTCGACCGGGACTAACGCACAGATGATGATGATCTGATCAAACAGAGACACCGTGACCTCTGCTACAAAAGCTCTACGTCTATACCGCTACGCCACAAAGCTTGTAGCAGTATATCTCTACATAATATTCAGAAACTCAATTTTTTCATTCACTTAGGTGGTAGACAAAAACGTGGCCCACATAATGAAGAGTGGTAGCATATGGACGCCTTTTTTATTTATGGTACGTTGAATTGACTTCACCTACCCTGATGGTAAGCTGTAGGCAAAGTCTCAGGAAAGAGGGTCACCATTACAAACACATACAGTTTTACAATGGTGGCGCTCAGCTTGACGGCCTCATCAGATGCTTTATCATGCCCCGCTTAAAGGACCCGGGACTGTAGGAAGAAGGAAAAACGTACGGTGATAAGGAATTCCAAGACTTAATGGTGCGGCAGAGGGAAGATTCACCGAACCGCTTGGTTCTTGATGGAATATTCTCAAAGTGCAAAGGATGGGGAAAAGTAGGAAATCACTTCAAAGATAATGATGACACAGCTCCCCATCTATTACCAAACAAAAATCAAGATTATTTATTCAAATCAATTCCCGAATTAGACATGGGTTGCTTGTAATGGCGGCTCTACAAAATGGCGTCATATGTTTTTGACATAAGTTTTGGCGCGCGGCTCGCACGTGGCGCCTGCGATCCATCGATCTGAGGGGGAAAATGCGTTTTATTGCAATTACTTTTATTATTTTATGTTGATTCAATGTTATACCTAAATAAGTTTAGGGAAATTAAGAGCAATGACTTCCAAAATACAGGCTCTTGCCTAGTTTGGGGAGCAGTAGCATGTATAATGTAATTAACCTATTTTTATTAAAGTCCTAGACTGTAACTGATGTGCTGTTTTAATATAACATAACATAAACTCACGCTTATATCCCCGAAGAGGTACCCACATTTCGCCAGTTTATATTTAGGTCCCAATGTAATAAGTGGCGAGCCTATTGCCATTAACCGGACTCTTATAAACCTGCGATAAATACACACATAACTTCCAAAAGCATCGAAAAGTCATTGGTGTGCGCCATGGTAAACCTGGTATCAAACCCGAGACCTCGTCTCAGCAGTCCATTACCCATACCACTAGGCTACCTACTGTTTTCTGTGACAATAAACAATTTTTTTTTATTTGGTGGCAGAGTATACGAGTATTAACTACTAAGTCAGGAGTTCGATGGCGTTAATCTCAACCATCTAGTATCCATGACCCATTGACGACATCAAAGTATTGCATTTAGACCAGTTGTCAATCTTTTTAGGTCTTTAACTACTTGTAAAATACGACTTAATGCACTTGGACAAGGAAAACCACAGAGCAATGCAAGTAGACCAAATAACACATAGAAATATTTACATACATAACATATATACATAAATATGCTCACGCCGGGGATCCCAAGGAAGCAGAGGTGTATTAAACACATTTCGCCAACTATGATTTTCGATTCCACGTGATAAGGAGCGAGCCTATTGCCGCCAATCGGGCACTTTGTACAAAAAATGGGTATGCCGAAAATAAATTCTTAATCGAAAATTAGCAGTTGAATGAATTTGAAAAAAAAATGACCCGATTCCTTGCTATGCACTGTAAATCGCTAGGAACTTAATTACGTGCTTAGCCGCACAAGCACTACCAATTAACAGCTTGAATAGTATCAGACGGATAGAAATATTTGCCATGTAACTACGCCACAGAGGTCATAGATTAAACTATTTGTAAAGAATTATTTAAAAAAACTAATATTATCTGTGCAAATTAAAAGTAAAAGAATGTCACCCGGACACGGGGCAGCGCAGTAGGCGGCACAGATTATAAATATGAAGGTGCGAGGCCGTGTCATGTGCACTCACGAACCGTTATTTATATTTTCGCACCTCTAGTTCACGCCCCACGCCGGTGGGGACAAGGGACACCTCTATTGATTGCGTGTTTTCGTTTTATTTCGTTGTGAAAAACTCTTGGATATTTTTTTTTATTTTTACTGTTGATATGGGTATAAACTTACCTAATTTGGTAAAAAATAAACATATGCAATCTTGGTTTGTCTTTTTATGTTTTATTTACATATATACATACGCTCATGTCTATTTTCATTTGGGGTAGGCTGGGGTGAAATAACACCCACAATTCTCCATTGTTTTAGGTCCCACATAATTCAGGGTGAATTTTTGCCATATGCTTTTGTTGACTCGAGGTTAAAGCTTCTTTAACAGGGACCGACGGCTTAACGTGCTCTCTAGGGCACGACGAAACCAGTGCAAATAGCCATATTCATACATACAAATATTTGCACTGAGTGGTGATCGAACCCGCGCTTCCTGCGTAGCAGTCGCGTTCACTACCACCACGCCACAGAGGCTGTCTAATATGCCATCAGGTACATTAACAAAAAAACTAATTTACAGCATCTCTAACTGACCCGTGTAACTTTATCTGCGTCTCAAAAGATATCTCTCGTTTTTGCAATACTTTTCATTGGTGGTACTTTTCACAGGATGATGTTATATACATATAAATCTTCTTCTTAAATCGCTCTATCTATTTAAAAACCCACATCCAAATCGGTTGCGTAGTTTTAAAGATATAGGCATACATAGGGACAGACGGTTCTCTCCCTTTCCATTTCATAGGTGAACCGGAACTATGAAATGGAAAGGGAGAGAACGTTGGCATTCCTGGATGTGAAGGTTGAAGTTCGAAAAGATGGTTCTCTGGGGCATGCGGTGTATAGAAAACCCACTCACACTGACCGATACTTGCACGCGGACTCGCATCACCATCCGCGACAGCTGAACTCTGTAGTGACGTCACTTACTAACCGCGCATATAGTCTATGTGACGAGGAACACTTAGATACTGAAATTGCACATTTAAGGGGCGTTCTACGGAGAAACGGTTACAAGGAGCGGATCATACCACCGAGAAGCACGCCATCACCTAAACACCTGGATTATAAGGTTGAAAGACAACCTGCGTATTTACCATACGTTAAGGGAGTGACAGATAAGATTGCAAATATTTTAAACAAAATCGCAGTGAAAACTATCTTCACTCCTTTCAAAAAGCTATCACAGTACCTACGCACACCCAAAGACAGGTTCCCACTAGAACATCCAGGTGTTTATAAGGTTGACTGTAGCTGTGGGAGCTCCTATATAGGCCAGACCAAACGGGCAGTGTCAACCCGGATTAAAGAGCACATCAGGGCGGTCAAAAACAACGAACCACAGAAATCGGCTATCGCTCAACATCTATTGGAGGAAGGGACGAATCACTGGATTGAGTTGCATAACCCACAGATTCTGTCGACTGAACGCCACTATATACCCAGAATGGTGAAGGAAGCTATTGAAATAAAAAAGCACAAAAGCTTCAACCGGGAAGATGGATTTCAATTGGCGAGTGTCTGGCACCCGGTGATTCGTAAGTTCACAAAACCCAAACAAACGGCATCTTCAAAAACCGTGCGAGCCGATACAGTGAGTGTTGTGTGTCGTGATCGAGTGCAATGTGAGAACGCGGACAGTGGTAGTGGCGGCGCGCGTAGTAAACGAGTGAGAAAGAGGGTAGACCGATACGGTTGGCCTCAATAAGAACTAACTCGCCGGTCGTCAGTACACCGTGATCATGGCGCTTGCAACAGTGCCGAAATATCGGTTATTCAAACAAATAAACAAACATGGTAAATATCCCGATGAATTTAATAGTGAATGTGTAAATGACCATGTCAATCTAAAATCATATACCTAGTGTTTAAATAAAAACCATAAACTCATTTTAAACATTTTTATTTCCACATAAACCATATACCATGACAATATTTAATTATGCCCTGATGTGACTTACAACTAAATGAGATCGCTTATTAAATAATACAATTATTATTATATTTATTTACATTTTGGTGCAAATATAAAATTACATTATTATGTAATAATAAAATTAACACGTATTTCAACGTACAGGCAATTTATGGGTCCAGACTGACCATAACACTACCCTGTCGCACTAGTGTGGATCGCCAAGAAACACAAAAAAAAAAAAATAGGAATTCTATTTCATAACTGTCATACTGACAAAAGAAGGTCGAAAAAATACAATTTGTATATTAATACAATATGTAGATGACAAAAGGTTATCATCATAACATAATTAAATATACCTAATCAAAATTTAAGGTTCTCGCTCATAAAATATTCTCGCTAACAGAGGAATAAAGTGTGCGAGTGACATACGTATACACAAAACCTAAGCGTGAGAAAGTGACAGAGTATACGATCTGTGAAACATTTTTTTATAAACCACTAGCAAACCCGGCGAACTCCGTTTCGCCACCAGATATGGCTATAAAAAACGATTTTCCCGCGTTTCTGTTGAAAAGCGGGAAGAAGTCGTGTTGTGTTTCCACCGGTAAGTAGGGTAGCCAGAGCTCACTATACCCCTCCTTCCCCTCCCCTTCCTAGCCTCCCCACCCCTTCCCAGCTCTCCCCCTTTCCCTTCAGGGTGGGCAGCGCGTGTGTGACACCCTTAGTGTTGCACACGTTCATAGGCCACGGTGGCCGCTTTCCATCAGGTGGGCCGTGTGCTTGTCTGCCACCAACGTAGATTAAAAAAAAAAATTTGAATTTTCTTTGCTATAAACCTCACGGAGCCCGAGACCTTTCCAACGAATGCAAAACCATGGAAATCGGTTCGCGCGTTCTGGAGTTATAGCGTCAGGAAGGAAAACCCGACTTATTTTTTAAATTCGTAGTAGATTATCAACTTTGACAGAAATAGATACTGCAGCAGTGATGTCAACGTTACTAATAAATTTATGATCGCGATTATTTTTTAAATTTCAAATTTTGGAATTAGATCGAGTTTGAATTTCGAACAGTTTTTCGATTTCGATCCGTCGGCGTCGGTCTGTACCTGGCCTAAATCCTACAAAAATTGGTTACAAAGGATTTTGAAAAGAATAAAAAAAATTGATAAGTATTTAGGACGGATTTGAAACCAAATTGTCGACATTTTGCACCAAATATTAGGTACTTACGAGACACATTTTTTACAAACTTATTTCTACATACGATTATAAGATTATTTTCTTTAATATTTACATATATTGAAGCAATTAATTCTGTGTCCACATACCACACATAATGCCGCGTCTACATTTACGTAACATTTTACCGTGACCGTGTCAGATGTTCGTATAGCATCCGGGACCGACGGCTTAGCGTGCTCTCCGAGGCACGACCAGGCGATTGCAAATAGCCATATTTATGCATACAAATATTTGCACTGAGCGGGGATAGAACCCGCGTCTTCTGCGTAGCAGTCGCGTTCACTACCGCCACGCCACAGAGGCCGTATAAAATTAAAGTCATTCTATAAAATTGCTGAGAATAATTCCAGATTAGGGTCCGATTCTATTAATTGTCAACTATTGTCATACCACTGAAACTTGACTTTATTCCTGTGTCGCTAAAGTCTGAAATTAAATGGCAATATATAAAGTGAACTAAAGTTATGAACTCTTTGTCATTTAATTTTGAGCTTTAATCGTTCATCCATAAAGCCGAAAATTGAATGGCAGTTTTGTAATCTCAGTGGTTTGAAATTGCTAATAATTAGTAAAATCGAAGTCCTGTTTTTCTTTGGTTATATATTTCAAATTTAATCTTACATTAATTTAGTCTTACTATTTAGTAACAATACTAAAGTATAAATTAGTTTATACATAATACATTACGAGATTGAGCGAGATTGATGTATAGTTTTGGAAACTTTGGCTTTTGAATTCTTATATATAAAATTCTCGTGTCACAATGTTCGTTCCCGTACTCCTCAGAAACGGCTTGACCGATTCTCATGAAATTTTGTGAGCATATTGAGTAGGTCTAAGAATCGGCCAACATCTATTATTCATACCTCTTAGTGATAAGGGTTGTTCACCCTTAATTTTTTTAGGCCAGACAACGTTTGCTGGGTCAGCTAGTATAGTTACAATAATCAGAATTGAGCACGTATAAAAATGGCTTCACTACATGGATTTTTATGGTATGTCAATTTGACTTAACCTCTTCTGATGGTAAACTGAGGGCCAAAGTCTCAGGAAAGAGGGTCACCATTACAAACACACAATGTTACAATACAGTGTTACAATGTACCACATTTGTAACAACCACTGGCCCTGTAGAATGTTATGACTTCTTCCACCGGCCCCGGTAGAAGGATGAGACTCCTTCCAGGGTTGTGCTGACGAGCTAGTAAAAATATTCTATCTACCTTCTAGAAAAACCCCATATTGTAGTTGCCTGGAAAAACCACGGCAGGGAGTTCATTCTACAGCTTGAGCGTGTGCGGGATGAAGTTCCTTTAATACCACACAGTGCGCACCATTTCAGGGTCATTTTTTTTTATGGCACGTCAATTTCACTTCGTCTCGCCCGATGTTAAGCTGTAGGCAAAGTCTCATGAAAGAGGGACACCATTACAAACACGTACAGTGCTACAATGATGGCGCTCAGCTTGACGACCTCATCACATGCTTTTTCACGCGCCGCTTAAAGGACCCGAGACTGTAGAAAGAAGGAAACACGTGCGCCGGTAAGGAATTCCAGGACACAACATAATGTGTGAGGATGAACTCCCTGTCTGTGGCGAGCGGTGCGATGATAGAAAGTAGTAGTCGAACAATTCTTTTGAACACAAACCATTTGTACAGGCGGTAAAACTTATTTCTCGATAGAAAATTCTCTTTCAAAGGGACAGAAGATTCCAGATAATAAATTAGAGCCGTCACACGACTTCAAAAGCCAATGCTCCAATTCTAACATCCAATCACGTTCAATCCTAACCAAATATACAATCTATGATACAAATCTGTCTACATTATACACAAACACGTCAAGTCACGTTGATTTCCTCGTCGCTGGCGCTGGCGTCGCTTTCGTAGTCATCGTCCTCCATGTTGTTGAACGTCATTTCGCGGGAAAACGCGCCGCCCGCCATTTTGTCTTCATAACCTAGAAATATATTTTTGTTAGCTTTTTTATTATAATTGTAGGACATTTTAAATGTAACTGGCTTAACTAATTAGTGCTATAAGTTGAATAAATTTGTTTGTACTGAGATGAGCTCTTTCAATTAATCGCACCCTCTCCTTTCCTACACAGGACAACACGTGCAGGGCTTAGATGTCACCCGCATACGGTGTAGAATATTCCATCAAGAACCAAGCGGTTGGTAAATCTTTCCTCTGCCGCACCATTAACTCTTGGAATTCCTTACCAGTTTCTTTTTTCCTACAGTCCCGGGTCCTTTAAGCGGGGCGTGAAAAAGCATCTGATGAGGCCGTCAAGCTGAGCGCCACTATTGTAGCACTGTACGTGTTTGCAATGGTGACCCTCTTTCATGAGAATTTGCCTTAAGCTTGCGAAGGTGAGGTGTAGTCCAATTGACGTGCCATAAATTTAAAAAAAATCTGTTAGGCGCCTCTTACGACACCCTTTGCAAGAGATGGCGTGGTGAGCTTTCTTTCCACGTCACGTGTGGTCTACCACTTCACAAAAGATAAATAGATATACTTTACCTCGAAACTCACTGGATGTCGTAGCGTACGTAGTCTTAACATCCTCAATCTGATCTTCATTGGCTGGAGACAGTGGCGACATCTTGGGCTTGTCAGCCTCAGCATCTGACAGATCAGGGTGAGGGTTGTTCTTATTTGGCAGAGTCTGCTCCCGGGAACCCCCTGAAGCGAGGAGTTCCCGCTCTTTAGAGTTCCGCCATTTCATTCGGCGATTTTGAAACCATATTTTGACCTGTTGGAAAAAGTATTTTTTTAATTTTCGGTGTCATATTATATGTAGTATAGGAAGAAGTCTTTTTATCTGTATCGTCATCATCATCTTCATAAAGATGTATATTTCTGATCACATCCGAGGCGGAAGTAAACTTCCTTTAACTGTAAAAGTGAGGATGCGGGCTTTACTGAATTGAAAAATTAGAAGCCCGTCACTCGCGCAAAAGCATATAGGTACATACATATGCTCACGCCCGTAATCCCCGAAGGGATACGCAGAGGTGTATTAAACCCCCACATTTCGCCAACTATGATTTTCGTTCCCACGTAATAGGGTGCGAGCGTATTCACGCCAATCAGACACTTTGTAAAAAAATGGGAATGTTGAAAATAAATTCCTAACCAAATTGCAGCAAAATAGATTTGGAAAAAAGAAATTACCCGATTCCTTGCAAAAGTAAACATCATAAAATAATAGAGTTATAAAAGAACGGATCCAGAGCTCCAAAAAGTTTCGGATGCAGGTGGAATTGGTGTTTGAATGAAGAAATGTGGATGAAAAGATGCAAGGGCTTAATAACTGCAGCTGTTGAGAAGTTTCGTGAAAACGTGAAGGTATAAGGCAAGAACAGATTGAAGTAAAGGTTTCTGCCTCTGCCTACCACGGGCAAAGAAAGGCGTGAGTACATGAGATGAGGTTACCTAATAGTTTATTTTCTTGCAAGTATGCTAAGTATCTGTTCCTAAAATATTATGCTAAATAGATATTACACTCTTTGAAGATATTCATTGTTAAAATATAAAACGATTCAAATTCAAAGCTAACAGGAATAAAAATCATTCATACATACAAAAAAACGATTGCACACAATACAATAACTCCCAAAAAACGGTAATAATCGTCAAAATTATAATTCACAAAAAGGGCGCGAACCATTAATAGTTTTTTTTTCGCGAATCAATATCTCATTTATCGTTCAGAAATCGTTTCATGCCTTTTTTGTTAAGATTGTTAAGAATCGTTCTATTATTTTTGGTGAAATTCTAACAGTTTTATGGAATAAATAGCGAGTAACGGTGCAATGTGTTTGACATGGCAAGTTATTGATGGTTGGAGGCGTGGCTGTACGCGGGTGTATTCCTTTGCCTGCGCTCGTTGTTTAGAAAAAAAGAAAAAGGTTGACCGCACGCGCGGGACCCGCCATTTTTTTGTATTCAGTTATTTTTTTATATTTTTGGTGGCATAACTATTCTTTGTTTATTTGATTTAGTTAAAAATATTGTGTTTATTGCCGTTTTTGGGTACCCGATATCTCTCTCTCCTGCATATTTTCCTGCGACTCCCGTTTGACTTCTGAACTTCGAGAGGAAAACCAGTACTAGAGTCTGGCTCATTAATTACCAGGTAGGTTTGCAAGTCAGGGGATCCAGACTAAATTATTCCAATGACAAAACCGCCAGTGGAATCGCTTGGATTCAACATTGGATTGACATAAATCTGTATATTATGAGTACGAAAATTTAATGAAATATGATTGTATGTTACCCGATATATTTTATTCGACATATTTTTATTATTAAAATCACCGCAATCTCAAGTAATCCATCGATATCAATTTGAGAACGGTTCGCTTCGACGCGATTCCATCAACACAATTTCACTTGGTCTATAGCCCGGAAGATTCAGAGAGATCCCAAAAACACCTAATAAATAAATTCTTAGCGTCCGTCGGTTGCTTAGTGGCCAAGGAGTAGGCCTTACAAGATTTTCTCGGGTTCGACTGCTATAGATGTTCGTATGGCAACCGGGACCGACGGCTTTACGTGTTCTCCGAGGCACGACCAGACCAGTGCAAATAGCCATATTCATGCATACAAATATTTGCAAATACGACCTAGATATCTATATAAAAGAAAGTAATTTCAGTTATTCAGTTTTAAGTTGTGTGCATAATTTATCGCAGGTTTATAAGTGCCCGGTTAATGGCAATAGGCTTGCCACCTATTACATTGGGACCTAAATATAAACTAGCGAAATGTGGGTGTTAGCACCTCTGCCTACCCCTTCGGGAATACAGGCGTGATATTATAAAAAAAAGTCTTAAAAAATAATTATCAAACTACCCTCAATAGGTATTACAAGTCATCCATGAATCGATGACAGTTCAATACGATGACAGCCGTGCCTCACGCCCACGACCGTTGACAGATTATATTATTACCATTGTTCAATATGACGTATTATTTTATTGTACAATTGTTGCATTGGTTAATAAAAGTAATCATCTTTGAAGTTTAGCATGAAATATTATTATATTCTGTGGTTATAGGGATTTCTTTTTGTAATATGGAAGTGACGAGAGACGACACGAAAAGTTTGGTCAATTTGAAACTTCAATTGTATGAAGTGATACCACTACGCAACTACTAGTCTTAGAAGCTACTGGATAATAGATCTACTTATTAATGTTATTAAGTTTAGGATACTACTTGAATGAGTTTACTTATTTTCTTGTACCAAAATTTTCTTGTGTAGCGTAGTGGTATGGGTAATGGTCTGCTAAGACGAGGTCTCGGGTTCGATTCCAGGTTTTACCATGGCACACACCAATGACTTTTCGAAGTTATGTGTCTATTTATCGCTGGTTTATATGTGCCCGGTTATTGGTAATAGGCTAGCCACCCATTACATTGGGACCTAAGCATAAACTGGTGAAATGTGGGTGCTAGCACCTCTGCCTACCCCTTCGGGGATAAAGGCGTGAGTTTATGTTATGTTGTGTAAAGAAACAAGACATCTATCTAGTTTATTTTATTAACGCTATATAAGTGTAGGTATCTAACACATACCATCAGGTATTAAATTGAAATCTCCAACCTACAGGAATCTATTCCCGAAATAAGTTAATGTATCTACTTATTCCCTGTCGTAAATACTTATACTATCTGTGTTTAATTCCAATCAAAAAGTACATTAAATCTTTATGACGTGATGGAAACAGGATCTTAATTTTTTATTTGTATGTATATTAACAAAACAGCAAAGATATCATTCCGAGTGAGACGTTTAACAACTGAAGCGGCATCAATTTATCTCCTAACATCAATTTAATCAAAATCACCGTAAAAAACGGTTTGAATTTTAGTTCAAAGCCGAAACATTTTTTTATAAATCAAAATTTCTTCACCGATGACATATTGGCGCTGCTGATTGGCCGTGACCAATCAAAGTGATCGATGTTCGCGCTCGATTCAAAATTCGAATCATTTGTCAAACTTTTAAATATGGCTGATTTTTTTTTTGCGCGCAAATGTCATTGTCAAAATTGAATCGTTAAAAATCTTGACGATCCTTTATTGGAAATATGGATTGATGGAGCAGATGTTAGTTTACTTAATGATTGTCGTTTTTCACGGTAAAATTTTAATTGAGAATGTGAAAATTACGATGTTATATTATTAGGTAACTAATAAAATCAAATAATACTTACATTACACACTCTCGCAATTTTGGTTACTGTATCCCCGCTGACCAGACGGGTTGGTACATTTGTATAAATACAGAATGTTAGGACTTAGGATGTTATAGAAGATAATAATAATATATAGAATCAGGAGATAAATAAGCTAAACAGGGTGATTTTATAGCTGTTTCAGAAAAAACGCCACTTTTCGATAGTTAAGTCGTCTGGAAGTACCAATTTGGCGAAAAAAATTTTGTTTATTTTTCTTTTCACGTGTAAATTATTCCCATACATAAAGTTTCTTTTTGGTCAATGAAAACTTCTTTTTTTGCTTGCCAATTAAAACTTGTGCGGCTAAGCAAGTAATTAATTTCCTTGTGATTAACACCGCATAGCAAGGAATCGGGTCAGAATTTTTATTTCCATATTTATTTAGCTGCAACATTTTTCGGTTAGGAAGTTATTTTCAGCATTTTTTCCCAAGTACCCGATTGGCGGCAATGGGCTCTCCCCCTATTACATGGGGCCGAAAATCATAGTTGGTGAAATGTGGGTGTTTAAATAGATCTCTGCCTGCCTACACCTTCGGGGATTACGGGCGTGAGCGTATGTAGGTATGTATAGCTTCAAGACCGCCCTAATTTTTTTTTCAGAAACGACAATTATTTTTTTTTTGTTTTTATCTATGTCACGTCAATTTGACTTCACCTCGCCTGATGTTAAGCTGAAGGCAAAGTCTCATAAAAGAGGGTCACCATTACAAACACGTTCAGTGCTACAATGGTGGCGCTCAGCTTGACGGCCTCATCAGATGCTTTTTTTTTTATTTGCACGAGTTATGTCCAAAAGGAAAAATGTCCAAAGCCAATGTACAAAAATAAGAATGTCCAAGAATAACAATGTCCGACAATAAGAATGTCCAATAATAACAATGTCTAACAATAAGAATGTCTAATAATCACCATGCATAGTATTGTATACAATACACAGAGAAACACACGCATTTCTGTACATGACATTTACGCAATCAATATATAAATTTAAATTCACCAAATCACAGTCCCGTGAAGATGAGGTCCAAAAGATTCGTAATCTACTGACCTTCCCCCTCTCAGGAGTGCCTGCCTACCCCGGTGGTTCAGTACCCTTAGCGTGAAGGGTGGCGACAATATGCCGACGGCAGATGACGCCGGCCCTTTTGCTAATAGTGATGGGAAATGTTAAGATTTGTCGATGGTTTTTTTTTATTTGAAAATTTGGTAGTGAAATTATCGATAATTTGAATAGAATAAAATATTTTATGTTATTTTATACATCTTTCTTTTGATGATTTGAAATTGTTTTTGTATTTTTAAGGTTGGATATATTTAACAGTTTAAAATTACATATTTGGGAATGAAATACATTTTTTTAATATCAATCAGTGATTAGATACAAATGAATAAAAAAAATATTTTTTGTATGAGTACCTATAGTTAATTTCTTTAAGTACTTACTTGAAAAAACGTAAACAATTTTGGTGTGCCTTTTTAATATGTTTTATTTGAATCACAGTATAATTCTACGATTTACGTACCTTTAGTTAAGGAACGTACTTAAACAAATAGAGTATAAATATTTAATGTTTTGATATGGTAATTCTTCAAATGTCATACTAACTGTATTTGTTTCACGCCATGTCCTTGTTTAGGTTATATTATGCATGTATTGCACGTATTTTATGCACAATTGCCACAGCGTTGGTGCGGGTCAGCTTGATATCCATCGCGGTTTACAGAATAAGATAAAAAATGTACTATATCAAGATAACGGCAATGGATAATAAACCGACTGTCGATCGCGCTTTTTCAAATTGTTTTTTAATATCGATATGCATTCAAATCTATCGATACTCCGCACATCACTACCAAGAGACAGGGGTTCGCCTGCTAAGTATTAATTACATTTTGACATATTCACTTTTATTGCAATTTATACGGAATAAAGTCGTGCCGTGTGATTGTGACATAAAGGAGAGGTTTTAGTTCATTAGTGATGTTATGAGAGGGGGTTTGGGGGTCGGTGACAGCTGGTAAACACTCGTGTCAATTGGTTTGGTTACCGTCAAGCGGGCATTTAGTCATAGGTATAAATGTATTTTTTTTATAATATCACGCCTATATCCCCGAAGGGGTAGGCAGAGATGCTAGCACCCACATTTCACCAGTTTATATTTAGGTCCCAATGTAATAGGTGGCGAGCCTATTGCCATTAACCGGGCACTTATAAACCAGCGATAAATACACACATAACTTCGAAAAGCATCGCAGTCATTGGTGTGTGCCATGGTAAAGGGATCGAACCCGAGACCTCGTCTCTGCAGTCCATTCCCATACCACTAGGCTACTGCAGCTACCTCTTTAATCTAATTACAGAATTTCATCATAATCATCATCATGGTCTTAACCCCGGCCGCATCTGAAGCTGTTACCTCGGAGGCCAAGGTCCATAATTTTCCAGTCTAACTGCGTCGCAGTTGAGATTCGATATTTTCTGTGAAGCGACTGCCATCTTACCCCTATAGGCATAGACGATAGCGAAGTACTGCAGTTAGACCAGTTATTGGTCTTTTCATAACGACTGTAAATAGATGTTTTTATAACAACCGGGACCGGCGGCTTAACGTGCTCTCCGAGGTACGACTATACCAATAAAAATAGTCATATTTATGAATATAAATATTTGCAAAGAGCGGGATCGTACCCGCGCCTCCTGCGTAGCAGTCGCGTTCACTACCACCAGTAGAATATGGAGGTCAGATAGCACAATCATGTGATGAAGCATGTATGGTGCCCAGTCCAGTGGCGAGAAGTTCCTAATAAGCTTTTTATTTCCTTTCCGTAAGAGATGGCTACGGGTCTAACTATCTCACCTCCGGCAACTAAAGACCCAAAGGCGCGCATTTTAGTCAGTTCGACTCAGATAAAACATCTCCGACCGGCCGGCTTAAAAAAATGATCGGCTTAATATAACCTATTTTGTGTGTGAGAGGTCTATTTAACTTTTAAAAACACAAAAGATACACGTATTTTATGCAAATATTTGACTAAATACAATTGCATTTAGTGTCAGTGATTGAAAAGATTAAAAAGTTTTCAATATTTGAATAATTGTTCAATTTGAATAGTCAAAAATAAAACAAACATGACATATGTCAATCAAAAATTCAAAAAGTTCTCGCCATAACACGAGATAGAAGATACCCCTTTATATGAGTGCGACAAGAATAGCGCTATTACTATGCTAAAACAACAATTAAAATTCAAACGCAAACATTCCAAATGCAAGAAAGAGATAAAAACACAAAACAGCTTAGTGTGAAGGGGACAGCAGCACGTGACGTCAGTATATTCTTTTTTAAAACTCGGAACAAAAGTCCGAACAAAAAGGTCCCGTATCCATAAATAAATAAATGCAAATATTTGAAATTGGAACGCCGTGAATGTAAACACAGCACGTTTGAATATTCATTCGAAATATGAATATTTCAAATATTCGCTGCGGTCCACGGAGGGAATCAGATTCATTGGGTATATAGCCATTATAGGTTTGATTAAGACTGGATTCACGATAAATTGCTGGACTGTACTCTGTCCAATAGTGATGAATTTTGTCGAGGTAATTTACTTACATTATAATACGAGTATATTGAGGTATAAACTCATAAAATATTATACAGGTATTAGCTGGATAATATACACGTGTCCTACCCCTTGGTGTGTACCTAAGGCGTAGATTATACCGTAAAAGATTTATGGTGATTTTCTTTGGAATCAGGATCATGCCTCGGAATAAACGTTAAGCCGTCGGTCCCGGTTGCCATACGAACATCTATGGCAGTCGTTACGGGTAGTTGAAGCCCTCAAAAGTCCGACTAGCCTAACTGCAGAACTTTGATATCGCCAATTTGGTTGTGGAAGTCCGATGGCATTCTTCACGGAAAATGTTAAAATTCAACCGCATCTTAGACTAGAAAGCTTTTCTTTTGTTTTTTTTGGTCTATTTACAAACATTTACTTAGTCTAGATACTGTAATTTACAACAAATAATATAGGTATATTGTATTTATATTCGAATATCCACCAAATGTCTTCATTCTAGCACAAAAACCCGCCGTTGGTTGTCATTAAATAAACTTCAACTAGGCCTCCCCTTTTGCCACAGACTTCTGAAGAAATAGATATAGCTGAATAAAACATATAATTTAACATCAGACAATAGTATGTCCATAATAATGGACAGAACGCCTAGAATTAGCGTGCGAAGACGCCTAAAGTGGATAATACTTGTTCAAAGCGTGAGGGAAAACAAAGAGTGCGAGGGAAATAGCGTTACTTTATAGTGTTTATAATTTTCGGGACTTCACGCGATATATTTTTTGAGCACTTACTTTTGCCGACGTTTCGGGTGCGTTGCAGCACCCGTGGTCACGACTTAACTGATTTAAGTTACTTTAGTTAGTATTACCTTAGCTGGCTCCACGCGCTTGTTCTATACGATCAGTGTATCTCATTTTTTTAGTGGTTTTATGCCAATCTGCAGTATGCCTTCGATCGGGAATGTTTCCCTTACTAACGGGTCTTTCGATCAATGATAGTGTAACTATAGAACTGTGGGATCACCATTGGATTCTGGATGACAGACGAGTAGCTTTACAGAAAATATCTAAGTACGTACGTTACGTACTTAAACTGAAAGCAGACCCAACCCAACTGAGTTGGGAAAAAGCTCCCCCTTTAAAGTCGGTCCATTATCAAATTTAAATGAATGGTCAACATTTATTTCATTATCTAAAAGTAACCATACATGTTACAATATGCTTGCGCAAATTTATGCTTGCACAAATATATTGTAACGTGTGTTGAGTGATACTTGCGCAAATTTCATTAGCGTGATTTACACTTGCGCAGTTATTCCTGAATGTGTATGAGGCTTAACAGAACGTTTAATTCAACAAAGCAATATCCATTTCTTAGTCTCGATATTATAACACAATAAAAAATCGATTGCCATATCTATTCGTATCAAGTGCAGCTACCGAATAGGGTTGCTAGTCTTGTGATTACTAAAAAAAAGCATGAAATATATTTTGCAAATCCGAGCCAGATTCCACCCTTATTCGGCCGTTTAAAATGGCTTGGAAATGTGAAATAGGGTTTTCTTCTTGTAACATGTATAAGTAAAACTAGCAAACCCGGCGAATTCCGTTTCGCCATGTGAAAAATGATTTTCCCGCTTTTCTGTTGAAAATTTTCTTAAATTTTCTTTGCTATAAACCTCACGGAGCCCGAGACCTTTCCAACGAATGCAAAACCGTGGAAATCGGTTCGTGCGTTCTGGAGTTATAGCGTCAGGAAGGAAAACCCGACTTATTTTTTTTTTATATAGTAGGTATTTGAGAATTATGTTTCGAGAATACCCTCTTTGACATTTCTGAGAACAGACTTTTTTTTTAAAGAATATTAGTATCCGAAATTACTAATAGGTATTTAGTTGAGCCTCCTCCTCCAGCTAAGCTAAATTGATTGTGTTAGGAGTGGGTTCAAATCGGTAAAGTGTACCTAATGGTCAAGATTCGGACCCAGGACCCGATTGTAAGGCCGACTTAACCACTAAGCTACCGATGCTCTATTACCTATTCTTTGTTTTTAATTTTTTTTACATAGTTTTTTACATTAGATATTTATCACTTTTTCTGAATATTAATAGGAAACTGTTCTTCTCAACATACCTATTGTACAAGATACAATTTTCTATATGGCCAAACTGTATAAAAGTAATGGTGGCCATCTTGGTGACGTATGTGAAGTCGTATAATGAGTAGATATGCAAAATTGAATTAGACTAACGGAGGTAGGACACGACGGTATCTCCCGTCCGAAATGAGCTGTCCAACTGGGGAAGTACCTCCGCCCTACAGAACACCGCGGTCATAATAACCATCGTGTTGTGTTCCCGCCGGTAAGTAGGGTAGCCAGAGCTCACCATACCCCTCCTTCCCCTCCCCTTCCTAGCCTCCCCACCCCTTCCCAGCTCTCTCCCTTTCCCTTCAGGGTGGGCAGCGCGTGTGTGACACCCTTAGTGTTGCACACGTTCATAGGCCACGGTGGCCGCTTTCCATCAGGTGGGCCGTGTGCTTGTCTGCCACCTACGTAGTATAAAAAAAAAAAGAAAAAAAGACGTTTTTATAAAATATTGCCATTTTTCAGCCTTTTTATAAGAAAATTGCATGTAGAACTGGTCTCTAAACGTCATGAATATATAATAAACGTAGCTTCTTTGCTTTTTATTGTTAATAATAGGTATATATAAAAACTAGCTGACCCGCGTAACTTCGTCTGCGTCACCCCGTTTTTGCAACATTTTTCATTCCTGCTCCGCACTTGTTGGTAGTAGCGTGAAGTTATATACATATAAACCTTCCTCTTTAACCATTCTATCTATTAAAAAAACCGCATCAAAATCCGTTGAGTAGTTTAAAAGATTTAAGCGTACAAAGGGACATAGGGACAGAAAACGCGACATTGTTTGTAGTGATAATAATTTATTATTAAGTATAAGTTATAGTGATAATAGGAAATTTATTGTATAGTGGTGGTTGCTTAAAAAAAATAAAAATAAGAACAAAACGCACTGTTTAGATTATTTATTCAAAATCTGTAAGTTGACAACCCTATTGCCGGCAGCACCCAGCAATTATTTAATGTCAGAAGCAAGCGGCAAGATTACGGATACCGCGGATATGGCGCGTATTGAGCGAGGTTCTTTTACCGAAGGTAAAGTTATTGTACAATATTATTGTTTTTTATTGTTTTGTGATAGAACTTTTACTTCCTACTAAGAATATTTAATATGATTGAGTACCTATAGTTCATTTGATTAGATTACTTATAAAACCTAAACAATCTTAGTGTGTCTTTTTAATATGTTTTGTTTAAAAATACACCAATATTGTTTATGTTTAAGTAGGTATCTAAATAAATGGACTTGTAGATAACATAACATAAACTCACGCCTTTATCCCCGACGGGGTAGGCAGAGGTGCTAGCACCCACATTTCGCCAGTTTATAATTAGGTCCCAATGTAAGGTGGCGAGCCTATTGCCATCAACCGGGCACTTATAAGCCTGCGATAAATACACACATAACTTCGAAGCATCGCAGTCATTGGTGTGTGCCATGGTAAACCTGGGATCGAACCCGAGACCTCGTCTCAGTAGTCCGCTAACTCAGTAGACCCATTCCACTAGGCTACCGCGGTTTTTTTTTCAAATTTATTTAGCTGCATTTTCGGTAAGGAATTTTTTTTTCAAAGCGCCCGATTGGCGGCAATAGGCTAGCCCCCTATTAGATACGTGGGACCGAAAATCATAGTGACTAATTATATGTATGTTTGTATGTACGAGTATAAATATTATTTACATATTTAGAAACTCACACCAAAATCTTAAAGCATAAATTAATAATGCCACTTGAGCATATCCTATTAACTCGCCTAATACAAAATTGAGTCAGCAATCGCGTCCCATCTCTAGACGCTTTGCCGCCATTGTGAATTCTAATTAATTGTCTATGCCAACAATAGAATATCGCTTTTGATGTTCGTTATCGTTCGCGGGTATTAAACGTACGTTTATGTTAAAAACTGGTAGATATATTATAATATACCTAATAATTATTATGCTGGTGAGATTACTGGCTGATTTGCAATTTGAAAATGAAAATGAATCGTGGTAGCCTAGTGGTATGGGTAATGGACTGCTGAGACGAGGTCTTGTGTTCGATCCCAGGTTTACCATGGCACACACCAATGACTTTTCTATGCTTTTCGAAGTTATGTGTGTATTTATCGCAGGTTTATAAGTGTCCGGTTATTGGCAATAGGCTCGCCACCTATTACATTGGGACTTAAACATAAAACTGGTGGAATGTGGGTGCTAGCACCTCTGCCTAGCCCTTCGGGGATAAAAGAGTGAGATTATGTTATGTTAAGTAGGCATGGTGGTGGTGAACGCGACTGTTACGCAGGAAGCGCGGGTTTGATCCCCGCTCAGTGCAAATATTTGTATGCGGAAAATGGCTATGTGCATTAGTCTGGTCGTGCCTCAGAGAGCACGTTAAGCCGTCGGTCCCGGTTTTCATACGAACATCTATGGCAGTCGTTACGGGTAGTTGGAGCCCTAAAAATTCCAATGGTCTACAGTACTTCGTAATCGCCTATACCGATAGATTGCAAAGACCAGTTGGTAGTCACTTCAGTCAGACTAGTCGAGACACGGACTCCGAGGAAACAGCTTCAAATGCGAGTAATGCAACCGAGATGACCTCTCCCCTATAACTTCTGTATTTCGTCTATATTTTGCAATATTAAAGTAATTTCCACAAAAGAAAAACAAATATAATATCATTCAATTTCACATCCAGAAAACACTACATTGCTACACCCATAAATATATTTTTATTGTAAATAATAAATACACAACGAAAACAGTACTGAAAGAAAACGTTCGGAAACACGCCACAATATCTGTTCATAAGTATGTAATAAAATTCAGAATATCGTAAAAAAGGTACCAGCACGAATATCCGAACGAGCGACTTGAAAAAAAAAAGTATATCCAACCAATAGCGTTCCGTTTCGCAGTTTTATTCGATACAAATCGGCCAATAGAAGCCGAGTTTAAGACGTCATTCCCTGGTATCGCCGTCTCTTTTCTACTTTTAGATTTCCTATATTTCTATCTCGCGGTTATGAATGTTTTGTCTTAAGATGCTGAAAATTACAGATTATGTTTTGTTTTGTTTTTTATTTCAATCCTTTTTAAAAGATGAAAGGGATAAAATGTGTAATGTATTTTCATTGTAGGAATATTATGATACTGTTTTAGCGAAATTACTTTGATCTTTTAAGCTAAGTATAAATAATACGCTAAACAAATACTTTAGGATTATTTTTCATCTCTATTTTGTAACCGATTTTTTTGAATATTTTGTGTGTCGTTATCCTCTGTCGCACGGCGGTGGTTGTGACCGCGACTTCTACACAGGTGTGGGTTTGACTGTTTGAAGTATGAAGGATTATTAAAAAAATTGCTACTTATAGTAGGTACTCGCAGTATTGACCGATTATTACATACATTATATTAGTTTTGAATTTAGTTTTATAATTGATAAAAATAAATTTGAATTCGGAATTATGAATTTAAAGTCAGAATAGAGTACCTATTTTATTTTGGCTAAAAGAATGGCGTTGAACCGATTTTGCGTAGTGGAATAGATTGGCGTTACGTGCGACTGCTAAGTCAATAGATTGATTCCCGTTCAGTGTAAATAATTGTATTAGAGAAGGTGGAAGATTTTGACCTTACCTGGACCTCGACCAGGTAAAGTCCTCTAAATACTGGAGATAGCGACATTTCATTATTTAAAAAATAAAAAGCGAAAAGATCGGTTCTCACACCTGCTTATAGAACCGACTAGAATTAATACCTACTTAATATTGATTGATGGTATAATATAAAATTCGATGACCAGGAGAAGCAAGCGACTTTTCTAAATTACATGAATATAAATTTGTTTATTTTTAAAAGTAAGGGATGGTTTTGAGTCTTATTGCCAGTTTCTAGTTCAAAAAAATCCGCCAAAAATTTCTTAACTATTCCGTTTGGTTAGATATTTAATGTGTCTCTAAATATTCTTTGTTTAAAAAGTTAGCTTTATTTTTGTTTGAAACCTCAGTTTAAAAATAGAACGAGCCTAAATACCGAAGTTCAATCATAGATAAAGCAGAAATTTATTTGTTTGATGAAAAGTCACAACAAGATTGTTTAACTTTAGCCTTAAAACAAATTGAGTATAGACACTTAATATCTACAATCCCAAATACCCAAACATCAAACCAAAATTCGAAATCAACCCCTATTTAAAAAAATAAAACAATGTTTAGATGGAGCCGTCTCAACCGCACCCTCGTCGGGGAAATTAATAGATGGGGGTAGATAATCGGCGGCGTTTATCGAATTAGGGGAGGGGGTGCCCCGTTAGGTTATAAGGGATGGATTTGAGGTGTTAAGACAAACGGATGTATGTGTCTAGAGATTTGCTTACACATAACTTTAAAAATGTAATTAAAAGAATTATTTATACTGTTGATTGATTGCACTTGGTGGAATTTATTGTTATACACACTTGTACTTCTCCACTGTATTGTATATAATGGAGAAATACAAGTGTGTTATCAATTATGTAATTAAAAGAAAGTTATGCCAAAAAGTCTATTAAAAAATTCAGGATTATAACATAACATAACATAAACTCACTCCTTTATTCCCGAAGGGGTAGGCGGAGGTGCTAGCACCCACATTTCGCCAGTTTATATTTAGGTCCCAATGTAATAGGTGGCGAGCCTATTGCCATTAACCGGGCACTTATAAACCTGCGATAAATACACACATAACTTCGAAAAACATCGAAAAGTTATAGGTGTGTGCCATGGTAAACCTGGGATCGAACCCGCGACCTTGTCTCAGCAGTCCATTACCCATACCTCTAGGCTACCGCGAGAGTTTCTTGCCGGAGTCTTCTCAGGTCGGAGACGCGTTTCGGACCGATACGGGCGGTGATCCATTTGTCCAACTTAAAATAATGTATAATTGATATTGAGTTTGACGTAATTCTTTTAATGGTCAAATAAATTACTATTAAACGTGGGTGGATGTTTTAAAATAAATTAAAAGTCTAAAATAAGAAATTGTATCACTCATTTACCATTTGAAATCGTGTAAGTCCAGTTATAATTAATTATTCTACTCAATTAGTTTTTTTAAGACAGAGATTAGCATTGCCATACAATGTGGTTATACTGCCAGTCTTCTAGAAACTTTACCACAAGCGGCATGAGGCGTGAAAGAATTCATGATGCATTTTATCTTTTAATTTCTAATCATCACTATCACTACATAGTATAAAATAAAGTCGCGTTCTCTGTCCATATGTCCCTTTGTATGCTTAAATCTTTAAAACTACGCAACGGATTTTGATGCGGTTTGTTTTAATAGATAGAATGGTTAAAGAGAAAGGTTTATATGTATATAACATCATGCTACGACCAGCAGGTACGGAGCAGGAATTAATAATGTTGTAAAAACGGGGTGACGCAGACGAAGTTGCGCGGGTCAGCTGGTATCTAATATAATTATTTTATTTCTAATTTTATTTGCTAATCATAATCATAATATTTATTCTGTAAGTAATTATAAAGTTCTTATAAGCTATATTACGCACGCTATGTCCTACCACATGTGGTTTACAAATTAATTATAATTACTAAATCAAAATTAACTACCCAATCAACTTTAGTTAAGACTTATCTACCATTAATTACATAATATCTGACTACCAAAAAAGTTCAATAATTTATTTAAACCACCTACAGAAAAGTATGAAATTCCAACAATAAATAAAAACACTTTATAAAATTAAATAACACAGCGTCATGGACAATGACAACATTTTTATAGAGTTTCCAACAAACCGGTATTTACCGGAAAATTGCGGAGGTAATCGGTTTCCCCCTCGTAGACGGTTTTTGTTATTTCGTTTTGATAACGAGCATTACGTTGGATTCGATTTGGATTTATTTCGATATACTATGTGTTATTTAACTTTTTATTTTACTATTTCTTGAAAGGTTTAAGGGATGTTGTAATTCTAAGATGTAGTAGTTATGAGCTTTTTCATTATTGTAACATTAATTTTGCAGTGTGCACATAGTTTTACGTTCAAAACTCTTAGTTTTAAGTTTATTTTTGTAAAGATTGTAATGTGTTTTGTGCATCAAATAAAAAAAAAGACGGTCTGCATAGCCTCAAAAGAAATATGTCTAGACCCAAAGCAAACATAGCCTAATTATCTTTTTGTTATTAATCTTAATTGGCCTACAATACATAATGCCTGGATATATTAGACTGAAATAATGGAAAAAAATAAAATATCATATATTTGTAGTTATTTGCCGGAATTTGGTAACAGTTTACATTTTTTGAACAATTGTTTAGTAGATAAATCTAGGAAAAGAGGTTATTGAACTACTGAGAGGAGGTCTCGGGTTTCGATCCCAGGTTTTGCCATGGCACACACCAATGACTTTTCGATGCTTTTCGAAGTTATGTGTGTATTTATCGCAGGTTTATAAGTGCCCGGTTAATGGCAATAGCCTCGACACCTATTACATTGGGACCTAAACATAAACTGGCGAAATGTGTGTGCTAGCACCTCTGCCTACCCCATCGGGGATATAGGCGTGAGTTTATGTTATGTTATGGAAATATTCTAGGCATTCTATGTCAAATATGGTTTACGTACCTACTATATAAATACATGTAAAAACGATATAAAACCAACAATGCAAATTATTTCGTAATTATTATCACCTAATACTTAATAATCTACAAACTAAAAATGCCAAAAACAAAATTTTTAGGTTATAAAAACGACTCGTCAAACGGCGAAAAGGCGACGGCAAACACCCATACAGCCAACCCAACCAAAAAGTCTCAATGCTAACATTCAAATATCGTTCGGTAATTGTTTTAAACGTTTCCTAGGGGCGGGGCGGGCTCAACGGCTGCGTATGACAGCCCCCTGTACCCTCAGGGGTAGCTATTTTTTGTAACACCCTGTGTTCACTCCCCTTGGGGAGATTTTGGCGGGAAATTGTATACTTGCGATTCCTTGACGGGTTGGCTGCTATGAAGCTTTCACGATATACTTATTTCTTGATATTTTTGTGTAAATAATAGTGATTTATTTTAGGGTTTGAATTCAGTTTGCAATGTTTTTGCTATTAAGATAATCTCACTTAATCACTACATAGTATAAAACAAAGTCGTGTTCTCTGTCTCTATATCCCTATGTCCTTATGTCCCTTTGTATGCTTAAATCTTTAAAACTACGCAACGGATTTTGCATGCGGTTTTTAATAGATAGAGTGATTGAAAAGGAAGGTTTATGTGTATATAACATCATGCTACAACCAACTGGTGCGGAGCAGGAGTCAAAAATGTTGCAAAAGCGGAGTGAGGCAGACGAAGTTGTAACGGTCAGCTAGTAATAATTATATGTTAATTAGACCGAAGACATTTTAAAGTAAGCACATATCAAGAGGCCCCAAATACGGGTTTAGTTTTTTGATTGAAAAAGTTTAAACAATGAATGCAGAACAAGTGAAATATGTATTCTTTAATATTGCTAGCGTACATAAACCCTTAGGACTCCTTCATTACCGTGTTACCGATTTTAAAATTTCAGTGGCAATGATTTGTTACTTTTAGCCTGGGTTGCACGATCGTATTTAACATTAACAATGCAGTTAAAGTACCGGTCAGGACTAAACACGTTGCACCATTTGATAATTGTCAAAATGACGTCATAACTTGACGCTAACTGTAACCGGTCACACTCAAACGTCAAATTCTATCAAAAAGATAACTATAACAGAGCTACTAAGTACTCTGGTGCAAACCATTAGAATCAATGTTACTGTTACTGTTAAATTTGACGGAAACCTTAAATTTAACAGTTAGGTGGTGCAACTAAGGCTTAGTGTAGGAACGAAAGGCTGGTTATCAGCATATATCTTGAGCCTAAACACATAATAAAATGTTCTCTATACAACTAGTACTTATTTATTTTTGGGTGTCTTTTGAGGATAGCACGGGGTGCTACGCGGGGGAGAATCTCAAATCCATTAATCATATACAGACTGTTAGGGAAACGTTCCCGAAGTCGAAGGAATCTGGTAGTACGTCGAGTACACTACATATTTGCATGAAAAAATTACGAGGGGGTAATCTTCTTTTTTAATTTTTTAATACTTTTTATTGGCATTATTCACTCTCCATCGTATCAGTAAGCTAAATGAAACGATAATTTCATAAAAAGCATCACTACAATAAAAAAAAAATACCGCTATTACTCGAGTTGATGTTAATTTAAAAAAAAAGTAAATATGTAGTGTACACTATTATGTGCCTTTGACTTATGGACCGTTTCCCCTGCATATTATACCCACAGAACAGAAAAAACTAGTAGAAATGCGAAACGATAGTTTCAGTAGCGGAATTTACTTATGTCGCCTAACTCACATAATACAACCGTTAATAAATACCGTGCATTACTAGTAAATAATTGCTTTGAGTGATGGAATTTACTACTACTTTAATGCGATATTAAATCAAATCATACGTATTAGAAAATGAAAACACACTTAACCCTTTTAGGGTAGTGGCAACAGTACTGCCACCACTTTTTTTTTCAACCGTTCAAAATAGCGATTACTTTGCTAACTCTACAAATTTGCTATATCTACAAAAAAAGTATTTATACTCGTAGCATTTCATACTTTGGATCGAACATGCCTTTTTTTTGTTATTTTTGTATCGTGCGCAAAATCCCCACGGATACCACCTCCACCAAAACCGATGGAGGTGATTATGTCGGACTCGAACCGACCAAAACGCACGCTGTCCATGGGTCCTTGATTGCCGGAGGTGAGATTTATACAAGACATATCTCTCGCACCCCGGCAGACCCGGGGACATCTCTGTTGAGATGACCCTCTTCCCCCAATGTGGGGACCATGGTGTCCCCATCTAGCCCCTGAGGATCGAACATGCCTGAATATTTACGAAATAGTTTAGACGTATTCTTACAAACAGGTTCATATTATCAAATTTAACCTTTGTTGCGTAAATACGCCTACCAATTATGATACACGTGTACCAACTACATCACACTTCCATTTGGTTTTTGTTTTCCATGATTATACCAAACTCAAACCATTCTGCGCGCGCTAAGGCCTCTGTCTCTCTCTCTCTCTCGCCATTTGGAGTCTAGATATATGACAATCACTGTGATGCGAGCGAGGACTCGGGGCTGCACACGCTGACCGAGTGCCCGGCGTGGGAGACGCCAAGGCGGGTCCTAGTGACAGCCCTAGGGGTGGGAGTTGTCTCGCTCGCCACCTTGCTCACGGCGATGGTACGATGCGCGAGTGCTTGGGCAGCCGCCGCCTCCTTCTGCGAGCAAGTAATGCTCGAAAAGGAGGAGGCGGAGCGGGTCCGGAGAAGACACCGGGCCCGCACTGCCCGCGATGAGCGGAGGTGACTCGGACGTCGGAGGTCGCAGAATGACCTCCGTCCCCCATGAGCGCGGGCCTGGGGGTGACGGGTGGAGCCGCCGGTCACACTAGCAGAAGCAGGCCACGGCGATGGCGCAAAATGCCACCCCATACCCAGGGGCTAGATGGGGACACAATGGTCCCCACATTGGGGGAAGAGGGTCATCTCAACAGAGATGTCCCCGGGTCTGCCGGGGTGCGAAAGATATGTCTTGTATAATCTCACCTCCGGCAATCAAGGACCCATGGACGGCGTGCATTTTGGTCGGTTCGAGTCCGACATAATCACCTCCATCGCTTTTGGTGGAGGTGGTATCCGTGGGGATTTTGCGCAACTTAAAAAAAAAAAAAAAAAAAAGATATATGACAGTAACAAGCTAGAATATCTTCTTACCTGACTATCTTTCAGTCCTAACTTCTCAGCCAGCTTCTTCCTGTCCGGTTTACTGATGTACTTCTGGACTTGAAACCGCTTCTCCAGACCCTTGCGTTGAAGGTCTGAGAAGACTGCTCGACGCATCATACCGCGTCGGGGTTTCCCTGTTGGATAATATACATTTCTGTAGTAGACGAATATCTTGATGATAAAAATGCGTGGTCATTATAATCTCTTGCTCTTACACTAGGTATTAATCCATCAAGAACCAAGCGGTTCGGTGAGTCTTTTCTCTGCCGTACCATTAAGTCCTAGAATACCTTGCCGGCGCACGTGTTTCCTTCTTCCTACAGTCCCGGGTCCTTTAAGCGGGGCGTGAAAAAGCATCTGATGAGGCCGTCAAGCTGAGCGCCACCATTGTAGCACTGAACGTGTTTGTAATGGTGACCCTCTTTCATGAGACTTTGCCTTCAGCTTAACATCAGGCGAGGTGAAGTCAAATTGACGTGCCATAGATTTAATGATAATAAATTAGTCAACACTGACCTCTTGAACTGTGCGCCCATGGAAATCCACCGGGTAATGGGAATACTTGGGTATGTGCCTGGGCCGGTCTTACTGTAACAAAATTATTACCGTTATGATCAAAACAAACATAACATAAACTCACGTCTGTATCCCCGAAGGGTTAGGCAGAGGTGCTAGCACCCACATTTCGCCAGTTTATGTTTAGGTCCCAATGTAACAGGTGGCGAGCCTATTGCCATTAACCGGGCACTTATAAACCTGCGATAAATACACACATAACTTCGAAAAGCACCGAAAAGTCATTGGTGTGTGCCATGGTAACCTGGGATCGAACCCGAGACCTCGTCTCAGCAGTCCATTACCCATACCACTAGGCTACCGCGGTTTTATTCATATACAAAATGTATTCAAAGTGAAAGAGCCTTGTTTCAAATAATATGAATAAGTATGAGTTTTGGCGGGTACGGTAGTAGTCTCCACTACTTTACTAGGGCAACTATCCGTCATCATCATCATCACCATCATCATCATCAACAACAATCGTTCCAACTATACTTATCACAAAATAAAAGGAAATTCCCAACTCGACACTGGCAAGAATGTACTCTAAATTGGGTTGATATGTTGCCATCTGAGAAAAAAGAAGAAGAAGAAGAAATATAGATCATTCTGTATGATTTTAGATTGACCGTACACCGTGATCATGGCGCTTGCAACAGCGCCGAAATATCGGTTATTCAACGAAATAAACAAACATGGTAAATATCCCGATGAATTTAACAGTGAATAGATCATTCTGTTGAGTTTTTTCACAACTCAGTTGGAGTCGGTTTTCTAACGCAAGAATGATGATGATTATGAATATATTCGTTACTTTTTAAAACGCCAAAAGCCAGTTAATCCAAAATAAAAACACAAAACGTTGATATTAATTTTTTAACCATTACCACCCCATAAAATATGCTGTTTATGTTACAGATTTATTCTAACAATAGTTTTATTGTGCCGTTCGGGAATGAAATTGGGCGTGTCAAGCATTATCCGACATTTTGTTGCAATACAACATGCACAATAGCTGAATAGCCCATGTTTCAACGTCGGAGGTCTGTCATCAATGGTTTTTATTGTTTATAAAAAAAATAAACTGAATCTGTGGATTAGGATGAGTTAAATTGTTTGTGGTTAAAAAAAAGTTTACGAGATTCCCACAGATGTTGAAGATTTTTTTTTTGTTTACGTCAGTTGCAATTGACATAAGGCCTTCACACTACACTTAAGTTATATCCGAAAATTCAACCTGACCGTGCCATAATCGACCACTTATTTTTTTTTTATCTCATGCAAAATCCCCACGGATACCACCTCCGCCAAAACGGGTGGAGGCGATTATGTCGGACTCGAACCGACCAGAACGCACGCCGTCCATGGGTCTTTGATTGCCGGAGGTGAGATTATACAAGACATATCTCTCACACCCCGGCAGACCCGGGGACATCTCTTTTGAGATGACCCTCTTCTCCTTAATGTAGGGACCATGGTGTCCCCAACCAGCCCCTGGGTATGGTGTGGCATTTTGCGCTGCCGCCGCGGCCTGTTTCTGCTAGGGTGACAGGCGGCTCCACCCGTCACCCCCAGGCCCGCGTTCATGGGGAGTGGAGGTCATACTGCAACCTCTGACGTCCGAGTCGCCTCCGCTAACTACCCGTCAAGACCGCCATAGATGTGCTTATGACAACCGTCCTCATTATTTTAAAATATAAGTAGGAACTGCCATCTTAACAAGCTTACCAGCTAAGTAAGGATGGTGACAATGTGCCAGGAGATGCTGCAAGTGCTGATGCTGTACTGGTATCGGTCTGCTCGCGATGGGCTTCGCGATTGGCCATGGGTTCCCGATGATTGGTTGTCGGTATTCTGTGAACAAGAGATAGATTTATTTATTTATTTATAACTTTTACACTATCATTACAAGTAGGGGAAACTGGGGACACTGGATCCCTATGGGAGACAAGGTACACCAAATTTTTTGAATTAATAAGCGTATTAGAGTATTTTTTAGTGTGGTAACACTAAGTAAACATTATTACCCTTAGTGATACCACATTAAAAATATCTAATACGCTTAGTAATTCCAAAAATATTGGTGTACCTTGTCTCCCATAGGGATCAAGTGTCCCCAGTTTCCCCTAATACCTATATGTAAACAATATCAGATAACTTGCATGTTACTGTTACTGTTAAATTTGACGGAAACCTTAACTTTAACAGGTAGTTGGAGCAACTAAGCCTAAAAGCCACTGACATTTTAAATTTAGTAACGCGATAATGAAAGAGACTGTGCCTTCTAAAATCCAACCACGTCCTGATCGACTACCTGATCTCGTGGGGGGCGGACACACGGAAACAAATTTACTGGCGTGGCTAACGTGGCTCTGGAAGACTTTTTTGAAAACCTTGACATTGGCGACTCGCCAAATAATTTTGTTTACATTTACCACTTAACATTGGCGAAATTGCAGCGATTCTTCTGCAGAAGCCATCTTAAGAAGAAAAAAAAACTATTTAGATACATAACATAACATAAACTCACGCCTATATCCCCGAAGGTTTCGAAGGCACTCACATTTCGCCAGTTTATGTTTAGGTCCCAATGTAATAGGTGGCGAGCCTATTGCCATTAACCGGGCACTTATAAACCTGCGATAAATACACACATAACTTCGAAAAGCATCGAAAAGTCATTGTTGTGTGCCATGGTAAAACCTAGGATCGAACTCTAGACCTCGTCTCAGCAGTCCATTACTCATACCACAAGGCTACCGTGGCTTTACCTCTATTTATTACGTACGTTTATTTACGCTATACTAATATAAATATCTATGGTTCTAACCAAGACTGTAAGAGTATACGAGAATACAGTGTTAGCTGTAATATGTTTTTACTGAGTTTAGAGTACAAACAGTGTTGATTAATGATTATAACAAAGGCGCACGATATATTAAGGGTGCGGGTGTCTTTGACGCGAGGGGTAAGAAAGCTTGAGGGTGGGTTGTGGCCCCAAACAAAAGAGGCAGCGGGTAAAAACCTACGTCACTATTTACATAGTATTTAAAAAAGTCGCTTCCCGCGCTGTCTGTCCCAATGTACGCTTATATCTTTAAAACTACGCAACAGATTTTAATGCGGTTTTTTACATACCTATTCAGAGACGTTACAATTTGAAGCTGTGTAAAAGTAAAACTGGTTTTTTGAGTAGAGTTCATCCCTGAATAAAATTTTGGCCGCACGAGTGTGTCGCCCCTGTGTTGCAAACGTCCATAGGCCTCGGTAATTAAATTCCATTAGGTGGACTGTGTACATCCTTGTCTGCCACCTAAAGATACGTCCAGATTTGTGACATGAACAGCGGACCAAACAGCGTGACATCAAGACAAAACGTTGAGTGTGGACGTAACAACTTGTGGCACATGGACACACGAACTAGAGTTATGCTGACCCGGCTACCTGTCGATCAATTGTTTCATTTAAGCTCAGCTGTCACGCAGCTAAATACGGACACGCATGACGGTTACGGTAAAATGTGATGTAAATGTAAACGCGGTATAAGGCGTATAAAAAAAATGGATCCCGCTGTCCGCTCGTGACTTGCGCGGTCGCCGAACACGATTGTATTGTAATCGCATGTTTATCCTATTAGGGCATTATTAACTTTGATTACTTCATGTAGATCTGTTACTGATGGCTCCATTTTTATTTGTCAATACGGTAGTATAGAGATTTAGAGAAACAGTGGACTTACGGTTTAGATTGTAAGAACAAAGTCGAATAGTATCGTTTATGGCAGCCAGGAGCGTGACTCCTAAAATAAAGTTATTGAATTCCTTCAGGCTCACGTGTTTCCTTCTTCCTACAGTCCCGGGTCCTTTAAATATTTATTTAATTTTTAATTTATGTAATTTAACATGACATATCAATTAACATTCCTAATATTCACTATTTTTGTAGACATTTAATGATATTGACATTTTTTTTAATTTGCATGTATTTAATTATTATTGAAATTTCAACACAAATTAGGTAAGTATGTTTGTGCCGAAATAAATTGAATTAAGCGGGGCGTGAAAAAGCTTCTGATGAAAACGTCAAGCTGAGCGCCACCATTGTAGCACTGTACGTGTTTGCAATGGTGACCCTCTTTTATAAGACTTTGTCTTCAGCTTAACATCAGGCGACGGGAAGTCAAATTGACGTACCATAAATTAAAAAAAATACAAATATGCATAATCCGTGCGTTAACCCCGGTCGCAGTTCAAATACCTACGTTGCGGCTGAACCTCGATATTTTACGTGAAACAACTGCCATCTGGCCTCCACAACCTATAGATATAAACAATATCGAAGAAATGCAGCTAGACCAGTTGTAAAACTTTTTAGGGCCCCAACTAACCGTAACGATTGCTATAGATGTTCGCAAGACAACCAGGACCGACGGCTTAACGTGCTCTCCGAGGCACGACCAGACCAATGCAAACAGCTATATTCATGCATACAATTTTTTGCACTGTGTAAAGATCGAACCCTCGGCTCCTGAGTAGCAGTCGCGTTCACTGCCGCCACGCCACGGAGGTCATCCAGATCTTTTATTTAGTTAGTATGTAAGACATTATATTGTAGTATTGTATTGTTAAATCAAATAGGGTCGGTAATACCTAACAGTGGTATTTATCATCACTACATAGTATAAAATAAAGTCGCGTTTTCTGTCCCTATTTTTCTTGTCCCTTTGTGTGCTTAAATCTTTAGAACTACGCAACGGATTTTGATGCGGTTTGTTTCAATAGATAGAATGGTTAAAGAGGAAGGTTTATATGTATATAACATCATGCTACGACTAACAGGTGCGGAGCAGGAATGAAAAATGTTGCAAAAACGGGGTGACGCAGACGAAGTCGCGCGGGTCAGCTAGTCTACAATAATTGTAGGTTCAAAGCCGTTGCACCCTTTTTTGCAACATTTTTCACTCCTGCTGCACACCGTGGTCATAGCACTATTTTGTACACATAGAAACGTTCCTCTTGAATCACTCTATCAATTAAAAAAACCGCACCAAAATCAGTAGCGTAATTTTAAAGATCTAAGCGTACATAGAGACAGACAACGGAAAGCGACTGTTTTATATTATGACTTAAATTTCACAACTTCCATTACATCCCTCGTGTAAATATTATAATAATATAATTAAAATCACACCGTCGGGTCGGTATTTAAAATCACTAAGCGCTGAGGGGTGAGTTTTCGTAAAGTTTCCGTCATGACGCCTCCTCCCCCTCGTAAGGGATGAAATTTTCTCCGCCTTAATCGTTTCGAGTTTTTGAACTTGAGAGCTTTTGGATATCAAGAATGAAAATGTGATTATAGGTTTAATGAATTTATTTCTCCAAAGGGTTATAAGTCACTTATTGAGAAACAATAATAATTATTACACAATGTAACATAACATAACATAAACTCACGCCTATATCAGAGGCAGAGCTGCTCCCACATTTCGCCAGTTTATATTTAGGTCTCAATGTAATAATCATAATAATAATAATTGGATGTTTAAATATAAGGGATCGGTATCCCACTGTCAACACAAAAGCTCTACAGTGAGCTATCCTGCTCACCACCGGGAACACAACACAAGATTATTATTAGCAGCGATATTCTGTACGTCAATTTGACTTCACTTTGCGTGATGATGTGAAGTCAGGAAAGAGGGTCATCATTACAAACACGCAAAGTGTTCCAATGGTGGCGCTCAGCTTGACGGCCTCATCAGATGCGTTTTCACCCGCTTTAAGGACCCGGGACTGTAGGAAGAAGGAAACACGTGCGCCGGCAAGGAATTCCAGGACTTAATAGTGCGGCAGAGGAAAGCCTCACCGAACCGCTTGGTTCTTGATCGAATATTCTATACCGTATGCGAGTGACATCTAAGCCCTGCACGTGTTGTCCTGTGTAGGAAAGGAGAGGGTGGGATTAATTGGAAGAGCTCATCAGAACATTCACCATGGTAGAGACGGTAAAGTATAGAGCTCAATTAGGACTCACTTAAACATAATATTACTTAAATATTCAGACACCATCTTATAAAATAAATACCAATATAATAAAAAGTAAACAATAAACTATTAATCGAATTAAATAGCGCATAAAATAGGAGCCAATAAAAACTATTTAATAGCAACGTTATTCTAACGTTATTGAATAGAGCTTAACGTTATTATAATACCCATTGTGTACAGATCAAAACTATCTTTTTTAATCCTTTGTTGTGTTTGAGGATTTAGTCTTTTTGCATTGCGTTATGGTTTTATTGGGTCTATAGAAAATTTTTTTGTTGTTTTCTCAAGTGTTGCTGCGCTGCGCTTTTTGGCGAATTATTTTTTTGAACAATTTGTGGTTTGTTAATTTGATTTTTTATTTCTTTGTGTTGGGTTTTTTATTATATTCGCGAGTAATATGCGATCTTTAGTAAGTACTTATGGTTTACGAATGCTGATCAATTACGCGTAATGCTGTTAAGAAATATTTTATAGAGTTATTTAGAAATATGATAATATTATAAAGGGTTTTTCTGTACTGAAATCTGGCTGTTGTTAATTCAACAAGTTTCATATTGTAGACCGGTAAAAGAGATGATTTGAGTGAACAAAAATTAAGCACTTTATTTCTTATAGTGTACGAAACAAAGAGTATAGAATAGAAAGTTTGAAAGTGGCACTAATAAATGAAAAATTGAGAAGTGATTGATTGTCGTGGTATGGGCATACACTATGAGAAAAGATGATAGTATTTTTTTTGATCTGAAACGTGTGATTAATGTTGGATAAAAATTTAATAGGAATAATGTATTTTCATATAATACTAGCTGTTGCCTGCGCCTCCGCCCGCGTGAACTTCTGATCCCGTTCCCGCTGCTCCATTCCGAGCATTTAGGGGTATGAAAAATAGATGTTGGCTGATTCTCAGACCTACTCAATATGCTCACAAAATTTCATGAGAATCGGTCAAGCCGTTTCGGAGGAGAACGGTAACGAATATTGTGACACGAGAATTTTATATATAAGATAGCCAAGAGATAATATATGAGACCTATAACTTATATGACTAGTTAACTGTAAGTATAAGTAATTTATTATTATAACTTACTAAATTAATGTCGTAACAAATGTCTAAAGTATGAGAATGTAGAGGGCTTTAGGAGCAGAAGTTTGTCCAAGAAAAGAGGGATGTATGGTGCGAAAGAAAGAAGTAACTAAGGAAATGACATCCGACAGGAATGTATGAAGGAGAATAACCAATTAATTGGGATAAGAGCAGGAAGATGATGAGTGTGATTTTTATTTTTTTATTTTTATTTTTATAAAATTGGTACAGAAACAGACATCAGATTGATGACACTATGACTATGATTTTACAATGAGAACAGGGGCAAATTTTTTAAAAAAAAATTTGTTTAACATTCACATTCGATCCAATCTCAATCTTCTATATGTCAAAAACGATCACTATACTTTGTAAAATATAGCTTGGGTCCTATGACAGATGTCAAAATGAGGTTCATAGGGATGTCCGAAATTCGATGATAATATCGATACTACCAGCTATTATTGATGCATGTTACATATAATTAGGTTTAATTTAATTGTATGTATGTATTTAATTGTAATGAGAACTGAATATACGTAGCATACAAGCCGTCGGCCCTCGTACTGATGAGAATGAGTGGAGTGGATCAGTGGAAGTTCATATCAAACAAGATGTTGGCGCGAGTATCTTATGCCTATATCATGGCCCAAGAGCCAAACGCGGCATGTCTTCTTACAAAATCCAAAAACAGGTTCAGGGCTTTGATGGATCTAATGTTGGATTTTATTTACTCAATATTATTTTGGATCAAGTATATTGAAATATAAATATTATTATGATATTAAAATACCTAAGCAATAAGATTAGATTCTAATTATTTTTTTCTTATATTAATTTCATTTTCGAATTAAGCTTTATTCAAAATATCGATAGTTTATAGTATGTGGTCACGATGATTCATCGCCCATCACTAATTAGCTCGGTATGCCCATAAAGTATGACATTGACGGATACTACATTCAATAATAGAAAATTCAAGACTTCATGTGCGGGATTTCACTGACAGCTGTCATAGGACCCAAGCTACATTTTACAAAGTATAGTCAATACACCTGAAAGCTGATTAACGAATGAGATCCTGGCGCATGTTTTCCAGCTTTGGAAGCCGGTAGCAGCTACCCTCGTAAAAGTCAATTAAATGTCACTGCGAGAGGTTTTGTGTTATCAGTGCCTGAAAAAAACTAGCCTCTGTCTTTTGCACTGACAGTACAGAAACTTTATTAACCTTTAAAATAATCGGCAGCATGAGTGTGAGGCCACTGGTGTTGCAAACGTCTATCCACGGTAACCACTTTCGATCAGATGGTCGCGTGCCTATTTGCCGCTCGGGTGGTATAAAAAATAATAAAGAAAAAGTGGAGAGAGATTTGATCTCCGGCTTCAAAAATATTGCAACCTGGCCCAGGTGGTATAAAAAGCTAAATCAACTAAAGAGAGCTAAAACAAACAACAATGCTCAACCGCTACATAGAATTAAAAATGTCGGTGTTACACCTGTGCCTACCCCTTTGGGGATTGCGTGCTATATGCATGTAGGTATTAATGATTTTACAAAAATTTACTATCCGATAGAACACATAAAATGTATCTAATTTAGTTTTAGTTTAATTTATTTAATAAAAAAACATGTTTATAATAATAACCTAAAAAGCTATAACGTAACAATAACGTATTTAATTAACTGTTATTCCATAAAACGATTGACTCAAACCCAAATAACGGTTATTTGGCGCCAATTTTTGCGCGGCAAAGTGTGAAAATAATTGATTTGGGAGGGGACGCTTATTGGAACGCAGCGGGATTGTCGCGTTTAATTTCGTTGTAATTGTGTCCTTTGCTTGCTTTATTATTCTGTGATTTAAAAAAAAGAGATCTTGTATTTTATGAACGAGTAAAAATTGAGGTTATTAACAATGAGTTTTAATTGTGGACTGGGGAACAATAATGATACTTAGAATATACCTTGGGGCATATATTTTGGATGCAAAATATGTTCGAAATTTACTTTATATGTACAGAAATTCTCTTAACCCTTTTGTTGCCAAATTAATACTTTCGAATGGTTGGTCGAATGAAAAGAACTACGGTAGCCTAGTGGTATGGGTAATGGACTGCTGAGACGAGGTCTCGTGTTCGTACCCAGGTTTTACCATGTTTAGTAAGTAGTTTATTTATGTATATGTTTGTATTTATCACATTAGTAATGTGTGTATTTATCGCAGGTTTATGAGTGCCCGGTTAATGGCAATACGCTCGCCACCTATTACATTGGGAGCTAAACATAAACTGGCGAAATGTGGGTGCTAGCACCTCTGCTTATCCTTTCGGGGATACAGGCGTGAGTTTATGTAATGTTATGAAATCTTTTTTCCAAAACGACTGTAAAATCAGCCAATATGTACGTAGGTATGTAGTAAGCGTTTTGGATATGTCATAACCATCATCCGTAAAAGCTCCGCAATTGTTACTATATTAAAAAAAAACTATGTGTTGCAATACTGATCTCGTCCTCGCCACCTACAAAAACCTACTTTTGGGATATAAGTAGCATATATGCTATTCTAGACTATACTATCTCTATGTCAAATTTCATTCAGAACCGTTCAGCAATTCACAAAACCATGAGCCTACAACTTTCAAACTCTCGTAGCTAACCTCTACGTCGTAGCAACATCTACGAAGAAGCATCGAAGTTATACTAAAGGCTTTTGTAAAAATAATGACTGATTGGGTTTTTTTATTCTTTTTTTTTATTTATGGCACGTCAATTTGACTTCACCTCGCCTGATGTTAAACTGAAGGCAAAGTCTCATAAAAGAGGGTCACCATTACAAACACGTACAGTGCTACAATGGTGGTTCTGCTTGATGGCCTCATCAGATACTTTTTCACGTCCCGCTTAAAGGACCCGGGACTGTAGGAAGAAGGAAACACGTGGACCGGTAAGGAATTCCAAGACTTAATGGTGCGGCAGAGGAAAGACTCACCGAACCGCTTGGTTCTTGATGGAAGCGATTGGTACATACATTCCATGACATGCATATATTGACAGTTTCTAGAACAAAATTGACATTAGAGGAATAAAGTGTGCGAGTGACATACGTATCTTTACACAAAACCTAGGCGTTAGAAAGTGACAGAGTATACGAACCGTGAAATGTTTTTTTTATAAATCGAGTTAAACTTTGACAGAAATATATATTGCAGTGACAGCAATGTTTCTACAGTAACAATGTCACTGCATTGAGTCTGTGAGTCTATTTATGCTAGTAATATTAATGTCTATGCATATAATGCGTATTTTAAGCCAATTTTTGCGATTCACCCTTGTTTGGTATAACAACGTTTGGTCGAATGTTACTAATTCGAACAACGTTTGAGAAAATAATTGCTTTGCATAAAATCAATTGATAAATTTTCATATCATCGAATATATATTTACGATTACAACATTTGCGCTATTGATCAAAAAGTATAATGTTCATTTCATGTAAGGTAACATAATATAAATATATATTATACCTATACGGGCACCTATAAACCTGCGATAAATACACACATGACTTCGAAAAGCATCGAATAGTCATTGGTGTGTGCCGCCATGGTAGCGTAGGATCGAACCCGAGACCTCGTCTCAGCAGTCCATTACCCATACCAATAGGCTACCGCGGTACTAAATAAAAATGTTAAATAAAAGTGTAAATGTAGTAGATGCTAGTAGTAGTAGTAGTTCTTTAAATAGTAGACCTCTACTATTTAAAGAACTACTAGTGCTACTAGGGCCAGGTTTCGAACTCGGGACTTGTCGATTGTAAAACCGATTCCTTAACCATTTTGCTTGCAGGTAAAGTTGGTACCCCATACATCCTATGGGATTTCAAGAATTTAAATCACCTAATTTAAGACACATAAAAAACACTAAAGACCTAATGTAAGACACACAAAAAACACTAAAGCCCTTCTTACATTAGGCAGCTAAACGAAACGCGAGTTGAAGTCTAAACAACCAATGAGCAGCTCACAAAAAAATATTAAGAAGATGGCGGATTCCGCAGATAGTTCGTAATTCAAATCCTAATTTAAGAACGGGCTAACACACATTCCTTCCATAACAAACGTCAAATAACTTTTTCAATTATCACATCACGACATCCTATCCACACGGCCTTAATACAACCTCTTTCACGACTTACTATCTTTATTTGTCCGTAATTGCTCCAGTATCTAATATCACATCTCGAAACGACATCAATAATAAAATAATATAAAAAGCGAAGTTACGTTCAACGCTATGTTAAGAAAAGGACATATTAATTTCGCTGCTAACCCCCAATGTGTGTTCATCTCTTTCTTGCGAACGGTGATTTATATGTAGCTGTCTCTTTCATTCTTCCCCGCTTAAGTGTCTGACCAGATGTTGCCAGGATTTTATTGAAAAACTCCGTGATGCCATATTGTGCGCTTCCCGTTAGTGAATTAAGATATAGCTGCTATGGAACGTTATTTAGCCGTTATTAACGTGTTATTTCTGCTTTTATAGCGTTTTTCATGTTGGAGTTAATTAATTTTCGTCACGTTGGCAGTACTGTATAAAGTTTATGTTAGTTGGTAATAAATCTTTTATTTTTTTAATTGTTTTCTTTTTTATATTGACGAAAGGGTAGTACATATTAAAATCTATATTTTTGGTAAGTATTTACCTATTACCTTCGACGTAGATGGGTCTGAGGTTCGAATCCTGGCCATTACAATATCGTTAACCGACTCACACACAAGCAGTTAGGCTTAAATGAAAGGTAACTTATTGTAGTAGGCGATACATGGTGGAAATTAAAATAATCACAAAATATATTATTTATTGACATAACATAGTTGATGAACTATGTGAGAATGATAAAAGAAAAAACCAAGTAGTCAAGTGTGAGTCGGGCTGGTGTACTGAGGGTCTCTTAGACAGACAGACGGACAACGCAGTCCTATAAGGCATTTGTTTTTTATTTTTATTTTGAGGTACAGTACCCTAAAAAAGGTTTAGGTACATTGGCAGTTGAGTCGAGAAAGCCGCAAGGCGAAACCAATAATCAATATCAATCATTATGCGAGATTGTTTACGTGGAAGGTGTAGTTGGTCCTACCGATGAGGATGAACAGAAGCATTGTTAATTTCCCAGAGGTGCCAGCACCCACATTTCGCCAGTTCATGTTTAGGCCCCAATGTAATAGGTGGCGAGCCTATTGTCATTAACTGGGCACTTATAAACCTGCGATAAATACACATATAAGTTCGAAAAGCATCGAAAAGTCATTGGTGTTTGTCATGGTAAAACCTGGGATCTAACCCGAGACCTCGTCTTAGCAGTCCATTACCCACTAGGTTACCGCGGTTATAAATACTAGTCTTTTTCGTATAGATTTTTGCGTCTTATTAATTAATACAGATATATAATTATGGTGTAATGCTCACGTTCGTTGGTTCTAGGGCGAGATTCGACTATGTCTTTTCCGATCTACCTTTTTAAATCTGCAATATCAACCTACTAACCAAATTAAATCGATATATCCAATATGGAGATATAAAACAAAATGTAACCATCTAATATCTGCGCAATATAACACAAGAAATAAGAATCTAGTATCGCAAAAATTGGATTCCGAAGTTATAAAATTATGCATATCGAAACCAGGGGGCATATTAACATGTCATTCGGGCGCCATATTGCGATCATATTCGAATTCCGAACGTTCACTCAGTCAGTACCAACTTACATTTTCATCTGAGATATGAGATATAGAAAATTCAACCTTAAGTAACATGAAATAGAGTATGTTATAAATGTATGAATCTGTCGAAGTATATATTAGTCGATTTACCGAAGCGAATTTTTTTTATAGGCATCGTAAAGTTGGGCTTGGATAACGATTTAGTAAGTTCGATTCGAATTTGGAATGATTGCGATGAATGGTTCTCCTTGGAAGCAGGTGGGTTAAATTATTATTTTGTTGGCATAGTACGTGATTGTCGTTGCCTTGTCGATATGAAAAAGTTAATGCTTTGAATGTGCGTTCGAATTTTGAAATTGTTTTGCGCATGGTTTTTTACGACAATTGGTTTTTAGGGTTCCATACCTAAATGGTAAAATCTCAAATAGTAAAGGTATGATTCTGTAGCCGACCTCTGTAGCGTAAACCTTTGAAAATGCCGTTGCAGGCGAAACCGGTTAGGTGCAATAATAAATACAGTGGAGAAGTACAAGTGTATTAACAATATGTATAAAAGAATATCAGTTCCGCAATCCGTTCTTTTCTCTGTATCTACACATTTTCATTTTTTCACATAAAAATTGCTTGTTAAGCCTCAATATGAGTAAACGGCTTCATTGAAAAGCAACAAGAAATTTAAACAATAAACAATATTATCATAATCAAGCCTTTCACGGTACGGTGTGTGTGCTACATGCGTTTGTAGCTGTCGTATGCGGTCATCCCATCATCCCTTAAGACTCCGCTGTCTGTGTGTAATTTACCTTCCTACCTGTTATTCACCTTCAAGAGGATTCGATTCTGCACCTCTAATGCCGCGTCTACATTTACGTAACATTTTGCCGTCACCGTGTCAGAAGTGCGTGTCCGTCGCGTATTCAGCTGCGTGATAGCTGAGCTTAAATGAAACTGTCAATCGACTGGGTAGCCGTGTCAGCACAACTACACAATGATATTGACGTTTTGTAAGTGCCGTTTACTGGTCTATGCAGAATAAATGATTTTAGATTTTGATTTTGATTTTGATTTTTGATTCTGGTTTCCGCTTATCATGTCACAAATCTGAACGCACGGTTGAAAATGAACCAGTCGGGATTTGCTCCCAAGTCATAAAATGAGCATAGAGCGAACGCCGAGTTTACCTCTTTCTCAAAAATGCTTACACTAAAAAGACTACACCTGCCTAAATTTCAGGTCAATAGCTCCAGCGGTTTAGGCTTTGCGCCGATAAATTAGTCATACGGAACCATCAGTAATTTCATATGTATAGACATGTCAATCTCACTATTAGATGTGTAGCAACACTACACTAATCCCCTCCCCCCCCCCCTCATATACAATGTACGAACACGAAAACTACAACCGCTAACGTACTTACTAAATGTACCGCACCTGTTAAACGTTCACGTTCCAATTTTGAAACACTCCACCCGCGACCGCAACGCGTTCTGAATTTAAACGAGCCAATGGGGAAGCGTTAACTCGCTCGGCTTTTCGCGGAAATTGTCGATTGCGGTCCGAGGTTAAGGTGGGTTGGCGATATTCAAATAACGAACGTGTGTGGGTTTTGATATTGATATGTCATTCTATTTATGAAAATGACACGTTCTGTTGAAAGGGTTACCAGATCATTGGGATTTTCCTGACATGTCTGGAATTTTTAACAGGTGTTTTTAATAAGAAGTGAAAGGCCGCTCATATTTGAACTGACTGAACTGGCTGACTGAGCTTTTTTTGAAGAAAGCTAAACTAGGTTCTATTATCCACTTTAAGCAAGTCAGAGCAAGCAAATTCTTTAACAAAATCAGTTAGTGCGTGCATTTTAAATCGAGTTGCATATTAATGGTTCAAGATAAGAAAAAGAACTTCTTCTTCTAGGACCATTTACACAATGCCACCTAGACCCATGGAAATTAGTAAATCATTTATACTATTTTTTTCTCCATCCTATAGTTGCCTGTAAGAGATTGCCTCATGTGCGATAAGGCCGCCAATTGTAGGTATGTACCACATTGAAATGTACCGCGGTTTTATTGAAATACTTGTCCTTGTATTTATTATTATTATTATTCCTCTTTATTTTTAATAAGTACACTAATAAATTACATTTTTAAATAAATTTATAAAAAACATCTATTTAAAAATATAAAAATTAGTAGCCCACTGGTATCGGGTACAGGGACCAAGCTCAAGATCGACATATGTCGATGGTGCCATCCTTCATGATATACTTCCGGTAGTTATTCGTCTTGATAACTTCGTCAGCAATTGCACAGACAAAACCTTCAGTTTCCCCAAAAAGGTCACTGTGGAGGGCCCGATAAAACCTACCATGTAACTCCTTGCTCTGCCATATCTCCCTGCGGTCGTCAGTACCAACTACTATAGGCCTGCGCCAGTTCAGCTTGGCCAAGCCGAGCGGGGTGAGCCCAGTCTCTACGCTGACTACATCCCGATGCATATCCACGTTGGACTTAAGACTGAACGGATTTCGATGCGGTTTTTATTGTTTGAACGGGTTTTGATCCAACCTAGAATCTTAAGTTTGTTTGATTGCAATCGGTTAAATAGAATCAAAGTTATGATTAGTTATATAGAATTCAAGTTGCACAGATGGCGCTTAGGTCGCGATAACCAACAGCCATGCGGGTGGAGCCGCGGGCCTAGACTAGTACATCATAATTCTCTACGCCTTTTCCCGAATGAGAAGAGGTCGGCTTTGTGATGCAGCTGAGCTTCGATATTTACCGAGAAGCGACTGCCATCTGACTTAGATGACCAATTGGCGACTTCAATATCGCCTAGTTTTTTTTATAAATATTCTAGGACAATCTAAACAACGGCACCTAGACCCATGGTAAACATAACTTAACTAACTTGTGTTGCGGGTTTTAGAATGCGGATAAACATAGATACATTTTTTACATAGAAACTCCCAGACCAATACTGATATTTAAGCACACAAATATTTGCACTGAGCAGGAATCGAACCCGGTTCGATGCCTGCGTAGCAGTCACGTTCACTACCCCCACGTCATGAGATTATTCCGTAGTTAGACCAGTTGAACTTTTTAAGGCTCCAAGTACCCGTAACGACTCCCATTTTTGTAAATCAAACAGGGCCGACGGCCGAACGTGCTCTCCAAGACACAGAAATCTCATTCTCATCTCTCATAAACTCACGCCTTTATCCCCGAAAGGGTAGGCAGAGGCGCTAGCACCCACATTTCGCCAGTTTATGTTAAGGTCCCAATGTAATAGGTGGCGAGCCTATTGCCACTAACCGGGCACTTATAAACCTGCGATAAATACACACATAACTTCGAAAAGCAGTCATTGGTGTGTGCCATGGTAAACCTGGGATCGAACTCGAGACCTCGTCTCGGCAGTCCATTACCCATACCACTAGGCTACCGCGGTAGACACAGAAATACCAATGCAAATAAACACACAGAACAGAAAAAACTAGTAGAAATGTGACACGATAGTTTCAGCAGCGGAATCGATGTCGCCAAACTCACACATACAACCGTTAATATTACCGTGCATTACTAGTAAATAATTGTTTTGATTGGTCGTACCTATGTATATACTACATTTAATGCCATATTAGCTCAAATCATGCTTATTGTATACTACATACATGAAACCGCGGTAGCCTAATGGTATGGGTAGTGGCCTGCTGAGACGAGGTCTCGGGTTCGATCCCAGGTTTTACCATGGCATGTACACACCAATGACTTTTCGGTGCTTTTCGAGGTTATGTGTGTATGTATCGCAGGTTTATAAGTGCCCGGTTAATGACGATAGGCTCGCCACCTATTACATTGGGACCTAAACATAAACTGGCGAAATGCGAGTGCTAGCACCTCTGCCAACCTTCAGGGATATAAACGTGAATTTATGTTTTATTTTGTATTACTTACTATAACACGAAAACCCACTACCCTTTTAAGGCCGTGGTTACTATATTGCCACCACCTTTTATACCCGTTCAAAATAGCGATTACTTAACTATAAACTATAAATCGAAAAACGAACTGACTACGGAAAAAAAGCGTTACTTTTGAAGGAGCACAGCTTTATAATAAGTTACCACTAAACATCAGAAATAGTAACCCTCTCAATATCTTTAAGTCACGATTATCAGTGTACCTAATTATCTGAACATAAGTAATTAATTTGTTAATCTCACAGTGTTCCTTTTGTCTAGTCCACAGGCAATTCTCAACGACAAATATCATATATATTGTAAATTATGTTTTCATGTAAGTGGCAATGTATTTAAAATAAATATCTTTAAACCCATAAATAAAAAAGTATTATAGCGTTTTATACTTTGAATCGAACAAGCTTGAATATCTACGAAAAAGTTTAGAATTCCTATCAAAAAGGTTTATAATTATAATTATATTGTCGAATCCTTCGTTGCATAAAAACGCACAACAATGACACGCATAATATCGACTACATCACACATCCACTTGGGTAATTTCACCGACTGCATTTTTAGAGTTTCTTCGCATGAAATCACTATGTAAAACGTTTATCTATGACCACTCTATTTTTTTTCATGTAATACGAACACTAGCTTATATGAAGTCACTACTGAAAATACATTTCTCTTTAACACAAAATTTAAAAAAAATTAAAATATGCTAGATTCCAATAACGGTGGCGTGTCCGCGATGCACCTTTAAGCGCATTTACCTCTTTAAGTCCGCTATGATTGCAAATTTAGTACTTAAATTAAGATTACTATGTTAATTAATATATGAAGCAACCATATTTACTGCTTTCATTACTTCTATTATAACGCAGACATCGTGACAATGTCGATAAGGAACGTCCGCGCCTAAAGTGCAATTTCGGTGTGTTTTGTTTAAACCCTTATACAACGTATACACGTCAATTTAAACGATCTATCTTCTTACGCACGCGGAGTTCCAGTCATGCTCTTGCGTTTACGCAGTAATGGCATGTCCGATTCTGCCCAGTTTTCCCGCTAATACGTAAGTACCTTCTTATTTCTAAGAGGGAGTACGAAATTTTACAATCACGGTGGGTTACTGTATGAATGAATATTTGGTTTTAACATTACGATTTGCAAGTATGTTGTGTGTTGTTAGGTACCCTCAGCAATCATACATTTCACGTGACGAATGCATCACTGAGTTTTGTTTAATTTCATTTTTTCTTGATGTTTCTAACTTCGGTGGTGCAATATCGGTGGTTTCGGTGGTAGATTTATTGCCACCTATATTGCATCAATACTAAAATGGCTATGAGTTTCCATATCTTTGGTAAGAGGTATACTCACAAGGTAATAAATAATAAAATTACTAATTTTTTTGTTATAATTAACGTATTTACTATTACTACTGAGAGTGGGGCAATATGGGTATGGGAGGCGTAACCGAAGGGGTTGGAGGCTGGCCGACTTTCTTGATTAAGAGCGACTCTTTATGATGAACTCTTTCTTCAAAAACCGCCCCACAGGAAATGGACCTGGATGGGCCCCGGTGGTCGTACCAAAAATGAGATTGACTTCATCATGACGACGCATAGACGGATATTCAATGATGTCTCAGTGATCCATGGGGTGAAAACCGGAAGTGATCACCTAATGGTTAGAGGCACGTTGAATATTAATGTTAAACCGGAGAGATCCCGTCTGATGAGGTCTACGCTCCGACCTAGAGCTTCCCATATACAGTACCCCGAGAGCTTTCAACTCGAACTTTCGAATCGCTTCTCTTGCCTAGAAGAATGCAGTACAGTGGACGAGATAAATAACAGGTTGGTTGAAGCTGTCCATTCAGTGGGCTCCAAATTCTTCAAGCCCCGTCGAAGAGATATACCACAGAAGCTCACCGATCACACCCTCAAACTCATGGCCGAACGACGCTCTAGAAGGCTGCAGTCTACCAATGACGCTGAAGCACATCGGCAGCTCAATAGACGTATCCAGCAGTCTTTGCAACACGACATCCGTGCCTTTAATACTCAATGTATTAAAGAAACGATTGAGCGAAATAAAGGCTCCAAAGTGTTCGCAAGAGACTTGTCTATTGGGCAGAGCTAGTTGACAAAACTGAAGAGCAAGAACGGCAGTGTCGTGTCGACTAAATGAGATGTTTTGAGGGGGATCAAGGGGTTTTATGGACAGCTTTATACCTCAGTCACTAAGCCTGCTACTGATACGGTTAAAGATCCAAGAGCCAAGCTAACCCGACACTACACCGAGGATATCCCGGACATCAGCCTGTACGAGATTAGGGTGGCCCTCAAGCAGCTTAAAAATAACAAGGCACCAGGAGAAGACGGAATCACTTCGGAACTTCTGAAAGCGGGTGGAACACCGATACTTAAAGTCCTTCAGAAGCTCTTCAACTCCGTCTTATTCGAAGGTACTACGCCGGAAGCATGGAACAGAAGCGTAGAAGTCTTGTTCTTCAAGGAAGGTGACAAAGCCTCTCTTAAGAACTACAGACTCATCTCGCTTCTGAGCCATGTTTATAAGCTGTTTTCGAGGGTTATCACGAATCGTCTCGAACGCAGGTTTGATGACTTCCAGCCGCCCGAACAAGCCGGTTTCCGAAAAGGTTATAGTACCGTAGACCACATTCATACGCTGCGGCAAGTCATACAGAAGACTCAGGAGTATAACTTGCCACTATGTCTAGCGTTTGTGGACTACGAGAAAGCCTTTGATTCGATCGAGACATGGGCAGTGCTACAATCTCTCCAGCGGTGTCATATAGACTACCGGTACATCGAAGTGCTGAAGTGTTTGTATAAAAACGCCACCATGTCAGTCCGAGTACAAGATCAGAGTACAGCGGCGATACTGTTGCAGAGGGGAGTGAGATAAGGAGATGTAATATCTCTTCGCCAATGCAATGGAGGATGCCTTTAAGCTACTGGAATGGAAAGGTCTTGGCATTAATGTTAATGGCGAATACATCACTCACCTTCGTTTTGCCGACGATATCGTGCTCATGGCAGGACCGCTGGAGGATCTTAACACAATGCTCGACGACCTCAACCGAGTCTCTCAACAGGTGGGCCTCAAGATGAATATGGACAAGACCCAGGTTATGGCGAATGCTCATATTCTAAGGCCCTCCCCAGTGTCAGTTAAGGCTCGACCCTCGAAGTTGTAGACAAGTACGTCTACCTTGGACAGATGGTCCGATTAGACGGATCAAACTTCGAGGCGGAGGTCAATCGTCAAATCCAACTCGGCTGGGCAGCGTTCGGGAAGTTACACAGCGTCTTCTCGTCCAAAATACCTCAGTGCTTAAAGACAAAAGTCTTTAATCAGTGCGTGTTGCCCGTGATGACCTATGGCGCCGAGACATGGACCCTCACTATGGGCCTCATAAGAAAGCTCAAGGTCGCACAGCGAGCTATGGAAAGGGCTATGCTCGGAATCTCTCTGCTGGATCGAATCAGAAATGAGGAGATCCGCAGACGAACGAAAGTGGTCGACATAGCCTACAGGGTTAGCAAGCTGAAGTGGCAGTGGGCGGGGCACGTAGCAAGAAGAACAGATGGCCATTGGAGCCGAAAAGTTCTTGAATGGAGACCGCGTACCGGTAGACGAAGCGTGGGACGGCCTCCTGCGAGATGGACGGACGACAAAAACAAAATTGCCTTTGGCAGCATGATGTAGCATCTGCATCATGCATCCAAGCCGTTAGTACATATTGATTTGATAAATATATCACAATTTATAATTTCGGTGTGATCTTGCAATTTCGGTGAGTTGACAATTTCGGTGGTTGTTCTATTTTTATAACAAATGCAGTTATTTGTTTCCTTCTAAATATCTAGAATACTAATGTGTTCTAAAAGAACACCATTAAATTTTTTCATCGGTAAACCTATGATTGAAAAATACCACCGAAATTAGCAAAAAATGAGGCATGCGTGAAATTACCCACTTGTGTTTTGTTTTCCATGAATAAACACAATAATATTCGTAACAACAGGTACATAGGTATGTTACAATTGTACACATAATAATGTCGCCCCCACGCACAGAAACCGCAACGCAAATTGTGACATTAATGCTGGCAACACAGGCTTGTTACAACGAATTACTAGCTTTTAGTATACTCTGTGTTGAATTGGCAACACTTGATTTAAATATAACCTTCTTTTTTATTACTAGAGTTGATAATTCGGTTGCTCGTGTCTTTTGGGCGGGTAATATGTCTGATACTCTCCAAGACGTTAATTGGTAGTGCTTGTGCGGCTAAGCACGTAATTAATTTTCTTGCGATTTACACCGCATAGCAAGGAATCGGGTCAATTTTTTTTTTCTTTATTTAGCTGCAACATTTTCGGTTATAGGAATACATTTTTCAGCATACCCGTTTTTTACAACGTGCCCCTTTTGGCGGAAATAGGCTCGCCCCGTATTACGTGGGAGAGAAAATCATAGTTGGCGAAATGTGAGTGTTTAATACACCGTAAACGTATGTATGTAATATATGTAATATGAGTAAAAATGTATGTAATATATTTTATTTTCTATCTAAAATTAACATCAATCATCAAATTTATTTTCTATTCCCAACTCATTTGAGGTCGGCTTTCTAGTCTAACTAAGATGCCGCTACGATAACATAACATAATATAACATAAACCTTCGGGTAGACAGAGGTGCTAGCACACACATTTCGCCAGTTTATGCTTAGGTCCCAATGTAATAGGTGGCGAGCTTATTGCCATTAACCGGGCACTTATAAACCTACGATAAATACACACATAACTTCGAAAAGCATCGAAAAGTCATTGGTGTGTGCCATGGGAATACATACCTGAGATCGAACCCAAGACCTCGTCTTATTCTGTAAAATTCTGTAGTTCTAATATATAGTATCTAGTAGTAGTTCTAATAAATAGTATTACTATTTAGTGAGAGACTGATGTAATTTGTATTATGTTCAGCTACTTTTGAACCTACAGTGAACTCCAAAAGTTCCTTAAAATCTATAATCCTTTGATGATAACTATAATTTAACCAAAAGTAACATAGATAGCGTTAATAAAATAAACTAGATCGATGTCTTGTTTCTTTATAAGAAAATAAGTAAACTCATGCAAGTAGTATGCTAAACTTAATTACATTAATAAGTAGATCTATTATCCAGTAGCTTCTAAGACTAGTAGTTGTGTAGTGGCATCACTTTATACCATTTTTGTTTTGAATTGTCCATGATCTTTTGTATCCCATATTTTTTTTTTATTTATGGCACGTTAATTTTGCTACATCTCGCCTGAAGTAAAGCTGAAGGCAAAGTCTCTTGAAAGAGGGTCACCATTACAAACACGTTCAGTGCTACAATGGTGGCGCTCAGCTTGACGGCCTCATCAGATGCTTTTTCACCCCCCGCTTAAAGGACCCGGGACTGTAGGATACATGAAACTAATAAAAGTTACTCACCACCAATACTGTTGTTCTTCATACAATTGTCTTCCCCAAGTATTGCACTAACACTAAACTTCAACATCGGCTTCTTAGGCTCAGCGTAATCTTCACAACTCCTCACCAGTTCATCTGTGAACGCCTTCCCCTCATGCTTATCTCCTTCATCACCAGAATTGTCCTGGTAATTCAAATTGAACCTCTTCTCCAGTTCTTCCAGCCGTCTGATACCAGATTTCTTACAAGAAAATGGTGGGCAGTCGAAAGAACCACAGGTCTGACAACGCCTAACCAGATTTGGTACGTTTAAAACCTCCTTCTCGGATCTACACTCTTCGTTTCTTTGAAAGTATTCATTGTTATAATATACTTCGTTTTTTACGCTGTACTCGTCATCTCTTGATTTAGAATCTTCATCTTCAAGTTTAGAGTCATCAACTAAATCATCTGCGCGATTTTCCTCGTAAATTTCTGGTAATTTCGTTTCGTCAATTTCTGGTGTATTATCCCTAGATCTTTCATAATTCTGGCGAACGTAATTCTCGAGTTGTTGATTCAAATATTGATTGTGTAATTCACTTTTTTGATGATGTAATATGTTTTCAACTAAAAATGGCGACGTCATATTAAAAGGGCCGGTGGTGTTTTTGTTGTAACAGAAATTTTGAATTGTTTTCAACATCATGCTGTGATCTATATTTTTACCGAAATTTAATTTTAATTGTCCATTTTTCAAATCTGTTGGGTACATAATATGTTCTTTTTTTATTTAAATAAAAACACGGAAAATAAAAAAGAATTCAGAGAACTTTGACATCACTTTTTAGAATTTTTTTTCGAAATTATCGGCACAAGTTTCATACGTGTTTTCACCGCGACGGTGTAGACACTACTGATTAAATGGGAGGGTCTTCGTAATGGGCGTGTTTAGGGGTGGCATTTTACCCTCGGTTTTGTACTAACGCCCAGTATACAAAGACCTACCCTCCCCTTTTCTTTTTAAACATTTTACGAGCATTGAAACGAATGGTTGAGTGAATCAAAGGCTCTTGTCAAATCAGACGGTTTAGCGCCTTACAATTTTGAAAGTATACGTTGATTTGATTGAAACTATGTCCTATTTCTTACGAAATAGAGATGTTTTAAGATGTAATAAATATGTTTGTATAGAAAACGGCTGTGTGTTTATTCATAGTAAGTTAAAAGGGTACAAAGTTGTTTTTTTATTGAGTTAGTTCTGCCCCCAGGCTCCGCCCGCATTTATTGTTAGAACAAGAAAGTGATATGAAATAATATTGTTACGATACGACGATGGTTTATTCAATATCGGTTTGGGAAGTATTAAGAACTCAAATTGCCTTATAGCGCAGCGGTAGGAAGTGTGATTGCTGTGTGTGAAGTTTTAGGTTCGATTCTTAGGTTAGTCAAAAGGCAGTAAACAACTGTGTGATTGTTTTAGGCATAAATCGATTATTTTATTTACAGAAATTTATAAGATGGACGTATTTAGAAGTAATTTCGGATAGATATGAATTTCTGTTTGGAATACATGTTTAGTTCCAGTGAATCGCTCGTTGACGGGAACAGGGTCAGTAGGTACCTTAGCTTTATGGCTCAAGTTGGACGAGGGGTTGTTTACTTGTGTGTATGTGTGTGTGTGTGTCTGTGGCATCATAACTCCCGTATTGTATTTTTCGTTGGAAAGTACCCGAATTAGTCTGAAGAGATCCTATGTTTTTCTTCACAGTATTGGAGGGTCAGACAGCAGCCGCTCCCGTAAACTCCGAATATAATGAAGGAGAAGTCAAACAGATCGGGCTCCTAATTATAGTAACCCCTACGTTTCACTTACTATAATTGAGCTTATTGCCGTCAAGCCGACACTTTTATATGGCCTAACTATAAATAAATAATAAATACTCGAAAACAATCTACACCATCTAGACCCATTGTAAGCATAAGTTAACCAGCTTGTATTATGGGTTCTAGAATGCGTATAAACATACTGTGATATTTTTTACATAGAAACATCCAGACCAATGCAAATATTTATGTTCATGCTCACAAATATCTCGGTAACTATGTATTTACTGTCAGATGTAGAGTAGTCTTATCTCTCAGTCACCTTATACCTGCGGGAAGAGATGGACTGACTCTATTCTTCTCCACCGGGAATCGACACGGGAATACAATCATAACATAACATAAACTCACGCCTTTATCCCCGAAGGGGTAGGCAGAGGTGCTAGCACCCACATTTCGCCAGTTTATGTTTAGGTCCCAATGTAATAGGTGGCGAGCCTATTGCCATTAACCGGGCACTTATTAACCTGCGATAAATACACACATAACTTCGAAAAGCACCGAAAAGTCATTGGTGTGCCATGGTAAACCTAGGATTGAACCCGAGATATCGTCTCAGCAGTCCATTACCCATACCACTTTATTAGTTTTCTTATAAAAAAAAGTGTTACGTCACTGGTGTTGCAAACGTCCATAGGCCACGGTGTCCACTTTTCATCAGGAAAGCCATGTGCTTATCTGCAACCTAAATCGTTAAAAAAATAAAATATAGTAAGACGTCTAGTCTCATCAGCGTTTGAACATCGACTGAGCATAAAAGAAAAAAAAACGGTTATCTTCAGAAAAATCGTTCCAAATTCAAAATTAGCGCCGCCCACCATTGTTATTGGCTGTTTGGGAGTCCATATTCCTTTATACATAGTTTGATTGATTTTCAACCGTATACGGTATAATTAAAGTTGATTTTTCATTGTTTCAATGTCATAATAAAAAAATATCGCATGAATTTTATTTCTTCGAAGTAAATATTAGAATTAATGACGCAGTTGCGTTCTAGTTTCGTTATGGCGGCTAAAAGTGGCTGTAAATGACTGAAAATGACTGAAAGTGAGTTAGTAAGCTTTTGTGTTGGTGTTTAAAAGATAAACAGACTTGTCTTTGATTGGTTTATTAACTTCCTCAATCTTTCTTCATTTTCATAGATAGATTTGAACTCGGACCGCGGTTGTCGTTCATCGATATTTGTGTACTGTATCTTGTAATACAAGTTTATATTCTAACAAATTGAACAAATAAATGTATCCACTACAGTAAGGTAAGATACTCTCCAAGACGTTAAATTGGTAGTGGTTATGCGGTTAAGCACGTAATTAAATTCCTTGCGATTTATCATAGCAAGGAATTGGGTCAACTTTTTTAAATTTATTTTGCTGTAACATTGCCGGTAAGTAATTTATTTTCGGCATACCCATTTTCTTTTCAAAGTGTCTGATTGGCGGCAATAGGCTCACTATTACGTGGAAACGAAAATCATAGTTAGCGAAATGTGGGTGTTTAATACACCTTCGGGGATTATTGGATTATAATGTAGGTATGTATGTTTTAATTTATTGACTAAATTGTATTGACTTATTATTATACTAGGTATATTTAATTAAAGAAATAGATGATCATCTATATTATTTATATTTTTATTATTATCTCTATTTAGTCGCGTAATAATTTAATGAGAAAGTGGGTAGACCTATACGGTTGGCCACAATAAGAACTAACTCGGCGGTCGTCAGTACACCGCGATCATGGCGCTTGCAACAGCGCCGAAATATCCGTTGCTCAATAAAATCAACAAACATGGTAAATATCCTGTTAACTTTTATATTAACTAGGTCGTTACATATGAAATTGCCGTTTTGTTTGAAGAAATTTGAGGATACCCAATTTTCAGTACTAACAATTTGCATTTTTTTAGGAATGACAAAACCAAATTTTATCATTTTTTTGTTTATGAACATAACATAACATAAACTCACGCCTATATCCCCGAAGGGGTAGGCAGAGGTGCTAGCACCCACATTTCGCCAGTTTATGTTTAGGTCCCAGTGTAATAGGTGGCGAGCCTATTGCCATTAACCGGATACTTATAAACCTGCGATAAATACACACATGATTCCAAAAAGCTTCAAAAAGTCATTGGTGTGTGCCATGATAAAACCCTGGGATCGAACCCGAGACCTCATCTCAGCAGTCCATTGCCCATACCACTAGGCTACCGCGGCTTTTGTGTATGAAGACAACATTAAGCAAACAACAACTTTATTTGGCTTTTATAGGAGTGACTGCTGTTCACCTGTGATGTCCTCGAAAGTAAATTGATCCCAGAGTCTCGCCAGGCAGCCGATGTACCAGCTGACAGGTGAGTCATACTTGAACCTTGAACCCTAGGGCACAGGTCACCTAATACTTACCCTGGGCCCCGAAGATGTTAGGACTCTTTCATCTTAATATTAAACCAATGGTTTAGGCCGTGTACTTGTCTGACACCTAAGTGGTTGAAAAACCAAGTCACATCCGAAGAAATATCGTGCGGGTTTGTTTGAACTTTTATTCCGTGAAGCGACTGACATCTGACCTTTAAAATCCATTGGTGATATTGAAGCGTTGCAGTTAGAACCGTTGTTGGACTATTTTTAGCTCCAACTACCCGTAACGACTGCCACAGATGTTCGTATGGCAACCGGGACCGACGGCTTAACGTGCTCTCCGAGGTACGACCAGAACAGTGCAAATAGCCATATTCATGCATACAAATATTTGCATAGAACCAGAATCGAACCCGTGTACCCAGCATAGTGGTGGCGTTCACTACCGCTACGCCACAAAGGCTGTCGTTAGGACTATCTACACTAATATTATAAAGAGGAAAGATTTGTTTTTTGTTTGTTTGTAACGAATAGGCTCCGAAACTATTGGACCGATTTCAATAATTCTTTCACCTATAAAAAGCTACAATATCTCGAAGTAACATAGCCTATATGTCATCACGCTACCATCCTAGGGAGCGGAGTAAGAATCATAAATGTCAATAGATCCGGTAGATTTCTATACATTGGCGCTAATATCGCTAACTATTTCCGTTGTCATGACAGCTAGGAGAAGTAGTATAGAGAGGCAAGTAGAGAATCGAGTAGAGTCGTACAACGCGATCATCCACATCTACGCGGGCGAAGTCGCGGGCCACAGCTAGTTATTAATAAAATTCTTGACATAGAACCAAGGCATACAATGAAATCTATCTATCTATATAAAAATGAATTGCTGTTCGTTAGTCTCGCTAAAACTCGAGAACGGCTGGACCGATTTGGCTAATTTTGGTCTTGAATTATTCGTGGAAGTCCAGACAAGGTTTAAATATGTAAATACCCGAAATGGAGCAGCGCAAAAGGGATCAGAAGTCCACGCAGGCGCAGCCGCTGGCAACAGTTAGCAGCTAGTATGAAATAAAAATAAAAACCAAAAATAATATATTGCATTCAAAATGTTTTGACATATTTAACCCTTGCATGACGAATTTAAGTAATTGCGTCAACATATCGTTACGATTTGAATACGCGTAGGGTTGATTCGTTAACCATATCCAGTTAAACTCAAAGGGGTGAATACAGATATAGATTTGTTTTATATAGAGGGTTACAATCGTATGGACACCGAAAAAAAGAAATCGGCCGGGGTGCGAGGGATATGTTGGCTACTATCTCACCTCCGGCAACTAAAGACCGAAAGACGGCGTGCGTTTTAGTCGGTTCGAGTCCGACCTATACTCTCACCGGCTCAGGTAGGTGCGTCCAAAGAACAATGGGTAATTTTGTATGGAACCCGTACCCACTTTGTAGCATTTTAGACTAGGTGTAATTTAGAAGAGGCCTAATTGAGTAACTCGAAAATAAGTGAACGAATGAATGAATGAATGAAAGACCGAAGTTATGATAACTTCTTTGTAACATTTTTAATAGCCAATAATCGCTCTTTTTCTGCTTTTTGGACTAAATAAATAGGTAACCAGTCATTTTTTCTGTCTTAAGACAGCGATATAGCTTCCTGTCGTTGGTTTTTGGTACAGAAAAAATATTAAATAAGAACTATCAATCTTAAATAGCACAGTTTTATTAAATTGTATTGTTACTTTCAATGATTATATCATCCCAGGCACTTGCCGGACCTTTGGATCTTCATTTGCCGGAGGTGAGGTTGTAGCCAACATATCCCTCGCACTCCGGCAGACCCGGAGCCTTCTCTTCGAGATGACCTCCGTCGGGTGTAGGGACCACGGTGTCCCCAACTAGTCCCCGGGTATGGGGAGGCGCATTTTGCGCCGCCGCCGCGCCTGCTTCTGCTAGATTGACAGGCGGCTCCACCCGTCACCCCCAGGTCTGCGCTCATGGAGGACAGAGGTCATTCTGCGACCTCCGACGTCCGAGTCGCCTCCGCTCGTCGCGGGCTGTGCGGGTCCGGAGTCTTCTCCGAACTCGTTCCGCCGTCTCCTTCTCGAGCATTACTTGCTCACAGAAGGAGGCGCCGGCAGCCCAAGCGTTCGCGCACCGTACCATCGCCGTGAGCAATGCGGCGAGCGAGAGAACTCGCACTCCTAGGGCCGCCACTAGGACCCGCCTTGGCGTCTCCCACGCCGGGCACCCGGTCTGCGTGTGCAGCCCCGAGTCCTCGCTCGCATCACAGTGATGGCACTCGGACGTTGGCTCCTTCCGGATCCGATGCAGGTAATCCCCAAAGCATCCGTGCCCGGTGATCACCTGCGTCAGCCGGTACGAGAGGCTACCGTGTGGCCTCTCTAGCCAGTCCCCCATGATGGATCTTACCGGGCTTCTCTGCCCTGGACATTAACCTTGATTAAAATATATGTGTAATATATTTTATTTGACACGTGCCTCGATAATATGCGGCCTCTAATTAACGGGCAGTTTTCGGTTACTAGCCCATGCTGCGACATTCTAGGGCTACGGCTCGAAGATACCCTCAATATTATATATACCATCTCCACCTCGCAAATGCTCGGCAAATCAAATCAAATCAATCAAATCTCCATCAATATTATATACCGCGTTCACCTTCCATTTTTTTGAAGCAGATGAGTAATAATAATAATCCAATCGTTAAGTAATACACTGAAGTCCGTTGTGAAAGCCGAGGTTGTAAATAAAAGTAAGAATAAAATAAACTAAGATATGCGCGAGCGCTCAAAATCAGTTCCTATCAGGTACTAACTACTGACGACACACCGACGCTAGCACAAAATAGTTCGAACTACCCACCTAATCGATAAAATCAAAAAAAATTGAACGTGCGTGGGTCGATTTTACTAAGGATTTTCGGTATTTTCAACATCAAATATCTTTTTTCCTACATAAGTTACAAAGTTGCTCCAATACAAAAAATATCTACGTTTTCAAAGACCTTTCAAATGGTACCAATTTCAACTTGCTACAAACTGGGTACGTTCTGACCCATGTCCTTTGTGACATGAACAGCGGACCGGACAGCGTGACATCAAGACACGACGTTGAGTGTGGACGTAACAACTTGTGGCACATGGACACACAAACTAGAGTTGTGCTAACACGGCCACCAGTCGATCGATGATTTCATTTAAGCTCAGCTATCAGGCATGGCTCAGTGTGCTTATTATGCGCCGGCTGTGGACGAGGTTATAGGTTCAATCCCCATACATGACAAAAATTAGTGTGATCCTATTATATTTATTTTATAAACTCACGCCTTTATCCCCGAAGTGGTAGGCAGTAGGCAGTTTATGTTTTAGGTCCCAATGTAATAGGTGGCGAGCCTATTGCCATCAACCGGGCACTTAGGTATATATCGGCGATAAATACCCCTCTAAAAGCATCGAAAAGTCATTGGTGTGTGCCATGGGAAAACCTGGGATCGAACCCAAGACATCGTCTCAGCAGTCTATTACCCATACCACTAGGCTACCGCGGCTTATTCGTTTATAAAAAAAACTTAAAATCTAAATGTCCGTGACACATTTAGACTATAAATATTAAAACCAAAGCATAAAATCTGCTATTAAAACTAAATAGTAATAAATATAAAAATGTTATAAATAGAAAGACAATAATACAACTAAACGCACCTTGTCGAATTGTTGTGACGAATTGAACAAAAGATGGCGGACACGTGCGCGCTTTCCCGCCGAAATCTGTGTCACTTGCATTCGTTTTAATAAAATTTATTTATATTAATTGCTGGGGTTTAGTGTCATGTGTGGGGTAGATATGAATTTAATTGTTGTTTTAATTATATGAGACTAACTGTTGCCCTCAGCTCCGCTTGGACGGTTATTGCGACTTTTGTTCATATCTCCAGTTATGTGTACTTAACAATTTGCAATCAAATCCGAGAGGTCCGAGTTTAAATTTTGGCCATTACACTACCGGCGTGAAACCACTCCTAACACAGAATATGAGCTTAGCTGAAAGGGTTAGAGGGAAGAGGGAATATTAGTAATTCCGGTTGCTAATACTCTTATTAAAAAAAAACCTAATGCCGCGTCTACATTTACGAAATATTTTGCCGTGACCGTGTGTCCGTCACGTGTTCAACTGCGTGATAACTGAGCTTAAATGAAACCATCGATTGACTGGAGGCTGAGTCAGCACAACTCTAGTTCGTCAGCCCATTTGCTGCAAGTTGTTACGTCCACACTCAACATTTTGTTTTGATGTCACGCTGTCCGGTGTTCATGTCACAAATGTAGACGCACCTTAAGGTATTATCTACGGCAGATTTTTAAATCTGACCAAGATTTTTCTATTATATGCTATTCTAACTAGTATAAAAATTCTAAGTAGGTACTCGTTATATCGAAACAGGCCTATATGGGCGAGATAAAAATCTTTGTCAGTGGTTGGCTATAAACTACAACTCAGGCTAGGTCAAACAGCAGTCGCTCCCAATAATAATCGAAAAAGCCTTATCAAAATCTGGACTCTGAAGGAAAGCTTCAGACGCGACCGGGCCTATGCAACGATGATAATGACACGTAGCGCGACATCATAAGACAGAGCCATCTATCGTTGTTAATCGTAAACAATATATGAACACAACTGACAACAATACAACAGACGTAAGTAACGCCATCTATTTACCAATGCTATAAACTAAAATCGTGTAATGCGTAGTATTTTTGCATAGATGGCGGTATAATGCAGGTTACAAAGCATGTGTATATAAAACCCTGCACCCCGCGTGATAGTAAAACACAATCAAATTGACATTTTGCTGTTACTATCGGTCCCAAGTAATAGGTGGTTAGCCTATTACCGACAAGCGGGTACTTTTTAATGGTTTATATGTTTAATGTCGGATGGAAACCAATTTATATAAAATACAAAATACTTTAATATTTATACAAAATAAAAAAACATAAAATAAACTCACGCCTATATCCCCGAAGGGTTAGGCAGAGGTGTTAGCACCCACATTTCGCCAGTTTAGGTCCCAATGTATGTAAATACTTAGAAAATGTTCAAAAGTAGGAAATTAAGAATTTTTTCCTTCTCTCGCAGTGATATCGTCTGCCATTTTCATTTGTTGCCTTTTACGACACCCTTCGAATGAGAGGGGGTGGTGATATTCTTTCTTCATAACATAACATAAATTCACGCCTTTATCCCCGAAAGGGTAGTCAGAGGTGCTAGCACCCACATTTCGCCAGTTTATGTTTTAGGTCCCAATATTATATATATATAAGGTGGCGAGCCTATTGCCATTAACCGGGCACTTATAAACCTGCGATAAATACACACATAACTTCAAAAAGCATCGAATAGTCATTTGTGTGTGCCATGGTAACCTGGAATCGAACCCGAGACCTCGTCTCTGCAGTCAATTACTCATACCACTAGGCTACCGCAGATACACATGTATATCTACTATATAAAAATAAGTCGGGTTTTCCTTCCTGACGCTATAACTCCAGAACGCACGAACCGATTTCCACGGTTTTGCATTCGTTGGCAAGGTCTCGGGCTCCGTGAGGTTTATAGCAAAGAAAATTCAGGAAAACTTTCAATAGAAAAGCGGGAAAATCATTATTTTCACGAAACGGAGTTCGCCGGGTTTGCTATGTTATATAATAAAACAAAATCTATATAAAAGCAGTTTATTTACAGAATAAAATATACAACAAGTCTTCGACTATTAGAACGAGTCATACAAACATACGTAACGTCACGGATTCGCTCATTTTTTTATAACAAAATATTTAGGATACCATATTATATAATATGTTATAGAAATTGACAGAGGTTTGTGGCGACTGCTACACAGGAGGGGTTCGATCCCCGCTCAGTGCAAATATTTGTATGTATGAATATGATTATTTGCACTTGTCTGGTCGTGCCTCGGAGAGCACGTTAAGCCGTTGGTTCCGGTTGCCATACAAACATCTATGGCCGTCGTTACGGGTAGTTGGAGCCCTCAAAAGTCCGACTAGTCTAACTATAGAACTTCTATATCGCCAATTTGGTTGTGGAGCACCGATGGCAGTCGCTTCACGGATAATAGCGAAGTTCAGCCGCATCTTAGTTAGACTAGAAAGCCGTAGCTTGTGGAAACCACCAAAAAATGAAATAGGTATTTATAGTATCCTAAATATAATGTTATATAAATATTTAGTGCTCACAATAACCTACATCACTAGTGCGGAAAACGTTCCGCATCTTAACATTACACAATAAAATGCGGAAAGTTTTTTACGAAATTCAATCTCAGTCATCTATTTTAATAAAAATTCCTAGAAGTAGGATAATTAGACTAAGGGACCGCACTCACTCGAGTCACTGCAGAAATTGACCTTGATAACATGACAATAAAGTTTAAATTTCATTGTTACTACAGGGGCGCTAGGCAAAATGCATTTGTTCCGAATCTACATTCGTCATCGCTCTGAAAATGTATGGGAGTGACATTTGTTGTCGGAATCAGATCACATGACATTCGACAACAAATGTCACTCCCATACATTTTCAGAGCGATGACGAATGTAGATTCGGAACGAATGCATTTTGGCTAGAACCCCTGGCCTCTGTGGGAGACCGATCACTGCTTCACAACTGACTCATTCCAATCGGCTCGGCTTGAAAATGTATCTAAATATGTTTATCCGCATTCTGGATCACATAATACAGGTTAGTTAAGCTATGTTTTCTTTGCGTTTAGATAGCACTGTATAGAATTTCATATTTATTTGTAATATTACATATAATAAACGCTTCCTCTCTCTCTCTCTCTCTTGAGACATTGTGCCCGAAAGGGTCCATTTTTGTATCTTAATTTTGATCTGACAAGCAACCACTATATAACATTATGGAATGCAATGTATTGAGTACTAACCCGTATTCAAATTTCAATTTTATGTCATGTAGTTAAGGTCCATTTTTATTCGTAACATAAAAAAATCGTAACGTAACACCAGTGAGAACATGCCCTGAGGATATCTGTTGCCCCATGTGTGAACACATAGGGCAATCTATTACGTACAAATAATATGCAAATTTCGTAAAAAAAAAAAACGAAAAATTCCATACGATTTGGACGAAACATTTAATATTTCTTACGACAGTAAAACAAAATAATTATCCTGTTACCGTACGGTAAGTATATTTAAAATTCCTATCATAGTTTTAATAATAAGTTTTAGGAGTCTAGCTGAACATAGTATACGCGTCGCCGAACATAAATAATAAAACTAAAATGCGGACGGCGCGCACGCGTGAGTTCCGCATGCGGAAATAAACCGTGCGAATTTATTTCCGCATGCGTTTGAGCAAGGGAGGATTAAAAATCGATGCGTTTTTTTTTTCTAAGCTTAATAGCCAATAGAATAATCATTTATAATTTTATATAATATATAGATTTATTACATATGAATAGGCCTACACAATCATCAGCAAAGCAACCATGATTTTATTTATAGCACTTATATGGCTGATAAGCACACGACCCAGTGTTACATACCAGTAACACTGTAGATATACATACTCACGCCTTTATCCTTTGGGATAAGCAGAGGTCTTGCCGTCTACTTAATTCCATAAATACTTCATGTATTTCTTCTATTTTTGTATGGACCGGTATATGTAATAAATATATATTTCAATAATACAAATTTATAGCACCTGATTTTTTCATAATTGTTTACCTAACCAACCTTTGGTGTAAATTGAAAGTGTATTAACTATATCTAATTATTTATAATCAATTGATCAGCGTATTAAATGATTGAAATTGTAACACTATGCTAAGTTAAAATGGAAAAGAAATTACAGGACGGGACTTGCGAGAATCCCTTTAGAGGGAATACTATAGGGAATAGTGGCTAGTATACTAGCACACTGCGAGTTGTAGGAAGGGTGATTATTCTTAACATAAACCCCTCCGGGCCTCAGAGACTATGTTACGCTGTACAGCTCCGGTAACTATATGACAATGAATATATTTATATAAGTAGAAGATTTCAGAGTATTAAAAAACGACTAATGAACTTTATGTCGCCGAATTGACGAAAACACTAGTAGTGGTTTCGAAGTTATAACACATAATTAAGGCAATAGAATTTCTTAAAAGATTTGAGAGTATAAGTTATCTCTAATGAAATTTTCACTAAAGCCTGTTCAGGTGTTTCAGCTTGAACAAATAATACACATATTAATTCTGTATTTCTACGAGACGGTTTGAAAACCGTGTATGGAAACAGGTAAACCGTATAGACTAGCACCGGTTCACGGTTATATGTATTGAAACCAAGCTGATCATATTTTTTTACATTTTTTACGTTATCAACTAATATAATAAAATGTGAAAGATGTTTGTATGTTTGTTATTCAATCACGCTCTAACTGCTGAACGGATTTGGCTTGTACAGGGATTGTATAGGGATTGTATAGGGATAGATTAGGTCCTAGAATTACAAATAAGACTATTTTTCCCTAAAAGTTACGAAAACGGGATAAAAATTCAAAGGGGGCAAAGCCGCGGGCATCAGCCAGTTTTTTTTATATATCTTGGGTCGACAGCTGGCACATAGACAAGTTTTTTGGTTTAACTTATGAAAATAATTAAATTTCAGTCTGCCTGTACTCTTCAATTAAGTATACTGCGATATACGCTACACTTGACGGCAATTCCGTCACGGATCTTCCAACACAGATTTTCCTTCACGGATCTTCCGTTGCTCTTGATGTAATGTGAAATTTTGTATCTAGTCTAAGTAAACCATTGTAAATAGACCAAAAATAGAAAAGCCCGCTGAGTTTCTTGCCGGAGTCTTTTCAGGTCCGGGCCGCGTTTCGAACCGGTGGTCCATTTGCATTTGATAAAATATTGTTGATATTGACGTTTTGTAAGTTCCGTTTACTGGTCTATGCAGAATAAATGATCTTTGATTTTGATTTTGATTTTGATCTGTCGCGTACCGATCTATTGTCGTTCCGATGCGGAAAAGCCGTGATGAAATATCCAAAGTGTAGCATAGTCTTTAGACTAGAAGTGAATTTCTCGCCATTTTTATACATATGCATTTACTCACGTCTCTTTACCTCCGGGGTAGGCAGAGACAATATCCGTCGACATCTATATCTTCCTCTATTGTCATTAAGACCTTTCATAAAGGTTTCGAGTACTTTTGAAATAAACAATAATTTACAAGAACGTTATAATACTTATTATTTAAAGCCTAGAGTTTAATTTTGCGTGCTTCTCTACAATCCTTCTAACTACACAGTGATACTCGAAAATTGACCCGAATATTTTACAATCATACAATATGCGACGTGGACTTGGTTGCGGAATAATTTCCGCAAGTATTTCTTTGCTGCCATATCACTTGCGGAAAAAATTCCGCAAGGAAACATATCCGCGCGGATTTTTCCGCAAATGCGTTTTACAATTATCTTATCTCGCGGATAATCGCGTAGCGACATCAAAATAGGCTTGATTTTAGATTTAACATAATTTAAGAATAAAATTAACATTTTTTACACAATTTACATAAAAAAACATATATTTATTAAATCACATTTTTAGGAATCACTCATACATTTTTACTATGGGGTATGTTACACCCCCAACTATAGTACATTTCCAAACCCCCAAGACTTGGGAGTGCTCCTGGTATAGGAATTCAGACCGAGGGAGGTACACTCTGACTAATGGATATATTGAGTAAGATTCGGACCATCAGCATCCATCAAGATTCACAGAATACTAGTGTTATATAATTAAAATGGGATAAACAGTATCTCTTATAACATAACATAAACTCTCGCCTATATCCCCGAAGCGGTAGGCAGAGGTGCTAGCACCCACATTTCGCCAGTTTATGTTTCGGTTCCAATGTAATAGGTGGCGAGCCTATTGCCATTAACCGGGCACTTATAAACCTGCGATAAATACACATATAACTTCGAAAAGTATCGAAAAGTCATTGGTGTGTGCCATGGGAAAACCTGGGATCGAACCCAAGACCTCGTCTCAGCAGTCCTTTACCCATACCACTAGGCTACCGCGGTATATCTTACTGTAGTGGATACATTTATTTCCTTAATTTGTTATAATATACACTTGTCTTACAAGATACAGTAGCACTAGCATGAACTCCTATCGAATTCGTAATGTAAAGGTTTCGAGAGAACGGAGCATTGTGATTGGCAGTCTGCCTACTTACCTACAATCGCAATGCTCCGTTCTTTCGAAACCTTTACATTACGAATTCGATAGTATTTCGTGCTACGGCTATACAGTACACAAATATCGATGGACGACAAAGAATTCGAATCTCACTATGAAAGTAACATTGAAATAATATTATTTTTGTGAGGTAAGGCCCCTAATCCTGTCCCAGGTAGTTTTTTTTTATACCACTTAGGTGGCAGACAAGCACACGGCCCACCTGATGGGAAGCGGTCACCGTGGCCTATGGACGTTTGCAACACCAGAGGCGTCACACACGTGCTGCCTACCCTGTAGAAACCTTCTAATGCCCTTCTTGAAGAACCCCATATTGTAGTCGCCTGGAAAAACCACGGCAGGGAGTTGGCGGAGTTAACGGAGGTTGGACACGACGGTATCTCCGAAATGAGCTGTCCAACTGGGGAAGTACCTCCGCCCTACAGAACACCGCGGTCATAATAACCATCGTGTTGTGTTCCCGCCGGTAAGTAGGGTAGCCAGAGCTCACTGTACCCCTCCTTCCCCTCCCCTTCCTAGCCTCCCCACCCCTTCCCAGATCTCCCCCTTTCCCTTCAGGGTGGGCAGCGCGTGTGTGACACCCTTAGTGTTGCACACGTTCATAGGCCACGGTGGCCGCTTTCCATCAGGTGGGCCGTGTGCTTGTCTGCCACCTACGTAGTATCAAAAAAAAAAGTTGAAATTTATCTCCTAAAATACCATAATATTGTTCCTAGGAGTCCTAGAAAGGTTGTCATCTATAGTTAGGTACATGTTGAATGAGAAAAACATGGCGGTTGATGACAGGAAATGCCAGATATCATGAGAGTCGTATAACTGGAGTAGAGAACACACCGTGTTGCTTTGACGAGACTGCGCAGGAGTTAGCTGGAGAAGAGAGAAAGAGAATGGGTTGAAGATTTTTTTTTTCATGCTTAGATCTTCAAATGTACTGCACCACGCCTGATGGTAAGCGGTCCTGGTCCCCAACCTGACGGTCTCGAGTTGTTTTTTTGAAGCGAGTAATGAAATTTTGAATATTCCTTAGTAGTTACACTAATAGGGAGTGAGTCTATTGTTTCGAATCGGATACTTTTTGCTCGAGCTGGGAATTGAACCCGCTCAAAAAATGACATTAGTTACTTACCGCCCAGTTAGTAATCTAATCCAGGTAGAAATAACTAGACCCGAACCAATGAATAGTTTTTAGTAGTTACGTTAATAAGGAGGTGAGCCTCTTGTCTCCAATCGGATACCTCTTGCTCGTGCTGGGAATCGAACCCACTCAAAAAATTACATAAGATGATTACTTACCGCCCAGTTAGTGTTCTGATCCAGATAGAAATAACTGGATCCGAACCAGGTACCGTATGTCAGCGCTATGAACACCCAACTGTAATGGAAAAAGAATATTCTAGAACATCTACACAACGCTAACTAGACCCATAGTAAGCATAGCTCAACTAGCCTGTATTATAGTCTCTAGAATGCAGATAAACATATTTAGATACTTTATTGTTACATACATATTATACATAAACACATATCAATGCAAATATTCATATTTATCCTACACACAAATATATACTAATAGTCACTACTCTTTTTAAAGTAGTAGTAACTATATTTGCACCACTTTTTTTAACCGTTCAAAATAGCGATTACTTTGCTACACATAAAAAGTACAGTCAAACGGGGTGAATAAAAATGCAGGGGTGAATACGAATAAAATGGTCAGCTAAATTCTGTAGTTAATGTCTTTCAAACGAAACTTTGAACTAGTTCATCGTAATGACAAAATCATCAAATATCTGATAAACAAGCTTATTTAGTAAAAGAATTTACGTAAAATATTCCATAATGAGTATATAATAGTAGTAGTATAATATAATAGTAGTAAGATTAATGTATATGTTAACGGAAATGTATCCGTCATTGTACACAACTTCTAGGAAATGTATGAAATTCCCAAAAATCGCCCGGAAATGTGTGAAATAAATTATATTAGAAACATTTCCTAGGAAACCTATGCATTTCCTAAATAGCAATCGGATATAGGACAATTATACATACCTGTACCACCTAATAGATTCTCTGTGCAATAACTTCATGACGATATAGAACAGTGTGTACAGGAAGAGATTAGACATCAGCACCAGTAGAAGGTGAGAGGCGAAGTCACGGCTGTGTTGGGCCACCCTGGGGATGAGACAAATGAGATAGGGGTCACACGTAAGCCTATATTCAATAAACAAAAAAGGAAGACAATGCGATAACACATGTACCCAGCGCCATCTAGCGACAGCACGAGTAACTACTACGTCACTACGGATCCTGCATCGCGAAAATGAAGTTTTCGCGATGGTACAGTCAGAGCTCATAAGTGCATTAGCACATCAAGGCTCAAAATGGTTTAGCGTGCGGCCGGCGCGCTTCTATGTGTGTGTAATGTTACTATGCAATACGAGGCGACGCTGGCTTGTCTTAAAAGAAAAAGGTCACAAGTAGCGCTAGAATGTTGACGCTATAGTTGCGTAGGATTGCTACTGCACTTTTGAGTTCTACTGTACAATATATATACAACTACCCAACGACAACCGTTGTGTCGCGGCCCGCCAGGCGTGATCACCTTGCCTGGTCGGAGGATCCTCCCTTTGTGTTGGAGGGACATCACATCCTGTTCCTCCACAATACTATATCAGTACACCCTTTCCTCTGCCGCACCATTAAGTCTTGGAACTCCTTACCGGCGCACGTGTTTCCTTCTCCCTACAGTCCCGGGTCCTTTAAGCGGGGAAAAGCATCTGATGAGGCCGTCAAGCTGAGCGCCACCATTGTAACACTGTTCGTGTTTGTAATGGTGACCCTCTTTCATGAGACTTTGCCTTCAGCTTAACATCGGGCGAGGTGAAGTCAAATTGACGTGCCAAAAATAAAAAATCTCCCCTTGTTAGGGTGCGGATCCATTAAAGCGGAGCGGAGCTGAGAAATATTAACCAATAGCATTGCATAAAAGTCTCAGCCTCCGTGGCGTGGCGGTAGTAGTGTAGTACACACGACTACTACGCATTCGATACCCGCTCAGTGCAAAAAATTGTATGCATGTTATATGACTGTTTGCACTGGTCTGGTCGTGCCCAGTTGCCATACAAACATCTGTGGCAGTCTTTACGGTTAGTTGGAGCCTTCAAAAGTCTAACTAACTTGGAACTTCGATATCGCCATTGTATCGCCAAGTAAATTTAACTTGTGTAATCGTAAGAAGTACCCACAGGACATGCTTGCCTAGTGTGGGGCCAACAGACACTGTTAAAAAACTGTACTGTACTGTTTTCTATTTTTCTATTGGTCATTGGACCATTGGTTGTGGAGGTCAGATGACAGTCGCTTCACGGAAAATATCGAAGTTCAGCCGCATCACAGTCAGATTGGAAAGCCGACCCCGATCTTTAATAAAAAGTACCTAAATTGCCTAGACAATCATCATCAGCACGCAGCAGTTAACTGCTCGACATAGGCCTCTCATGACACGTCACTTACCACGGTATTCGGTATCATGTTTATATAGTACTAGCAAACTCGGCGAACTCCGTTTCACCACCAGATGGCTACAAAAAATGATTTTCCCGCTTTTCTGTTGAAATTTTCCTGAATTTTCTCTGCTATAAACCTCACGGAGCCCGAGACCTTTCCAACGAATGCAAAACCGTGGAAATCGGTTCGTGCGTTCTGGAGTTATAGCGTCAGGAAGGAAAACCCGACTTATTTTTATATAGTAGGTAGTTTAGTTACCCGTAGCCGGCGATGGCCCAGTTGGCGACATTGGCGATGAGCAGGAGCACGCAGCGGCCGCAGTACGTGGGCGTGATGGCGGCAAGAGGGCGAGATACCAGCTCTCGGGCCGCGCGGTATACCACCCCTCCATCTGAAGGGTAGGAAGTATAACTAGTTGTGTATACAGGGTGAAAGGGTAACACTCCCAAAGCCGCATAAAAAAAAATATGGACTGGCAATTTTTTTTTCGCTAAATAAAACAATTATAACATAAAAAACATCACTGCAAATAAAAAAGCAAATGGCGCCATAATATGAGTTGGTTTTGTCATGAAATTTTGATTTCATTTAGCTTTACTAACACTATGGAGAGTGAATAACGCCAGTTTAAAAAAATAGTAAAAAAATACGATATCCCAATCCAATCGCCAATCCGTTCGCCGCAAACAGTTCTCCTGAAGATACCTCGTGTAGAGGCGAAACACGTGTCGAAGTATGTCCTCGGCACTTGCGGAATATTGCACATACTATACTACAACATCTCTCGGGTAAGAAGTCTTTTTACTTGCTTTGAGGGATGCGATTTGACATTCCTTTCTCATCATTCCCTGAACCTTTTTCCCAACTCAGTTGGGGTCGGCTTTTCAGTCTAACTGTGATGTGGCTGAACTTCGATATTTTCCGTGAAGCGACTGCCATCTGACCTCCACAACCAATGGTCTAATGACCAATGGCGACATCGAAGTTCCAAGTTAGGCTGGTTGGACTTTTGAGGGCTCCAACTACCCGTAACGACTGCCATAGATGTTTGTATGGCAACCGGGACCGACGGCTTAACGTGCTCTCCGAGGCACTTATAAACCTGCGATAAATACACACATAACTTCGAAAAGCATCGAAAAGTCATTGGTGTGTGCCATGGTAAACCTGGGATCGAACTCGAGACCTAGTCTCAGCAGTCCATTACCCATACCACTAGGCTACCGCGGCTTTTGACATTCCTTTCTATGACAATTAAAATCCAAAAAAATCCAAATCGTTGCATAAAAAAAAATTTGCTAATATGTGGTGTACCAGGAGTACTACCACGGGCCTTCGGCTTCGAAGTGTTTTCCTTACACCATGTATTGTGGGAATACATGTTATCCATAGGTATTGTGTTTTATACTAGTATATGCTAGCGACTGCGCCTGCCTTTACATTGTTATTTTAATTGCCCTCAGATATCTGGCGGTTAGGTTAGTTGGACTGGAACCGACTAAAACCGCATGCCGTCTCGTGTCTCAGGAGTGTAAGGTGACAACTCATTTCCCTAAAACTCCTGCTGACCTTTTTTTATATTAGCAACCGAAGTAACTAATATTCCCTTTAACCCCTCCAGCTAAGCTCAAAGACTTGTGTTAGGAGTGGGTTCACGTTGGTAGTGTAATGGCCAGGATTCGAACCCGGGACCTTTCGATCGTAAGGTCGACTCCTTAACCACTAAGCTACCGACGCTTCAACTTTCCAAGAGTTTGAGATAGGCATAACCTAAATACCAGACACAAAAATAATCTCGTTGTCTGTGATAGTAGACTCCACAAATTTTTTTAATAATTGTATACGCTTTTTTAATAATCTCCTTAATAAAATTAGGGATTTGCCCATCAATAAGTTTAAAAAAAGTTATGACAAAAAGCTTATTATAAAATCCAGGATTATTTGATTTTGATTTTTGACCCGTCACCCTGGTAGACGGATGGAGGACGGAGGTCATTCAGAAACCTCCGATGTTAAGTCGGAGGCACCTCTTAATCCTTTTTTTGTCTGTATGGTTCTTTTTACAAAAAACATAAACATTTGTACGCCGCCATATGTACGGCTAAACATGTAGGACTAATAAAATTATTAACCTAACATCTTGCATGCACATGTATGTATAACACATGTTTAAACAAATAAATTTGATTTGATTTGAATTTGAATTTGAATCTCTGCGGATCAGGACCCTCGAATGATGAAAGCAACTTACCCAACTTGAACCGTCCCAAGTAATATATCTGGAAGGTCATCACGAGGCAGGTGACCAGATGTAGCACGGTGAATGCTATCCAGAAGTAGAAGTTCGCGTTTAACACTCCCACTAGACCTGGAAACATTAAATTAAATATAAATTAGGGTTTACCGCGGTAGCCTAGTGGTATGGGTAATGGACTGCTGAGACGAGGTCTCGAGTTCGATCCCAGCTTACCATGGCACACACCAATGACTTTTTGATGCTTTTCGAAGTTATGTGTGTATTTATCGCAGGTTTATAAGTGCCCGGTTAATGGCAATAGGCTCACCACCTATTACATTGGGACCTAAACATAAACTGGCGAAATGTGGGTGCTAGCACCTCTGCCTAACCCTTCGGGGATAAAGGCGTGAGTTTATGTTATGTTATGTTATGTAAATTAGGGTAGGCAGCACGTGTGTGACGCCTCTGGTGTTGCAAACGTCCATAGGCCACGGTGACCGCTTTCCATCAGGTGGGCCGTGCGCTTGTCTGCCACCTAAGTGGTATAAAAAAAATATATATATAATGTTTGACTGCCTTCGTGGCTCAGTGGGCGTAGTATGCGCCGGCTGTGCACGAGGTTATGGGTTCGATACCCACACAGGACAAAAAATTGTGTGATCCACTACAAATAGGTGTAATTTATGTCCGTTCGTTGTATGTATTAAAGTCCCCCGCGATACTGGGCTTGTACTCTAATGCTAATATTTTTAAAGAATGAAAAAAAATCTTTTTTATACTCTTTAATCATTCACCAATTGTCTGACATCAAATTTTATTTCCATTGTTATAACGATTTCATATTATTAACTAATTTCAAACATTTGCACGCCGAATGTGTAAACGGCTAAACATGAATGGAATGTATCCAATAATATGATTCAAGACCGTGCATGCCTATGTGTGTAATTCATGTTTAATGCAAATAAACAGTTATCTTATCTCATCCCATCCCATCCCATCTCATCCCACCCCATCCCACTCCATCCCACCCCATCCCATCTCATCTCATCTCATCTCTCAGTAATTTTCCCATCTAAAAAGGTACTTACCGATAAATATAATGAGTGCCAACACAACAAATGTGGCGTGCGCCCTCGCGTTGATATCGGGGTGGCGCGACTGATATATCTTCACCATACACAGCACCGACGTTACATACATGAATGACGTGTCTGGAACAAGGGAATAAATGTATTGTAATCCATTTGTTTAGGTTCCGTCAGTTCCGTCTGACACTCTCCAAGACGCTAATTGGTAGTGCTTATGCGGCTAAGCATGTAATTAATTACTTTGCGATTTACACCGCATAGCAAGGAATCGGCTCAAATTTATTTTTTCCAAATTTATTTTATTTAGCTGCTACATTTTCGGTTAGGAAGTTATTTTCGGCATACCCATTCTTTTACAAAGTGCCCGATTAGCGGCAATAGGCTCGCCTCCTATTACGTGGGACTGAAAATCATAGTTGGCGAAATGTGGGTGTTTAATACACTTCTGCCTACCCCTTCGAGGTTACGGGCGTGAGCATTTGTTTAGGTACTTAAAAAACGTAAACTATCTTAACGTGTCTTTTTAATATGTTTTGTTTAAAAACTCCTAGCTACTACTAGCCTAGTGGTATGGGTGATGGACTGCTGAGACGAGGTCTCGAGTTCGATCCCAGGCACACACCAATGACTGCGATGCTTTTCGAAGTTATGTGCATATTTATCGCAGGTTTATAAGTGCCCGGTTGATGGCAATAGGCTCGCCACCTATTACATTGGGACCTAAATATACACTGCTGATGATGCTAGCACCTCTGCCTACCCCTTCGGCAATATAGGCGTGCTATTATTAAAAAAAAATTGTACTCACCAAACTGAAAGTTCATGCTATTAGGACAGACGTGGTAGGCAGCGGAGAGGAGTCCTTCACTCACGAGGGCTATACCCATCGCGTACAGCAGACCAAAGTGTTGGGGGATGCCCAGCTCTTTCTGTGGACAAACCATAAAGTAATCCTAAGAGGAATGTGGCGATACCACATATGGCGGCTATTGTATATCCATATCATAATAATAATATATAAAACTACTAATTATATACAAATTGTAATACTAGAGACAAACAAACATTTATTGATATAGATGATTCCCCGGGCCGTCCGCCGTCGTCATCGAACGAGGTAGGCGTGGCTTAACAATGCTCCAGCGCATTCGATCGACGCCGGCGGCCAGGCAGTCGTTGAGAGTACTTTGACGCGACACCTGTGCGCTTAGCGATAGCATTTCTTTCCATATCTAAACGAAAGCATAACTGTCTACTGTGTGTACCTCCTTTCTGTTTCTACCTTATGTGTGACTCTCTCTGTGATCCTTCTGTCTCCCATGTATGTACTCTTTACTATAAGTTTATGTGCCTACACTTGGATAATAAACTGTATAAAAACTTCCCGCGAGTGTTTCAATAAAACAACACCTGTAGCACCGTGGGAACCCCTACACCACATGTACCCAGCGCCATCTAGCGACAGCAAGAGTAACTACTACGTCACTATGGATCCTGCATCGCGAAAGCGAAGTTCTCGCGCTAGTACAACATACATACAACAACCCAACGACAACCGTCGTGCCGCGGCCCGCCAGGCGTGATCACCTTGCCTGGTCGGAGGATCCTCCCTTTGTGTTGGAGGGACATCACATCCCGTTCCTCCACAAGGAAAAAAATGTCTGGTCAGGGTCCTGTCAACTTATGGGCTCACCCAAATTAGGGCCTTGTACACCTTTGTACGGCACTGGACAATCTGTACACCCCTGTTTGATTGCAATCGGTTAATTAGAACCAGAGTTTTGATTAGTAATATAGAATTTAAGTTGTACAGATGGCGCTTAGGTCGCGATAACCAACATATCATTTGCACCCCGGCAGACCGTCGCCATCTCTTTCGAGATAACCCCCTTCAGGTGTGGTAACCACGGTGTTCCAGTCTAGCCCCCGGGTTTTACGTATTTTACGTAGCCACCCCGTGACCCCTGCCTTCAGCTTAACATCAGACGAAGTGAAGTCAAATTGACGTGCCATAGATAAAAAAGGTACGTAAAAACGGAGGTAGGACACGACGGTATCTCCCGTCCGAAATGAGCTGTCCAACTGGGGAAGTACCTCCGCCCTACAGAACACCGCGGTCATAATAACCATCGTGTTGTGTTCCCGCCGGTAAGTAGGGTAGCCAGAGCCCACTGTACCCCTCCTTCCCCTCCCCTTCCTAGCCTCCCCACCCCTTCCCAGCTCTCCCCCTTTCCCTTCAGGGTGGGCAGCGCGTGTGTGACACCCTTAGTGTTGCACACGTTCATAGGCCACGGTGGCCGCTTTCCATCAGGTGGGCCGTGTGCTTGTCTGCCACCTACGTAGTATAAAAAAAAAAACATGTAAACCTTCACCAATATACCTGTGAACAAGTCTTGGCATGATGTTTGCTGTGCCGGCGCCACACTTGCGCCAAGAACAGCAGACCGAGCAGCACGTAGCCGAGGTTGGAGTAGACATGGTTGAAGTCTGACACCACCAGTAGCGGGTGGGCGCAGAGGAAGTTGAAATAGCACAGGTCTTGGTTACCGGACTGGTTCAGAAGCTGTTGGGAAATGTATTCGATTCTTTTATAATGATTGATAGCACTTGGTGGAACTTAATAAATAAATATAAATATTCTAGGACAATCTTTAAACTTTTTCTGAAACTTTCTATTCTATTCTTCATTGTACCTGACCTTTTGCATTATTGACATTTTCACATTTTGGACGTTTTACTAGTAAGTCATTTTGCCACTTTAGACATTCTCATTTAGTAGACGTTTAAACATGTGGACCTTCTACAAACAATGTCATTTTTCCCTTATGGACCTTCTGATTCGCAGCCATCTACACAACGTCACCTAGACCCATGGTAAGCATAGTTTAACTAGCTTGTGTTACGGGTTCTAGAATGCAGATAAACATACATAGATACATTTTTTTTTTGTAAATACATATATATTATACATAGAAACACCCAGACCAATGCAGATATTCATATTCAAGCACACAAATATTTGCACTGAGCGGGAATGAACCCGCACCTCCTGCTTAGCAGTCGCGTTCACTACCGCCGCGCCACGGAGGTCGTCAGGTACAGGTACAATAATATATACAGTGGAGAAGTACAAGATATTGATATATCAATCTACTATATAAAAAGAAGTCGGGTTTTCCTTCCTGACGCTATAACTCCAGAACGCACGAACCTATTTCCACGGTTTTGCATTCGTTGGAAAGGTCTCGGGCTCCGTGAGATTTATAGCAAAGAAAATACAGGAAAAATTTCAACAGAAAATCAGGAAAATCATTTTTCACATGGCGAAACGGAGTTCGCCGGGTTTGCTAGTGTATTATTGATATCGATAACACACTTGTACTTTTCCACTGTATTTATTTTGTACCTAACCGGTAAACCTTTGAGAATGCCGCAAGGCAAAACCGGTTAGGTACAAAAATAAATACAGTGGAGAAGTACAAGTGTGTTATCAATATGTATAATAATAAGTTCAATAGTAAGTTTTGTAAGCGCCGTTTAATGGTCTATACAGAATAAATTATTTTTGAATTTTAAATTTCAAATCCAAGATGGCCACCACCACCAAATTTGGTACCTTTTTTACTCGCTTAACTATTTTTTTACTAGCGAGTACTTTGGCTTGACAAGGAGATCAATTTAAAAAAGTTTAAAACATTATAAACCCCCGACACAAAAAATTACCCCCAAAAAGTAAAAGTAAATATTTCATGCGTTGTCGAGTCGGGGGACCTTGGATCGTCTACACAGTTGGTCTATACAGAATGAATGATTTTTTAATTTTGTTTTTTTTTATAAATAGAAGTCGCAGCAACTCACCCGTTGGTAAGTGACCACCAGTTGTATGACGGGCAGCGTGTAGAATATCGCTACAGTTAACACATTCCACAGGTACATCTTAGATCGCGCAGACAACACGCGAGGACGACATCTGCAATTAAAGGCAATAGTAGATTGTATATGTAGTTGGAGCCCTCAAAAGTCCAACCAGGGGTACTAGCCAAAATGCCTTCTTCCCAATTCAGTTGGGGTCGGCTTCCAGTCTAACTGTGATGCGGCTAAACTTCGATATTTTCCGTGAAGCGACTGCCATCTGACCTCCACAACCAATGAACCAATGATGGTGATATCGAAGTTCCAAGTCAGACAGGGGTACCAGCCAAAATGCATTCGTTCCGAATCTACATTCGTCATCGCTCTGAAAATGTATGTGAGTGACATTTGTTGTCGAATGTCATGTGATCCGATTCCGACAACAAATGTCACTCCCATACATTCACATACATCTACATACATGTGACTTGGAACTTCGATATCGCCATTGGTTGTGGAGGTCATATGGCAGTCGCTTCACGGAAAATATCGAAGTTCAGCCGCATCACAGTTAGACTGGAAAGCCGACCCCAACTGAGTTGGGAAAAAGGTTCTGAGAATGAGTATTTAGGCTATCAGGTGGTCAGACTCCGTAGCCACTATACTGATACCTATTTAATTGAACAATCACAGTTTGTACGGGAATCGAACCCGCTGCCAACTAATGTGTCCACGCTTAATACAAGTGTGGGATAACTGAGGAATTACCAGGGTCACGGCACTAGTCCGACAGAAACACTACTTGAATTGTATACTTGTTTACTACGCGAATTTCCCAATACAATGTTATTTGGTATGAAATATATATTTTTAGTAAGACAATAAAATATTCCCCAAATTACGTTTCGCGACCTTTTACTACCTAGCGCTCTGTCGGGCCACTGCACAGCAACTGGCCGACTCGACTCTCATGCGATCTAACTTGCACACACACACACATACATACAGCGCACACATCTGTGTCCCTACAAGTAGATTGTATAACAAGGGAGCAAAATAGTATTTTCACGGCGAATCTGTAATTGTGAGCGCAATTACGGAGGGATTCAAAGTGTGTTCCTGAGACTTTGCCTTAAGCTTACCATCAGGCGAGGTGAAGTCAAATTGACGTGCCATATATAAAAAAAACACTTTTTGAATGGAAAAGACACACTTTTTATGGGACCAAATGGCTATTTTGCATCAAACTAAAAAATAATCAGGTAAATCGAATCATAAATCTCCAAGGAATCGACGTACAGTCAAGGAATTTGATTCGCGTACCGTTCTAAGTCTAAATTGCCGATGACAATCTATAATATTAAGGGTTACCTTTCTTCGACGACACTTTTGTTTACCGACACCGTCTAGAAAGAGATACTACGATGATACTAAACCGAGCCAAACCGAGCTCTTCCGAGCTCACTATTTGACATCATTCGAGAATACTTCAAACGAGGTAATTTTTCCAAATTCTTTGAGGTTGACCGTGACCATAGAGTTTAGGTATATTTTACGAGTATAATGAGTTTTTATGGCTGGGGCCATGTATTCTCTTTGGCTGGGGCGAACATAATTGGCTGTTGTCATCTATAACTTCGTGGTTGTCCTAGATGACTTCAAAATATTTGCTGTGGACGTTAAAGTTTTAACGTCGACAAGTTCTCCCGCCATTGAAAACTAAATGCTACGTTATGAAATAAACTTCAGAAAATGTATTCTTAATACTTTTAATACTTAATAATAAACATCAGAAATTGTATTCTTAATACTTTTAATACTTAAGAATAACCACCTCTACTGTCAGACACAGCTTGGTGTCGGGCCGGCATTGAGTCTACTATCCGACTACACAAATGTCTGAACCACGCAACGATTCCCACACAACGTGACAATATTCCACTAAAGCTTGCTTCGTCCTTTCTTGACCATTTTGCCACATTTGCATCATAATTCTCCAATTATTTTCTATTGGTTATCAATCGGGTGATTCTTCTTCTTCTCCAAAACGAGTAATTCATAGCCTCACAGTGTTGTTCTCGATATACCTATTTAGTAACCGAGCTATGTCGCAAATGCCGCGGCCCTGCACATGCAATGTAATTATTTCCCTTCGGTTTCACTTCTTCCTTCCGCATTTTAAAATTTTACGTTTTTATCAAACACGTTCAATGTTTTATTTGGCATTTGACTGTGTCACTAATTTGACATGGCCGAATATTATTTTTCCTATTTTAAATACGAAACTAAAAATAGGTTAGTAATCAGATTTAATTTCACTATTTCAAACTGTCTTCAGTTTGACATAGTGAAATTAATCTAAACATACTTTATCTAAGGTCGAAGTTTGCAGACCTGTCAACCGAACATGTGTCATTTTAATTATGCAAATCTATTTTACCATAATTAAACGAATATAACCCTTATAATATTTTCATAGTTCGAGCAAAAAATCATCGCGACGGTACGCGAATCAAATTCCTTGTCTGTATAGTAGTACCACGTTTATAAGTTACACCGATGTACCTGCGCAGAAGTCTCATTTTCGAAACGCGCGAAACAATATTAACCAATCACAACGCTCATCATTGACGCGGGAACGTGGCCCTCTGTAATTGGTTGCCGCCTGCGCGCCAAGTTCGATGCCCGCAGCATCGCGGTACCGCGTCAGTCGCGAATTGTACTGCTAGTGGAATATACGTCTTTTCACCGCAACGTACACTTGCGAGACAAAAAAACGTGAACATTTTTACATATTATATCTTTACTTAAAAGAGATAGATCTTTAAAAGGCCAGAGTAGGGGAATTGTATATAACGTGCATCAATTAATGCAAAATGAATTAATTAAATCAAAAGACAAAGTATTTACCTACTATGGATCATTTTCAAGCAGTGATGGACCGTACTTACAGCTCGCGCTACAGGAGTCTCAAGAAAAACAGTTCCGACAATAATTAACGAAAAATAATCGTTCGCAACGGACCTATAAACTAGTGCCAGACCGACTTTCAGAATCCCAAAGAAAGGAATACCTTGGTGGCGGCTCTAATTCGTGTGAGATATGCTTTGACGAAAAAAAATGTTCATCAATGCAAGAAAAAAGTTCGATTCGGTAGATATTAGGTACGTTAAATCAAATGGTAGCGCCATTCATCTTAAAAAGCAATTGCTGCTCTATAAACCCTCACAGGATGAATTGGTTCATTAATAGCTTGATCATAATTAACATTTCGTTATTAAACACGGCAATTTTTTCGTTACATTATACGATATTCATTATATGAACGTTTGTTTATTTTTATAAAAAATGTTTCATAATATAAAAAAATATAAAATAAAAATTATTGGTACACTTTATTTGCTAACAAGTGTACACCTACAATGAGCGAGATAGCACTACTCTCTGAATTTATTGCATTTTCAATCTTAACGTAATGCAATAAAGTTGGCGTTTCAACAGCGTTAGCAATCGTAACTAATCGGCGTAAGCTTGCTCTCTTCTGCGCAGACGAATTTTACCGATGCGACTTATTAAAGTGGTACACCTGTACTTACTTAAAAAAAATAACAATCGAATTGAGAACCTCCTCCTTCTTGGAAATCAGTTAAAAAGTTTTTTTTTTATTGAAAACTCTTCACTTTTATATTTTTAAAAAACCCTTTTTTTTTCTTTTTTTTATCTATGGCACGTCAATTTGACTTCACCTCGCCGAATGTTAAGCTGAAGGCAAAGTCTCAGGAAAGAGGGTCACCATTGCAATCACGTTCAGTGTTACAATGGTGGCGCTCAGCTTGACGGCCTCATCAGATGCTTTTTCTTACCTAGCTAAATTAGCGACACACAGCTTCCCCCCAAGCTTGTATAGATCATTATCTGCATTAACGTCGTCCAAGGTCGAGAAGTCAGATTCCGTGTCTGATGATGAACTGCATTCTGTAAGACATTTATTGTGTATTAGCTATGATTAAAACGGCAGAAACTAGACATGGTTCCCATTAGGATGGGTGGCCACCTGACCTCTAGTGTTATTTTATCTAAAACCGCGGTAGCTTAGTGGTATGGGTAATCGACTGGTGAAACGAGATCTCGGGTTCGATCCCAGGTTTTACCATGGCACACACCAACGACTTCTCGATGATTTTCGAAGTTATGTGTGTATTTATCGCAGGTTTATAAATGCCCGGTTAATGGCAGGGTACATTAAATAGTCGCTATGTAAGTAGAGTAAGCAGAGCTCACTGGAGAGGTTTTTTTATACAACTTAAGTGGTAGACAAGCACTGACAGCACAGAGACTCTCTTAACCTTCCCCCCCCCCTCGTTCTTCTTCCCCCTCCTCGCTATATGTTCGGCAGCACGAATGTGAGGTGATTTTTTTTTTATGGCACGTCCATTTCACTTCACCTCGCCTGGTGTTAGGCTGAAGGCAAAGTCTCATGAAAGAGGGTAACAATTACAAACACGTTCAGTGCTACAATGGTGGCGCTCAGCTTGACCCCCGTTTAAAGGACACGGGACTGTAGGAAGAACGAAACAATGTTGCAAACGTCCATAGGCCAAGGTAACCACTTACCATCAGGTGGGCCTTGTGCTTGTCTGCAAATTATTACGACCGGGGCACTCACCCGCGTCCCCGTCCCCGACGAGGTGTTGTCGCGAGGAGCTCTCCCCGCTGCTGCTGAAGGCCACGTGGCGCCTCCTCACGTCCGAAGTAGGAACCGTGCTGACGTCATGAGGGACCGTTGGCGACGTCAGGCTTTCTGGGAAACATATATGATATCACACACTCACCGATAGAATTATAGGGAAAAATATAATGAGCCCCCCTAATCTATCTATATCTATATCTATACTTATAATAAAACTGTAGAGAGGTCAATTCTGTACATTGAATATATTTACAAAATAATTATTGGGGGATGATTGGTGATCGATACTAATGCAAAAAATGCAATCAGAATTTTTTTTGTCTTTCTGTCTGTCTGTCTGTCCGTATGTGCACGCATGGATCAAAAACTACTGGAGGGATTTTGATCAAACTTGGTACGATTATAGTTCTTAGTTCTGAGCAACATATAGGCTACTTTTTATACAAGCTGATACCCGTGGCTTTGCCTGCGCTTCGTTTATAGGTTGTTTTTGGTCATATCTCCGGTTCTACTTAACCAATTACAACCAAATATACTGCAAATTTTGAGTCTAAGCAAGACCTTTCTAATAAAAAAAACCGCATCAAAATCCGTTCAGTAGTTTTTGCGACCAAGGCGTGCAAATATTACAGTAAAAAATTGCGTTCCAACTCAAATAGCGTTATACCATTATTATAATGAAATTCTAACATTTATCAATAGATGGCGCTCCTCAAGTGACGTCATTTTACAACACTCGGTGTTAAGATTCTCCGTAAGATAGTCACTACCTGCAGTTGTAATAGGTGCCGTATGCGATCTAATGATTAATGCGAATTTATTAGTTGCACCCTCCGTGACGTGGCGGTAGTGCATGCAAATGCTACGCACGGGGCGCGGGTTCGATCCCCAGTGCAAAAAGTGATAATCATGAATATGGCTGTTTGCACTGGTATGTTCGTGCCTTGGAGAGCACGTTATGCCGTCGGTCTCGGTTGCCATACAAAACAAACATCTATGACAGTCGTTACGGGTAGTTGGAGCCCTCAAAAGTCCAACCAGTCTAACTTCGAACTTCGATATCGCCATTGATTGTGGAGGTCAGATGGCAGCCGCATCACAGTTAGACTGGAAAGCCGACCCCAACTGAGTTGGGAAAAAGGTTCAGGTAATGATGATGATATTAGTTGCACCCTTACTAAACTGCAGATTATTCTGAGCATTGGTTGTTTATGTTGTTTTTAATAGTTTCTATTATTTCATATCTTAATATAATAATTTAATTTTTTTTATTAAATGCTTTGCTTCTCTTGCTTAGCAGTTAACGCAATTAACACTACAGAATACACACATCAAAAAAAGTTTGCGATCACTTTGAAAAACTGAAATCTTTTTTGTTACTGTAGATTATATTATGATTTATTCTTCTTTTTAGATTCTTTATTTCTAAATAAAGAATTAGAACACAAAACAATGACACCGTTCAATTGTTTTTTCTTACAAAAAGGCTTTCACTCCTAGCTTACGCTCATTCAGAAATCTGATTCAAGATGTTTTTCGCGTAGAGTTGTGATTGAAAAAATGCCAAGAGGATTATCAGAGGTTTTACGAGCTAAAATAGTAACTTTGAGGGAAGAAGGTTACACCACGAGAGTAATAGCACGCAGACTTGCTATATCCCAATCCTGTGTCGTGGCTCCGTTGCAGAGGTACCACGGAATGGAGAATTTAGCTGACCGACCCCGCAGCGGTCGCCCAACTGTTTTGACAGCTGCCCAAAAGCGCTATTGCTGGCAGCCCGTGATCCCACAATCAACGCCACTAAAATAAAAGCAGAAGTCAGGGCCGCCTCTGGGCTTGAAGTTAGCACGCAGACCGTTCGCAATTGCTTGCACCAGGCTGGATTACGAGCACGGAGGTCACGGTGAGCTCCGCTCAATTCCCGGCAACGTCAACAACGAAGATTGCAGTGGGCTAGACTTCGGCAAAATGAAGAAGGTGAGTAAGAAAACATTTGGCAAAACTGACTCTTCGTTGACGAATCCCGAATCTCCACTCATCCGACGTGTCCGTGTCTGGAGAAGACCAGGCGACCGTGAAAGACAAAGAACTGCTAGAATGCCTTTGATCCCGTATCGGGGCTTCATGACAGCAGACATGTACAAAGCAGTTGCTATTGATGATATAGTCAAACCATTCCGAGTAAACCATGGGCACCAATTTGTACTGGTCGATGATATGCGCCCGCACATCGAGCTCAACGAGTCAATGCTGCTCTTCAAGAATACGATATCACACGATTAGACTGGCCTGCCGGCTCGCCCGACTTAAACCCAATAGAGCACGCGTGGGATGCTCTTAAACGAGCTGTATGGAACCGTGAGTCACATCCCCAGACAGTTCCAGAGCTCAGGGAAGCCGCTATTGAAGAATGGGATATGTTACCCCAGGAAATGCTGGATAACATGATCCTCAGCATGCCCAGGATGATCTCCGCATGTGTTCGAGTCAGGGGAGGCGTTACTTTATATTGAATTTACACCTTTTAATAATAAATTGTAGTTTAAGTTTAATTAAACAGTCTTTTTCTTTCTATGAAATTTCTATCACAATTGCATTATGATAAATGGCTCAATTTTTTTAAATAAATAATAAAAAATAGTTTTATATTTTAATTTCAAACAAGGTACAGGCATACAACATAATTTTTTCTTGATAAAGTTAAATTTAAAGAATTCTAGGAGCTTATGCCATTGATCGCAAACTTTTTTTTATGTGTGTAGAATAGGAATACAGAGAGATCCGGAAGTATCCGTTTGCCTTGCTTTCAAATCGTGCTTTTCAGCGCGATCATTCATCGTAAATCACTAATTATAAATAATTGTATTTCCATTCCATACTAATAGTACTTTTACTTTACTTACTTATTTACTTCCAATCCAAATAAATACCTACCTAAATAACAGGCTTCTGATAAATACTACAATAACATAATTTTTTCGACTGCTTACGAAACGTACTTTTTAGCTCGACATCGCATCATTCATTCATAGATCATTAATTGTTCTTTTAATCCATACTTACTCATTTTCTTCTTTATATATATATATATATAACAGGCTTATATATATTAACATGCCACCTATAAAAAGAACTTCTTTATCCCAAAATTCAAGAAACTCTAAAAGAATGAGATATTATGCGCGTTCTCAAGAATCGACAGAGGAAAGAGCTGAACATGAACTGCCTAACCATGTTACTACTCAAAACAAAAATTTCAATTAGAATAAGTAAATGTTTGTAAATAGACCAAAAACAGCCCGCTTAATTTCTTACCGGAGTCTTCTCAGAACAGGGCCATGTTTCAAACTGTAATCGGTAATGCTAATTTGCTAAACATAAATTTTATATTTTTTTTACGTTTTCTAAGTGTCGCTTTAATGGTCAATACAAAACAGGTAAATGATTTTGACTTTTATTTCATTACTGCTAAAATTGTACACAAATCTATGTAGGAATAATATATTTTACAGTAATGTTTGCTATAAAAATAAGCTGTAGATCGTTTTCGACCTGAAGCGATGACACGCGCGATCCGACTTCCACGCGGGCGGAGCCGCGGGCAACAGCTAGTAATATATATTTCTTAAAATGGTTTTCCGCCATGTACTGCCTACTTCAATGTGTTTAAGAATATAGATGGTATATTGGCGGGAATACGATGAAAAAAATACCGCGCTGCCGTGTTTCATTTTCTAAATTTGAAATAATAATAATTATTATTATTATGTGTGTGGAGGAACAGGATGTGATGTCCCTCCAACACAAAGGGAGGATCCTCCGACCAGGCAACGTGATCACGCCTGACGGGCCGCGGCACAACGGTTGTCGTTGGGTTGTTGTATATATATTGTACTAGCGCGAGAACTTCACTTTCGCGATGCAGGATCCGGAGTGTCGTAGTAGTTAGTCTAGATGGCGCTTGGTATATGTGGTATCGCCACATGTTAATATGAAGGTCTGGTTACCATGACATAAAATCCCAAAAAAAAAAGATTCCATGTATCCCATATTTTTTAACATATTGAATAAAAAACGAACAATCTGATATGAAATAGTTATTTGTGCAACAAGAGAGCAAAACTGTTTTTTGCTGCGAGTGCTGATTTTGAATCCTGAGCAAGCGAGGGATTCTAGGATTGAATCACGAGCGTAGCGAGTGATTCTAATGTAGAATCCTGAGCGTAGTGAGGGATTCAAATGCACGAGATGCAAATAATTTTGCTCTCGTGTGGCACACATTACTTTTCACTTCAGCAGCGAGAACACATAAGAAATATTACTTAGAAGATAATGCAACACTTATTAACAGAACAGAACACCTATTATTAATTAAAATAATGCTGAAAATTTTAAAAGTTAATAATTAATCTAATTACTTATTGCTGTTCTGCAAATTTAAAGTTGAATTTTAAAAGTTAAATTTTATACCTTTAAAAAATAACTTTTAAGGTGTGTTCAGAAACAGCGTACATGACATTTTATTTTTCATTCAAATGTTGATAATAGTAATCATTACATTATAAATACTTATGCATTACTTATTTTGGTATTCAATAACATTACATAATTATTAAATAATGTAAATAAAATACATGGTTATTCTTTTACAAATATCTTTCAAATTTAGAATTTCGAAATAGGACCTTTGACGTGCCATAAATTAAAAAAAAACCTTCAAAATACTTGTGTACGGCCAAGAGACAGAGTGCAGTGTATGTAATTCGAAAGTTATTCGCGGAACAATCTTTTTGAATCTATGGTTGGCACTCTTTATTGAAAATTAAAAAAAAATAATTAAAAAGCTACTTTGTCTCACTGAGTGAGCAAAATCGCATTTTGCACACTGTTTTTACGCAGCAAAACTCACTTGTTTGAGCTGCTGTGGTGAAAATATATTTTACAAAAACGAATAACGGAAGACCTTTATCGGTCACTATAACCGGACCCAATTTATGAGATTATGTCCGCCTTAGATATAAAGCATTTTAAAAGAAAACCAAACTTCAGTGTGTGCTTACGTCATAATAACCGGTTGGTCACTACAAGCGAAGTCATTATAAACGGAATCTATCGTAACTTACCTTCATCAATCTCCTGCAACGGCTTCTTCCTACAGAAGACCGCTATGATGAAAGCGACGTAGAAAGACCCGAAGAACCCCAGAGCCAAGCCGGCGGCTATCATATACTCCTGGTATGATATGGTCTGGACTATTCTGAAACTGTATACAGAGTTGTGAGATGAATTCCTTCTCTACCATGGTGAATGTTCTGATGAGCTCTTCCAATTAATCCCACCCTCTCCTTCCCTACACAGGACAACACGTGCAGGGCTTAGATGTCACCCGCATACGGTACAGAATATTCCATCAAGAACCAAGCGGTTCGGTGAGTCTTTCCTCTGCCGCACCATTAAGTCCTGGAATTCCTTGCCGGCGCACGTGTTTCCTTCTTCCTACAGTCCCGGGTCCTTTAAGCGGGGCGTGAAAAAGCATCTGATGAGGCCGTCAAGCTGAGCGCCACTATTGTAACACTGTACATGTTTGTAATGGTGACCCTCTTTCATGAGACTCTGCCTTCAGCTTAACATCAGGCGAGGTGAAGTCAAATTGACGTTCCATAAATCCACAACCAAATTGGCGATATCAAAGTTCTGTAGTTAGGCTAGTCGGACTTTGCTCCAACTGTATGTCAACGTATGGCAACCGGGACCGACAGCTTAACGTGCTCTCCGAGGCACGATTATATATATATACCTTAGCACGAAATACTATCGAATTTGTAATGTAAATGTTTCGAGAGAACGGAGCATTGCGATTGGCGGGCTACACACGCACACAGGTTCACAAGAGGCAGACTGCAAATCACAATACTCTGTTCTCTCGAAACCTTTACATTACGAATTCGATAGGAGTTCATGCTAGTGCTACAGTGCAAATAGCCATATCAACCGACCGCACATATTGTCCATGAACATAAAAGAACAACAGAGGTAGGACATGACGGTCTCTCCCGTCCTAATTGAGCAGTCCAACTGGGAAAGTACCTCCGCCCAACAGAACACCGGAGCTAATAATAACCTTGTGTTGTGTTCTTGGCGAATAGGGTAACCAGAGCTCACTGGAGAGGTTTTGTGTTGTCAGTGGGAAGACCGAGAAACCCTTCTTTGTCTTCTGCACTGACAGCACAAAGACTCTCTGGCAGATAACGCTGAAAAAAAATAGTTTTCTAAAAAAAACCTACCTGAATTGCTTAACCCTGCCATCGTTGGTAGTCAGTTGAACGACCTTCTGCTCCCCCCACCCCAGGTACTGCGCCATTTTAGGCAAAGTGGTATTAACAGCCTTATCAGTACAATCCTCATCCGAAGTCTTCACTATGAACACTATGTAGAAACCCTGGGGAAACGTATCTTGCTGAAAAGAAAAAAAAATATATTACTAGCTGACCCAGCAAAAGTTGTTTTGCCTTATAAATTTTAAGGGTGAACAACCCTTATCACGGGGTATGAAAAATAGATGTTGGCCGATTCTCAGACATACTCAATATGCTCACAAAATTTCATGAGAATCGGTCAAGCCGTTTCGGAGGAGTACGGGAACGAACATTGTAACACGGAAGTTTTATATATAAGACTAACTGACAATCGTCATAAAAGATGTCTCCCGTTTTCAACATTTTTCATTCTTACTCCGCAACTGTTGGTCGTAGCATGATGTTATATACATGTAAACCTTCCTCTTGTATCACTCTATCTATTATAGAAGCCTTATCAAAATTCGTTGCGTGAATTTTAAGATCTAGACATAAGGACAAACAGAGGGAAGTGACTATTTTTTATCAGATGGCGACCACTGTATCGTGCCCTAGGTACGGTCTTCGTGTGTTTTTATGTGTGTGTGGGCGCGTGCGTGCGTGCGTGCGTGTGTGTGTGTGTGTGTGTGTGTGTGTGTGTGTGTGTGTGTGTGTGTGTGTGTGTGTGTGTGTATTTGTGTGTGTGTGTGTGTGTGTGTGTGTGTGTGTGTGTGTGTGTGTGTGTGTGTGTGTGTGTATTTGTGTGCGTGTGTGCCTGTGTGCCTGTGCGTGCGTGTGTGCCTGTGCGTGTGTGCCTGTGCGTGTGTGCCTGTGTGTGCGTGCTTTTGTGTTTGCGTGCGTGTGTGCGTGCGTTCGTGTGTGCGTTCGTGTGTGCGTGCGTGCGTGCGTGCATGCGTGTTTGTGTGTGTCTGCGTGTGTGTGACTTGAGTGTTTGTGCAGTAGATATACATTGTATGTACGTGTGTATACTCACAGTAAGCGTAATCCCGCCTCTTCTGGTCATAGTCAAATAGTAACCATCATACAATATGTCTCGCTCATTGTCGAATACTGGACACTGGAAATATATACGATTTGTTAGTTTTCAATATAAAATTAAACTCATTCGTAGCATTAGTTAATGCGACTGCTGCGTGTTCGATTCCAACTCAGTACAAATATTTGTATGCATAAATATGGCTATTTGCACTGGTCTGATCAAGCCGTCGGTTCTAGTTGTTATACGAACATCTATGGCAGCTATTACGGCAACTTTTAGTCCTAACAAGTTCAACAACTAGTCTAGTTGCAGTACTTCAATATCGCGTATAGGTTGTGGAGGCCAGATGGCAGTCGCTTCACTTAAAATATCACAGTTTAGCCACAACGCAGTCACACTAGACCTGAACTCCGAAGTAACAACTTCGGAGGCAACTCGGATTTTTATAATCTAAAACACGTTAATTTGGCTTCACCTCGCCTAATGGTGAGCTGAAAGCAATGTTTCAGGCCGTCACCATTACAAACACGTACAGTGTAATAGGGCGGCTCAGCTTAACGGCCTCATCAGATGCTTTTCCTTGATTAACGCGTGTTTATTAACAACGATGATGATGATGATTCATTAAAAGGCTATGGAATGAACTCCCTGCCGTGGTTTTCCCAAGCGACTACAATATGGGGTTCTTCAAGAAGGGCATTAGAAGGTTTCTACAGGGTAGGCAGCACGTGTGTGACGCCTCTGGTGTTGCAAACGTCCATAGGCCACGGTGACCGTTTCCCATCAAGTGGGCCGTGTGCTTGTATTTGCTTGAGAGTGCTCCTGAAGATGCCTCGTGTAGAGGCGAAACACGTGTCGACGTTTAAGTCCTTCGCACTAGCGGAATACTGCACATGGTACAACATGTCCTCTCTGGTAAGATTTTTTTGTTTTTCTTACTTTGAAGAGGGTGGTTTGACATTCCAATATATATTGTTGGAGTGTTGAACCGCGGGTGAGCGGTGGGCCCTCCTCCCTCTTCCAATATATCTTTTTGTAATGGATTTCCGCCAGGTAACGCCTTCATCTATATCGTAACCTAAGTGGTATAAAAAAAGGCACTTACCGAAAAATTCTGTATAGAAACCACAGCACATATATCATCCTCAGATTCAATCATCACTATAACACTTTTAGGTCTAGAAAACCATCCATATTGCTGTCTCAAATTATTTTGAACGAAATAATGGGATAATTTCTGTTCTTCTTGTTCATTCAATTCGGATTTACACATATATTTACGTTTCGCATGTTGGTATGACAAGTCTAAGTTGTTTCTCTGGTCGAAAGGATAGAAATAATATTTAGGCTGGCTAGGTGTACTAGTAAGATTTGTAGTGGTGTTCAATTTGATGAAAAAATCTTGTACGGTCTCTACTAGAAGTGTGACCTTAATGGAATCCGGTGACGACGAAGTTAGGTGAACTATTGGTGTGTTGAGAGCTGATACGTCTGAAAGAAATTACGGTTTTTAAATAGAAGTTTTTATAAAAAAATAATTGTAGAAAAAAAAAACGCATATTGTCTATGGGTTTCATTTAAAAAAGTTGATTGGCTGGAAAGCCTGTGCGATATTTGCCAATGAAATTTTTTTATTAAAAAATTCGCTTATTGTCTATGGGTTTGATTTAAAAAAAGTTTAATTGGTCGGAAAATCTGTGCGATTTTTGCCAATGAAATTTTTTTTTTATTTATGGCACGTCAATTTGACTTCACCTAGCCTGATGTTAAGCTGAAGGCAAAGTCTCATGAAAGAGGGTCACCATTGCAAACACGTACAGTGCTACAATGTCTACAGATTTGATTTTATTAAAAGCTTGATAGGGCGGAAAGTATCTGCGATTTTTGCCAATGAAAAAAATTTGGTCTTTGTTTTTTTTTGCGATCATTTGGGGGAAACTGCTGGCATATATCTTTACCCAGTCTTATCACAAAATGTTTTGAATATAGGCGTTTTATGGTGTCTCATGTCGACCAATCCTATCAAATCTATATATATAATTATATAAATGAAACCCGTTTTCCGTTGTCACCACATAACATGAAAACTGCTTGACCGGTTTGGCTGATTTTTTTTTGTAGTTTTCTAATACTCTGTACAAGGTTCTTACGGAAAAAAATATGAAAAAAATCTCTCAGAAAGATTGAAAATTATACATTTAATTTTGCATCAAAGCTACGAAGTTCGCCGGGTCAGCTAGTCCATCATAAAAACCTTCTTTAGAGTTCAAGGATAAATAAAAAAAATCTCGTTTTCGAGTTTTAAGCTTAGCAACATAATTTGCATTTCATTTTTTTATAGTATAGGTAAGTTATGTAATCGTACAGACTTCCCAAACAATATTTTTTCAAGTTTTAAGAATATTCTGAAGATATTAATCTGATTTAAGTGCATAATCACCCATCTTGATAGTTGCCTAGCCTAGGAAACTACTAGATAAAAAAGTATAGGGAATCATAGTCGGAGAGCTAGCAGCATAAATTCTATTGGGATTAATAAAGTACGTATTTTGTACAGAATATTATAACCGACTTCAAGAAAATGTAAACAAAACTGTGTCTGTAACAAATGTAGAGGATTTTAATATGTATGAAATTTTCAATTTCTTAAATTTTTTTGAATTTTTTAGAATTTTCGAATTTAAATGCTTTTAAAATTTTCGAATTTAAAAATAAAAATAAATAAGGGTAATTGAAGAGTTTTGTCACATTTGATGATGGGATTATCAAAATCTTAAATTATTATATGCTGGACCAGGGCCCCGTGGGTCAAACCCCGGAGATTACCAAAGATGCCATTGCATTTTAGAATCTAACGCAGTGCAGTTAAAGCCTATGATTACATGACACCGCGCAGTGATTGAAACGATGTAATGTAGTCTCTTTCATTCAATTTTGAACTTTATGTCTATATGGTAAAGCCGAAAATGTAATGGCAGTTTTATAATCTCAGTGATTTGACATTGGCTAATAATACTTCAGTCTAAATACAAAAACTCAACCCTCGAACAGTAATAATATAATAAAGGGATTAAGAACTAGCCCACAGGTGTTTTCAAATCAAATCAAATCAAACTTTATCACATTTATTTAGATTTATTGAAGTCGGTTTTTTGTATTGTTCTAAATTCAAACTTCGCAGATTATATGTGCAGTAAATATCTTAGTGACACTATTCTAAATCACGATTGACCGCGAACAAAACATGTTTTATCGTGTCCGCAAATCAATTAAAATTATTTAAAAGTAATATAATATATATTAATTAAATATGATATAAATATTTACGTATTAGAGGGCCACAGTAGACTCTAATCCGATTCCCATTGACTACGAGAGCGTGAACAGAAAGAAATTTCAAATTAAAAAAAGGAATTTGAAGGAATGGGGTAGATTTTCAATATACGAGAATATTTATTGTATTTATCTATTATATAAAAATAGTTAAAACTAGTAGGGTTTTCCTTCCTGACGCTATAACTCCAGAACGCACGAACCGATTTCCACGGTTTTGCATTCGTTGGAAAAGTCTCGGGCTCCGTGAGGTTTATAGCAAAGAAAATTCAGGAAATTTTTTGACAGAAAAGCGGAAAAATCATTTTTTACATCTGGTGGCTAAACGGAGTTCGCCGGGTTTGCTAGTCTTATATAAATAATATGTAACTGGCTACTTACCTATAAGTTTATTACCATACTCTAATCGCATACGTCATAACTGTGGTATACAATCAATTTAAATACAACATTGTAATATGCAGTCGTCGTTATAAGTGTAGAATGTTCCAGAGAAAATAATAATGACGTCATAAAATTAGGTTTCATAATCATAATCATTATTCATTTGTTGAACATAGGTTAGTTACAGATCTTATAATAATGTTAGATTGTCCTCTATATTCTACCACGTTTTGTGGTGTACAAATATATTATATTTTCGCTATTGACGTAAAAACAAAAGATATAGTCATATCATATTATATACAGTTTAGAAATTTTCGTCCTTGGACGGAAAGTATTCTAAATACCTTTTTCGTGCGAAAAATCTCCCCAGATAGCCCCGCCGGGCTGCCGGTATATACATATACATAACCTCCCAAGGTTATGTCTGACTCTAACTATAACACACACCGCCTTTGGGTCTTCAGTTGCCGGAGGTGAGATAGTAGCCAACATATCCCTCGCACCCCGGCAGGGATCATCTCTGAAAAGATAGTTCCTTTCGGATCGGGACCATAGTGTCCACATCTCGCCCTCGGGTATGGGGAGGTACACTTTGGACCGTTGCCACGGCGTGCTTTTACTAGGGAGACAGATAGCTCCACTAGTCACCCCCAGGAGCAGCTCATGGAGTATAGAAGACCTCCAACACTCACGGGTTGTGCGGACCCTGAGTTATCTCTCTCTCACTCTATTCAAGGAGGTAGAAAGACAGATCGGACAAACGGAGGTAGGACACGACGGTATCTCCCGTCCAAAATGAGCTGTCCAACCGGGGAAGTACCTCCGCCCTACAAAAGACCGCGGTCATAATAACCATCGTGTTGTGTTCCCGCCGGTAAGTAGGGTAGCCAGAGCTCACTATACCCCTCCTTCCCCTCCCCTTCCTAGCCTCCCCACCCCTTCCCAGCTCTCCCCCTTTCCCTTCAGGGTGGGCAGCGCGTGTGTGACACCCTTAGTGTTGCACACGTTCATAGGCCACGGTGGCCGCTTTCCATCAGGTGGGCCGTGTGCTTGTCTGCCACCTACGTAGTATAAAAAAAAAAAAAAAAAAAAGATCTTGAGACACGGCAAAAAGAATAAAAATTGATGCAACTTACCACAGGTTTCTTCATCCTCGGAGTATAAGTTATTGTGAGGACACAGAGTCCTGGAAATGTTGGTGAACTGTTCCAGACTGACCGGGGTCTGGACTAGCATTGGTAACTGCCATGAGAACACGCCTGGAACATATACGTCGAAATTACTCTACTAACTCTTCCACCTAAGCACCCAACTCAGTTGTGGTCGGCTTTTTAGTCTAAAGGTGCTCCTTCACCGGGAGCATTCGCGTGTAATGTAACGTACAGATTTGTCTTTGAGCATTACATTACAATACTAACTCCCTGACTGAAGAGTATTTGCGTGTAATGTAATATTGATTCGACTTTGAGCATTTCATAGCAAGATGTCAGACGAAGCGAACGTTGTGCTGAGTGCGGAGAGTGTATCATTACAAGGTGCGCATTGTAATGCTCATATCTGTAACGTTACATTACACGCGAATGCTCCCGGTAAGGGAGCACCTTAACTAAAATGCGGCTGAACGCGAAGTCTAAAAATTGTTATGGTGACAATAACGGGCCACTGCCCCCTCAACAAACACCTACACACCATCGGTCTAACAGACAGCCCCCTCTGCAGGGGTTGCTTCGTTGCCGAGGAAACGGCCGCCCACGTAATACTGGAATGCGAGGCAGTAACCCCCCAACAATCACAAATCATCGGACCTCCACAACCGAATTAGCGATATCGAAGTTCTGTAGTTAGGCTAGTCGAACTTTTGAGGGCTTCAACTACCCGTAACGACTGCCATAGAAGTTCGTATGGCAACCGGGACCGACGGCTTAAGGTGCTCTCCAAAACACGACCAGACCAGTGCAAATAGATAAATTCATGTATACAAATATTTGCACTGAGTGGGGATCGAACCCGCGCCTCCTGCGTAGCAGTCACGTTCACTACCACCACATCAGAGGCTGTCAAAGCTTTGCTGTGACAGCAAAGAATCAGGCCTACAGAAGACCGCGGTCATAATAACCATCGTGTTGTGTTCCCGCCGGTAAGTAGGGTAGCCAGAGCTCACTATACCCCTCCTTCCCCTCCCCTTCCTAGCCTCTTCACCCATTCCCAGCTATCCCCCTTTCCCTTCAGGGTGGGCAGCGCGTGACACCCTTAGTGTTGCACACGTTCATTGGCCACGGTGGCCGCTTTCATCAGGTGGGCCGTGTGCTTGTCTGCCACCTACGTAGTATAAAAATTGCGTACATACCTTTCTGCTGTCTCGCTGTAACGAATAAGGGATATGTCCCGTTCGCAAAGTCGCTGGCGACTGTCACCCTTGCTGGCGTATCATAAGCCTCCTCGTCCTATGGAAAAGCATTATTAAGGTAAATTCCCTCTGCAAAAGCAGCTGCTAGCAGTGGCTTAAATATGCTAATTAACTAGCTGATCCGCGCAACTTAGTCTGCGTCACCCCGTTTTTGCATCATTTTTCACTTCTGCTCCTCACCAGTTGGTTGTAGCAGGATATTATCACTACATAGTATAAAATAAAGTCGCGTTTTCTGTCCCTATTTTTCTTGTCCCTTTGTATGCTTAAATCTTCAAAACTATGCAACGGATTTTGATGCAGTTTATTTTAATAGATAGAATGGTTAAAGAGGAAGGTTTATATGTATATAACATCATGCTACGACTAACAGGTGCGGAGCAGGAATGAAAAATGATGCAAAAACGGGGTGACGCAGACGAAGTTGCGCGGGTCAGCTAATACATATAAACCTTCCTCTTTAACCATTCTATCTATTAAAAAAACCGCATCAAAATCCTTTGCTTAGTTTTAAAGATTTAAGCATACAAAGGGATATAGGGACAAAAAAGCGACTTTGTTTTATACTATGTAGTGATGAAAAATTCTGCGAGAAGAATAATTAGGTTTCTAAAGGGTTGGCAGTACGAGTTTGAAGCCCTTGGTTTTGCACACGTCCATAGGCCACGGTGACCATTATCTAGAGGCCATAATTTCGCCATCGTGGCCTTTTTTTATAGTGCGATAAATCCCCACGTATACCCTCCGCCAGAACTGGTTGGGGAGGCTATGTCGGACTCGAACCGACTAACGCACGCCGTCTTTGGGTCCTTAATTGTCGGAGGTGAGATAGTATGCAACATATCCCTCGCACCCCGGCAGACCCCAGCCATCTCTTTCGAGATAGCCGTGCCTTCAGGTTTAGGAACCACGGTGTCTAACACCTGAAATTGGGGAGGCGCATTTTCGGCCATCGTTACTTTTTTTTTTTTTTTTATCTATGGCACTTTAATTTGACTTCACCTGATGTTAAGCTGAAGGCAAAGTCTCATGAAAGAGGGTCACCATTGCAAACACGTTCAGTGCTACTGCTACAATGGTGGCGCTCAGCTTAACGGCCTCATCAGATGCTTTTTCACGCCCCGCTTAAAGGCTTTTAAAGGCACTGCTTCTGTTAGGGTGACAAGCGGCTCCACCCGTCTCTCCCAGACCTGCGTTCATGGAGGACATAGGTTATTCTGCGACCTACGACATCCAAGTCGCCTCCGCTCCGGAATCTTCTCAGAACCCATTCCTTCTCAAGCGAATTTTTGAAGAACTCAGTCCTTGTATGTAGCGGTCATGTTGCAAATGTGGACACATCTTATGAGGCCCCCTCGCAAGCTACCGCCTGTGCAGCCGATGTTAAGCTATAATTCAATAGATATGACTTACCCCGGCAAACTCCAGGATGTATTCTGTACTCTTATTAACGTAAAATGTGTAAGTAACATTGTATTTGTACCTGTAACAATAACATTGTTATCTTTATCTATATATATAAAAATTAATTGCTGTTCGTTAGTACTAAAGCTCGAGAACGGGTGGACCGATTTGGCTAATTTTGGTTTTGAATTATTTGTGGAAGTCCAGACAAGGTTTAAAAGGTGAACAAATATGAAAATGCTCGGAAAGGAGCAGCGGGAACGGGATCAGACGTCCACACGGGCGGAGCCACGGGCAACAGCTAGTAAGCATATTCACTGTTAAATTTATTGGGAAAAAAAAAAAAAAAGGGTATTTAAAGCAATTAGTAGCTATGGGTAAGGAGCCACGGTAGCCTAGTGCTATAAATAATGGGCTGCTGAGACGAGGTCCCGGGTTCGATCTCAGGTTTTACCATGGCACACACCAATGGCTTTAAGATGCTTTTCATAGTTATGTATGTATTTATCGCAGGTTTATAAGTGCCCGGTTAATGGCAATAGTCTCGCCACCTATTACATTGGGACCTAAATATAAAACTGGCGAAATGTGGGTGCTAGCACCTCTGCCTACCTCTTCGGTGATATCCTCGAAGAGGTAGGCAGAGGTGCTAGATGTGATATAAAAAAAATATATATATATATATATACCGGTTGATTTTATAGTGGTTATAGTGGTATATAACCCTTTTTAAAAACTTCCCGGGTTCCTTCTTTCTAGAGTTGGAAACCCTAGTACATACACGTCTGCCTACCACATCAGTGATTTACAGGCATGAATATATGAGAAAAAATTGCTTCAATAACTTATTAAACACTTATTATATTTAATTAAGTCTACTCATACAATGTCAAAACAATTATTTTTATCTGCAAACATGGTCAATGTTCTTATTATAGATGAGTAATAAAGTAAATACGTTATATCGTGAAAACAAAAATAAATAACTACAGAATTCCGAGTAGTATAGCCTTTTATCTTTTATTCTTATTTTTTATTAATATTTCTTTGTGGGCACGCCAGAGACCGGGCTAATGATGCACCCTCATCACATGTGAGCCACTCCCATCTTTTTACCACTTAGGTGGCAGACAAGCACGTGGCTCACCTGATGGAAAGTGGTTACAGTGGCCTATGGGCATCATAGGAACAGACGGCAGGAAGCAACATTGTTTTATAGTATGTAGTGATAGTGATTCATTAAATGAACAAGTGTCATAAATAGATAAGCCGTTTCAATACTAAGTAGATAATACTTATTGATTTTTGTATTTTTGGATGAAAAGCTGTTGTAGTACTGGAAAACTGTTGAACTCAATACTCTTAATAAAAATCGATTCAAAATTAGGTCTCTTCATCTAATCTCAATTTCAAAAATGTCAAAAACAATGTTGATTTCTATGAAAAAGGTTGCATCGTTAAGAAAATTTAGTTCTCTAAAGATAGTAGTTTGATTGGTTTAAGAGCACTGAAACCTCTTGGGTGTGAATTAAATATAAACAGCAAGGCACAAGTTATATGCAAAGCAAAACAATTCGTTATAATGAGATCTTGCTATGTAATCCCCTCACTACATACAATTTCGCTATAATTACACCTTATGCCCTTTCCTTCCTATATCTGCCTTAGAATAGACTAAGACGACTGTATAATTTAACGTCATTATCTTGTAATAAATAATAAATATTGATTAGGCCATCAAATTAGATTATAATCGTAAATTTGACTTCGGAATGTGTCGAAAGTGCGAACTTGAATCAATTTTATTGTTTAACAGACTACCAAGTTAATTAATAGCTACAATCGTTAAGGTCATTAGAAAAATACTTACGTATTGTTATAATAGAAAATGATTTGTTCTTTGTTTTGATGTATGTCTTGCTGCACACACAAGAACGGAAACAAACCGAATATCACAACATTCAGCCAGAATAATACAATCATTTTAAATATTCAGCAGGACCAACTTATTAATAAATACATTGGGTCATATTGCATCGATTACTGTTAATTTCTCTTTCAATATTTTTATGTTTTTACTGGAAAAGCAAAAATATTTCACGTTATTTTGATCAGCGATTCTGTCGCATACTGTCAAAATTTAGTTTCTTGAAGTGCTTTGGTTTTTTTTTTGGGATTGAATGACCCAGTAACTAGGACCTTTAAGTCAAAGCGGTATATATTTTGTGCATATACACCGGAGTGGTGTGGACTATATAGACTAATTAATTGTAACAAAACCTGAAATTAACCGAATCATATACTTTTAATGTATAAACAATCGATAATGATTATTATAAGTCGTTTTGATATACAGCGTCATCTTAATATACCGTGGATGTGGACTGACTTTAATTTGCCCATGGAAAACAAAAAACAAGTGGAAGTGTGATATAATCGGTGCACGCGTGTCATTGCTGCGCATTTATTTTTTACGCAACGAAGGATAATTTCGACAATATGAACCGTTTTGTAAGAATACCTACGTCTATACTTTTTCGTAAATATTCACGCTTGTGCAATACAAAGTAAGTTTGTAATGCTGTAAATACTTTTTAATCTATAGCAAAGTAATCGCTACTTCGAACGGATAAAAAAATGTGGTGGCAAGGTAGTTGCCACTTTCTTAAAAAGGGTAGTATATTTTTGTTTCATAGTGCGTATGATTTGAGTTAATCATCATTCTCTGAACGTTTTTGGGGTCATCTTTCCAGTCTAACTGTGATGCGGCTGATCGAACCCACGCTTCGTGCGTAGCATTCGCGTGCACTACCGCCACGCCATGGAAGCTATCAAAGCAATTTAGTTTTTACGGGCCATTTGACAGATGTCAAATGCTATTTTCCCTGCATTGCCCAAAATAAATTCCCCAATCGGGATTGGGGAATTTGTGGGGACTGTGCTTTTGAAGGGAAAATGCGCGGATTATAAACATTAGATCCTAACTCTAGAACCGAACTAAGAAGTAGTAAGTAGTGGTAAATACTGAAGTATTGGTAAATTGTTATTTATATTTGGTTAAAATTAAACGCAATCTGTATGGCAGTAACATATTTAACTCTTTATTGGCAACATCAATTAGTCACAAAAATAAAAAAAAAGAATTTTTAACACTTTCAAGACAAATCTCACGATATCTGCCTTATGCCTTAACTGACAACTACTAAGTACGCGCTTTATTTTCTTTTTTTTCTATATAGCTTTTTTAAAAGGTAAAACGCACACAAAACTTTGCAAACATGCTTTGTCTCAACTCGTTAAAGCATTTTCGCAAAGATTTTTCTAGTAAATAGATTAGATTTTATATTTTTCCTTAAAGTAAATTGATAGGGAAAGTGTGAGTAATATTGCTTTCATCAACCCCCAAATTGGGGATTTTCAGTCAGGTTTGTGGGGAATTCAGACCTTGAACATTGGCAAATATTAATTACTCTGTGATTGGTAACGCTGTATTTTTCCTCTCTCAAGCCCATAACATAACAATGACAAAGTCAATCTAGTATCAACACAAGTTTTTATGAACATAATAATGATTATAGTGATATATTATGGAGTGACACAGCTTTAACTGATGTGAATTCGTCATGGAGCCAGCTGAGTGCTTAAGGTTAACTTTTCAACTGTTGTGATTTAATAAGCAATAATTGAATTAATGATAAATATCACCGGTGCCTTCAGTCAGACAGCGCTTTCACCTCGAAGTTCCACTGCAAATGGGCGATTGTTTTGTCCCATGGGAGAAACTACGTTCGCCTTGACGTTTCGGGAGCCTTGTTTGAATGTTTGTCAGTGCATCCGACAACAATACAGACGAAACTGGAACTGAATCATTGTGTATCTGAGATTATGTCTTTCCTTGTGTATATCAATATTTTGACAAGAGATAAGCCTAGTCAGCTGATTTCATGGTTATTTTGCTCTTTCTAGATGCACGAATCAATCGTCATCCCTAAGCGAAGCTGAGCTACATCGTACGTCAGATATATCCTTAGATCAATATAACAATCACCAATTGCACTGCCGGGTCTGAAAGTAGGTAAGTCATCAGTGACAACATTGACGTCAATTCAATAACTATTTCTGTATAAGTTGATAATGGTTTGTAAAAAAAGTTTCACAGTTCCTACACTCTGTCACTTTTTCAAGGTTGTGCGTAAACATGCGTATGTCTCTCGTACACTTTCTTTATACCTCTGCTATACCTAAGGTTACACTGTATGAGCGGAACCAATGTCGCCAAACTCTCACAAACAACCGTTAAAAATACGTTGCATTACTTAGCAAACTTTTGTTTTGATTTTGTGGCATTTTACCATTCACCTTTAATGTCAAATTAGCTCCAATTATACGTAGTACGAAACGAAAACACACCTCAACCGTAGATTACTCAACTTTTGTATTTACTTATAACGTTTCATACTTTGAATCGAGCAATTACAAGCTTGAATATATACGAAAAGTTTAGACGTATATCAGTGAAATCTAAGATTAAAACTAAATCTATTTCTAAGATTTTAAGATTTACAATGTTAACTTTTTACAATAAGATTTATAGCGTCAATTTGTGCTTCGTTGCGTAAGAACCTCCAATATATTACAATATTCTTTGGTAGGAACGTACAGCAATGACACGCGTACCCCGCCTATAGGATACTTCCACATGTTTTTATTTTCCATGGTTCAATAAATCAGCAAAATTCAATACCCATTTGAACTCTTGAACGCGTATATTTATAAAATAAAATGTGAACGCGTCCTAAAATCATCCAATCAGAATAAGCGAAGCGACTTCGTTATTTAAAAAAAATAAGCCCAACGAATAAAATTTGAGCATTCATCCCACCGGTTAAATAAATGAATCTGATTGGAGGGTCGATTGAACAGGTGCTATGCGTCATCGTCTCATCCGCGTTAACGTTGATATTAGTACGTAAAAGTTGAATGCTTTGTAAAATATTGTATGAAAATAGTGATTTGTTTGTGATATTCTTGTTTTTAAGTGTAATATATGTGTTAACGAAGATGACCGAGTGGTATAGAATGAAAGCAGGATACAACAAGAATGATTCTTCGGAATTATCGGTTGAAACATCCTGTGAAATGTCAGACTCTTTCAATACATTTTCGGATAATTTGAGTCCGATTCCCCCGTCCATGGTGCCTAGGAAGTTGGATTTTACTCACTTGGATGACGAGGATAACATAAGGGATGCTTCGCAGCCCCTCGTTTCACACAGCCCTCCATATAAACGAGTCAGGGCCCTAAGGTATTTATCTTATTTTACACGGCATGCCTATTTGGAAAGTAACGCTACACATGTTAATATTTCCGTACCTTTTACTCGTTAAATTCTTGTTTTTACCGTTTTAAAAATGAAAGTTCCATTAGTGTAACAAATTGTTTTGAATTTCATTCAATAACAAATGGTTTTTTTTTTACGTAATTCAAAACCATTGTGATGATTGAGTTAAAGTCTTTTGCCAGTTACCTACATTCTAGAACTTTTACGATAACATAAACCTGTTATTGACTAACATTTTGTATGTTACCACATAAATTATCACTTGGCATTGTAATGGAAATTCAATGTCATGACTTTTAGGTGAAAGTATGCTTTAAAACTACTCATAGTGTGGTGAATATCTAATTTGAGATTTCTGTTATGTAACTTACTATGCTTACTACCTAATTATATTGTTATACCACTAGAAACATATACAATTCATGTATTTGTACAGATAGTTAGTAGTTGTAGTATTTTTTATTTTATTTAATTTGGGAAACAAACAGTTACAATTTACAGTCTTGTTATGCTTATAAATTATACTTAAACCAAAACAGTTTCCACTCTTAAGTATACATACATAGCGCCTAAAAGATAAAAAAGAAGCGATACAAAGGTATATGTATGAGTTGTGGACTAAAAATGTGCTCAAAATGCGTTCTTAACGCGCTGTACAAGTTATTAGGCTGGACTGTGAGGATATCACAGGGTACTATGATGGTGGATGAGCTCAAAATGACCAATCATAGGTTATATCAAAACAATATGCGCTGCCCAGAACCTCGTTTTTTGCGATTCCAGTCTAATATCTATACCAAAAGGTATACTTATCGGCACAGGTCTTAGACCTATAGTCCATTTGTGTAGGTACTTAAAATAATGTAAACAATCTTAGTATGTTTTGATTATAAACTCAGTTAATTACTTTTCTACTTAGTAACGCATTTTGAAGACTAAAAACCTGTGTTGAACCACTAGTTAGTTAGTTAGTCTAGTTTATTTGTTTAACATGTGTTTTTTATAAAAAGTTGCCACAAGATTGTTTACCTCTATTTAAGTACCTATATAAAGGGAGTATAAGCTGTAAGAAATTTATAAGTTTTCATACTATAAATACAATTTCACATTTACTTGTTTTCATAGTAGGTAACAAGACCAGAAATAATGTTTCAGTACAACCATTATATAACTATTACTATCTATTTAAATATATTCCTATAGTCCTAGCTCCTTGCTCCATCTGATGAGGCTATCAAGCTGAGCAACATTGTTGCATTGACCCTCTTTCTTGATACTCTGCCTACAGGTCACCATTAGACAAGTTGTGATCAAATTGACATGTTCTATATAATAAATATACATTCTAGAGTCCATATTATGCAGCAGCACTACAGATAGTACTGTGTGCTTCGAGAATATTATCTAATTGTTTTCCTATTTAAGACTGGTTATCAATAATTAATATACAATATAAAAATTATCAGTACAATTAAAAAACTACATTAAGCAAAACATTTATATTTAATTAGTCAACCAAACAAACTTTCACTGGTGAGATCTAGCATCACAGATCTATAAACTGGTTCTAACATGTCCAAACATGTCTTAACATGTTCTTATACTTGGCATCATGATCAAATCTTATGGCAATTTCTAGAATGTCTGATTTTGAACTTGAAGCTGCATGCTATAACCACAGCTGCAAGCTCACCATACAGTTGATATGATTATGATAAAGTGTGCCATACCTAACCAGATCACTTATTCACAATCATGTTCAAAATATACTTTGAGGCTATCAAGTCCAAACTGACAAGTTATGACATGTTCATGACTATAAAAGCTTGAGGAGATCCACTGGGACTATACCCGTTATCACAAATTAAATAAAAGCTGTTATATCTGTTTAGAAACATGTTTGGACATGTTTGAATTTGTTTAGCTTTGTTCAGCAGTTTGGGGTACAAACATGGCTTGCAAATAAATATTGCTATATTCTAGGACTTGTGTAGATTCATAGTAAGCATAGTTTAAATAGCCTGTAATATGAGTTCACAAATTTTAGTAATTTGAACTAGCTGAACCGCACAACTTAGTCCGCGTCACCCCATTTTTGCAACATTTTTCACTTCTGCTCTGTACCAGTTGATTGTAGCATGATGTTGTATGCATATAAACTGTCCTCTTTAATCACTCTATCTATTAAAAAACCGCATCAAAATCCATTGCGTAGTTTTAAAGATTTAAGCATACAAAAGGACATGAGGACATAGGGACAGAGAATGCGACTATGTTTTGTACTGTATGTTTTAACATGGTTATATATAAGTATATTCATACAATTGTAGGGGGTTGTACCCCAGTCTAACACCTAAATATGGCCAGCTCAGTATAAAATGCTGTGCACACCCATCATTAGTGATTCATTCCGGGGTTAGGCTTGTTCAACAAGCATCTTATATAGAATCTGGAATGTAACTCCTTGTAAATAAACAAATTATTGTATTTAGACTAACTAAATATGTTATGGGTGAAGTGGCTCCCATGTGTAGCGAGTGTTTAATCACTATCTCACCTGTTGGTAAGTGATTATGTGGTTGATGGTGGAGTATGCTTGCCTAGAAGTAACTTATAATTTTTTTTCTTCTGTACTACCAATCTAATGTCTAGTAAGTCTTTCCGTAGAGCGAAACCTATGCTCGGGCCCTTTCCGTGAGTAGTGGCGTTGCTGTGAAACTAATTACTACACCACGATGGCAACTCAGAAATGCCGTAGATACAAGAAGTAGTCTAATATCTAGTCTAAAAATCCCCTCGTATGTACATGACCTCGTTTTAAGCCTGTCTAACTGGTTTGCAACCAATACAGTTATGTTAGTGTGTAGAATATAGATGAAATCTAATTTAAGATTTAAAAAAAATATTTGTACGTATATTGTGCCAGAACAATCGCGATAGCCTAGTGGTATGGGTAATAGACTGCTGAGACGAGGTCTCGGGTTCGATACTAGGTTTTACCATGGCACACACCAATGACTTTTCGATGTGTTTCGAAGTTATGTGTATTTATCGCAGGTTTATAAGTGCCCGGTTAATGGCAATAGGCTCGCCACCTATTACATTGGGACCTAAACATAAACTGGTGAAATGTGGGTGTTAGCACCTCTGCCTACCCCTTCGGGGATACCGGCGTGAGCTTATGTATATGCCATTGGAGCCAAAAGGTTCTCAAATGGAGACCGCGTACCTGTAGACGAAGCGTGGGACGGCCTTCTGCGAGGTGGACGGACGACATAGTCAAAGTCGCGGGTACCCATTGGATGCAGACCGCCTCCAACCGGTCGGATGGGGGGAGGCCTATGTTCAACAGTAGACGTCCTATGGCTGAAAAGATGATGATACTATTTTAGATTCCCTGTGTCCGAGCAGTACCTATTTTTTGGTTCCTAACGTCGGTCCCTGACAGATGTTCAGATGATCAGAACCGATGTATGCATGAATATGGCTATTTGCACTGGTCTGGTCGTGCCTCGGAGAGCAAGTTAAGCCGTCGGTCCCGGTTACCATACAAACATCTATAGCAGTCGTTACGGGTAGTTGGAGCCCTCAAAAGTCTGACTAGCCTAGCAACAGAACTTCGATATCGCCAATTTGGCTGTGGAGGTCCGACGGTAGTCGCTTCAAGGAATATATCGAAGTTCAGCCGCATATTAGTTAGACTAGAAAGCCGACCCCAACCGAGTTGGGAATAGGATACCGTATACCAGCACCCATACTGCGCTTGTACAGCGCGTCGAGTACATTTTGGATTCACAACTCATGCCTATACTAGAGGAGGTAGGACACGACGGTATATCTGTCCCAATCGAGCAGTCCGACTGGGGAAGTACCTCCACCCTACAGAATATCGCCGTTTAATAACCTTGTGTTGTGTTTTCGGTGGTGAGTACGGTTGCCAGAGCTCACTAGAGAGGTTTTGTGTTGTCCGTGGGAAAACCAAAAGGCTTATCCTACATCTTTTGCGCTGACGACACAACGACACAGAATGTCTCTGTTCTTACAGGGGTTGCGGCACGAGTGTTATTCCTCTGGTGTTACACTCGCCCATAGGACACGGTAATCACTTACCATCAGGTGGGCCGCGTGCTTGTCTGCGACCTAAGTTGTTAAAAAAAAAATACTACATTTTTACGAACGTACAATGTTCTTTGCTAATAATAAATCCAACGCCATTTCTTACAAAACAACTTTAAAAAAAAATGGTTCCTGTACCTATTATGAGTCATTGAAAAGAATTTCGGTTTGAAATCAGTTAAAATACAGTTGCGAGAAAACATATGATCGAGAACAGCTGACATCTGCCCGGCAAAAAAAAACACCTACGCAACACACTTTGAATGAAAATATACCTTCTGCTAATAATAATAAAGGTTATTATACCAATTCAATGATTTAGATACACCTACAGTACAAACTTGCTACACGAAAATATACCTTGTTTGTAATTTGAATAAAGGTTATTATTGAAAGTCAATGTACTAAATACGGGCATCACGTTTTAGGACTTTCCATTTTATGTGTTCGAATTAAGAATTCTATTCGCGTGTGGAATTTTTGTTTTTTTTTATTACGATTAGAGTGTGGTTTCTGTAGAAGATTTTTTTTTTTATAAAGGGATTAGATTTTTTTTTTTGGGATCGGGATAAAGTTTTTTCAGGTAGGTAGGTAGGGCTTCAAAAGTTTGATAATTTGAAACTAAAATTGTATGAAGTGATGTCACTACATAATATTAGTCTTAGAAGCTACTGGATAATAGATCTACTTATTATTATAATTAAGTTTAGGATACTACTTGCATGAGTTTACTTACTTCCTTAATGAGAAATAAGATGATTTAAGGACAGAGGGAGAATCCTATAAGGGATTTTTAAAGTTAGTCGAGTTAATCAGATAATTATAAGGGATGAAGCCTAAAAATAAATAAGTACCTCTATGAGCCCTTAACGCCCATAGGCATAGGGTTTAACGGCTATAGGGGCGTAAGCTTAATTTTTTTTATGTTAATGTTTGTATGTTTGTCACGCCCTAACGGCTGAACTAATCTGGTTGACATACATAACATAAACTCACGCCTATATCCCCAAAGCAGTAGGCAGAGGTGCTAGCACCCACATTTCGCCAGTTTATATTTAGGTCCCAATGTAATAAGTGTCGAGCCTATTGTCATTAACTTCACTTATAAACCTGCGATAAATACACACATAAATCTGGTTGAAATTTGGTATAAAGATCAAAATCTCACGCGGGCGAAACCGTGGGCCATAGTTAGTTAAAAACAATATGGCACCCACACAAACACAAAGTACTTGCCACGAATATCTCACACTTGCATCTTACCAAACACCTGAGATCCCTTTCTTAAAAAAAAAACCATGAGGGGTTGTAATCTTGGGGTTCTTTTGTCCGAAACTGAAAGGTGCAGTACATGTTGGTTCATTGTTATGTATAGTATAATAATTCGATGATCTGTGTGGCGTTCGTCTCGTGTTTGATTCCCGCTCAGTGCAAATATTTATGTGCATAAATATGAATATCTGCATTGGTTTCGGTGTTTCTATGTATAATATGTATCACTATATCACTACATAGCAGTGGCGAAGGGTGGATTTTTTTGAAAGGGAAGCCGAACGAAAGAAAAAAAACTTACCATGGCCGATTGTAATGTGTAGGTACTCCTTTCAAAAGCTGTGACTGGCTGGTTCGATGCTTAGGCCCAAATGGTTGAGGAAATTTCAACCCACATTTACTATACGTGTGAGCACTGATGATTATTATAACAGTGAGCCACTTATATTTATCGTAATGAGATACATTTAAAATATTTCGTAAATCCATCGCACCGTTTATCACTACATATTATAAAACAAAGTCGCGTTTCTGTGCCTATGTCCCTTTGTATGCTTAAATCTTTAAAACTACGCAACGGATTTTGATGTGGTTTTTTTAATAGATAGAGTGATTAAAGAGGAAGGTTTATATGTATATAACTTCATGCTGCAACCAACTGGAGCGGTGCAGAAGTGAAAAATGTTGCAAAAACGGGGTGACGCAGACGAAGTTGCGCGGGTCATCTAGTATTCTATATTCATGACAGGGCGGGCTCGACCTAACTGAACTATATGTTTCTTATTTTCATAATTTAATTTCGAGAAAGATGTTTCCTCACACAACAAATAATCAGTCAGACAAAACTACTTACCAAAATATTACGTACTGCGACAATATATTAATGGCAATCAATGCACAACAGTCAGTACACTACACAAACACAAACACAAATTATACTTAGTAATAACTTCTTCACACAAAAAAGCGAATTCAAACTACTTGCAGTACTTTATAACTTAAATAATTATTGATGAAATAAAAAATTAATGTCAATGAATGATGAATTTGAAATATTTGATTGAATGCATCGCTCATTCGCCTCAACTTCAGGGTAATGAAATCAAAACAAACTACATTCACATTAGTGCTCTCTCGCTCTCGCAAATTCTTATCGTATATTCCCTCTTTGTCATAACTCGTTGAATACCGGCTTATCCCGCCACATATTTTTACGAACACTACTAAGAAAAATTGCGCATGTGTGCGTGCGACTGCGCATTACTAGATTCCGATTTCGCCGGCGGGCTTACCTTTCGCGCGCGTTCAGACAAAATCATTTCCTTCTTTATTTGAGAACTAGATGGCGTTATGAGAAATATGTGTAATATGTAATGTATGTAAATAATTATTATAATTGCGATTTACGTAACAGAATACTTTTTGTTTTATATTTTTGTGTATTGAATGGATATGGTTTCATTGATTTATAATTTATTAATAGCCAATGCTTAGGGGTATTTGCAAAGGTAAGCCGGCAGGAATCGGGTTATATGGACACTTCGCCACTGCTACATAGTATAAAACAAAGTCGCGTTCTCTGTCCCTATTTTTCATGTCTTTATGTCCCTTTGTATGCTTAAATCTTTTAAACTACGCAACGGATTTGAATGTGGTTTTTTTTAATAGATAGAATGGTTAAAAAGGAAGGTTTATATTTAACATACTACGACCAACAGGTGCGGAGCAGGAATGAAAAATATTGCAAAAACGGGGGATGCAGACGAAGTTGCGCGGGTCAGCTAGTGTATTTACAAAAATAAAAATGTATCTAAGTATGTTTATCCGTATTCTAGAGCCCATAACACAAGGCCTATGGGCGTTTGCAACACCAGGGGCGTTACATTCGTGCTGCCTACCATATAGAGAAGATAGGGAAAGATGGGCGAGAAAGTTAAAAGACGTTTTCCAATGTAAATCTTATGTATCGTCTGATACTCTCCAAGACGTTAATAGGTAGTCCTTGTGCGGCTAAGCACGTAATTAATTTCCTTGCGATTTACACCGCATAACAAGGAATCGGGTATTATTTTTTAGCTGCAACAATTTCTGTTAGGCATTTATTTTCGGCATACCCATTTTTTTACAAAGTGCCTGATAGGTGGCAATAGGCTCGCCCCAGATTCGCGAAATGTGGGTGTAGCATAAGTATGTATGTAATTTTATTGTTTTAACATTTCATTATTATGTTCACAGATTATTCGACAGTCCTCACACTCCAAAAACGCTGTTAGAAAAATGCTCCACCCCGTCACATCATCCACCAAGATCGAGACTGTTTCCACCGAAATTAAATGTGCAGACTGGTAAGTTATCTCCTCATTCTCTGAGCCTATTCCCAACTCAGTTGGGGTCGGCTTTCTAGTCTAACTAAGATGCGGCTGAACTTCGATATTTTCTGTGAAGCGACTGCCATCGGATCTCCACAACCAAATTGGCGATATCGAAGTTCTGTAGTTAGACTAGTCGGACTTTTGAGGGCTCCAACTACCCGTAACGACTGCCATAGATGTTTGTATGGCAACCGCCTAAGCAAACGTCGCCTAAGCATGACAAGACCAGTGCAAGTAGTCATATTCATGCATACAAATATTTGCACTGAGCGCGGATGGAACCCGCGCCTCCTACGTAGCAGTTGCTTTCACTACCGCCACGCCACAGTGAAGACGTATTTCCTTGATTGCATTTGAGGTCAAAGTGAACCTCGACTCCCACACTCGAGGGGTTCTTCGACGACCCTGGGTCAGCCAGAGCGTGAAGAATATGCCAAAATCTACCTCACTTTCGGCAACTGATGGACCCAGAATGTCGTATGGTTTTTTCTGAACGACGGTTATGGTGGAGTCCATGGGGTGTATCCGGTTTTTTTTTTATAGATAAGATAAGATAAGATAAGATAATATTTATTTGCAAAAACATGTGTACAGTCAAGGAATTTGATTCGCGTACCGTTCTAAGTCTAAATCGCCGATGACAATCTATAATATTAAGGGTTATCTTTCTTCGACGACGCTTTTGTTTACAGACATAGACTAGAAAGAGATACTACGATGATACTAAACCGAGCCAAACCGAGCTCTTCCGAGGTCACTGTTTGACATATTTCGAGAATACTATATTTGACAAACGATAAAGGGTAGACTTGACAAGGTATATAATTTTTCCAAATTCTTTGAGGTTGACCGTGACCATAGAGTTATGTTATATTTTACAAGTATAATAAGTTTTTATGGCTGGGGCGAACATAATTGGCTGGGCTGTTGTCATCTATAACTTCGTGGTTGTCATAGGTGACTTCGGACGTTTAAGTTTTAACGTCGACAAGTTTTCCCGCCATTGAAAACTAAATGCTACGTTATAAAATAAACATCAGAAATTGTATTCTTAATACTTTTAATACTTAATAATAACTAATACTGTCAGACACAGCTTGGTGTCGGGCCGGCATTGAGTCTACTATCCGACTACACAAATGTCTGAACCACGCAACGATTCTAACACAACGTGACAATATTCCACTAAAGCTTGCTTCGTCCTTTCTTGACCATTTTGCCACTTCTGCACCATAATTCTCCAATTATCTTCTATTGGGTATAAATCGGGTGATTTTTCTTCTTCTCCAAATCGAGTAGGTAATCCATAGCCTAACAGTGTTGTTCTCGATATATCTATTTAGTAACCGAGCTACGTCGCAAATGCCGCGGGCCTGCTCATGCAATGTAATTATTTGACTTCTTCCTTCCGCATTTTAAAATTTTACGTTTTTATCAAACACGTTCAATGTTTTAGTTGGCATTTGACTGTGTCACTAATTTGACATGGCCGAAGATTTTTTTTCCTATTTTAAATACGAAACTTAAAATAGGTTAGTATTCAGATTTAATTTCACTATGTCAAACTGAAGTCAGTTTGACATAGTGAAACTAATCTAAATATACTTAATCTAAGGTCGAAGTTTGCAGACCTATCAACCAAACATGTGTCAGTTTAATTATGCAAAACTATTTTACCATAATTAAACGAATATAACCCTTATGATATTTTCATAGTTCGAGCAAAAAATCATCTGAACGGTACGCGAATCAAATTCCTTGTCTGTACATATAATATACATAGTCAAGTGCTTATTATATAGGTCTTAAGCTTCGATTGGAAACAACATGTTTTACCATTGAGTGGTGTACAAATTATTAACTTTAAGTCATCACATCTACATTATATATCAGTCATCCAGTTACAAACAAAAGTCAATCCTACAGGGTCATGTCCTCAAGAAAATCCTTAATACTATAGTAGCACTTCTCAGTCAACAATCTTTTGAGCGCCCACTTAAAACGATTGTTGTTCAAATTTTTTATATTTTTGGGAATTTTATTGTAGATTAATGGAGCCATGCATATCACACTTTTATGTAATAGGGCAGTATTAGCAGGATGGACACATAGCCTGTTATTATCGCGACGATTACGTACAACTTTATCCATTAATCTTGGAAACAGGTGTGGGTTATACCTGGTAAACAGTGCTACCTCTAGTATGTATATGCCGGGGAGTGTCAGAATATTGTGCTCTTTAAAAAATGGCCCACAACTGTCAGTGCTCTCAATACCAAACATGGCACGGATGCAACGCTTTTGCATTTTAAAGACCATGTCATTGTTAGTTGCATTACCCCAAAAAATTACACCATATCGAAGTACTGACTCCACTAAACCATGGTATGCTGACAGTAAAGCTACTTTGTTAATAATAGGTGCAAGTTTATATATTAAGGTCGTCATAGTGACTGCACTGCCTGATAGTAAGCAGAAGTGCAGTCCAAAACACGAGGTCCCGGGTACGATCCCAGGTTTACCATGGCACACACCAATGACATTTCGATGCTTTTCGAAGTTATGTGTGTATTTATCGCAGGTTTATAAGTGCCCGGATAATTGCAATAGGCTCGCCACCTATTACATTGGGACCTAAACATAAACTGGCGAAATGTGGGTGCTAGCACCTCTGCCTACCCCTTCGAGGAAACAGGCGTGAGTTTATGTTGTTGTTGTTGTTGATATTTGCGTAAACTCCTAACAGTATTGATCCTATTGTTAGTAATAATATTCCAGGACAATCTACACAACTCCATCTAGACCCATAGTAAGCATAGTTTATCTAGCTTGTGTTATGGGTTCTAGAATGCGGATAAACATACATAGATACTTTTTTTTTGTAAATACATACACATTATACATAGAAAAACCCGGACCAATGCAAATATTTATATTCATGCACACAAATATTTGCACTGAGCGGGAATTGAACTCGCGCCTCCTGCGTAGCTGTCGCGTTCACTACCGCCACCCCACGGAGGTCGTCAGGTATCTACCGTCAATATACCTAATACCTTCTGCTTCCCTCCGCAGGCACTCCATCTGGTTCCAGCCATCATCTCCATCCACCGTCTGGAGACGACGACAGCGCCCTCGGCAGCCTCCTGCCTGACGAATTCGAGGAGTCACGCCTTGTGCCCAAGAGACCGGTGGCTAACATCAACCCTTTTACACCTGATGGTAAGCTTTTATATGCATTTTTATTCATTATTAGCTTAGCTAGCGTAGTCTACTTATTAGTCAATCGCGGAGAAACAGACAAGAACTCCAAAAAAATATATTTTTAATTGGATTAATTATATAATAGATTGGAAGATAGAAATTACCATGACAGGCCTCTTTCCTCCATGAGCGCGAGTCTGACGTAACAGTGGAGCCGCCTGTTCTAGCAGTAGCCTTAGCACGAAATACTATCGAATTCGTAATGTAAAGGTATCGACAGAACGGAGCATTGCGATTGGCGGGCTACACACGCACACAGGTTCACAAGAGGCAGACTGCCAATCACAATGCTCCGTTCTCTCGAAACCTTTACATTACGAATTCGATAGGAGTTCATGCTAGTGCTACAGATGTTGGTCGCGGCGGTCTAAACAGGGACATGCCCTACACCCGAAGGAGGTATTGAAAGAGAGGGCCCAGGTCTGTTGCGCTTGTATTAGTTACCAGGGCCTATGGACGTCACACTCGTACTGACGACCCTGTAGGAACTTCAATGCCTTTCTCGAAGAAGGGGGAATGGGATTACGCTTTTGTGGTCGCCAACCGCCAAAAATTGCCATTGAATATTCGACTTTATTGTCATAGGTTTAAAGTTTATGATTTGTGTTGGAGTACAGAAATCGGCAAGTAGCTTGACAAGAACCGTCAGCGCATCTGAGACGATTTTTGGATCTCTTTTGCGGTAAAGCAGACATGATTCAATATAAATGATGGCATTCTGGTGAATGAATAGAATAATGACAAACACTTTTTTGCCTCTGAGTGTACGATGTGTGAACTTACCCCAACTACTACAAAACCTTGCCAAGTTAGATGCCGTGCACTGTACATGATCCTAAGAACCCCATATTGTAGTTGCTTGGTGCACACAGCAAGGAGTTCATTCCACAGCTTGATGTGTGCGGGATGAAATTCCTTTCCTTCCGCACAGTGCGCACCGTTTCTGGTTGTAATGTATGAGGATAAACTCCCTGTCTATTGAGAGTGGTGTGCTGTGTTAGTTTAGTTTATGATTTACTAGCTGACCCGCGCAACTTCGTCTGCGTCACCCCGTTTTTGCAACATTTTTCACTTCTGCTCCGCACCAGTTGGTTGCAACATGATGTTATATACATATAAATCTTCCTCTTTAACTATTCTATCTATTGAAACAAACCGCATCAAAATCCGTTGCGTAGTTCTAAAGATTTAAGCATACAAAGGGACAAGAAAAATAGGGACAGTGAACGCGACTTTATTTTATACTATGTAGTGATGTTTGTTTGTATGTTTGTAGGACAAGCTTTGAACAAGAAGAAGCGGGCATTGTCTAAGACTCCTACACCCACACCGGAACAACCAGCTAAAAGGTTAAGGGTAAGTGTCTAGGATTAGTTGAATCAGATCTGGTCTGCATCACTAAAGATGTCTTCCCCGTTTTTGTAATATTTTATAAGTGCCCGGTTAATTGCAATAGGCTCGCCACCTATTACATTGGGACCTAAGCATAAACTGGCGAAATGTGGGTGCTAGCACCTCTGCCTACCCCTTTAGGGATAGGCGTAGTTTATGTTATTATTTATTTATTTATATTTATTTATTTATTATTTTTTATTTTATTTTTATTTTATTTTTACATATTTACTTATTTATTTCTTATTTATTTATTTATTATGTTTTATTTTATTTTTATTTTATTTTTACATATTTACTTATTTATTCACCGGTTACCATGGCCTATGGACGTTTGCAACACCAAGGGCGTTACAAACACATCAACACAATACTTCTATATGTTACTAAATGACCCGGCAAACGTTGTTTTGCCTTATAAATTTTAAGGGTGAACAACCCTTATCACTTAGGGGTATGAAAAATAGATGTTGGCCGATTCTCAGACCTACTCAATATGCTCACAAAATGTCATGAGAATCAGTCGAGCCGTTTCGGAGGAGTACGGGAACGAACATTGTGACACGAGAATTTTATAAAACAACGCCTTTATCCCCGAAGGGGTAGGCAGAGGTGCTAGCACCCACATTTCGCCAGTTTATGTTTAGGTCCCAATGTAATAGGTGGTGAGCCTATTGCCATTAACCGGGCACTTTTAAACCTGCGATAAATACACACATAACTTCGTAAAGCATCGAAAAGTCATTGGTGTGTGCCATGGTAAGCTGGGATCGAACCCGAGACATCGTCTCAGCAGTCCATTACCCATACCACTAGGCTACCGCGGCTATATTATTTTATATATCTTATAATATGGCGCTTTCGCTCCAGGAATCCAACATTTCGCGCTACAACATCGAGTTCGTGGAGCTGGGCGACGTGGGGCGCGGTTCGTTCGGGCGCGTGACCAAGTGCGTCAACAAATTGGACGGTTGCGTATATGCGCTTAAGCGATCTTTGCGGCCCGTCGCCGGTTCCTACGCCGAGCGCGCCGCGCTTACAGAAGTGTACGCTCACGCCGCGCTCGGCAAGCATCCGCATGTTGTACGGTAAGCGAATGGTTTCAAATTCAAATTCAGATTCATTTATTTGAATTCAGAATCATTTCCTTCCCTTCCTAGCCTCCCCACCCCTTCCCAGCTCTCCCCCTTTCCCTTCAGGGTGGGCAGCGCGTGTGTGACACCCTTAGTGTTGCACACGTCCATAGGCCACGGTGGCCGCTTTCCATCAGGTGGGCCGTGTGCTTGTCTGCCACTTACGTAGTATAAAAAAAAATCAAGAATTATTCAATTTCAGACCCATTTATTCAAATTCAGATTCATTTATTCGAATTCAAACTCATTTATTCAAATTCAGATTCTTTGATTCATATTCAAATTCATTTATTCTTTGCAAATATAGGTTATGTAAGGTGTTATACAGTTGGTAGATAGTTGGTTGGTTAATTGGTGTAAGCACTCAAGCGAAAGTTGCACGCTTATGCAAGCTCGTATATAACAATTCAGATATTTGGTTCTTTAATCAATTCAGCCACATTTTTTATGGCACGTCAATTGGACATCACCTCACCTGATGATAAACTGAGGGCAAAATTTCTGGAAAGAGAGTCACCATTACAAACACGTTCAGTGCTACAATGGTGGCGCTCAGCTTGACGGCCTCATCAGATGCTTTTCCCCGCTTAAAGGACCCGGGACTGTAGGAAGAAGGAAACACGTGCGCCGGCAAGGAATTCCAAGACTTAATGGTGCGGCAGAGGAAACACTCACCGAACCGCTTGGTTCTTGATGGAATATTCTGTACCGTATGCGGGTGACATCTAAGCCCTGCACGTGTTTTCCTGTGTAGGAAAGGAGAGGGTGGGATTAATTGGAAGAGCTTATCAGAACATTCAGCATGGTAGAGACGGTAGAATACTGCCAAGGACGCAACATTTCTTCGTTTTAATTAAGTCTGATACTCTCCAAGAGGTTAATTGGTAGTGTTTATGCGGCTAAGCACGTAATTAATTTCCTTGTGATTTTCACCGCATAACAAGGTATCAGGTCAAAATTTTTTTTTCCAAATTTATTTAGCTGCAACATTTTCAGTTAGGAATGATTTTCGGTATACCCAAAGTGCCCGATTGGCGGCAATAGGTTTGACCCCTATTATTTGGGACCGAAAATCATAGTTGGCGAAATGTGGGTGTTTAATACACCTCTGCCTACCCCGTATGTATGTATGTATGGGTAGGTTTGTTTTGTTATTCCTTAAAGCCAGTCATATTTCAAGATTACAATCTTATACCTCTTTTCTCTTCTCACTTTTAGATACTACTCAGCGTGGGCAGAAGATGACCATATGATCATCCAGAACGAGTACTGCGATGGAGGTTCATTGCAGCAGAAGATGGAAGAAGGACCCTTGCCAGAGAGTGAACTGCTTTTATTGTTAGCACACATTGCTGATGGACTAGCGTGAGTATATATTCACCACACACAGCATTTTTTGTACTAAGGTAGCAGACAAGCATATGGTCCAGCTTATGGAAAGTGGTCACTGTGGTCTCCGCTGTGGAAACATTCTAAAGCCCTTCTTGAAAGAAAGAGAAAATTACAAAACTCTATTGAAAATACAAAAATATTTTTTTATAAACCATTATCAACTTTGACCGAAATAGATATTGTAGCGACATCAATGTCTTATAATTACAATAGCCCATTTACATCCTACCATTACGTTGTGCAAATATATAATATGCATGTACCCAACAATTTTTTAATTTATTTAATGACAGATTTAGGTTGATGGCTGTACACTGAAAGTCACAAACCACTGTCATTGATATTTTAAATTCGGTAATGCGGTAATGAAAGGGAGAGGGGACGGTTACCATACAAACATCTATGGCAGTTGTTACGGGTAGTTGGAGCCCTCAAACGTCCAACCAGTTTAACTTGGAACTTCGATATCGCAATTGGTCATTGGACCATTGGTTGTGGAGGTCAGATGGCAATCGCTTCTCGCAAAATATCGAAGTTCAGCCGCATCACAGTTAGACTGGAAAGCCGACCCCAACTGAATTGGAAAAAGGTTCAGAGAATGATTGGTAAAGGGGACTATGTGTAATATATTATGTATGCGTGTATCCGAACACACAAGTACAGACTGTTTGGAAATAACATTTCAACCACGATTATTATAAGTACAGACGCCATATATATAAGAGTGAGCCGGGTAACATTGTGGCGTCACTTGGACACATGGCGGGATAATATAAAATAAGAAAATACGGTTTGTTCCCTCGCAACTAGTTTCCTTATAAGAATACTACGTGGAATATTTACACTAGTAATATTAACGTGTACGGCTTACCCCACAGCTACATCCACTCGCTCCAGCTGGTCCACATGGACGTGAAGCCGGGGAACATCTTCATCTGCTCCGGGGAGGGCGAGCCGGCACACGATTCCGACGACGGGTACGACGACGATGAACCGCAGTACCATCACAAGTATAAGATTGGTGAGCTATTCTCCTATCCTAATCTAATCTACCTTTTTTTTTTATCGTGCGCAAAATCCCCACGGATACCACCTATTGTAGCACTGAACGTGTTTGCAATGGTGACCCTCTTTTATGAGACTTTGCCTTCAGCTTAACATCAGGCGAGGTGAAGTCAAATTGATGTGCCATAAATAAAAAAAAAAAAAACCTCCACCAAAACCGGTGGAGGTGATTATGTCGGACTCGAACCGACCAAAACGCACGCCGTCCATGGGTCCTTGATTACTGGAGGTGAGATTATACAAGACATATCTCTCGCACCCCGGCAGACCCGGGGACATCTCTGTTGAGATGACCCTCTTCCCCCAAAGTGGGGACCACAGTGTCCCAATCTAGCCCCTGGGTATGGTGTGGCATTTGCGCCATCGCCGTGGCCTGCTTCTGCTAGGGTGACAGGCGGCCCCACCCGTCACTCCCAGGCTCGCCCTCAGGGGGACGGAGGTCATTTTGCGACCTCCGACGTCCGAGTCGCCTCCGAAACTAATCTACCTGAGTTTCTTGCTGGTCTCTTCTCAGGAGATTTAACTACCGAACCAGCGAAAGAATCATTTTCAAATGATTTATTTACTAAGTATTTTATTTATTATAAACTAGCTGTTGCCTGCGGCTGCGCCCGCGTGGACTTCTGATCCCGTTCCCGCTGATTTTTGTTCACCTTTTAAACCTTGTCTGGACTTCCACGAATAATTATGACCAAAATTAGCCAAATCGGTCAAGCCGTTTTCATGTTATGTCGTGACAACGGAAAACGGGTTTCATTTTTATAAATAGATTATTATATTTTTGGTAGCCTAGTGGTATAGGTAATGAACTGCTGAGACGAGGTCTCGGGTTCGATTCCAGGTTTTACCATGGCACACACCAATGACTTTTCGATGTTTTTCGAAGTTATGTGTGTATTTATCGCAGGTTTATAAGTGCCCGGTTAATGGCAATAGGCTCGCCACCTATTACATTGCGACCTAAACATAAACTGGCGAAATGTGTGGAGCCGCCTGTCACTCTATCAGAAGCAGGTCACCATACTCCTATTGCCATTAACCGGGCACTTATAAACCTGCGATAATTAGTTTCTATTTGCGATATGCGATATGCGAAAACTAGTTGCGGTATCTAGTTTTACTTATAATGTTATTCCTTCCAGGTGACCTAGGCCACGTGACGTGTATATCCTCTCCCTCAGTAGAGGAGGGCGACTGTCGTTATCTGCCCAAAGAGGTCCTACAAGAGGACTTCACGCACCTCACTAAGGCGGACATATTTGCGTTTGGTAAGTTGTTATATTTCGTACAATATTTGCACGCTCACAAATGGCTGAATATGCTGTGTTTTCTAAATCACCTCAACAACTGTAACTAACTAAAAATATTCTTAGAAATAATGATTCTTATTCTTACGCATGGGAACATAAATAAATCCCCAAATGGTGTTATTGTGTTGTGTTGACTGTATACTCTCCAAATTTAACAGAAAGTCTACTCACATCATAAATAATAAAATAAAACAAATGATATTATAATATAATCGAATGTTATACTTGTAGAAATAAGTAGGTACCTATGACAAACTCTTCCTCTCTCCAAACATTGTGCTGTGCCCGACAGGGTCCATAATTGTAACTATAATTTTAACTTGAACAACTGTACTACATTATGGAACGCAATAAATGTATTGAGTATTGAGTATTGAGTATATTCTAGGACAATCTACACAACGCCACCTAGACCCATGGTAAGCATAGCTTAACTAGCTTGTCTTATGGGATCTAGAATGCGGATAAACATACTTAGATACTTTTTTTTTGTAAATACATACATATTATACACAGAAATACCCAGACCAATGCAAATATTCATATTTATGTACACAAATATTTGCATTGAGCGGGAATCGAACCCGCGCCTCCTGCGTAGCAGTCGCATTCACTACCGCCACGCCACGGAGGTCGTCATAATAGGTCTTTACATATGAAATTGCCGAAATTTTCTTACAGATTCATGAGTTCGTTATTCCTGTAATTTAATAGCTATTTTCATTATTTATATTTTGTTTGAAAGTTGATTTCAAGATTTTACAACTCTGTATTAAATTTTGTTTTTATTGGCCGCTCGATAAATTAAATTCGATCTTCAGAAACAGTACTTGCTAAATGCTATCCATTTTGATGGTAAATTTCGTATTACTTTTTTACAGCTGTCACTTTTCAAAAGTGTAATATTAGTTGCTGTTTGCTTAATGTTGTCTTATTCATACACAAAAATATCATAAAATTTGGATTTGTCATTCCTAAAAAATGCAAATTAGTACTGAAAATTTGGTTTCCTCCAATTTCTTCAAACAAAACGGCAATTTCATATGTAACGACCTAATATTTCCGGAATATTCGAAAAGTAACCCCATTCTAAGAATTTTTTTTTTTTATAATATTACGCCTATATCCCCGAAGGGGTAGGCAGAGGTGCTAGCACCCACATTTCGCCATTTTATATTTAGGTCCCAATGTAATAGGTGGCGAGCCTATTGCCATTAACCGGGCACTTATAAACCTGCGATAAATACACACATAACTTCGAAAACTATCGAGTCATTGGTGTGTGCCATGGTAAACCTGGGATCGAACCCGAGACCTCGTCTCAGCAGTCCATTACCCATACCACTAGGCTACCGCGGTCTCTTTAGGTCTCTAAGAATATTCTGGCAAGAAACTAATACCCAATAATTATATTACAGGTTTAACCCTATTCGAAGCAGCCGGGGGAGGACCTTTACCCAAGAATGGAGATGAGTGGCAAGACATTCGGCAAGGGAAGCTCCCGGACCTGCCCAATCTGTCCAGGGAACTCAATCAGCTGATCAAGGTAAACAGATCATTCCTTCTCCCTACAGTCCCGGGTCCTTTAAGCGGCGCGTGAAAAAGCATCTGATGAGGCCGTCAAGCTGAGCGCCACCATTGTAGCACTGAACGTGTTTGTAATGGTGACGCTCTTTCATGAGACTTTGCCTTCAGCTTAACATCAGGCGAGGTGAAGTCAAATTGACGTGCCATAAATAAAAAAAAATCCAACTCAGTTGGGGTCGGCTTTTCAGTCTAACTGTGATGCGGCTGAACTTCGATATTTTACGTGAAGCGACTGCCATCTGACCTCCACAACCAATGGTTCAAAGATCAATGGTGATATCGAAGATCCAAGTTAGACTGTTTGGACTTTTGAGGGCTCCAACTACCCGTAACGACTGCCATAGATGTTTGTATGGCAACCGGGACCGACGGCTTAACGTGAGACACGACCAGACCAGTGCAAACAGCCATATTCATGCAAACAAAGCGTGGTGGTATAGGTGATGGACTGCTGAGGCAAGGTCTCAGGTTCGATCCCAGGTTTACCATGGCACACACCAATGACTGAGATACTTTTCGAAGTTATGTGTGTATTTATCGCAGGTTAATAGGTGCCCAGTTGATGGCAATAGGCTCGCCACCTGTTACATTGGGACCTAAAATATATAAACTGGCGGAATGTGGGTGCTAGCACCTCTGCCTACCCCTTCGGGGATATAGGCGTGATATTATAAAAAGAAAAAAAAAAGACAAATATTTGCACTAAGCGGGGATCAAACCCACGCCTCTTGCGTGGCAGTCGCGTTCACTACCACCACGCCACAGAGGCTTGTTTTAACTGAAAGTCTACCCTGATTTGACAAACCTTGTAATGACAAGCAACATACACAAAGTCAAATGTAGTTTGAAGCTACCTACCTTAATGTATTTTATGACTGCCTTAGGTTATTGAACTGGATGTACTAAACTAATTTGCTCGATGTGGAATCGGTTGCATTTTTTACAAACCTCAGTGGTTTTTTAAATGCAGTATGTATAAACAATGTTTGTAACGATTTTGTGATATGGTAATAATACATAAAATAAAATAAATTTGCACACTAAATTATCCAATATTACCACCGAATTACTAAAATCATGCAAATCAAATCATGCAATACATACAATTTGTCTGTCACAGAAAATGATAGACCCGGATCCGACCCAGCGACCGTCCGCGGCCCGTCTCCGTCGCCATCCCTTGCTGCACCCCGCCGGGAACAAGTCCAAAGCGCAGCTCAGAAGAGAGCTAGCTGCCGCCAACCAGAAAAACGAACTGCTCGCCAGAAAACTGCAGGAGGCGGCCAAGTAAGGGCACTCAAATATTTAAAACTAGCTTTTTTTTTTTTACAACTAAGGTCGCAGACAAGCACGCGGCCCACCTGATGGTAAGTGGTTACCGTGGCCTATGGGCGAATGTAACACCAGAGGAATAACACTCGTGCCGCAACCCCTGTAAGAACAGAGACATTCTGTGTCGTCAGCGCAAAAGATGTAGGATAAGCCTTTGGTTTTCCCACGGACAACACTACTGAGCTCTGGCTACCCTAAAATAGCTGTTACCCGCGGCTCTGCCCGCGTGGTTGTCGATTATCGCGTTGTACGACTCTACTCGATTCTCTACTTGCCTCTCTATACTACTTCTCCTTGATGTAGATATTAGCGCCAATGTATAGAAATTTACCGGATCGATTGAGATTTATGATTATTACTTCGCTCCTTTCGATGATCTTATCTTATCTTATGTTGTCTTATGTTGGGGTGCGTGCTCAGGAGCTTTCGCGGACACTTCGACCCTATTGGATCCTTTGTGTCGACCCCATCCTGGCTCCTAGATTATAGGAGGAATAGCCCTCTCTATCAGGGTGGCTACTCCTCTCAATCGCAGGTGCATGTAATCCTCCGGTTTGGGGTATCCCCTCGCGAGTAGATCCATTCGATGTCTTCCTAAGGCGTGGCACTCGCACAGTATGTGCTTCATCGTTTCCACGTCCTCCTTGCAGTGTCTGCAATAGAGGTGCTAGCACCCACATTTCGCCAGTTTATATTTAGATCCCTATGTAATAGGTGGTGAGCCTATTGCCACTAACCGGACACTTATAAACCTGCGATAAATACACACATAACTTCGATAAGCATCGAAAAGTCATTGATGTGTGTCATGGTAAACCTGGGATCGAACCCGAGACCACGTCTCAGCAGTCCATTACCCATACCACTAGACAACCTAATTTATTCTTTATTTCCAGATGCATAAAGTCACTAACACCAAACTTGGTATCCAACCAAGAATCCGCGAAATTCCGCACGAGATCCGCGAAACGGCTTCAGAAACCAAGACTGGACTCCAACATTGCTGACGTCATTCAATCCGTGACGTCACCCCTCAGAATAGAACGTGCTCTGCACAGGAGAACGAAAAAGGTATGAGAATGAGAAAATAAGAGACTATCTCTTCGATAGTAATAAGTATATATATAAAAATCGGTGGTCTGCACATCATAAAAATGTAACTGTTTGTACTATATTTTAATAGCTTTGGACGTTATGTGATGTCAGTCTCTCGAGGATCTGTTCCCGTGGGAATGGTTCCCGGGATAAAAGATATTCCAGACGATGTTCAAATTCCTGTACCAAATTTCAGCTAGATTGGTTCAGCCGTTATGGAGTGAATGAATAACAAATATCTTTATAAACATTCAAAACTATAGCTATAACTTTAACCCGCGGTTTCGTTTGATTATTCTCACTTTTAAACTTTCGCGTTGAATGATATATGGTTAGCGAAACTCGGATGTTGAAGCGATCATAATGGTAAATACAATAATTTACCTTTTGATTTGCTTAACGTTTCGACGAGGGCCTCAATTTTACTAATTGTCAACAATTGTCAAGAAAGTGAGATTATAAAAATGCCATTTAATTTTGAACTCTATGTGTACATTGTTAAAGTTCAAAATTAAATGGCATTTTGTAGAATAAACTCTTTTTCATTTCAATTTGAATTTTAAGACATTATTAATAACGCCGAAAATGTAGAATCGGGGCCCAGGTTGCACTAGCAGTGGTTACAATTGCTTGTCTGCCACCTAAGTGGTAAAAAAACATTTCAGCCATAGGACCTTCACTACTGAACATAGGCCTTCCTTAGAACTCGTGCCTATACTTTGTCATACATTTAGTAGGAATGTAATATGATATCACATATCGCCTGACGCAATTTCAATAAAACTATTAGTATTTCGTACATATACATCTCAAACCTGTAATAATACTTTATATTTCTTTATAATAATAATATCCTAATGTTTAAATAAAATAAATGTAATAAATATTGTTGATAACATGAAAAAAACGTTATCAAAATTACAAAAAAATCTGCATATTGTTAAAATTTTTAATGTACCATCGATTGCAAAAAAAATATATTGAATAAGTAATTGCGTGAAATTGCGAAATTTTGCGATCAATGTTTAGTTGACTGACAACTTAATTCTGTACGTCAAACTAGTTTATACGTACGGTTTTGTCCGTGTAGATGTTATCACGGTTCTTGATCATAATTTGGTTCTACTCAACTAGTTCCATTTACCGCGGCTCCCCTTGCGTTTTTTCATCAACCTATATAAATATATCCTAGGGATGATATTAGCATGTATATTACATACTATAATTCATCCCTTCACCAAAACCAGAACCAGCTTACCCTCACAACTACGTCTGCGTCACAAAAGATATCTCCCCCGTTTTTACAACACTTTTTAATCCTGCTCCGCACCTGTTGGTCGTAGCATGATGTTATATACATATTAACATCCCTCTTGAATCACTCTATCTATTAAAATAAACGCATCAAAATCCTTTGCGTAGTTTTAAAGATGTAAGCATACATAGGGACAGACACGGATTTTGGTTTAACAGTGATTAAAATTGTATTTACGTCGAGTCTCTCGCTTGCATGATATATTGTTCCAATTCCCACCACTGTGAATCTCATCATCATCATCATCATCATCATCATCATCCTTGCATTAGGCCCGGTCACCTAATGAGTCAGGAGTCCACTTTTTCAAGTCGTAAGTGCAGTAATTAAATATTGCGATCATATCCGATCAAAAGTTTATAACAGTCGATCAACATAAAAATATTAATCGTAAAATTGCAATTTCCAATACCTCATAAAATATCCCTCCTTTTTAGTTTTAAAATAAATAATATTTTGAGTAAGTGCCTTTTTGATTATAATGTGATTTTGAGTGCTTTCATTAACGAATTTAAATGCTTTGTATAATATTAAATATTAAAAAAATATTGTGAAAATTGTATCTTCCAAATTAAATTGTATTGTGATATAAATATATATTGATTTGGGGAAAAACGTATTTAGTTTGTAAGTTCAGGCATGGTTATATATTGTAATAAACTTAAGTTAGATTAACATTTTAGCCATTAAATAAAAATATTGAAACATGACTCATAACAACAAAAGACTGGCTATAATTTAGCCTTAAACTTCACCAGACATACATACGTAATAGTCATACATACATATGCTCACGCCCGTAATCCCCGAAGGGGTAGGCAGAGGTGTATTAAACGCCCATAGGCCATAATAGAGGCGAACACTTGGCGGGCGCTTGGGTATGCCAGAAATAGATTACTAACATTTTGAACAAATTTTTTTGACCCGATGCCTTACTATGCGTTGTAAATCGCAAGGAAATTATTTACGTGCTTAGCCGCACAAGCACTATCAATTAACGTCTTGGTCATATTCATGCCTATAAATTCTAAATGGGTAGGCAAAGTGGTTTTAAAACGTACAACTCAGACATACCATTTTATATTTGAAAATAACTGACTTCTATATACAGTTTCACTCTTATTTAATTCCTTTAGTAATAAAAAAAAATCTAAATAAATCCCTAAAGGGGTAGACTTGTTAGTAGTTAGTACCCATATTTCGCCAAATAAGATTTACAGGACCACATATTCCGAGCATATTATCGGATCATTTAATGTCAGATGGAGAATTGTCCTATCTCTTAGGCTGCCTTCACACTGGCGTTTATCCAACGTAGACATTCGATGAACGTATACGTGACGGAATTCCATACAATTATTTCTCCCTTATTTTTCTGCCTTCTGGGGAAACCGATCAGGACTACACAAAGTGATATTCTATTAATAGACCGTTATTTCGTATGAATGTCGCCAGATGTCTCCTGCCATCGCCCCAAGATTATTTTAGAGAATTTCGAATATTCAAGACGGGGCTATATGGCTCAGCGGTTAGAGCTACCCCTGTGAAAAAAAGATCGTGGGTTCTAATCCCGTCTGAGCATTTTTCCGATTTAAATCGATCCATAATGAAGTGGGTTTAAGCTGTATATTGACTTCAAACTAGTTGTTCACTAGTTTTTTTTTCAATTACAAATTGTTAAAACAATTGTATTGACTAAAATAGCCATTATCAGACATAGCCAGTCCACAGTATGTATACATATACACCTTCACGCCGCCATAGATCTTTACTACACACTTTTGTAATAGCGAGTAGTTATACGCGCCGATAACCGCTTAACATCAGATCGTAATACTCGTAATTCGCTTCTGAAGTAGGTGGGCCGTGTGCTTGTCTGCCAGCTAAGTGGTATAGAAAAATACTGACTTTATCGACATAGCTATACAAAAACGCGATTGTATAGAGCCTTTATCGACGTTGCGATCAAGAACCAAGCGGTTCGGTGAGTCTTTCCTCTGCCGCACCATTAAGTCTTGGAATTCCTTACCGGTGCACGTGTTTCCTTCTCTCTACAGTCCCGGGTCCTTTAAGCGGCGCGTGAGAAAGCATCTGATGAGGCCGTCAAGCTAAGCGCCACCATTGTAACACTTTACGTGTTTGTAATTGCCTTGAGCTTACCATCAGGCGGGGTGAAGTGAAACTGACGTGTCCTAAAAAAGCATGATTGTATAGCGTTTTTATCGACATAACGATACGAAAGCGTGACTATATCATGGTCTATAGCCATTTATAAATACTTATATTTGTAAATGATAGCTATTGTCTGTAGTCCATATATAGTCCATAGGTGCATTAGGACCTATGACTTTTTTCCTCACAGACATGCAGACAGGAAAAAGATGTCTAAAAAACAAAACTTACCATTAATTACTTACGAAGTCCATTTAATAATAATTAATAATAATCTCTTAAAATAACCATGCCCGATGAATAAGCAGCTTCTATTAATAATAATACGTATAAATAATAACATAAAAGAAAAATAAATGTAATGTAATATTTATATAAAGAAATTAAGTATTAAATTGTATAGGTGTATATTAATTAATTATTAAGTTTACCCTTGAATAAATAATAATAATATGTATAGGTTATATTAATAATTGTGTGGTCATATTATATCTATAAAACAAAGTTGAAATAATTATTGTAATAATCTTAGTTATGTAATAAAAGTAGGGTAATAGGGTTTAGAATGTGAAACGGATTAACCATGCATTTGGAGAGATAGGGTAAGATATAGAGGGTCGCGTAATTCAGGTAGGGTTAATAGTAAAATTATTTGGATTATTGAATTGGGTAAAACATAATACCTACAGTCCTGGGTCCTTTAAGCGGGGGGGTGAAAAAGCATCTCATATCCGTTAAGCTGAGGGCCACCATTGTAACAATGTTGATGTTTTAATAATGTCCCACTTTCATGAGATTATGCCTTCAGCTTCCATAAAAAAAATACAGTTTTCAGTATACCATACTCTTCTCAGTTTAACCCACATAAACACATGGTTTTAGGGGAAATCTCCCGAAAACGAAAACAAGGAAATGCCTACTACTGATAAGTTAACAAAATTGGGTTACTTTTTTTGCATTGCAAAATAGGTACTATGATTTTTAAACCCTAACATTATTGCGTGAATTATGCTAATAAATGGGTTTAAAAATCATTGTATCTGCAAAATAAAGTATTGCGATAAAAAAGTATACATAGGCCACGGTAACCATTTTCCATCAGGTGGGCCGTGTGCTTGTCTGACCTTAGTTGTTTCTTAATCCTGTTTGACATACATAATTCACTCATACCTCACACAGAAACATTGATAGATGTTTTGTTCTGAATAGTTTTTATAGTAATATAATAGGTTTCTTATTTTTGTGTCTCGATTCAATACAGTAAGTTACAGTAGCGAGGGGTCACTATAACACGATTCCAACCGGCTTCCCAATTGATTGGATAGTGCCTGACAAACCAGAGATAAGTTTTTTTCTACCGGCTTTCATTTTGAAACTCCTCACATTAATTTTAATAATTTGTATAATTCTACCATTAAATATTTCGTAATCATTAGGTTATAAAGAAAATCTCGAATATTTCAACCATTTTAAAAAATAATTCGTGATGTTTTTATTATCTAGAAAAGGCCTAGACGAAGTGATATTCTATTAATGGAATAGCGTCGAAGCGAACCGTTTGCAATTTTTATATTGTGGATTACTTGACCGCGGTAGCCTAGTGGTATGGGTAATAGACTGCTGAGACGAGGTCTCGGGTTCGATCCCAGGTTACCATGGCACACACCAATGACTTCGATGCTTTTCGAAGTTATGTGTGTATTTATCGCAGGTTTATAAGTGCCCGGTTAATGGCAATAGGCTCGCCACCTATTACATTGGGACCTAAAACATAAACTGGCGAAATGTGGGTGTTAGCACCGAAAGGCGTGACTTTATGTTATGTTATTTTTATCTCAATCTCATACTTTACTAAGTTTCAATAACGTTTTCATCAATAGAATGTCACTATTTCTAGAGCCTAGGAATGTCTTTATAGACAGGTGTTGCCACATATGTAATGTTAATATTAGGACATGGTATTTTTATATTTATAAGGTGTAAAAGAGAACATAAGTGAAATGGAACTTTACGTAGTAGTAATTTATAAAAAAAAATATTGTTTCTTATCCACATGGTGGCTAATTGTGGGTACAGGCCGACGTTACGACATGTAACATTCGCAACGAGCATGTTACGCTACATACTCAAGGGCCCGTAGCACTAGCATGAACTCCTATCGAATTCGTAATGTAAAGGTTTCGAGAGAACAGAGCATTGTGATTGGCAGTCTGCCTCTTGTGAACCTGTGTGCGTTTGTAGCCCGCCAATCGCAATGCTCCGTTCTGTCGATACCTTTACATTACGAATTCGATAGTATTTCATGCTAAGGCTACTAGACAATTGGCAATACGTTGGTAGTCGTTTTTCAACAATGGAATTGAATATGTACATATATGCTCTGCCGCACCATTAAGTCTTGGAATTCCTTACCGGCGCACGTGTTTCCTTCTTCCTACAGTCCCGGGTCCTTTAAGCGCGGCGTGAAAAAGCATCTGATGAGGCCGTCAAGCTGAGCGCCACCATTGTAACACTGTACGTGTTTGCAATGGTGACCCTCTTTCATGAGACTTTGCCTTCAGCTTAATATCAGGCGAGGTGAAGTCAAATTGACGTGCCATAAAAAAAGTAAAGTAATTGACAAGTATTTTGACATGAACGAATGTCAATCCTATATATTTATCAATCTATTCATTCTATTCTATTCTAAAAAACGATTGCAACTTGTCAACTCCCTGGCGTCTTATTCTGAGTGTCAAACCGTTCCGTGGACTTACCATCCAGCGGACTGTGTAGTTATTGACAGTCTTAATATTAAACAAAGAACTTATGATTTCACGAATGCTCGGTGTGTAACATTACGCGTCATAGAGTCGGTCGATACCAACCTTTAGATTTTACATTATATTATATAATATTAATTACGATCTCATTATCGCTTGTGTGTTTGTTAGTTCGCCTGCTTGCTCCCTATTTTATCAGTTATATGCTCTTTTTCTATTATATAAAACCTTATTTTAAAAATTGTAATAATTTTCGTCTTTTTAAGGGTAGTTGAAAAAAAAATGTCAATGTTGTGTTGTTTGTAATTTTAAAATTTGCTGTATAATTGTTAACCCTAGTTTTCAATAAGAAACAAATTGTAAAACGTGTTTGATTTGAAACTGGTTGGTAATTTGTCAAAAACTTGTAAAGATTTAAACGAGTTTCAAACACATTTGCGCTTATGCAGATATTTGTGACATACTGCAACTTTTTAGACCATCAATGCAGTCTAGATTATCATAACTCCCAAACAGATAAAATATGTTTATATACTATGCGATTCAAATGAGTTGACAACTATCATATTGACGTTTTAACCCGTTGCTAAGTTCAGTTTTATTTATTAATAAAGAAAACTATTGTTATAATTACTAAAAAAAATATGTTATGTACTTTTAATGAACAGAAAATTAACATTAAATCGCTGTTACCATATACGTATGAACCTTTTTGATTTGGAATTTTTGTTGTTAGATGTACAATTTTGATAAGAACGGAGTGAAGTTGCAGCATTCTCATTTGAAACTCATAGTACATACTGTAAAATTTAGTACTACCCACATAAAATAACGTGTATAATATTTATATTTTTGTATAAATGTAGAGTGAAGCGGGCGAAAATGTATGCTTGTACCAAAATTCTGTATCAATCATTTGTTTTGTAAATATCTATTCAAAATTTAGAAATATTCGACACGACCAAAGTTGGTGTAAGGTGTATATGTATATTTGCTGGAAATATTGTTAAAAATGCTTGTTTCAATTATTAATGAGTTTCATTTTTTATTACCCTCTTAAATACGGCTTCTTATTGCCACATGGCAGATTGGGACGGGAGGAGACTCTTGGCCCGCACTGTCCGCGATGAGTGTAAGAGACTCGGGCTTCGGTCGCTTTACAAAACATAATCGAAGTTCGATTTCGTTACGTAAACTGAAAGTCCAGTGTTGAGCAGAAGGTCCTCGAAGACGACTTGATCCTTGGCCATTTTCCCATTGAGGTCACATTATCCGATAGACATTTTGACTAGTGGACTAACTCATTTAAAAGACATTCAGCTTCGAGGACGTTCAAATCTTTAATCTGAAAGTCTACCCCAACTGCTATGCAAAAGACGTGGGTTCGATCCCCACTCATTGTGCATGAAAATGTCTAATTGCACTAATCTGTTGTGTCTCGGAGAGCACGTTATGCCGCGTTTACATTTACATAACATTTTACCGTGACCGTGTCAAAAGTGCGTGTCTGTTGGGTATTCGGCTGCGTGGTAGCCGTAGCCTTAGCACGAAATACTATCGAATACGTAATGTAAAGGTATCGACAGAACGGAGCATTGCGATTGGCGGGCTACACACGCACACAGGTTCACAAGAGGCAGACTGTCAATCACAATGCTCCGTTCTCTCGAAACCTTTGCATTATGAATTCGATAGGAGTTCATGCTAGTGCTACTGAGCTTAAATGAAACCATCGGTCGACTGGTGGCCGTGTCAGCACAACTCTTGTCTTGATGCCACGCTGTCCGGTCCGCTGTTCATGTCACAAATCTGAAGGTATCTTTAAGCTGTCGGTTTCAGTAACCACACAAACGTCTATGGCAGTTGTTATAGTGGAAATAGTACTTACTATGGGGGAAATAGGTGAATTTCGAGCTACACCCGGACATTACAAAAACTGCCATTGAATATCGGCCTTGTGCTCATGGGCTTAAAGTTCAAAATTGAATGAAATGTAATTCCTCATAGTCAAGCCAGTTTGACTATGAGGAAGAACCGGTCGTGAAACCTGTAATTTTTTCTATTAATTTTGAACTTTGCACCTATGTTTTTAAAAGCGAAAATCTAATAGCAATTTTTGTAATGTCAGTGGTTTAACAATGGTTAACAATTTGTGGACTCTGGGTACAAATTAAAAACTGAATTTTGTCCAGATTTTTATTACGAGAATTGATTTTCAGATATTAATTGGAATTTGTCGAATTCATACTTAAGTTTGCTTGAGAACCAAAATAATCATTAAAAACATCATTATCCTGTACACAATCGTCTGCACTTATTTTTAACGATTGAATCTTACTATCACTAATTACAACGGGATCCACTTTTACATCGCTATGGTAACGTTTCACATGATTTACAAGCAAGGACTTTCTAACAGACATATAATCACATAAGGAACATTTAAACGGTTTATGCCCGGTGTGAATTGTCTCATGGCACAGCAAACTTTCAGCTCGGAAAGCCTTGTAGTCACAGAAACGGCATTTCAACCCATTCCCTAAATGTACCATCGAATAATGCTTTGTAATTTCATATTTGTTCTTACAAGTATAATCACAAACGGTACACTTGTGTTCGTAATGACATTTCTGGTGCATCACATACTGGCATTTGAAGAAAGTAGTGAAATCACAGCTGCGACAAAATATTTCTATGTTAGACTGTGAACGTTTGTTGTGTAAAGAAATTTGGTCTTTCGTTTTCGTTGAAAAATCACAGTTAACACATTTGAACGGACGGTTTTGTGAACCGGTATGGTGACGTTGGAAGTGTCTTTGTACAGATGCTTTGAATCTTGCTGTGTATGAGCACTTTATACATTGAAACGGTTTCTCTTTATCGGCTGATTCTGAGACCTGTATGTTATTCCAATCTACTTCGGAGATTGGGTCAATTGTGTAATGATTTATTCTTTCTGGAGGCATTTTATTGGTAATTTCTTCGTCCCGTGGTGGCACCTTATATTTAGGGATATGGGGTAGTGATTCTTGTAGAATATTAGGCAGAGTTTCTTGAGAAGCGTTAAGTCTAGAATTTAGTGAAATTATTTGAGAATTTTCTTGAGAATTTATAGGAACTATTTGAGAATTTGGAGGAATTGCGAGAGAATTTAGTAGAGTTTCTGATGATTTTAGAACATTCTCTCTAGAATTATGACTATTTTCTTGAAAGGTTTGACCATTTCCTTGTGAATTCAAAATATTTTCATAAGAATTAAAAGCACTTTCCTGAGGCTGTTTAAAGCTAGTGTCTTGAGGCTGCATAAGATCTGCCTGTATAACATTATTCTGTATTAAATTTGCCTGTACAGAATTTTTTGGCACATATATCTCACTATAATGACTAACTTTATGCTTTTTGCTCTCGCACCGAAAGAACGTTTCAAAATTACAATAAATACATTTCATAACCTCCTTCTGCTTACTTCTCTGTTTATGTATGTTCAATCTCCAACGGACCTTCGTAGAAAAATCACATAGATCACACCTATTAGCTTTATCGGACACTTCATTATGAATTTTAGCTAAGTGCCTCGTTATATGGCCTTCGAATTTCGTTACAAACGGACACTTATCACATTTAAACTTATGTGCTTCTGTTTTGTTGTGTACTTTGCTATGTTTAATAAAATTATGCCTGTACGCAGTCGTGTACGGACAATGTGTACACTTGAATTCCTTTTCTAACTTATGTTTTCTCTTATGCGAATTTAAATTACACTTATAGTACGATGTGTATGAACACTGATCACAATTGTACACGGACAGTTCTTTATCGGTGCTTGTATTTTTGTCTTGGTGCTGCATTAGAACGTGTCTCTGTAACGATGTTGGATACTTCGTGACATAGCTGCAGGATTCACAAGCAAACGGTTTGAAGTTTGTATGCCCGAGTATGTGAAGTTGTAAGCAGTTTTTATAAATAGTTGTATAGTCGCAGTTCTCACATTTTAATGTCTTTTGAATCTTTTGCGGCCGTCTCTTTTTACGTCTGGAGGATTTCGACCTGGAATTTAAATGATGAGTTAGTTTTGGAAAAGTATTTTGAAAAACTAGATAATTGTCTACATTCTAGTCAGGTCAGGTGTGGAGTGTGGAGTGACTCTCTGCCAGAGACGGATAAAACGTTAAGAGCGCCGCCGTAGGCAAGCATTACGCTTTGCGTAGCCGCCGCGGCCTACTTCTGTTAGGCTCATCCCATCACTCCCAGCCTCGCACTCATGGGGACGCAGGTCATTCTGCGACCTCCGACATCCGGGTCGCCTCTATTCATCGCGGGCAGTGCAGGCTCTGAGACTTCTCCGGACCCGCGCCGTCTCCTTTTCGAGCATTGCTCGCAAAAAGAGGCGGCGGCCGCCCAAGCGCATCGTAGGTATCGCTGTGAAGAAGGCAGTGAGCAACAACTCTCTCTTCTAGGTCCCCACTAGGACCTGCCTCGACGTCATCCACGCTGGGCACTCGGTTAATATATGCAGCCCCGAGTCCTAGCTCTCCCTGCAGATCAGATGCCTTCTTTTTTTTGCACTCGCAGAAAAAAGATGGCGGCAACTTACGAGCTCAAGCTCAAACACCTACAATATAGGGTTCTTTAAGAAGGCCATTAGAAGGTTTCTACAGGGTCAGCAGCACGAGTATGACACCCCTGGAGTTATTTAACCAGTGGGCTGTAGCTCGATAAAACATTGAGACCGGCCAATGCTCGGACAATTATAAGCCGAACTTAGCTGATGCAAACAAAGAAAAATAAAGGGAACAATAAAAGAGACTTACACATCATCCCCTTGTAAAGAATTTCCGAACCCCTGTTCATCCTCCGTAACTTCCACCTTGACCCACACGCTCGCAAACATACTCATGTCAGTTTCGTCTTCTTTTGGAAGCTGTTCGGCTTTACCATTAGATGGAGGTGAATATTCTACATCTTCAGAAGAAGGTTCTTCGATATTCTCTTCTGAATCTGACTCTAATTGTTCTTCTTTTTCTTCTGACATTTTACAGCTGCAAACATTAAATTATTGCACTCATTATAAAATGGCAGAAATGAAATGATTGAAATGAAATTAAATAATTTATTGGCCAGAATGCAGGTAAACAAGGTGTTGATTTTTTTTTGTTACAATGGCCCATTTACATCCTACCATTACGGTGTGCAAATATTTCAGTGATTTGAATCTAAGTGCTATCGTCTTACAGCCAACCTGAGAAAGGCCACAGGCCCTCTGTGACAGAGGCTGGAGAGAAGCATAGAGTTGGAGATTACCAGGGGGAGGTTTGCTATACAGAGGCAGTAAGAGGGAAAGGAGACATCAATACAGCTACTTATTATGTAAAACACTAATTCAATTAATTAATGGCTCCCCCAGTAAGGCTTTTAGCTTGAATTTGAAAATATGGTTATTTTCAGTATTTTTTTTTACTAGCTGATGTCTCTGGAAAGTGCTACCCTTATTGTTTCTCTCTCTCTCTAAACTTAAGACCTATGCTCTTGTCGGTAGAGTAATCAACACTCCTCTCTGTCCCCCGCCAATCCCTTGACCTCCTGTATCTTATCCTAATTGCTTAGGGGTATAAAATAGGCTATTCTCAGACCTACCAAAGTCTCTGTCGTAGTATTTTTTTATCATTCAATCGCTTCAGAAAAAAAACATAAGTATGTATGTATAATATCTAATTAGAAATTAGAACCATAGTTACAATCTAATTTCAAAGTTGTTATTATTTATTGGTAATATTTATAACTCTTATGACATACACAGCCATGGTTTATGCTGTTCTGTTATCACCTTTTTATTAAACGCATGCTAACACAGTTCTACTAATTCTTATTTCTAGGATCATATGACCATACATTCTCCTAACCAATTGAGTTGTGTTTATACATAAAATGTACATAATAGGTCACGGCAATATTATCACTCTCGAATGTATTATAATTCACAGAGTAAGTAATATACTACGTAAGATTTATACTTAATCAGAAGCTTACTGTAACGGTGAAGGCAACTTGGGCGTCTATTTTTGGATATAATATAAAAACTATTAGTCCATGGCCATATTTGTAATTAAAAGTAAACTCTTCACACAGTAATACTACATTCAATCTATTGAATATTTATATACTGGCTTCCAGCGCGTATATTTTGTAATAGTTACATTGAAAATAAATTAATAACAGCACTTCTCGCAAATTCATCAATTATTTGGAGAAAAAAAATCAATTATATTGTTTTAGGTTCAGGAACCGACAACTGTCATTGGTGATTTGTTTTCTAAATACTTCGGTCTAAAACTATTAAAATTAATAGATATTGTGTAGAATTTCCTTTTTTTAATAGTACTATAATACTATAATCTTAATTTCATTTAAAAATATGATATAAACATTTGCTAAAAAACTCGAATAATAGATAATTTCAAATAATGTGACATTAATTTCAGAACGGTAAATTATCCGATGGTGTTACCAATTTAAATTGACTGTCTCTAGTGCCAGGGTTACCACGTAGGGAGCTTTCCCTGAAATTAGGGGGTTAATAAATAACACATATTTTTTCATATACAAGTGTCGATAACAGAATAAGTCATACTATGAAGTAACCAATACTCTAAGGTACTGTTAATAACACTAGTGAACAAGAAGTTTTAACAAACAAGAGACCTCATATTCAGACAAAAATGTTCAAGTCCAAAAATGACATTCCTTAAAATAAAAAATATTTTTATGGGTTGAACCGTCGCCGTCGAAATATTTATATTTGTTCATAGAAGTAATTTTGTAATAATTAGCTGAAAAACAGGATAATATTTATGCATTCTAAAATTGAGTTACTTAGAGTAAAGAGGAGAAGGAAATATTCCTTCAAAATGCATAACCTAGTTTTGTGTGTGTGAGTGTCGTATAAAGAACGTAGGTATTTTTTGATAACTGGTATCAAAGCAGATTTTGTTTTCTACCATAAATGGTTCCGAACCTACTATGGTTTCGTAGACGGCCGAAGCGAATTATTTTCCAGTACTGATTCTATGAGCTTTTGACATTCGATTTGGGGATATTTATTTGTAGCAAATAGAACACTAATCATCTGTCAAGTGTCAAATACTCAAATAATATCTAATTTTATCAGATATTTCAACTAAAAAGCTTAAAATTAAACAAAAATGTATACAGAAGTTGATGTTTTTGTTAGTAATTATACGTTAATAGACCCTGAGATATACCAGCTTTGGATTGAGGGAAGTTCATGTAAGAATCTTATAGTATTCTTATTTTTTTTTAAATCTTATTAGACTATAATATACCATATATAAATCCTTAATGTGTGTGTTGCCTACCTAGTTAATTTGGTATAAAAATAAAATGACATATTTTGTCAGTACTTAGATAAATTATCACAAATCAAATTTCTTGGCATAAATTCAAATTTATAAAAGTACAAATAAATGGAATGCCTTTATTTTACACTGAGATTTAGCAAAAAGATAGATATCTCTGTCTTGTAGTAAGCAGGTGCAAACTCTTCCGAGGAGTAATGGGTTTGATTCCTTGGTCACTCATATGAAATGGCCTATAGATGTACTGTAGATCATATATCTGGTCACTGGTAACTGGTGCCCTGTTGAAACCTGTTTTAGTAGAATATGTTTGTAACGAGACTGATAGAATTCAACCCTCTAGCAACTGCAATATTGGGTCATGTAATAGTACTCATCCATGTTCAGAAAAAAAAAATTATGTTACTTAATATTTGTTATTAGTAGTAGATAACAATATGTAGTCAACAAAAGATATACGGTACCACATATCCTATTGGGACTCCTTTGTCTGCACCTAGCCTCCCTTATTGGGCCATTGTGCGTGCAAAGTTACTGGCTAGAGCAGCCAGCCTAGCTCCACCCTAAAAAGAAACATTAATCAATTTTTTTTCATAGTCTATGGGGTGGCTAAGTTGAGTGCTTAAGTTCACCATATATATGGCATTAACTTCCATTAGTTTGTTCCTTATTAGCAACACAATCAAACGGTGTAATAATACAGGGATGTGTTTTTTTTTTCAACATCAACAAGTTCGATTCCTGGCATGTAATATTGATTTTAAAAAAATCTATGATGTAGTTTTAGTTCTTTTTTTAAATTGGGCTAGAGACTCCTTTGAGTACTTTTTACTATTATTCATAGTTTCTGAGAGGGCACCAAAAAATTAAAAATTCACTTGCATAGGGGAAAAAGGAGAAATGGCCAACACAGAAGGGCTGGTCACCTAGTGGTACTAGAATAAAGTTTAGCGTCTTATACTCTCCAAGATGATCATTGGTAGTGATGGAGCGGTTAAGCACTTAATTCATTTAGATTTACACTGCTTAGCAAAAAATCTGGTCAAAAATTTTTTTTCCAACAAATTTATTTACATGCTACATTTTCGGTTAGGAATAAATTTTCGGCATACCCATCTTTGGGAATTACGGGCGTGAGCATAAGTGTTATGTGTTTAGCAAATGGACCTGGGGCTCTAACCAAAATGCATTCGTTTCTCGGAATCGGATCACATGACATTCGACAACAAATGTCACTCCCATACATTTTCAGAGCGATGACGAATATAGATTCGGAACGAATGCATTTTGGCCCCTGGCATAGAGCCCCTGTTCTCCTACTGTATACCATATTTTCTTCAGCCAGTGAAGCAGTCTCCACTCTTCATCAAAGAAGCTTCGCCAAAGAACTTGCAACACCCGTTGAACTCATTGCCAGCGATGTACTGGATCATTACAGGTTTGAGTTTTTCCTTTAAATAATCCTATTTTCTTTTTTATCACTTTGGTAGCAAACATGCTCACGAATGGAAAGCGAATGAAAAGTTACCATGACTGCTACGCACGGGGCGCGGGTTCGATCCCGGCTCAGTGCAAAAAGTTGTATGCATGAATATGACTGTTTGCACTGGTCTGGTCGTACCTCGGAGAGCACGTTAAGCCGCCGTCGGTCCCGGTTGCCATACAAACATCTATGGCAGTCGTTACGGGTTGTCGGAGCCCTCAAAAGTCTAACTAACTTGGAACTTCGATATCGCTATTGGTCATTGGATCATTGGTTGTGGAGGTCAGATGTCAGTCGCTTCACGTAAAATATCGAAGTTCATCATCATAGTTAGACTGGAAAACCGACCCCAACTAATTTGGGAAAAGGTTCAGAGAATGATGATATCAGTGTAATCACTATCACTACATAGTATAAAATAAAGTCGCGTTCTCTGTCCCTATTTTTCTTGTCCCTTTGTATGCTTAAATCTTTAGAACTACGCAACGGATTTTGATGCGGTTTGTTTCAATAGATAGAATGGTTAAAGAGGAAGGGTTATATGTATATAACATCATGTTACGACTAACAGGTGCGGAGCAGGAACGAAAAGTGTGGCAAAAACGGGGTGACGCAGACGAAGTCGCGCGGGTCAGCTAGTATAATATAAACCTTTCTGTCTCAGAACCTTCGCGCTATTGGAGCGTCTCCTCACCGTTCCATCGAAACTCTCCGAACAGATGATCTTCCAAATTGACGAGACCACCAAGCAGATGTTAATTGAAAAGTAAGTTTGTCCAGTTACAATTACAGTTTGTATTTAGTTGTGGAGGTCAGATGGCAGTTGCCTCACGGAAATTATCGAAGTTTACCCGTATCACAGTTAGACTGGAAAGCCGGGCCCAACTGAGTCGGGAAAAGGTTCAGAGAATGATTTGTAAAATTCAAAAATTCAAAGTTCAAAAATAATTTATTCTGTATAGGCCATTAAACGGCACTTAGAAAACTTCAATATCAACAATATTTTATAAATTAGTGAGCAAATGGTCCACCGGTTCGAAACACGGCCCCGACCTGAGAAGACTCCGGCAAGAAACTCAGTGGGGTTTTCTTTTTTTTTTTGGTCTATTTACAATCATTTACTTAGTCTAGATACAAAATTTAGTTGAGTAGCAAGTTGAGTGAACAGCTCATTTCCAAGCTTGTTTATCATCCAAATAATCCTGGATTTTATAATAGGCTTTTTGACATAACTTTTTTTAAATAAATTTTTAAACTATTTGATAGGCATTTGATAGCATCCCTAATTTCATTGGGCAGCTTATTAAAAAAACCCTGAAATGAATTTGAATTCAGTGGAGGCAACTATCACAAACAACGAGATTATTTTTGTGTCTGGTATTTAGGTTATGCCTACACTAACACACTAACACCAATATTATCAAGAGGAAATATTTGTTTCGTTTGTTTTTTAGTTTGTAACGAATAGGCTCCGAAACTACTGGACCGATTTTAATATTTCTTTCACTAATTTAAAGCTACAATATCTGATGATGGGGTTTACGGGAACCTGATAAAGATACCACGCTGGTAGCCGCGACCATTAGATATCTTATATTATCTTATCTTATGTTCCAGGTACTATGAGCTGGATGATGCCGTAATCAGAGAATTACTTGGAAGAAAACTGTCTTCGAGACACAGGAAGGATTTAGACGAGGTGAGCAGACATTTATCCTTTTTTTATACCACTTAGGTGGCAGACAAAAACGCGGCCCACCTGATGGAAAGTGGTTTTTTTATTTATGGCACGTCAATTTGATTTCACCTCGCCTGATGTTAAGCTGAATGCAAAGTCTCATGAAAGAGCTTCACCATTACAAACACGTTTAGTGCTACAATGGTGGCGCTCAGCTTGACGGCCTCATCAGATGCTTTTTCACGCGCCGCTTAAAGGACCCGGGACTGTAGGGAGAAGGAAACATGTGCGCCGGTAAGGAATTTCAGGACTTAATGGTGGTGACCCTCTTTCATGAGAATTTGCCTTCAGCTTAACATCAGGCGAGGTGAAGTCAAGGCTAGTTTATAATGACCCTATGTCCCCAGGTAGCAGAGCGTTCAGGGGCCCCTCTACGCTGCTGCAGACGGCAATTTGACAACGTTCGACGTGTGTTCAAAACTGTAGAAGAAATGCCTGGAAATGTTGTCACTAATATTAGAAGCACCTTTTTGTTATCAGAGCGACTGGCTAAGTGAGTACCAACCATAAATAATTATAATAATAAATATTCTAAGGATAACCTACACAACGCCACCTAGACCCATGATAAGCATAGTTTAACTAGCTTGTATTATGGGCTCTAGAATGCGGATAAATACACTTAGATACTTTTTTTTGTAAATACATACATATTTTACATAGAAACACCCAGACCAATGCAAATATTCATATTCATGTACACAAATACTTGCACTGAACGGGAATCGAACCCACGCCTCCTGTGTAGCAGTCGCGTTCACTACCGCCACGCCACGGAGGTCGTCATAAAAGTTCTTTTTAATTCAATATTCTAGAACATTCTATATAACGCTATCTAGACCCATGGTAAGCATACCTTAACTAGCTTGTGTTTTATATGTTCTACAATGCAAATAAACATTATTTGTATAGTCCTCTTTTTTTTCTATTCTATAAAATTTTACATTAAAAGTATATTGCAATATTTTTTGACATAGTAACTAATAATTTGAATTGTTAATAGCATGCATATAATTGAGTAAATTTGACATTTATGATATAATTTGTACGCCACAAATGACAGAATATGCTGAGCCATCACATGTTATTATTACCTATATGTACCATGTATGATTTTAGATTGACATGGTCATTTACGAATTCACAAATAAATATTATTCTATTCCATTTGTTTAGGTACTTAAATAAAGGTAAACAATCTGTAACGCAAAATTGTTAGTGGCGTTAAAATTTGATTTCGGTAAACAATACGTTGTACCTATGACGACATCTGTAGGGTTTGGGGGGAACTTTTCATCGATCACCAATTCGGTATTGATGAATGGTTTCCCAATCTGACAACAGATGTCGCTAGTATGTTTACCTATTTCAAATAGAATTATAATATCGTGATAGGTTAAATTGTTTGTGATATTTTATTCAATCATATAACTTAATGTCTTTAATTTCAAATTGTCATAATCTAAATTCCTAGTTGCCCAAATTAATTAATCACGGCAAGAATGTCGATAGTTTATGCTTGTAGTTCTGTATGATCTGTGGTATGTTTTTTTATTTGTTTCGCGATTCGATCAGGTGAACGAATAATTCGTGATATCAGATTCATTTACTAGAATATTCCATGAAAAATGATATAAATACACCCCTCCCGGTGGATGCGAACACCTCTGATAATTACTCTGAAGATTAAGCACGAAACTCTGTTCGTATTTCATTGATTTTTCTGATAAGTTGGAACTCTGAATTATATGTACCTACCTACATATAAATTAAGTATCTTAGATTCTGTGCATCCTTCCCGGACTTCTCTGGTAAGATATGCTGATTTGTCTTTCTCTAGTAGTGATTTCTTTATATCTGTGTCGTTCGTTTGCGTCAGTGATATAGGCTTTTTGTACTTTTGATGCAGGGTCCCAAGGTTTAGCGGACAATATTAGTGACCTATCTACAGCGAGTTGAGATTCCGTTGTTTGAGTCCCTGTTCGGAACAGCTGTCCCTTCGTTTGGCTCGCGGCAGTGCGGGTGGTTGCAGCAGCAGGCAGGTGCCTACGCAAGCCGATAACCGACGCCAGGGGTTTCTGAAGAGGAGTTCCGAAAAGGTCACGTAATCTTAACTTGTACAATAACTGTAACCTCATATACCCGCTACCTTGAATTGTAATTACGAGATCAGCTGTGTGCTACGAGGGAGGCGCACAAGCATCTCATACTATATTTATATTTCTATATCTCTGTGCCTGTGATAATTCTACTGTATGTACAACTGTGTACCCTATTGAATATATGCATGTATAAAATCTTAGTGTTGTTTCATTAGGGGTATCTGGAGCACGCACCCACTATCTCCACTCTGAGATAAAAGGCGCCCAAGAGTCTCTTTCGTAAGCTCTTGCCTGGGTTAGCCGGTGGAGTAGCTGGGGACATTTCCCGGGTTACACAGTGGCGCGGCCAACGTACGGGCAGTTCAAGAATTCCAGTACCCACTGGATTTCTCTTGGTTCTGTGTGTGTGTGTGAAAGACGCCTTTAATGAATTCAAACCTACTATCCGTCTGATACTCTCCAAGACGTTAATTGGTTGTGCTTGTGCGGCACGTAATTAATTTCCTTGCAATTTACACCGAATAGCAAGGAAACGGGTCAAAATTTTTTTTCTAAATTATAAATAGCTGCTACATTTTCGGTAAAATTCATATTTCGGCATACCTTCGTACTTTTTCTTTTTTTTTCTTTTTTCTTTTTTTTACTGGTTGCTGGTTGGGTTGGATATATCATCTCAGTAGTTTGTCCCGAATTTTAAATAAAATTAATATACATGCATATATTTAACTTTGTGTTTTTTCTGAATTTAACTTTTAATTGTTATCGACATTTTCTATAAGTGCCGATATATGTAACTCTGTATAAGGTGGTTTCCATTCGGAATTACCATTTTTTTTCTTTTTAACCTTGGATCAGTATAGTAGCCGGTACTTATACTTGCTACCGTACATTTTGCTCTTAGCCTTTTAACTGTTTTTTAATTTTATATAATTTCATTTGTACCTATACGTACGGTACAATTTTTTTTGTGTATATTTTTTCAATATTTTAGTAATTGTCTGCAGGGCGGTACATCTCGGGTACCTACCCGCTATTGGAGAATTATTCTCAATTGGAAATTTTTAAATAATTATATTATTAGGAATTGTCTGCAGGGCGGTACATTTTAGTTACCTACCCGCTAATGAAAATTGTTTTATGCTGAATTTTTTTATACCTATATTATTAACATAGAAGGCAGTACATTTACATACTGTCCGTTCAATTGAATACCCTCTTGGATTTATATCCATTTAAACTTTCGTTAAATAACGGAATTGTTAGTTAAATTTTATTTTTATATTCTATTCACTTAAAGTTCATTTCTTATAAGATGGCAAAAATGCACCAGTATGTAAACTATTTAAGAAAAGATGAGCTGTCTAATGAGTTGTCTTACATGGGCATTTCAGCGGATCCTGAGGCTACGGTTGTCAGCTTGCGTAACGAATTGAGGACGGCATATCGGCTAGTTCGCCGTGGAAGTCTGAAGCCTAACACCACGAAGTCCACTGATGCTGCAACTGAACGCACTGTCTGCGAGCCAAAAGTGAAGGAACTCGAGGATTTGCTATCGTCAGGTGACTTTGATGCCGATAAAAATAGTCGCACTAGGGCTGCTGTTAGGGCTAATTATCTTTTGACTAGGCTAGCTCGTTGTGGGTTAGATTGTTCTGAACTTGTTAGTATTCGCAACAGATTAGTTAAGATTGTGTCAGTAGCTGAATCGAATAGTGACTCAGAATCTGAGGTGTCAGATAATGATGATCGCGCTTCTCGTGTCCGAGTTGAATATACTTCACCTGCGATGAGAAATGAACGCTCGATGCGGGGTAGCTCGCAAAACATTTACTTAAGCAATGATAATTTTATTTATAGGGAACGTCCTATTAATCTAAATAGTTTTAATTTAAAATATGATGGATCTACTTGTGTACGTGTTTTCATTGAGAGACTGGAAGAACTCCGGTGTGCTAGGGAAGTCTCCAAATCAAAGGTTCTCATGGCTTTCTCTGACCTATTGGACGGACCAGCTTTGTCTTGGTTCCGCACCAATAAAGCTAACTTTATGTCTTATGAAGACTTACTAATCGAATTAAGAGACACCTTTGATATTCCCGATTACGATTATCGTTTACGGAATGAGATTAGGCAACGTACCCAAGCCCGTACCGAGTCCTTGGTGAACTACATATCCACAATGCAGGCCATGTTCTCTAGACTAACTTGTAAAATGCCCAGTGAAGAACAACTGGACATTCTTATGCATAACATTAGACCTGACTACATGAAGGAACTAGCCCTTCATGAAGTCAACACTATTGATGATCTAAGAAGGTTAGGAAAGCGTTTGGAACTTGCGCGTGCTAGGGCTGAGGCGTTCCACGAGCCAGTCTTGGACAAATTTGAGATCTCCTCTGACTTACATTCACAGAAAGCAAAGTGCACACCAAAAGCTACCAAGCAGGTCTCTGCGGTGGACAGCTCGGCAGCCTCGCACGAACGCAAATGCTTTCGTTGCGGCGGCAGCGATCACACTGCGTATAACTGCTCACAATCAAGGGAGTTGGTGTGTTTCCGATGTGGTCTCAAAGGAGTCAAGTCACCTGACTGCCCCAAATGTACGTCGAAGTCAAAAAACGCGTAGGCCAGGGCCTTATTAAGACATTCTCAAGCTCTGTGTCTGAGTCTTCTTCTGATAAGGTCCTGTTTACTAAACGGGATGACGATGTTAGACCGTACTTAGTTGTTAGGGTTTTAAATTTAAATGTTCTTGGTCTTCTTGATTCCGGTGCCTCCTGCTCCGTGCTAGGAAAAGGTGCGCACCGTAGCTTCTTAGATTTAGGGTTTAAACTAGAAAGTGTCAACCCAAATTTTAAAATTACAACTGCAGACAGTTCACATTTGAAATGTCTGGGTTCTATGTCCTTACCCTTAGAATACAACTCTGTTATCAGGGTACTTAAGTTTTATGTTGTACCAGAAATAACTACCTCAATGATATTTGGAGTAGACTTCTGGCAACAATTTCAATTAGGTGATAGATTAATTTCTCAAAAAATTAATATGAATAATTTTAGTGATAGCTGTCCTATTGAATCTTTGTCTCTTCACAGTGGTCTCGAGGATTACAACAACCTGACCGAGGATCAGCGGTGTGTAATGAACGGGATCATTGAAAAATTTGATTCAATTAATACGGATAAGGTGGGCTTAGGTCGAACCACGCTTGTGCATCACGTCATAGACACGGGTGACAGCAAGCCGATCAAGCAGCGGTATTACCCTCTCTCACCTCTCAAACAGAAGGCTCTGGAGACGGAGTTGGACCGGATGTTGGAGATGGGAGTGGTGTCACCATCTCAATCCGCGTGGAACTCACCCGTGGTTATGGTGGAAAAGGCGAACGGTGATCTAAGGCTGTGCTTAGATTCACGTAAGCTTAATGCTGTTTCCAAAAGTGATGCTTATCCCTTACCGTACATCAATCAAATTTTAGACCATCTTAATAATGCTAAATATTTGTCCTCTATTGATTTAAGTGCAGCGTATTGGCAAATCCCGTTCGACTCTGCCCAGTCTGCTGAGAAGACTGCGTTCACGGTGCCGAGGCGGGGTTTGTTCCAGTATAATGTAATGTGTTTTGGTCTTGTCGGAGCTTCAAGTACGATGCAACGACTGATGGACCGCTTATTCGGCCCGGAATTCGACAACAGAGTGTTTTGCTTCCAAGACGACATAATCTGTGTGGCCAACACCTTCGAGGAGCATGTGGATCTCTTAAATAGAATCTATCAGCGACTCAAGGATGCGGGCCTAACGATTAATATGAAGAAATCACACTTTTGTCGAAGTGAATTAAAGTACCTTGGTTACTATGTGGATAGGCATGGACTACGTACTGACCCCGGTAAAGTCGAGGTCATCCTCAACTATCCCACACCTTCTAACTCGAAGGATGTCAAACGTTTCCTAGGTATGGCCGGCTGGTATCGTCGTTTCATTAATAACTTTTCTAAAATTAGTAAACCGCTTTGTAAACTCACCTCTAAAAATGTAAATTTTATTTGGACATCTGAAGCTGAGGAGGCTTTTAACCTTCTCAAGTCAGCTTTGGTCTCTGCTCCTATATTGAAAATGCCTAACTACTCTTTACCGTTCCGTATACTAAGTGACGCGTCAGCTTACTCAGTTGCTGCTGTTCTGACCCAAACACACGATGGTGTGGAACACCCCATCGCCTATTGCAGTCGTTCTCTTAATAAGAACGAGGTGAACTACAGCACAACCGAGCGAGAGCTTCTGGCCGTGATTTTTGCGCTGGAACAGTTCAGACAGTATGTGGAGGGACAGAAGTGCACTGTTGTCACTGATCATGCCTCACTACTGTGGTTTCACAAGCTCAAAAATCCTACAGGTCGTTTAGCACGTTGGAGTATGCGACTCAGTCAGTTTGACTTCGACATAGAGCACCGTAAGGGAAAAGATCATGTAGTACCTGACGCTCTATCTCGCATAAAGATTGACTCCATCGATGCGAGCTCCACCAATGACCCGTGGTATCTTCACACCATGGAGTGCGTGCGTAGGAACCCAAGGCATTACCCTAACTTTAATATTCGTGAAAATTTGTTATATCGATTTTCTAAAAATAAATATTCTTTGACTTCAGATTTTGATTGGAAGTTAGTAGTACCTCAAGAGGACAGGCTAGCACTCCTCACCAAATACCACGATGACACGCTTAGTGCCCATGGTGGTGTTTGGAAAACACATAAGAGGTTGTCTTTGAATTACTACTGGCCAAAGATGTACAATAGTGTCAAAGACTACGTGGGAAATTGTGAGGTTTGTAAGATGTATAAACCCGTAAACACTTCGCGTCCTGGTCTAATGGGAAGTGCGAAGCGTGTATCTAAACCTTTTGAAGCTATTTCGTGTGATTTACTTGGACCTTTTCCAGTGTCAAGCAACAGAAATATTCATCTGATCGTTGTTTCGGACTACTTTAGCAAGTATGTCATGCTGTGTCCTATAAGGATTGCAACAGGCGCTGCAGTAGCGAGATTCATCGAGAAGAATGTGTTTCTAGTTCATGGAGTTTGCAAGACTATCTATATTGATAACGGTCCTCAGTATGTGAGCAAGCAATTTAAAGATATGTTAGCTAAATATAATGTTCCAAACGTATACTATAGCCCGCGTTACCACGCTCAAACTAATCAAGCTGAACGAGCGATTCGAAATGTTGTTCAAGCCATCTCATGTTATGTGAAGACTCAGCACAAAAAGTGGGATGAACATCTTGTTGAGCTGCAGTGCGCTCTAAACACTGCAGTAAACGAGGCCACTCGATTCTCTCCCTATTTCTTGGTACACGGTAGGGAATTTATAGGTGATGGAGTTCTATATAGACAGTCCGACATAACCTGTCATCCGGACTTAGTCTCCATTGATGAGCCCTCAGCCTTCGGTGCCAAACTGAAAGAAATGCAACACATTTACGATCAGGTGAGGAAACATTTGATTTCGGCTCACCAGCGTAATGAGAAGTATTATAATTTCAGGAAAAGGCATGTCGAGCTGAAAGTTGGTCAAATTGTTTACAAACGGACTCATTATTTATCTAATAAAGCTAAACATTTTACCTCTAAACTCGCTCCTAAGTTTACTAAGTGTGTAGTGTCTGCTAAACGTTCCTCTTTAGTGTATAGGTTAGCAGATTTGGATGGTAAGGACTTAGGCGAGTATCACATCAAGGACATTTTAAAATACACTGATGAGAATCAATCTGCGGTACCTTCTCTGCCTAGCGTCAGCGCTATTTCATTTCCGTAGCACTGTCGATTTATACTTACTTTACCGCGACTCGATGAAGTATGACCTTGTTGCTGTAGCTTGGGTGTCCTCGTATGGGACATATTATTTGTTAGGTACACCTCATCGAGTTTTCGTTTCTCATCCTCCTCTTCTCTGTAGTTGTGTTGCATATGCGACCATCTGACTATAGCAGTTAAGGAGAGCTTTCTTTCTAGTGGTTTAGGGCATTTAGACTTAAAGTAAAAGAGTCTGTGTCAATATTTGCCTCTAGTTAGTTCTTAGTAGTTCTGTTTTGTTCTTTGATTTGTTCCTTTTTTTATTCGTTCTATTTTTAACTTGTTAGACTTTTGACTTGTTTTATTCTGTTGTGTATTCCTTGCGTTACTTGTCTGTCCACACAAGTAATACTTTCAAGGGGGGGGATTGTGTAACGCAAAATTGTTAGTGGCGTTAAAATTTGATTTCGGTAAACAATACGTTGTACCTATGACGACATCTGTAGGGTTTGGGGGGAACTTTTCATCGATCACCAATTCGGTATTGATGAATGGTTTCCCAATCTGACAACAGATGTCGCTAGTATGTTTACCTATTTCAAATAGAATTATAATATCGTGATAGGTTAAATTGTTTGTGATATTTTATTCAATCATATAACTTAATGTCTTTAATTTCAAATTGTCATAATCTAAATTCCTAGTTGCCCAAATTAATTAATCACGGCAAGAATGTCGATAGTTTATGCTTGTAGTTCTGTATGATCTGTGGTATGTTTTTTTATTTGTTTCGCGATTCGATCAGGTGAACGAATAATTCGTGATATCAGATTCATTTACTAGAATATTCCATGAAAAATGATATAAATACACCCCTCCCGGTGGATGCGAACACCTCTGATAATTACTCTGAAGATTAAGCACGAAACTCTGTTCGTATTTCATTGATTTTTCTGATAAGTTGGAACTCTGAATTATATGTACCTACCTACATATAAATTAAGTATCTTAGATTCTGTGCATCCTTCCCGGACTTCTCTGGTAAGATATGCTGATTTGTCTTTCTCTAGTAGTGATTTCTTTATATCTGTGTCGTTCGTTTGCGTCAGTGATATAGGCTTTTTGTACTTTTGATGCAGGGTCCCAAGGTTTAGCGGACAATATTAGTGACCTATCTACAGCGAGTTGAGATTCCGTTGTTTGAGTCCCTGTTCGGAACAGCTGTCCCTTCGTTTGGCTCGCGGCAGTGCGGGTGGTTGCAGCAGCAGGCAGGTGCCTACGCAAGCCGATAACCGACGCCAGGGGTTTCTGAAGAGGAGTTCCGAAAAGGTCACGTAATCTTAACTTGTACAATAACTGTAACCTCATATACCCGCTACCTTGAATTGTAATTACGAGATCAGCTGTGTGCTACGAGGGAGGCGCACAAGCATCTCATACTATATTTATATTTCTATATCTCTGTGCCTGTGATAATTCTACTGTATGTACAACTGTGTACCCTATTGAATATATGCATGTATAAAATCTTAGTGTTGTTTCATTAGGGGTATCTGGAGCACGCACCCACTATCTCCACTCTGAGATAAAAGGCGCCCAAGAGTCTCTTTCGTAAGCTCTTGCCTGGGTTAGCCGGTGGAGTAGCTGGGGACATTTCCCGGGTTACAAATCTTGTGGCAACTGTTTATAAAAACATATGTTAAACAAATAAACTAGACTAACTAGTGGCTCGACGTAATCCCCGAAGCACCCGTGCCCGGTGATCACCTGCGTCAGCCGGTACGAGAGGCTACCGTGTGGCCTCTAGCCAGTCCCCCATGATGGCTTTCCCGCTACTACGGCGTGCATCACTGCCACTGACATTTTAAATTCTGTAATGACGATATTATTCCTCTATTTACGTCAGTAATATAGACTCTATTTTACCAACACATATATACATTATATAACCAGATAGGTTTTTATTGGTATCCCGTGCGAGAAAAGTAAAAACTCGAAATAAAACCCTGTACCAACCCCTCTGGCCATAGAAACAGTAGGCCAAAGTTTCCCAACATTGGGAGAGGCCTATGTCCAGCAGTGGACTAGGTTACCTGATTGATATATTATCTGTGCTAATGTTATAATTATTTCAGGAAGTACGCCGCGGTTGTTTTCATCGCCTGCATGAGATTTGAAACATCAAAAAGGAAACTACAATATTTGTCGTTCAATGATTTCTATCATTGTGCACAGGTGAGTTTGTTTATATACCATTTAGGTGGCAAACAGCTTCTGTGGCGGTAGTGAACGCAACTGCTACCCAAGAGGCGCGGGTTCGATTCCGCAAACATTTGTCTCAGTGCAAACATTTGTATGCATGAATATGGCTATTTGAAATAAATTGTCAATATATGAAATTTTTAAAATGTCAATAAATGGAAATTAATTTAAAATTAAAATAAGTAATACAATTGATTTAAGATTAAATGAATAAATAGTTATGTATACTCCATTTGTTTAGGTACTTAAATAAAGGTGAACAATCTTGTGGCAACTTTTTATAAAAACACATGTTAAACCAATAAACTAGACTAACTAACTAACTAGTGGTTCGACACAGGTTTTCAGTCTTCAAAATACATTACTATGTAGAAAAATATATTTATAAAGAACAATGGGTAATTTTGTATGGAACCCGTACCCACTTTGTAGCATTTTAGACTAGGTGTAATTTAGAAGAGGCCTAATTGAGTAACTCGAAAATAAGTGAACGAATGAATGAATGAATGAAAGACCGAAGTTATGATAACTTCTTTGTAACATTTTTAATTGCCAATAATCGCACTTTTTCTGCTTTTTGGACTAAATAAATAGGTAACCAGTCATTTTTTCTGTCTTAAGAGAGCAACATAGCTTCCTATCGTTGGTTTTTGGTACAGAAAAAATATTAAATAAGAACTATCAATCTTAAATAGCACAGTTTATTAAATTGTATTGTTACTTTCAATGATTATATCATCCCAGGCACTTGCCGGACCTACGAAGTTATCTAGGTGCCTGCCAACACCTAAGTACCATATTATGCTAATAGTATGGGCACAAGCACCAAGAGTTCTCATACCCGTCATGCAGGAGCTTATGCTTATGGATACGCTTCGATGGCTTCTCTGCCCTGGACATTAACCTTGATTAAAATATATGTGTTTGACACGTGCCTCGATAATATGCGGCCTCTAATTAACGAGCAGTTTTCGTTTACTAGCCCATGCTGCTACATTCTAGGGCTACGGCTCGAAGATACCTCAATATTATATATACCATCTCCACCTCGCAAATGCTCGGCAAATCAAATCAAATCAATCAAATCTCCATCAATATTATATACCGCGTTCACCTTCCATTTTTTTTGAAGCAGATGAGTAATAATAATAATCCAATCGTTAAGTAATACACAAGTCCATTGTGAAAGCCGAGGTGGTAAATAAAAGTAAGAATAAAATAAACTAAGATATGCGCGAGCGCTCAAAATCAGTTCCTAACAGGTACTAACTACTGACGACACACCAACGCTAGCACAAAATAGTTCGAACTACCCACCTAACCGATAAAATCAAAAAAAAAATTGAATGTGCGTGTGTCGATTTTACTAAGGATTTTCGGTATTTTCAACATCAAATATCTTTTTTCCTACATAAGTTACAAAGTTGCTCCAATACAAAAAATATCTAAGTTTTCAAAGACCTTTCGAATGGTACCAATTTCAACTTGCTACAAACTGGGTACGTTCTGACCCATGTCCTTTATCCAGGTCAAATTTATACCAAGTTCTTAAACAAAATATATTGAAAAGACACTAAGCCTGGGTTGCACGATCTTACTTTAACAGTAACAATGCTGTTAAAGTACCGGTTAGATATAAAACAGGTTGTCACATTTGACAATTGTTGAAATCACGTCATAACTTGACGCTAACTGTAACCGGCCACGCTCAAACGTCAAATTCTATCAAAAAGATAACTATAACAGAGCTACTAAATACACTGGTGCAACACATTTAACCAAACCATTAGAATCAATGTTACTGTTACTGTTAAATTTGACGGAAACCTTAACTTTAACAGGTAGTTGGTGCAACTAAGCCTGCTTAGTAACATTGTGCAACCCAGGCTAAGATGGTTTACGTAAACAAATGGACTAAATAAATAATGTCATCATCTAATGTAAATAATTGTATAATTGTAAAAAATGTAAAAAAAGCAGCGGTAGCTTAGTGGTTAAGGAGTCGGCCTTACGATCGAGAGGTCCCGGGTTCGAATCCTGGCCATTACACTACCGACGTGAACCCACTCCTAACACAAGCCATTGAGCTTAGCTGGAGAGGTTAAAGGGAATATTAGTAACTTCGGTTGCTAATATTCTTTATAAAAAAAAAAAAAAAAAAAAAAAAAAAAAAAAAAAAAAAAAAAAAAAAAAAATTGTAAAAAGAGCTCCAGAGCTCACTAGAGAGGTTTTGTGTTGTCCGTGGGAAAACCAAAGGCTTATCCTACATCTTTTGTGCTGACGACACAGAATGTCTCTGTTCTTACAGGGGTTGCGGCACGAGTGCTATTCCTCTGGTGTTACACTCGCCCATAGGCCACGGTAACCACTTACCATCAGGTGGGCCGCGTGCTTGTCTGCGACCTAAGTTGTATAAAAAAAAAATTGAACGGCTTCATACTAAACCAGCAGTTGGTTCAAGTTCGAAGTCGTAAAGGGTTGTTTTATTCTTGAATCCCCCATTCATTTTCGACGAGATATCAAATCAAATCAAATCAAAATCATTTATTGCTGACCAAAGGTATTACACAGGTATTTAGTACATTTTAAAAGTCCTCTTCGGCCTACCTTGTTGGCATGCAAGAATATAATATATTTATTATTACATTATTATTACAGGGTCAAGTAAAATGTCTTAAAATTATCAAATGCTAATAAAAATTATAAAACAACCAATTCAATACAAATAAAAATATGTCAGTTATATATAAGTGTCAACAAAGATCTTAAAGATATCCAGACTGTTCTGGAAATTTGAACACATTTTTGTAACAATTCCAGGCTATAATGACGAATTGGACGTACAGCTGCACTGGGCCGGAGTACTACGACACAGAGATGGACAGAGAGTTCCTCCTGGAGCTGAGGGAGCTGAGGATACTCCTGGATAAGGAGAAGGAGCATAAACAGTGAGGAACTTATCTTGTTTTGGTCTTTTTTTTTATACTACGTAGGTGGCAGACAAGCACACGGCCCACCTGATGGAAAGCGGCCACCGTGGCCTATGAACGTGAGCAACACTAAGGGTGTCACACACGCGCTGCCCACCCTGAAGGGAAAGGGGGAGAGCTGGGAAGGGGTGGGGAGGCTAGGAAGGGGAGGGGAAGGAGGGGTACAGTGAGCTCTGGCTACCCTACTTACCGGCGGGAACACAACACGATGGTTATTATGACCGCGGTGTTCTGTAGGGCGGAGGTACTTCCCCAGTTGGACAGCTCATGTCGGACGGGAGATACCGGCGTGTCCTACCTCCGTCAGTCTGGTCAGGTCAGGTCAGATCTGGAGCTATCATCAAAAACAAACACATAATTGCAAAATCTATTTCAGTCAAAGTTGATAACGGTTTATAAAAATGTTTCGCAGTTCGTATACTCTGTCTCTTTCTCATGCCTACGATTGTTTTATACATAACATAACATAACATAAACTCACGCCTGTATCCCCGAAGGGGCAGGCAGAGGTGCTAGCACCCACATTTCGCCAGTTTGTGTTAAGGTCCCAATGTAATAGGTGGCGAGCCTATTGCCATTAACCGGGCACTTATAAACCTGCGATAAATATACACATAACTTTGAAGAGCATCGAATCATTGTTTTATACTATACTAGCTGTTGCCCGCGGCTCCGCCCGCGTGTATGTCGATTATCGCGTTGTACGACTCTACTCGATTCACTACTTGCCTCTCTATACTACTTTTTCTTGCTGTCATGACAACGGAAATTGTTAGCGATATTAGCGCCAATGTATAAAAATTTACCGTATCAATTGAGATTTATGATTATTACTCCGCTCCCTTGTATGGTAGCGTGATGATATATAGCCTATGTTACTCTTAGATATTGTAGCCTTTTAGAGGTGAAAGAATTGTTTAAATCGGCCCAGTACTTTTTGAGCCTATTCATTACAAACATACAAACATACAAAAATAGGTACAAATCTTTCCTCTTTATAATATTAGTATAGATAATGATGATATTTTCTTTTTCAGTTTAATTTGTATGCGGCTAAGGCCTAAGCTGTTGGAGAAGTCCTATCAAGAGCTGGAACTGAATTTCAGGTAAGAATCAAAGAATCAAAGAATCAATTTCGTTTATTCAATTTAGGCACATAAAGAGCACTTATGAATGTCAAAGTTTTATAATTATGTTCCTACATTTGTCAAAAATATTATAATTTATAATAAATAAAATACTTAGTAAATAAATAATTTGAAAATGATTCTCTCGCTGGTTCGGTAGTTAAATCTCCTGAGCCAGTAAGAAACTTAGGTGGTCCCCACATTAGGGGAAGAGGTTCATCTCAAAAGAGATGTTCCCGGGTCTGCCGGAGTGCGAGAGATATGTTGGCTACTACATATTTTTTAATTTGATTTGATTTGATTTGATTTGATTCGATTCGATTTGATTTGATTTGATTTGATTTGTTTTGATTTGATTTGATTTGATTTGAAGATCAGCTTTTATCTTTATTTAACTCGTGTCGAATTTAAATGTCCTCTATCGAGTAATAACAACTTTTTTTTAATTCCAGGTTATACACTCGCGCTCTGGTCGGGTTGGCCTGCAACTTACATCGCGGCAGGGAACTGAGATCATTGTTTACTGATTTACTAGAAAGGTATTTTCCGAATCCATTTTTTTCTTCAATATGACTCGCTCCATGAGTATTTGAGTATTTTCTTCAATATGACTCGCTCCTTGAGTATTAGCCAGTGTCAAGTAATTTGATATAATATAACTGTTCCAGACATTAATATAAATTCTCTCATATTGGTGAGAGATTTAATGATTGAAGTGAGTGACTCACCCCCAACTTTTGTGCAAATTTCAACATTTTGAGAATACAACATTTTAAGAATCCAACATTTTAAGAATTCAACATTTTGAGAATCCAACATTTTGAGAATCCAACATTTTGAGAAATCAACATTATATGCCGGAAGGATAATTTTAATAAGACAGCCTCCGTGGTGTGGCGGTAGTGCACGCGACTGCTACGCAAGGGGCGCGGGTTCGATCCCCGTTCAGTGCAAAAAGTTGTATGCATGAATATGACTGTTTGCACTGGTCTGGTCGTGCCTCGGAAAGCACGTTAAGCCGTCTGTCCCGGTTGCCATATAAACATCTATGGCAGTCGTTGGAGCCCTCAAAAGTCCAACCAGTCTAACTTGGAACTTCGATATCGCCATTGGTCATCAGACCATTGGTTGTGGAGGTCTGTTTCGATTTTACCGCCCTAATGGCAGTACATCTGATTGTTCTCCAATTTAGACCAGCTTGGAGTACTGGCCTCCCTTGAATAGGTGGACCCCCTGGTTGTGGAGGTCAGATGGCAGCCGCTTCACGAAAAATATCGAAGTTCAGCTGCATCACAGTTAGACTGTAAAGCCGACCCCAACTGAGTTGGGAATAGGCTCAGAGAATGATGTTTTATTGGTGTCCCCAGATGTGTGGAGCCTCTCAGACTCGGGTCTTGGCCTAAGACGGATCTGGCGCATTTCCTGTGCGCGTACGAACAGTGTGCATTGCAAATGGACGTTTTGAGGTAAGTTTGGACATAATTTTCATTATACATTAAGTATGTTCGCGCCTTAGTGCCAAAATTCAAGATTCAAAAATCATTTATTCTGTAACATAACATAAACACACGCCTATATCCCCGAAGGGCAGCCACATTTCGCCAGTTTATGTTTAGGTCTCAATGTAATAGGTGGCGAGCCTATTGCCATTAACCGGGCACTTATTAACACACGCATAACTTCGAAAAGCATCGAAAAGTCATTGGTGTGTGCCATGGTAAAACCTGGGATCGAACCCGAGACCTCGTCTCAGCAGTCCATTACTCAAACCACTAGGCTGCCGCTGTTTTTATATAATAGACACATTTTTTCTTTTAAACAACTTAGGTCGCAGACAAGCACGCGGCCCACCTGGTGGTAAGTGACCTATGGGCGAGTGTAACACCAGAGGAATAACACTGGTGCCGCAACCCCTGTAAGAACAGAGACATTCTGTGTCGTCAGCGCACAAGATATAGGATAAGCCTTTGGTTTTGCCACTGACAACACAAAACCTCTCTAGTGAGCTCTGGCTACCCTACTTACCACTGAAAACACAACACAAGGTTATTAAACGGCGATATTCTGTAGGGTGGAGGTACTTCCCCAGTCGGACTGCTCGATTGGGACAGATATACCGTCTTGTCCTACCTCCTCCATCTTTATTCTTCTCTTCTTCTGCACTGACAGCATATAAAACTCTAACATTGGGACCTAAACATAAACTGGCGAAATATGGGTGCTAGCACCTCTGCCTACGGGGATATAGGCGTGAGTTTATGTTATGTTATGTCCATCATATAAAAATCTTGTTTGTTTCAGGGAAGCCGATCTGAAAAGCGTTTGGGAAAGATATATGCGTGTTATAAGTCAATGCTTACTTACAATGTACCATATTTAAACGTTTCTACATTTTAGGGTAGACTTTTACGGGAGCAGAGCGGGGAGGGGAACTGATGGAAAGTGGTTACCGTGGCCTATGGACGTTTGCAACACCAGGGGCGTCACATTCGTGCGATTCCGATTGTCGTCAATAGAATGTCGATTTGTCTAGAACCCCTGATTTGAATTGACCCTTAGTAATTATATCACTACATAGTATAAAATAAAGTCGCGTTCTCTGTCCCTATGTCCCTTTGTATGCTTAAATCTTTAGAACTACGCAACGGATTTTGATGCGGTTTGTTTCAATAGATAGAATGGTTAAAGAGGAAGGTTTATATGTATATAACATCATGCTACGACTAAAATGTTGCAAAAACGGGGTGACGCAGATGAAGTCGCGCGGGTCAGCTAGTTATATATAAGAATGAATTGCTGTTCGTTAGTCTCGCTAAAACTCGAGAACGACTGAACCGATTAGGCTAATTTTGGTCTTGAATTATTTGTGGGAGTCCAGAGAAGGTTTAAAATGTGAATAAATATGAAAATGCTCGAAATGGAGGAACGGGAACGGGGTAAGAAGTCCACGCGGGAGGAGCCGCGGGCAACAGATAGTTATCATTAAAAATAAGACGTTTTAATTGGCCGATGCTTAAATCTCTCTTCTCTGAAAAAATAAACTATTCTAAAAAGTAATATATGATCCATTTGGTTAGTTACTTGACTAAATGTACACACGTTATAATATACTTGCGCAAATTTAGGCTTGCACAAATATATTTTACAGTGTGTTGTAAGGGGTTGATAGACTAATGTCATAAATTAAAAATGTCCAGCTACTAATAAAGTCTAATAATTAAAAAAGTAATAATACAAATCATCATCATCATCATTTTAGTCATAGGTCATACTTATGAACATAGGTCTCACCAATCCTCTGATACGAATAATGTACAATAATGTTATTTAATTTGCGCCCAGGCCAATTAATTAAAAATGTAGGCCCAAAACTTTTGTACATTACTCTTTGAAGACATTAATATTTTTAGACGAAATTATTTTCGAACGTCATATTTTTTCGGATATTTTAATTTTCTTGACATTATTATACACACCCGTTGCATGATACTTGTGCAAACATTAACGTGTATTTGCACAAGCCTAAACTTGCACTTATATTTGAACGTGTACAGCTAGTCTATAAGAAATTTGGTGTATTTTTAATAATTATGTTTTAATTAAAAACTTAATTTATTAATATTGTGTCCATAGCAAGTTTAAAACTTGTAAAAAACTATACATTAGTGTGTGTCTGGTCAATGTACTTATGTGTGATTGTGAATAAATATATGTACGGTATAACGGGGTGAATAGGGGTAAAATGGTCAATGGATATTCCATTGACCATTTTACCTATTTATTATTATATACTATTATTATTAAATAATTTCTTTTACTAAATTTCAAATAAGCCTGTTATCAGATATTTGATCAAAGAAGAATCAAAGAATCAATTTCATTTATTCAGTTTAAGCACATACAGAGCACTTATGAATGTCAAAGTTTTACAATAATTATGTACCTACATTTGTCAAAAATATTATAATTCATAATAAATAAGATACTTAGTAAATAAATCATTAGAAAATGATTCTTTCGCAGGTTCGGTAGTTACGATGTTCGATTTCGATGATGATTCGGTTATTACAATGAACTAGTCCAAAGTTTTGCTTGAAAGAAATTAACTACAGAATTTAGCTGACTATTTTATTCCTATTCACCCCGTTTCATTGTACTTATGTGTGATTATGAATAAATATATGTACGGTCACCTGCAATAATATGTATACACTTTGGAACCTTGTCACAATAATAAATGACAAGTCAATATTATGACATGAAACGATCAAATTCGACAAGTTTAATATGAAAAAGTTCTAAAACGTATACATATTATTGCAGGTGACTGTACATACCTATCATGTTATTATGTTTTCAATTGTAAGGTCTTTTGTTAATTATTTAATAATAAATAAAAACTGTTTTCAAATTAGTAATGTGTTTATTTATTTTTCTTTTAGAATTCAAAAGCGCTTCAGGCAATGTGTCATTATATTAATGGAATCGCATCGATTTCAATTCGCTATCAATGGATTACTTGATACTGCGGTGATTTTAATAATAAAAATAAGTGAAATAAAATATTTCAAATCACAAAGATTCAAATTTTATTAATTTTTGTAGTCACATTACAGATTTATGTTAATCTCATACTTAACTAAGCGATTCCACGGGCGTTTTCGCCAATTAAATGTCACTTTGCAGCCCCGCACCTCACTGTTCGGTAAATGATCAGGTTATGCTACCTAAGTACAGTTGCCATTTGGATGGGTGACCGCTTAGTGGTATTCCATCTGCGCGTTTGAGTTTCGGAAGGGACATTAAAAGTCGGTCCTGGCTGTCAACAGTCGTTATGTCAAGACGGAGGCCAATATAATACCTATACTTCTCTGTCAGTGTTTGATCACTAACCACAACTCAGACTGGGAGGTCAGGCAGCAGTCGCTTCCAATATAGCGCAAAAAACCATGTCATGTTTTGTAGACCCGGATTCAGAAGGCCTCGGAAACGACAGATATTATCCGAAGGTTAATCTATTTTTATGTTTAACGCCATCTAGTGAAATCAAACTGAACTACAACAACAGATCCTGTATCGCGCTATAAACTTTTTAGATGCATTGGGAATGATTTTAATAAGTAGGTATTTAAAAAAACAAATTATTTCAGAACTTTGCCTTTATTTTTCACGTTTAATCAGAATTCAGGATAATAATGTGTGCTCAATATTAATAACATCCACATACACACAAGTCCAACAACTCCGTTTGTTCGTAAATTATATTTTATATACACATAAGGTAATTATTAATTTAAATACTTATAAATTACTCTCAAAGTTTAATGGAGAAACATCACATAAATTACTTTTATATTTTTTTTATTGAGATGAAATTTCTCAACGGATTCCAGGTATTTATTGTCTATGGTTTTATTTACATCGCATCGCATCATTTTGAAATAATCACTATCGTGGCGAATGAAAGTGAACTGTAGCCTTAGCACGAAATAATATCGAATTCGTAATGTAAAGGTATCGACAGAACGGAGCATTGCGATTTGCGGGCTACACACGCACACAGGTTCACAAGAGGCAGACTGCCAATCACAATGCTCCGTTCTCTCGAAATCTTTACATTACGAATTCGATAGGAGTTCATGCTAGTGATACTGAATGTGTGTGTGTGTGAAAGTGAACTGCAGACACTTCAAGGAGGACCCTGGGATTGAAACATACCGTAAAACTGGGTGAATTGAAATCCAGGGGTAGATAGAAAATTAGAAACTGCCAGGGTGCGAGGGATATATTGGTTACTATCTCACCTCCGGCAACTAAGCACTCAAAGACGGCGTGCATTTTAGTCGGTTCGAGTCCGACATCGCCTGCCCAACCAGTTCTGGCGGGGGGTATCCGTGGATAGAAACAAAATGGTCATTGGGATATTTTAAATATTTTTTAACTAACGGTAATAACAGATATTTCGTGATTCTGTTTTTACAATGAACTAGTCCAAATTTTCGCTTGAAAGAAAGTTACCGGTATAACGGGGTGAATAGGGATGCAAGGGTGAATAGGGACAAAATGGTCAATGGAATATTTTACATAATTTCTTTTACTAGATCTCAAATAAGCCTCTTATCAGATATTTGATGATTCTGTTATTACAATGAACTAGTCCAAAATTACGGTTGAAAGAAAATAAGTACAGAATTTAGCTGACCATTTAATCCCTATTCACCCTTGGATCCCTATTCACCCCGTTTTACCTATATAATTTAGCTAACCATTTTATTTCTATTCACCCTTCGATCTCTATTCACCCCGTTTCACCCGGTACTTTGCGAGTGTCTCGCCTTAGGAAGACAACGAATGGATTCGGGAGGGGTTACCTCAAACCAGAGGATTATATGCACCTACAATTAAGAGAAATAGCCACCCTAATTGAGAAGGCTATACCTCCTCAAACCTAGAGGCTAGGTTGGGGTCAATACAAAGGGTCCAACAGGGTCGAATTAGCCGCGATTCATCTATAATGAATATAAAACAAAGTCGCTTTCCGCTGTCTGTTCTTATGTATGCTTAGATCTTCAAAACTACGCAACGGATTTTGAAGTGGATTGTGTTTTTTAATAGAGTGATTCAAGAGGAAATTTTATATGTATATAACATCATGCTACGACCAATAGGTGCGGAGCAGGAATGATAAATGGTGCAAAAATGGGAGACATTTTTTTTTTTGACTAGGAGTAGTTATAAATGAATAAAATTGGAATGTTTGGTTATAACGTTAAAATACAGATTTTTAATAAATGCATAACAAACAAAAAAATGTTATACGCCTTTACGTGTGTGTGAATGTTTCTCAGATAATCTCAGAAACGTCTGGGTAGATTTTGATGAATTTTGTTATTGTAGATAGCTAATGTTATTATGCTAGTTTCACTGTCGAAAAAGTATTTAAAGTACTGCGCAAATAAATACAGTTCTTAGTTTACAATAGAATCCGTTGATAATTAAAAATTATATCAATGTTGTAACGTTCGTGTATACGTCCAATAGTGTGTTTAGGCGTTTTCCTAATAGAAATAGAATACGCGATTATCGCGCGAGTAACCGATAGATCACAAGATCTGCCATGGCATTTTCGGCTTTATTTACATTGTAGTAATGTTCAAAATTGAATGAAGAAGAGTCTATTACATAGTTTCATTCACTCTACACAGTGCCATTTAATTTTGAACTTTAACTGTGTTAAGGCAGAGTCCATAATTAAATGGCATTTTATGTAATATCAGTTCTGTGACAATGGTTAGTAATTATTAGAATCGAAGCCCAGGGCACTCTTGAAGTGACATTCTACTGATGAAATCGCGTCGCAGCGAACCATTTTCAATTAGCTAGGGTAAACCACCCAATTGTTGGCACTTTAAGGGTGAACTTCGTGTCGGTCTAAAATGAAACTACCATAAAATCTTATTTACAAAAGCTACTAGACAAAACATATCATAGAATTAAAGAAAATGCTTTAATCTTTGTTTTTATAATCATTTTTATGTGATTGAATAGTATTAAATAACAATTTTATACTTAAATCCGAAAGACTATAGAAAATCCTATTATTGGCACAGAAGATATCAATAATACTATTTTATTTTTTAAGGCATACTAAACTTGAATAATCTATGGTTTCCTTATTTTTTTGTACTAAACTCTAAAGTGCCAATAATTGGAGTAGTGCTAACGATTGGATGGATTACCCTATCAATGGATTACTGGACACTGCGGTGATTTTAATAATAAATATATGTGAAATACAATATTTCGGGACACAAAGATTCCAATCTTATTAAATAATTGTAGTCATATTACAGATTTATGTCAATCCCATACTTTACTAAGCGATTTCACTGACGTTTTTGCCAATAGAATGTCATTTTGTCTAGAAATTCTTTTAATTTAAAGTTTGATCGCGCGTTCGTTCAGAATTCGAGAGATTCGCGTAATCGCATTCTATTAAGACAGCGCATTACCGTCAAACGAGGTGAATAGGGATCCAGGGGTGAATAGGGATAAAATGGTCAGCTAAATTCTGTAGTTATTTTCTTTCAAGCTAAACTTTGGACTAGTTCATAAAAGAATCATCAAATATGTAATAACAAGCTTATTTGAAATCTAGAAATATTTTAAATCCTAGATTAAATAACTACGGAATTTATCTGACCATTTTATCCCTATTCACCCCGTTTTTCTGTATACTGATATAAAAAAATGTTCAATACATTTGCTCGTAAAAATCTTACACAGGACTTAGTTCTCTGTACTTTAACATTAATACAATTATATTTTTATGATAGCTGCTAGCCATTTGAAATAAAGCTTCATTAAATTCGTCGAAATTTGGTACAAAATGACATATAACAAAATGCAAAATTCTACATCGCTACATAGTATAAAACAAAGTCGCGTTTTCTGTCCCTATATCCCTTTGTATGCTTAAATCTTTAAAACTACGCAACGGATTTTGATGCGGTTTTTTAATAGATAGTTTGGTTAAAGGGGAAGGTTTATATGTATATAACATCATGCTATGACCAACAGGTGCAGAGCAAGAATGATTGTAACCTAGATTTAGAACTGTACCTACAAACTTATGATCCACAAATCAATTGGATAAATTGTACAGCTTACAACATTCATGTAAGAGGTGACTAACGGAAAACGCAGACGATATCACTGCGAGAGAAGGAAAACTAGAAATAAAACCCTGTACCAACCCGTCTGGTCAGTAGAAACAGTAGACCAAAGCCTCTCAATATTAGGAGAGGCCTATGTCCAGCAGTGGACTGCGATAGGTTTACTGATAGTTTGTTCGTTAATTTTTGTCCACATTTTGTACCAAACTTCATTAAATCTTTAACAAATATAAACCAATAATATTTTATCAACATTTTAGTTACCGCTAAATTAAGTTTGTTTCCTAGTAACAGTGGTAGTGGTGACGCGCGTAGTAAACGAGTAAGAAAGAGGGTAGACCGATACGGTTGGCCTCAATAACAACTAGCTCGGCGGTCATCAGTACACCGTGATCATGGCGCTTGCGACAGCGCCGAAATATCGGTTATTCAACAAAATAGACAAACATGGTAAATATCCCGATGAATTTAATAGTGAATGTGTAAATGACCATGTCAATCTAAAATCATACATTAAGTTTGTTTCATTTAAAGACACTAGGAAACCTGTTATAGATATAACTTGTCTATGATAGCCACATAATTTGTGATATACTTGCGCAAATTTAGGCTTGCATAAATATAGATTAACGCGTTGGAAGATGCTTGTACAAATTTTATTAACGTGTATTTGCACAAACCTAGGTTTGTATGGCTACCATAACTGTAACCCCTCGTTTTCATCAAGAAACAAGTTGTAACATGTTTGATAAAAGAAACAGGTTGAAGATTTGTCAATAACTTCTTGAAGACAACACAATTACTTGTTTTATACATGTATTAATACAAGAACTATTACTAATTAAATCAAGAACCGTCAGCGCATCTGAGATGATTTTTGGATCTCCTTTGCGGTAAAGGGTAGGTAGGTAGGTGACATGACTTAAAATAATTGATGGCATTCTGGTGAATGAATAGAATAATGACAAGCACTTTTTGTGTCTCTAAGTGTACGATGCGCGAACTTACCCCAACTACTACAAAACCTTGCCAAGTTAGATGGCGTGCACTGTTAATAAGTATAAACATATGCGTTTCCACTGAAGTTTGCAACATATTGCAACTTGTCAAAACATGTTTTATACCTTGATGTAAACGAGGGATTAATAATCCGTCTCACCACCTCTCATATCCAAGTAAATTTACGATTATTCTCGGATTTATCGGCCAACTAGTCATAATGTGACGGTCCGCGACAGCGAGCGGACGTCTTACTCTATACAATATGCCAACGTTAGGAAACAAACAGCGTATTCGGATTTATCACGCGACTAGTCGACTGTAAAGTTCACAAGGAGAATGTGTGGAGGGGATGAGTTTTAGACAAGTTATAACAAGTTTATGACGTCATTCTGTTATACATTTTCCACTAAATTAGACTAAAATAATAACAAAAATTCGAATTTATCTCATTTAGCTTGCATATTGAGATTTCAATTTTACTTATATTTTCAAGCAGATATTTTTAAATTTATTAAAATTATTTTCGTGCAAAGAAGTGAAAATTAATATTAAGTACATTTTGTTTAAGTTTTTTTTTTTTAATTTATTTATAAAATGTGAAATATACAAGAATGTATATTGGTAGTTTCATTTGAAAAAAATTGATTAATTATTATCTAATCTATTTATATACAAATATTCATATCATCAGATCATTATGTATGTATGTTCTATGTACAACCATGTATTTTATGTTATATACACCTTCAATTAAAATTTCCAGGGTCTTTAATGACCATAGGGATCAATAAACTGGTTAAGTTACAATTTTACCAAAATATTGGATTTTTAAAATGTTGTTATTAGCCGTTCAAGAATTACGTATGCCCTAGGGGGGAGGGGCTTGAGGGGGAGGGGGCTATTTGTTTTGCCTTTTTTTTTTTAATACATGGAGGGTAGGGGAACCTAGATGATGAATGGCAACACTGAATGCAATGTAATGCTATTATTTACATTGCTAATGCTCATTGTAACTCATTTCTTTTACCACGTGATGATAATAAGCCCGGACTTAATATTTGCATACCATTGAACGGTAGATGTGTTTCAACTATATTGCTATATTTGCTTACTTTTATCGCAAGGGGGATGTAGGGGTAAATAAATCATTGTAATAAATCTGCTTACGTAATATTTGAACGGCCTCTTAGATCAAAATTAATTAAATAAATTGGAAAACGGTGCTACATTCTCGGTGTATTATTTTTAGGTCATTTTGACCCCCATAGGTCTAAAAGTGTTAATTAATTTTGATATTCTATATACTTCTTAATAGACCCCATAAGTTAACTAATTATTATAACCCTATAGGTCTCAATAAATGAATTAGAACAGATTTTAAAATTCCAATAACATCTAGACCCCCAAAATCAATAAGAAAACCTAACAGTGTGTTCTCATGAGTCAATTTTGGGGTCGTTTTGACCCCACAAGTCTAAAGACCCTAAGACACAAATTCCTTAGCCAGTTCCAGTCAATTCACAGTCTTTTTGGGGAGGCTTGGGCCGGACCCTAGCGTTTAGCCTAACAAGAGTGACCCAAAATTGTCTCATATGTCCACCTCATGGATTTTCCTCTTGAGGGCTACTCCATCACCTTTTTTAATCACTTCTTGTTTTAATCTGTAGTATGTGTCCAATCTTGTTTGAGCGTATTCCTGTAAAAGAGATTTATATAATGTAGTTTTCTATCGTATTCGTATGCTTTCTAACTAACAGTAGGGAGGCATTTCATACTTCGCTGCAGTGAACTTTAGAACTGGCGTACATCGAACTCGTACCTATGCTTTCGAACTAACGATACGTCGGCCTTGCATACTTCGCTGCAGTGAACTTTCGAACTGGCGTACATCGAGATATCCTGTACTTTAGAACTAACATACGTCGACATTTTAAACTTCGACATTCAGTAGCGGAGTCTTTTTTATTGTATAGTGTACGAGGTCTCGGGTTCGATACCAGGTTTTACCATGGCACATACTAATGGCTTTTTGATGATTTTTGAAGTTATGCGTGTATTTATCGCAGGTTTATAAGTGAACGGTTAATGGCAATAGGCTCGCCCCGAAGAGGTATGCAGAGGTGCTATATAGCATCCACATTTCGCCAGTTTATGTTTAGCTCCCAATCCCAATGTAATAGCTGGCGAGCCTATTGCCATTAACCGGGCACTAATAAACCTGCGATAAATACACACATAACTTCGAAAATGCCATGATAAAACCTGAGATCAAACCCGAGACCAAGTCTCAGCAGTCCTTTACCCATATCATTGCTACTAGAGATATGTCTTATATAATACCACCTCCGGCAATCAAAGACACATAGACGACGTTTTAGTCGGTTCGAGTCCGACATAATTTGGAAGTTATTACGGAGCAAACAGACATGCGCCTCGCGTCAGACGGTGACTCGAACTCGTTTCCTGTTGCATTGTTCGAGATTTTGTCCGTTTGCTCTGTAAATATTTTAATTTAATTGTTGTATATAAATTGTAGATCCGTAATACAAACATAATGATAATAATAATTATGAATGAAATAGGCGATACGTCTGTTAGAATCACTGCAGTTATACGATGGTATAAAACCCTGCGTTGTCGTGGCCTCTATCAAAGTCTGTGGAAATGATTATGTCGGACTCGAATCGACGCACGTCGTCTATGTGTTTTTGATTGCCGGAGGTGAGAGTATTATAACACCTATCTCTCGCACCTTGACAGACTCTTGCTTTTTCTTTCTACTATTTTCTATCTATCGCTTGGGCTGGGCTGCACCTTCAGTGCGAGAAAAGGCGTTGAGTATCCGCTTACGCTTTAACAGTATCAAGCCCTAGGTCTTTCCCCTATCCCCTTACCCAGTATCCGAACGGTATCTGGCTCTTAGGCGCGTTGACACAGGACCAGAGCGTCCACAGCAGGTTGCTGCTGAGCGCGAAGGCGTCCACCTCGGTGAGCAGCTGGTTGATCTGCTCCACGGACGGGCAGGGCGCGTCCTTGTGGTCTGCTAGGTTCGAGTTGTAATGCTTCAGATATTCCTTGATGAAGATTTCCTGGAATAAAGGGATTTTTTATTAAACACTAGCTGACCCGCGTGACTTCGTCTGCGTCACCCCGTTTTTGCAACATTTGTCATTCCTGCTCCGCACCTGTTAGTCGTAGCATGATGTTATATACATATAAACCTTTCTCTTTAACCATTATATCTATTGAAACAAACCGCATCAAAATCCGTTGCGTAGTTCTAAAGATTTAGGCATACAAAGGGACAAGAAAAATAGGGACAGAGAACGCGACTTTATTTTATACTACGTAGTGATAGTGATAACATAAATTACGCCTATATCCCCGATGGGGTAGGCAGAGGTGCTAGCGCCCACATTTCGCGGTTTAATAAAGTAGCATAGTGGTATGGGTAATGGACTGCTGAGACGAGGTCTCGAATTTGATCCTAGATTTACCATGGCACACACCAATGACTCGATGCTTTTCGAAGTTATGTGTGTATTTATCGCAGGTTTATAAGTGCCCGGTTAATGGCAATAGCCTCGCCACCTATTACATTGGGACCTCAATATACACTGGCGAAAATGTGGGTGCTAGCAATTTTGCCTACCCCTTCGGAGATAAAGGCGTGAGTTTATGTTATGTTATGTTATGTTAAAACTCTTCAAGAAGGGTATCAGATAGGTTAATAAATAAATAGTGGATTGACAGCCTCTGGGCCTGGCGGTAGTCAACGCGACTGCTACTTAGCTGCTGCTTAGCCGCACAAGCACTACCAATTCACATCTTGGAGAGTATAAACATATTACATGGGACCGAAAATCATGGCAGTCGTTACGGGTAGTTCGAGCCCTCAAAAGTCCAACCATTGGACCATTGGTTGTGGAGGTCAGATGGCAGTCGCTTCACGGAAAATATCGAAGTTCAGTCGCATCACAGTTAGACTGGAAAGTCGACCCGAGTTGGGAAAAGGTTCAGAGAATGATGTTACTAACACAATGGATATTTGGTCTGAAAATGAACAAATGTATTATTATTGTAATATTGTAATAACCGCGGTAGCCTAATGGTATGGGTAATGGACTGCTGAGACGAGGTCTCGAGTTCGATCCCAGGTATACCATGGCACACACCAATGACTTTTCGATGCTTTTCGAAGTTATGTGTGTATTTAAACATAAACATAAACTGGTGAAAATGTGGGTCACATGTGGGAATGTGATCCACATTTTCACCAGTTTATGTTTAGGTCCCAATGTAATAGGTGGCGAGCTTATTACCATTAACCGGGCACTTATAAACCTGCGATAAATCGTCGCGATAACCGATTGCCAAAGAATCGTTTGTAAGTATGTAAACTATGTAAGTAAGTAAAAAGTATGTTTATCCGCAATCTAGAAACCATATTACATTAAATAACATACCTTCTGTTCCAAAGTGGGATAATCCTCCTCATTCCAGTAGTAGAAAGGATGTACCGGGTTCGAGTAGTCCAGGGCCCACTCCTGGAAATGGTTGGCTATGTCAAACCCCCTGTAGTTGTACGCGCAGTACTCGTAGTCTATGAACACCATCCGGGGTTCGCCTGAGTCCGACATCCTGGATACATAAACATAATTTATAAAAAAATAAACTATTTGATTTGAGTTATACACGGTGATTTTATAGTGGTTTCGGAAAAAGAATATTTTGTTTCACACACAGTTTCGGTAGCAAAATCGACTGGAAGTTTTAATTTTGGAAAGAAAAAAAAAATACTTTATGTTTGGCAATAATGTGCAGGTGAACAGAAAAATGTATGGGACGTGTAAAAAGAAAAATTTTTTTTTCGCCAAATTATGACTTCCGTACGATTTTACTATCGAAATTGTGGCCAAAATCTTTTTTTTCAAAACCACTATCAAATCAACCGGTATATTTCATGAATTGTCACGTATTACATTGGGACCTAAATATACACTGGCGAAATGTGGGTGCTAGCACCTCTGCCTACCCCTTCGGGGATATAGGCGTTATAGTATAAAAAAATAAAAAGGAATAATTTACATTGTGTTTGAAAAAATTAATTTATAAATTTGCTGTATATACAATTTAACTACACAATTTTAAAGAAATATTCCAACTACCTATTTTTCTTTTTTTTACATGTTAGAAAAATGAACAAGAATTAAATACAAAATATCATACAAATAGGTAGATAATTTGATTTGAAGAATCTCATCAAGAATTTCAATTAATTTGATTAAATATTATTCAAAAGTCAGAAAAAACTGTTAAAATTGATACCTACAACATACCATAGCAGAATCATCTAAAGATCAGCTAAACTATAAAGACCTTTGTCTTAACTAGTACAAAAGTAGTTGGTAGTGTAATGGCCGGATTTGAACCAGGGTTCTCTCGATATATTTGTGAGGGAGGGGGGGGGGGGGGGGAGGAGTTTAAGAGACCTGTGGCTGGGGTGTAAGGGGAACACTCCCGAAGCCGAAGGCCCCTCTTAGTACTCATGGTACACAACATTATTGGCATTAAAAAAATTACAGCAACGCAATTTTATTTTAATAAAGATAAATGAAACAAAACATTCATGAAAAATTATAAACTCGCAAGATGGCGCTGCTTGCTTTTTTTTGTAGTGATTTTTTTAATGAAATTATCGTTTCCTTTACCTTTACTGATACCATGGAGAGTAAATAATGCGAAAAAAAGAAAAAATAGTTGCCGTAATTTATTTTAATACCAATATGTTGTGTACCACAAGTACTACCAGGGGCCTTCGGCTTCGGGAGTGTTCCCCTTACACCCTGTATATAAAAAATAATATTAGAAATGGCTATACCTCAAAACCCTCCCAAATCAAGCTATACTTTCTTTATCTGGGGTCACCAGAAACATCCTTCATCAGAAACAAGAAAAGCCCGCTGAGTTTCTTCTCAGGTCGAGGCCGCGTGTCGAACCACTGGTCCATTTGCCCACTAATTTGTAAAATATTGTTGATGTATGATTTTAGATTGACATGGTCATTTACAAATTCACTATTAAGTCGTACGGGATATTTACCATGTTTGTTAATTTCTTCGCGTAACCGATATTTCGGCGCTGTTGCCATGATCACGGTGTACTTTTTTTTTTTTTACACTCGCGTTTCGAAGAATACGCGCGCAACCATGACTATCTTTGCGAGGTTTTATTTTACAGCAAATGAGTCCGCATCCCGGCACTTAATTAACAAACATGGTAAATATCCCGATCGATTTAATAGTGAAATATTGTTGATGTGGACGTTTCGTATCTGCCGTTTAATAGTCTATACAAAATAATGATTTTTGATTTTCATCAACCTGCCACCTAGTTCGTAAACATGACGTAGTGTGGGCGTTACGATATCTCTGCCTACCTGCTCAACAAACTATCTGAAGTATTGGCATCCTCGAAGCCTGACAGTTCCTTGTGCCCTCCGACCGCTCCACCCTCGCAAGTGTCCAGGTCATGGTTACCACCTCCATTGTCCTCAAATAGGAGAATATTGCCTGGAACAAAGATATTTTAATATATTAATTTCAATCTATACCATCATTCTCTGAACCTGTTCCCAACTCAGTTGGGGTCGGCTTTCCAGTCAAATCAAATCAAATCAAATCAAATCAAATCAAATCAAATCAAATAATTTTATTGTTGAACATGTACCATAGGTATTAATTATACATCTAAGGTGTTATAATTATGTCAGAGAAATACATGTTCTACCAAATTAGGCATACAATGTTACATAAGTGAATATAAATATTAAAATTAAACGAAATGTCAAACTACAGTACCACAATAATTATAAAATATAAAAACATAATTAATAATTTAATGTTAGATAATAGCATTAAATACCTTACATAAAAATAATAACAGTAAAATTATGATAACAGTGTCTAACTACTAACTGTGATGCGGCTGAATTTCGATATTTTGCGTGAAGCGACTGCCATCTGACCTCCACAACCAATGGTCCAATGACCAATGGCGATATCGAAGTTCCAAGTTAGACTGGTTGGACTTTTGAAGGCTTCAACTACCCGTAACAACTGCTATAGATGTTTGTATGGCAACCGGGACCGACGGCTTAACGTGCTCTCCGAGGCACGACCAGACCAATGCGAACAGCCATATTCATGCATACAACTTTTTGCACTGAGCTGTCACAAATTCTTAAAAACTTTGTTATATTTTTGGGATGAATAAACTGACTAGTTTCGCATTTCAGTCCCACGTAATGCTGAGCCTGTTGACGTCAAACGGCGCACTTTGTCATGAGCCGTATGTTTACTGACGAAATGCGAACAGCTCTATCCCTTAATCACCTCCTTTAACACCTGGAAACAGAAGAAGACTTCTTACCTTCTTGCATATCGTTATGGCAGAAGACCACAGGAGATTCCACAGTCGAGAGGAACTTCTTCAACCATTTCAGTTCTTTTTCAAAGTCCACTGTACCCATCATTTTGATGATGCGGTCTTCTTCTGGGTTCTAGAAGGAGAAAGAATATTAATTTAAGAAATAATTGATGAAAGCTGATGCTATGGCAGTCCACTGCTAGATATAGACCTGTTCTAATGTGGGCTATTGTTCAAGACCATCTACCTTCCACATTCAGCAACCTTTTTCAGGTCAACTGTCCATCCGACTTTCGTCCCCTATGAGGGCCTGGAGGTGAAAGGTGGAGCCGCCTATCACCCTAGCAGAAGCAGGTCGCGGCGGCGGCGCAAAGTGCGCCTCCCCATACCCGGGGGCTAGATGATGACACCGTGGTCCCTACACCCGAAAGGGGGCTCCGGATCTGCGGGGGTACGAGGGATATGTTGACTACTATCTCACCTCTGGCAACTAAAGATCCAAACCCGTTTACGTTTTAGTCGGTTCGAGTCCGACATAACCTCTCTCATCGGCTCCGGTGGGATTGGTATATGTAGCGATTTCGCGCACGGGAAAAAAAAGTCATCAGAGTCACGGTGTCCACTCAAGGAACCGTCTGCTCCAGTGGCTATCGGTCCTTCGATAGATGTGGCCAGCTCACTGCCACTTCAGATTACATATCTTGCGAGCTATGTCGGTAACTTAAGTTCCTTGCCAGATGACCTCATTGCGGATTCTATCGTTCATAGAGACTCCAAGTATACCACGCTAAAACCTTAACCCTTACATCATATGTGAGTGAGATTCTTCTGCGGAAGACTTGTTTTATATTGGTGGAAGACTTGGTGCGCGTTCAAGCATTATCTCACCTGGTGGTAAGTGATGATGTGGTCGCCGGTGAAGCACGCTTGCCTAGAAGGAACCTATTCTAGTCTTGAGGACTTCCAAGTTAGTCAGAAACACAGAATCGTTTGACAAATTCAAGTGGGATGTCCACCATGTAGGCATGGGGTGTCGCTGTACGTCTGGTCATGCTGGTGGTAGAAGGGGTGGACCAAAGGTCATCCGATACTAGTACTGTACTTAAAAAAAAACTTACAGTGCCTTTGTGGTTCCCAGCTTGCTGGTCTGCCTTGATGGTCTTCAACCATTTGTAGCAGTTCTTCCACAGCCAATCAGGGTCGTTGGACAGTGGTAGCGTCAAAGTGTGGATAGCGGCCATCTTCTCTGCGATCTTCATTGATATAGCTGGGTCTCCTAGCTCCTTGGTGAGGAGTGGACGCGCCTGGCAAAGGTGGAAGAATTATTTTCATATCAGGACTATATAGGTGATGAATATGTCGATTTCTTTCTTCCAACAGTCCCGGATCCTTTAAGCGGGGTGTGAAAAAGCATCTGATGAGGCCGTCAAGATGAGCGCCACCATTGTTATACTGTAGGTGTTTTGTAATGGTGATCCTCTTGCCTGAGACTTTGCCTTCAGCTTACCATCTAGGCGAAGTCAAATAGACGTGCCATAAATAAAAAAAAGTGAATGTTTACGAACGATTTGAACACGCGACCCGTCTCACAGGCTGTGATCACTTGTGCTACTGTGGTGTGTGGTGGTTAGAGCATTAGAAATTCTCCGACACATGTACAGGGGTGAAGCGGTAAAAGATCTAGACGGGACTCGAACCGGCCCGGTTTAAGTCCCGACTAGACTTTAATTTTTTTGTTCGACTGGTGGCCGTGTCAGCACAACTCTAGTTTGTGTGCCCATGTGCCACAAGTTGTTATGTCCATACTCGACGTCATGATGTCACGCTGTCCAGTCCGCTGTTCATATCACAAATCTGGACGCACCTTATGTGATACTAGCTGTTGCCCGCGACTCCGCCCGCGTGGATGTCGATTATCGCGTTGTACGACTCTACTCGATTCACTACTTGCCTCTCTATACTACTTTTCCTTGCTGTCGGTATTAGCGCCAATGTATAGAAATTTACCGTACAATTGAGATTTATGATTATTACTCCGCTCCCTTGTATGGTAGCGTGATGATATATAGCATATGTTACTTCTAGATATTGTAGCCTTTTGGAGGTGAAAGAATTTTTTAAATCGGCCCAGTACTTTTTGAGCCTATTCATTACAAACATACAAACATACAAAAATAGGTACAAATCTTTCCTCTTTGTAATATTAGTATAGATAAAAAAATGTACTCACAGGTATATACTCCTCAATCCTGCCTCCTGAGAAGACTCCATGCAATCTTGGCCCCAGCTTCCGTTCAGATAACAATGTAAATATCACAGATTCTGTAACTATAGCGTCCATGGCCCGCTCGCCGTGTACCTGCCCGTAGATTCGTAGTAACACCTGTGAAACGGAGACTCTTTATAATATAAGAACAAAAAAGAAGAATATTTAAAAAAGTCATCTATTAGTGCAGATTCGAATATAAAAGTCTGTTAATTTTTTTTTAACGATAGAAAACTGTTGTTTGCGGGTAACATTGTCTGTTCGGGTAACTTTGCTTACTGTAAAATATGAATATTTGTGAAATAAAAAACCATCTGGATTAAATATGGGGTGAAAAAATTTAAATTATTTATTGTACCGGTAACGCCACGGCATATAATCATGTCTTGCATCAATATTATTCCATGTCTGTTATGACAATGTATAGCAATAAATATTAAGACAGATAAGGTCGGCTTGCACTTGGCCGGCTTTTATTAATAATTATTAATAAATTTTTGAAATTATTAATATTACTAGTATTATTTGACGGTGTCATAAAGGAATTAAAAAAAATTAATTGCAAGAAGACAAGGATATTTGACCTCACCTATGACAATATTACCCAATTTAATTTTTTTATTCATAACAACAGTAGCTATACATTTTACAGTGTATTCGGTTATCTCGTTAAATTTATGATCTGTTCCACAACTGTCAACATTATTTAAAAGATAAAAAAACAAACATTATTATTATTTATCATCATAAATAAAAAAAAAGTCGATAATAAAAAATATAGTGAAAGCAATAAATTATTAATAATTATTAATAATTATCGGCAGTTGTGAAACAGGTCGTTAATACATTGATATTTTCTAGAATGATCTTGTGTCACCTTTTCCCATATGAGTGATCAGCCTCCCAACGAGACGACGGGTGGTTGCGGCGCAGCCTGATCTCCGGAACCCGAAAATGGCGGACACTAGTCCTGAGATAAGACTAATGACACATTTTTTGTGCTTCTCGACGTTTCAAAGCATAAAATAATAACACATTCAGGGTCCACACCTACAGTTCTAAGTTAACCTCTCATAATTAAAAAGTAAACGACAATATATCACCATAAAGGTTGATAATTTTATTAATAATAATTAAAAAAAATATTTAAGAGTCACCTCTCATAATATCACAACAAACGTTCATAAATTGATTGATTGAATTATACAATAATATCAAAATTATCGAGAAATATTAATATTTATTAATAATTTGTAATAATTACAGATATTTTAATAGCTTTTTAAGTGTGCATAGCATAATTACTTGAGTAAATCTCTTTCTCGGAAGATGGTTTACTCTTGAACCGTAAGTGGAGACCTATTAGCATTCAATAGCAGATCTTACCTTGTTGATTTTAAAATTTTGTGACAATATCGTTTTTCAATTTATCAATAGAATAACATCTTTACGACCAAATCGTACGACCAGACCCCTTCTTCCTCCGAGAGGGCCTGTAATGACCCTGGGTCAGCTGGGGCGTGAGGAATATGCCAGAAGCTACCTCACCCTCAGCAACTGATGACCCGAGACGGAGTTCCGATTTTAGTCGGTTCAAGTCCGACATATCCACCTTCGCTGACTTTGGTGGCGGGTGTATCCTTGGGGATTAACCGGAAAAATACCCCCTTTTTCGACATTTAATTTCCAACCACTATTTCAAGGCCCAGCGATCTATAGGGCGCTTTTTAATCCCAAGGATTTTTTTATACCATTTAGGTGGTAGGCAAACGGCCCACCTGATGGAAAATTATTACCGTCCCTTATGGATGTTCGAAACACCAGAGGCGTCACACACGTGCTGCCTACCCTGTAGAAACCTTCTAATACCCTTCTTGAAGAACCCCATATTATAGTCGCTTGGGTTTCTAATTCCAAGAAGTTTTCTTTAACAAAAAAATGTCGTACGATCAAACTGTAACTCCTCAAGTCATTGGTAAAAGCCGTCCAAAATAGCACGGCTGTATAAGGTCTTAAATAGATATTTATCAGGTAGAAAGCTAACCTTTTTGGGCTCTTCCATTGCGAAACTGGGACTCCTCAAGGTGTCATCTTCTGAGGTAGTCTCTCGGACGTGGTACGCTGCCAGCTTAGCGGGGTCATCCGGAAGACCGACCAGGTACAGAAAATTGGATAGCCCTCCACTGAAAAGATATAATCACTACATAGTATAAAACAAAGTCGCGTTCTCTGTCCTTATTTTTTATCCAACTGCGCGACGCAAAGGAGGGTATTGTGTTTATCAGTCTATGTATGTATGTTTGTTTCTATGTGGCGTTCTAGAGACCAAACGCATAGGCCGATTTTGATAATTCTTACGTCAATCGATTCGTCTTAACCTTGCGAGTGTCACTAAGACATGACAGTTATCAAAATTCACCACAGCGACAACCAGACGCCATATTGTCTTTGACTGTGAGTATTGTATGAATTTTAAATTGTTTCTTTTTTAGTTTTTATTTAAGTTAACTTTACACGCAGTAGGGTTTTTTGTTTTTCTTTTCATGTCCTTATGTCCCTTTGTATGCTTAAATCTTTTAAATTACGCAACGAATTTTGATGCGCTTTTTTTTAATAGATAGAATGGTTAAAGAGGAAGGTTTATATGTATATAACATCATGCTACAACCAACAGGTGCGGAGCAGGAATGAAAATGTTGCAAAAACGGGATGACGCTGACGAAGTTGCGCGGTTCAGCTAGTAATTAATAATTACTACATCACAAAGCCACTTACCACTGTCTGTCCCTATGTATGCTTAGATCTTTAAAACTACGCAACAGATTTTGATGCGGTTTTTTTAATAGATAGAATGGTTAAAGAGGAAGATTTATATGTGTATAACATCATGCTACAACCAACTGGTGCGGAGTAGAAGAGAAAAATGTTACAAAAACGGTGTGACGCAGACGAAGTTGCGCGGGTCAGCAAGTTACTAATAATTTTGTAGTCTACTATCACATACTGAAAGATTATTATTGTGTCTGGTATTTACATTATGCCTGTCCCAAGCTCTTGAAATCTCGTATTGTTTTTATATATTATGTTAATAACAAAACAGCTTGGTAAACCTACTTATAATGTTTATCTAATATAGAAGTCATAGTCCAATATAAACAAATACCTTCCATAACTAATGGGTGGAATTTTTTTTATGATTTCGTCACATTAATTCAAAGAATACATGCTCTTGCGCATATAAACTACAATGCCACAAAGTGTTATCTGTCGGTAATTTTCCAGTTAATTCTATTGTAATGGTCTTGACATATTTATAAATTACCTTTGTGGCTCAGCGGTATTGTAGAGCTAAGTTATAAGTCGCGGGTTCGATGCCCGCTCTGTGTAAATTTGATGGATTTGAGTGGAATGAAATTTATATGAAATAGTGTATTGGATTGTGCTAATATTGTAATGTTAAAGTTTGTTTGTTTGAGCGCGCTAATCTCCAAAACGACTGGTTCACATTGACAATATTCTTTTTGCAATAGATCGGACGAACGAATCGGATGACTTTGTCAACATCCCTATCAGTATATGGCTTAAATAAATATTCTAGAACAATGTACAGAACGCTATCTAGACCCTTTTCTAGAATGCAGATTTTTTTTATACCCAACCCAGTTGGGGTCGGTTTTCTAGTCTAACTAAGATGCGGCTGAACTTCGATATTTTCCGTGAAGCGATTACCATCGGACTTCCACAACCAAATTGGCGATATCGAAGTTCTGTAGTTAGGCTAGTCGGACTTTTGAAGGCTTCAACTACCTGTAATGACTGCCATAGATGTTCGTATATATATTAATGTGCTCTCCGAGGCACGCCCAGACCAATGCAAATAGCCAATATAGCCATGCATACAATATTTGCCCTGAGCGGGAATCGAACGCACACCGCTTGCGTACTCGCGTTCACTACCGCCACGCCACAGAGGCTATTTTTATACCACTTAGGTGGCAGACAAGCACACGGCCCACGGCAAAGGTAATGCTTCTAAGTGTACCATAGGTATCGGGGGTCATTTTTTTCCATGCGCAAAATCCCCACCAAAAGTCGGTGAAGGTGGTTATGTCGGACTCGAACCGACCAAAACGCACGCCGTCCATGAGTCCTTCATTGCCGGAGGTGAGATTATGACATCTTTTTTTTTTATATTACGTAGGTGGCAGACAAGCACACGGCCCATCTGATGGAAAGCGGCCACCGTGGCCTATGAACGTGTGCAACACTAAGGGTGTCACACACGCGCTGCCCACCCTGAAGGGAAAGGGGGAGAGCTGGGAAGGGGTGGGGAGGCTAGGAAGGGGAGGGGAAGGAGGGGTATAGTGAGCTCTGGCTACCCTACTTACCGGCGGGAACACAACACGATGGTTATTATGACCGCGGTGTTCTGTAGGGCGGAGGTACTTCCCCAGTTGGACAGCTCATTTCGGACGGGAGATACCGTCGGGTCCTACCTCCCCTAGGGGGGCCCTGGCTAGTATTCACATGAAACATAAATACACCGCGGCGTAAACAGAACTGGAACATTCAAGGCCTTCTGGCATATATTTGTGTTCATCATACTAGCTTACCTTGAAATTTCGATTTCGACGCAATAAGAATAATGCGAAAAACATTAGGTATTGTTTTAAATATAAAATGACTCAGTGTGTTTACATTGTTATATATTATTAGATTATTTACATATATGAACACAATTTTTAAAAACTAGCTGTTGTTTGCGACTCCGCTCGCGTGGATTTCTGATCCCTTTGCCGCTGCTCCATGAAAATGTTATGAACATTTTGCGATATATATTTGTAGTAAAAAATCTAAGCAGAAAAAATGTGTTTGTGTGTGTGTGTGTGTTTGTTAGTGTGTGTGTGTGTGTGTGGTATAACACCAACTGGTGCGGAGCAGAAGTGAAAATTATTGCAAAAACGGGGTGACGCAGACGAAGTCTATATAATGATATCAGTGACAAGAGCAAATATATTTATCTGAGTGTACATTGACATCGTTTAGCTATAAGTATATGTACATATTTATTTAAAGATTATATAGATAAAAAGAATTGCAAATGAACATGTTATGATTTATGTATGATTTTCAGAAACTAATATTTGTAATGGGCGTGACTCATCCTACTAATTGTTCCCCGCGGTTTCACCCTCGCTGCTAAGCACCTGTTGGTCGTAGCGTGATGTTATATAGCCTATAGCCTTCCTCAAGAAATGGACTATCCAACACTAAAAGAATTTTCCAATTCCAATTAGTAGTCCCTGAGATTAGCGCGTTCAAACAAACAAACAAACAAACTCTTCAGCTTTATAATATTAGTATAGATTTTCAGAAACTAATATTTGTAATGGGCGTGACTCATCCTACTAATATTATTATAAACACGAAAGTGTGGAGGAAAGCCGCGGTAGTCTAGTGGTATGGGTAATGGACTGCTGAGACGAGGTCTCGAGTTCGATCCCAGGTTTACCATGGCACACACCAATGACTTTTCGATGCTTTTCGAAGTTATGTGTGTATTTATCGCAGGTTTATAAGTGCCTCGGAGAGCACGTTAAGCCGTCCGTCCCGGTTGCCATACAAATATCTATGGCAGTCGTTACGGGTAGTTGGAGCCCTCAAAAGTCCAACCAGCCTAACTTGGAACTTCGATTTCGCCATTGGTCATTAGACCATTGGTTGTGGAGGTCAGATGGCAGTCGCTTCACGGAAAATATCGTAGTTCAGCCGCATCACAGTTAGACTGGAAAGCCGACCCCAACTGAGTTGGGAAAAAGGTTCAGGGAATGATGAGTGATGATGACGAAAGTGTGGAGGGATATTTTTTTATTTTTTTATTTATTCAATTCAATAACAATCATTTATAACTGTGTCTGAATGTACAATAGTTATATCAATATCTAATCTAAAACATTATAAAAACAATCAAATTAAAATTTACATAAAATTGAGCAACAAATAAAGGAATTCAATGGATATAGATGGATGGATGTTTGTTACTAAATTTTTTTTTTATAATATCACGCCTATATCCCCGAAGGTACCCCTTCGCAGAGGCAGCACAGGTGCAGGCAGAGTAGCAGGGCAGAGGTGCTAGCACCCACATTTCGCAAGTTCATATTTAGGTCCCAATGTAATAGGTGGCGAGCCTATTGCCATTAACCGGGCACTTATAAACCTGCGATAAGTACACACATAACTTCGAAAAGCATCGCAGTCATTGGTGTGTGCCATGGTAAACCTGGGATCGAACCCGAGACCTCGTCTGCAGTCCATTCCCATACCTCCTAGGCTACCGCGGTTGTGTGTGTTTGCTACTCTTTCACGTAAAAACTACAGGATGCATTTTAATGAAACTATACAATAATATAGCTAGCATTATTATAACATATAGGCTATATATATCACGCTACCATCCAAGGGAGCGAAGCAATAATCATGCCTCAATAGTAGATTCTCATACATAGGCGCTAATATCGCTAAAAAATATTATGCTCGCGGGCGAAGCTGCGCGCAACAGCTAGTGTATCATATTCACAGTACAAAAAAATAAACATTTTAGTGATGTTACACGTAAGAGCTATTAGGACTTACCACACCCTTGTCGAAAAAATAAGAATGATTGACACCTTCGCCCCTAAATCGCCTTATAGGTCTATATTTACGTAAAGCTACGTCCAAATTTGTGACATGAGCAGTGAACCGGATAGCGTGGCATGTCTTGACATGACGATGAGTGTAGACGTAACAACTTGGGCACACAAACTAGAGTAGTGCTGACACGGCCACCAGTCGATCGATGGTTTCATTTAAACTCAGCTATCACGCAGCTGAATACGCGACGGACACGCACTTCTGACACGGTCACGGTAAAATGTTGAAAAAATGTAGATGCGTCTCAACATTTTACCGTTACCGTGACAGAAACGTATGTCAGTTCTATAAAATGTGGACGTATTTAGCTGTATTGATCGACTCTTGGTGTCGCCGTGTCAGTGCAATTCTAGTTTGTGTTGACACTACGCGCGTTGAATGAATAAACATATTTATATACATAAAGACAGTACTTATTTCAATAAGCGTTCCCAAATATTGAGAAGTAGCCCTAATGAGAAGTAGTCCACATGAGAATTAGCTCTAATGAGAAGTAGCCCCAATGAGAAGTAGCCCAAGTGAGAAATAGGCCAAGAGAGAAGTAGCCCTAATCAGAAGTTGTCAATATGAGAAGTAGTCCATTAGCGAGTCGGTTGAGATAATGAGAATTAGCCCTAATGCGCCTAAACCGTTTCGTTCACACTCAACGTAATGTAATGTACCGCCACGCAGTCCGAACCGTTGTTCGTTTCACAAATGTGGACCCACCTATATGTAATTAATGAATGTCTCCTGTTGCGTAAACAAGACCTATGCCATCTTAAGTATCGGGGCGAAACCTTCCATGGTTTCAGCATCGTCATCACTACACAGTATGAAACAAAGTCGCGTTTTCTGTTCCTATTTTTCTTGTCCCTTTGTACGCTTAAATCTTTAAAACTACGCAACGGAATTCAATGCGGATTTTTTTAATAGATAGAGTGATTGAAGAGGAAGGTTTATATGTATATAACATCATGCTACAACCAACTGGTGCGGAGCAGGAGTTGCAAAAACGGGGTGACGCAGACGAAGTTACGCGGGTTAAACTACGAGTATAACCATAAATTTCCTTCAACGTTATTACAGAAAACCCGTCATCATAATGCATATCTGTAATTGTCATTGTCATTGAGATTATATCGTAGTAATAAATCATGATGTTTACACACATATGATAGCTTGGCAACTATCTTTATGATAGCTGATAATGATTGTGGCAGGTGAATTAGCAGCTCGAAGCCCGAGTTCACCCGAGAATAAGAACGGACGGAGGTACAATGACGGTATCTCCCGTCCTAATTGAGCAGTCCGACTGGAGAAGTACCTTCGCCTTACAGAATACAGAAGTGATAGGTAGAAGTGCTAGCACCCACATTTCGCCAGTTTATGTTTATGTCCGAATGTCCTCATTTCTGATTCAGCGAGCGAGCATAGCCCTTTCAGCTATGGAAAGGGCTATGCTCGCATAATTCGCAGCATCCGTTAATATGTGGAAAATTTTCTGGGAAATTCGCGCACGATAGTAAGAAGGTCAAGGATAGGTACTCGATGTTACCGGCAAGTATGCAGATATGAAAATAGCCTGGGGGTGACGGGTAGAGCCGCCTGTCACTCTAGCAGAAGCAAAGTGCGCCTCCCCATACCCGGGAGCTAAATAAGGACACCGTGGTCCCTACACCCGACGGGGGTCATCTCGAAGAGAAGGCCCCGAGTCTGCCGGGGTGCGAGGGATATGTTGGGTACTACCTCACCTCCGGCAACTAAAGACCGGCGTACTGGCTCCGGTGTCGGGTCTTAGTGGGGATTTTTCGCACGATAAAAAAAGATATGAAAACAAATGAAAATGAATAGGCAAAGGCGTATGTTAGGATAATAGTACGTGGGAAAATACCTATATCAGTAAGTGGAACAAAGGGATATTAATGTTTGTACTATACGAGTGATAATTATTCTTATATTGTTTGATATATGATATTCTCAAGATTGTTCTTTCGGTCCCAATGTAATAGGTGGCGAGCCTATTGCCATTAACCGGGCACTTATAAACCTGCGATAAATACACACATAACTTCGAAAAGTATCGAGTCATTGGTGTGTGCCATAAAACCTGGGATCGAACCCGAGACCTCGTCTCAGCAGTCCATTACCCATACCACTAGGCTACCGCGGTTTTTTATTAGTTTTCATATAACTATCTAACTAGACTGTGGAGACTCATGAGACGTCTCCTAAACTTAGACAAGAATAAGTCTAAGAACTGTTATGAGGACACGGGCCACTGCCCCCTCAACAAACACCTATATACTATCGGTCTAACAGACAGCCCCCTCTGCAGGGGCTGCTTCGTTGCCGAGGAAACGGCCGCCCACGTAATACGGGAATGCGAGGCAGTAGCCCCCCAACGATCACAAATCCTCGGCACAGTGAGGTCACTCCGCGAAGCCTGTGAAGCCCCCAGTAAGCTTCTGTGTTTCTGGGCGGAGTTAGGGTGGCTGCTCTAGCCAGTAACTCTGCACGCACAATGGTCCAAAAAGGGAGGCTAGGTGCGGTCAAAGGAGTCCCAATACGATACGAACTATATAACTATCGTATTGATCTACAATCTCTACCTCTAGATGAGTGGAATGCGCTGAAGAAATTTGGTACAGAGATGACCTACAGCTTGGAAACGGACATAGATTAACTTTTAAAAAAGTTAATCTATGTTAACCGTAAAAAAGGTGATGAAAGAGTTAAAATAGCGCAGCCAGCTTCTGCTAGGGTGACAGGCGGCTCCACCTGTCACCCCCAGCCCCGCGCTCATGGCGGACGGAGGTCTTTCTTCTACCTCCGACGTCCGAGTCCCCTCCGCTCACGGAGAGGGCCCAAACATAGGTTTCGCTCTTCGGGAAGGCTTACTATTACAGTAATATATTTCTATTGCTATCGTTGGAATCGTTAAACTGTAGGTAGTGGCAGTCACGAGTCACTAGTGATCGACAAACGAATTCAAGATAATACACCGTATTTCGTCACAACATCTTCAACACCTAATCAGGTATTGGCTAGACCCTTATCAGTTGCACTTTTATCAACTGTAGTAAATATTTCATTAAGCCGCATACACTGATAGCGAGTGATCGAATCTGTGGAATCGATTGAGGTCAGAAGTGTGTTTACAAACAAATTATTACTCATCATGTTGAAACATATTTGGACACGTGTAGTCGGTCAAGGTCGGTGGACGGAAGGGCAAGGAGATTAGAATAATCTAAGTCAAGGTTTTGTGAGGAAGTCTCGTATCCGGGGCAGCCTCCTTGCAGATAAAATGCAGGAGAGTCGCCTTCGTTGGTGTGGCCATATTCTACGGCGACTACCTGGCTACATGGGTAATAAATGTCTGGCTATGCCGCCTCCCCGGTAGGACTGATTTAGACTTTTCCTTTGACGCGGAGCAGGGCGTAGAGGAGAAAGATTAACCAATCGGATTGCATAAAAATCTCCGCTCGGCTGCAGGAGCGGAGTTCTATACAATGCTATGGGTTAATATTTCTCAGCACCGCTCCACTCCAGGAGAATGACATGAGTGCCAATGGGTACAATCATGGATACGCAAGATCTTGCGAAGGTGAAGAGAAAAAGTCCGAAATTGGATCCCGGACTCCGCTGCCTCCTACTTTCCGACATGACTGCCTCGGGCGAGAAAAATTTGCTGACTCGCCTCTCCACTCGGTGCGTGTAATTAAGGCATAATGCCGTCAAGCTGAGCGTCACCATTGTAACACTGTACGTGTTTGTAATGGTGACCCTCTTTCTCTTTTGGGAGATGTTCAGTAGGGCTTACCTGATCCTTTGGAAGGACATTTCAGTAGGATCTATATTCTTCCACGCTCCATGCAAGTAGTTCCTGCAGATCTTGGCTGCGACCTCCCTCATCTCCTCTTCAGTACCGCACATTTGAAGTTTCTGTGGAAGATGAGAAGGTTTAGGTGAGTTCTTGTTAGATGCTAGAGAAGCTGGGAGGATCTCTGGAATCCATGGCAGTCTTCATGTCAGAGATATCTACACTAATAATATAAAGAGGAAATATTTGATTTTTGTTTGTTTGTTTATAACGACTAGGCTCCGAAACTACTGGACCGATTTCAATAATTCTTCCACCTATAAAAAGCTACAATATCTAGGAGTAACATAGGCTATATATCATCACGCTACCGTCCAAGGGAGCGGTACAATAATCATAAATCTCAATAGATCCGGTAAATTTCTATACATTGGCGCAAATATAGCTATTTTCGTTATCATGACATCAAGGAGAAGTAGTATAGAGAGGCAAGTATAGAATCGAGTAGAGTCATACAACGCGATAGTCATTAACCACGTGGGCGGAGCCGCGGGCAACAGCTATTCACAGATAAAATGAAAGAGTTCCATCGCTGTGGTCACGTTTTTCAGAAACCACCAGGCCACGTGGGTAGTTTCCGCAAATCATGACCACTGGTGAAGGATGTCTGGGTAATCAAGGACCCATAGACGGCGTGCGTTTTAGTCGGTTCGAGTCCGACATAATCACCTCCACCGACTTTGGCGGAGGTGGTAACCGTGGGTATTTTGAGCACGATAAAAAGAGGCCCTAGACATGTGACAATTTGTTAGTAGCCATTTTCTAGAATGGAATAGAATATAATGTTCAATATATATTATGATATTGACACATATTTTGACGTTAATGACATTTATGACATATGTAAACGAATGTCAATCTCATACATTGATCAATCTATTCCATTCCTGCCCTGGGTCCCGTGAGTTTTTGGTGCGCACGGATTGATTTAATATAAAATATGATTGGTGGATTTGAATTTCTATTACCCCGGGGAAGAAATTCTCTGAAACACGACTACTTATACAGTACATATTGTTACGTGAATAATGTTAAGATTATATGCCGGCAACTATACCAACCTCAGTCCTTTGTGGAGGTGACTCAGTGACTCACCGAAGCAACGGAAGGTACAAGGACCTGTGGTTACCTACTCTGTACAAGTATGTTTTTTTTGTAAGCGACCTTAACGCTAAGACCATGGAATTTAAATTGCAATGTAAATTACATAGCAACCTTATTTTTATGCTTATGATCATCAATTAAATTTGAATTTTATTCTGAGTTTATAAGGTTCATTTTAAGTTACACAAATATGGCGTGACACAAGATATCATTTCAGTTGTGATGAAGTAGCGTGACTAGTATAACGCAGAATCGATTTCAGAAGCATTATTTTACTGTACAAGGTCAAACATGTTGGAAGTACTTTATTCATTAATTTTAATCTGGGACCTAGAACTTAACTGACAAATGTTAGACGAATTCATAGGGATTACCATAAGTAATACTTAGAGAAACAAACTGTTCTGGGACTGGAAACTGATGCAGACGAAGGTGCGCGGGTCAGCTAGTTCTGTATAACCAATTTAACAGCCCTTACAAAACGTGAAAATTAACGATTCCGGCAAGAAATACAGGGGGCTTATCTCATACTAGCTGACCCGCGCAACTTCGCCTGCGTCACCCCGTTTTTGCAATATTTTTCATTCCTGCTCCGCGCCTGTTGGTTGTAGCATGATGTTATATACATATAAACCTTCCTATTTAACCATTCTATCCACGCACAATGGCCCAAAAAGGGAGGCTAGGTGCGAAAAAAAGGAGTCCTAATACAATTAGACCTATCTATCTATTAAAAACCGCATCATTTATCGCACAATAATTGTCACAGCCGCTAGTTTTGTTTTTATAGACAATGTTGCATGCGGAAATTTCTGTGAGACATGCTGTACACCATAATAATAATTATGTTACCATGTTTCGTGCAATAAATGGATTTATTATTATTATATATCAAAATCCGTTGCGTAGTTTAAAAGATTTAAGCATACAAAGGGACATAGGGGCATGAAAAATAGGGACAGAGAACGCGACTTTGTTTAATACTATGTAGTGAAGTGTCCTTTTGAAATGAACCCTTGAGAACAGAACTTATTTGTCTGTAAAAGAACACTTTTCCTTATCGTGACATATATTTTCTAACCACCAATATTTGTATTGCGTGCGACTTGTGCAAACACTTGTCAGTTGGCAGATAATTTTACTGTTTTATAATCTTGTGCAAACTTATGATAACGTAAAAAAACTTAAGTAAATGTTTTTTTTATATGTATAACAAAACAAGAAGCTAGTTATTTATGGGTGTGATCATGGAAATTAATATTACGAGCGTAAAAAAACCCAATGACAGCTTCTTCTTCTGTCGAATCGACGGCATTTTTGAGTTGCCATCGTGGTGTTTCACGGCAGCGCCGCTACTTACGGAGAGGGCCCGAGCATAGGTTTTGCTAAACGGTTAATGGCAATGGGCTCGCCACCTATTACACTATTACATTGGGACCTAAACATAAACTGGCGAAATGTGGGTGCTAGCACCTCTGCCTACCCCTTCGGGGATACAGGCGTGAGTTTATGTTGTTGTTGTTTTTTCTTGTTTTATTGAGGATAGGCTTACGTTTGACCACTATCTCACCTGATGGTAAGTGACGATGTGGTCTACGATGAATCACGCTTGCCTAAAAGGATCCTATTCACTCGTGACTTGAATATTCCCAGGTTATAGCCGGAAACACAGATTCGGGCAGGGAGTTCATTGCAAGGAGGACGATGAAACAATGAAACACATACTGTGCGATTGTCACACCATAAGAAAACATAGAATAGGCACCTTCGACCTACAGAATACTGCGGCTAATAATAACCTTGTGTTGTGTTCCTGACGGAGAGTAAAGTGACCAGAGCTCACTGGAGAGGTTTTGTGTTTGTAGTGGGAAGACCGAGAAACACTTCTTTGTCTCCTGCACTCCCCTCCCTCTTCCCCTCCCCCCCCTCTTCTCTATAAGGTCAGCGGCATGAATGTGACTCCCCTGGTGTTGCAAACTGTCCATATTGTACTTTAATAATTACTAGCTGTTGCCAGCGGCTCCGCCCGCGTGATTTCTAATCCCGTTCCCGCTGCTTGGACTTCTGATCCCATACCCGCTGCTCCATAAGTCCATAGAGTTATGCTCCATAAGTTCATTTTTCAAAGCATATTTATTATTTTGGGCATTTTTATGATATTACGTAAGATCTATTTTAAAAGTTGCTCCCACACCCTTGTGCTTAGGCAAAAATAAGATGGCCGACGTCCCCTTCTAAATCGTCCTACGCAAATATTGAATGGCCCCATACAGGCCTACCGTTGCGTCATTTCGCCAAAACATCGCCTGATATTTGCACTTTAACCGCCAGATACGATGCCGGATGTTATCATGCTCTGATTAAAAAAAACTTATTAAAAAAAAGAAATATTCCTGTACGGTCTCGGTACACTTTAAGAGTTATGGCTAGGGTTGCCAACTCTAGAAATAACGAACACGGGAGATTTTGAAGAAATACAGTTGTGTTGGGTTTAAATGTTCGATGAAATGAGAAAATTAAATTAGTTACCTATATTTTTTTTATATACCACTTAGGTGGCAGACAAGCACACGGCCCATCTGATGGGAAGCGGTCACCGTGGCCTATGGACGTTTGCAACACTATATTTTGATTAGTAGCAGCATTTTGTAATTCGCGATTTTTTGGACAATAAAATGAAAAATTAAACTAGTTATAATTTTTCCATTTATATTTAATTTGTTTAGTAGCAGCCTTTAGTTATTCGCAATTTTTTAGAACAATCTAAATTAATGCTCATACTGTTCCTTTCTTTACTCCATCATGCTAAATACGCACTCGCATGAAGCATTAGAGACAGGTATGAAGCGATTTGAGTCCGACACGACACGACGAATTTTTTGCAAAATTTCAGAAAATACGGGAGAAATCGTCGCATCTCGGGAGGTCGGGAGGGTAAACATTATTACCGAAGTCTCCTGGGCAATCCGGGATGGTTGGCAACCCTAGTCATGGCCTCATGGCTGATATTTCGGCAACGGATCGAAAATTTACAACACCCACGATAACCGACATCCACGCGGGCAAATCTGAGTGCAACAGCAATGCAATAGTATTACTATATTCATTGCCTTTCTCCAAAACGATGATCGTCAAAAAATTTATAATTTTTCCCGAAATTTGGGGAAAAACACAACAAACCGTGACTCAGTTTACTTTAGGCGATTTCTAAAGATAGACTTCCATCATGCACCTGCGTCGAATGACCCATATCTGTTATAATGTGCGCATGACGTAATTTATCGCGTGATAACGGAATCATACGATATTTGACACACCTCTTGCCGTGAATTCGTAAAGGTATCACGTACACTCCAAAATCAATAGTTCCTGGACACATTAAGGTCTATTTTCCTTTGACAACCTAAGTCTAATTGAACCAAAAAGTAACATAGATAGCGTTAATAAATTAAACTAGATCGATATCTTATTTCTTTATAAGAAAACAGGTAGGTAACTGATCTGTAGCCTTAGCACGAAATACTATCGAATTCGTAATGTAAAGGTATCGACAGAACTGAGCATTGCGATTGGCGGGCTACACACGCACACAGGTTCACAAGAGGCAGACTGCCAATCGTACCCTCCGTTCTCTCGATACCTTTACATTACGAATTCGATAGTTTTTCGTGCTAAGCGCTCTGGTCCTGGATTCTGGACAATTCGAAACTAAAAAAAGATGGCGTGCGTTTTGGTCGGTTCGAGTCCGACAAAACTTCTCCAACCGCCCCTGGCGGAGAAGGGGGGTGTCCGGGGGGAATTTTCGCAAGAAAAAGAAATTAGAGGCCTCTTGCTCCGGGAGTGTTTCCCTTACACGCTGTATACCTTAGGTATATCTTGTTTATGGACGATACTTATTCTTCTTGTACATTAGACTTTGCCACTCATACAGCAATTCCTCTGTGCACTCCCAGGTTTGCTGGAAGAAAACTCAACTTTGAGTTAAGCTCGCCTTTGTACATCTCGTCTCACTATTGTATATAAATATAATTTATGTGTACATCACTATCATCACTACATAGTATAAAATAAATTCGCGTTCTCTGTCCCTATTTTTCTTGTCCCTTTGTATGCCTAAATCTTCAAAACTATGCAACGGATTTTGATGCGGTTTGTTTTAATAGATAGAATGGTTAAAGAGGAAGGTTTATATGTATATAACATCATGCTACAACAAACAGGTGCGGAACAGGAATGAAAAATGTTGCAAAAACGGGGTGACGCAGACGAAGTTGCGCGGGTCAGCTAGTGAAGAATAAGTAAATAAATAAATACTTATTACTTACATTGTATATACTAACGATATACAAAACCTTCAGTGCAATGAGTCGACTTTGTTCTTGTTTGTGAGAATTCGATAAAACAGCTCATGTATGAACAAAGAAACAAGTTTATTGGCATTGCGCGAGTGTTTGTTTACAGTTTTATTATGTTTTGTATTATTAACTATGTGATGCCACACACTCATGCGATCTTTAATGCCGTTCCCTCTGCTCCATAAAAACCTTCCTTAGAGTTCATGTTACTCGAATTGGTGCAGACTTTTTCTAGCAACATATTTCGTGATTCATTTTTATTTATCACTACATAGTATAAAATAAAGTCGCGTTCTCTGTCCCTATGTCCATTTGTATGCTTAAATCTTTAAAACTACGCAACGGATTTTGATGAGGGTTTTTTTAATAGATAGAATGGTTAAAGGGGAAGGTTTATATGTACTTCTTTCGCCGGAATGCTCATATTCTTTCCTTGCTATACAATATTTTATTTAATCCACAAACTCCTACTTATCTTAAGCAACGGTTTGAATTCCTACACAACACGCACTCTAGGGTTTTGAGATCATCGGAGAATCTGAGATTGAAAATGCCAAGTCATTGCACCAACTTTGCTGACAAGTCCTTTTCAGTTCAAGCAGCTCGGTTGTGGAATGCTCTGCCAGTGACGATTAGGCGTGCTCAGTCCTTGCCTGTGTTCAAAAGGCTGGTCAGGGAGTACTATTTGTCTCTCTGACAGAAATAAAAATTGTATTATGTATGTAGTTATGTTGTAATATTGTATGTCTATGTATGTATATGTATACATTGCATATTATTGTGTTGTTGTGCTATTGTATGTTGTTAGATTTATGTATTATTATTATTTTCTTCATATTATATTGTTTTATTAATTATAATTATAATTATAATTATAACATCATGCTACGATCAACAGGTGTGAAGCAGGAATGAAAAATGTTGCAAAAACGGGATGACGCAGACGAAGTTACGCGGGTCAGCTAGTTATAGATAATGGATCAATTAGGTCGTCTATCAACGATGTGGTTTTTGAAAATGATGGAATCTGTAGAATGAAACCATCAATCGGCTTTGCTATAGATAAAAAATGTAGTATTTATGGCATTTTATACTTTGAATCGAACAAGCTTGAATATTTACGAAAAAGTTTAGACGTATTCTCATCAAAAAGGTTCATATTGTCGAATTTATCCTTCGTTGCGTAAATACGCACACCATGCACACGCGTGCACCGTCTATATAACTTCCACTTGTTTTTTGTTTTCCATGCTTTTCCCCTTCATCTCTGGTTGCGGTCATCTCCACATTCACTCTTATTTTGGCGTATTATTCCTTTATTAACTCATAAACTCACACCTATATCTCCGAAGGGGTATGTATAAGAGGTGCCAGCACCCACATTTCGCCAGTTTATGTTTAGGTTCCAATGTAATAGGTGGCGAGCCCATTGCCATAAGCCGGGATCTTATAAACCTGCGATAAATACACACATAACTTCGAAAAGCATCACAGTCATTGGTGTGATGCCATGGTAAACCTGGGATCGAACCCGAGACCTCGTCTCATCCGCCGTTCCTTTCCTTTCTTTGGCCTTCCTTTCCTCTTCTTTATATGGCCAGGAAAGGGGACTACCACACAATTTATTTATTCCTAAGGGCCTCCCTCTTCCCTGGTAGCCGTCCATTTCCACTTAGGAATTAAATTTATCCGTATGCACATATCGGAACCAAACTAAAATATACGATTTCCTTGTAGCTTTTCCGTGGTACTTCATTCCAACATAACATACTGATCTAAAGAGATTAATTAGTACATAATGTTAACTCAAGTCTGAAAACATGACTGACGTGAATTACCACAACATACAAACAATTATGTTGACAATACAACTCACAGCTGATCGATCAATCATCCGCCATTTTGTTTTTGCAGGATGCCGCGATGTTTTGTGACGAACTATTTGCGGTTTATTCATGTAATGTAGGTAGGTACCGGGTAAAACGGGTTGATTAGAGATCGAAGGGTGAATAGAAATAAAATGTTTACTTAAATTATGTAGTTACTTTCTTTCAAGCAAAGGACTAGTTCCATGTAATAACAGAATCACGAAATATCTGTTATTGGGCTTAGTTAAAATTTTGTTTCAGAAATTATTTATTTCTATCCACCCCTGGATTCCTATTCACCCCTTTTTACGGTAGGCTTGTTAAAAAAATATCGATACATCGATATATCGATATTATTTTTTCTATACATCGATATTTTTGAGCGATATTTAATTCTTCGATACATCGATGTATCGATATTAAATTCCAGGTATCGAAAAGGTATAAAAAACGATATTTATTATGATATAAAAGTCCTGAAAGGAAAGCTTTTCAACTAAAACTTTTAGGCAACGTGTGCTTTTATATAGAATGCCTGCTGTTGCACCGGCAATGTTTGAAATAAATACATTTACGTCTGTATTTGCGAAAGGCTTCGCGGAAACTCTATTTCTAAATCGTTATAAAAACATTACCTTGAGCTTACTTCTAACCTAATCTATCCAAGCCAAATTACGCGGTGTGGACACTGCGCCTCAATTTGTATACATATAGATTAGAAGGCGAAGGTGGAAACGGAGCTCCTGCGTTAGCCTTCGTGGTTGTTTTTTTTTGTAACCACCATTTATTTATATTAAAGCCCGCTGAGTTTCTTGCCGGAGTCTTCTCAGGCCGGGGCCGCGATTCAAACAGATGGTCCATTTGCTCACTTATTTATAAAATATTGTGGATATTGACACAGAATAAATGTTTTTTGAATTTTGAATTTTGAATTATGTTTCTTGATAACATTTCATATTTCAATTACTGGCTGCGCAATGGGCATTCTATTAGGCAGGTTTGGACATTTATAGAAAACCGGTTTATACACATTGCTGGTAATATTTATGCATATAAAAATAAAATTAGTATTCAGAGTGCCATTATTCTCTGGCAAATCATAGCGATATATCGATATATCGATATTTTTTTATGAAAATATCAATATCGATATTGATATATTTTTTTTATATCGATACCAATATATATCGATACTTTTTTGCATTTCCGACATCCCTATTTTACGGTAATACTTAGAGGAACGTGTGCAAGTGACATACCTATTTATCTGTCGATTTATACATTTGCAGGTTAATTGAAAAACCGGTCTAGTGCGCACGGCCGGGGGTGTGTGTGCGTAAAACGGGGTGAATAAGAATCCAAGGGTAGATCGAAATAACGTGGCCGAAACGTCAAGCAAATCAAAAGGTAAATTATTGTATTTACCGCTCCCTAAAATCCAACCACACGTCCTGATCGTCTACCTGATCTCGTGGGAGGCGGACACACGGAAACGAATTTACTGGCGTGGCTAGCGTGGCTTTGGAAGACTTTTTTAAAACTTGAAACTTGACATTGGCGTCTCGCCATTAATTTTATAAGACGTTTACATTTACTAGAGACTGGCAAAATTGCGGCTATTCTGCTGCAGAAGCCATTTTCAGAAAAGAAGAAGAAGCAGAAGAAGATTGTATTTACCATATGATCGAATTAATACCCAGGTTTCACTAACCATTTACAGCAGCGGTTGGATAAAAACATACAATTGTACGGTACCGTTTGTGCGCAAGTCAAATTCGCACTTGACCGGTTTTTCAATTAACCTGCAGAATATGACAACAATTATTATAAATTAGAACGACAGTATCTCACACGAGTCATTAAGCCAATTTAAAAGCTAAACATATTGTGATTGAGCTTGTAATTAAAGATAGCGATAAGTGATCAAAGGATCCTGATATTGTGTTAAGTGGGGGCAATTATTATTAATAATAGGGATCAGATATTATTATTTGCGCTGCTTGAGAGGAAACAGGGGTAGCGAAGGATTTGATAATAGAATTTGAAAGGTATGGGTAATGGACTGCTGACACGAGGTCTCGGGTTCGATCCCAGGTTTTACTATGGCACATACCAATGACTTCGATGTTTCTCAAAGTTAAGTGTGTATTTATCGCAGGTTTATAAGAGCCCGGTTAGTGGCAATAGAATCGCCACCTATTACATTAGGACCTAAACATAAACTGGCCAAATGTGGGTGCTAGTACAACCTCTGCCTACCCCTTCGGGGATATAGGCCGTCTACTCCCACCTGTTCTGTTGAGTAGTAGGCGTGTATGTAAAAAAAAGTTCAAGTCATAATTCAGGAAGAAAACTGGGGAGTTCACTTGTATGGCAAAAATGGGGATCGCGCCAACACTTAACAGCTCTTAACAACTTCGTCTATTTCACAAAAGATGTCCCCTGTTTTTGTAACATTTTTAATTTCTACTCCGCACCCGTTAGTCGTAGCATGATGTTATATACCTATAAACCTTCCTCTTGAATCATTTTATCGATTACAAAAAACCGTATCATAACATAAACCGTTGCGTAGTTTTAAAGATATAAACATACATAGGGACAGACAGCGGGAAGCGACTTTGTTTTATACTATGCAGTGTTTTCAAGGTTTCTGTTGATAAGTAGAAATCATTAAACGACTGGTCACCTTGGAGCTTTGTATGCTTTAGGTTTTGAATTTCACCGAAGAATTATCAGACGTAAAAATTGTCATATAGTAAAAATTATAGATGGCTGTCTCTGCATTGTAAAATGGGTAATTCGCGATGCGAGGGTATCTCCCGCCCTAATTGAGCAGTCCGACTGGGGAAGTACCTCCGTCCTACAGAATACTACGGGTACACCGGCGGTTATGTACTTATGCTACAAAAACCGCAATATAATATAATGTTGAATAAGAAATTATTGCAGTAGATAATATGATCCTTTAAAGATGCTAAAACGTGATCGACTACCGCCGTGTTCCTAGGACTCTCAGACAAACAAAAAACAAAATGGCAGAACCCTGGACATGCTATTTAAAAATGAATATCACCGCGGTGGCCTAGTAGGGGTCATAGACGGCTGAGACGAGGTCTCAGGTTTGATCCCAGGTTTTACCATGGCACACACCAATGATTTTTCAATGCTTTTCGAAGGCAGAGTTGCTAGCACCCCCATTTTGGTGGCGAGCCTATTGCCATTAACCGGGCACTTATAAACCTGCGAAAATACACACATAACTTCGAAAAGCATCGAAAAGTCATTAGTGTGCCATGGTAAAACCTGGGATCGAACCCGAGACCTAGTCTCAGCAGTCCATTACCCATACCACTAGGCTACCGCGGCTTAAAACTAAATTTATATATTACTTATCTTGTCATATATCTTGTTACGACTATTTTAATAAACTAAACCTATTACAACATCTAGATATATTTCTAAGCATATAACAACATACTTATTTTTTATCGTTATCAGTAATACTTAAACAACATCAATCACAATAGAAAGATTTATTTCTCTTATCAATAATTACTGATAAAGGACTCGTGATATTAATGTAAATAAAATGATAAATGTTATGTAAATAGTTAAGGTACGTATTGCTGGTACAACGTTATGTGTTAGCTAGTGCTTTTCCAGACCTATGTCTATGCCAAGATTCATCACACACACACACACACATGAACGCACACCTCCCTGCAAGGTCGCCCGCGCTTCTACGCACATAAAAATGAACATAATAATAACCTGAGCTCACACAAGCGTTCATACAAACGCACACACACACGCATGCACGCACGCGAACAAGCAAGTACTTTCGTGAGGTCGAATCCCACCCTCCCCTTTCCTAGACAGGACAACATGTGCAGGGCTTAGGTGTCACTCGCATACTATACAGAATATTCCATCAAGAACCAAGCGGTTCGGTGAGTCTTTTCTCTGCCGCACCATTAAGTCCTGGAATTCCTTGCCGGCGTGTTTCCTTCTTCCTACAGTCCCGGGTCCTTTAAGCGGGGCGTGAAAAAGCATCTGATGAGGCCGTCAAGCTGAGCGCCACCATTGTAGCACTGAACGTGTTTGCAATGGTGACCCTCTTTCATGAGACTTTGCCTTCAGCTTAACATCAGGCGAGGTAAAGTCAAATTGACGTGCCATAGATAAAAAAAGAAAATAATTAGTTGGTGAAATGTCGCTATTGATATTAAATAACTGCTTTAATATGGCTTTAACTATGGTTTGACTACGACCACTGTACCGCTTGCTCCAATGGTGCGCGAGGCATCGTGAAGGGAGTACCGACGTCAGATTTAGTCAGACTACCGCCAACACTCACTCGCTATCTCGCTCCCTCTCGACTCAGTCTCTATCTTTATCTTTCTTTACCTCGTCCCCCGCCACCCCGCGCCCACCATAGGAGCGCTATAACAGTTGTCACAATCAGACTATGATACAATTTTTCGATGCGTTTTACAAAAAAGATATTTTATTTTTAAAAAGTAAGTACGTCTAAATTGGTTGCCTTACAAAATGGAGTACAGGTACTCTTATCATATGTTTATGTTAATATTATGCGCTTGCGCAGCATTCGCTGAATCCCAATTATTCCAAGTACTATACTACGACAAGCGTCACTCAATTCAAACATTTATATAGCTAAATCAAGTTGATAATGCATCATCAACATTACAATAGGCTCGGTCGCATTCGAGGCCTTAACTTTGGAAGTCCAGGGTTCGTTAATCAATCAATTAATCAATTAGCCTATCGCAGTCCGCTGCTGGACATAAATCTATCCCAATGTTGGGGGGCTTAGGGGTACTGCTACCACGCTAACCAGACGGTACAGGGTTTTAGTCCAGAGTGAGTCACATCGAAGAAAAAGAAACTGCTACGTAGTAGCCTCCATTTTTGTTTAGGTACAAGGTTCAGCCGTTTCACAAGTGCCTACACATTCAGGATTTATGATATTAAGGGCAAGGTTAATATTAAATATTATATTTATCATATTAGGTAAATTGATAAATATTTCAATAACATGACTTGTAACAATTGCAACACCTTAGAATGGGCAATACGTAAAACAATCGGCCAAGTGCGAGTCCGACGCGGGCACGTAGAGTTCCGAACTATCTACCGCCGTTTACAAGTACGTTTTTATATACAACTAGCTGACCCGCGCGACTTCGTCTGCGTCACCCCGTTTTTGCAACATTTTTCATTCCTGCTCCGCACCTGTTAGTCGTAGCATGATGTTATATACATATAAACCTTCCTCTTTAACCATTCTATCTATTGAAACAAACCGCATCAAAATCCGTTGCGTAGTTCTAAAGATTTAAGCATACAAAGGGACAAGAAAAATAGGGACAGAAAACGCGACTTTATTTTATACTATGTAGTGATAGTGACTAGCAAACCCTATAAGCGCGATTCACACATAGCGCGGGTGCGGGTCGGGCGCGGGTGTTTTTGCCATCCATCGCCGTTTTCTTCATGAAGATTATTTTTACTTTATTCTGTAAACAGCGATGGATGGCAAAAACACCCGCGCCCGACCCGCACCCGCGCTATGTGTGAATTGCGCTTTAAGCGGGGCGTGGAAAAGCATCTGATGAGGCCGTCAAGCTGAGCGCCACCATTGTAGCACTGAACATGTTTGCAATGGTGACCCTCTTTCATGAGACTTTGCCTTCAGCTTAACATCAGGCGAGGTGAAGTCAAATTGACGTGCCATAAATAAAAAAAAACCCGGCGAACTCCGTTTTGCCACCAGCTACAAAAAATGATTTTCCCGCTTGTCTGTTGAAATTTTTTCAAAATTTTCTTTGCTATAAACCTCACGGAGCCCGAGACCTTTCCAACGAATGCAAAACCGTGGAAATCGGTTCGTGCGTTCTGGAGTTATAGCGTCAGGAAGGTAAATCCGACTCATTTTTATATAGTAGATAACTCTGTTCTATTTCTGTTCTGATCCCGTTCCCACTGCTTGGACTTCTGATCCCGTTCCAGCTGCTCCATAAAAACCTTCTATAACAAAGTTATCGCTATTTTGAACGGTTAAAAAAAAGGTGCTGCAAATATAGTTACTACTACCTTAAAAAGAGTAGTGTGTTTTGTTTAGTAGTTAGTACCTATAATTTAAGATAATATGGCATTAAAGGTAATATATAAAAAGGTACAACCAATCAAAGCCAGTATTTACTAGTACCGCGTAAAATGGGGTGAATAGGGATCGAAGGGTGGATAGGGATAAAATGGTCAATTGAATATTTTAAATAATTTCTCTTACAAATTTTTAACTAAGCTCATTACCAGATATTTGATGATTCTGTGATTACAATGGACTAGTTCAAAGTTTCGCTTAAAAGAAAATAATTACAGAATTTAGCTGACCATTTTATCCCTATCCACCCTTCGATCCCTATTCACCCCATTTTACGGTAATGCACGGTATTATTAACGGTTATGTGTGAGTTTGGCGACATCGGTTCCGCTACAGAAACTATTGCGACGCACTTTTCCTAGTTTTCTGTTCAGTGCCTTAAATAGTATTGTAATTAACGTGTATATTGAAAATTATGCTCAAGCAATTAAGTCGAATTAGCATTTGTCCATATTGAACCCTTGCCCGTTTAAGTAAACATATCGTGAATAGATCATTATCAAATGAAGATAAATTGTTACTGAACGAGCCAGCCAGCGGTCGAATTTTATTACTAGAAATAATTTTTAAGTTTCCTGCAGCAGCCCAACAATTCTTGGCGCTGCGCTATCCCCTCTCCCCTTTAGGGCCTTCTATACCTATGCCCGGCATAGGTAAAGAAGGCCATGGGCACACAAGAATTTGGGGGCCCCGGGCACACTAGAATTTAGGGGCCCTGAGTTTATGGATTATTCAATTAATACGGTACATAGAAAGAAAGAAAACATGCTTTATTTAGCCTTTTACAGCACAAATATTCATCATCAGAACACAAGTAAAAAGAGGGTCACCATTACAAACACGTTCAGTGATACAATGGTGGCGCTCAGCTTGACGGCCTCATCAGATGCTTTTTCATGCCCCGCTTAAAGGACCCGGGACTGTAGGAAGAAGGAAACAAGTGCGCCGGTAAGGAATTCCAAGACTTAATGATGCGGCAGAGAAAAGACTCACCGAACCGCTTGGTTCTTAAAGGAATATTCTGTACCGTATGCGAGTGACATCTAAGCCCTGCACGTGTTGTCCTATAAAACATACGTAAAAAAAAGAATTGTGTTTTGCGAAATAATGATGTACTGCCTTTGTGACGTAGCTGTATTGAGTTGAGTGTGATAAAGTACTGCTTTAGTGTGCCATACAATATGTTTGTTAAGGTAATATGTCTACTGATAACAGTGTTAACAATGGAAAAATTTCAAGTGGACAGTTAAGTACTCTAAGTATAGTTTGAAATGTATGACATAATTACCCTTTTAGTGGGAACAATATCATATTGAACAGAATGTTTCATAGTAACAGAATCTGTACCTACAAATAGTAATTAAGCCTCGGTAGCCTAGTGGTATGGGTAATGGACTGCTGAGACGAGATCTCCGGTTCTGTCCCAGGTTTACCATGGCACACACCAATGACTTTTCGATGCTTTTCGAAGTTATGTGTGCATTTATCGCATGTTTATGAGTGTTTGGTTAATGGCAATAGGCTCGCCACCAATTACATTGGGACCTAAACCTAAACAGGCGAAATGTGGGTGATAGAACCTCTGCCTAGGCCTTCGGGGATATAGGCGTGAGTTTATGTTATGTAATTTTCTTAATTAATAAATGAAACTGACATTAGCAACAGGAATCAAAATGTTATCCTGACTGCTACCAACTCATTTGAAACACATAGCAGTGCAAGACCATTCTATTTCAGTCTTGACTATAGCGTACAAAACAATAAAATACAGGATAAATATCTGATATTAAATTTCTTTTTATTTTCAGAAGGAATATACAAAAACTTTTATTTTTACATTTTTAATAATGTTTCGCTGGATCTAGCCATTATTAATGACTTCCCTATCTGGGCATTGCAAAGAAGTAATTATTTCCAAACAAGAACCTTTCATTTTAGTTTTTTTATAATAAATTTTTCAATATCAGCGACAAATAGCTCGAATTGCTGGACACCGGTAGATGTAAAATTTAGAGACAATTCTAGAAATGCCGGACTGGCAACCTTCAATGGAAAGATGGTTTAGAAGAAGAACAAAAAGATCTATCATAGCACCACTTGCCATAGACAGGGAGCTTATCGTCACACATTATGACTGGAAACAGTGCACACTATGCGGTAAGTAGGGAATATCATTCAGGGTACGCTCAAGCTGTGGATAGACCTCGCTACTGTGGTTTTCCCAAGCGACTACAATATGGGGTTCTTCAAGAAGGGCATTAGAAGGTTTCTACAGGATAGGCAGCATGAGTGTCTCGCCCCTGGTGTTGTAAACGTCCATAGGCCATGGTACTGCTTTTCATCAGGTGTGCTGTGTGCTTGTCTGCCACCTAAGTGGTATAAAAATACATTACATTTTTTTTATTTCCGGCACGTCAATTTGACTTCACCTCGCCTGATATTAAGCTTAAGGCAAAGTCTCAGTTACATAACAAACAATAGCCGTAAATAGTTATTTCACTATTGCACATCAATTACTTTGAGAATATTCTAGAATCTAATTCATAGTTTTAGTAATAGCACGAAATTCACTATTAAATAATGTTAACATAAATATATCGGTCAATAATCGTAACAACCGTGTTTAAATACGTAAAATAATCAATAATAAATACTTACAAGGTTATCATATGACTATCAAAAGGTTATTTCTAGAGTAAACAATAGTTGATTCGCCGCAAAACATTGATTTTTCATTCATAATTTATTATTAGTTTATAAATGAAAACCTACCTTAGGGCTGCTTTTCTTCGCATCCATGACCTTTCTGTATGTATGTTTTGCTCTCAGTAATATATTCTTTAACGTGGACATGAATAAAGAATGATTTTATCTCGTTATTTTCTTAATTTGCGCAAAGCAAAATATTCTTATCTGACAAGTCACTCACCCGTCAAGCGAGCGAGCGAACTTTTGTAACTGACAGCAAGATTGGAGTTACCATGTCGCCTTTATTGATTTTCGCGAATTGTGTCAACACACTACGGATATTATTGCTAGGTTTTAGGAATTTAGATTTTTTATGATTTTTATGCATACACCTATAAAATATTGTTCGTGAATCTTGCAATGATGTTGCTTTAACACTTAGGCTACTAAATGACGTGCTCTACTGCGTTATAATATTTAAATTCATAATTTATGTTACGCTTTCTGTGCAAAAATAAAACGATTAAGTACAGAACTAATAGTTACTTATGATTGTGAATAAAATGATTCTAATATTGTATGATTCATTGTTTACTTCGTAGTAGTAATTACTGTTGAATAACAATAATAAGTGATTAGGTATGGTACTGTGTCATACAAGGAAAATATTTTGTTCTTTGCATAAGAAATTTTGAGTTTCTTATATATTTTCTTCAAATTACCAATGTACGATAAGTTTTTTTATCGGATAGAGGACGTAAGCGAATATAATTAGTCTAATTCGAAAAATATTTAATGACGAAACACTTCTTATTTAACACGTCAGACAGATCCTTATTATACCTGATTATAGGGAAATTATATCAATTATGGCAATGTACTGTATTGGTATGATATTGTATTGATTTTCTTAGTTCCTCTCAAAAACCAACAAAATAAAAACTTCGTTCCACCACTGATATTTTGCGAGAAAAAATAAGGATCTTTTTTTAATTCAACCATGCATAACAATAAAAAAAGTTTACGGAAATTAAATAACCGGCTTGATTTCTAGACTGTAAATAATTTTATTATAAGTACAACTACTGTAACACTGGGTATTTGTGCAAAATAGCGGTTCATTATTGTATGTATTATGTACAATATGTTTATAACACACAAAATTTTAATGACTATAAAAGGCTGTATTAACGTTATTCTACTTAAGTTAATTCAATGTAATAAAACAGTTAATTTCGTATGTAACAGTTATTTTTCAGACCAATACGTCACCGTTGCTTGTGCAAAAATGCACTTTTCCTTGTCATAAGTAAAAGAAATTAACAAAAAAAGATACACAAACGATAGCTTACCTTCGCCATTTTAACACGAATATCACGTAATTATTAATAAACTAACATATAATTATTTAATTCAGATATAAAAACACCGAACTCTTTATCGTAACGACACGTCTTCACCGCACAGTCTAAAAATAAGTACTGAACGGAACGGAGTGACGTTGAAGAGGGAAAGCAAGAATAGGCGTCGCAGAAATTCGATAAGGTGGTGTGATTAGTGCGAAAGAGATGGAAAATGTTGAATGCATGCAAAACAGCAAAAGTGCAAAACAAAGTGAGTATGTAAATGTACTGTCGTATGTGAACATGGAATAAATATAAATAATTTTTCTGTGTATGTTAACCACCCTTACAATAGTCATCAGTGTCTCATTATAATGTTTTAAACGATAAATTGGTGGCAAATTTAGTGTTAATTATATAAAAATTGGTTACTTTTAGCCATTAAAATTGACTTCGTAAGGTAATTGAATAGTTACTTCATACTAATTGATATTTTAACCGAGTTGGTGATTTTTTATACCACTAAGGGGGCAAACGGACCACCTTAAGGGAAGCGGTAACCACGGCCTATGGACACTAGGGCTGTGGGCAACTCTTTAAGAACCTTCTGATGATCTTTCTGAAGTCACCTTTTTATATTTACCACTTACTTAGGTAGGCAGAAAAGCACGCGACCCACCTGATGAAAAATATTTACTGCGGCCTATGGACTTTTGCAACACCATCATATAGAGAAGAGAAAGAGGAAGGGTTTCTCGGTCTTCCCACTGACATCACAAAATCTCTTGAGTGAGCTCTGGCTACCCTACTCAACGCCGGAAACACAACACAACTCACAAGGCTATTATTAGCCGCGGTATTCTGTAGGGTGGAGGTACCTACTTCCCCAGTCAGAGTGATCAATTAGGACGGGAGATACCGTCATGTCCTCCGCACTGCGGTTTCGGGACATCACTTGCCGGGGGTGAGGTTGACTCTGGCCCTCATGGCCCTACTGACCCAGAGTCATTGAAGGTTGAAGATTCCCTTGGGCATGGAACTACTTAATGAGGGGGGGGGGGGGGGGCATTGCTCCACCATCTTTGTCTGCTTCTACTGGGGTGATATATACCTCTATCTGTTACCCGCGACCCTGCGACGCGAGCCACCTTCCCTCGTCGCAGGCTGAGCGGATCCCTGTCTCTTCTGAACCCTGGCAGTGATGACATTTAGGACGTCGGCTCCTTCTGCATCTCTTTTTTTCCATGCGCAATATCCCCACGGATACCACCCCCACCAAAAGTCGGTGGAGCTGATTATGACGGACTCGAACCGACCTAAACGCACGCTGTCCATGAGTTTTAGATTGCCGGAGGTGAGATTATACAAGACATATCTCTCGCACAGCTCCTTCTCTCTACCCAGTCCTCCATGTTGGGTTTTACCGCCGGTACCATGGCGTGCCCAGCGCTTTGTTGCCTAAGTTGTAGCTTCCACGTTTCAACCAGGTCCTGGTGGAGCTAGAACTTTACGGCTCGGGCTTTTCCAGACTCGGGTGCATTATATACTTCTATTTGTCACCCTCAGGCCCGCGATCTTAGCAGACGGAGTACGTTCTGCGCGGGTCACCACCGCTCGCCGCAGATTGAGCGAATCTTGTCGCTTCTGGACCCAAGCAGTAATGATATTTGGACGTTGCCTTCTGGATCCCTAAGGCTTCTCTAACCAGTTCTCCATGATGGGTTTTACCGCCGCTATCACGACGTGCCCAGTGCTTAGTTGCCCAAGTTGTATTAGCTTCCACGTCTTAACAAGGTCCTGGCGGAGGTAGAACTTTACGACTCGGGCTTTTCCAGACTAAGGTGCGTATAGTGCGAGGCCTTTCTAACCAGGTCTTCATGATGGGTCTTACCGCCCCTATTACGGCGTGCCCAGCGCTTAATTGCCCAAGTTATAGCTTCTTAACCAAGTCCTGATGGAGCTAGAACTTTACGGCTCGGGCTTTTCCAGACTCGGGTTCATGTCCCCCGTTGTCTAGGCCTTATATAGTTGTTATGCTGACATTATTAAAGTGCAATATCCATTATTCGATATCACTTTGATTATTATTAATTTTGCGTTATGTTTACATGTTAATTAAGGCTTAATCGCAATTAATTATGTAAGTAGGTAAGTACTTTGTAAACTACATCATTAACAGAATTATGTGAGGTCTGTACTCTTTAACCGTTCGTTCGTTGTACTATTTATTTAAAACACTTTATTTCGACCTTCGCAAGACGGCCTCTGTGGCGTGGCGGTACGCAGGAGGCGTAGGTTCAATACCCACTCGATGCAAATATTTCTATGCATGAATAATGACTATTTGCATTGTTCTGGTCGTGCCTCAGAGAGGTTCACGTCGGTTCCAGTTGCAATACAAACATCTATACCAGTTGTTACACGTAGTTGGAGCTCTCAAAAGTCCGACTAGCCTAACTGCAGAACTCCGATATCGCCAATTTGGTTGTGGGGCAAAATATCGAAGTGCAGCCGTATCTTAGACTAGAAAGCCGCCCCCAACTGAATTGGGAACATACTCTGAGAATGATGCCTTCGACCTCCTTCGATCCTCATTCCAGTTTATCTTTCCTTCACACCATTAAGTCTTGGACTTCTTTAACACATTTCTCACGTGTTACTTCTTCCTACAGTCCCGGGTCCTTTAGGCGGGCGTGAAAAAGCATCTAATGTTTCTGTCAAGCTGAGCGCCACCATTGTAACCACAGAACAGTAAGGTTCCAGCAAGAAGTTAAGTCAAATTGAAGTGAGCAATATAATAAAACTAGCTGACCCGCGCAACTTCGTCTGCGTCATCCCGTTTTTGCAACATTTTTCATTCCTGCGCCGCACCTGTTTGTTGTAGCATGATGTTATATACATATAAACCTTCCTCTTTAACCATTCTATCTATTAAAACAAACCGCATCAAAATCCGTTGAATAGTTTTGAAGATTTAAGCATACAAACGGACAAGAAAAATAGGGACAGAGAACGCGACTTTATTTTATACTATGTAGTGATAGTGATAGTGATAATAGTTCCTCACATACGTTTTGTATGGGAGGCCGGTCACAAGAGTAAGAGTAAGTCTGGAGATGCACGCATGCGTATCAAAGGATTCGGAAAGAAATTGATGAATCCTTAGCGAATCTAATCACAGAAATCGGATATTATGGCTACGTACATGTACGACGGACCAAGTTTCGACCCACAGCCACGATTTTAATCGAATTATTGCATTGTCCTCTTTCTTTGACAGCTGTGCAAAGTTTGAATTAAATCTGATCATTCAAAGTAGAGCAAAATCGTGTCCAAAAGAGTTGGATACAAGCAAAAATAAACATAACATAACATAAACTCACGCCTATATCCCCGAAAGGGTAATCAGAGGTGCTAGCACCCACATTTCGCCAGATTATGTTTAGGTCCCAATGTAATAGATGGCGAGCCTATCACCATTAACCGGGCACTTATAAACCTGCGATAAATACACACATAACTTCGAAAAGCATCGATAAGCCACTAGTGTGTGCCATGGTAAACCCGACACCTCGTTTCAGCATTCCATTACCCATACCACTAGGCTACCGCGGTACACTAATAAAACATAACATACATAAACTCACGCCTATATCCCCGAAAGGGTAAGCTTAGGTGCTAGCACCCACATTTCGCCAGTTTATGTTTAGGTCCCAATGTAATAGGTGGCGAGCCTATTAGAGAGCCATTAACCGGGCACTTATAACCTGCGATAAATACACACATAACTTCGAAAAGCATCGAAAAGTCATTGGTGTATAGGTGTGTGCCATGGTAAAACCTGAGATCGAACCCGAGACAAGACATCGTCTCAGCAGTCCATTACCCATACCGCCAGACTACCGTGGTTTTTTTGTTACAAGCTAACAAGCAAACATACAAGTAAAACTAACAAAAGCGTGTTAAAAAAGGTTATGTTGTGTTGTATGCAAGTATTATAAATATGTTCGCCAGTATGTTGTGACGTATATGCCTGCGTTGATCAAGGTCTCGGCCATTTGGAATCAAAACAAACCATGGCAATGACTCGCCGCGATATTCGACATCATTTGTGTAAATAAGGAAATGGAGAAATGTACAAACAGTTTAAAAAGACTATTTTTGAAAGTGAAAACTATTACTAGGTATTATTTTTGAAGGACATCACTACATACTCGTAGTATAAAACAACGTCGCGTTCTCTGTCCCTATGTCCCTTTGTACGCTTAAATCTTTTAAACTACTCAACGGATTTTGATGCGGCTTTTTTTAATAGATAGAATGGTTAAAGAGGAAGGTTTATATGTATATAACATCATGCTACGATCAACAGGTGCGGAGCAGGAATGAAAAATGTTGCTAAAACGGAGTGACGCAGACGAAGTTGCGCGGGTCAGCTGCTAGTATATTATAAATAGCTTCGGGTCTACCCCGGGATGCGAGGGATATGTTGGCTACTATATCACCTCCGGTAACTAAGGACCCCAAAGATGACTTTAAAAAAGAAAAAAATATGGCGTGCGTTTTAGTACACTGTACCCTAGTACCATAGTAGCCTAGTGGTATGGGTATCGGACTGCTGAGACGAGGTCTCGGGTTAGATCCCAGGTACCATGGCACACACCAATGACTTTTCGATGCTTTTCGAAGTTATGTGTGTATTTATCGCAGGTTTATAAGTGCCCGGTTAATGGCAATAGGCTCGTGCTCGCCACCTATTACATCGGGACCTAAACATAAACTGGCGAAGTGCTAGCACCTCTCGCTTCGGGGATATAGGCAAGCGTGAGTTTATGTTATGTTATGTTTTAGTCGGTTCGAGTCTGAAACCCGTCCCTGGTGGACGGTGGGGAAGGGAGGGGGGTTATTCGTGGAGATTGTATCCTAATAAATAGGTGCAGTGTATTCTAATAAAGTAATTTAAAACTTAGGTTTTGTGTAAAGATACGTATGTCACTCGCACACCTTATTCCTTTAAGGATATCTTTTTGAAAATGAAACGTGTAATCCGCCATTTTTATACCAGTTATGCCGCGTCTACATTTACGTAACATTTTACCGTGACAGTGTCAGAAGTGCGTGTCTGTCTCGTATTCAGCTGCGTGATAGCTGAGCTTAAATAAAACCATCGATTGACTGGTGGCCGTGTCAGCGTAATTCTAGTTAAGTTGTTACGTCCACACTCAATGTTCTGTCTTAATGTCACGCTATCTGGTCCGTTGTTCATGTCACAAATCTGGACGCATCTGTGAGTGTGTATGTCTAGTGAGGCCGCCCTAAAAGAAAGCGGTCACCGTAGCCTATGGACGTTTGCAACACTAGTAGCACTAGCATGAACTAAGATGCACTACATTACGAATTTGATAGTATTTCGTGGTAAGACTACAGACGCGTCACACTCGTTCTGCCGACTCTATAAAAACCATCTACTGTCCTTCTTGAAGAAACCTTTTAATTATCTTCACACTTACACGTGTGTTTTAGTTTCTGTGTGTATACCTTACTACTGTGTTACTTTGTAACACTAGACTTGACTTTTATCTTAACTTTATTTCACTCTTAGGCTCATAAGTCTTAAGGAGATTAGTATGATAGCAGAATCATCATTAAGTACTACATAGTATAAAACAAAGTCGCTTCCCGCTCGCTGTCTGTCTATCTAGGTTTGTTTGTACTTTAAAACTATGCAACGATGTTTGATACGGTTTTTTTAATGCGAGTTTGGGTTCGATCCCCGCGCAGTGCAAGTACCTATTTGTATGCACGAATATGACTTTTTTTTCTGTGTAAAGTTAAACCTTTGAGAATGCAGCAAGGCTAAACCGGTTAGGTACATCAATAAATACAGTGGAGAAGTACAAGTGTGTTACCTATCAATTATGTATAAATTAGGTATGTATGACTATGGCTATTTCCACTGTTCTAGTCGTGGCTTGGAGAGTACGTTAAGCCGTTGGTCCCGGTAGCCATACGAACCAATATCTAAATCTATGGCAGTCGTTAAGGGTAGTTGGAGCCCTCAAAAGTCCGACTAGCCTAACTACAGAACTTCGATATCGCCAATTTGGATGTGGAGGTCCAATAGCTGCAGTCGCTTGACGGAAAATATCGAAGTTCAGCCGCATCTTAGTTAAACTAGAAAGCCGACCCCAACTGAGTTGGGAATAGGCTCAGAGAATGATGAATGTCAAAATAGTACAATTAGTTAATAAATATCAAAAGTAAAACAAAAATACGCAGAGATCATCCGTGATTATGTTGTGTCGGATAACCCACCCCGTTCCCAGGGAAAGGTGACTTTGATGCTGGCCGCATTGCCATTTTGAATCTCAATGGTTTTCTTTTGCTCCAGGAAGGAATCAGCTCGACGGGGGTCATCATAAGCCCCGGATCTACCGGGTTGCGAGGGATATGTGGTTACTACCTCACCTCCGGCAACTAAAGACCCAAAGACGGCGTGCGTTTTAGTCGACATAACTTACCCAACCGGCTCCGGTGGGGGATATCCGTGAGGATTTTCCGTACGATTAAAAAACAGGAAGGAATCGGAAGTCACCGTCTTGGTAGTGGATACGATGACCAATTTGGGCGATCAACCTCTTGTTATTTAAATTTAGTGATTAATTGTCAATTTGGTACAGAAATCGGCAAGTAACTTTGCAAGAGCCGTCAGCGAAGAGACGATTTTTGGATCTCTTTTGCGGTAAAGCAGACATGATTCAAAATAAAATGTAGAGAAGGTAGGACACACGGTATATCCGTCCCAATCGAGCAGTCCGACTGGGGAAGTACCTCCACCCTACAGAATATCGCCGTTTAATAACCTTGTGTTGTGTTTTCGATGGTGAGTAGGGTAGCCAGAGCTCACTAGAGAGGTTTTGTGTTGTCAGTGGGAAAACCAAAGGCTTATCCTTCATCTTTTGCACTGACGACACAGAATGTCTCTGTTCTTACAGGGGTTGCGGCACGAGTGTTACTCCTCTGGTGGTACACTCGCCCATAGGCCACGGTAACCACTTACCATCAGGTGGGCCCCGTGCTTGTCTGCGACCTTAGTTGTATAAAATAAAAGGATGGCATTCTGGTGAATGAATAGAATAATGACAAGCACTTTTTGTGCCTCTAAGTGTACGATGCGCGAACTTACCCCAACTATTACAAAACCTTGCCAAGTTAGATGCCGTGCACTGTATACATTTTAAAACTTTTCTTACATGAGTACTGCACATTTTCTCGCTGATCTGTTATCCAGGTCCAGATGTAATTCAGTGTAATGAAATAATCACTAACATCGGATTTCACCAATTAAACTGCAATCAACATCAACTAATTAATCTCATTTTATTCTCAAAATGTCCGTTTAGTTGAACTTGAAAGTAATTATGTTCACTGGTGAAATCCAACTGACATAATAATATACCCTTGACAGTCACCGGAGTGTCTATATACACTTAGACTTTAAAAATTTCGGCGACAAAAACTGTCTTTACATGGCAACACTGATAAAAAATTGGCCTTTAAAAATGCGCGCGAGTATTGCCGGCGGGTATTGTAACAATACTGAAATATTTGTGTTACAATTAAAAGTATTTATGCCTTAGTAAAATAGAGTAGCACCTTCCTTACTAATTCTATGTGCCTCAGAAAGCACAGTCTGCTAATCTATATATTTCTGTGTGTATAGAAATAATAGTATTAGCACAAACATTAGTGGATTTTGAGTAGAGTTGCCATGTTTGAAAAAAAAATTGTCGTATTTTATGCCGCTAGGTGGTAGACTAGTAGACGGCTCACCTAATGCAAAGTGGTTACTGTAGCCTGTGCACATTTGCAACACTCGTGCTACCGACCCAGTAGAAAGGAGGAGAGGAGTGGGAGGGAGGGGGGGTAGGGTTTAAGGTTAAGATAGTTTCTGTGCCGTCCAGTGCTGAAGACAAAGCAGACTTTCATAACATCATCAAAGCCTCAACACAAAACTTGGTACTTCCCCGGACTGCTCAATTAGAACGGGAGAAACCGTCATGTCCTATCCCCATCCTATGTAAATTATTTTTTACTGTGTAAACTTGTTTCTTTTATTTTATAAGTGTGTGCTGCATTTATCCAAAATAATCGTATTTGAGAGAGCTTCACAACTACGACTATACTTTTTGATAAAATTTCGTAAACCATTGACGGTACCACGGCAAATAAAAAATTCTGTACAACATTGATGGTACCAAGGCCAATAAAAATATCCGTAGAACATTGATGGTACCACGGCCAATAAAAAAATCCGTAGAGCATTGACGGTATCACGGCAATAAAAAAATCCGTAGAACCATTGATGGTACTACGGCCAATAAAAAAATCCGTAGAGCCATTGATGGTATCACGGCAATAAAAAAATCCGTAGAACATTGATGGTACCACGACCAATAAAAAAATCCGTAGAACATTGATGGTACCACGGCAAATAAAAAAATCCGTAGAACCATTGATGGTGCCAAGGCCAATAAAAAAATCCGTAGAGCATTGACGGTATCACGGCAATAAAAAAATCCGTAGAACATTGATGGTACCACGACCAATAAAAAAATCCGTAGAACATTGATGGTACCACGGCCAATAAAAAAATCCGTAGAACCATTGATGGTACCACGACCAATAAAAATATCCGTAGAGCATTGACGGTATCACGGCAATAAAAAAATCCGTAGAACATTGATGGTGCCAAGGCCAATAAAAAAATCCGTAGAACCATTGATGGTACCACGGCCAATAAAAAAATCCGTAGAACCATTGATGGTGCCACGGCAAATAAAAAATTCCGTAGAACCATTGATGGTACCACGGCAAATAAAAAATCCGTAGAACCATTGATGGTACCACGGCCAATAAAAAATTCCGTAGAACCATTGATGGTACCACGGCAAATAAAAAAATCCGTAGAACATTGATGGTACTACGGCAAATAAAAAAATCCGTGGTACCATTAATGGTACAATCTAATGGAACCACGGAAAATGAAGGATACTTTTTGGGTCCCCGACACTACAGCTTATGAATGATTTATTTTTTACTTTTTGAAGGTATTTTTTGTGTCAGAGGTTTTTCAAAAACAAACTTCTCGAATGTGTCAGTAAATAGGTAAGTACTTAGTTTTCGATTTTTTTTAGACACTTTTTTACGAATACGGCCTTCGGTCAACGTAAAAGTGACATGCACTTATAAAAAGTAGATACAGGCAACACAATAACATTAGGATAAAAAGTAAATCACTTCATTATATGTAACTATTTTATGAATTTGAGGACAAAAAATCTGTACTCAATTTTAGTAGGTATTGTTATTTTTTTAAGTACTAATGAAGTAAAAAGTACCTACAAGATCGCAAGTTAAGAACAGGGGCCCTACCACCACATCTTAATAATAATCACTACATAGTATAAAACAAAGTCGCGTCCTCTGTCCCTATTTTTCATGTCCTTATGTCCCTTTGTATGCTTAAATCTTTAGAACTACACAACGGGTCAGCTAGTTAATAATATGTAATAATACTAGCTGACCCGCGCAACTTCTTCTGCGTCACCCCGTTTTTGCAACATTTTTCATTCCTGATCCGCAGCTCTTAGTCGTAGCATGATGTTAAGTATATACATATAAACCTTCCTCTTCAATCACTCTATCTATTACAAAAACCCGCATCAAAATCCGTTGCGTAGTTTAAAAGATTTAAGCATACAAAATGACATAAGGATATGAAAAATAGGGACAGAGAACGCGACTTTGTTTTATACTACGAGCTACGTAGTGATGTAGCGATGGAAATAGTGAATGACCTTCTGGAATCCATTTGGTCGGCTCGTATTCTTCAGTGCGATTATTATTATCCGGTTTGCAAAACATGTCTGCCAGTGGATGACCTTAGGAGGAAAATGGTTGGTTCAAATACTCATAATTATAAATATCATCATTAAATTACTACATAGTATACAACAAAGTTTGTCAATATGTTTTTTTTAATTTATGACACGTTAATTTGACTTCACCTCGCCTGTTCTATAAGTTCTATAAGACCCATGGGAAGAGTAGTTGGAGATGGTCTCTTATATCACGACTACATTTACGTAACATTTTACCGTGACAGTGTCAAAAGTGCGTGTCCGCCGCGTATTCAGCTGCGTGATAGCTGAGCTTAAATGAAACCATCGATCGACTGGTGGCCGTGTCGTGTCAACTCTAGTTTGTGTGCCCATGTGCGACAAGTTGTTACGTCCACACTCAACGTCATGTCTTGATGTCACGCTGTCCAGTCCGCTGTTCATGTCACAAATCTGGACGCAATTTTACAGGACCGAATACCGCGTCCTTTACAAAAATAAATTACCTTGCAAAACTCGTGCGCAGAATTGTTTTTGTTCTTTTAAACACACGTGTACACTGTTTCACTTTTGAAGGTTTACTGATATAGATATAATATTATGTAAATAATATATTATTAAAATGCTTAGATATTTAAATTGTGTAGATAGGCTTCTATCAAACAAAATTGTAGTATTTTAGTTTTTGGGGTTATATTTAGAAATTTTATAGTTCATAACATTTGAGAATGCCGCAAGGCAAAACCGGTAAATAATAAAAATCGTGGAGAAGTACAAGTGTGTTATCAATATTTATATATAAAAATGAACTGCTGTTCGTTAGTCTCGCTAAAACTCGAGAACGGCTGAACCGATTTGGCTGATTTTGGTTTAATTATTTGTGGGAGTCCAGAGAAGGTTTAAAGGTGAATAAATATGAAAATGCTCGAAATGGAGGAACGGGAATGGGCTAAGAAGTCCACGCGGGCGGAGCCGCGGGCAACCGCTAGTAGTGTATAATAATGTAGATATATTGTAGTAGGTATCTGTTAGTATAAGAGAAGTTTAAATAATAGTCACCAAAATAACTCACTGAAGAGTTTATATTGTCAGTGGGAAGACCGAGAAACCTTCTTTTGTCTTCTGCACTGACAGCACAGAGACTCTATTAACTTTCACCGTTCTCCTCCCTACTTCTTTTTCTACATGGTCAGCATAACGACTGTGACACCCCTTTTTTGTCGTGCGCAAAGTTCCCACGGATTCCATTTCCACCAAAGCCGGTGGAAATGATTATGCCAGACTCGAACCGACTAAAACACACGCCGTCTATGGTTCTCTGATTACCGGAGGTTACATAATCACTACATAGTATAAAACAAAGTCGCGTTTTCTGTCCCTATATCCCTTTGTATGCTTAAATCTTTAAAACTACGCAATGTATTTTGATGAGGTATTTTTCATAGATAGAATGGTTAAAGAGGAAGGTTTATATGTATATAACATCATACTACGACCAACAGGTGCGGAGCAGGAATGATAAAAGTTGCAAAAACGGGGTGACGCAGACGAAGTTGCGCGGGTCAGCACGGATACCACCCCACCAAAAGTCGGTGGAGGTGATTATGTCGGACTCGAACCGACTAAAACGCACGCCGTCTATAAGTCTTTAATTGCCGGAGGTGAGATTATACAAGACATATCTCTCGCACCTGCGTAGCAGTACGTCTACTAACTACTCCCCACAAAGGCTGTCATTTATAAAAATATCTCTGACACAGAATAAATAATAATTATTGAAGTCTAAACATTATCACGTAACTACCTATTTACAAGCTGCTAAGGTCAGAACACAGGTCATATATTATCAGAGTTATCATGAAATATAAAAATTAGAATTATCATTCCCGTAGGTCATTCTGTAGATACGCCGGTCACGATCTAAAATTGTATTATTATACAACTTAGGTGGCAGATAAGCACACGGCCTACCCAGGGGCTAGATGGGGACACTATAGTCCCCCCATTGGGGGAAGAGGGTCATCTCAACAGAGACGTCCCCGGGTCTGCCGGGGTGCGAGAGATATGTCTTGTATAATACCACCTCCGGCAATCAAGGACCCATGGACGGCGTGCGTTTTGGTCGGTTAGAGTCCGACATAATCACCTCCATCGGTTTTGGTGGAGGTGGTATCCGTGGGGATTTTGCGAGCGATAAATAAAAAAAAAAGATAAGCACAGGGCCTATCTGATGGAAAGTGGTTACCGTGGCCTATGGATGTTTGCAACACCAAGGGCGTCACAGTCGTGCTGCCAATACTTTATTTTTATTTTTATTTATGGCACGTCAATTTGACTTATCCTCGCATGATGTTAAGCTGAAGGCAAAGTCTCATGTAAGAGGGTCACCATTGCAAACACGTTCAGTGCTACAATGGTGGCGCTCAGCTTGACGGCCTCATCAGATGCTTTTTCACGCCCCGCTTAAAGGACCCGAGACTATGTATAGAGGGAGGGAGGGAGTTGAAGCGTAGGGTATGGAGGGGAGAGGGGAAGTGATGAAGGTTCAGATATTTCCTGTGCTGTCAATTGGTGTTTTTTTTTTTATACTACGTAGGTGGCAGACAAGCACACAAGACAAGTGTACTACCTTGTCTCCCATAGGGATCAAGTAGTGCCCCAGTTTCCCCCTACTAATCCCCCTACTTGATTAGTACCTATTTCTGTAGCTGTGCTTACTAATTTCTGTTTTTTTAGTTCCAGAAATCCATTTTAGTAGCATTCGTAGAAGTTATTATGTACCTACAACACCTCAAGGATAAAGAAAAATGATCTCATTTCCGTATTTTCGAACAATAGTGTTTTTTTTATAATCTTTTTTGCAATGCCACAGACTAACAATAGGTTTTACCGCCATTTTTGCTTCAAAAGAACTACTAAACGACGAAATTATTAAGGCCAGACTCACACATCCGCAATGGCTCTCTGAAGTCAGTATATGAATTCATATTCTTTAGTTTTCAGTTTTAAAAATTCTGATACATCTGTTAGTCTAAAGATGCGTTCAGATTTTTGACATGAACAGCGGACCGGACAGCGTGACATCAAGACATGTGACAGTGTGGACGTAACAACTTGTAGCACATGGGCACACAAACTAGAGTTGTGCTGACACGACCACCAGTCGATCGATGGTTTCATTTGAGCTCAGCTATCACGCAGCTGAATACGCGACGGACACGCACTTCTGACACTGTCACGGTAAAATGTTACGTAAATGTAGACGCGGCATCACCCTGTTAGATCGACCTGAGCAGTTTGTTCGACGACATGGGGTTCTTCAAGAAGGGAATTAGAAGGTTTCTACAGGGCAGCACGTGTGTGACGCCCCTGGTGATGCAAACGACCATAGGCCACAGTGACCACTTCCCATCAGGTGGGTCGTGTGCTTGTCTGCTACCTAAGTGGTATAAACTGCCGACCTGTTTTTTCTGGATGTATGTGAACCATTATGATTTTGTATGGGTCTGAATTAAAACGTAATAACACAGAGAATGGTTATACTGGATGTGTGAGTCTACCTTAAATAAAACACTTAAATTCGAGCTCAAGCAATTACCATAAACTAACAATGTCTAGGTTTTACCGCCATTTTGCTTAAAAAAAACAATAAACAACACTTTACTATATTACTCAGTATTATAAAAAGCTAGATTCGAATGTTCGTTACAAAACCTTTAATCCATATTTTGTTTATTTAAAAAAACGTAAAAAATCTTAGCTTGTCTTTTTAATATGTTTTCTTTAAAAACTCTTTAAAAAATATTTTTCTGCTTAGTAACGCATTTTGAAGACCAAAAACCTATGTCGAACCATTAGTTAGTCAGTTAGTTAGTCTAGTTTATTTGTTTAACATTGTTTTTATAAGAAGTTTCCGCCTTTGTACATTTATTATGTAGTTATTTGTGCAAAAAGTAAAAAAAATGATTGTTTACATTATTATTTATAAATATTGAGTATAATGAATCTGTTTTAAAAAAATATTAATACTTACCTTAGTATAATTCAGACACTTCTGGGACAACACTTTGTTCTTTTGTATGATGGTGGAGTAGTTGCTTTCTTCCTGGAATTTAAAAAAAAACTACATTCAAATTCGGTGGATACAGTTTTATTAGTTGATTAATAGTAGTCGAGTAGGAGCCCTCAAAAGTCCAACCAGTCTAACTTGGAACTTCATATCGCCATTGGTCATTGGACCATTGGTTGTGGAGGTCAGATGGCAGTCCCTTTACGGAAAATATCGAAGGTCAGCCGCATCACAGTTAAACTGGAAAGCCGACCCCAACTGAGTTGGGAAAAAGGTTCAGAGAATGATAGTTTTTTTTCCTCGGGAACTCCCTCCGGCGGAGGGATAGTCCTCTCTATCAGGGTTACTATTCCTCTTAGTCGCAGGTGCTTGTAATCCTCTGGTTTGGGGTATTCCCTCCCGAGTAGATCCATTCGATGTCTTCCTAAGGCGTGGCACTCGCACAGTATGTGCTTCATCGTTTCCACGTCCTCCTTGCAATGTCTGCATGCTTCTTCGTTCATGATACCAATCTTGCTCAAGGTGTATTTTGTAGTAGCCCTACCAGTAGTACTACTGGTAGGACTACATGGTAGTACGACTGGGAATAGCCGAGTAGGGATGGAACTCGTGCCTTCTGAGCAGGAGTCGCGTTCACTACCACTACGCCACAGAGTACATATATGTGATAATATCATACCTTGGTCAATTTATGTCGTTTCTCCAAATTATCCAATCTCTTCTCCATCCATTTCATTTTATTTTTAAAATCACTCGCAATACATTTACACAGATTCAGAGATTCGCCAAAGATTTTCATTTTGCATTTGAATTCATTAAAGTCTGTACGAAATCTGAAAGGAAGAAATCACAGTTGCTAAATAATATATGTTTGTTGGGCCTACCTATGTTCGCCCCCATGCATACTTAGATCTTTAAAAGTGCGTCCAGATTTGTGACATGAATAGCGGACCGGACAGCGTGACATCAAGACATGACGTTGAGTGTGGACGTAACAACTTGTGGCACATGGGCACACAAACTAGAGTGGTGCTGACACGACCACCAGTCGAGCGATGGTTTCATTTAAGCTCAGCTATCACGCAGCTGAATACGCGACGGACACGCACTTCTAACACTGTCACGGTAATATGTTACGTAAATGTAGACGCGGTATATAACTACGCAACGGATTTTGCTGTGGTTTTCTTAATAGATAGAGTGATTGAAGAGAGGAAGGTATATAGTATATGTATATGCTTCGACCAACAGTAGCACTAGCATTAACTCCTATCGAATTCGTAATGTAAAGGTTTCGAGAGAACGGAGCATTGTGATTGGCAGTCTGCCTCTTGTGAACCTGAGTGCGTGTGTAGCATGTGTGGCATTTACGTCGCTCTGATATTTGCTATGATATTTTTTCAAGGCGTATATACCATGTAACTTAACATAACATAACATAAACTCACGCCTATATCCCCGAAAGGGTAGGCAGAGGTGCTAGCACCCACATTTCACCAGTTTATGTTTAGGTTCCAATGTAATAGGTGGCGAGTCTATTGCCATTAACCGGGCACTTATAAACCTGCGACAAATACACACTTAACTTCGAAAAGCATCGAAAAGTCATTGGTGTGCCATGGTAACCTGGGATCGAACGAGAGATCTCGACTCAGCAGTCTATTACCCATACCACTAGGCTACCGCGGTCATTTGAAATTTGGTACAGGGAGAGATTATTGATCGAAATAATACATAGGCTACTTTTTGTCCCGGGAATAAGTTCCCAGGGGCTGTGGGAACGAGTTCAAAATGACCCGCGGAAATAAATTAGTTATTAGGAGTAGTACCAGGTGCTTTCGGCTTCGGTAGCATTACTCTAACACCCTGTTTTATTTTTTATTTATGGCACGTCAATTTGACTTCACACCGCCTGATGTTAAGCTGAATAATTCCATTATTAATAAACCCACGCTATATACTTGCTCCCACATAACTTAAAAGAAAGTACGACCTTAGTGAATTATGGCTTTTTTCCGTCATAGGATGAATATATAGATGGATGGATAAGTAGACTTACGATTTCGAATCCACCCTGAAACAAGAAAACTAATCAATATCGCGTATTTTGAATTAAATTACGTTTTAACCGAATTGAAAAATTATAGAAAACTAGCCCGCGCTACTTAGTCTGCATCACCCCGTTTTTGCAACATTTTTCATTCCTGCTCCGCACCTGTTGGTCGTAGCATGATGTTATATACATATAAACCTTCCTCTTTAACCATTCTATCTATTGAAACAAACCGCATCAAAATCCGTTGCATAGTTCTAAAGATTTAAGCATACAAAGACAAGAAAAATAGGGACAGAAAACGCGACTTCATTTTATACTATGTAGTGATGGTATTTATAAACGATGGGAGAGGCCTATGTTCAGCAATGGACGTCCTAAAATGGTGATAAATGATTCATTTACCTGGAAATCGAAGAAGTTATTGAAGTTATTGATGTAGTAACATCTTGTAGTGATTGGTTAGGTGATATCAGAGCTTTGGAATATAGTTTGACCTTCGGCCTGCCATGTTCTTGAGGTACTGTGTACACTTCAGAAACCGCACACACACCGAATTCACTAGAAGTGGACGAAGAGCATAGATTTTCTCCAATAATGTTAATATTTGATTCGGTAGTTTTTTTCTTTTTAATCTTTGCAAGGCTAGTGCTTTTGAATGGATTCGATGTTTTCACTTTAGGAGATTTGTCTTTAACGTTATTTTTTGAATTGGCGGGCATTTTTGTTTTTTGTTAGTTTTTTTCTAGGATTTCAACGGTACATTGTATGGTTTTGTTGTAATTTGTATGGTTTTGATGGTTTATTACAAAGTTTGAGTGACAATTGTGCTGACAGAAGATTTAGAAGTGCGGTTGGTATAGTGTAATATTTTTAGCATTATTTTAGACAGAAATGGTTTCACCATAAATTAGTCCATATTTTTGTGTGCATGAATATAAATATTTGCATTGGTTTGGTTGTTTTTATGTGTACCTAGCTGTTACCAGCGGCTCCGCCCGCGTGGACTTCTGATCCCGTTCCCGCTGCTCCATAAAAACCTTCCGTAGAGTTAAAGGAACAAATAAAAAAAGAATTACTCGAATTGGTCTAGCCGTCATCGAGTTATGCGCTTACCAACATATTTCGCGATTCATTTTTATATATATAGATATGTATGTAAAACCCATAACACAAGCTAGTTAAACTGCTTACCATTGGTCTAGGTGGTGTTGTGAAGATTGTCCTAGAATATTTATTTATTTGTTTAGGGCTTTGCATTTTAAAGACTAATTATTGGTATTGAATCACTAGTTAGTTACTCATTATCCTAGTTTATTTGTTTAATACTTAATATAATATATGTGTTTTTATAAAAAGTTGCCCCACGATTGTTTACCTTTATTTAAGTACCTAAACAAATGGAGTATAGTAATACTGAAGGGGCAAAGTGTGCGAGTGACACAAAACCTAGGTGTTTAGAAACTAAACTGCGAAAAGGCTCGCAGAAAGATGAATATTTATCAATTTAAACGAATACATATCACATTTATGTACTCTGTAGTAATTATATTGCATACAAGATGGCGCTGTTCAGTTAGTAACATGAAATGTGCCTAGATGGCGCTGTGTGTTGAAAATTCAAGTTACAGAATTGAGAATAACTGATAAGAATAAATAATCAATCTAAAACAATCTACACAGTGCTATCAAGATTGAAAGTAAGTTTAGCTTCGATCTCGTACTGACTAAAACACACGCCGTCTTCGGGTCACATATCCATCGCATTCCGGCAGACATGGGGCCCTATCTTTCAAGATTACCCCCTTCGGATATAGGGACCACGGTGTCCCCGTCTAGCCCTCGGGTATGGGGTGGCCCACATTGCACTGCCGTGACGGCCTGCTTCTGCTAGGGTGACAGGCGGCTCCACCCGTCTCCCCCAGGCCCGCGCTCATGGGGGTCAGAGGTCATTCTGCGATCTCCGACGTCCGAGTCGCCTCTGCTCATCGCCTTGTGTGGTGCCGGGGTTTTCTCCGAACTCGTTCCGCCGTCTCCTTCTCAAGCATTACTCGCTCGCAGAAGTAGGTGGCGGCCGCCCAAGCACTCGCGCATCGAATGGTATGTACAATGGTGGCGCTCAGCTTGACGGCCCTACACATTTATGTGTCGTCACCTGCATATATTGATTTTGTATAGAACGTTTTCAGGCGACTCGTAAAAAATATACATAATATTATCTTATATATACAATTCTCGAGTCACAATGTTCGTTCCCGTACTCCTCCGAAACGGCTTGACCGATTCTCATGAAATTTTGTGAGCATATTGAGTAGGTCTGAGAATCGGCCAACATCTATTTTTCATACCCCTTAGTGATAAGGGTGGTCCACCCTAAAATTTATAAGGCAAAACAACGTTTGCCGGCACAGCTAGTTTCATTATATTAATAGAAAGTGAATACTTTTCGAGAATCAAAAAGTAGTCTACATCCATCATATACGGAAAAGCCCATCTAATTGGTCTAACCATCGTCTATCAATGAGATATACCTACCGGTTTACAAATGTCCAGGCTTACAGTAGCCTAAGCACGAAATACTATCGAATTCGTAATATAAAGGTATCGACAGAACGGAGCATTGCGATAGGTGGGCTACACACGCACACAGGTTCACAAGAGACAGACTGCCAATCACAATGCTCCGTGCTCTCGAAAACTTTACAATACGAATTCTATAGGAGTTCATGCTAGTGCTACAGTTTTACCGGCTTGCAGATGTTTCGGCTTGCAGGTGAAGCTTTCTTGACCGTTACCGTATATATCATATTTACGGACTCACAGAAAAAGACGCATTTATTTGTAAACTTCATTTATTTTGATCTTTTAATCTTAAATTTAATTACATACAATTTTTTTATATATCAATACATATGAATATAATGTTGACTAAATACTTATTGTAAAAAAATAATAAAGTTTTATAAAAAAATGTACTTATAATAATTATTTTATAGACTTAACTTGGTAGTTTGAATTTTATTATAATATAAAATGTTGGTCAATTTTTATATTAAAAAAGAAGCCATGTTTTTTTTATATATATTCTATTTACAAAATTCAAATTAGCAAGGTCTGATATTTTACGACTAATTTACCAATTGAATTAGATAGTCGACCATTTTGGAAGAGGTTTCACCAATATGGTCAAATTTCTAATTGTTCCACTTTTCTTATGAAATATTTAATTTCTTTATTTTCTTAATTATAAACATATGGTAGATACTATACGAAGAAAGGCATAGTGTAAATAACCATTAATACTTATGGACATTAAAAAAAAACTGGCAGTATAAAAAAAATAAGTCATTGCAAAAAGTATACGCAAAAATTTTGGCAGTTTAAAAAATTAAATTATTTTTCAAAAAACAACAAACATCGAAAACAAAAAAGGGTCTGTAATATAGTTAATTTTTTTCGTATAAAAATACAATCTCGTGAAAATTTAAATATACCCTATCTATTTACAAAGCCTTTAATACAAGTTATAAAAATATTGAATTCGATAATTTTCCCGCTTTCAGTTTTGAAAATAATTCTGACAAATTTTGATTTATGGTAACATTTCTTTTTAAATTAGGAACTGGAGTATTTCTTTTTGAACTGACAATAAAAATAAGATTCTAAAAATTTCAAAAAAACTCAAAAAACGAATCATTAGAACTGTATGGCACTTTTCCTCCATAACTTTAGTTATTAAGTTACCAATTTTTTTTATTACTTTTTAAAAAAATACCAAATTATTGCTTATTTTTTTCCGTTACATTTGCACTGTGCTGAGTGTGTATGTTTGGCTCCAACGATCTCAGAAAAAGATGGGCCTGGTGCAACATATTTAGGGTCAGTGTTACTTCCTGAGGCTTCAAAAGTAATAAATTGGGGTTTAGTAGTATAACTTACAATCTTAGGCTTCGTAGTATAAGTAAAGATTTCAGGTTTTGTCGTATAAGTTACAATTTCCGGTTTCGTCGTATACGTCACAATTTTTGGTTTTGTCGTAAACGTGAAGTATTCCGGTTTCGTCGTGAACGTTACGATTTCGGGTTTCGTAGTGTAAGTTACAAATTTGGGTTCCGTCTGGAAGAACTTCTTTTCAGTGAAGGTAGCGCTGAAAGTCTTGGACAGAGGTCCCTTAATTTCAGTTCCGAAGTTCAAACCAGCTCCTTCATTAGATTCCGAACTAAATTTGGCATTGGAACTTCCTGAAGTGAATTTACCGAATTGACCGAATTGTCCAGTTTGTGTTTGTCCAATTCCAAATCCTCCTGTTTGTGCTTCAATACCAAGTCCTGAAGAACCTTGGACACCAAATCCTTTAACACCACTTACAAGACTGCTACCTCCTTTGACTCCAAATCCTTTGATTCCAGAAACGGATCCACCCTTAATTCCAGTTGTAATACCTTCTTTCTTGCCAGTTGTGAAAGCAGAACTGGTGACTTGTGTGATGATTTTGTTTTTAATTATTTTGGTGGTTGTGAACTGGGCAAAGCGGACGCTCTCGATGAGACCGATAGACCATTCATACCATTCTAGGTCAAACCGGTTGAAGGCGGCGAGTTGGTTACCGACTTGACAACCTGTGAAACAAATTAACAAATTACATAACATGCCTATCCACGAAGGGGTAGACTGAGGTGCTAGCAACATTTGGCCAGTTTATATATAGGTCCCAACGTAATAGGTGGCGAGCGTATTGCCATTAACCGGGAACTTATAAACCTGCGATAAATACACATATAATTTCGAAAAGCATCTTAAAGTCATTGGTATGTGCCATGGTAAAACGTGGGATCGAAACCGAAACCTCGTCTCAGCGGTCCATTACCCATACCACTAGGTTACTGCGGTTAGCAAATAAGTATATGAGAAAATGACAGATCACGTGATTTATAGGAATGTGTTCCCAGGATAACAGTTATGAAGGGAGTGCTTGTTGCTGGTAATGGTCTTTTTTTAACAATGAACTATCAGGGGGTCTAGACAAAATACTTTCGCTTTTTACCATGGTGAATGTTCTGATATGAGCTCTTCCAATTATTCCTACCGTCTCCTTTCCTACACAGGACAACACGTGCAGGGCTTAGAGGTCACCCGCATACGGTACAGAATATTCCATCAAGAACCAAGCGGTTCGGTGAGTCTTTCCTCTGCCGCACCATTAAATCCTGGAATTCCTTGCCGGTGCACGTGTTTCCTTCTTCTTACAGTCCCGGGTCCTTTAAGCGGGGCGTGAAAATGCGTCTGATGAGGCCGTCAAGCTGAGCGTGTTTGTGTCAGTAACTCTTTTGCCTTCAGCTACCAGTTTAGACGAAGTCAAATTGACGTGTCTATATAAAAAAAAAGTTATAAAGGTGCTTACCAGATTCCCATGAGTAGATACCCCTGAGTGTGTATCTGCCGTCCGTTGTGCATGCAAGGGCGCTGCCAGTATCAACCTGGAAGAAATCGTCGAAATATTTATAAATACACTCCTGTCAAACCACGCAACAACTGTCAAAAAAAATAGTAGCAAGCTGTTACACAGTGTGAAGTTGTTTCCCATGGTGAAGGATTTTTTGAAAATGGCACAATCGATTTTGAGTTCATTTATTACAAACCACATATCAAATCAAATCAAATCAAAAATCATTTATTCTGCATAGACCAGTAAACGGCACTTACAAAACGTCAATATCAACAATATTTTATCAAATGCAAATGGACCACCCGGTTCGAAACGCGGCCCCGACCTGAGAAGACTCCGGCAAGAAACTCAGCGGGCTTTTCTTTTTTTTTGGTCTATTTACAATAGTTTACATAGTCTAGATACAAAATACACACCTCTTTATGATATTAATAAATATTAATTGATATACAAAAACCCAAGATGCACAGTTAGGGTGTCAAAACTGTCCGCATAAAATGAACGCTCAATTCCAAATTGAGCGTTCATTTCAAATAGTCTCGCATCGCTCGTGTTCATACACACACTTTGTACACTATGTGCTTTGTAAAAAGAGCTAAGCTTAAAGCTTGTAAGTCATGTTCGTAAGGTTGAATTTGTAAAAAATATGTTTATAACATAACTATAACTATTTATGTGTGATTGTGGACAGATTCGAATGCTACTTTTTTTTTTTTTTTTTTTTTATGCTACGTAGGTGGCAGACAAGCACACGGCCCACCTGATGGAAAGCGGCCACCGTGGCCTATGAACGTGTGCAACACTAAGGGTGTCACACACGCGCTGCCCACCCTGAAGGGAACTACTTTTGTTCGAGACTATACAGTCTCTATACATCTATCTAGGTTGATCTGTTTTTTTGTATATCATTGTATTAAGCGTAGATATATGTTAATTAATTGCTAGACTATCTTACCTTGCAGATATTGTTGGCAGGATTGGTTGGCTGTCCACACACACAGCTGTCTTGGTCATAGTTGTCTAGGAGATGGGGATAGTCTGATTGGAGCTTGTTCTCGCACTCCTCAGGGTTGATGAGGGAGACGTTCATTCCATGCATGATGCTGCCTTGGAGATGGGCTGTGGAAAGAAAAGTAAATGGTAAGTATAATTCCAATAATCTTCTAATATATAAAATTCTCGTGTCACAGTTTTCGTTGCCATACTCCTCCGAAACGGCTTGACCGATTCTCATGAAATTTTGTGAGCATATTGAGTAGTCCACGCGGGCGGAGCCGCGGGCAACAGCTAGTCTACTATATAAAAAAAAGTCGGGTTTTCTTTCCTGACGCTATAACTCCAGAACGCACGAACCGATTTCCACGGATTTGCATTCGTTGGAAAGGTCTCGGGCTCAGTGAGGTTTATAGCAAAGAAAATTCAGATGAAATTTCAACAGAAAAGCTGGCAAATCATTTTTTGTAGCCATCTGGTGGCGAAACGGAGTTCGCCGGGTTTGCTAGTTAATATTATTAGTCCTGCTAAGTTATCTACATACATACATACATAATATGCTCACACCCGTAATCATCGTAGGAAATAAAGAAAGAAAGAAAAAAGAAAGAACCATTTATTATACACACACACACACACACACACACACTTACACGACACATAAAAAACAATTCTCACAACAAAATAAAACGAATAAATATAACAATAATAATATGTAAAAACGAAAATAATAATCTAAAAAAATAAAAAATTAAGATATGAAGTGGTAGCCAGAGGTGTATTAAACACCCACATTTCGCCAACTATTGGTCCCACCTAATAGGGGCGAGCCTACTGTCGCCAATCAGGCACTTTGAAAAAAAAATGTATGCCGAAAATAACTCCTAACCGATAAATGTTGCAAGCTGAATAAATTTGGAAAAAAAATTGACCCGATTCCTTGCCATGCAGTGTAAATCGCAAGGAAATTAATTACGTGCTTAGCCAATCTACCAATTAACGTCTTGGAGAGTATCAGAGGCACATTTTTACATATATTAACTGTTATATTAAAATAATAGTATAGCATAATATAATAATAAATAATGTGTATAAGGCTGTTATTATGTTTGCGAATATTTGCATAAAGATTGCAACTCGAACTTACTTTATATTTAAATCAAGGTTTTATTATTACAAACATTAAGTTCAGTGTATTAACCATAAAATTATTATTACTAGCGTAAATAGGGTAAAAACCTCCTTACCGCGATAAGAAATTGCCAAATGATTTTAAATATGTACTTTTTATGATAACCGGCTATCTATACAGTTATATATAAAGGAATTGCTTTTCGTTAATCTCGCGAAAATTCGAGAACGGCTGGACCGATTTGGCTAATTATGGTCTTGAATTATTTGTGGAAGTCTAGAGAAGGTTTAAAAGGTGACTAAATATGAAAATGCTCGACAGTGGGAACGGTATCAGAGGTTCACGCGGGCGGAGCCGCGGGCAACGGCTGTATCTAAATATTTTTTTAAATACATTAGCGTTACTTTAAATAAATAATAAACAATCGAATAAAAAATGGACGAACAAACAAATTCATCAGCTTTATAATTATATAGATAGAAGGTTAAAGTCATTAAAAAGTATTATTCACTGTTTTAAACTACACAGTCAAGTGTGAATCAATCGTTTTGAATACATTAATATAATATATTGGAATTTCTACCAATTTATTGCTAGCCCAAGGCGATGGCAACATTTTAGCATTTATTGATAATTTATTACTAATTCAAAAGTGAATATGTGAATAATTAAGATATCGGCTTCTAGATGTGTAAAATATAATTAATGGTAATTATTTAAATCAGTTTATGTGCAGTGGTAACATTGATTTGTTGGTGTCATTAAATAACTAATTGATTATTATTATCAGAAATATTTATTATAGTAGGGAAACCCTAGATGGGATGATTGAAGTTACTTGTGCGCGTCAGAAAACCATATTGGGATGCAGTGACATGCATAGGCTTCTTATTAGGATGACCTATTTGGTTTTTTTCTTATTTTTTTCGTGCGCAAAATCTCCAAAGATATCAATTTAAAGTACTCCTAGTGCCATCTATCGATGAAAAACTGAAGCAATATTTAATTTTTTTTCGTACAGATTTTGATGGTAGCGTGATGATATATAGCCTATATTACTCCTAAATATTGTAGCTTTTAATAGGTGAAAGAATTATTAAAATCGGTCCAGTAGTTTCGGAGCTAATTCGTTACAATACCAAAAACAAATCTTTCATCTTTATAATATTAGTGTAGATTTAAATATTTGGGAAAACCTATACGTTTCCGCACGTCACTGTTATTACCGAGAATTGGGTAATAAAGAAACCCAGTAACACTAATATCTCAATAGATTAAAGTAAATGTTAACATACTTAAACGTTAGTTAAACAATTCATGACAAGTGTCCATTAGAAATATTTACGTGTCATTTTGTTTCGCCGAAATTCTGTGCGATCGGTGTCCATAGTTATAATTTTAAATAGGTTGGATTTACTTATATTAGGTTGTTACATATGAAATTGCCGTTTTGTTTGAAGAAGTTGGAGGAAGCCCAATTTTCAGTACTAATATTTTTGTATTTTTTTAGGAATTACAAATCCAAATTTTATGTTTTTTTTGTAATAGAGCCTAGTGGTATGGGTAATGGACTTCTGAGACGATGTCTCGGGTTCGATCCCAGGTTACCATGGCACACATCAGTGACTTTTCGATGCTTTTTGAAGTTATGTGTGTATTTATCGCAGACTTACAAGTGCCCGGTTAATGGCAATAGGCTCACCACCTATTACATTGGGACCTAAACATAAACTGGCGAAATGTGGGTGCTGGCACCTCTGCCTACCCCTTCGGGGATAAAGGCGTGAGTTTATGTTATGAAAGTTTATGTTTTTTTTGTGTATGAATGAGACAACATTAAGCAAACAGCAACTTTTATTACATTTTTGAAAAGTGACAGCTGTAAAAAGTAATACGAAATTTATCATCAAAATGGATAACATTTAGGAAGTAATGTTTTCATAGATCGAATTTAATTTATCAAGCGGCCAATAAAAAAGTAATTTAATACAGAGTTGTAAAATTTTGAAATCAACTTTCAAACCATATATAAATGATGGAAATAGCTATTAAATTACAGGAAAAACGAACTCATGAATCTGTAAGAAAATTTCGGCAATTTCATAATCACTACTCACTACATAGTATAAAACAAAGTCGCGTTGTCTGTCCCTTTGTATGCCTAAATCTTTAAAACTACTTTTTTAATAGATAGAATGGTTAAAGAGGAAGGTTTATATGTATATAACATCATGCTACAACCAACAGGTGCGAAGCAGGAATGAAAAATGTTGCAAAAACTGGGTGACGCAGACGAAGTTGCGCGGGTCAGCTAGTGTATTATAAATGATGTATGTATGTGTGTTTATATTGAAAACTATTTGCCTCTTTCCCTCTTCGCTTGTACTTCAAAGCCCTGCTACCTCCAATATATGTCTATGATTAAGTAGAATAGAATAATATTAACCCAACGGAGTTAAGACCAAAAGTCGAGTAATCAGATTGCATCAGTTATGAAGCGTTTATATTATTTTTGACTTATAAGGAAATGCGAGGAGACTTGCCACCATTACGTGCAATATTGCAAATTTTATGTAAATTGAGATTTGTACTAGTTAATAGGCGATGCTTTACCTAAATAGAAGTAAGAATTTTCTTGTCAAACTTGTGATAGAACAAGTATTGAAAGTTGCGACATTGAGTGAAGAATTCTGAACTGATCATCTATCCTATATCTTTATGACGATCTCCGTGGCGTGGTGGTAGTGAACGCGACTGTTACGTAGGCGTGGGTTCGATTCCCGCTCAGTGCAAATATTTGTGTGCATGAATATGAATAATTGCATTGGTCTGGGTCGGAATTAATCTACACTAATATTATAAAGAGAAAAGATTTGTTTTTTTTGTTTGTTTGTAACGAATAAAATCTATCTATCTATACTATTAAATAATTGTAAATAGTTTATGTTTGTCTGCGATGGACGCAAAAACTACTGAACGAATTTCGATGCGGTTTTTTTGTTTGAAGGAGTTCGGCCCAACTCTTCTCATCTAATCTTACGTTTGTTTGATTGCAATCGGTTAAGTAGAACCAGAGTTATGATTAGTAATACAAAGTTTAAGTTGCACAGATGGCGCTTAGGTCGCGATAACCGACAGCCACGGGCGGAGCCGCGGGCATAGGCTAGTGTATCTTAAAAATAGTTATCCAATTGATGCTGTGGATAAAACGTAAGATAAAATGATTACCTTGGCTGTAGAGCTCATCTTAATTTAATAATTCATTCGTAATTAAACGTTTACAACCCAGAAACACACAATCTTAGATGCCTATCAAATTAACAATTAAGAAATAGGATATCTGAGTGTTTTGGTCAAAACAACAATTAGCTATTAATTATTACAATCTACTATGTAAGTTACTGCTACGGTAGCCTAGTGGTATGGGTAATGGACTGTTGAGACGAGCTCTCGAGTTCGATCCCAGGTTTTACCATAGCACACATCAATGACTCTTCGATGCTTTTCGAAGTTATGTGTGTATTTATCGCAGGTTTATAAGTGCCCTTTTAATGGCAATAGGCTCGCCACCTATTACATTGGAACTAAACATATACTGGCGAAATGTGGATGCTAGCACCTCGGTCTACCCCTTCGGGGATATAGGCGTGAGCGGTAGACCTGGTATATATTTTGGTATTATGTACCGTATAAATATACATAAGCATGTAGTAAAAAGCGGTTATTTTAATATTACAAACAGACACTCCATTTTTATTTATTTGTATAGATTGACGAATAGTCCGCCAAAATATGAAATTAAAGAAGCCGAATGCAAAAGCTAGTGTAAAGATAAAGATAAATATTAAGTATTAACATATACAAGAAGAATAGAAATCAAATATGGCATTTTGACTTAATAATTGTCAAATTGATATGCACAGATTAAATCAGTTCTATATAATCTATGCAATATATTTGACAATGAAATGTCTAAATTCAGACATGTTTTTGTTCTTGAATTTATTTATAACATATATTTGCTATTTATTATTGAAATATTGATGTTTAATATTTAAAAATGTAGATTAATTCATATCATGCATTGAATATTAGTTTTATTATTTTGGTAGTGGGAAATGACATGTCTAAATACTTCCTGGGTGGCCACTTAACAAAATACGAAATATTTTTCTTTTGTTGTAACATTATTGAAATTTATTTAATAAATATTCATAATAGAAGGTTTTTAAGGGAGTTTTGGTGTTTCATTTTCTAAATTTGATGTGCATTCGAGTTTTTATGTGTAAAAATGGTGGAGTTTTAGACATAACGGCTTGGACAAAGCACACAAGTGTAGGAGAGTGGAATATTGTAGTGAATTGTGATTTTTCGTGTTGGTGTCAAATTCTCCCTAAGAAAAGCTTCTAGTAAAGTCTCCACTACTTTACTGGGGCAACTATCATCCGTCATCGTCATCATCATCAACAATCGTTCTAACTATACTTATCACGAAATAAAAGAAAATTCCCAACTCGACACTGGCAAGATTGACCCCTAAATTGGGTTGATATGTTGCCATCTAAGAAAAAAAGAAGAAGAAGAAGGTTTTTAACTAGCTGTTGGTCTGTGTGCCTAGACCATAAAATTATCGTTAGAGGAACGAAGTGTGCGGTTGACATACGTATCTTTACACAAAACCTAGGCGTGAGAAAGTGACAGAGTATAAATAAATAAATAAATATTCTAGGATAATCTACACAACGCCACTGAGACCCATGGTAAGCATAGTTTAACTAACTTGTGTTATGAGTTCTAGAATGCGGATAAACATACTTATTTTTTTTTGTAAATACATACATATTATACATAGAAACACCCAGACCAATGCAAATATTCATATTCACGCACATAAATAATTGCACTGAGCGGGAATCAAACCCACGCCTCCTGCGTAGCAGTCGCGTTCACTACCGCCCTACAGAATACCACGGCTAATAATAACCTTGTGTTGTGTTCCCGGCGGTGAGTAGGATAACCAGAGCTCACTGAATAGTTTTTGTACTGTCAGTAAGAAGTTCACCTCCGGCAATCAAAGATAATAGACGGCGTGCGTTTTAGTCGGTTAGAGTCTGATATAACTTTCTCAACCGGTGCCAGTGGGAGTTATCGCACGATAAAAAAGGTACTGTGATATAAGTTTGAACTTGTAAGTGCCGGCAAATATCTTGAACAAATGTCAGATGGTTTACGCATGTATAAAAAGTGAGAAGATCAATTTGTTTTCTGTGCTGGCGACACAGAAGATCTATTAACCTTCAATTTATGAAAGCACTAGCAAACCCGGCGAACTCCGTTTCGCCATGTGAAAAATGAATTTCCCCGCTTTTCTGTTGAAATATTTCCTGAATTTTCTTTGCTATAAACCTCACGGAGCCCGAGACATTTCCAACGAATTCAAAACCGTGGAAATCGGTTCGTGCGTTCTGGAGTTATAGCGTCAGGAAGGAAAACTCGACTTATTTTTATATAGTGGATTTTGAGACCAAATCGCGTGCCTATTCTTATATACACATAAAGTTATAATACACATAAATTCATTAAAGTTTGGTGTTATACAATGAATACATTTTTGGATATACAGCTATAATACCATATAAATAAGATATATTACAGGAAAAATATATTCTAAATCATCGATAAATAATTATATTATATATTTATATATTCATATTTGTTGTTCAGTGGCAAATTCCGCCATACCATATAATTGTATTAACCTTGAATTTTAAGATTCATGTAGACGCGGTAGCCTAGTGGCATGGGTAATGAACTACTGCGACGAGGTCTCGGGTTCGATCCCAGGTTTTACCATGGCACACACCAATGACTTTTCGATACTTTTCGAAGTTATGTGTGTATTTATCGCAGGTTTATAAGTGCCCGGTATATGGCAATAGGCTCGCCACCTATTACGTGTGCTTGTCTGCTACCTAAGTGGTATATAAAAAAATCAGTCATGCCGTAAACACTTTGATTACCTATAAACCCGGATTCCATGATAATGTAGGTAATTATAAGACAGAAAAACACGTAATTCATTGTAATTAATACAATTAAAATGAGCTAATTCTAACCAGTTAGTAAGCTATTATATATTTATCTATCTATACTATTATATAATTGTAATAAGTTTATGTTTGTCCGCGATGGACGAAAAAACTACTTAACGGATTTCGGTTTGATCAACTTAAAATCTTACGTTTGTTTGATTGCAATCGGTTAAGTAGAACCAGAGTTATGATCAGTAATATAGAATTTAAGTTGCACAGATGGCGCTTAGGTCGCGATAACCGACCACCACGCGGGTGGAACCGCGGGCATAGGTTAGTATTATTGGCGGCCATCTTGGTTTTGCAATTTGTCATAGTGAATCGTATTCTACTAATCAAGCCCTTTCATTTGACATCTATATTGAGGGACTTATTTAAAAATATGTAGTCCGCCATTTTGTGACGGCGGCGGCCATCTTCGATAAATTTTCTTCAAACATAACACTCTCGACTAATTCATTTTTCAAACAAAAACCTACATCGAAATCGGTTCATCCGTTCGGGAGTTACGATGCCACAGACACACACAGACACACACACACACACACACACACACAGAGACTTTTAACGTGAGTAGTTGGATAACGTTATAATAACAACTCTATAAACCCTTTTTATATTAACAACCATGGTCAAAAACATAAAAAAATCTAATTTCTGGGTTTCACTTTTGACCTTAAAGCTTTACTTTTAAATATATTAAAATGGCGGTCAAAATCATTTCGAATTATAAAACAATGTTAAACTCATATCAGTTTATAGTCAATTATTAAGATAATATCGGAAAATTACGCCAATATAGTTTTATTTAATAATCAGACCGCGGTAGCCTAGTGGTATGGGTAATGGACTGCTGAGACGAGGTCTCGGCAGACCACCAATGACTTTCCGATGCTTTTCGAAGTTATGTGTGTATTTATCGCAGGTTTATAAGTGCCCGGTTAATGGCAATAGGCTCGCATTGGGACCTAAACATAAACTGGCGAAATGTGGGTCTGTACCCCTTCGGGGATATAGACGTGTGTTTATGTTATTATGTTATGTTATGTTTTTATGAAATTATAGTTTCATTTAGCTTCACTAATACGATGGAGCTAATTAAATTGCATAAAAAAATACCAAATTGTAATTTTCTTATACCAATATGTAGTGTACATGGAGTACTATAAGATTGGTATCTTCTGGGTGTTTCCCTAACAGCCAATAGATCACTATCACTACATAGTATAAAATAAAGTCGCGTTCCTTGTCCCTATGTCCCTTTGTATGCTTAAATCTTTAAAACTACGCAACAGATTTTGATGCGGTTTGTTTTGATAGATAGAATGGTTAAAGAGGAAAGTTTATATGTATATAACATCATGCTACGACCAACAGGTACGGAGCAGGAATGAAAAATGTTGCAAAAACGGGGTGACGCAGACGAAGTTCGCGGGTCAGCTAGTACCAAAAAAAAAAAAAAAAAATATAAATATTCCAGGACAATCTACACAACGCCACCTAGACCCATGGTAAGCATACTTTACCTAGCTCGTGTTAGGGGTTCTAGAATGCGGATAAACATACTTAGATACTTTTTTTTTGTAAATACATACATATTATGCATAGAAACATCCAGACCAATGCAAATATTCATATTCATGTACACAAATATTTGCATAGAGCGGGAATCGAACCCACGCCTCCTGTGTAGCAGTCGCGTTCACTGCCGCCACGCCACGGAGGTCGTCACAAATAAAACACAACAGTATATTATTTTCATTTCAAAAGATGTTTACAGTTTGTTTTGCCGTCGGTACATCTCGACAATGACCCCGATATATTGGCACTTTCATTTTCATTGCACTTAACATATATAATGGGTTGCCTTACGTTTTTGGAAGAGTGAATACCGTTATCGAATGTATTGAATAGTTGCACGGGTCTTCCCGTATGTATTTTGAGCCCGTTCCCAGAACATATGGGAAAGTATTCCCGGGTAAATCTATATGTTAAACCGGACTATAATTTATCTCTGTGCAAAATTTTAATCAGATTCTTTGAGCCGTTAGAGAGTAATTGAGTAACAAACATGCAATAAATAAATAAATTTAAAACTGTAGATGGCCCGAATTTGGACCCCGAATTTGCCAGGCTGAAATGCCTTGTGGTTTCAGTCGGTTCGAGTCCGATATATTGGCCGTTGTCCGTTTCATCTTTGTTGACCTTTTTAAGGTCGATATTTGGAACACAAGTTTTTGGTATACTCTCAGTTTACCTACACGTTTTTGGTACACAAAATATTGGTAGGTACTCATTTTTGACATTTTTTGTACCTACACAAATTTTTGACAATACAACAAAAAGTGTATTGTATTAATTTTTGCTAAACTAATTTCTGAAGTACTGTTTTTTGGTATACAAATTTTTGGTATACTATTTTTTGGTATACAAATTTTCAGTATACAAATTTTTGGTACACAATTTTTTGGTATACCTACTAGTTTTTGGTATACAAATTTTTGGTATACAAATATTTTTGGTACACTGACTAGTGAGCCCCAAATACTTGAACTACTTCCAATAAATTATTAAAAACTTAAGTAACTCGTCCTCACATTAGCTTAAGCAATAGTTCAAACGTTAAATAGCCATAATGCTACTTCTAGTTTACGATAAGATATGTTAGACCATCAAACTTTTACGATACTTCATTCTTAATTCACCTTGTGTAATACTCGTTCGGAAATTTTGTTTAAGTTTAGATAAAGTAACTTGTTTTTACCCGACTGCGCGACGCAAAGGAGGGTAATGTGTTTATCAGTCTATGTATGTATGTATGTATGTATGTTTATATATGGCGTTCTAGACACCAAATGCGTAGGCCGATTTTGATAATTCTTTCATCAATGGATTCGTCTTAACCTTGTTTGATTATAATATACACCTCGCCTGATGTTAAGCTGAAGGCAAAGTCTCATAAAAGAGGGTCACCATTACAAACACGTTCAGTGCTACAATGGTGGCGCTCAGCTTGACGGCCTCATCAGATGCTTTTTCACGCCGCGCTTAATGGACCCGGGACTATAGGGAGAAGGAAACACGTGCGCCGGCAAGGAATTCCAGGACTTAATGGTTTATGTTTATTCAGTTTAGGCACATAAAGGGCACATAATATAATGTTAAAGTTTTACAATTATAACATAACATAAAATCACGCCTATATCCCCGAAGGTAGAGGTGCTAGCGCACCCACATTTCGCCAGTGTATATTTAGGTCTCAATGTAATAGGTGGCGATCCTATTACCATTAACCGGGCACTTATAAACCTGCGATAAATACACACATAACTTCGAAAAGCAACGAAAAGTCATTGGTGTGTGTAAAACCTGGGATTGAACCCGAGACCTCGTCTCACCAGTCCATTACCCATACCACTAGGCTACCGCGGCTGTCACATGAGAAATGTCAAAGATTAATCCATTTTATATTAATGTCAGTAATATTTTCAACACGAGCACATTCAAAATGGCCTCAGTTAAAATTGTGCAAACGGAATCTATTGACAGAAACACCGAAACCAATACGTAACATATAACAGTTAAGAAACCAGTTACCACTATAACTTAATCTCACACACGATAAAAACACAAACAAAAAAGTTTAACGTATAACTTTTTGAGGGGTCACGTTATAATGGCGATGTTATATGTTGTTTTAGTAGGAAATTAGATCTTATTTCATTAGCAATAAGGTGTGAAATAGAAATCGCAAATATATTGCGAGCTTGACATCAATTTTTGGGTGACAATGATTGTTGAATTTCATCATTGATGGGGTTTTTTCTCGCGAACTTGAAAGAGTTGTAAAATGTTACAAGTTCGATTCTCGTAATAGTAACAATATTTGGGATCCGCAGTTAAATTTTTAGGGGTTCGATTCCTGTATGTATGAATTTGTAAACATTCATCATTCTCTGAACCTTTTCCCAACTCAGTTGGGGCCGGCTTTCCAGGGGGACCTCTAATTGGTATAGCACCCCCACATATTTTCGTAACGATCCAAGGTCCCCCGACACGGCAACGTTTGAATTATTTATTTTTGACTTTTTCTAGGTATTTTTTGTCGGAGGTTTTTTCAATTTTTAATTCAATATTATAAATTATACTTTTTTAAATTGATCTCTTAGTCATGCCCTTTCATTTTATATCTGTATTGATGGACTAATGCAAAAATATGTAGCATAGCTAAGAACACTCTCGACTAATTTCATCTCTCAAACAAAAAAAACTACATTAAAATCGGTTCATCCGTTCGAGAGTTACGATGCCACACACACACACACATACACACACGTGAAACTTGAGAAGATCCTGTTCAAGATCAAGATCCTGTTTTATCTATTTAAAAAAAGCTTATCAGACTTACCTTGCAGGATGACCTTGCCCCATCCAGTCACAATACATTCTCCAGCACCATTGTAGAAAGCATCCAGTCTATCAGTAGACGATGGCAAGCAGATAGGGGCGATATTCTTCTCCAATCTCAGATTCTCTGCCAGAACCAAAACTGCTACATCAAACTTCAGGCTGCCAGATTTGTAGAATGGATGACGGAGAATGTGCTTGACTTGAACGATTTGGAAGGGCAGAGGCTCATCATCAACTCCAAGCTTCCATTCTCCTCCTTTGATGAGTACGTTCTTCGCTAGGAGACTGTGGGAGAAATTCAGAATTAGAGGCTTTTTAAGTTCCTGGGAGATATAGATACTTAGTTGCTCAAACTACCTGTTAAAGTTAAGGTTTCCGTTTTTAACAGTAACAGTAACATTGATTCTAATGGTTTGGCTAAATGTGTTGCACCAGAGTATTTAGTAGCTCTGTTATAGTTATCTTTTTGATAGAATTTGACGTTTGAGCGCGGCCGGTTACAGTTAGCGTCAAGTTATGATGTCATTTTAACAATTGTCAAATGGTACAACCTGTTTTATAACTGACCGGTACTTTAACTACACTGTTAAGTAAAGTTCGATCGTGCAACCCAGGCTATATGTGAAAGGGGATGATCGGATGCTATAGATAATTGGAAGAGGCCTATGTCCAGCAATGGACTTGGGCTAGTCTTCTTCTGTTGAATCAATGGTATATTTGAGTTGCCATCGTGGTGTTGTAATTTGGTTACGGATAGTAGTGGCTCCAACTACCCGCAACGACTGCTATAGATGTTTGTATGACAACCGGGACTGATGGCTTAACGTGCTCTCACGACCAGACCAGTGCAAACAGCCATATTCATGCACTGAGCGAGGATCGAACCCACGCTCCGTGCGTAGCAGTCGCGTGCACTACCGCCACGTCACGGAGGCTGTCTCAGATCAAAATTCTGTAAAGACTGGTCTACTCCGTCTACTCACCCTTCAACGCAGCTAGCAGAAGTGAGAACCACATCAGGTCTTGTGATGACTCCTCCGCAGAGCAGGCTCCTGTTGGTCTGCAGGAGTACCATGGCTTGCCAGGGGATCTCGGCGAAGTCCACCTCCAGGTCTTGACGGTTTCCGTACGGTTTCTGGGGCTGTTGGAGGAAGAATACGATTAGAAGGCGCCCTACAGAAGACCGCGGTCATAATAACCATCGTGTTGTGTTCCCGCCGGTAAGTAGGGTAGCCAGAGCTCACTGTTCCCCTCCTTCACCTCCCCTTCCTAGCCTCCCCACCCCTTCCCAGCTCTCCCCCTTTCCCTTCAGGGTGGGCAGCGCGTGTGTGACACCCTTAGTGTTGCACACGTTCATAGGCCACGGTGGCCGCTTTCCATCAGTTGGGCCGTGTGCTTGTCTGCCACCTACGTAGTATAAAAAAAAAAAGGCTAGGGTTTTTGGCATTTTCATAATTCTGGGTACTCTGAGCTGATGAGTCCGTCAAGAGCTTTCAAGATTCGGCGTGCGGAAATCCTCAAGGCAGCTATGTCGGACTCAAACCGACTAAAATCGCACTCCATTTCGGGTAATTATCTTTAGTTACCGGAGGTGAGATAGTAGTCAACATATTCCACGCACCCCGGCAGACCCGGGGACCTCTTTTCCGAGATGACTCCTTTTTATGTTTTTTTTTTATTTATGATATTTACATATTTTATTTATCTACCTACTAAGCGGATGGATGATCATTGTGCGTGTCTAGAATTAAATGTTTTTTCTTTCTTTCTTTCTTTCTTTCTTTGGTCTACCGGCTGTAACTGACGTCATACTTTTTCCATTTTATCAGGAAGAGAATTATTCCATCCATCAGTTTCTAAATTTGTTTTAATGTCACAATATATAGTAATACTGACCCTGAATTACATCATCTGACGTTTCCTAGTTAAGTTTTGATAAGGTTCAAAGGTTACTTCGCGACCTTTCTGACCCCTACGTGTCACTGTCTATTTTGTAATATCTTGCTGAATTATTACGTTTGTTTGTATTAAAAAGGTGAACAGTTATCGAAAGAAATAGCCTTATTCGGCTTTCATGAAAATCGAAAAGTGGCATTCGGTGCAGAATATTCCATTAGAGCCAAGCAATTTTCTATGCCGCACCATTAAGTTTTGAAATTCCTTACCGGCGCACGTGTTCCCTTCTTCCTACAGTCCCGGGTCCTTTAAATGGGGCGTGTCAACTGATGAGGCTATCAAGCTGAGCGCCACCATTGTAACACTGTACGTGTTTGCCATTTTGACATGTTATATAGTTTTTATATCATATTTATTATTTATTAACATTAATTAGTAATAAATGTGTTGAGTAATAATATACATTTTATGTTTATTTTATTGTTTAGTTATTATTCTATTGTATGTTATTTTAGCCTGTGAGTAAAGGAAATTATAAATTTATTCAGTGGACCATAAAAATGTAGGCCTATTAATTTACGATATAAGCTGCAATACTTCGATTCAAAGTTCAAAAGCATATAATTGATGAGGCTAAATTAAGCTTAATAAATGAACATTGCACAATTCCAATCTATCACCGACAGCTCATTAAACTCAAGAATTTGTTTTACACAATATCGTCAATTTTAAAATGTCATCCAATATGTGAGTGATTGCTTCAACGAAACGTGTTTCGAGGCGTATACACTTCACCTTGTACCACAGAGTAAATATACTACAAAGCATTGGGCGCGACTTTAAAAAAAAATTAAAATGCCTTGGTGTTTTCTGAATCTTAACGCCGCACCATTAAGTCTTAGAATTCCTTGCCGGCGCACGTGTTTCCTTCTTCCTACAGTCCCGGGTCCTTTAAGCGGGGCGTGAAAAAGCATCTGATGAGACCGTCAAGCTGAGCGCCACCATTATACACTGTATGTGTTTGTAATGGTGACCCTCTTTCCTGAGACTTTGCGTACAGCTTACCATCAGGGGAGGGCAAGTCAAATTGAGGTGCCATATACAAAAACTCTGCATTTTTTATACAACTTAGGTGGTTGACAAGCACACGGCACATGGAAATTGGTCACGTGGCGTAAGGACGTTTGCAACACCAGAGTTGTCACATTTGTACTGCCAACCCTGTACAGGAGCTGACCCTGGTTGGGCAGGGTTAGAGGACCCTTTAGAAACCTTGTACTGCCTTTCTCAAAGAACCCCAAATTAAAGTGGCTTGGAAAATCCACAACAGGGATTTCATTCCACAGCTTGAGCGTGTGCGTTTTTTTACTTAGAACAGGTTTTTTTGCCACCATATTAGAGTAAAAAATGGACGAAAAATGTTATATAGGTCGCAGAATGACCTCCGTCCCCCATGAGCGCGGGACTGGGCGGGTGGAGCCACCTGTCACCCTAGCAGAAGCAGGCCGTATACCCCAAGGGGGTCATCTCGGAAGACACCGGGTCTGCCGGGGTGCGAGGGATATGTTCGCTACTATCTCACCTCCGGCAACTAAAGACCCAAAGACGGCGTGTGTAAGTCGGTTCGAGTCCGACATAACCACTTTCATCGGTGGGATTGGTATCCGTGGGGATACCGCGCAAGGAAAAGAAAAACAGAGGAGTACTACAAGGGACCTTCGGCTTTGAGAGCGTTTCCCTGATTTAAATATAACATAAACTCACGCCTTTATCCCCGAGGCAGAGGTGCTAGCACCCACATTTCACCAGTTTATGTTTAGGTCCCAATGTAATAGGTGGCGAGCCTATTGCCAATAACCGGGCACTTATAAACCTGCAATAAATACACACATAACTTCGAAAAGCATCGAAAAGTCATTGGTGTGTGCCATGGTAAACCTGGGATCGAACTCGAGACCTCGATTTGCGTGATGAAAGTAAAGTATCAATAATAATATAATATAATAATAAAAAAACACTTACATGCATTCTACCGCATTCTCCGGGACCACCGTATTTCGCCAAGTACACCCTATGGACAGACTCTTCAGTAATTTCTTCACCTTGACCTTCCTTCAGGGCTTGACCTTGACCTTGGAGTATTCCCTGACCTTGACCGAAGCCAACTCCAAATCCTGAACCTTGAGAAACACCGAATCCTTGCCCTCCAGTAACACCAAATCCAATTCCTTGACTGGTATACTGCCCGCCTCCTTGCCTAATACCAGTGCCTTGTCCAGTAGTCACACCAACTCCTAAACCTTGTTCAACATTATAACCAGATCCTTGACTAATTCCGAAACCAGTTCCTTGTGAGACTCCAAAGCCTGTTCCTTGGGTGACACCAATTCCAGATCCTTGGGAGACACCAATTCCAGATCCTTGGGAGACACCAATCCCAGATCCTTGGCTGACACCTACGCCGCCTCCTCTTGTTACACCGAATCCAGTTCCTTGGCTAACGCTTACACCACCTCCCTGGGTAATACCAACGCCCTGGCCGGTCTGTACTCCGAAACCTTGACCTCCAGTTACGGCAGATCCTTGGCTTTGTCTAATTCCAGTTCCGAACCCTTGGGTGACAGTAGATCCACTGCTTTGGGAGACGCTTTGGCCAGTGCCTTGGATGACTCCGTAACCTTGACCTCCGGTAACAGCAATGCCTTGTCCTGTCTTGATACCAGTACCGAAACCTTGGGTTACACCCGTGCCAGAAGTCTGGGATACGCCGAAGCCAGATCCTTGGTTTCTCTGGATACCCTGATAAAAAAGGAGTTGTAATTTTAGGGATGTTTTGACCAAACGATATTGAAAACAAACTTTTAACAGCTACATATTACGTAAAGAGAGTCAAATGAAGATATTTAAAATCAGTCAATGAGAGACAGAAACTTTTGTTTTGTCTATTGCACTGACAGCAAAGAATGCACTGAGCTGGAATCGAACGGGAAAATAAAAATGTATGGATGTAAGGGAAACACTCCCAAGCTGAAGGCCCCATGTAGTTACTCCTGGTACACAATATATTAGCATAAAAAAAAATTCGGCATAGCAATTTTATTTTTGTATTTTTTATAAACAAAATTTATACGATTTAACTTGCGTTATCTACTCTCCATCATCGTGTTACTTAAGTTGAATGGGACAAAAATTTCACGAAAAACATGAACTCGCAAAATGGCGCTACTTTTTTTTTTGCAGTGAAGATTTTTTAATGAAATTTTCGTTTTATTTAGCTTCACTAATACGATGGAGAGCAAAATTGCGGAAAAAAATGCATTGCCGTAATTTTTTTTTAAGCTAATATGTTGTGTACCAGGAGAACTACCCTCCCTTCGGCTTCCAGGGGCCTTTCAGCTTCGGGAGTGTTCCTTTTACACCCTGTATATTATGATGTAGTCATATTACCTGTCCGATGGTCACACCCTGTCCTTTACCAGATTGTCCATAAGAACCCTGCCCTGTGGTCACAGCTTGTCCAATACCAACTTGACCTGATTGTACTTTATTGAATGATGAGGTGGTTTCTGAGAAGGTGTTTTCTTGTCCGTATTGACCTGTTAGAGATACTTATGTTAAATTGGGATCTATTCTGTGGTTATATTAGCGAGTTTGACCCTCACACAGCCTCCATAGCACAGGGCGCGGGTTCCATCCCCGCTCAGTGCAAAAAGTTGTATGCATGAATATGGCTGTTTGCACTGGTCTAGTCGTTCGGAGAGCACGTTAAGCCGTCGGTCCCGGTTGCCATTCGAACATCTATGGCAGTCGTTACGGGTAGTTGGAGCCCTCAAAAGTCCAACCAGTCTTGGAACTTCGATATCACCATTGGTCATTGGACGATAGGTTGTGGAGGTCAGACAGTTGCTTCACGAAAATTTCTGAAGTTCAGCCGCATCACAGTTAGACTGGCAAGCCGACCCCAACTGAGTTGGGAAAAGGTTTAGAGAATGATGAATCGCGAATTTGACTCTGAGATAATCTTTCCTGAATAATGACGAGACTTTGGCGCATCTGTTCAGAGTTAGGAGGTCAAATAGCAGTTGTTTTAATGTCTGTACAATGGTTGGCGTTCAGAGGAACTATTTGATACCCATAGCTACATTCTACCATCGCAGCGCTTGTTATATGCAGGAAATTCATCCTCACACTTTGTGGGTTTTTTTTTATACAACTTAGGTCGCAGACAAGCACGCGGCCCACCTGATTGTGCGTGTGCCACAACCCCTGTAAGAACAGAGACATTCTGTGTCGTCAGCGCAAAAGATGTAGGATAAGCCTTTGGTTTTCCCACGGACAACACAAAACCTCTATCACTTACAAAAAGGTACTTCCCCAGTCGGACTGCTCGATTGGGACGGATATACCGGCGTGTCCTACCTCCTCTACACTCTGGGTTGTGAAAAGAACTTCATCCCGCGTCCACTCAAGCCGTAGAATGAACTCCTTGCTGTGTTTTTTCCAAGTGTCTACAATAGCGCTTCAAGAATGGAAAATGGTCTGACCCTTATTCTAAAAATCTGATAATATCTTGCATACCTTGATTTCCTTTTACGAACTGTCCACGATTACCCTGCCCATAGGATCCTTGGTTGAACTGTGTCTTTTGGATGAATGTGTTTGGCGTGGGTGTCACTGATGGGTTCCTGTAATAACAATTGTGTTAGGAAACTGCTGAACTGCTAACGTTTGCCTCACTACACCGGTGTTTATCTATAGAACGGTGAAACTTTTGAGGGTAGCTGGACTGCTTTTTCAGATGAGATTGCTATTAAGCTGCACACTAGGAAAATATGTCAGATATATATTTTTTTTTATTTATGGGACGTCAATTTGACTTCGCCTCGGCTGATGTTGAGCTGAAGGCAAAGTCTCATGAAAGAGGGTCACCATTGCAAACACGTTCAGTGCTACAATGGTGGCGCTCAGTTTGACGGCCTCATCAGATGCTTTAGATCAGATCAAAAGATTTCAGTTGGCAACAATGCCGCCTTTGCTATAAAGGCATACGAGGTACTTGCCCAGGGCCCACTGCTTTAGGGGGGCCCACCGAAGGAGCGACAATTTCTCATACACCAACTGGAGAAAACTTTTCTCACAGTAAAAGTGACTGGAGAGTTGTTTTTGTGCTGTTATTTTGAAGACAAATTTGTCGGCGGTCTACGCCCTCGGTGTTACAAACGACCATATGCCATGGTGCCCAATATAGACCGTGAGTTTGTCTGTCACCTAAGCGGTATAAATAAAACAAAAGGGGCACCCAAATTCTTGTTTTGAACACAAGAACTCTCGACATACATACATACATAAATTCACGAATATATCCCCGAAGGGGTAGGTAGAGATGCTAGCACCCACATTTCGCCAGTTAATGTTTAGGTAACAATGTAATAGGTGGCGAGCCTATTGCCATTAACCGGGCACTTATAAACCTGCGATAAATAGACACATAACTTCGAAAAGCATCGAAAAGTCATTGGTGTGTGCCATGGTAACCTGGGTATCTTATTCATGCAGCAGTTAAGTTATTCCTTTAATTCTTCAGAGGAATCAGAGGAAAAACTACCCTCTCAGATTAGATGGTGGTCAAACCATAAAGTCATCCTTAACAAAGTACGCGAGTGACATACGTATCTTTACACAAAACCTAGGCGTGAGAAAGTCACAAAGTAATATGAATGAAACGTTTTTTTTTCATAAACCATTATCAACTTTGACAGAAATAGATATTGCAGTGACAACAATGACCCTATACTAAAAATCACAAGTCACTGCTGATATTTTAAATTCAGTAACGTGGGAATGACAAGATTATATCTCTATTTATGTCTAATATAAACGCTTTGGGTCAAACCGTGCATAGCTAAATTAAGCTGTCTGTGAAATTAAAATGATAGCAAAACATATTTATGTGTGTGATTGTTTGGTCTGGGTAATCTCAAAAGTAGTTATGCAGAATTTAACCAAGATTTTACTGCAATAACCGCTTATTTTAGTTCTAATATAGTATTAGGATTCGATGAATATTCATAACTAGCTGACCCGCGCAACTTGCGGGTAGTTTGAAATATTCGCGCGACACGAAAACGGTAATAAGTCAGTTCTCTCGGGACCATGGACGTAACGTCACGTCCGAAACTTCGGGATAAATATACAAACATATCACTACATAGTATAAAACAAAGTCGCGTTCTCTGTCCCTATATCCCTATATCCCTTTGTATGCTTTCAACAAAGGGACATAGGAATATAGTGTTGTGTAAATTTGGAACGTTGTATCTTTGAAACTACGCAACGGATTTTGATGCGGTTTTTTTTAATAGATAGAGTAATTAAAGAGGAAAGTTTATATGTATATAACATCACGCTAAAACCAACTAGTGCGGAGTAGAAGTGAAAAATGTGCGGGTTAGCCAGAATAAGTGCGTTCTATTATAAATTATGTGTGAGTGTAAATTAACATACCTGAAGTTATTCAACAATATTGATCCAGTTGTTGGGGGCTTCACTGTCACAATAGGGCGGTTATTCGAACTGCCTCGGCTGTCAGGTATGTACTTTCCATCGTTTCCTCCGAATGTGTCAGGTACCCATTTACCAAGCTGGTTCACTGGCCAAGGATCTGTGTAGTAAGGGTCTCGACAACACTTTCCGATGCGACCCGAGTCGAGGTCTTTACAGTCCTGTTGAGAATATAACGATTACGCCATCTTTTATCTTGCCTGATTTTTTTATTTATTCATATTAAATCACGCTTATATCCCCGAAAGTTAAGGCAAAGTTGCTAGCACCCACATTTTGCCAGTTTATGTTTAGGTCAATGTAATAGGTGGCGAGCCTATTGCCATTAACCGGGCACTTATAAACACACATAACTTCAAAAACCATCGATATGTGTGTATATCATGTGTGTCATGGTAAAACCTGGGATCGAAAACGAGACCTCTTCTTAGCAGTCCATTACCCATACCACTAGGTTACCGATACTTTATTTATTATACATAAAGGTACATTCTTTGTCCCCCAAAATTGAGTAGTTGGTTTGACTGGGAGATCTAGTTTCCGTACAATTATTCTAGTATCTATGCGTACATGATTTTGGATGATAAACAAGCCTGGAAATGAGCTGTTCACTCAAATTGCTACTCATGTAAATTACTGTTTCTAGACTAATTTAATGATTGTAAATAGACCAAAAAAAAAGAAAAGCCCGCTGAGTTTCTTGCCGGAGTCTTCTCAGGCCGGGTCACACACGTGCTGCCTACCCTGTAGAAACCTTCCCTCCCGGGTCCTTTAAGCGGGGCGTGAAAAAGCATCTGATGAGGCTGAGCGCCACCATTGTAGCACTGAAGGGGTTTGCAATGGTGACCCTCTTTCATGAGACTTTGCCTTCAGCTTAACATCAGGCGAGGTGAAGTCAAATTGACGTGCCATAGATAAAAAAAATGCCCTTCTTGAAGAACCGCATATTGTAGTCGCTTGGGAAAACCACTTTTTTTCTCACTCTTTCTTCAATTTTGATTTCGATTTAGTTGAATCTAATCATATTTACCGTTAGTGGTACTCTGTAAGCTTCTTGATCTCTGGTCAAAGCGACAGTGGTGTTAGAAATGACACCTTCTGCGGTACAGTATTCGATGGGTGTGCACTTCAGGGCGGCTGCGCATCCAGCTGGGATGTCATCTAATAGGAGAAAAGAGAAAGTGTAGATTGAGCGGTGATTAAATAATTACTTCGATTGGTTGTACCCATTTATATACTACCTTTAACGGTATAATGGTTCAAATCTTACGTACTACAAAACGAAAATAAACTACCCTGTTTATGGTAGTGATAACACCACCTTTTTTTAACTGTTCAAAATTACTTTGCTATAGATAAAAAAATATTTATGGTGTTTCATATTTTGACTCGAACAAGCTTGAATATTTACGAAAAACTTAGACGTATTCTTATCAAAAAGTTTCATATTGTCGAATTTATCCTTCGTTGCGTAAATACGCACACCAATAACACGCATGACACATCCACTTGTTTTTTGTTTTATATGGAGAATAACTTTTATGACATTTGCGAGACCGAAATGAGATCGAAATTGAATTTAGATAAGTATATCGCAAAAAATAACGTGAATAGTTAAAAAATTAACTTACTGTTAATCGGTATACGAGGTCTGAGAGTCGTAGGTGGCTGGAACTGATCAAGAATGACCCCTCCTTCAACGTAAGAAGGTCTAGATTCTGATCCATCTAACGGTTCCACTGGGGGCAGATATCCTGGCGCTGACGTCGAAGACACATAAGTTGGTGTAGGTCTTGGTGTAGTATATGGTCTCGGAGTGATAAATGGTTTAGGAGTGGTAAAAGGTCTTGGGGAAGTAGCGAAGGATGAGGTATAAATATTGGATGCACCAGTTGAAGAGTCCACAGGAGGTAGATAAGGAATGCCAGGTTTAGGGCTCGATCCAGGCCTGAAGACGCCAGCGTTTTGACTGCCAGCAGAGAAGGAATCAGTTTCGACGAAATTCGATTGGCTGTTGGTCTTATAGACTTCATTATTGAAATTGTTGCCAGAGAATCGAGTGGTTGAAGGTGCTGAAGTGGATCCAAAGCTACCCACAGTAGATCCAGACCCTGCGAATTTGTTGCCACTGCTGAAACTGCCAGCTTCAAATTGAGATGCGCCAGCATTGCTGGATCCTGAAAACTGGTTTGTGTTGCTTCCATATCCTGAGGATCCTCTATTTACAGAGTTGAATCCTGATTGAGAGGATCCAAAACTGTTTTGTGATGAGCCCTGTGCGAATAGTCCAGAGTCCTGGGTGTTGGATCCAGCGAATGTGGATCCAATACCGAGATTAGCTTGAATACCACCAGCTCCTGCGAAGGTTTCCAATCGGCAGCATACTTCTGTTCTTGTGTTGCAGTACTGTTTCTGTAACAAGAGAAAGAAATGTTAGCCTGGATTGCACGATCGTACTTTAACATTAACAGTGCAGTTAAAGTACCGGTCAGATATAAAACAGGTTGCACCATTTGACAATTGTTAAAATCACGTCGTAACTTGACGCTAACTGTAACCGGCCTCGCTCAAACGTCAAAAAGATAACTATAACAGAGTTACTAAATACACTGGTGCAACACATTTAGCCAAACCATCAGTTACTGTTAAATTTGAGGGAAACCTTAACTTTAACAGGTAGTTGGAGCAACTAAGCCTTAGTCTTTAAAGTGAAGAGATTCGTGGCTATATCACTAAAATCATGAAGTCATGGAGTCTAAGCGTTTGGGTCATGAGGTCCGAGCGCCAGCTATCTCTTCAGAGAGATTGCGAAGCGTATGGTTGACGCTTCTGGTCTACAGAAGGCTGAACTCTTCTTAGGATAGAGAATAAGCATTGCCATACAACGTGGCAATGCTGCCAGTCTTCTGGGAACGTTGCCAGAGGAGTCATGCGATGCGGAGGAATTTCATTACGCGTTTTAATTTAAATCTTTGTTTGTCATTATAATTATCATGTTATTTTTAGTTTAATTAAATAATGTATGTTTATGTTTACTTTATGCAGTTTTTGACAGCTGTCAGCGTGTTCAAATCGGCTCCGTAAATAAAATTAGACAAAAATATCTAAAATTAACGCAATTTGTCTGTTTATGATAAATCAGTTATCAGTATTGCATAAATATCGCCATCTATTGTTAGTAGCAGTTAATTTCCAGTGTAATACAAGATATAAGTAAATGAACTATTATGACAAAAAGTGCAGTGTAAACAAACTTGAAGTTATGTTAAGAGAATAAAAAGTTGTAAACTAGTTAAGTAGAAGTGAAATCTATAATAACAATCCATAAAATCAGTGCAAATTGTCTAAAATACTACAATCAAGTGAATTTTATAAGTTGAAAAACTGTATTACGTTAATTTTATTCAAATGTTGACATACTTGAGCTTACAACCAATCAAATCTCTTAACTCAAATTGTATATTTAAACTACATGACTTGAAACAGCGACATCTAGCACATTGGATTTGAACTATTTGCGCAAGTACCATAGACACAATACAAGTTAATGACAGTAAATAATATTTGCCAGTGGTGCCATCTGTTATTGGTTGACGAAAACATTTGTATCTCGAAAGCATTCCCCGATTTCACTTTGATTGATAAGTACAAAGTTAGCACTGTGCAAAGTCGTCGCGTCACGATTTGGTGATTGCGAGTTCGCGTCCTCTCTAATACATACACTTTTTGTAATTCTATTAAACATTGTTTACATTACTAAATATGACTGACAAAGAAGAAAACAATGTTACGCAGCGAAGACAAAAATGTGGATACAGGTTAGATTTCAGCGATGACAGCGAGTTTGATCTAGATATGTCATACCAAAGTGTACCGAGCATTGGGTGTTCTAATGAGGAAATAAATGCACAATCGGAGATAATAAGTAAATTGACTACAGATCTACAAATAGCTAACAACGAAATAGAAAATCTAAATATTGAGAACGTAAATTTGAAAAAAGAAATAGATACTTATAAAAACAAAATAAAACTGTACAAGGCTGTAGGTGCTACAGGAATATGTATCTCAAGTAGTATCACACCCCTCAAGTTTTATTCACCCCAGTATCGAAAGAGACTTAACAATACTGATAGTCTGAAAGTGAGACTCCCAAGGACATCTTCACAAGAACTGATTACGAAACAGGCCTATCAAACTCCAAAAACCAACCAACAATCAAGAATAAATTTGGGTCATAATTATAATTACTCTTCAAAAGCACAATTAAATAATTATCGAAGATTTTACGTAAACAGTCCTAAGAAAGGTTATTCAGTGGATATGGCAACAATGGTAGACAGTACACCCAACTTAATTAAACACAAAAATACTATCTCTTCTCCAGATAATTGCTTAGTAAAGTTAACTCCACTAGTACATGAGAATATAAGTCTAGCTAACAAGAGGAAGATCGTAATTATAGCGGACCAACAAGGATATAGCCTTCGCAAAAACCTGCAGAAACTAGTTGGTGATGAGTATAAGGTCTATTGCTTCTGGAAAGCCGGCGCTGTATTAAGTGAAGTTTTACACACAGAGAGAAGAAACATATGTAATTTATGCAAAGATGACTTTGTTATTATACTAGGCGGTACTAATGACGCTAACCCAAGTGAACTTCAATTCTCCATAAAATCATTTTTGAATAGTACAAAAAATACCAATGTAATTGTTTCCGAAGTCCCCTACAACCGACAACTTAATGAAAAAAAGTTAAATTATGAGTTGAATTTCATTTGTTTGCAGTATAGACACACTACATATCTTAATATGAATTACTCTGTCCACTTGCCCAGATATGATCTACGTCCGTTACATATGTCACAACTTATACTGAAGGAGATACTTCGTATCGCTTATAAAACAAATTATGACACATACATCAATAGGAAAAAAGTGTCGCACTGTACGTTCAATACTCCATTGTACTACGATAAGTATACTCAAACAGATGCACAGTGTAATAGTGAGACTTTATTAGAATTGAGGCCCCCAAATAAATCTAATGACTTTTTTCGTGTTTAAAGAAATAAACATATTACACCAAAATATAAATGGCCTTAATAATAAATCCGACTTGCTATTATTATCATTGGACCGACTAGAAAGGGAGAGAAAGTCAGTGGATATTCTCTGTGTGACGGAGCATAATATGATACGATCAGATACCCAATTTATTTATATTCCCAATTTTGTAATAGGATCATGTTTTTCTCGTAAAAGCCGCCACGGCGGTGCATGTATTCTTATCCGTAATAATCATAATTATAAACAAGTGGTCGGATTGCGTGGCTTTTGTGTGGAGGGCATAATTGAAGTGTCTGGAATAGAACTTGTAGATCATAAAATGTTTGTGTTTTGTATATACAGACCACCTAAAATAATACAGGAATATTTTAACACATTTTTTGAGAAATTGACATCTTTGCTTGCTAAGTACTGTCTTAGTAATCATAAAGTGGTACTGTGTGGTGACTTTAATATAGATATTTTAAAGAAAACTAAACAGTCAACGGACTTTTTGAATTTACTGTCTGGCCATAATTTGGGGTACGCATTTATGGAACCCACACGTAAAATTAGCGGTGCATGTATTGACAACTTTTTATACAATTTTTCAAAATGCAAATCTACCATACTTGAATTAGCTCTGTCTGATCATACGGCACAACTACTAACATGCCCAGTTAAAGCTAGCGTTGCTCACAAGTGTTGGTTTATTAAAAAACGAGATCTACAAGAGCATAACATTAGAAGGTTTGAAGACTGTATAAACTCGCTTAGTTTTTCAGAATGCTTCAATAATGATGATCCTGTTGAATCATTTAATGCCTTTTACGACACATTTCTTTTGTTCTATCGTTTATGTTTTCCTATAGTTAAACTCAGAATAAGTGTAAAGAAACGACAAAAATGGATTTCGAATGGTATTAAGTTATGCTGTCGACGCAAGACGCTTCTTTTGTGGCAGTATCGAAAAAATCGTACTAAAGAAAATAGAGATAACTTTAATACAGTATCTTCGAGACTTAAACGTATTATTAGGCTTACAAAAAGGGTCCAAAATGAGCATTATATACGAACAGCTAGTAATACATGTAAAGCTACATGGACACTCATTAATGATGCAAAAGATGCTGTTCCAAAAACAGAAATACATAGCATTAAAATAAATAATAAAGAAATTATTGATGACCCATTAGTGATAGCCAAATCATTTAATAATTATTTTATTGACCAGGTTCAAAAGAGTAATCAAGTGAACAACATAGCCGTGCCAGCGCATATTTCCAATTCGATATTTATAAATCCGACTTCACCTAAAGAAATACATTCTATTATTATGAATTTGAAAAATACCAAGAGTACTGGATATGATGAAATATGCACACAAATTCTGAAACGAGTCTCGACAAAAATATGTAACGTTTTAAGTCACATTTTTAACTTATGTATTTGCAGTGGCATTTATCCAGACAATTTGAAACTGACAGTCATCAAACCATTATTTAAAAAGGGTGATCCAGGTTCTATGGCCTGTTATCGACCAATTGCCTTAATACCTACGATATCAAAAATCTTTGAAAAGGTCATATACAGCAGAATATACCAATTTTTAGAAAACCACAATCTTTTTGCAGAAGAACAAGTCGGTTTTAGGCAAGGCAAAAGTATAGATATGGCCATTTATAACTTTTTAAAAGTGGTCATAGATAGTGTAGATAAAGGGGTTCCTGTCTGTGCACTTTACATGGATCTCACAAAAGCGTTTGACTGTGTAGATCATGAGCTACTGTTAAAAAAATTAAATGCTTACGGAATAAGGGGTAAGGCTCTAGATCTTATTGCATCTTATCTTACTGGGAGAAAGCAATGTACTCAAATAACACGCTTATGCCCCAAATACAGAACAGAAACACACTTCATATCGGAATACAGAGACACTAACCTTGGTATTCCGCAGGGTAGTGTATTAGGACCACTTTTGTTTAATATTTATATTAACGAACTACCTAAAATAACAAACCACCCGACAATTTTGTTCGCTGATGATAGCACAATTGTATTTACAGGCAAGAATAATTCACTGATTGAATCTGAGATTTCAGAAACTCTTAATATTGTAATACAATGGCTGAAACTAAATAACTTGAATATTAATTTAAGCAAAACGCATATAATGACATTTAAAAATAGAATTCCACTTATGACACTCACTAATATTAAATATAATGACGAAACCATTAATGAGGTAGGCACAACAAAGTTTTTGGGACTTAACATCGATAGTAACCTAAATTGGAAAACACATGCAGAGATCCTTTGCTCAAAACTGAGTACTCAGTCATATGCATTGTATATGCTCACAAAAAAACTTAACCAGAACGCAGTACTGACAGCATATTATGGTAACGTTGAAAGTATGCTAAGATACGGAATCATATTTTGGGGCAACTGTACAGAAAAAGAACAAATATTTATAGCACAAAAAAAGTGCATAAGGGCAATTTGCAAGGTCAATCAAACAGACAGCTGTAGACCATGCTTTCGAAAGCTAAAAATATTGACAGTACCGTGTCTATACATGTATGAGTTGGTGTTATTTGTCAGGTCTAACTTAACGATGTACGAACATTATAAAAGCAAGCGCCACTGTTTAAAAGTTAGCTGTCCTCAACACAAAAGTGCATTGATGACAAATAGTGTACTCTGTATGGCGCCAAGGGTTTATAATCACTTACCAAAGAAATTATTAGACAGCATAAACATCAATGTATTTAAACGAAAAGTAAGACAATTTCTCGTGAAAAAAGCCTATTACAGTGTAACCGAATTTATAAATGACATGCAAAATAATCAGAAATAATATATTGTGATACTTTATTGATTGACATATTTTAAATTTCAATTTTATTTGACATGTGTATGCATTATTATTGACTTGTACCAAGGAAAGGAAAAATTGTGACATATTCTCTTTGATGGACTAATTATTGTATTTAATTTGTTAATTTTATATAATTATTACTAGTGCATAATCAATATTAATTTAAAAATACCTGTAAAATTGCATGCCTTCAGGGTGGATTATGGAGGGACGACTTTATTTACTGAATGTTACCTATAAATTACCCATTTTCGCAATAAATGAGTTTGAGTTTGAGTTTGAGTTTGAGTTTGAGTTTGAGTTGTTAAATGGTATTTTAATTATTTTAGTAATAGTTACTAATTGTTAATCTTCGATATAAAGTTCACTAAAATCATTACAGAACTCTTTAAAATAGTTTATTTCTCAACGACCAATGATATAATTATAATTCTCATTTATTTTTCATTTCGTTATATTTTTTACAATTTTAATGAAAAATATTTACAAAAAATATTGCAATTACACATTTAAATATAAAAATATAATTAATCTTTTAACTACCATCATTATTATTATTCATATTTATTTAATTAAAAAATATTAATTATATTTTTACACATAATATTTGTATCTAGAACTTTCCACATAGTGAATACAATATTATTTCGTATTTATTCTGACATAGGTACCAAAATCTCTACGTACAGTTTTATATGTTGTTAATTACCTATTTTAAAATGAATTAAATAGCGTCTGGTCTAAGAACAATAGACTATTATTACGGTTTAATTGCGTACCAAATGAATTGGTGTTTAAATTCATTATTACGGAACATTAGAATAACAATGACTAGGACATCCATTTTGATTCTAAAATTGTGAACCATCTGTTCTTTTTTATATTTCTTTATTTTTGCAAAATTCAGCATTCTCTGAGACCTTTCCCAATGCGGTTAAGACACAGTATTAAGGTCAGCTATCTAGTCTGAAATTCGATATTAGCGACTGCCATCTGACCATCATCATTCTCTGAGCCTATAGCCAACTCAGTTGAGGTCGGCTTTGATGCGGGTGACCCTCGATATTTTCCGTGAGGCGACTGCCATCGGACCTTCACAAACAAATTGGCGATATAGAAGTTCTATAGTTAGACTAATCGACTAGACCAGACTAATCGAACTTCTTAGAGCCTCCAAAAATTTGTACGCGAGGTATGGCAGAATATGAGATCACTTTTGTACACTTTTGTAATTATATTTAAGAACCGCGGTAGCCTAGTGGTATGGGTAATGGACTGCTGAGACGAGGTCTCGAGTTCGATACCAGCTTACCATGGCACACACCAATGACTGTTCGATGCTTTTCGAAGTTATGTGTGTATTTATCGCAGGTTTATAAGTGCCCGGTTAACGGCAATAGGCTCGCCACCTATTACATTGGGACCTAAACATAAACTGGCGAAATGTGGGTGCTAGCACCTCTGCCTAACCCTTCGGGGATAAAGGCGTGAGTTTATGTTTTTTGTAATTATATTTAATAAAAAAACAAGTCATATAAATATTTTTAGTGAGCGAGTATCGAACCTTACGCGCCCTTTTGTAGCAGTTGCGTTCACTATCCGCACACTACAAGATTATTGTTAAATAAAATAAATTTATTAATAATCTGGGACGTTCTACACAGTGCTATTGAGATGAACATTTTTTTAATTTTTATACTACGTAGGTGGCAGACAAGCACACGGCCCACCTGCCGGCCTATGAACGTGTGCAACACTAAGGGTGTCACACACGCGCTGCCCACCCTGAAGGGAAAGGGGGAGAGCTGGGAAGGGGTGGGGAGGCTAGGAAGGGAGGGGAAGGAGGGGTATAGTGAGCTCTGGCTACCCTACTTACCGGCGGGAACACAACACGATGGTTATTATGACCGCGGTGTTCTGTAGGGCGGAGGTACTTCCCCAGTTGGACAGCTCATTTCGGACGGGAGATACCGTCGTGTCCTACCTATGACATATGTTTCAATGGTCTATACATACCCTATGATTTACATTCAAAATCTTATTATTTATTATGTAATTTTGTTCAAAGTTAAAACAAACTGTATAATTATTTATTAATAGAATAAGTTAAAAATTTCCAACGGTATTAATTATTTAATATTTATAACGACTTCTGACCTCCGAATTTGATTATTAAAAATGTCAAGTTAAACCAATATTATTACAATTACATCATGTTTAAAATTATATAAAATACAAATATATTATATACAAAAATACATCTATATTATTGTCTAATCTATACTATTATATATTTGTAAAAAGTTTATGTTTTTACGTGATGGACGCAAAAACTACTGAACGGATTTCGATGCGGTTTTTTTTTGTTTGAAGGGCTTTGGTCCAACTTAAAATCTCACGTTTGTTTGATTGCAATCGGTTAAGTAGAACCAGAGTTATGATTAGTGATATAGAACTTAAGTTGCACAGATGGCATTTAGGTCGCGATAACCGACAGCCACGCGGGCGGTGCCGCGGGTATAGGCTGTTAAATATATTACTTAATTTTCGGAACCATTAATAAGCTAATTGTTCTTCCTATGCATATAAGAACAAAGATTACCCGAATGTAAAACATTAAAAAAAACTATTTTTAGCGAATTTGGCAATTAGGTATGAGTGTTACTTAATTATTTTTTTTTTATAATATCACGCCTATATCCCCGAAGGGGTAGGCAGAGGTGCTAGCACCCACATTTAGCCAGTTTATATTTAGGTCCCAATGTAATAGGTGGCGAGCCTATTGTCATTAACCGGGCACTTATAAACCTGCGATAAATACACAAATAACTTCGAAAACCGTCGGTGACCGTCTTTCATGAGACTTTGCCTTCAGCTTAACATCAGGCGAGGGGAAGTCAAATTGACGTGCCATAAATTAAAAAAACCACGGTGTCCCCGTCTAGCCCCCGGGTATTGGAATGTGACCATTTTTTTTTCTAGACTTCCAATAATGCAGACCGCAACGGCATGTCCACGACAGCTAATTCAAAATTATATTATTCATGAATAAAATTAATGACACTTACAAAACACGTCAAAACAAACTCGGTAACATCGATACTATCAGTTTTTGATTTATTGCATTTTACTCAACAAAGTTCAATGCTACAGGGTGTGGCTAAATTGGCAAACATTCAATAATAACTGAGAATAAAACTTCACTATCCCACTTATTAAATATGACCTTTAGATTCTCAATTAAATTTAACAGAAGCAGGCCGGGGTGGCAGCGCATAGTATGCCTCCCCATATCTGAGGGTTGGATAGATAGATATTCTAGGACAGTAAAGACATCCTATATGGCGTGGCGGTAGTGAACGTGACGGCTTAGATGTCATCCGCATACGGTACAGAATATTCCATCAAGAACCAAGCGGTTCGGTGAGTCTTTCCTCTGCCGCACCATTAAGTCTTGGAATTCCTTATCAGCACACGTGTTTCCTTCTTCCTACAGTCCCGCGTCCTTTAAGCGGGGCATGAAAAAGGCCGTCAAGCTGAGCGCCACCATTAAAGCACTGTACGTGTTTGCAATGGTGACCCTCTTGCCTGAGACTTTGCCTTCAGCTCACCATCAGGCGAGTTGAAGTTAAAAAAAGAAAAGCCCGCTGAGTTTCTTGCCGGAGTCTTTTCAGGCCGGGGCCGCGTTTCAAACTGGTGGTCCATTTGCTTACTAATTTATGAAATATTGTTGATTTGACGTTTTGTAAGTACCGTTTAATGATCTATACAGAATAAATTAAAGGTAGCCTCGAAGGTATTGCCCATTATGACGATAAGGACGCCCTTTGTACAACAATTTTACAATTGTGTAAAATATATTTATCGTGCAAATTTTTGTTTATGTAAATGGTGTACAAATAAAGTAATATTCTATTCTATTCTATTTTAAATGATATTTGAATTTAAATTGACGTGTCGTAGATAAATAAAACATCGATATTTTTATGAAGCTATTTCAAAGTTCATTTAAGTGCTTAGAAATGTCATGTTTTCGTACAGGTTAACACATAATGTACTATTTAAATTCGAATTACGCCAAGCCCACGCAGTTAATTACACCATAGCATTAATTGAAAGGAATTCCATTAAATTTATTGTTACTGAGAACGACTGTGACATACGTACACACACTTCTGAACTATTACAACATATGTCAGACTGTCATCTGATTGGCGTTAATAAGCAGTTAAGTTTGATAAGGTGTTGGTAAATAGATAGCCATAATATTAGATCGTTAAGTATGAAATTGCCGTTTTGTTTGAAGAATACCAAAACTAAGACTTCATAAAGTCAGTAATTCGTTTGTAGGCAAATGTATAAAAATATATAATAAAATTCCTCAGGATTTGGCTGACCTGCCACTTAATAAGTTTAAAATAAAAGAAGTAGACGAATATCTTGATGATAAAAATGCATGATGAAACTAATCTCTTGCTCTTGCACCTATTGATTATAAATAATCAAAACTATATTATATATTAAACAAGAAAATAAAGGATAACGATAATCTACCTGAGTTTCTTGCTGGTCTTTTCTCAGTAGATTTAACTACCGAACCAGCGAAAGAATCATTTTCAAATGATTAATTGACCAAGTATTTTATCACTACATAGTATAAAACAAAGTCGCGTTCTCTGTCCCTATATCCCTTTGTATGCTTAAATCTATAAAACTACGCAAAGGATTTTGATGCGGTATTTTTCATAGATAGAGTGATTGAAGCGGAAGGTTTATATGTATATAACATCATGCTACAACCAACTGGTGCGGAGCAGAAGTGAAAAGTGTTGTAAAAACGGGATGACGAAATTGCGCGGGTCAGCTACTTTATTATAAATTATAAATATTTTTGACAAATGTAGGTACATAATTATTGTAAAACTTTGACATTCATAAGTGCTCTTTATGTGCCTAAACTGAATAAACGAAATTGATTCTTTGATTCTAATGTAACCGTAAATTTATTTTGCAATAATTCTTATAACAAGTTAATTCATTAAAGTGGCCTAATTACAATGTCTTGTTCATTTCCGGGACCAACAATTATATGATCCAACTCATTTTCAAGGAAATCATCTGGAGTAATTATGTTTTTATTTCCCACGAGCGCCATTGTTCATTGTCAAAGAAAAACTCATAGTTTTTCCTTTTAAAATTCATGTCTAGTACTGCGTACATGAAGCTATTTGGTTTTAATTGAGTATGTTTTGTATTGCGTGCAACGCGTGAGTTGGCACGTGGATGATAGTGAACGAACAACGGAATATATAATGTACTAGCTGATGCCCACGGCTTCGCCCGCGTGGAATTTTGTTCCCGTTCCCGCAACCCCTGGGAACCTTTTCCCGGGATAAAAAGTAGCCTATGTGTTATTCCAGGTTCTAATCTACCCCTGTACCAAATTTCAACCAAATCAGTCCAGCCGTTTATGCGTGAAAGAGGAACAAACATCCATCCATCCAAACAAACTTTCGCCTTTATAATATTAGTAGGATATATATAGTGTACTAGCTGATGCCCACGGCTTCGCCCGCGTGGAATTTTGTTCCCGTTCCCGCAACCCCTGGGAACCTTTTCCCGGGATAAAAAGTAGCCTATGTGTTATTCCAGGTTCTAATCTACCCCTGTACCAAATTTCAACCAAATCAGTCCAGCCGTTTATGCGTGAAAGAGGAACAAACATCCATCCATCCATCCAAACAAACTTTCGCCTTTATAATATTAGTAGGATATCTAATATATAAAAATCAATGCCACTTTTCGTTGTAATTTTATAACTCAAGATCGGGCTCACCTCATCCTTCTCTGAAGCTTCTCCCAACTCAGTTGGGGTCAACTTTCCAGTCCAACTGTGATGCGGCTGAACTTCGATATTTTCCGTGAAGTGACTGCCATCTGACCTCCACAACCAATGGTCCAATGACCAATGGCGATATCGAAGTTCCAAGTTAGACTTGTTGGACTTTTGAGGGCTCCAACTACACGTAACGACTGCCATAGATGTTTGTATGGCAACCGGGACCGACGGCTTTACGTGCTCTCCGAGGCACGATCAGACCAGTGCAAGCAGCCATATTCATGCATACAAGTTTTTGCACTGAGCGGGGATCGAACCCGCGCCCCTTGCGTAGCAGTCGCGTGCACTACCACCACGCCACGGAGGCTGTCAACAAGATCGGGCTCACCTATCCAAACCAAATGTTCAGGTTTTGTTCGGACTATTTAGTAGAAGGTTTATGTGACGTTTGCAGAAAATCGGTCAAGCATTTTAAACATACCACGGGCGAAGCTGGGGCGGGTCAGCTAGTAGTTTATGAAAATGAATTGCTATTCGTTAGTCTCTCTAAAACTCGAGAACCGCTGAACCGATTTGGCTAATTTTGGTCTTGTATTATTTGTGGAAGTACAGAGATGGTTTAAAAGGTGAATAAATATGAAAATGCTCGGAATGGTGCAGCGGGAACGGGATTAGAAGTCCACGCGAGCGAAGCCGCGGGCAACAGCTAGTAACACATAACATAACATAAACTCACGCCTTTATCCCCGAAGGGGTAGGCAGAGGTGCTAGCACCCACTATTCGCCAGCTTATGTTTATGTCCCAATGTAACAGGTGGCGAACCTATTCCCAATAACCGGGCACTTATAAACCTGCGATAAATACACAAATAACATCGAAAAGTCATTGGTGTGTGCCATGGTAAAACCTGGGATCGAACTCGAGACCTCGTCTCAGCAGTCCATTACACATACCACTAGTCAACCGCGGTTCTTATTATACAGTATAGATCATAAAACGGCAACTCAATGTCATTTAGCAAATATTTGACCCGTAAATTATGCCTACGATTAGGCAGCATTCAAAACTTATGCAATACCGATCGCACTAATTTCACATGCTTAGATAATATTAGCTTATGTGCAATTCGAATTTGCGAAGATGCTTTATGGAATGCTCTTTCGACATGTTATTTGCAAATACGCGGGCATCCGAAGGCTACTTTGACCCAGCGAAACTTCGTGATCGAGTATCGATTAAAAATACCATTTTCCTTAAGTGATTATTGCCTAAATTACTTTCTAAACATCTTTAGTAATCATTTTAGGTATGAGGGTTCCGTAGAAATGAATTGAGATATAAAACTATGTCATATACATACATACATATATATGTTAACACCGACATTTCGCGAAGTATAATTTTCGGTCCCACGTAGGTAGGGGCGAGCCTAATGCCGCCAATCGGGCACTTAGTAAAAAATGGGTATGCCGAAAATAAATTCCTAACCGAAAACGTTGCAGCTATATAAATTTGTAACTTTTTTTTGGCCTGATTGCTTGCTATGCGGTGTGGTGTAAATCGCAAAGAAGTTAATTACGTGCTTAGCCGCTTACGACTAATCAAAATAATTGTTTTCTAGTAATGCAATGTATTATTAACGGTTGTAATTGTGAGTTTGGCGACATAAGTTCTCCTACAAATCTGACATAACACAAGTTTACTAGTTTTTCTTGTACTGAACCCTAAAATCATATTCGAATATAATATAGATCGGTATTAAATTTGTTAGTCACGAAATGCGTCCGTAATTCGAGGCGGTAACTTTTTAAATGTGTTATTTTTAAACCAGTCTATTATTAAAAAAGCTGCATTATAATCCGTTGTGTAGTTTCGAAGATTTAAGCATACATAGGAACAGAGAGAGGGAAGTAACTTTGTATCATATTAAATGAAATTTTAAATACTAATTATGTACTCCAATTGAAACCTCAATATCTAAAATGGTAGATTATATTTACATTTAACATAACATAACATAAACTCACGCCTTTATCCCCGAAGGGGTAGGCAGAGGTGCTAGCACCCACATTTCGCTAGTTTATATTTAGGTCCCAATGTGATAGGTGGCGAGCCTATTGCCATTAACCGGGCACTTATAAACCTCCGATAAATACACACATAACTTCGAAAAGCATCGCAGTCATTGGTGTGTGCCATGGTAAACCTAGGACCGAACCCGAGACCTCGTCTCAGCAGTCCATTACCCATACCACTAGGCTACCGCGGTTTCACATTTAAATTATTAAAATCTGAAATAACACTATTGTCACATTGATATAATATACAAGATAGTTTAAATAATGCTCGTACGCAACTGTCACTATTTCTATGGTAAGATTGATCGCACGTCAATGTACGACCAAACTGATATATTATTGGGTTCGTTAGATTAGGGTTGCCACTTACTTTATAAGAGTTATTTTTTGTCATTTATTCAGAGCTTTTTTCCACCTAATAGAAGAAAAAAAGCCGCGGTAGCCTATTGGTATGGGTAATGGACTGCTGAGACGAGGTTTTACCATGGCACACATCAATGACTTTTCGATGCTTTTCAAAGTTATGTGTGTATTTATCGCAGGTTTATAAGTGCCCGGTTAATGGCGATAGGCTTGCCTCCTATTACATTGGGACCTAAACATAAACTGGCGAAATGTGGGTGCTAGCACCTCTGTTTATCCCTTCGAGGACATAGACGTGTTGGTTAATTCCCGTTGGAGTAGTAAGGGCAACACCATCTCTCCCTGTGGGTCTTCCCCGTAACTAAAGTAAGTAAAATATAACATAACAACGTGCCTGTTTGACGGTAATGGGCTTGTCTTGTCCCCTATTATGTGGAACAATGGTATTTCAATAAACATTAAATTTAGCGACCTCCGTGGCGTGGCAGTAGTGAACGAGACTGCTACGCAGGAGGCGTGGGTTCGATTCCCGCTCAGTGTAATTGCAATTGGATCGAATATTTGCATTGGTGTCGGTGTTTCTATATATAATATGAATGTAATTACAAAAAAAAAGTATCTAAGTATGTTTATCCGCATTCTAGAATCCATAATACAAGCTAGTTAAACTATGCTTACCATGGGTCTAGGTGGCGTTGTGTAGATTGTCCAAGAATATTCATTTATTTATAGCATCTTAAAATATGTGACAGCCCTGACAACATTCTGACATGACCTGTGACATGTCATTAAGTCACCGAATACTGCAATATGTAATACTGCCATTTGTAATACTGCCATTTGTAATATTGCAATATTGTAAAATATGGCCGTGATATTTTATTGATGTGGTCTATTATTAAGAGGCCGTTATTTTATTGTATTACGATCGCATCGATTAATGTAAATGTTGCTTCTGGTTTTCATAAGCGTTACTTTGTAACCTAGATGAATAAATTAGATTGAAATTTCGAAAAAAAATGTCATTTGGAATTTGACCTGATGACTTTTTGGAATTCGTACACATGTTGTTTAGATAGATGAATATTTTGTTATATAACCACGATAAAAGTTTAACAGATTTTTTTTTATATTCTCAGACTCTTAATCCCCGAAGGCAGTGGTGTATCTAACACCTAAATTTCGCCAACCATGACAATGAAAAAATTAGTTACTATGTTGAAAACAAATTCCTAAACGATAATGTTGCTACACATATTGAGAACTCACTTGTACTTTTCCACAATATTTTTATTTTTTATTTTTTAATAGACCTGACCGGTTTCGCCTTACGGCATCCTCATAGGTTTACAACAAAATAAAAATACTGTGGAAAAGTACAAGTGAGTTCTCAATATGTGTAACAACAAATTCCACCAAGTGCCATCAATCAACAGTATAAATAGATAATGTTGCTGCTAAAAAAAATTACCAATTCCTTGCTATGCAGTGTAAATCGCAAGGAATTCAATTACGTGCTTAGCCGCACAAACACTACCAATTAACGTCTCAGAAAATTATAATACAAAACTGTAGATATAAAATATTAATTATATATTTATATATATAGTTTTATGCTCTTTCAAAGTGTTAGAGGCGCAAACAGAGCCCCACAGCTGATCTTTCCATTTCGTTCAAAAATATATATTTTTTTGACAACCCTAGCAGACCAAACGATGTCTACAATCGTGATGCTTGCAACACTGAATGTTATTTCAAGACGGAGCCGAGTTAGTATGGGTATCATACCATCGACCTACAGTTCGGAAACTTGCCCTATGGTAAACATGCTTTATTTAGATATTGACATTTGACCGAATCGTTTTTAGCAACTTCGACATAATACACGTTGCAAATACTGGTATACTTTGGCCGATTTTGTTGGTACGGTTGACAAAAAAGTTTTCGAACGGTAATAGATTTGTACTTTTTAGAAAGTGGTTATCGAGGCCTATGGACGTGTGCAATACCCAGAAGTAAGCTAATGCACATCTTGATCTTATATAACATAAACATAAACTCACGCATCCACATTTCGCCGGTTTATGTTTAGGGCCCAATGTAATAGGTGGCGAGCCTATTGCCATTAACCGAGCACTTATAAAGCTGCTATAAATTCACACAACTTCGAAAAGCATCGAAAAGTCATTGGTGTGTGTAAAACCTGGGATCGAACCCAAGACTTCGTCTCAGCAGTCCATTACCCATACCACTAAGCTACCGCGGTACTCTGGTTTTCATAAGCGTGACTTTGTTCTTGTATCTTGATCTTAATACTGGTCAAATCTAATCACCGTAAAATACTAAACTGATTATGACGAAATATAGCTCAGGGGTAAACTAGACCTTGAGAAAGTAAATAGGATGTACTTACATAGATTAAAAAATGACTAACATTACCATTAACATTAATTGTTCATATAATTATATGAACAAAAATGAATATTGTTTACGCAAAAATTGTAAACGTCTCGACCAAATAGCCAATTTATTTTTTCGTTTGTTAAACTTTCAACTAACGTTTTAATAAATGCAAAGTTGCTTTTAAACCGCGTTCTCGAGTTTGATGACTGAGTAAACGAAGCGTATTGTACAAAATTATAATCCTCGGCGTTAGCAAGGGAATCAAAACAGCAGAATTCGTAAATTATCATTGCGCCTCAGCAAGTAAATGACTAAATACAAAAATAAAATGGCGCGCGCACAGCAAAAGTACACCAAAGAGGTTCTGAGTCTGAGTTTTCACCAATTTAATAAAAAATTGTATGATGAATTCAATACCATGGAAGTTGAAGTAAATAGGTTTAGGTAATGTCTCTATAATTAACAAACTTAGTACACACAATGTTCTTAATGGCCAAGAATGCATTTTAAACACAAAATTGTCTGTGTACATCTATGGCTTAATTCGTGGACAATTGTGTTGGTTACATGGTTGATAATTTGGATTAGTTTTTAAAATTATTTGTACAAGACTATATCATGTAACTGTTTTTTGTCCCCAATAAATAAATAAAATAAAATAAAAGAACCATTCACAATTTAAAAATGACAACAATATTTTTTTCTTACATATTTTTTTTAATAATTAAATGTTTTTGTTTACTATAATATTCTTAATTCAATTCGATTTATCCTCTAGCCAAAAAAAACGACTTTTGCACTGCAATTCGAAAAGCAAAAATATTCTTCACGAGAGGGGGTTATAATATACTGTCATAAATTATTTGATGTCGTAGAAACAAACTTATTTCAATAGCTTTGTTTAATACAAATCTTTTGTCTGGTACAACCGTAGTCTTGTGCACACCTATGCCTTAATAGGCGTGAAGCCAGTCGTTCAAAAGTAAGGACAACAAAATAGATACTCCGTTTATACTCGTACATCACTTCATCATCACTATCATCACTACATAGTATAAAATAAAGTCGCGTTTTCTGTCCCTATTTTTCTTGTCCCTTTGTATGCTTAAATCTTTAGAACTACGCAACGGATTTTGATGCGGTTTGTTTTAATTGATAGAATGGTTAAAGAGGAAGGTTTATATGTATATAACATCATGCTACGACTAACAGGTGCGGAGCAGGAATGAAAAATGTTGCAAAAACGGGGTGACGCAGACGGAGTCGCGCGGGTCAGCTAGTCATTGATAATAGACTTGTACTTCTCCACTGTATTTGGAGAAGTACAAGTGTTATCAATTTATGTATAAAAGTGTGTTCCACCAAGTGCCTTCAATCAACAGTATAACCGTCTAGATTGTCTTTAGTTCATGTTTTATTTAAAAAAAATTGTATTTTTTATTGTTTTGAAAGTCAGTTATCTGTGAGGAGATGGAGAAAGAATATCACCAGGGCCCCGATCCTACTACTTGTCAACCATTGCCAAGACACTGGTATTACAAAAAGTACCATTTAATTATAGACTCTACCATAACACTCTTAAATTCCAAAATTAAATGTCATTGTGTAATGTGAATAAAACGATATAATAAACACTTTTTCATTTAGTTTTAAACTCTAACCTTATGTAAATAAAGCACAAAGTTTGATGGCAGTTTTTGTAATCTCAATCTTGTGAGTATGGTTGAAAATTAGTGGAATCAAAGCCCAGTTTACCGTTCAATATCATCCAAGGGGTGTCTCGCGACCTACTAAGAAAATAAACATTGATTCCAAACAAAACTCATTTGCCTCACACAATTATACACCTAATTAAACACAAATCAGAGGCATTAAATCGTAATATTAACAAGAATAGGTAATTAAAACTATTAAAACAACACGAATAGAGTCATTAAGTGTGACTGTCACGCTATACTTGCTCAGGCGACGATCCTGCAGTTTGTTTACAATATCACAGAAATGAAGGTTATTGGAGTTTATTTGACTTCACCTCGCCTGCTGTTAAGCTGAAGGCAATGTCTCATGAAAGAGGGACACCATTGCAAACACGTTCAGTGCTACAATGGTGGCGCTCAGCTTGACGGCCTCATCAGATGCTTTTTCACGCCCCGCGAATCAAATTTCTATCACTTGTTAATGGAGGTAGAACATGACGGTATCTCCCGTCTTAATTGAGCAGTCTGACTGGGGAAGTAACTCCGCCCTACAGAATACCGCAGTCATAATAACCATCGTGTTGTGTTCCCGCCGGTTAGTAGGGTAGCCAGAGCTCACTATACCCCTCCTTCCCCTCCCCTTCCTAGCCTCCCCACCTCTTCCCAGCTCTCCCCCTTTCCCTTCAGGGTGGGCAGCGCGTGTGTGACACCCTTAGTGTTGCACACGTTCATAGGCCACGGTGCCACGTCCATCAGGTGGGCCGTGTACTTGTCTGCCACATACGTAGTATAAAAAAAAATGAAGAAACTAGCTGATGTCCTGAGTCCTGATGGTTTCCATTTTGTATAATATTTATGTATTACAAAAGACATCATATACTCTTGATATATGTTCAAAAAATATTCAAAAAAGTATAAGTATATAAATATGTTTATACGCATTTTAGAACCTATAACCTAGGCTAATTATATAAGCTACTAGCTGACCCGCGCAACTTCGTCTGCGTCACCCCGTTTTTGCAACATTTTTCAATCCTGCTTCGCACCTGTTTGTTGTAGCATGATGTTATATACATATAAACCTTCCTCTTTAACCATTTTATCTATTAAAACAAACCGCATCAAAATCCGTTGCATAGTTTTGAAGATTTAAGCATACAAAGGGACAAGAAAAATAGGGACAGAGAACGCGACTTTATTTTATACTATGTAGTGATAGTGATAGTGATGCTCACAATGGGTCTAAGTGTTATACTAGAATATTATTTACACACAATAACACATTGCGTTCAAATATTTTAACAACTTACAACACTTTTCAGACACCTTTTTCATTAATTTTTCGCATCCATAGATGGCGTTGTAATCGGTTCATATTTTACAAATTTATTCATGGACCCGTACACTTTTTTGCTGACGGTACAGTTACATCTCGATGTCCTTAGAGAGTTGGGCGACGGTGGGTCGCTTGCGTCATAGTACTACATGCTGACCTGCTGTGTAGGATGTCTCCGAGCTTACTGATTGGCGGGAAAACCTTCTAAGGTACACAAATAACCTTTATTTAGATATGTTGACCCGTTTAAGTAACATAACATAACATAAACTCACGCATTTATGTTTTAGGTCCCAATGTAATAGGTGGCGCTATTGCCATTTACCGGGCACTTATAAACCTGCGATAAATATACACATAACTTCGAAAAGCATCGCAAAGTCATTGGTGTGTGCCATGGTAAAACCTGGGGTCGAACCCGAGACCTCGTCTCAGCAGTCATTGTCCGTACCACTAGGCTACCGCAGTTTTCATTTTAATTAACCATATATGATTACGATCGAAAACTGTGCACACTGTGCGGTATGAAAGGAACTTCATCCCGCGCACGCTCAAGCTGTGGAATGAACGCCCTGCTGTGTGCACCAAGCGACTACAATATGGGGTTCTTCAAGAAGGGTATTAGATAGTTTCTACAGGGTAGGCAGTGCGAATGTGACGTCTCTGGTGTTGCAAACGTCCTAAGGCCACGGTGACAACTTTCCATCCGGTGGGCGAGGTATACAAAAAAATCCATATGCTGTGGCCGTTGGCGTAGCAAGAAAAACAGATGGCCATTGGAGCGAAAGGTTCTTAAATGGAGACCGCGTACCGGTAAACGAAGCGTTGGACGGCCTACTGCGAGGTGGACATACGACATAGTCAAAGTCGCGGGTACCCATTGTAAGCAGACCGCCTTCAGCCGGTCGGATTAGAGGTCGATGGGGGAGGTTTATGTTCAGCAGTGAACGTCCTAGAAATGATGATGATCTATATGAAAAGTATCACCATCATCCAAAGAAGCGACAAATATACGCCGACGATATCACTGCGAGAGAAGGAAAACTCGAAATAAAACCCTGTACCATCCCGTCTGGTCAGTAGAAACAGTAGACCAAAGCCTACATTGGGAAATGCGATAGGCTAATTGTGTGTTGCAATGGTGACCCTCTTTCATGAAACTTTGCTTTCAGCTTAACATCAGCGAGGTGAAATCAAATTGACGTGCCATAAAAATAATACAACCAGAAAAGTAAATTTTCTATAAATACGACTGCATATAAGATTATCAATGGCAATACATTATTAATAAATTCATATTTGAAAGGTTACGACAAGTAAACAACGATTATTTAAAGTATGTGAATATATTTAACTAATGTAATGTTCGACTTGTGTGGCGGGGCATGGAGCGTGCAATATCGCATATTCGATTTCCGTTCACTACTAATAAATATTTGTATGCATGTAAATGTTTATTTACATTGATTTGGGTGAAACTAAGTAGGTGTAATATGTATGTATTTGAATATAACTTAAATAGTTTGTATTATGGGTTTTAGAATAAGATTTACATATAGATATAGATAGGCAGCCGCGGTAGCCTAGTGGTATAGGTAATGGACAGCTGAGATGAGGTTTCGGGTTCGATCTCAGGTTTTAATATTGCACACACCAATGACTTTTCGATGTTTTTCGAAGTTATGTGTTTATTTATCGCAGGTTTATAAGTGCCCGGTTAATGGCAATAGGCTCGCAACTTATTACATTGGGACCTAAAACATAAACTGGTGAAATGTGGGTGCTAGCACCTCTGCCTACCCCTTCAGGGATATATTTTATGTTGTTATTCATATATATTTGATGTGTTTGTAGCGAGTTCGAATCCTGGTCATTGGGCTTAGCTGCAGTTAGAGGGAATGTTAGTAATTTCAGTTGCTAATAATATTTTATAAAAAAGGCCCATCATCATTCCCTGAACCTTTTTCCCAACTCAGTTGGGGTCGGCTTTCCAGTCTAACTGTGATGCGGCTGAACTTCGATATTTTTCGTGAAGCGACTGCCATCTGACCTAGGCAAAAAGGCCAAAGGCTGAAAGGCCCATATAAAGGCAAATTAGTATACATATTATAGGTAGGTACTTTCCTACACAGGACAACACGTGCAGGGCTTAGATGTCACTCGCATACAGTGCAGAATATTCCATCAAGAACCGCACCATTAAGTCTTGAAATTCCTTACGCGCGCACGTGTTTCCTTTTTCCCACAGTCTCGGGTCCTTTAAGCGGGGCGTGAAAAAGCATCTGATGAGGCCGTCAAGCTGAGCGCCACCATTATAACACTTTACGTGTTTGTAATGGTGACCTTCCTGAGGTTTTGCCTTAAGCTTAACATCAGGCGATGTGAAGACAAATTGAAGTACTATAAATAAAAACAAACGTCCATTGGCCACGATGACTACACTCCATCAGGCGGGCCGCCAAAGATACAAGAAGTGGTATAAAAAAACCGACGTTTATATCCGGTAGTATCATCACATTTTTTACCTCCGTAGTAGTATAAACAAAATAAACATTACATCGAAACCATCGACAAGAATACGAAGTACATGTACTTACTTAAGAGTGGCATACAAGATATCTTATATAAGATTTACTTGTTCGCCTTGACCGGCCGTTTGAAGAAAAATTTCAACAAGAAAATATAATTAATGATTTGTGATTTAAATTTAAATATACACTACAATCCGTTTATAATGACATTTGAAAGGAAATGACAAACACGTCCTATTAACCGAACGTCATAATAAGTATATTATTAAAACATTAATTAGACAACTTTGATATTTTTGTTTGATATTATTTTATTTCGTGAAAAATAAGAGAAGTACCCCTGCAAAGGTGCTAGCATCCACATTTCACAAGTTTATGTTTAGGTCCCAATATAATAGGTGGCGAGCCTATTGCCATTAACCGGGCACTTATAAACCTGCGATAAATACACACATAACTTCGAAAAGCATCGAAAAGTCATTGGTGTGTGCCATGGTAAACCTGGGATCGAACCCGAGACCTCATCTCAGAAGTCCATTACCTATACCACTAGGCTATAGCTAATTGAAAATCAACCTTTAAGTAGCACAAACAGTTTACATAATAAAAGAATCAAATCTAATTCATCAATTGCCAATATAATGACTCAACGAGTGAACAATATGATTTATTATTGGGCAGATGTAAGTTTGATTCTTGAGTGTGGCATTTCAATGGTGTAGACCTTGGCATTTTGAAAATGGCGGGAAAACTCGTGCTTTAAGATGAAGATATTTATTTTAAGTGGAATGGCGGTAGTCAGATGCCTAATGCCTCGTACACATCGGTAGTTTAAAGCAAGTTAAGACAGATTATTATAAGCGGAGCGTGAAAAAGCATCTGATGAGGCCGTCAACTGAGCGCCACCATTGTAACACTGAACGTGTTTGTAATGGTGACTCTCTTTCATGAGACTTTGCCTTCAGCTTAACGAGGTGAAGTCAAATTGACGTGCCATAAATTAAAAAAAAACCGCAATTATTAAATTAGTTATTTTCTCAATAATTAGAGACCCTAGCGTATAGGTGCCCACGGATAGGTGCCGACGTACTCCACAAGGTGGTTTAAGCAGTTGTACAGGTCTCCTTAGAAAAATTTGTAATAAACACTGAAAAACGTAAAACTGTACCAGCCTACTTAATTGAAACTAAAAGTTGGTTTGCAGATAAGAAGAAGAAAGAAGTTAAGGAGAGTGCGCTCTGGAATTGTAACCTGATACCTCCAAGTCATTTTTTTTTAAAGAATATTAGCAACCGAAGTTTCTAATTTTCCCTTCAACCCCTCCAGCTAAGCTCAAAGACTTGTGTTAAGAGTGGGTTCATGTCGGTAGTGTAATGGCCAGGATTCGAACCCGGGACCTCTCGATCGTAAGGCCGACTCCTTAACCTCTAAGCTAATTGTTTAGCAATAAGCTTTTCTATCAACGAACAACCAGACGAACAGCGACGCGACATCGCTTTAAGGTCGATATTCCACTCATACGCACGACACGCTTTGCAGATACATTCATCATGCGTATAGCTAAGGAGTGGAATTCCCTGCCCGAATCTGTGTTTCCGGAAAGCTATAACCTGGGAATATTCAAGTCACGAGTGAATAGGATCCTTCTAGGCAAGCGTGATTCATCGTAGACTATATCGTCACTTACCATTAGGTGAGATAGTGGTCAAACGTAAGCCTATCTTCAATAAAAAAAAATACAATTTTAATCCCCATTCCCAATCTGTCTACTTAACCATATCTTCTTTCACACAATCCATGAGATTTTTTTGGCACGACCTCTGCGCCTAAAGCAAACTTTTTGAATCTTTTTTACAATATTACTATCATCATTCAACTGTAGATGTGTACCTGGCATTAAAAGTCATACTGCGAGTTCGATTCCCACTTAGTACGATGACGTAAGGACACTTAAAATATAAGGATCTAGCTTATTTACGTAAATCGTGATTTTTGGAAGGCGAAAAGCACAATGATTCTACCTACACATAACGGAGAAAGGCGAAATATTTGTACGAAAGTAATTCGTCGAGCAAAATTAAAAATCAATAAACATTTAAAATACGTGAAAATTAAAAATATATTCAAACTTGGGATGAACCACAAATGGAAATGGTTCGGAATGCGGTTCTGACCTGAGAAAAATCCAACAAGAAACTCAGCGGGCTTTTGGCCTTTGCTTTTGAAAGTAACCCGTCTGATTAGCTCCAATACAGATTGGTCCAGATTGGAATGCCTAGACGAGAGTCTCATCTATAAATTAGTAGATGTGTACCTTGCAGGTTAGGTACATTAAATCTGGCTCCAAAGGCCTCAATGACACTCTTCTACCCATTCCTTAAAGAACAAAAATCGTAAAGCCAGTAGCACTGGTTACAATGACCTCTACCTCTGATTAATATTTATCAACATAATTCAATATTTGTCGACCTTCACAGATGACCTTCATAACGCAGTTAAATATCAATATAATTTTAGTTAAATTTGTATGTCTTCTGTATGTGTAGTGGTTGGGTAGGATTTGTGGTTGAGAGGTCATGGGATTTGAATCCGTAATACTATTCATATGAAAACGCATAATATAAATACCAGACACAAGAATAGTAACGTGTTCAAATCACTACATAGTATAAAACAAAGTCGCGTTCTCTGTCCCTATTTTTCATGTCCTTATGTCCCTTTGTATGCTTAAAACTTTCAAACTACGCAACAGATTTTGATGCAGTTTTTTTAATAGATAGAATGGTTAAAGAGGAAAGTTTATATGTATATAACATTATGCTACGACCAACAGGTGCGGAGCAGGAATGAAAAATGTTGCAAAAACGGGAGGGTGAATTATCTGAACTCGCGCACAGAAGGGTCCGAACAAAACTGAATTTAAGTTAGTTTGCATAAATGGTTAGGAATATCTTTTTATTGTGGTGACCTAAAAGTTTGACTTTTTTCAATGGTCTTAACATATAGATAAACAGACGAACGACTGTTGGTACTTCATTTCGAAGTACGAAAAATAAAAATAAACATAACATAAACTCACGCCTTTGTCCCCGAAGGGGTAGGCAGAGGTGCTAGCACCCACATGTTGCCAGTTTATATTTAGGTCCCAATGTAATAGGTGGCGAGCCTATTGCCATTAACCGGGCACTTATAAACCTGCGATAAATCCACACATAACTTCGAAAAGCATCGAAAAGTCATTGGTGTGTGCCATGGAAACCTGAGATCGAACTTGAGACCTCGTCTCAGCAGTCCATTACCCATACCACTAGGCTACCGCGGTCGTTATGATAAAAATAAAAGAATAATATAAGAAAACTTACCTGGGTATTGCCATGCAGCAAGTTTCCTCCATTAGTATTCACTACTCCATTATTGCACTGCGCCTTGTGAACACAGATGTATCCTTGGCCAGCACACGTCTGCTGCAAGTCTCCGCCAGAAGATTCAATAGCCTGAACATTGCCAGTATTCGCGAACAGCTCATCAATATTCTGTTGAGTTTGCTGCTGTTGTTCATAGTCATAACCCTTCTGAGAATTCTGGATAAGGTTCACATTAGCACCACTATTGGCGAAAGGTGCAGGTGAAGAGCCAGTGTAACCAGTCGAAAATTTGCTGGCAGAGTTGTAAGCATTGAAGTTGCTTTGACTACCTCCTAAACCACCTTGGGCACCAAAACCGGCTTGACCAGCTCCTACACTGGCCTGATTACCTCCAGCTTGACCAAAACCATTTTGACTGGCAGAATAACTGCTTTGTGATCCATAACTGCTTTGAGATCCACCACCAAAGGCATTGTTTAGTCCGTTGGCAAATCCATTGCTCTGTCCAGAACTGAACCCAGCACCACCAGCTTCAAAACCTTGTCCAGCAGCAAAATTGCCACTAGAGCCAGAGAAACCGCTATTAATTTTGGAGAAATCACCGTTTAAGAATGGGTTTCCAGCAAGGTTAAGATTTCCAGCGCTTCCTGCGGCTGCAGCATCTCCATTACTTGAAGAACTAGAGAAGCTTGAAGACTGGAATTTGCTGATTTTCTGTGTTTGACCGTTACCAGCTCCTCCTAAATTTTTGAAAGGGGAATTCTGGTTCATCCACCAGTACGGTCCACTATCAGGAATTTTACCGTTCAGTACTCCATTGGCAGCGGCTTGGAATTGGAATTCTTCACCAGCATTTGCTGAAGCTGCTGCTTTAAAGGCATCAAGATCACCGTACTTTTGGATAAGTTTACCATCTTTTAGTTTGACGCCGGCACAGCCTTTTTCAGAGTCACATTCTTCGAAAAACTCTTGCGTGTGTACCTCAGCTAGTGTGGGTAAAGCCTGAATTTGTTGTAGTGCTTTATTTTGAAGTTTTAAGCTCACAGATCCAGAGCACGCTGTGCATCTTTCTTCTCTGTTTTGTGGTTCAGTTATTTCTGCGTCTATTACTGGCTCGCTACCTTTGGGCAGTTCTTTTGCAGCGGTGCCTCCTGCGTGAGCGTTGGCCGCGAAGACCAGTATGGCAACCACTATTGAAAATAGTGGCTTCATGGTTCTGTAACAAAAGAAACGGTATGTTAGACAAATGGAACATTTCATTCATTGAGTGTATATTCAGTTGGATAGTAATAGGATTTATTACCTATATTTTTGGAGTTATATAACTGAACTTTATCCCGATATTCTACAATTTTTTGGCTGCCATGGATATAGGGGACTTTGGACAGCGTTCATCACTTGTCTTGAATAAATATGTTATCTTAAAGTAGCTGATTTATATTAAATAGTTAATAAATCCAACCAGTCGGATGTAGGTAGATGGAGGAGGCCTATATTCAACAGTGGACGTCCAGTGACTGAAATGATGATGATGAGTTAATAAATGTTATCAGCAATTTATGCGTCGTCGTTTCAATCAGTTAGCCTATCTAAAACCACTGCTGGCCATAGGTCTGGACCAATTTTGGGATACTTTGGCCTGCAGTTTTCACGCTGGCCAGACGGGCTGTGTGTTGGTTGGTTTTACTTTGAGTTTGCCTTCTCTCGCAGTGATATCGTTTGCGTATGTTTCTGTTTTATTTATTGCATTTTAATCAATGATGTTTTGATATTAATGTTGTTATCTACAACATTAAAATCAAGGTTTTGAATTTGAATTACTATCAAATTCAAATTCAAATAATTTTAATTCAGATAACACGCGATCCATTTCTGGGTAACTTAAACAAAATTAGTGTTAATATGATAGTATTACATAATCAAAATAGATGAAAATTATATTATATCCAACAGATATTTAAGCGGGGCGTGAAAAAGCATCTGATGAGGCCGTCAAGCTGAGTGCCACCATTGTTACACTGAACGTGTTTGTAATGGTGACCCTCTTTTATGAGACTTTGCCTTCAGCTTAACCACAGGCGAGGTGAAGTCAAATTGACGTGCCATAAATAAAAAAAGAAAGATTATTAAGTCAAATTAAATTAAGAATCATTTGATGAATTAAATTAAATTGAAATCTACATGTAATTCATAGATTAAAAGGAAAATTTAGAATCGAACTATTCTCAAGCTATTTAATGGGTCAATCCCAAATATACCTAATATTAAGATAGTTAATATAGTTTGATAATTAAGTAATCAAGTTTTAAAACAAAACTGTATCTATTTTTGATGCAGGTCACTTTTTTTTTCTTTTCTAGTAAAGAAGAACTAATTTAGATTCTACTCAGACTTATGAATATTCAGTGTATCTAATTGAAAACCTGTTCTCGTATCATCATTAGAAAAGCTGCAACGATTTAATATTCCCTTCACTTTTAAATCAAGTTTTCATTAATAGGTCAAATGTGAGGATTTGATAAGAATATCTTTTATTTATTTAATTCTTTATCACACTCCTAAATTACATTTATACAATTACGAGGTGACTCGCGCAACTTCGTCTGCGTCATCCCGTTTTTGCAATATTTTTTACTTCTGCTCCGCACCAGTTGGTTGTAGCGTGATGTTATATACATATAAGCCTTCCTCTTTAATCATTCTATTTATTGAAACAAACCGCATCAAAATCCGTTGCGTAGTTCTAAAGATTTAAGCATGCAAAGGGACAAGAAAAATTGGGACAGAAAACACGACTTTATTTTATACTATGTATGATAGTGATAATGAAATGTTATGTAGGTACAAAAGGCGAGCTTAACTCATGGTTGAATTTTCTTCCAGCAAACCCGGGCGTGAACAGAGATTTTTTATGTAAAGAGAAAGAAGGGGGTCATCTCAAGGAGATGTCCCCGGGTCTGCCGGGGTGCGAGAGATATATCTAGCATAATCTCACCTCCGGCAATCAAAAACCCATAGATTGCGAACATTTTAGTCGGTTTGGGTCCGACATAAACACCTCCACCGACTTTGGTGGGGGTGGTATCCGTGGGGATTTTGCTCACCGAAAAAAAGACAAGGTTAAGAGAGTTTCTGTGCCATTAGAACAGCTCTGTTCTCCAACTGACAACACAAAACCTCTCCAGTCTATTTTGTTTGTGCAATAAGCTACCTAATCTATGCAATAATACAAGTATTTTCAAAATGGCGGCTCTCTGTGTCATTATTATGCACAGATGTGCAAGTATAGTTTTTGTTTTGTTAATATTTTAATGGCGTCTGGACAGTTTTTCCTCGTTTGTTTTCTGTTTTTAAATGAATAAGGTAATAAGAATATTTCGCAAAGGTAATTAGTGTTTTGGACTTCACAATTTTACAGACAACTACCATTCATAAACATATTAGGTATATGAAAACATATTTCGGTTCTATTCACAGAGTTGTGAAAGGGACTTCATCCCGCGCACTTTCGCGCTGTTGAATGAACTGGTTTTGCCGAACAGAAAAAGGTTTCTTCCAATTAGTCTCACCCTCTCCTTTCCTACGCATGACAACACGTGCAGGGCTTAGATGTCACCCGCATACGGTGCGGAATATTCCATCAAGAACCAAGCCGTTCGGTGAGCCTTTCCTCTGCCGCACCTTTAAGTCTTGGAATTCTTTACCAACACACGTGTTTCCTTCTTCCTACAGTCCCGGGTCCTTAAAGCGGGGCATGAAAAAGGCCGTCAAGCTGAGCACCACCATTGTAACACTTTACTTGTGTGTAATGGTGACCCTCTTCCCTGAGACTTTGCCTTCAGCTAACCATCAGGCAGGGTGAAGTCAAATTGACGTGTCCTAAATTAAAAAAAAACAGTTTCTACAGGGTCGAGTGTCTACTTTCCATGAGGTAATGGGACGTGTAGAGCCGCCTATCACCCTAAATGAGAAGGTCAAAAAGACAGTGTTCTATTTCTTTGTAAATTAAAAGCAACTTGAAAGTTGACTATGGTTCATTAGGTATATTATCTGTGGTTTATGAGTCAGCACGGCATTGTATTTGTGTCAACTGTGGGCGGAGACTTAGCGTGGTGAATTGTGTAATGTATGACTTAAAGGCGATCATTATGGATGGAAATGTTGATGATTTAATTTATTGTACGCTAGCTGACCCGAGCACACGAGTCTGCGTTACAAAAGATGTCACATTTGTAACATTTGCCTTTATTTTTAGTTAGTCACAACTTATAACTTTTTCGGTTCCTTATTTAAATTTTAAATAACCGCGGTAGCCTAGTGGTATAGGTAATGGACTGCTGAGACGAGGTCTCTGGGTCGATCGTAGGTTTTACCATGGTACACACCAATGACTTTTTAATGCTTTTCGAAGTTATGTGTGTATTTATCGCAGGTTTATAAGTGCCCGGTTAATGGCAATAGGCTCGCCACCTATTACATTGGAACCTAGAAATAAACTGGCGAAATATGGGTGCTGTAGGAAGAAGGAAACACGTGCGCCGATAAATAATTCCAAGTCTTAATGGTGCGGCAGAGGAAAGGCTCACCGAACCGCTTGGTTTTTGATGGACGCTTTGACGTACATACTTTTTATCGATTTTTTACTTTGCCATTTTAACGACATAATATTTATTTGATTCGCATTCTGTATGCAGTGTTCGCATGCGTTTTTCGTTAGCTATATAAACATATGACTAGCCCTTGAATACCAATTCTCAGTAAACTAATATATACATTTAACAATAAAATACATCGTGCAAAAATGATTAAGCATTAACATCCGGCTTATAACCAAAAATGTCGGAAGCCCCAAAACCCACGCGTACCTATCTTATTATCGTATAACTGGTGAGGTTTAACCTCGGTTATACAAATAACCCATACAGCATGCCTCTGGCATGTCGATTGAACAAACATTTGCATAATATTTGAGCCAATATTGGGGGACCTTGGACCAATGTGTAAGATTACAAAGGTGTAGGTGAGATATTGGACTATTTGTCTGTTAATATAGTATATATAATGTTAATATTTTTTAGTAGTAAGATCATAAAGCTTATCTATATCTTCACTACATAGTATAAAATAAAGTCGCGTTTTCTGTCCCTATTTTTCTTGTCCCTTTGTATGCTTAAATCTTAGAACTACGCATCGGATTTTGATGCGGTTTGTTTCAATAGATAGAATGGTTAAAGAGGAAGGTTTATATGTATATAACATCATGCTACGACTAACAGGTGCGGAGCAGGAATGAAAAATGTTGCAAAAACGGGGTGACGCAGACGAAGTCGCGCGGGTCAGCTAGTACCTATATAAAAATGAATCGCGAAATATGTTGGTAAGCGCATAACTCGAAGACGGCTGGACCAATTCGAGTAATTCTATATTTTATTTGTTCCTTGAACTGTACGGAAGGTTTTTATGCAGCAGCGGGAACGGGATCAGAAGTCCAAGCAGCGGGAACGGGATCAGAAGTCCACGTGGGCAGAGCCGCTGGCAACAGCTAGTAGGTATATAAAAATGAATTGCTGTTCGTTAGTCTCGCTAAAACTCGAGAACGTCTGGACCGATTTGGCTAATTTTGCTCTTGAATTATTCGTAGAAGTCCAGACAAGGTTTAAAAGGTGAACAAATATGAAAATGCTCGGAATTGAGCAGCGCAAACGGGATGAGAAGTCCACGCGGGCGGAGCCACATTTCGTTGTAATTTTATAACTCAAGATCGGGCTCACCTATTCAAACCAAATGTTCAGGCTTTGTTCGGACTATTTAGTAGAAGGTTTATGTGAAGTTTGCAGAAGTTCGATCGAGTGGTTTAAACATACCACGGGCGAAGCTGGGGCCGGTCAGCTAGTATAATATAAGTTACTATCATTTTTCTATTTTAGTCTGTTCAAGTCTCAAAGTAGAAGAATCAATTTCATTTATTCAGTTTAGGCACATAAATAGCACTTATGAATGTCAAAGTTTTACAATAATTGTCAAAAATATTATAATTTATAATAAATGAAATACTTGCATATCCTACCCATATCAGAAAAACCTTAACCTATATAAATTATAATGAGACCGCAACATCTGTGCACATCACTAGCCACTATAATAGAATACGTAACATCACTACAAGCTTACCATCAGGTAGGATACATTCAAATTGACGGCCTAAACATATAAATACCTCTAAATAGTTGCACAACACAACATTCATAGAATGTTATTGTTAATTTTATTCAATGTTTATCGAAAAGTGAAAACTATTTGCACTTCTCATTAGAACATAGATGTTTTACGTAAAGTGTTATATTCTAGTATCATAGTACTACTCAGTGTCATGTGATGTAATTTGACATACCTCACGATTGAGGTATGGACTATAATACACTAGCATGAACTCCTATCGAATTCGTAATGTAAAGGTTTCGAGAGAACGGAGCATTGTGATTAGATCGTAGAATGACCTCCGTGCCCCATGAGCGGTAACCTGGGGGTGACGGGTGGAGCCGCCGGTCTCCCTATCAGAAGCAGACCACGGCGATGGCGCAAAATCACCCCATACCCAGGGGCTAGATGGGGGACACCATGGTCCCCACATTGGGGGAAGAGGGTCATCTCAACAGAGATGTCCCCGGGTCTGCCGGGGTGCGAGAGATATGTCTTGTATAATCTCACCTCCGGCAATCAAGGACCCATGGACGGCGTGCATTTTGGTCGGTTCGAGACCGACATAATCATTTCCATCGGTTTTGGTGGAGGTGGTATCCGTGGGGATTTTACGCACGATAAAAAAAAAGCATTATGATTGGCAGTCTGTCTCTTGTGAACCTGTGTGCGTGTGTAGCCCGCCAATCACAATGCTCCGTTCTGTCGATACCTTTACATTACGAAGTCGATAGTATTTCGTGCTAAGGCTACAGGTCACTAGCAGAGTTACTTTCAAAGCTTATAACTACATGCGTCTGTAATGGCAAATGCATAATGCACCTTTCAATATTTAAAATTTATTCTGTATAGACCATTGAACAGAATTTACCAAACTTTGAAATTAAATATATATATTAGGTCATTACATATGAAATTGCCGTTTTGTTTGAAGAAATTGGAGGAAACCCAATTTTCAATTAATTAGCCTAGATTGTGGAACTGAGCTGACAGCCTCCGTGGCGTGGCAGTAGTGCACGCGACTGCTACGCACGGGGCGTGGGTTCGATCCACACTCAGTGCAAAAAGTTCTATGCGTGAACATGGCTGTTTGCACTGGTCTGGTCGTGCCTCGGAGAGCACGTTAAGCCGTCGGTCCCGGTTGCCATACAAACGTCTATAGCAGTCGTTACGTGTAGTTGGAGCCCTCAAAAGTCTAACCAGTCTAACTTGGAACTTCGATATCGCCATTGGTCATTGGACCATTGGTTGTGGAGGTCAGTGGCAGTCGCTTCACGGAAAATATCGAAATTTAGCCGCATCACAGTTAGACTGGAAAGCCGACCCCAACTGAGTTGGGAAAAGGTTCAGAGAATGATGATGATGTGGAACTGAATAGACTTTTTAATTGCTATAGAGCATTTGGAAGTCGGATGACGTGTTGTAAGTTGGCTACGAAACCGAGCCGGTTTTATTTTTAATTAATTCTTTCAACATTGACAGGAAACTATTTAATAGACATGCAATACCTGTCATCATTTGCCCTTCTTGAAGGAATTAAAAAAATAACAGATTGAACCAAAGAATATTTAACTAATTGGAAAAGATATGGTTTTTAATCTATGGCTTATAGAGGACCTCAATTAAAAATTAACAAATATATCTATGAATTAGTTATGAATAAATTAAATAATAATTTTTTTGATGGTTCGGTTGTTAATAATTATGAAATTAATATGTTTGTAAACAAGTTAGCTATGAAAATATGTGACCAAAGTTTAATTTTGCAGATCGCCTCTAATAAACAAAATTTAAACGTACTTCGAGATTAACTGTAGGAAATATAGCTATATATCCTACTAAATATACATATTACATATACATAAAATATACAAAATAAACTGAATACCGCAGTAACCTAGTGGTATGGGTAATGGACTTCTGAGACGAGGTCTCGGGTTCGATCCCAGGTTTTACCATGGCACACACCAATGACTCGATACTTTTCGAAGGCGAATAGCCATATTCATGCATACAAATATTTGCACTGAGCCGGAAGCGAACCCGCGCCTCCTGTGTAGCAGTCGCGTGCACTACCGCCACGCCACAGATGCTGTTCTTTTTGGCTGGTTTTTTCTTTAGACAGATAATTCGGGATATCAAAATATTTTTCACATATTTCTTTGCGGATCATTTAGTGGCCATTTTCTACTTTACCGGGAATCAAACACTTATCTACTCGAAGCTAAGCCGTCCTAGGTCGTCTATTTAAATATATACCTACATGTGTAGGTGCAAGGTGACACAATGTTATTGTTCTAAATAGGTTCCGTAGTCCACGTAAAGTTATAACATTTTAGATTTTAATAAATCACTATGTAGGTGGTTGAACCTTGGTCTTCTCGATACGAATAGTTAAATTTGTTTGTTTATTAGACTGACTGTACAGAAAATATGTGGGTATAAAGCCTAGTGGTATGGGTAATGGACTGCTGAGATGAGGTCTCGGGTTCGATCCCAGGTTTTACCATGACACACACCAATGACTTTTCGATGCTTTTCGAAGTTATGTGTGTATTTATCGCAGGTTTATAAGTGCCCGGTTAATGGCAATAAGCTTGCCACCTATTACATTGGGACCTAATCTTAATTTTAGCGTTGATCAGCCTTTCGGAAACTGGGGGTTAGTGTGCATTTTAATATATTTTGTTTAAAAATTCGGTATTAAAAAAATCTTTTCTGCTTAGTAACGCATTTTGAAGATTAAAAACCTGTGTCGAACCACTAGTTAGTCGGTTAGTTAGTCTAGTTTATTTGTTTAACATGTGTTTTTATAAAAAGTTGCCACAAGATTGTTTATCTTTATTTAAGTACGTAAACAAAACAAATGGCGTGTAATATTAATTTCTACTGGTCATATTCAAGTCTATTTACCTATTTTTTTTATGAAATATGTTTTACATAGGTTATACATAACCCTACAAACGTCTGTTGCTATGGCTTGCGGTCTTCGAAGTCATACATTAAAATTCATTTCCAGTCTTGTAACCCTTCGAAAGTTTTTTCGAAAGTGATAATTTAAGCCTTTTTAGCGAACCAGCCTTAAGCTTTGCAATAAACATATTTATTTTTAGCTTAAAGATACACAATACTTTCAATTTCAATGAATTGAGTGAAAGTAGTTATTCATTTGCATATACAACACAACACAACATTGTAATATCATCTTTCGAGATTGAATATACTTAGGTCGTTAAATTGACTCCACCTCGCCTTATGGTAAGCAGAGGTACAGTCTAAAACATGGTGACGACTACCACTTCAGATTTTTATGTCAATAACTTTTGTTCTCTACCGAATTACTTCGTTCTGGATCGAACCCGGAACTATGAGCTAAACATACAGTAAGACTGGCAAATCGAACCCCAGATTTTTAAATAAAAGCTTCCCCTACAAATCATATCAAAAATCATTTATTCTGTATAGACCATTAAACATAATACACATAACGTCAATATCAACAATCTATATATATAAAAATGAATTGCTGTTCGTTAGTCTCGCTCAAACTCGAGAACAGCTGGACCGATTTGGCTTATTTTGGTCTTGAATTATTCGCGGAAGTTCAGACAAGGTTTAAAAGGTGAACAAATATGAAAATACTCGGAATAGAGCAGCGGGAACGGGATCAGAAGTCCACGTGGGTGGAGCCGCGGGAAACAGCTAGTACATTATAAATTAAGTAGGCCGGCCTGAGAAGACTCCGGCAAGAAACTCAGCAGGCTTTTCTTTTTTTGGACAACCAGTAGCACTAGCATGAGTTCCTATTGAATTCGTAATGTAAAGGTTTCGAGAGAACGGAGCATTGTGATTGGCAGTCTGCCTCTTGTGAACCTGTGTGCATGTGTAGCCCGCCAATCGCAATGCTCCGTTCTGTGGATACCTTTACATTACAAATTCGATAATATTTCGTGCTAAGACTACAGGAACCACACAACAATAACTAAACTAGCATGTTGGAATCGAATGCGTTACATCTCGTTCAAGAGACTGATGGATTTTCATTATCGCGATGTAGAAACGTCTCCATAATGATGTACAGCTCCAAGGTTATCATAACCAAGTCAAGGCCGTTCATTATGTTAAACAAAGAGTATTGAGAAAGTTTAACAGCATTTTTATGGTGTATAGTTGAGTGGTGTTAAGTAGTTGAGTATAGATTGCGAGGCTTCGGTTTTTGGGTTGGGTAAAATTTATGTAAACGTTTGTAATTTTTTTATATCATTTAGGTGGCAGACAAGTATACGGTTCTGAAAGTGGTTACCGTGGCCTATGGACGTTTGGAAAACCGGTGTCCCACTAGTCCTGCTGACCATATAGAGAAGTGGGGGAAGGGGAAGGGGGAGAAAAGAAGGTTAAGAGAGTCTCTGTGCTGTCAGTGCAAAATATAAAGAAGGGATTCTCGGTCTTCCCACTGACAACACAAAACCTACCTGGGCTCTCGCTAGCCTACTCTTTTTCCGGCGACACAACACAAGGTTATTATTAGCCGCGAAGTATTCTTTAAGGCAGAAGTATCTCCCCAGTCGGACTGCTCAATTAAGACGGGAGATACCGTCATGTCCTACCTCCGTTATAAAATCAAAGAATCAAAGAATCAATTTCGTTTATTCAGTTTAGGCACATAAAGAGCACTTATGAATGTCAAAGTTTTACAATAATTATGTACCTACATTTGTCAAAAATATATTAATTTAATAATAAATAAAATACTTAATAAATAAATCATTTGAAAATGATTCTTTCAATGGTTCGGTAGTTAAATCTCCTGAGAAGAGACCAGCAAGAAACTCAGGTAGATCATCGTTATTTAGTTTTTTATTTAGACTAGATAGATAGGTAAGTTTAATATTTAGTTCTGTTTATTTATAATAACTGGGTGCAAGAGCAAGAGATTATTATGACCACGCCTTCGTCTACTTATAATAGCTTTTTTTCATTATACAAATATCAAAATAGAATCAGAAAAAAGCTGGTTTCAATTCAATATATGCCGGTAACTATGTTTTATTGAGAGAATACGCATCTGTCGTTCTGAAAATTTTAAGTGTCATTATACAAGTTATAACAAGTTTGGAAGCCAGACCTGTTTGATGGTTGACTTGTTTACCTTTGACGCAAGAGGTTGCGAGATTAAATATTACAACACTACACCCCACCGGATCGTACCTATAGTTCGATAATATAGTATTTTTATACAGTAAAGAAGTGGGATGGATATCGGTGGGACCAGAAAGGATAGAATCATCATTCCCTGAACCTTTTTCCCAACTCAGTTGGAGTCGGCTTTCCAGACTAACTGTGATGCGGCTGAACTTCGATATTTTCCGTGAAGCGACTGCCATATGACCTCCACAACCAATGGTCTAATGACGAATGGCGATATCGAAGTTCCAAGTTAGGCTGGTTGGACTTTTGAGGGCTCCAACTACCCGTAACGACTGCCATAGATGTTTGTATGGCAACCGGGACCGACGGCTTAACGTGCTCTCCGAGGCACTTATAAACCTGCGATAAATACACACATAACTTCGAAAAGCCAGAAAGGATAGAATAAGGAATGAAATAAACGAGAAATTGAGAAGTGAGCGTCTGTCGTGGTAAAAAAGGTCCAAAGTATGAATGTAGAGGGTTTTATTAGCATAGGTTGGCCAAAAGAATAATGTTTTTTATTTTATTTGGGACACGACAATTTTACTTCACCTCGCCTGATGCTGTGGTAGCCTAGTTAAAACAAAAATTGTTACTTAAATTGTAACGGCTTTTGTCTGCATCATTTGTATTTTCTTATGGAATTTTATGTATTAATAAAATATATTGTAATCTCATTATTTACTAAGTGATTTCACTGACGTTTCCTTCAATAGAATGTCTCTTTGTCTTGAGCCCTAGATTCGAACTCGTGAATTCTCGAACATAAAGCCAACCTCTAACCGCTCGATCCATCGTAACATAGGTTGTACAACATTATATACTTTGAATTTCAACATTCCCTGTTACCGCCATCACTTAATTAAGCCTAATTATTTTTTAAGAAATCATCACTAGGAAATAATAACGACATTATTAATAGTTGATAATAAGATTCTTCGGTAATAATAATGAGTAATGTTTGACATTGAGGTACCAAGGCCCGAGGCGTCCTCAAATCTCGACAGACAAGTATAAAATATTACATAACTTAGTCAAATATGAGGTATGTAAGTTTGTTTCAATTGAATGTTTAATTATTTAATACAAGGTCTCTGTGGCGTGGCTGTATTTGTTGACTACAAAGGGGGTTCAATTCCGAGTCATCATTATCATCATTTCAGCCACAAGACGTCCACTGCTGAACATAGGTCTTTTTATGGCACGTCAATTTGAGTTCACCTCGCCTGATGTTAAGCTGAAGGCAAAGTCTCATGAAAGAGGGTCACCATTGCAAACACGTTCAGTGCTACAATGGTAGCCTCGAAGGGGTAGGCAGAGGTGTTAGCACCCACATTTCGCAGGTTTATGTTTAGGTCCCAATGTAATAGGTGGCGAGTCTATTGCCATTAACCGGGCACTTATAAACCTGCCATAAATACGCACATAACTTTGAAAAGCATCGAAAAGTCAATGGCGTGTGCCATGGTAAACCTGGGATCGAACCCGATCATCAGTCCACTAGGCTACCGCGGTGATTGAATGGTATGTACGGTATGATGATTTAATTTTATTTAATTTAATTTCATTGAATTTGATTTAATTTAATTTAATAATAAATGTAATTCTGATTTCTAACATTAGCTTTTAAAGTCACACTTGTTACTAACCCAGATTTATGGATCCTGGCATCTAAAATAAATGATTTTTTTTATAAAGCACTTAGGTGGCAGACAAGCTCATGGCCCACCTGATGGGAAGAGGTCACCGTGGCCTATGGACGTTTGCAACCCCAGAGGCGTCACACACGTGCTGCCTACCCTGTAAAAACCTTCTGATGCCCTTTTTGAAGAACCCCATATTGTAGTCGCTTGGGAAAACCACGGCAGGGAGCTCATTCCACAGCTTGAGCGTGCGCGGGATGAAACTCCTTTCATACCGCACAGTGCGTATTGATTTGATTTGATTGCATATGCAAATGTGTCCAGTCAATATAGATTTTTATTGTGTTTCTATGATGTTAACCTTGTCCTTCGAATCTAATGTTATTTATACATTATTACCCGCCATAACTGTGTGTATAGTGTTAAGATTTACGATGGTAGTTAAGGTTTAGCCACGCCTTTGCTATGTAAACCATATAAAAAAAATTGCGTAGTTTTAAAGATGTAAGCATACATAGGGATAGAGAAAGCAACTTTATTTTAAATTATGTAGTGATTGTAATAGAAAGAAAAGCCAAACCGCACCCCTTAAATATACCTAAGTTAACCGAACGTAGTAAGCCTTCCCGAAACCTATGCTCGGGCCTTCTTCGTGAGTAGCGGCGCTGCCGTGAAACTAATTACTACACCACGATGGCTACTCAAAAATGCTGTCGATTCGACAGAAGAAGACCCGAGGAGATGCATTAATAAACCATATGTGAGTGGTGGGTATTTTTGTTTTTTATACTACGTAGATGACAAACAAGCACACGGCCCACCTGATGGAAAGCGGCCACCGTGGCCTATGAACGTGTGCAATACTAAGGGTGTCACACACGCGCTGCCCACCCTGAAGGGAAAGGGGGAGAGCTGGGAAGGGGTGGGGAGGCTAGGAAGGGGAGGAGAAGGAGGGGTATAGTGAGCTCTGGCTACCCTACTTACCGGCGGGAACACAACACGATGGTTATTATGACCGCGGTCTTCTGTAGGGCGGAGGTACTTCCCCAGTTGGACAGCTCATTTCGGACGGAAGGTACCGTCGTGTCCTACCTCCTTTATCCTCTATCCTCTATCCCCCCATTTTTCTTATACCCATATAGGTAATCTCTCATTTCTATGACTTTTATTTTAGGTATGTCTTAACTCTTAATAATACTAGATATTTAGTTTCATAATACAAGTCTAATCTGCTATAATTACAATAAAATTAATACAAAACTTCTTAAGCACTATCACACGTGTGCAAATAACTTGTTTTTCTAATTATTCATAATAATAATATATTATTAAATTGTGTTTCAATTAATAATGACCTCAAGTTCGAGTCCGGGAAATAATAATTGTGATAAAAGTGTTATTTAAAATAAAATCAAATCTGATAATATTAATATTTTATAGTTAATAATAGGATAGCACTGTCTAGATTCGAAGTAACTGTTGCATAATTAGCTTCTGTTATGTAGGTACCTACTTGAATGAGAAAACGTTTTAATGTAGACTTCAGACTGCCTTCATCACGATGCTACTCCTCTGAAACTCAAAGGTTTGCTGGTAGAGAACTCATTGTGAGTTAAGCTCACCTTTGTACATGATTCTTGCAAATTGTATATGTATTATTTCTGTACTCTGTGTGTGCAATAAATAATTAAGAATTAAGAATTAAGAACGTCTTTGATATAGCCATAAGGAGGTCATCCTCACAAGCTATATGACTGGAAATGGTGCTGTATGAAAGGAGTTTCATCCCGCACACGCTCAAGCTGTGGCATTATAAATAAATAAATAAATATTCTAGGACAATCTACACAACGTCACCTAGACCCATGGTAAGCATAGTTTAACTAGCTTGTGTTACGGGTTCTAGAATGCGGATAAACATACATAGATACATTTTTTTTTGTAAATACATACTTACATATAATACATAGAAACACCCAGACCAATGCAGATATTCATATTCAACCACACAAATATTTGTACTGAGCGGGAATCGAACCCGTAACCCCATTCCACAGCTTGAGCGTGCGCTCTGTGTCTCCCTGCTGTGTGCACCAAGAGACCACAATATGGGGTTCTTCAAGAATGGGTTTAAAGGTTTGTACAGGGTATGAAATTCTTGATGTATAGGCCAGGGTACGAACAGTCAATCGGAAGTTAAAGGTATATAACGCAGGCACGGCCGCGGGTAAAATGTAGCTTAATATAATTACTTCAGATCATTTGTAACTTTTTTAATGATTTTATTATTGCACTATTGTTTTTAATTTCAGTTAAGTAATTATGAAAATTTTTACTGTCGCATACGTTTTGTGAAATAAGTATTTTTATTTTTTTTGTCTTTTTTAATCTTTTATTGTGTAAAAGACATCTCTGTAGTATATTTTAGTTAAAATACATAAACTCACGTCTATATCCCCGAAGGGGTAGGCAGAAGTGCTAGCACCACATTTCGCCAGTTTATGTTTAGGTCCCAATGTAATAGGTGGCAAGCCTATTGCCATTAAGCAGGCACTTATAAACCTGCGATAAATACACACATAACTTCGAAAATCATCGCAAAGTCATTGGTGTGGGCCATGGTAAACCTGGGATCGAACTCGAGACCTCGTCTCAGCAGTACATTATCCATACCACTAGGCTACCGCGGTCTTTAGTCTTTAGGATTATATTCAATGGACAATATTGACTTATAGTATTAGTAATAAGCCGGCTGATCCCAAAAGTTTCATAAGTTCTCGAAAAAGGTTGGGTAACGTCAACCTTGTTTAGAATTTAAGATTCTTTGAAGCCATTACTCAACGATTTTCATCATTATTTTTTTTAGAATTCAACCCAAAGGAACTCATAAAAAAATAGAATCTTATACTAGTGCAAATAGCTATTATTCATGCATACAAATACACATTTAAAAAAGTCTAAGCAATTGTAAGTTACATAATTCTGCAAATTATATTGGACTACTAGTTGTTATCAGCGGCTCCGCCCGTGTAGACTTCTGATCCCGTTCCCGCTGCTCCATAAAAACCTTCCGTAGAGTTCAAGGAACAAATAAAAAGAAGAATTACTCGAATTGGTCCAGCCGTCTTAGAGTTAAGCGCTTACCAACATATTTCGCGATTCATTTTTACATAATATATGTTAGTACATATATAAAAATGATTATATGATATATATGATAGCTGACCCACCAAACATTGTTATGCCTTATAAATTTTAAAGGTGAACGAACATCCCTTATTACTTTGGGGTATAGAACATAGATAGTAGCCGATTCTCGGATCTAATGAATACGCATATAAAATTTGGTAAAAATCGGTAAAGCCGTTTCGGAGGAATACGGTAGATAACTAACATTGTGACATATAAATTTTATGTATTAGATATATATATTTTTCTACATTTTTAACATAAGTGGACAGGTATGTAACCTTTTTGATTCCAGATTACCTACTGACTGGTTAGAAAAAAAAACTCAATAGTGTTTTTTTTTTCTTAAAATTAAAAGTTGATAATAAGTTCCAATTTAAATGTGTTTTCTTTTGAGAATTAGACTAGATGGACACCATGGTCCCCACATTAGGGGAAGAGGATCATCTCAAAAGAGATGTCCCCGGGTCTATAATCACACCTCCGGCAATTAAGGACCCATGAACGGCGTGCGTTTTAGTCGGATCGAGTCCGACATAATCACCTCCACCGGTTTTGGCGGAGGTGGTATCCGTGGGAATTTTGCGCACAATAAAAAAAAGTCGGACTGCTCAATTAGGTCGGGAGATACCGCCATTTTATTTCGTTTTTTTATTTATACTTCATTTTGACTTCACCTCACCTAATGTTAAGCTGAAGACAAATTCTCATAAAAGAGGGTCACTATTGCAAACATCATGAACTAGCTCCGTGAAATTGACAGGAATTTGCGTGAGAGGAAGTCCGTGATATATCTTAAGATAAAAGGGTGACAAATGGGAGACTGTTATATGATTGCATATAAAAAATAATAGTCAATTGTCAGTGTATAATCACACCATTATATTAGAGCTATTTCACAACATTGACCTTCCAAATTTAGATCAATTTCTTTGTCTCACATTGTAATATATTGTAATTTATACAATAAAACTATTGAAATGATTTTTATTAAACCATTGTGTTTTTTTAATATATATATATTAGGCATTATGTGGGTATTTCTCAATATTAATCTGTATGGCAATGTGTTGAAGGGTGAATACCCTATTAAGGTCATCATTATGTCAATTTTGACAGTTTGTTTTATGCTGTAAATCTACAAGGTCGGCAGTATGAGTGTGACTCTATGGTGTTGTATACGTCCATAGGCCACCGTGACCACTTTCCATCAGGTGGGTGTATTAAACACCCATATTTCGCCAACTATGATTTTCGGTCCCTCGTAATAGGGAGCGAGTAGTTATATAGCCGCCAATCGGGCACTTTTTAAAAATGGATATGCCGAAAATAAGTTTCCTAACCGAAAATGTTGCATCTAAATAAATTTTGAATATTTTTCGATTCCTTGCTATGCGGTGTTAATCGCAAGGAAATAATTACGTGCTTAGCCGCACAAGTACTACCAATAAACGTCTAACGAATATAACTACATATCACTACATAGTATAAAACAAAGTCGCGTTCTCTGTCCTTATTTTTCATATCCTTATGTCCTTTTGTATGCTTAAATCTTTTAAATTACGCAACGGATTTTGATGCAGTTTTTTTTAATAGATAGAATGGTTAAAGAGGAAGGTTTATATGTATATAACATCATGCTATAACTAACAGGTGCGGAGCAGGAATGAAACATGTCACAAAAAACGGGGTGACGCAGACGAAGTTGCTCGGGTCAGCCAGTATAAAATAATTCACTATTGTTCTTTAAGTAGCATATCATATAATTATTTATACATGTTATGATAATTTTATAGATACACCGTGTCCTTCTAAACTAGACAAACCAGTTGACAAACAAAACTTAATGTGTATATAAATGTATACAACAATATGTTAAATGTAATTTATAGTACGGTGTCTGGCCTTTGCCGACCTATCCAGTAATAATATTTGAGATATCATCGTCAGAGATGGTGAATTTTGGAAAGGTTAATTTATATTTTATGTTTAACTAGCTGACACTCGCAACTTCGTCTGCGTCACCCCGTTTTTGCAACATTTTTCATTCCTGCTCAACACCTGTTGGTCGTAGCATAATGTTATATATATATAAACCTTCCTCTTTAACCATTCTATCTATTGAAACAAACCGCATCAAAATCCGTTGCGTAGTTTTAAAGATTTAAGCATACAAAGGGAACATAGGGACAGAAAACGCGACTTTGTTTTATACTATGTATATGTATTTATGATGTTTAAGGATGCAATAAGGACAGCCTCCGTGGCGTGGCGGTAGTGAACGCAACTGCTACGCACGAGGCGTGGGTTCAATCCCCGGTCATCTTACGGTCTTTAGTTGCCGGCTGTGAGATAGTAGTAAACATATTTCTTGCACCCCGGCAGACCCGGGGCCGTCTCTTTCGAGATGACCCCGTCGGGTGTAGGGTCCATCCTCCCCTTCTAGTCCCTGGGTATGGGGAGGCGCACTTTGCGCCGCCTATAACGTGGGACTGAAAATCATGGTTGGCGAAATCTGGGTGTGAGATTTTTTATTTTTTTGTATTAGTATCCAAACTTACTAATATTTCCTCTAAACCAGCTAAGCTTAATGGCTTCTGTTAAGAATGGGTTCACGTAAATAGTGTAATGATCAGGATTCGAAGCCAGAACCTCTTGATCGTAAGGCCAACTCCTTAACCACAAAACTACCGACTATAATACTTTTTTAATTTTTATTTATGACATGTCAATTTGACTTCACCTCGTCTGATGTTAAGCTGACGGCAAAGTTTCATAAAAGAGGGTCACCATTGCAAACACATATTAGCATGAGTATAAAAAAAAATAGTTTTTTTTGCTATCGGTACTGCATATGCGCAGACGCATCTTGGATCCGGTAGCATTGTGTAATAACCACTTTTGAAAGTTTACTGACATATAATAAAGTTTTAATACTAGTATTACGCGGTATTAACCTCAAGACAATACCATTACGGTTTTACCACCCAGGGTAAGCAGGGTAGACGATATTTACATACATAAATTCACGCCTATATCCGGTAGGCAGAGGTGCTACCACATTTCGCCAGTTTATGTTTAGGTCCCAATGTAATAGGTGGCGAGTCTGTTGCCATTAACCGGTAACTTATAAACCTGCGATAAATACACACATAACTTCGAAAAGCATCGAAAATATATTGGTATGTGCCATGGGAAAACCTGGGATCGAACCTGACACCTCGTCTCAGCAGTCCATTACCCATACCACTAGGCTACCGTGGTTACCTAGGCTAACGCGGTTTTAATATAGACCTCACAGAGCCCGAGACCTTTCCAACGAATGCAAAACCGTGGAAATCGGTTCGTGCGTTCTGGAGTTATAGCATCAGGAAGGAAAACCCGACTTCACTATCACTTCATAGTATAAAATAAAGTCGCGTTTTCTGTCCCTATTTTTCTTGTCCCTTTGTATGCTTAAATCTTTAGAACTACGCAACGGATTTTGATGCGGTTTGTTTCAATAGATAGAATGGTTAAAGAGGAATGTTTATATGTATATAACATCATGCTACAATTAACAGGTGCGGAGCAGGAATGAAAAATGTTGCTAAAACGGGGTGACGCAGACGAAGTTACGCGAGTCAGCTAGTTGCCTATAAATAAACTGTCAAGTTATACTACGTCTAGCAAAACTAGGGTACCTAAGCTGATATGTCAAGAGGCCATTATGCTAATTGTTGTTAAATTGTTAAGAGATACAGATGGACATGTATTAACATATTCTGAACATCTCATCGCTGAGCGTATCCGGGTGACGCCATATTTTTTTACGCAACCAGCATTCCTTTGTGAACAGTGACAAATATTGGTTTATTTTAAAACTAGCTGACCCGCGCAACTTCTTTTGTAACATTTTTCATTCCTGCTCCGCACCTGTTGGTCGTAGCACATATAAAACTTCCTCTTTAACCATTCTATCTATTAAAAAAACCGCATCAAAATACGTTGTGTAGTTTTAATAATGACCCGCGCAACTTCGTCTGGTGACCCGTTTTAGCAACATTTTTCATTCCTGCTCCGCACCTGTTGGTCGTAGCATGATGTTATATACATATAAACCTTCCTCTTTAACCATTCTATCTATTAAAAACCGCATCAAACCTGCCTGCCTACCCCTTCTGGGATTACAGGCGTAAGCATATGTATGTATTTATGTATATAATTTTGAATATTGTAGAGTTTGAGATTAGATTGAGATTGAACTTTGAATCGATTTGTTATAATATACATATCTTCGATTATAAATCTTTCATTTTTTTAATTATGAATAGAAGTGAATTAATTTGAACATAAAAATGAAGTTTTTAATATGAAAATTGACAGCAAATGAATTTCATTTAAGAATATCATTATATTTTAATACAGATGCTTACAATTTAGTATCTATAGTTTAAATATAAGGTCCTGTATGCTGCAGTTTCACGAAATAAACTTACCTTTCTTTAAATTATGGGTTGCAATGAATTTCATAATTTGTTCAAATTTGTTCATAATGTTATGTAAATATATTATGAATTCATTTATAAACAAAATTATAAATGAAATTATCTTAATAAATAAAATATTAGCAACGAAATTACGAATATTCCCTCCAGCTCTCCACCCTTCCAGCTACGCTCAATGGCTTGTGTTAGAAGGGTCCACGTCAGTAGTGTAATGGCCAGGATTCGAACCCGGGACCTCTCGATCGTAAAGCCGACTCCTTAACCACTAAGCTACTGACCATTATTACTTGAATTTACGTAAAAAAGAGCAAAATTCATACATAAATAAAAGGGAGAAAGGGTGGTCCTTATTTTTTTGGTTTGACAAAAATAAACCGCGCTTATTAACGTCAATTGGACAAATTTCATATGTAACACTATTCCCGGACATCAAACCACCAAAATAGGTAGGCAATTAAAAAAATATTTAATTTCATTATGAGGAAATAATGAAAAATTTCCATATATTATAAAACTAAGTTTGAACTAAACCTATTATTATTTGCATTTCTTGATTCCAAGAACACTATTATTATTTTACGGTGGACAAGTTTTTTTAAGCGCGAATTAAACAAAAATTATAATAAATCAACTACTTAAAATTCCAGTCGAACGTCGGTTAGAGTACCAGTCTTTTTAGCAATAGAAAAAAAAACAGATAGACTATGGAATTGATTTAAAATCATTCATCATTCATCATTCATCATGAATCATTATTGTTACCCGTGCGTTAATCCAGATACGCTTTATCTAGTTTTCCTGCTACGATATTTTCTGTGAAGCGACTGCCATTTAACCTCTACAACCTATAATACACTAGCCTATGCCCGCTGCTCCGGGCTGGCTGTCGCTTATCGCGACCTAAGCGCCATCTGTGCAACTTAAATTCTATATTACTAATCATAACTCTGGTTCTACTTAACCGATTGCAATCAAACAAACGTTAGATTTTAAGTTGGACCAAACCCCTTCAAACAAAAAAACCGCATCGAAATACGTTCAGTAGTTTTTGCGTCCATCGGACAAACATTAACTTTTTACAAATATATAATAGTATATAGATAGATAGATAGGCTATACCGAACTACTGCAATTAGATCACTTGGTGGACTTTTTAGGGTTCCGACTATAACGACTATCATAGATGTTCGTATGGCAACCGGGACCGACGGAATAACGTGCTCTCCGAGGCATGCTAGACCATGAAATAAGCTATATTCATGCATACAAATATTTGCACTGAATTTTTTAAATCGGGACAGTAATTTTTAAGTTTATTCATTACAAACATACACACATACAAACAATTTATTTTCTTCTTCACTACATAGTAAAAAACAAAGTCGCGTTTTCTGTCCCTATGTCCCTTTAGTTTGTATGCTTCAATCTTTAAAACTACGCAACGGATTTTGATGCGGTTTTTTTAATAGATAGAGTGATTGAAGGGGAAGGTTTATATGTATATAACATCATGCTACAACCAACTGGTGCGGAGCAGAAGTGAAAAATGTTGCAAAAACGGGGTGACGCAGACAAAGTTACGCGGGTCAGCTAGTTATATTATAAGTGTAGATATAGATAAATGGTTACAGCAATCTTTTTTTAATAAAAGTCGTGCATGAGATTTAATATTCGCTGTCAAACCAATCTTATAGATTACAATCAATTTTGGTCTATCAAAATATTTTGATAATGACAAGGTTTTCTTTATTAAGATTTTATGAATGTCAAGGACGTAATGGTTCGGTTAAAGTTCGAGTTTGATACAGAAGAGATTAACTGTAATATGAAACTATATATTGGGGGAGGGTGGTCTACACCAATCAGCCATGGTTTGACAATTCGAACGTTAAGAAAATTGTATGTATAGTAAATTTATAGATTACTAGCTGACCCGCGCAACTTCGTCTGCGTCATCCCGTTGTCGCAACATTATTCGCTTCTGCTACACACCAGTTGGTAGTAACGTGATGTTATATACATATAAACCTTCCTTTTTAATTACTCTAAGTATTAAAAAAAACCGCATCAAAATCAGTTGCGTAGTTTTAAAGATTTAAGCGTACAAAGGGACATAGGGACAGAGAACGTGACTTTGTTTTATACTATGTAGTGACTAACTGACCCGCCCCAGCTTCGCCCGTGGTATGTTTAAACCGCTCGGCTCGATAGATTTTCTGCAAACTTCACATAAACCATCTACTAAATAGTCCGAACATAGCCTGAACATTTGCTTTGGATAGGTGAACCCGATCTTGAGTTATAAAATTACAACGAAATGTGGCATTGATTTTTATATATTAGATTTTTTTTTCAAACACAATATAAATTGTTCATGAAATTAATAAATCTTATCAAATTAGACCCCCGTGACGATAATTAGACTTTTTTTTTGATATTATAAATATCACGCCTATATCCCCAAAGAGGTAAGCAGAGGTGCTAGCACCCACATTTCGCCAGTTTATGTTCAGGTCCCAATGTAATAGGTGGCCTAATACCATTAACCGGGCACTTATAAACCTGCGATAAATACACAAGTAACTTCGAAAAGCATCGCAGTCATTGGTGTGTGCCATGGTAAACCTGAGATCGAACCCGATACCTCGTCTCAGCAGTCCATTACCCATACCACTATGCTACCGTGGTTTTTTTTTTTATACCACTTAGGTGGCAGACAAGCACACGGCCCACCTGATGGGAAGCGGTCACCGTGGCCTATGGACGTTTGCAACACCAGAGGCGTCACACACGTGCTGCCTACCCTGTAGAAACCTTCTAATGCCCTTCTTGAAGAACTTTTCACTTTTATTATTAGACTTTATACCTTAAGTTAATCAACCACACCTCTGTAAGTCATGTAATAGTCAATATAACAGACATCTTCACATTAGAACGCAACAAGATATTTCACAATAAATTCTTTGACACTTGTCAAAACTTTTTTAGCACGCGATAATAAGTATTATGTGCAATATTGTTCAGAACTAAAACACGTTTTGTGGCATACTAGCTGACCCGCGCAACTTCGTCTGCGTCACTTTGTGTGCAACATTTTTCATTCCTGCTCCTCACCTGTTCGTAGCATGATGTTATATACATATAAACCTTCCTCTTTAACCATTCTATCTATTAAAATAAACTGCGTAGTTTTAAAGATTTAAGCATACAAAGGGACATAAGGACATAGGGATATAGGGTGAGAAAACGCGACTTTATTTTATACTATGTAGTGATTGTGTGAATTGTCCAAAATATGACTACCACGCGGGTAGAGCCGCGTGCAACATCTAGTTACGTAATAATATAAAATAATTCAAAGGTTAAACATTATGTTATACAAGCGGAATATATAAATTTATAATAGTATAAAACATGAAATATTTGGATTTTTAATATAACATTATATAGCTGTTGTGATAATTTAATAATATATATTAACACGCGGTAGCCTAGTGGTATGGGTAATGGACTGCTGAGACGAGATCTCGAGTTCGATCCCAGGTTTTACCATTAGCGCGGGTCAGCTAGTATCTTTACAAATTATAGCTTATATTTTTAAGTTACAGCCTATGTTTGTTGATGTATAAGCTATATTATGGTAAAGTTTCATCAAAATCTATTCAGTAGTTTTTACGTGAAAAAGTAACCAACATCCATACATACATACTTACAATGGACCACTTTTCTACGTTTATATCCTACACATTTTTACATTTAACCAGTAAGTTTTGAAGGTCAAATGGTAGTCGCATCTTATGTCGAAATTCAGCCGCTTCGTAGTTAGACTGAAAAGTCTACTTAACTAGGTTAGGAAAACTTTTAGACGATGAAAACTGTTTTTAGTTTTACTGGTGGTACTGTCATCTAACCCCTAAACCTGACACGATATCCTACATCAGTGAATTATCCAGCACGATGGTGAGATATGCGAGCAAGTAATGCTCGAAATGGAGGCGGTGGAGCTGATCTGGAAGAGACTCCAGGCGTCGGAGATCACAAAATGACCTCCGTCCTCCATGAGCGCAGGCCTGGGGGGACCAGGTGTAGTCGTCTGTTACACCCAAGAGGGCCTTCGCTGGCCCTGGGTCAGCCAGGACGTGAGGGATATGCCAGAAGCTACCTCACCCTTGGCAACTGGAGGCCCAAGACGGCCGTGCGGTTTTGGTCGGTCGAGTTTGACATAACCAACCTAACTGGTAGATTTCCGCACGGGAATAAAGTGTATAGTGTCCGTTTGATACTCTCCAAGACGTTAATTGGTAGTGCTTGTGCGGCTAAGCACTTAAACGAATCGGGTCAATATTTTTCCACATTTATTTAGCTAATACATTTTCGGTTAGGAATTTATTTTCGTTTAGGAGTTCATTTTTTGTTAAAAGTGCCCGATTGGCTAAAGGCTCGCTATTATGTGGGACTGAAAATTATAGTTGGCGAAATGTGGGTGTTTAATATACCTCTTCCTACCCATTAGGGGATTACGTAAAAGAAGTGTATCATCCAGCAATTAGCAGGAGTACAGCCTCTCATACAATAGCCGCACATACCTGGACCAAATCGGGGAAATGTTAGAAAAGGGGCAGGTCAGAAGTACCCTAAACCGACGAGCATGCATGAAAAAGGTAATGAGAGTGAATGAAGCGAAAGGAGTATGTCGGGATCGTAGCAAATGGAGATCCGTGATCTCTGCCTACCCCTACGGGAAACAGGCGTGATTTTATGTATGTTATGTATGTATGTACAGCCTCTCAGATGAAGCTGTCATGGATCCCGTAAATCTTGGAATGGCGTTGAGACAAATTTATGTAAATATAATCACATACGTCACATTTTAAGTTTTGTGTTTTCCACTTATTAGAATATAAATACCTAATTAACATCTCAAATGTTTGTCTTTATTACTGTAACAAGTTATAAAAGATTTTTAAGCGCTACATTTGGAAGGATACAGCCTGAAATTTATTGTTCAAAAGATAATTGATTTTATTGTATTATTTTTTCTTTTTACAAATAAATAATATTGAAATATTTCTTGTTATACTACTTCTAACGTTTTTCGGGTTAATACTTTGTAACATATTTTAATTCACATTGGTTTTGAATATTAACAACTATATAAAAAATATTTACACACCTATACTAATTCTAATATAAATACAGAAATAAAATACAAAAGAACGCAACTACAAGAAAAGACTGCAACTTTAGGCATCCAAATATTCCTCCCCTTATAACTAAAAATAATATTCTTATGTACTTTTTTGAGCTTCACAATATAATTTTTAATTTGAATTTACTTTTGACATCTTTTTTTATTGTTTTCCTGTTTGATTTTTATTATTTTAGTTAGACTAAGTTAATTTTAAGTTGCATCATTTCAATACCATGTTAAATGGTTCATGAAATAAATATAAATAAAAATAATAAAAAAACAGGTAATAAGTAAACAGTTTTTATAAGTCCCTCACTTTAATGTTATATACTACATTTAAATTAGTAATAAATAAAAGTATGATTTTAGATTGACATGGTCATTTACATATTCACTGTTAAATCGTACGGGATATTTACCATGTTTGTTAGTTTCTTCGTGTAACCGATATTTCGGCGCTGTTGCAAGCGCCATGATCACGGTGTACTCGTGTACAGTACACCGTGATCATGGCGCTTGCAACAGCGCCGAAATATCGGTTACACGAAGAAACTAACAAACATGGTAAATATCCCGTACGATTTAACAGTGAATAAATAAATAAAAGTTCTACGCAAAAAATCAGATCTTCCCCAAGCTCAGAATTTATCACGCAGACAAAGTCGCGGGTGCAGTTAATCGAGTATATAAATAATTAACTAATCTTACTCAATATCGTTATACATATGTATACTTATAATTGAAATTAGTTAATTATAATATTCTTGACACCTCAAGTAAAACTGACTAATAGCAATTAATAAAATAAAACATGTTTTTTAAATTCATACTTTGAATTACAAATTTTTATTTAATTATTCTAATATTATCGTGCAATATTATTTTATACATGTAAAATAAAAATTAAAACATGAATTAAAAAATATTATAATATTTGAATAATTTATTTTTGGTGTCAACAACTATGATGTGTTTTAATTTAATTAAAATATTTTTCTCGAATATTATAATTGAAATTATCGATATTTTAAAAACTGTTATTAATATTGTATAAAACTAATAGAAATTCGATTATCGTAAATTGATGTAAATATTTTTTAAAGATATTAAATCTCTCATTAATATTAAAATTTTCATTTAAATTCAATTATAAATAAAAGTTCTACGCAAAAAATCAGATCTTCCCCAAGCTCAGAATTTATCACGCAGACAAAGTCGCGGGTGCAGTTAATCGAGTATATAAATAATTAACTAATCTTACTCAATATCGTTATACATATGTATACTTATAATTGAAATTAGTTAATTATAATATTCTTGACACCTCAAGTAAAACTGACTAATAGCAATTAATAAAATAAAACATGTTTTTTAAATTCATACTTTGAATTACAAATTTTTATTTAATTATTCTAATATTATCGTGCAATATTATTTTATACATGTAAAATAAAAATTAAAACATGAATTAAAAAATATTATAATATTTGAATAATTTATTTTTGGTGTCAACAACTATGATGTGTTTTAATTTAATTAAAATATTTTTCTCGAATATTATAATTGAAATTATCGATATTTTAAAAACTGTTATTAATATTGTATAAAACTAATAGAAATTCGATTATCGTAAATTGATGTAAATATTTTTTAAAGATATTAAATCTCTCATTAATATTAAAATTTTCATTTAAATTCAATTATAAAATAAATTTTAATCTCGTAAATAAAAAGAAAATCCTGTTAGAAACTCCCCAAACAAAAGACATAAACGCGTTCAAGAACCACAATCAAAAACCCCACTACAAAAATTTAATAATAAAAAAAATGAAATAAAAAAATCAACTTACATAAGTATTCACGCCAACTTACCACTCCACACTGACACTCACAACACACTGAAACAATTCACGACAGATCTTAGCTTATTACGATATGATCACAGTTGATGATTTTTTTTTAAAGTTTTTTTTTTTAAACACGCTCGAAGCCACACTTTCGTTCGTCGGGTAGGAACAACCGCATTTAAGATGCGACGGACTCTTATATACAATCGTTTATGAAACTTAATGTGACCTCGCCGTCTGAATCATCAGATTTCAGATTTTTTTAAAGGGGTTCTGTAGTTTTTGTTACAAAATTATTTTGGGTTTTAACTCATAATAGTTTATAATTAGAATTGTTAGTAATTATTATTATGTTGATGTAAATTTAACACTTTTGCTGCGCTCTAACTAAGTGCTTCGGCCAACTTTATATTTGTAAGAAAATAATATAAATAGTTTCCTATGAATTAGGTTATTAAATAAAGAAGATATTTTAAAATCCTACAATCTGTTCCAGAGATATATGTGTTAAGACAAACAAATTCTTCTGTAGTATTATTCGAAAATTATAAAAGGCTATTTTAAAGGTTCAAGACGATACACCTGATTGAGGGGTGAGATTTTAGCTCAGGATTTTTTCTCGGATTTGGGGGTCAGACGCCTTGATACAGGTTCCATCAAAACCATACAGTTTTAAGTCTGGAGTGCACTCCCTGACGCGTAGCTATCATCATCATCCGTCCTTATACCCGGTCACACCCAAGGTCTTCTCCCAGGAGTCCGATTTTACCAGTCTATATACGGCTGAAGTTTAATATTTTCCTTCAAACGACTACCACCCCCTTACCATCTATCCCCGGATATGGGGAGAGGGGGGGGGGGACAAGCCTGGAAATGAGCTGTTCACTCAACTTGCTACTGAAGCAACTTTCTGTATCTAGACTAAATTAATGATTGTAAATAGACCAAAAAAAAGAAAAGACCGCTGAGTTTCTTGCCGGAGTCTTCTCAGGCCGGGGCCGCGTTTCGAACCAATTGCAGTAGTCCATTTGCTAACTACTTAATTTATAAAATATTGTTGATATTTTGTAACGTGTGACGTTTTATAAGTGCCGTCAAGTGGTCTATACAGAATAAATAAACTTTGGATTTTGATGCTTAACGCTATCCATCAGGTGGGCCAAACAAACACGGCCCACCTGATGGATAGTGGACATTTGCAACACCAAAGGCGTAACTCTCCATTATCATATCATAGCTAGCTATCATATCATAGCCTTAGCAGGAAGACTTAGCTCAGCTGCCTATGCGGTTAGAAAGATAAGGTCACTAACTGACGAGAAAACGGCACGATTAGTTTATTTCAGTTACTTTCATAGCGTTATGTCATATGGTCTGCTGCTGTGGGGCTCAGCTGCCGATATTGCAACCATATTTATATTACAGAAACGAGCTATACGAGCAATCTATTGCCTCGGACCCCGTGACTCGCTGAAAGAACTGTTTAAAGAAATTAATATTTTAACAGTTGCCTCACAATATATTTACGACAACGCCTTATATGTAAGGAAGAACCTAGACCTCTTCCAAAAAAAATCAGACTTTCACAACTTGAATACGCGAAATAAAAATAAACTGGCGATACCGAAACTAAGGCTTCATAAAGTCAGTAATTCGTTTGTGGGCAAATGTATAGAAATATATAATAAAATTCCTCAGGATTTGGCTGACCTGCCACTTGATAAGTTTAAAATAGAATTGAAAAGATTTTTAATTAAAAAAAGCTATTATAAAGTAGACGAATATCTTGATGATAAAAATGCGTGGTCATAATAATCTCTTGCTCTTGCACCCAGTTATTATAAATAAACAACTAAATATTAAAAAGAATAACGATAATCTACCTGAGTTTCTTGCTGGTCTCTTCTCAGGAGATTTAACTACCGAACCAGCGAAAGAATCATTTTCTAATGATTTATTTACTAAGTATCCTAATTTATTATGAATTATAATATTTTTGACAAATGTAGGTACATAATTATTGTAAAACTTTGACATTCATAAGTGCTCTTTATGTGCCTAAACTGAATAAATGAAATTGATTCTTTGATTCTTCTTTGATTCTTACGATGGCGCAAAGTGCCACCCCATACCCATGGGCAAGATAGGGACACCATGGTCCCCACATTGGGGGAAGAGGGTCATCTCAACAGAGATGTCCTCGGGTCTGCCGGGGTGCGAGAGATATATCTTGTATAATCTCAGCTCCGGCAATCAAGGACCCATGGACGGCGTGTGTTTTGGTCGGTTCGGGTCCGACATAATCACCTCCACCGGTTTTGGCGGAGGTGGTATTCGTAGGGATTTTGCGCATGATAAAAAAAAGAGGCGTAACTCTCATATTTTATTATATTAAATATTTCTACCCTATAAATTCTAATTATAAAACATTTATTTGCACTGACTGGGCATGGAAATTATGACCTCTGACGTGTGACGTCACACAAGAAATTAAAATTGGATTAGTTACCAAGGCCTTATTAGTCAGTTTTCTACTTAAACCTTCAGAAATACCCATGAATTCACGTATATGATGAGTCACGAAAATATTGATTTTTAACCGACTTCAAAAATGGAGAAGGTTGCAGAATGTGTCATCCGATAAAGAACTAAAGTTATCGATATAATTCGCAGAATTATTTTACTGTCTCTACCATGGTGAATGTTCTGATGAGCACTTCCAATTAATCCCACTCTCTTCTTTCTTACACAGGACAACACGTGAAGGGCTTAGATGTCACCCGCATACGGTGCGGAATATTCCATCAAGAACCAAACGGTTAGGTGAATCTTTCCTCTACCGCACCATTAAAACAGAATTCCTTACCAGTGCACGTGTTTCCTTCTTCCTACAGTCCCGGGTCCTTTAAGCGGGGCGTGAAAAAGCATCTGATGAGGCCATCAAGCTGAGCACCACCATTGTACGTGTGTTGCTACGTGTTTGTAATGGTGACCCATTTGCCTTCAGCTTACCATCAGGCGAAGTGAAGTCAAATTGACGTGCCATAAAAAGAACCTTAAGTCGACCGGTTGCCATACCAACATCTATGGTAGTTGGAGCCCTAAAAGTCAACAATTGGGACTCTGATGGAGTGACATTCTATCGATGGAATAATATCAAAGCGTGATCATGGTTCGGTGAAACTCCAAAAACAAATAGTCATGGTATAAATCCCGTAAACTTTTTATAATACTATGAAATATTAAAAGTAAGCCGCGGTAGCCTAGTGGTATGGGTAATGGACTGCTGAGACGAGGTCTCGGTTTCGATCCCAGGATTTACCATGGCACACACCAATGACATTTCGATACTTTTCGAAGTTATGTGTGTATTTATCGCAGGTTTATAAGTCCCCGGTTAATGGCAATAGCTTCGCCACCTATTACATTTGGACCTAAACATAAACTGGCGAAATGTGGGTGCTAGCACGTCTGCCTTCGGGTATACAGGCGTGAGTTTAATTTATGTATATGTATTAATCACTACATACGTGTAGTATAAAATAAAGTCGCGTTCTCTGTCCCTATATCCCTTTGTATGCTTAAATCTTTAAAACTACGCAACCGATTTTGATGCGGTTTTTTTAAATAGATAGAATGGTTAAAGAAGAAGGTTTATATGTATAAAACATTATGCTACGACCAACAGGTGCGAAGCAGGAATGAAAAATGTTGCAAAAACGGGGTGACGCAGATAAAGTTGCGCGGCTAGTAAAAATATATTTAATCATGACCTGCATAGTCGTCTTTAGGCAATTGAAGGCATTATTGAATACGTAACTACTGTGTTACTTCAAGGCCACTACTTATTAAGTGGCCATACTTAAAGCACTGAATAGTTTAATACTACTAGCATACTTCAAATCAACAATCCGTGTATTAGAGTTTTAAGTGGTCCTTATGGTATAGTGGTAAAATGTTCGTTGCTATTATTAGAGTTTTCCTCTGCCGCACCATTAAGTCCTGGAATTCCTTACCGGCGCACGTGTTTCCTTCTTCCTACAGTCCCGGGTCCTTTAAGCGGAGCGTGAAAAAGCATCTGATAAAGCCGTCAAGCTGAGCGCCACCATTGTAACACTGTACTTGTTTGCAATGGTGACCCTCTTTCATGAAACTTTGCCTTCAGCGGACCATTAGGCGAGTAAACACGTGCGCCGGTAAGGAATTCCAAGACTTAATGGTGCAGCAGAGAAAAGACTCACCGAACCGCTTGGTTCTTGATGGAATATTCTACACCGTATGCGGGTGACATCTAAGCCCTGCACGTGTTGTCCTGTGTAGGAGAGGGTGGGATTAATTTGATGAGCTCATCAGAACATTCACCATGGTAGAGACGGTAAAATACTGCCAGGGACGCAACATCTCTACGCACCTGCAAAGGCTCAAGGGTATTTGTGACCTCAGAACTCCCAATAATGCGAATCGCACGTCGCTGCAACCTGTCGAAAGCATCTAGTATGAACTTTGCGGAGCTATCCCAGAGATGCATTGAAAAACTATACATGTTGTACCGGCCTCAAATAAATATGGGATAGAAAAGGGTACGGGGTTGATGATAATGTAAATATAAATTTACATATTATTACATATCATAACATAACATAAACTCACGCCTATATCCCCGAAGGGCTAGTACTCACATTTCACCAGTTTATGTTTAGGTCCCAATGGTGACGAGCCTATTGCCATTAAGCGGGCACTTATAAACCTGCGATAAGTACACACATAACTTCGAAAAGCATCGAAAAGTCCACACCAATGACTTTGCCATGGTAAACCTGGGATCGAACTTGAGACCTCGTCTCAGGCCGCTACCGGTGTATATTATTACCACCCTGTATAAACTTATGTTTTATTAAAACAAAAGAAAAATACAGCTTCCTATTCATTATTGAAATTAACATATTTTTAATATTCTGAAGCCAAGAAAAGACTTTAAAAAATATACTTGTACGGCAAAGTAAGGAAATACCAATATTTTATTATTTATAATTAACATTCTTAAACATCTTTATTGGCGAAATTCCATAGAGTATATTGTCCTCATAAGGAATCGAGTTTCGATAATAATAGTGACGTATATATTCATATACTTATATACATAATACCCGCGGTAGCCTAGTGGTATGGGTAATGGACTGCTGAGACGAGGTCTCGGGTTTGATCAAAGGGTTTACCATGGCACACACCAATGACTTTTCGATGCTTTTCGAAGTTATGTGTGTATTTATCGCAGGTTTATAAGTGCACGGTTAATGGCAATAGGCTCGCTAACTATTACATGGGAACCTAAACATAAACTGGCGAAATATGGGTGCTACCACCAATGTGATCAAGGAATACAGTAATTCTTTTTTCTATATAAATGCTAACGGTAATTAAAGAAAACCATATAATTATAATATAAAATGTCAATGAACTGTCGAAATATTGTCAACAGAGAAAGCAATAAATATCTCACGTTTTGCAATTATAACTTATTTTCGTGTGGAAATCCACATTATACTACGTAAAGCATATATTTATGCAGTGTATATTTATGTATGTACCCATAGCATAGCAGAAACTGCCCTTTTTTATCGTGCGAAAAATTCCCACAAATAAGAGCCATAGCCGAATGGGGAGGTTATGTCGGACTCGAACCGACTAGAAGTCATGTCCTATTTGTGTGTTTTTTAACATATTCCTTGCATGCGGAGCAGACACGGGTCCATCTCTTTCGAGACGACCTCCTTTGGGTACCCCCGTCTAGCCCCAGGGCTTGCCCATGGTATACTCATATATTCTAGATAAGATAAGATAAGATAAGATAAGATCCTCAATCATTACGACCGGAAACGGTGCGCACTGTGCGGTATGAAAGGAGTTACATCCCGCACACGCTCAAGCTGTGGAATGAGCTCCCTGCCGTGGTTTTCCCAAGCAACTACAATATGGGGTTCTTCAAGAAGGGCATCAGAAGGTTTCTACAGGGTAGGCAGCACGTGTGTGACGCCTCTGGTGTTGCAAACGTCCATAGGCCACGGTGATCGCTACCTATCAGGTGGGCCTTGGCTTGTCTGCCACCTAAGTGGTATAAAAAAAAAGATAAGATAAGATTAGATAGGATAAGATAAGATCCTACAAGTTTTGTACGGAACTCTAAAAACAAATACGCCTCATAATTTATTTGAAAACATCATGACTAAAGATAAACCACACAAAAACCATTAATTCACAAACGCTGTTGAAGAAATTATGGAAACCCCATACATCATTCAACTATGTGGTTCGCCCACGGCCACGGAGATCCTGGTTTGAGTCCGGCGTGTGCAAAACAATGACAATTTAATTACTTATATTCGTAAATACTGTGTGTCATCTCCATTGAATGCAGCATCCGTAAGATATGACGTTTATAATATACATATATATTCAAGGAACTTGTTTGTAAGTTGACGTAAAAAGGTACAATGTTTATAAAATAAATATATAATACCTATGAGTATATATAACATATATAAATAAATAAAATTCGATCCCACGTGATAGGGGTGAGCCTATTGCCGTATTCCGGGCACTTTCTACAAAAAATGGCTATGCCGAAAATTAATTCCTTACCGAGAATGTAGCAGCTAAATAAATTTGGAAGAAAAATTTGATTCGAATCCTTGCTATGCGGTGTAAATTGCAAAGAAACTAATTGGTGACCGCTTCCCATCAGGAGGGCCGTGTGCTTGTCTGCCACCTAAGCGGTTTAAAAAAAATATTACATGCTTAGCCGCACAACTACTAATTAGCATCTTGGGGAGTATCAGACGAGTGATGTCTATGGTTTTATACTATATAGTGATGATCTATAAATGTCTCAGCTACCCTATTTTAGAGGCAAGCAGTTGAATAGTATATAATATTCTAGGACAATCTACACAACGCCTCCTAGACCCATGGTAAGCATAGCTTAACTAGCTTGTGTTACGGGTTCTAGAATGCGGATAAACATACTTAAATACATTTTTTTTTTCGTAAATACATACATATTATACATAGAAACACCCAGACCAATGCAAATATTCATATTCATGCACACAAATAATTGCACTGAACGGGAATCGAACCCGCGCCTCGCAGCAGTCGCGTGCCCTACCGCCAGGCTACGGAGGTCGTCTTATATACTTATATTCTACTCATTTGTCACTTTAATGTTGGTAACGGATGCCCTTTAGTCAGTTCATAAATTATTCAAAACAATACAAGCTTATGTCACGAACTCAACCACGGTAAGACAATGTTTTAATATTATCATAATTATATATTTGACATTAGAAAAAGGCTAGCTTTGCCAATTGTTGCAAAATGGCGTTCAATACTTCTGGCCAATTCTATACGGGTTATTAAAGGAACATAGAGGAGACAGCCTCCGTGGCGTAGCGGTAGTGCACGCGACTGCTACGCACGGTGCGCGGGTTCGATCCCGTTCGCGTTCACAACTGCTACGACATAGAGGCATTCCTTGTTCCTTACATCGTTTGATACAATTATCTTATGAGAATAAATGTCTGATATTTGGTACAGGGCCTTTTTTTATCGTGCTAAAAATCGCCATGGAAACCCCCCCACCGGAGCCGGTAGGTTATGTCGGACTCGAACCGACTAAAACGCACGCCGTCTTTGGGTCTTCAGTTGCCGGAGGTGAGCTAGTAGCCAACATATCCCTCGCACCCCGGCAGGGGCGCCGTATTCGCGTTCTCTGTGATGGACGAGCATCGGAGTTCCTGCAGGTAAATGCTGGTGTGCCGCAGGGGTCCGTCTTATCACCCACTCTCTTTCTTCTGCATATCAATGACATGCTGTCCACCGGCAGCATCCACTGCTATGCAGACGATAGCACTGTACACGGGAGCTACCACGGACATTCTGCGGCCAAGCAGTCCGATATAGCGGAAAAGAGGCGACTTCTTGTCACTGGGCTTGACCGGATCCTCAATCACGTTTCCCAATGGGGATCTGAGAACCTGGTCGAGTTCAATGCCAAGAAGACGCAGGCATGCGCGTTTTCAGCAAAGACATCTCCTTTCCTTCCTCCTCCCACTCTTCAGAGCACACCACTGCCATTACAGGATAACCTCAATATACTCGGTATGGACGTGCGCTGCAAACTGAACAACAAGAACTATATCGAGAGCATCATCAAAACAGCTTCGCGTAAACTCGGAGTCCTGAACAGAGTGAGACGTTTTTTCACGCCGGAGCAGCGGTGTCTTCTTTATAAGACACAAATTCGCTCCTGCGTGGAATACTGCTCGCATCTCTGGGATGGCTCCGCAAAATACTTATTAGATGCTCTCGACAGGTTGCAGCGACGTGCGGTCCGCATTATTGGGAGTCCCGAGGTCACAGAGTCCCTCGAGCCTTTGCAGATGCGTAGAGATGTTGCGTCCTTGGCAGTATTTTACCGTCTCTACCATGGTGAATGTTCTGATGAGCTCTTCCAACTAATCCCACCCTCCCCTTTCCTACACAGGACAACGCGTGCAGGGCTTAGGTGTCACTCGCATACGGTACAGAATATTCCATCAAGAACCAAGCGGTTCGGTGAGTCTTTTCTCTGCCGTACCATTAAGTCCTGGAATTCCTTGCCGGCGCACGTGTTTCCTTCTTCCTACAGTCCCGGGTCCTTTAAGCGGGGCGTGAAAAAGCATCTGATGAGGCCGTCAAGCTGAGCGCCACCATTGTAGCACTGAACGTGTTTGCAATGGTGACCCTCTTTCATGGGACTTTGCCTTCAGCTTAACATCAGGCGAGGTGAAGTCAAATTGACGTGCCATAGATAAAAAAAAAAAAAAAAAAAAAGACCCGGGGCCTCCTCTTCGAGATGACCCCCGTCGGGTGAAGGGACCACGGCGTCCCCATCTAAGCGCACTCTGCGCCGCCGCCGCGGCCAGCTTCTGCTAGAGTGACAGGCGGCTCCACCCGTCACCCCCAGGCCCGCGCTCATGGAGGACGGAGGTCATTCTGCGACCTCCGACGTCCAAGTCGCCTCCGCTTATCGCGGGCTGTACGGGTCCGGAGTCTTCTCCGAACTCGTTCCGCCGTCTCCTTCTCGAGCATTACTTGCTCGCTGAAGGAGTGGTATAGGGTCTGGCATAGATTCCCATATATAGCTGAAATGGAATCAAAATTTAACATGAGCGGTGCCGCTGGTAACAGCTAGTCCTATATAAATTCTTGTTTAGTTCCGTCTTTATTTATTTGATGTATCAATCAAGACCAAAACCTGTCTATTTATACGATAAATGAAAATAATAATGAATCTATAATCCACTTAGGTATCGTCAGGAAGTCGGTTAACACGATGCTTCTATTTATAAAGGTATATTGATGATAATTTATTGTTGATGAGACTGATTTATGAGCTGTCATTAATCTAGTGATGATTGAAATGACGGAAGGTGTTTTTATCGTGCGAAAAATCCCCGCGGATACCACCCTGCCGGCGGAGGTCTTTGGGTCTTCAGTTGACAGAAGTGAGGTAGTAAATTCGCTCCTGCGTGGAATACTGTTCGCATCTCTGGTATGGCTCCGCAAAGTACTTATTAGATGCTCTCGACAGGTTGCAGCGACGTGCGGTCCGCATTATTGGGATTCCTGAGGTCACAAATTCCCTCGAGCCTTTGCAGATGCGTAGAGATGTTGCGTCCCTGGCAGTATTCTACCGTCTCTACCATGGTAAATGTTCTGATGAGCTCTTCCAATTAATCCTACCCTCCCCTTTCCTACACAGGACAACACGTGCAGGGCTTAGGTGTCACTCGCATACGGTACAGAATATTCCATCAAGAACCAAGCGGTTCGGTGAGTCTTTTCTCTGCTGCACCATTAAGTCCTGGAATTCCTTACCGGCGCACGTGTTTCCTTCTACCTACAGTCCCGGGTCCTTTAAGCGGGGCGTGAAAAAGCATCTGATGAGGCCGCCATGCTGAGCGCCACCATTGTAGCACTGAACGTGTTTGCAATGGTGACCCTCTTTCATGAGACTTTGCCTTCAGCTTAACATCAGGCGAGGTGAAGTCAAATTGACGTGCCATAGATAAAAAAAGTAATAAATAATAATAATAATAAATATTCTAGGACAACCTATACAACGCCACCTAGACCCATGGTAAGCATAGTTTAACTAGCTTGTGTTATGGGTTCTAGAATGCGGATAAACATTCTTAGATAGTTACTTTTTTTTGTAAATACATACATATTATACATAGAAACACCCAAACCAATGCAAATATTCATATTCATGCACACAAATATTTGCACTGAGCGGGAATCGAACCCACGCCTCCTGCGTAGCAGTCGTGTTCACTACTTCCACGCCACGGAGGTCGTCGTTTATATTAAACCTCAAGATTAATATATAAATTATCTTAATTGCACGCCAATATATACTTTTATGGTTATTACTAATTTATTATAAATAACTAGCTGATCCGCGCAATTTTGTCTGCCTCGCAAAAGATGTCTCCCGTTTTTAATTTTTCATCCCTACTCCGTACCTGTTAATCGTAGCATGATTTTATATACATATAAACCTTCCTCTTTAATCACTCTATCTATTAAAAAAACCTCATCAAAATCAGTTGTGTAGTTTTAAAGATCTAACCATGCATAGGGTACTCATTGGATGCAGACCGCCTCCAACCGGTCGGATTGGAGGTCGATGGGGGACTGGGATGTTCAGCAGTGGACGTCTTGTGGCTGAAATGATGATGATGATGATGCATAGGGACATAAAAAAGCGACTTTGTTTTATACTATGTAGTGATATATTTTGGCCATTATTAGATTGTATAAACTAAATGTCATGCATATTATTATTATTTTTGGAGTTTGGTATCGACAAGGGCAGTTCTAGTTTGATTTATTAGGTTCGATTCCGGGTAGGGCATTTGTTTACTAACAAATAAATTATCGATGGTCAATAAAATTTCAATGATGTAATATGTCAGTTCGAGTTTTTAGTGTTACTGTTATACGATACAGAAGTAGGCGTTACATGGCGGAAATAGTAGTCACAATGGTGACCCTCTTTTATACACGTACAGGGCTACAATGGTGGCACTCAGCTTGACGGCCTCATCAGATGTTTTTCACGCTCCGCTTAAAGAACCCGGGACTGTAAGAAGAAGGAAACACGTGCGCCGGTAAGGAATTCCAAGACTTAATGGTGCGGCAGAGGAAAGACTCACCGAACCGCTTGGTTCTTGATGGAATATTCTGCAACGTATGCGGGTAACATCTAAGCCCTGCACGTGTTGTCCTGTGTAGGAAGGTCCCATTTATACACAAATAAAGTCTAGAAAAACATGTTTTTTACTTTGAAATCTTACAAATTTTCCTAAAAATTGTTAGTAATTAAATACTTAACAATACACAATTATTTTTTAAATGTTATTCTTAGTGAATTGGTACGCACACCCGTGGTACTTTTTTAATTACTATGCAACTACTGGAGACAAAAGAAAATTTATTATTTTTATTTTTCTTTAAAAAATATATTATATTTTTTAGCTCAGGTTTAAAAAACATTATGTAGATTTCTGATTTACTCATAAACACTTAACTACGAGTATGACGTAGTTGCTTCAAAACGATGAGTGATGCTTTCAAAAATAGCTGTTTTGAAACATACTTCGAGAATTTTCGAAACTGAGATGATGTTGATTTTCAGTCTAACTACGGTACTGTTGTTCCGTGAAGTGACTATCATCTGACCTGCATAATCTATCTTTTTTATCAGTGGAGGTGATTATGTCGGACTTGAACCGACTAAAACACATGTCTATAGATCTCTCATTGCCGGAGGTGAAATTATACAAGACATATCTAGAAAGAAGAAAGAAAGATAGAATTTATTCATGACCTACCCAATGCACAAAGATCTTTACATCAGTTACTAATTGGTCTCGTAATTATTACTGTACATCGAGCGAACATAAATCTCTCGCACCCCGGCAGATAAAGGATATATCTTTAAGATAACACTCTTCCTCTAAAGTTGGATCAATTCTGCTAGGGTGAAAGATGACTCCACCTATGACCCTGAGGCCTATGCTCATGAAGGACGGGGGTCATTCTGCGTCACCTCCCCAATCTGCTAGCGAAATTGATGATCTGTAGTTAGAAACTTTGCAAAATTCATAAAACTACGACCGAAAACGGTGCGCACTGTGCGGTATGAAAGGAGTTTCATCCCGCGCACGCTCAAGCTGTGGAATGAGCTCCCTGCCGTGGTTTTCCCAAGCGACTACAATATGGGGTTCTTCAAGAAGGGCATTAGAAGGTTTCTACAGGGTAGGCAGCACGTGTGTGACGCCTCTGGTGTTGCAAACGTCCATAGGCTACGGTGACCGCTTCCCATCAGGTGGGCCGTGTGCTTGTCTGCCACCTAAGTGGTATAAAAAAAAAATACGCAATGTTTATTATTGTTTTTTATAGAAACAGCACGTCAAAATGGCCGACGCTATTCTTATCATTTTTTAAACTTAAAATACCTAACAGTTTATAAGAACAGGTTATTTTTAGGACGATTTCTTTCTTCCTTTATAGATAACGTAACTTATTAGAATAGTGTTGAAAAAGCCAGTTGGTAGGTTATGTCGGACTCGAACTGACTAAAACGCACAACGCCGCCGTCTTTGGGTCTTCAGTTGCCGGAGGTGAGGTAGTAGCCAACATATCCTTCGCACCCCGGCAGACCCGGGGCCTTCTTTTCGAGATGACCCACGTCGGGTGTAGCGACCACGGAGTCCCCATCTCCAAGTGACAGGCGGCTCCACCCAGTGTGACCCCCAGGCCCGCGCTCATGGAGGACGAATGTCATTCTGCGACCTCGAACGTCCGAGTCGCCTCCGCTCATATCATTGTAACACTGTATGTTTGTAATAGTGACCCTCTTTCCTGAGACTATAAGACTTTACTTGACTTTCGAGTGTGACTCTCAAGCATGATTCTATCTATTATCATAACATATAGAATGATCTGGGAGGATGTTATAAAAAAAATAGTTCACGAGTCTTGCCGTTCACAGAACTAACTATACACATATAATCTGTGTGTCTAGCATGAACTCCTATCGAGTTCGTAATGTAAAGGTATCTGTATATGTATTGACATTTGGTTTATTTACAATAAGTTTTGTGGATTTATTTATATACTAATTGTTATTATAAAATGAATAAAGAAAGAATAAAAATATACAGTGATACTGGTGTTAATGTAACTAAATAAATACGAACATAAAGAAATTTACAATGACTTTTGGAAGTATAATTTTCTAAACTTCAAAAACAACCAAGATAGACAATGTGCATTTATGGCATAACAGATGGTTATCAAACAAATAAATCCAAAAATAATGATCAAGAGAGAAGAATCAATGTTGACTATTGCAAAACTCAAAAAGTTAAATCCAAAACACACATGTAACACCCACGGCTTCACTTCAACATGCAACAAATCATCAGCTATACAGCTGTCGGTGGAGCTCAACCTGTACAAATCTTAAACCAGCTTTACGGCAGGCATAGTTAAGATAGTCGTTTATATAATAAGCTATGGAAGTTTCTACTAGGTACAAAATCGACAAACAAGATAAATGGTAAAAATAAAAGTGTAGGTATACTTATGAAGCATAGGTACACTTTTTCACATGAAGTTGTATATAGTGTATGTATCTCACTATAGCAAGCATATACATACATATGTATACTTTTTCATATAACGTTGTATGTAATGGTATAAGTATATCATGTTTGTCCACTGTGTAGAGATTGGTAAAAAGAATAAAAAGATTTTAATTATTCAATAATTTATTTATATTGTTAAACTGTATGAAAACTTAAATTATATGTCTAGTGTATTATTAATTTGTTTACTTGGCATATATCGTTATCACATGTCAATTTGACTTCACCTCGCCTGATGTTAAGCTGAAAGCAAAGTCTCATGAAAGAGGGTTACCATTGCAAACATGTATAGTGCTACAATGGTGACTCAGCTTGTCGGCCTCATCAGATGCTTTTCATGCCTCGCTTAAAGGACCCGGGACTGTAGAAAGAAGGAAACATCACAACAAACCGGTAAGCCAAGACTTAATGGTGCGGCAGAGGAAACACTCAACGAACCGCTTAGTTCTTGATGGAATATTCTGCACCATATGCGGGTGACATCTAAGCCCTGCATGTGTTCTTCGGTGTAGAAAATGTGAGGATCCGGTGTAGATGAGGTGGGATTAATTGGAAGAGCTCATCAGAACATTCACCATCGTAGAGACAGTAAAATACTGCCAGGGACGCAACACCAACACCAGTCACTCAAATCCTAAGGAATTTTATTATATATTTTTATACATTTGCCCACAAACGTATTACGACTTTATGAAGTCGGTTTTTCCTTACATATAAGACGTTTTCGTAAATATATTGTCCGGGGTCCGAGGCAATACATTGCGTAGTTGAATTCTCCCATTTTCAAATAAAGTTGCAGGAAAAATGTAGTACATGGTACTACATTGGTTATGCGGTGGTCTTGGATTGTTTCAATAATCACAAAACAAACAATTAATACTGAAAATCTTGATTTTTATAGTAATTTTATATGTTTCGAAACTTCAGTCACCGTCTAAATTTGAGTGACAAAACATTCGAATAAACTCTATAGCCAACCTTCGAAACCTACGTTACCAAATGTCAACACTAGGTTCGTGCTACCAAATTTACTCATATAAGCTTACGTATCGAATGAGTCTCGAGTTAGTCGATACCTTTACATTACGAAAGAGTTCATGCTACCAAATTTAGTTCCTTTTACGCACGATAGGGGCGCTTTTGAAATCCCATACATTTTGCTATCGAGCTCGATACGAATACTTCCTCGCAAATTTTCGTGCTCGCCCCTCTGTATAAATTACGTAACAGACCTTTTAAATAACAAAGTATTGATAAAATCTGACCGCTTGTCAGTCCGTTGCTTGACTTATTAACAATAATAAGAAATAAATGAATCATTGTTATTCGTGCGGATAATGGTTTTCATTATATTGCAATTAAAACGTTCTGACATGACAATGTAATGAGGAAACGGAGGCGAACCTCGAAAGAAGCTAGTTGAAAATGGCGTCAATATAGGTGATTAGTTTGTCAGTTACCTGAATGAAGGACTTTATCTATATATACTGGGGGTAAGGGAAACATTTCCGAAGTCGAAGGCCACTAGTGGGAAAAAAATTACCAGTAGTATTGCCAACAGAACAGGTGGGAATAGACGCTCCTAATGTGCTTGTAAGCCAAACTAAAACTCACTCCTATATCCCCGAAGGGGTAGGCAGAGGTGCTAGCACCCACATTTCGCCAGTTTACGTTTAGGTCCCAATGTAATAGGTGGCGAGCCTATTGCCGTTAACCGGGCACTTAATAAACCTGCTATAAATACACACATAACTTCGAAAAGCATTGAAAAGTCATTGGTGTGTGCCATGGTAGGACCTGAGAGACCTCGTCTCAGCAGTCCCCTCTTTCTGCCCTCTTTCTGATATTTTGCCTTCAGCTTACCATCACATGGGGCGACGTCAAATTGATGTGCCCAAAAAAAAAAATGAAGTTCAATTCAATTTTCAATTCAATTTATTTATTTCTTAACAAAAACATTGTGTTGAAAATTGATTAAAAATAAATACATTCAGTCAATAAGTCCATAATTACATTACAATTGAAATTATTTTACTTTTTTTTTCGCGGTAGCCTAGTGGTTGATTAATGGACTGCTGAGACGAGGTCTCGGGTTCGATCCCAGGTTGTACCATGGCACACACCAATGAATTTTCAATGCTTTTCGAAGTTATGTGTGTATTTATCGCATATTTATAAGTGCCCGGTTAATGGCAATAGGCTCGCCACCTACATTAAGACCTGTACATAAATTGGCGGACTGTGGGTGCTAACACTTCGGGTATATTGTGTTCCCGCCGGTAAGTAGGGTAGCCAGAGCTCACTATACCCCTCCTTCTCCTCCCCTTCCTAGCATCCCCACCCCTTCGCAGCTCTCCCCCTTTCCCTTCAGGGTGGGCAGCGCGTGTGTGACACCCTTAGTGTTGCACACGTTCATAGGCCACGGTGGCCGCTTTCCATCAGGTGGGCCGTGTGCTTGTCCTGCCACCTACGTAGTATAACCCACATAAACTTTAAGGTACCTACTCGGTCTGTGCGCATTCCGCAGCTATTTACTATCCCACTGTGCAGAAACAATGTTTCACAAAATAACCCGCTCTATAGAATGTGTAGTCAGTATAATAAGATTTGTACTAAAGTGGACATTTTCTGTGATAGCTTCAGTACTTTCAAAAAGCATATTTAGTGTGAGCTTATCGCAATATCTTTTATTGTAATCTTTTTGTATTTTTTTCTTTTTTAACTTAATTTTTGCCATCTTGGCGAAGCCGTATAATATTTGAAAGCTGTGTACAAATATCATTGGATATCAGGTTCAAAAAGTGTTTTCGAAAATTTTATTTTAGTACCTACTATGTAATCTGTTATCTGTTTTTGTACCTAATAAAATAAAATAAAATAAAAAAAATAAAAATAAAATAAAAAAAAAAGTTTATGTTATGTTATGTTTTAAAATAATAAAAATGTCACTGTAAGCAATGTATTAAATTAACATCCTTTTATATATTAACCTAGAGATGACCACATAATCATTCAATACGTAATTTGTTACATCGAAGAGAAAAAAAATTGTACACACGTAACGACTATTACGCATTAATTTTATTGTTTGTATATCTGTGTCCGGTTGTACACGCAACTTACTTCATTCACAATGTACACAATCTGTACAAAAAACCCAGTTTTTTATTCAATGATTTCTATTAATGTTCTGATGAGCTGTTCCAATTAGTACCACCCTTTTTCGATACAACATATGCAAGGTTAAGACTGGGTTGCACGATCGTACTTTAACATTAACAGTGCAGTTAAAGTACCGGTCAGGTATAAAACAGGTTGCACCATTTGACAATTGTTAAAATGACGTCATAACTTGACACTAACTGTGCAATTAGATTAAAAAATATATATAGCCTAGTGGAATGGGTAATGGACTGCTAAGAAGAGATCTCGGGTTCGATCCCAGGTTTTACCATGGCACACACCAATGACTTTTCGATGCTTTTCGAAGTTATGGTGTGTATTTATCGCAGTTTATAAATGCCCGGTTATGATGGCTCGCCACCTATTACATTGGGACTTAAACATAAACTAGCGAAATGTGGATGCTACATCTACCTACCCCTTTGGAGATATAGGCGTGAGTTTATGTTATGTTATGTTATGATTTATATAAGTATAAATAACAAAGTTTTCATAACTAGAACATTGGGTCGATATTTCAACTAAATGCCGCTTACAGATGTCAAAATCACATAGGTAATCGTATATTTCGAAAATCATATCTCGGAATATGATAAACACTAATTTTTGAATTAGTGATTAGGTATTATAAATCAATAAATAATTTCTGAATTACGATTTGACATACAAAAGCCGGCAAACATCTCGAATTGTGAATCTCTATTGGTTGCTTCATAATATCAGTATTATGTTCGTGTGAAACTAAATGTTCGCTGTACTTTATCATTGTATAGGTACCTATAAGAAAGGTACAGCAATCCAGACAAGCTCAAGTAGCTTATGGTTTGCTTTCTACTTATTGAAAATGTATGTTGTGAATGATAATAAATAAATAATAAAAAAAAAAAAAAAATAATAATTTTTGCGAAACTGTACGGAAATCCATTTTGTTTAGGTACCTACTTAAAAAAACGTAAACAATCTTAGCGTGTCTTTTTAATATCATCATTCTCTGAACCTTTTCCCAACTCAGTTGGGGTCGGCTTTCCAATCTAACTGTGATGCGGCTGAACTTCGATATTTTCCGTGAAGCGACTGCCACCTGACCTCCACAACCAATGGTCCAATGACCAATGGCGATATCGAAATTCCAAGTTAGACTGGTTGAACTTTTGAGGGCTCCAACTACCCGTAACGACTGCCATAGATGTTGTTTCGTTTAAAAACTCAGTATAAAATACTTTTATACTTAGTAACGCATTTTGAAGACCAAAAACCTGTGTCGAACCACTAGTTAGTCAGTTAGTTAGTCTAGTTTATTTGTTTAAAATGTGTTTTTATAAAAAGTTGCCACAAGATTGTTTACCTTTATTTAAGTACTTAAACAAATGGAGTATGGATGGCCTCTGTGGCGTAGCGGCAGTGTCAGACTGCTACGTAGAGGACGTGGTTTCGAATCCCGCTCAGTACATATATATAAACATATGCATAAATTTATATTTTACACTAGTCTAGTAGTTTCTATGTATAATATGAGTGTAGTTACAAAAAAATGTGTAAAAAATATGTTTACCAGATCATATAAATAAATAATAAATAAATAAATATTCTAGGACAATCTACACAACGTCACCTAGACCCATGGTAAGCATAGTTTAACTAGCTTGTGTTACGGGTTCTAGAATGCGGATAAACATACATAGATACATTTTTTTTTTGTAAATACATACATATTATACATAGAAACACCCAGACCAATGCAGATATTCATATTCAAGCACACAAATATTTGCACTGAGCGGGAATCGAACCCGCGCCTCCTGCGTAGCAGTCGCGTTCACTATATACATAGATATATACATACAAGCCTATTTCACTTCGATGTAGATAGAGATGGACGGTGTGAGACGGTGTGTTTTAGTCGGTTCGAGTCCGACATAACCTATCTCACCGACTCCGGTACCTGGATTTTGGGCACGGCAACAAAAATGGATACCACCCCTATCGACCATAGGAGCTTCGGGGATATAGGCGTGAGTTTATGTTATGTTGTATTAAATTGCAAAACGTGGGTTTTCTTGACAATTTTGACGATTTATTACAAAAAATAAATTCGCAAATTGCTGTCGACATTATAATTTCGGTCTATTGTTCAATAGGCCGAAATTAATCATGTTTTTTATTATACTAAGTATATTAAATGGTATTCTTATCGATATAATCACACACAAAAGTCTAAATGCTAATTTTATTTGGCAAATACTTGCGAAAATAAGATTATTATCTTGAGACGGACTTATTCAATAACTTAGGTCGAAACAAAGCAATTGTGATTCATTATCTTTTATCGCCATTTATTTAACTAATGCAGTTTCCCAGCTCAGATACGGGTTATAAACACGTACATGAAACTGTAAAACCATACAACTTAACAAGTTAATGTTATCCTGTGGGCGAGTTAAACACATAACACAAGTAAGAATACTGCGTCTACATTTTTTACGAAACATTTTACCGTGACAGTGTCAAAAGTGCGTGTCCGTCGCGTATTCCGCTTCATGATAGCTGAGTATAAATGAAACCATCGATCGACTGGTGGCCGTGTCAGCACAACTCTAGTTCGTGTGCCCATGTGCCACAAGTTGTTACGTCCACACTTAACGTCATGTCTTGATGCCTCGCTGTCCAATCCGCTGTTCATTTCATAATAGACGCACCTTTAGGTGTCACCCGCATACGGTGTAGAATATTCCATCAAGAACCAAACGGTTCGGTGAGTCTTTCCTCTGCCGCACAATTAAGTCTTGAAATTCCTTACCGGCTCTCGTGTTTCCTTCTTCCTACAGTCCCGGGTCATTTAAGCGGGGCATGAAAAAGTATCTGATGAGGACTTCAAGTTAAGCGCCACCATTGTAACACTGTACGTGTTTGTATGACCCTCTTTCCTGAGACTTTGGCTTCAGCTTACCATTAGACGATGTGAAGTTAAAGTGACGTGTCTTAGATAAAAAAAATGTATTTATTATAAACATTAGTTATTTGTTCACTTATGATAAAAAAAAAACAACATACAAAAATATAATCCCTACAACTATTTTTACTTTTGCTTATTCTTGAAGCATAAAGACTTTAAAAATATTATATAGATACAAAATACAGATTGTTTTGTGTTGCCATCAATATTTTATAATAACATCGATTCCTTTGTTATAGTACCTAACATATACCAAAATAATATCATGGGGTCAATTTTTTTTACAAGTTTATTTAGCTGCATTTCTTTTCAAAGTGCTCAATTGGGGGCAAGCCTATTGCCTTCAATTGGGCACTTTTATTCGGACGCTATTATGTCGGACAGAAAATCATAGTTTAGCAAAATGTGGGTGTTTAATACACCTCTGCCTACCCCTTCGGGGATTACGGGCTTGAGCATATATGTATGTATGTTATTAGGAGAATTTGCCTTCTGGAACATTTTCAACTACACTACGAAGAACTCAGAATCTAGTTTTTTCGCGGTTTTCCTACGAACTAATCAAAATAAATATAGGTATAGGTGGGGAGACCTAGAATGAACTTTTGAAGTTACTTGAGTGCGTCAAATTATTATAAAGAAGGATACCTTAAAATAAGTATCTTGAGCCAAAATGTTTGAATTGACGCGTACGCTATATGTTTGGTAAAATCTTTTATATGTATAGATCAATAAACTACACTTAAAAAAAAGACCGCGGTAGCCTAGTGGTATGGGTAATGGACTGCTGAGACGAGATCTCGAGTTCGATCCCAGGTTTGCCATGGCACACACCAATGACTTTTCGATGCTTTTCGAAGTTATGTGTGTATTTGTCGCAGGTTTATAGGTGCCCGGTCAATGGCAATAGGCTCACCACCTATTACATTGGGACCTAAACATAAACTGGCGAAATCGAAATCAGGCGTACTACTAGGCCTAATACAGGCGTGAGTTTATGTTATGTTATGTTATGTAAAAAATGCAAATGTACCAGCAGTTCGAATCGCGGCCCCGACTTGAGAAGATTCCGGCAACAAACTCAGCGGGCCTGTCTTTTTTTTGTCTATACTAATATTATAAAGAGGAAAGATTTGTTTGTTTGTAACTAATAGGCTCCGAAACTATTGGACCAATTTCAATAATTCTTTCACCTCTAAAAAGCTACAATATCTGCGAGTAACATAAGCTATATATATATCATCACGTTACTATCGAAGGGAGCGGAGTAATAATCATAAATCTCAATCAATTCGGTAAATTTCTATACATTGGCGCTAATATCGACAGCAAGGAGAAGTAGTATAGAGAGGCAAGCAGGGAATCTAGTAGGGTCGTAAAATTTACTTAGTCTAGATACAGTAATTTGATTGAGTAGCAACTTCCATGAACAGTTCATTTCCAGGCTCGTTTAACATCCATATAATCCTGGATTATCAATTCAAATTCTTTCTGCGACGCTCAAATAAGTTCAAGTTTAGCATACTAGCCTCCCCTACTAATATGAAAAAATATTTAATACTGTATATATATTAATCGTGAACCAAGTCACGAATCTGACCATTATTATTTATATAACTAATAATATTAAATTGCATATTTTTTATTGTTAATAAGTACCACTTGATAACCGCAACTCTGAGCACGCACATTTAGGTTTTTAATATTGAACACGTCATCGACTTCACCTCGCCTGATGGTAATAGGCTACCACGGTTCCTACGGTACGTTTTGTAACGGCCGTTTAATGGTCTATACAGAATAAATAATTTTTGAATATTGAATTTAGAATTTCTGTGAGATACGTCTATTTACGTCGAAACTATCGAATCTTTGCCGAAGATTGCCTTCAGCTTAACAGCAGGCGAGGTGAAGTCAAAATGACGTGACATAAATAAAAAAAAATCTCTGGAATTTGAGATTGACAAATAATAAAAATTCTGACCTTGTTAAATTACATAATTAAATGTATTATTTATTCTTAAATGTAATGCACTGCATCTAAAAATTATAATTTCAAATTTATGTTATGTTATATTATTTTTGGCAATGATTTAACCTTACAATTTTGAATTTTAATGTGTGATCTATGACATAATTGTTAATAAATTAATAAATTGGTTATTCAATAATTTTTTTGAACTGTTTTGCTATTTTATTATGCGATATTTGTTATATAATAAATTTATGTTATAATGATGTTTACTATTACATTATGTTAATTAATATATGCAACTAGTGTGACTATATTCCATTTGTTAAGGTACTTAAATAAAGGTAAACAGTCTCCGGGTCTGCCGGGGTGCGAGAGATATGTCTTGTATAATCTCACCTCCGGCAATCAAGGACCCATGGACGGCGTGCGTTTTGGTCGACATAATCACCTCCACCGGTTTTGGTGGAGGTGGTATCCATGGGAATTTTGCGCACGATAAAAAAAATGAAAAAAAAGGCCCGCGCTCATGGGGGACGGAGGTCATTCGCCTCCTCGTTTTCGAGCATTACTTGCTCACAATGGGAGGCGGAGGCGGCGATCGCCCAAGCGCACGCGCATCTTACCATAAGCATGACGGCGAGTGACACAGTGTAGCGCCCCTAGGGCCCTAGCCATAATGCATTGGTTCCGAATCTACATTCGTCATCGCTCTGAAAATGTATGGGAGTGACATTTGTTGTCGGATGTCATGTGATCCGATTCCGACAACAAATGTCACTCCCATACATTTTCAGAGCGATGAGGAATGTAGATTCGAAACCAATGCATTATAGCTAGGCCCCCTGGTGTTGCAAACATCCATAGGCCACAGTGACTACTTTCTATCAGGTGGACCATGTTCTAGTCCGTCGACTAAGTGGCATAAAAAGAAGTCATCGGTTCAGCAATAAATAAACTAGATTAGATCACTATAAATGACGTAATTACTAAAATGTCTAATCTGACCTTTTGATAACATAATAAAAGTTTAATTTACAAACGTTTTTAATAATGAAACATTATCGAAACCGTTTCTTTGGAATTTTTAATGAAATGTGTTTCACACCGTTTGTGGTTTCAATCATTTTCTGAGCCTATTACCAACTCGGTTGAGGTCGGCTATCTAGTCTAACTAAGATGCGGCTGAACTTCGATATTTTCTGTAAAGCGAGTGCCATCGGAACTCCACAACCAAGCGGTCAATTCCATTAAGAACCAAGCGGTTCGGTGAGTCTTTCCTCTGCCGCACCATTAAGTCTTAGAATTCCTTACCAATGCACGTGTTTCCTTCTTCCTACAGTGTCGGATCCATTAGGCGGCGCGTGAAAAAGCATCTGATGAGGCCATGAAGCTGAGCGTCACCATTGTAGCACTGAACGTGTTTGCAATAGTGACCCTCTTTCATGAGACTTTGCCTTCAGCTTAATATCTGGCGAAGTGAAGTCAAATTGACGTGACATAAATAAAAACAAATATTTTAAAAAATACTCCATTTGTTTAGGTACTTATTTAAAAAAAGGAAAACAATCTTGGTGTGTTTTTTTAATAAGTTTTGTTGAAAAATAAAAATAAAAATACTTTTCTGCTTAGAAACATAAAATAAAGACTAAAAATAGGAATCGAGCCATCTAGTTCGCCTTGTTTATTTGTTTAACATGTGTTTTTATAAAAAGTTGCCACAACATTGTTTACCTTTTTTTAGGTACATAAACAAATGGAGTATAGTATCCCTACTGTTCTGATCAAAATCTCACTATGGACATAAAGCAAGATTGATAATATTACTTTTAAGGTGTTATAGGACCCTAGGTCAATATAAAATCATACCTACAACGAAATTTAGACTGCCAGTGACTTCTACAAATGAACTATGACATAAAATTGCTACCAAAATTATTTTCTATGTCAAATCTTAACTCACAAACAGAAAAATCTATTAAAAATGGGACTCGACTAATTTGGTAGCGGAACCGATGTCGCCAAACTCACACGTATATTCATATAATAACAAAAAACACACCTTATCCGTTTGAAATAGAGATTACTTTGCTATGAATAAAAAAGTATTTATGACGTTTCGTACTTTGAATCGAACAAGCTTGAATATTTACGAAAAAGTTTAGACGTACGTCATCGACTTCTAAGAAATATTTATAACTTTAACGTCTTACAATAATATTCATAAATTGCCGAATTTATCCTTCGTTGCGTAAAAACGCATAACAATGACACACGTACCACATATATCTCACATTTCAGCTTGTTTTCGTTCTCCATAACTTAATTCGACTGGGCCAATAATATGACCCCGTCTTCGATAGATGGCGCTGTTCCTATTTTCTAAATCAGGTTATGGTTTCGTTACACACATTAGTATATTATAACTTTACTTTTTATTACAATTTACATGAAAATTAATATTAATACCCTGTACTTATATAGGTATTTTTGAAAGGTTTCAGATTCGCTTAATAAAATTAAGGTTTCTAACCTTATAATAGAGTAAAAGATAAAAATAGAGAATTAACTTAGCATAAGATAAGATGTCTTATCTTAGAGAAAAGCCAATTTAAATAATGATAATTAAATTAAATGAATATTATACCGGTTGATTTTATAGTGGTTTCGTAAAAAAAGATTTAGGTCACAATTTCGATTTTTTTTTTTTACACTTCTCATACATTTTTCTGTTCACCTGTACATTATTGCCATACATAAAGTATTTTTTTTTCTTTTAAAATTAAAACTTCCAGACGATGTTGCTACCGAAACTGTGTTGTTTCACAAATATTCTTTTTCCGAAACCACTATAAAATCACCGTGTATTAAATTAAAATGTAAATATTAAACGTAAAATAATTACTTCGAAATTTTTAAATTATTTTCAAACAACACTATTAGATAAATTTCTTATAAAATAAAATTATAGGAAAAAATACGGCATAGTTAATTTTTTTTGTCTATCGTATCAGTAAAGCTAAATGAAACAATATTTCATAAAAACGTCACTGCAAAAAACTAACAAGTGGCGCCATCTTGCGAGTTCATGTTTTTTCGTGAAATTTTTGATTCATGCAGCTTTAATAACACAATGGAGAGTGAATAACGCAAGTTAAACGGTAAAAAAATAGGAAAAAAATTTGCTTTGCTGTATTTTTTTTCATGCCAATATGATTTGTACCTACCATGAGTACTACCAGGGGCCTTGGGTTTCGGGAGTGTTTCCCTTACACCCTACAACCCAGACTTAGGCTTAGTTGCTCCAACTACCTGTTAAAGAAAGCCTAAAGCTTTCATCAGCCAGTCGAGTCCTCAATCAGCTCAAAAACATTCCTGATATGAATTTTCTTGTTTTTTTTCGTCAATTATTGTTTAACCTCCTAAAAGCCTGCTTGGGCCTCAAAAACCCTTGATGGACTAACCCAGCACCCCAACTTATGGTAAAGCGAATATCGACCTCGGTAGCCCATAGGTAATGGACTGCTGAGACGAGGTCTCAGGTTCGATCCCAGGTTTTACCATGGCACACACCAATGACTTTTCGAAGTTATGTGTGTATTTATCGCAGGTTTATAAGTGTCCGGTTGATAGCAATAGGTTCGCCACCTATTACATTGGGACTTAAACATAAACTGGCGAAATGTGGGTGCTAGCACCTCTACCTTCGGGGATATATGCGTGAGTTTTGAAGTTTATATTATAAATATCGACATAGGTCAGATATTTAGGTCGGGTTAAATATTTCGCTGTGTCAATGTGAAGTGTACGGGCATTGACCCTGGGGTCATTGTATATATTTATGTAAGTATATGGCCGCCATTTGTAATGTTATATAAAGTGTGATACAATATTTTGAAATTATCTGAATCACACTATTAAGAAATGTTGTTGAATTTTTTTTTTGTGTTCGGCCTTTGGGATTGTTTTGGATAGAATGACATATTTTATTTAGGTACTACAGCTGACCCGCGCAACTCACCTCACCACTCACTCACTCTGCGTCACCCCGTTTTTGCAATATTTTTTAATTCTACTTCACCTTGGTTGTGTTGTAGCATGATGTTAAACAGGGTGTGCCAATATATTGTGTATTCATGGTACACAATATATTGGCACTAAAAAAATTACGGCAAAGCAATTTTGTTTTTATTTTTCAATTTTTTTTACATTTTTTTTTCATTTTTTAAACCGTTTAACTTGCGTTATTCACTCTCGATCGTGTTAGTATTGCGAAATGAAAAAAAAATTCATGAAAAAACATGACCTCGCAAGATGGCGCTACTTGTTTTTTTTTGTAGTGAGGTTTTTTTATGAAATTTTTGTTTTATTTAGCTTATACTGATATGATGGAGAGTATACAATGTAAAAATAAGATTTAAAAAAAGTAAAAAAAGAAGTAACGAATGCCATGAATGTGATTGTGTAGTGGGAATCGAACCCGCGCCTTTTGCGTAGCAATCATGTTCACTACTGTACACTACAGAAGCTGTTTATTCATACATACATTCGATTTTACATAATTTATTCTTATAAAAATTAATATTATTCAAATAATAAATACTTTTATGCAATATTGATAATACTTGCTATGCAATGTCAATAAATATGTCAACATTATTATTATATTCTATTATGTTAGTGGAATTATTTGCATTATTGGCAATATTAAAACACCATTGTAACACTGTACGTGTTTGTAATGGTGACCCTCTTTCCTGAGACTTTACCTTTTCGTGTACTATTTTGAATATTTTTTTTTGTTTTAATTATGTAGAAAATACATTTATAGTTTTATTATTTAATTATTTATGTATTCAACTTTATATATTATTCAATTTGTATAAAGTTTAAATTTATAGTTAATATTTTATATGTTTTATATAGAAGTGATTTACAATGTTAATGAAAATAAGGTGTGTTGCTTTTTTAATACTACTTAGGTGGCAGACAAGCGCGCGGCCCACCTAATGGAAAGTGATTACCGTGGCCTATGGACGTTTACAACACCAGGGGCGTCACATTCGTGTTGCCGACCATATAGAGAATTTATAAACATTTTTTTTATCATAACATAACATAAACTCACGCCTTTGTCCCCGAAGGGCACCTGATAGCACCCACATTTCACCAGTTTATGTTTAGGTTCCAATGTAATACGCGGCAAGCCTATTGTCATTAACCAAGCACTTATTAACCTACGACAAATACACACATAACTCCGAGAACCATCGAAAAGTCATTGGTGTGTGGCATGGTAAAACCTGGCATCGAACCCGATACCTCGTCTCAGCAATCCATTGTCCATATGACTAGGCTACCGCGGTTATATAGCGATAGTATCAGAAAAAAGGTGATTTCATTTCAATTTAAGAAAGGATCGCGTAAACGCCACTTAATATGCAATAACGATTTGGCTCTCTCTCAAGGCAACGACCATTAAGTGAGGCAGTCAGCCAAGGCAATATGACTATTATTGACTCAGATATGAGGAAAATGAGAACAGGATGTTATTCAATATTAAATCACTGTTAGTACATAGTATATATCTATCTATCTATCTATCTATCTATCTATCTATTATATAATTGTAAAAAGATTTTTTTTAATTTATGGCACGTCAATTTGACTTCAGCTCGCTTGATGTTAAGCTGAAGGCAAAGTCTTATGAAAGAGGGTCACCATTGCAAACACGTTCAGTGCTACAATGGTAGCGCTCAGCTTGACGGCCTCATCAGATGCTGGAGGTGATTATGTCGGACTCGAACCGACAAAACGCATGCCGTCCATGGGTCCTTGATTGCCGGAGGTGAGATTATACAAGACATATCTCTCGCACCCCGGCAGACCCGGGGACATCTCTGTTGAGATGACCCTCTTCCCCCAATGTGGGGACCATGGTGTCCCCATCTAGCCTCTGGGTATGGGGTGGCATTTTGCGCCATCGCCGTGGCCTGCTCCTGCTAGGGTGACCGGTGGCTCCACCCGTCACCCCCAGGCCCGCGTTCATGGGGGACGGAGGTCATTCTGCGCCCTCCGACGTCCGAGTCGCCTCCGCTTATCGCGGGCAGTGCGGGCCCGGAGTCGTCTCCGGACCCGCTCCGCCTTCTCCTTTTCGAGCATTACTTGCTCTCAGAAGGAGGCGGCGGCTGTCCAAGCACTCACGCATCGTACCAACGGTAATAGAATACACTGTCATTTCAACAATTGTCAAATGGTGCACTGTTAATGTTAAAGTACGATCGTGCAACCCAGGCTAAGTTATGCGTCGACCGATCAACCGTTGTATGTGTGAGTTTGACAACATCGGTTCCGCTACAAATCTTTTTTTTTATATACTACGTAGGTGGCAGACAAGCACACGGCCCACCTGATGGAAAACGGCCACCGTGTCCTATGAACGTGTGTAACACTAAGGGTGTCACACACGCGCTGCCCACCCTGAAGGGAAAGGGGGAGAGCTGGGAAGCGGTGGGGAGGCTAAGAAGGGGAGGGGAAGGAGGGGTACAGTGAGCTCCGGCTACCCTACTTACCGGCGGGAACACATCACGATGGTTATTATGACCGCGGTCTTCTGTAGGGCGGAGGTACTTCCCCAGTTGGACAGCTCATTTCGGACGGGAGATACCGTCGTGTCCTGTCATAACTCATTTCTACTAGATTCTTTTCTATTATGTGCTTGCATCGGTCATTCTTGTTATTTCTAGAAGAAGGTCACGGGTGGGTGAACACCTAATCTACCGCCTCCGATCGTTATCACAGGCCTTATATGTTCTGCGATAATTTGTCAAAAACATTTTATGTATATATAATTTAGTAGTGCTAAATAACTTATTTAATATGTCGCAATTGAAAATGAATCTGAGCTAAATGCAGTATAGAAGGTCATTTCGTTTTGATATTTTTTATTTACATAACATAACATTTAATAATTTAAAATAGATACAATTGTTTTTACATGAGATAGAATATTAATAACTATATACAAAATACATACACCTCTATGCTAATAAACTAATTTTTGTAATAAAATTAAAACTATAATGAAAAAGAAAAACAAAAAAGACTTAAATTAAAAAGCGTCGTGGAATTCCTCCGCATCGTATGCCTCTTGTGGTAAGGTTTCCAGAAGACTGGCAGCATTATCACGTTGTATGGCAATGCTTATTCCCTGTAACCTCTTCAGTGAGATCTAGCTACCTATATCCCCGAAGGAATAGGCATAGGTGCTAGCACCCACATTTCACCAGTTTATGTTTAGATCCCAATGTAATAGGTGGCGAGCCTATTGCCATTAACTGGGCACTTATAAACCTGCGATAAATACACACATAACTTTAAAAACCTCGTCTCAGCAGTCCATTACCCATACCACTAGGCTACCGCGGTTACAATTGTTCAAATCACGTCATAACTCGACGCTAACTGTAACCGGACACGCTCAAACGTCAAATTCTATCAAAAAGATAACTATAACAGAGCTACTAAATACACTAGTGCAACACATTAACCAAACCATTAGAATCAATGTTACTGTTACTATTAAATCTGACGGAAACCTTAACTTTAACAGGTAGTTGGTGCAACAAAGCCTTATAAATAACGCTTAAATGTTACTCTTTAGATACGGAACCATAAACACAACAAAATTCCATAAATGTATTGTCTATGAATCATCAAACGTTAGTATCTAATAATTATGTGTTTATAAGGTCAGATCACACAGTCATACACAACGCCTAAATTCAAGAACACATATTATTATTGGGTTTTGTAATTCATAGAAGTATGATTAATATTGTACCGCCTTCAAAATAAACAGATGATTTTCTACATAATTGATAACACACTTTTACTTCTCCACTGTATTGTACTAGCTGTTGCTCGCTACTCCATTCTGAGACCTTTTAAACCTTGTCTAGACTTCCACAAATAATTCTATACCAAAATTAGAAAAATCGGTCCAGCCGTTCTCGAGTTTTAGCGAGACTAACGAACAGCAATTCATTTTTATATATATAAAAGATATAGATATTAGGTTTATTATATAATAATTTGTTAGGAACAACTCCGCGGTAGCCTAGTGGTATGAGTAATGGACTGCTGAGACGAGGTCTCGGGTTCGATCGCAGGTTTTACCATGGCACACACCAATGACTTTTCGGTGCTTTTCGAAGTTATGTGCGTATTTATCGCAGGTTTATAAGTGCCCGGTTAATGGCAATAGGCTCGCCACCTATTACATTGAGATCTGAACATAAACTGGCGAAATATGGGTGCTATGGTTCCACTAAGTGCCATCAATCAACAGTATAAAGAATCAGGAGGTTTTCTCTTCTTACTATAATCTCATGTCTTTTAAGCAGGGCGTAAAAACAACTGTTGAGGCAGTCAGGGTCGAGACCAGGGTGATGGGTAGAGCTGCCTTTCACCCTAGCAGAAGCAGGCCACGAAGCGCAAAGTGCTTCTCACCATATCTGGGTGCTAGATGGGGACACGGTGGTTCCCACAATAGGGGAAGGGGGTCATCTCAACAGAGATGTCCCCGGGTCTGCCGGGGTGCGAGAGATATGTCTTGTATAATCTTACCTCCGGCATTCAAAAACCTGTAGACCGCATCCGTTTTAGTCGTTCAAGTCCGACATAACCACCTCCAGCGATTTCGGCAGAGGTGCGGATTAGGCGCGAGATAAAAAAAAGGGTCGGGACCGCCATTCCAGGGGCAGCACCTGTAACGGCGGCCATATACCATCAGGCGAGGTGTAGTCAATTTAACGACTTAAGTATAAAAAAAATGAAAGAATTTTGAAGTGAAACCCCTTATTTAGACGCATTTAGCTTAAAAAGGTTAATAGAGTCTCTGTGCTGTCAGTGCAGAAGACAAAGAAGGGTTTCTCGGTTTTTCCCACTGATAACACAAAACCTCTCCAGTGAGCTCTGGCTACCCTACTCACCGGGAACACAACACAAGGTTATTATTAGCCGCGGTATTCTGTATTGCGGAGGTACTTTCCCAGTCGGACTGCTCAATTAGGACGGGAGATACCGTCATGTCTTACCACAGTATTTAGGTATACAACAAAGAAATTAACGTACCTGACACCTATCCATACAGGTCACGACACTGCCCACCCATCCTATTGTTAAGCACAATGCAGCAACTGGCAGCAAGTGTGAAACGCCCCTATGCGCCCACGCACGTTTTAATATTGAACACTAATATATACTAGTTGTTTCATATGACTTCATCGACATCATTAAATGAATTTAGAATTTGTTTTATAATTTTTGTTGGTGGGGGGCAATATAAGCTTCCCTACAGTATATCTCTTTTTTATTTGTTGCGCAAAATCCCCACGGATACCACCCCCATCAAAGTGTGGTGATTATGTCGGACTCGAACCGACCAAAACGCACGCCGTCTATGGGTCTTTGATTGCCGGAGGTGAGATTATACAAGACATATCTCTCGCACCCCGGCAGACCCACGGACATCTCTTTTGAGAAGACTCCCTTCCTCCAATGATGTGAACCATGGTGTCCCCATCTAGCTCTCGGATATGGTGATAGCCTGCTTCTGACAAGGGGTTGCACCTGTCACCACTTCGCCTACGTTCAGAGAACCAGGCTGTTCTTTACCCATTCACCAATGTATCTTATGCTAGTCAGAGGGATATGTGGAGAATCTAAATAGTTATGTACAGGGACGCTCCCTTCTCGACTTGACCAGAATTCTTCGTAAAGAATTATGAGGGCACAGCTCCTAGACCTTAAGATTTATAATCCTTTGACAGACTAAGTGTAATTTAAACAAAAGTAACCCTTCCGGCACATAATGTTGAACTCTCATAATGTTGAATTCTTAAAATGTTGAATTCTCTAAATGTTGATTCTCAAAATGTTGGATTCACAAATAGATAGCGTTAATAAAATAAATTAGATCGATGTCTTGTTTCTTTATAAGAATATAAGTAAACTCATGCAAGTAGTATCCTAAATTTAATTACATTAATAAGTAGATCTATTATCCAGTACTTAGCTCCTAAGACTAGTAGTTGTGTAGTGGCATCACTTCATACAATATTAGTATCAAATTTTTGGAAAACTTTTGGAAACCACTATGTCATCATTCTCTGAACCTTTTCCCAACTCAGTTGGGGTCGGCTTTCCAGTCTAACTGTGATGCGGCTGAACTTCGATATTTTCCATGAAGCGACAGCCATCTGACCTCCACAACCAATGGTCCAATGACCAATAGCGATATCGAAGTTCCAAGTTAGACTGGTTGCACTTTTGAGGGCTCCAACTACCCGTAACGACTGCCATAGATGTTGGTATGGCAACCGGGACCGACGGCTTAACGTGCTCTCCGAGGCACGACAAGACCAGTGCAAACAACCATATTCATGCATACAACTTTTTAAACTACATTTAAAGATAAACAAACAGACAGTGATTTTATTTATTAGAGATAATATTGTATGTAATAATTATACATTCATACAACCTTCATCTCATATCTAAAACGGTAATGACGCATGACTCATACAAATGACATAGTCTCACTTATATGTATGTATCACCAAGGTGAATAGAAATTGTGAACTGTAAAGGTTAAGGTAATATTAGAAAGGTTTGGAAATGGATGGGTTCACGACTAATAAGATGATCGTCTTTTTTATAGAGGACATTTCAATATGATCTAATTACTGAGCCTAGTGGTATGGGTAATAAACTGCTGAGACGAGATCTGGGGTTCAATCCCAGGTTTTATTATGACACACTTTGACAATGACTTTTATTTTTTTATTACCCACCCATATTTATTTATTTATAACTTTTACACTACTATTACAGATACATATCAAACCTAATACAATAGTGACGCTAGTGTAAATAAAAAGGTACCGCGGTAGCCTAGTGGTATGGGTAATGGACTGCTGAGACGAGGTCTCGGGTTCGATCCCAGGTTTACCATGGCCCACACCAATGACTGCGATGCTTTTCGAAGTTATGTGTGTATTTATCGTAGCTTTATAAGTGCCCGGGTAATGGCAATAGGCTCGCCAGCTATTACATTGGGACCTAAAAATAATCTGGCGAAATGTGGGTGCTAGCACCTCTGCTTATCACTTCGGGGATAAAGGCGGGAGTTTATGTAATGTATGTATGTCTTTTTTATTTTTCAATTTTTTTTGATATATTTTTTTTGTTTTTTAAATCGTTTAATTTGCGTTATTCACTCTATCGTGTTAGTATAACTGAATGAAATAAATTATAATAAATTCATGAAAAAACATGACCTCGCAAGATGGCGCTACTTGTTCTTTTTTGCAGTGAGGTTTTTAATGAAATTTTCGTTTCATTTAGCTTTACTGATATAATAGAGAGAAAACAATGCGATAAAAAATTAAAAAAAAAAAAATCTCATGCCAATATGAGTAGGTACTAACAGGGGCCTTCGGCTTCGGGAGCGTTCCCCTTACACCCTGTATAACTCATCCCTGTTGATCGCCCACACTACACAATCGTAATCGTGAATGTGCTATAGCAAATTATGCGCTTGCGGCTCCAATAGATGCTCATGAGTTGAACGCTGACATTTATCTGCTAACGATCTTGCTTCATTGAGATAAAAAATATCAATAAGCACCTATTTATTGATCGTAACTAATTAATTAGGCGAAGTGGGTATATGGATACTAGTTAACGCATTCGGTTTGGTTCAGAAACTATTCATTAAAGAACCGCGGTAGCCTAGTGGTATGGGTAATGGACTACTGAGACGAGGTCTCGGATTTTACCATGGCACACACCAATGACTTCGATGCTTTTTGAAGTTATGTGTGTATTAATCGCAGGTTTATAAGTGCCCGGTTAAAGGCAATAGGCTTGCTACCTATTACATTGGAACCTAACAAGCAAACAGACAAACAGTGTAACTTCGTCTGCATCATAAACAAATCGCATGTTTTTGAAATATTTTTATTATTGCTCCGCACCTGTTAGTCGTAGCATAATGTTATATACATATAAACCTTTCTCTTTAACCATTCTATCTATTAAAAAAACCGCATCGAAATCCGTTGCGTAGTTCAAAAGATTTAAGCATACAAAGGGACATAAGGACATGTAAAATAGGGACAGAGAACTCGACTTTGTTTTATACTATGTGTAGTGATAGTAATTTTTATTATATAAATGGATATTGATATTAAAAAAAAAATTAAAAAAAATTTTTTTATGGCACGTCATTTTAACTTCACCTCGCCTGATGTTAAACTGAAGACAAAGTCTCATGAAAGAGGGTCACCATTACAAACACGTACAGTGCTACAATAGTGGCGCTCGGCTTGACGGCCTCATCAAATGCTTTTTCACGCCCCGCTTAACATGCAACAAAGAAATATCACTGAACTTTTAAAAACACATCCTTAGTTAACAAATTGAAACAACCGCATTCTTTCCAAAAAGGTTACGAACTAGCTGTAATACATCACAGTACGCTTATGATTAATATATTAGTACTACAAAACTTCAAAAGATGTAGTGATACGAAGGTAGATTTTGGCGTCCATCCTTGACATTAAGGCTAAATACGCCATTTATATTTGATGGTACTGACAACCATTGTGTGGTTAGGTGCCAGTTTTAGCTTGAAAATAGAAGGTCCTATACACATAATATAAATAATACAACATGAATGTTCTGAAGAGCTCATCCAATTAATCCCACCCTCTTCTTTCCTACACAGGACAACTCGTGCAGGGCTTAGATGTCACTCGCATACGGTGCAGAGTACTCCATCAAGAACCAAGCGGTTCGGTGAGTCTTTTCTCTGCCGCACCATTAAGTCCTGGAATTCCTTACGTGTTTCCTTCTTCCTACAGAGTACAGTCCCGGGTCCTTTATGCGGGGCGTGAAAAAACATCTGATGAGGCCGTCAAGCTGAGCGCCACCATTGTAGCACTGTACGTGTTTGCAATGGTGAGTTGCTCTTTCATGAGACTTTGTCTTCAGCTTAACATCAGGCGAGGTGAAGTGAAATTGACGTGCCATAAATTAATAAATGCAAATATAAAGTACAATGGTTTGTGTTTAAAAGAATGTTGCAGAATATTCCATTAAGAACCAAGCGGTTCGGTGAGTCTTTCCTCTGCTGTACCATTAAGTCTTGGAATTCTTTATCAGCGCACGTATTTCCTTCTTCCTACAGTTCCGGGTCCTTTTTAAAGCTGATGGTGAGAAATAAATGTATTCATTCATGCATTAATTCATTCATTAATTCATTAATTCATTAATTCATTCACTAAGCAGTACACATCCATTCACTAAGCAATAAGCTAGCTCACTAGAGAGGTTTTGTGTTTTCAGTGGGAAAACCAAAGGCTTTGTGTTGACGACACAGAATGTTTCTGTTCTTACAGAGGTTACCCAAAGCCACGGTAACCACTAACCATCAGGTGGGCCGCGTGCTTGTCTGCGACCTAAGTTGTATAAAAAAGTAATAGGATGCAGTTTAAAATTGAAATGATTGATTAGATAAAACTGTTCGTGCCAATAAGCTTTTGTGACCTTTTTATTAAGATACTGAACACAATGGTCAGAAAAGGTCAGATTGTCTTAAATAGATAGGTCAGGCATTGTTGCCTTCTAAAAGTATTTGAATCTGTATAAGCTTCAATCTTGTGGAATTTTGTACCTGTTACCACAAAACATTGAAACCTTTTCCCTGTATCTATCTTCTATCTATACTACATATATAAAAAGTTTATATTCATCCGCGATGGACGCAAAAACTATTGAACGGATTTCGATGCGGTTTTTTTTGTTTGAAGGGGTTTGGCTCAACTTGAAATCTTACGTTTATTTGATTGCAATCGGTTAAGTAGAACCAGAGTAATGATTAGTAATATAGAATTTAAGTTGCATAGATGCGCTTAGGTTGCGATAACCGACAGCCACGCGGTCAGAGCCGCGGGCATAGGTTAATATTTTAATATACTAATTTGAATTAAGCTATACACTACACTGCTAACACGTACAATGTTACGATGGTGGCGCTCAGTTTGACGGCCTCATCAGATGCTTTTTCACGCACCGCTTAAAGGACCCGGGGACCCGATGACGGCGAAGTTCCCATGGGTAGGAAGGAGATCAAAATATTGACGAGGAGTTAAAAAAATAATACCGCGGTAGCCTAGTGGTATTGGTAATGGACTGCTGAGACGAGGTATACCATGGCACACACCAATGACTTTTCGATGCTTTTCGAAGTTATGTGTGTATTTATCGAAGGTTTATAAGTGCCCGGTTAATGGCAATAGGCTCGTCACCTATTACATTGGGACCTAAACATAAACTGGCGAAATGTGGGTGCTAGCACCTCTGCCTACCTCTTCGGGGATAAAGGCGTGAGTTTATGTTATGTTATGTTGAGTTAAGAAAAGTACTTGCTCTTTAACAAAAACTTTTTATGTGTTTATGCACCTGTGCATTCGTCTTCCTATATTAACTTTGACCTCCATGATTTCCTTGTGTTTGTAGGACAAAATAATTACTTGTCCCAACAAAACGATCGCGAGTCGTGAACTATAAGTGGGGTGACCATATTCGGATATTACAAGGGACAGAGAAAGTGCATTGTTTTCTAAGAATCGGTAATAGTAATTGTAGAGTCGACTCTACTGTACTTACTGTTCGAAGAAATTATTTTTTAACAAGAATTTTGTAAAGAAGATGACCTTTTTAACCGAGTTCGAAAAAAGAGCTTTCATATTTCGTGGTAGTAGCAGTCCTCAGCTAAGACTAAAGATATGATTCCGTAGCCGACCGCATACGACAACTGCAAACAATGCAGCCGGTATATGTTGCATAAGTCTGATATTATGATAATTTTATAGGCGAAGTGCCTCCACCCAACAGAATACCACGGCTATTAATAGCCTTGTGTTGTGTTTCTGGTGGTGAAAAGGGTAGCCAGAGCATACTGGTGAGGTTATGTGTTGTCAGTGAGAAGACTGAAAAAATTGGTTGCCTGTAAAGTCGGTATACGGGCGAAAGTTTTACGTGACAACGACTTTGAGTGGTAAAATAATTTTAATGTGAATATTCATTCGTATAGTAGGAAGAAGGATGAAATAATAGTAACAATTTAAAACACGCGTGCCTTTCACTTTTTATGTCTGTCTCTCTCGCTCTTAGGCGGGCTAACCATGCCCGAGTGGAAGGGACGCGTGCCTCTCACTCGCTCTCATTGTGAGCGCATAACGTGAGCGGAGCGTAACGCAGTTTCTTGAAGTGTCACCCGGCAAGCCAATTTATAAGACGTTGTCACGTCAAAATTCCTTCTTTGTCTTCTGCACAGAGACTCTCTTAACCTTCTTCTCTTCCCCTTTCCCTTCCACCCCACTTCTCTATATGGTCGGCAGCACGAATGTGACTGCCCTGGTGTTGCAAACGTCCATAGACCACGGTTACCACTGTCCATCAGCTGTACCATATATTTGTCTGTTACCTGAGTGGTATAAAAAATGTTTCTCGATTAGAGATTTTGGATATTAGGGCACATTATATAATTTACCTAAGGTGAGAATCAAAGCTTTTGCTGATTCACTCCTCATGATAGTGAGACCATTGGTACTGACGTTCTTTATGTATTTTCTGCCTCCTAGAAAATTTAATCTAACACAATAAAAAATAGAAATTAGTTTCCTATCAAACTCTAAAATCATTGTCACCCTAACTCATCACCATTTGCGTACAAAATCAATTCGTTTGAGGTCAACCATTGTTTTATTTCACGTTTAATATGATTTCATCTCATCACAATGTCAGTTTGAGCATCCGTGGTACCCAAATAACGTCCATATTATTCATAAATAATTTATGAGGGCCTTGTGAGCCCTGAGATTGTGAAGACGGCTCTCCACGGTACGTAATTGTGCATATATTACCAATTTTTATTGCAAGGTAATGTCCATCGATCCGATATGTTGTAAATTTGATCAATTCAGGCGACCTTTGTGATCTACAAATTGTTCTGAGTCTGGGTGTACTTTGCGTCCGTTAGTTGTATGTTTGTAAAGTCCCCCGCGATATAGGGCTTGTTGCCTAGTGCGGAAGAAGGACCACATCTTTTTAAAAGTAATATTATTTCAATCTTACTTTATTTTCATAGTGAGATTCGTAGCTTTAATCAGGATAAAGAGGATATAAGTATATAGTTCAAAGGGTCAAACAGTATCTCTCACTGTAGTAGTCGATACATTTAGTTGTTTAATTTGTTAGAATTTCCACTTGTCTTACAATATACAGTACATAAAGTTTTATCCGTATAAGTTTCAACTCTACACTCGTGTTTCCTTCTTCCTACAGTCCCGGGTTCTTTAAGCGGGGCGTGATGAAGCGTCTGATGAGGCCGTCAAGCTGACCACCATTGTAGCACTATACGTGTTTGCTATGGTGACCCTCTTTTTAAGACTTTGCCTTTAGATTAACATCAGTTAAGGTGAAGTCAAATTGACGTGCCATAAATAAAATAGAATAAAAAAAACTTGTCTGCGCTTCTACAGACAATAACTTCATGACATGACATTAACCCGCACGGGTTAACTTACGTTCGTCCGCGTATTCACGAACCGTGGAAAGCTACCTTTACATAAGCGATTGGCATTTAGACTACAGGCGTGCAGTAATCAGTACAAAGAGCTAACTAATGGCAGATTTAGATTTTCGTGTCTTGTTTTCAAGTTTGTATACCGCGGCAGCCTAGTGGTATGGGTAATGGACTGCTGCTGAGACGAGGTCTCGGGTTCGATCCCAGGTTTTACCATGGCACACACCAATGACTTTTCGAAGTTATGTGTGTATTTATCTCAGGTTCATAAGTGCCCGGTTAATGGCAATAGGCTCGCCGCCGCAGGACCTAAAACATAAACTGGTGAAATGTGGGTGCTAGCACCTCTGCCTACCCCTTCGGGGATATAGGCGTGAGTTTATGTTATGTTATGTTTTCATGTTTATTCGATCTATAACAATTGGATTTTTTAAATTTATTGCACACTACATTACACGTGACTTTATCTACGTTACACGAAAGTGGAATCCAAATATTCTTTTGAAGATAAAATTGGATATACTAAATAATAATAATATACTTAGATACTTCTTTTTGTAAATACCTACATATTATACATAGAAACTCCTAGACTATTGCAAATATTCATATTCATGCACACAAATATTTGCACTGAGCGGGAATCGAACCCACACCTTCTGCGTAGCAGTCGCGTTCACTACCGCTACGCCACGGCGGTCGTAAAATATCATAATCATAATATCAGGTAGTACGTTAAAAATACTAGTATAAAATCACCTAGTACTAAATCTTTACAATAATTATAACGCCTACAGGCCTACCTAGGAATCACACTATAAACCCATTAGTATTTGAAGAATACTGCTAATATTTCTTTGTCAAAATAAATTGTCAATTACGAAATAATTGTACAATAAGCAATGTGAACCATTAATTATACAACTTCGTTGTTATGTAGCAAAACAGACCGTTAGCCAAGAGGTCACAGGTTCAAATCTGAGACGTCATTAATTTCTATTTGGAGTTTTGGCGGGAACGCGAAAAGTGTCATAGCGCTGCAGTGTTACATTTTCTAAATTTGCCTGTGCATTCGAGCTTTTATGTATAAAAATGGTGGAGTTTCAGACATAACGGCTTGGACAAAGCACACAAGTGTAGGAGAGTGGAATATTGTAGTGAATTGTGATTTTTCGTGTTGGTGTCAAAATCTCCCTAAGAAAAGCTTCTAGTAAAGTCTTCACTACTTTACTAGGGCAACTATCGTCCGTCTTCGTCATTATCATTATCATCAACAATCATTCCAACTATACTTATCACAAAATAAAAGGAAATTCCCAACTCGACACTGGCAAGATTGTCCCCTAAATTGGGTTGATATGTTGCCATCTAAGAAAAAAAGAAGAAGAATTTCTATTTGAGTCATCATCATTGACAATCCCGTCGTTAAAACCCGTGTGTATCTTAGTTAAAACGGGAACAACTGCTGCGAAAAAGGAGAATTTGTTTGTTAGTTTGAACACGCTTATCTCTGGAACTAATAATATGATTTGAAAAATTCTTTCAATTTACGGTAACTAAGAATACTCCTGACTCGGGGACGTCGGGTGTTGAAAACTGCTCTATCAATTAATCACCTTCTAGGATACTTAAGGGAAGAGATAAGGTGGCCCTGTCCTTATCCATTGGGAACTAATACGGCCTTACATATTATAATATACTGGCTGACCCGCGCAACTTCGTCTATGTCATCCCGTTTTTGCAATATTTATCATTCCTGCTCCGCACCTGTTGGTCGTAGCATGATGTTATATACATATAAACCTTCCTCTTTAACCATTCTATCTATTAAAAATCGCATCAAAATCCTTTGCATAGTTTAAAAGATTTAAGCATACAAAGGGACATAGGGACAGAGAACGCGACTTTGTTTTATACTATGTAGTGATAGTTACTCATAAAAATATTGCCAAATCCACTGCACATTTTTGCACATAATATCCCCAATTTACCATATATAGAACGGCCATCACAGATTATATCTAAAACGGTTGCTACTACATACATTGGCTATTCTAAAAGCTGTAGATAACCTACATTCGGCCATTCTACATGCGCCCACGCAGGTCGCGATGTCAAGTGTTTCATATTAAACAAGACACTACAAATAACAAGTGATGCAATATTGATCTTCCAATTTCAAATTGGGTAAACGCTCCAATTATAGATTTTGGAGGTATCTGTGCAAGGTTAAGCAATACTATGTAGGTTAGTGTTTGGATGGGTGACCGTTGTTAACGAATTGTGGTTAAGAAGTCCCTGAAAGCATGTTAAGCCGTCGGTTCTAGTTGTCATGCAAACATCGATGGTAGTTGTCATGGGTAGTTGGAACCATAGGGCTTCTTTAATCTTGTAGTTGAAGCCCTAAAAGTCCAACTAGTTACCAACTTTGAGAACACCTAACATAACATAAACTCGCACCTGTATCCCCGAAGGGGAGGCAGAGGTGCTAGCACCCACATTTCGCCAGTTTATGTTTAGGTCCCAATATAATAGGTGGTGGGTGAGCCTATTGCCATTAGCCAGGCACTTATAAACCTGCGATAAGTACACACATAACTTCGAAAAACATCGTAAAGTCATTGGTGTGTGCCATGGTAAACCTGGGATCGAACCCGAGACCTCGTCTCAGCAGTCCATTACCCAAACCACTAGGCTACCGCGGTCGCTTAGACCTTATTATAATATATCAATATTATTTATAAATTTACCTTTCAATGTTTAATATAATTTAATAAATAATGCTAGTCTTCAATTTTAAAATTGATTCACAAATAATTTCCTTCTAAATGATTATATTTAGTTCTATTATAAAGGTGGAGGCCATATTTAATAAAAATAAGTACTTTATGAGTATTGGAGCGAGCGTTTTTTTTCCTAGTTGATCTGTATTCCATATACATCATCGTCATCATCATCTTAGCATTCTATTCTATCGGAAGCTTTCACTTCACTTTCCTTTGACTTATAGGACTTTTATCGGAGCGAATTCACCAGGCAAGGTGAATGGTAAGTTAAAGGCAAAGTCTTAGGATAGAGGATCACCATTACAAACACCAGACATGTTACAATGATGGCCATCGGCTTGACGGCCTCATCAGATGCTTTTTCACGCCCCACTTATAGGAATCGAACCCGCGCCTCATGCGTAGCAGTCGCGTTCACTACCACCATGCCATATAGATTGTCAAAATCTTTATATCGGATTCGAACTGACTAAAACGCCTTCTATTGTCTAGTGATTCAACTAGATGACCCGCGCAACTTCGTCTGCGTCACCCCGTTTTAGCAACATTTTTCACTTCTGCTCCGCACCAGTTAGTTGTAGCATGATGTTATATACATATAAACCTTCCTTTTCAATCACTCTATCTATTAAAAAAAATCGCATCAAAATCCATTGCGCAGTTTTAAAGATTTAAGCATACAAAGGGACATAGGGACAGAGAACGCGACTTTATTTTATACTATGTAGTGATGGAAATACGCGCGCGCCGTCTGTAAAGTATAAAGTTCTTAATCTACTCGCATATTATCAATATTTTTTATATTGTGATCATTTCGCCATGTATGTACCTACATACAACACTTAGTGTTCGCTATTTTTATAAAGTAATGAATTGGAATTCATACATTTTAGTGACTAAAAAACAGTTCAAGCAAATTATTTGTGTAATTAAGTAATTATATTAACGTCCCACAAGCAGCTGTACGGATTTGCAGGTAAGTTTAATTTAAACTTAATAAACACACAATTACCAAAATATAACATAACATAACATAAACTCACGCCTTTACCCCCGAAGGGGTAGACAGAGTTGCTAACACCCACATTTCGCCAGTCTATGTTTAGGTCCCAATGTAATAGGTGGCGAGCCTATTGCCATAAACCGGGCACTTATAAACCTGCGATAAATACACACATAACTTCGAAAAGCATCGAAAAGTCATTGGTGTGTGCCATGATAAACCTGGGATCGAACCCGAGACCTCGTCTCAGCAGTCCATTACCCATACCACTAGGCTACCGCGGTTACCAGAATATAGCTAGTTTAACCCCAAATGATGGACCCTCTCTTATGTACACAAGGGTAGGTAAGACGTGACTTGTATTTTTTTATATCGTACGCAAAATCCAACGGGTACCACCCCCATCAAAATCGGCGAAGGTGATTATGTCGGACTCGAACCGACCAAAACGCACGCAGTCCTTACCCTAATGTGGGAACCATGGTGTCCCTATCTAGCACCCCGATATGGGGAGACGCACGGCCTACTTCTACTAGGGTGACCGGCGGCTCCACCCGTCACCCCCAGGCCCGCGCTTATGGAGGATGGAGGTCATTCTGCGACCTCCGACTGCAGATCCTAGTAGAAGCAGGTCGCGGCTCACATTCGGAGGCTACTCTGGGACACGGTGGTCCCTATACCTTCAGGGGGTTATCTCGAAAGAGAGAGGTTTACCGGGGTGCGAGAGATATGTTGGTTACTATCTTAATTTTTTTTTATATACCACTTAGGTGGCAGACAAGCACACGGCCCACCTGATGGGAAGCGGTCACCGTGGCCTATGGACGTTTGCAACACCAGAGGCGTCACACACGTGCTGCCTACCCTGTAGAAACCTTCTAATGCCCTTCTTGAAGAACCCCATATTGTAGTCGCTTGGAAAAACCACGGCAGGGAGTTCATTCCACAGCTTGAGCGTGCGCGGGATGAAACTCCTTTCATACCGTGCAATGCGCACCGTTTCCGGTCGTAGTGTGTGAAGATGAACTCCCTCTCTATGGCGAGCGGTGCGATAATAGAAAGTAGTACCTCCGGCAACTAATTAACCGAGAAGAGAAGGCGTGCATTTTAGTCGGTTCGAGTTCGACATAACCTTATCAACCGGGTAACCGGTAACCGGGGTAAAAGGCCCGAGTTTAGACAAACTATACCAATTTTTAAACACTTAAGGAGAAGTCTTCATATAATACAATTTTAAATCAAAAATGATATATCTTTAATCAACCTTCAATCTCGTAAATGTCAGACTTTCGTTATTTCATTATCGTGTTGATATAAGATCTAAATATTGTGAGGAAATATTTTTATCTTTCAAACGTTATATTATATTGCTTAGGATTTTGTGATATATAATTTTTTTTTTTTTTTTTTGAGTGTTAGTTTTTTTGACATATTTTTTTACAAGAATTGGCCTTCAAGTCCAAGAAGATTATATACCTAAGCAGGATCTTCCTCTAAGTGTAATAGATTATTGGAAAAAATATACAATTTCCTGTTCACAATACACCGCAAGTTTTGATTTAAAAAAGCAACAATTATAAGGCACAGTGAGTCGGAAAACCGTTTACGAATAGTTAAGTGTGATTTATATATACAGGATTTTGGAATCTGCATAAAAAAATAATAACATAACATAAACTCACGCCTATATCCCCGAAGTTGTAGACAGAGGTGCAAGTACCCACATTTCGCCCAATGTTAGGTGAGTCTATTGCCTTTAACCGGGCACTTATAAACCTGCGATAAATACACACATAACTTCGAAAAGCATCGAAAAGTCATTGGTGTGTGCCATAGGAAAACCTGGGATCGAAACCGAGACCTCGTCTCAGCAGTCCATTACCCATACCACTAGGCTACCGCGGTTTCATCTTTTAGTATTGAACCCTAACTAAAGCTAGACTATTCAAATAAAACGCTAGATTACCATAAATGGCTCGTATAGAAGTAGTCGGAAAACCCCAAATTATGATTCATTGGTGATACGAATTTCTAGCTATGCGGATGTTTAATGTTACACACACAATTTGAATTTGAGTCAATTTTAAAATTACCTGACATACTAAATAATGCATACAATTAAAAGCTTAACTTTCTTTATTAGTTAAACGTAACCTAGGGGTAGCCTAGTGGTATGGGTAATGGACTGCTGAGACGAGGTCTCTAGTTCGATCCTAGGTTCTACCATGGCACACACGAAGATATATAAGAAGGGCATTGAAAGGTTTCTACATGGTCACCAGCACGTGAATGACGCCTCTGGTGTTGCAAACGTCCATATACCACTTTCCATCAGGTGGGCCGTGTGCTAGTCTACCCGGGAATGAAGCCCCCATTCTTACGTTAGTCTTGGTCACATCGAAAACATTCACATCGGAGTCTTATGTCGCTGTTTCCAATCAAGAATCCAAAAATCAAAGAATCAATTTCGTTTATTCAGTTTAGACACATAAAGAGCACTTATGAATGTCAAATGTTTACGAACATCGCATTCGATACCTTACCTCTCTTATATTATATTTCATAATCATCATCACTTCAGCCATAGGACGTCCATTACTGAACATAGGCCTCCCCAATCTACCTCCAATCCGATGGTTAGAGGCGGTTTACATACGTTAACTTAAGTTAATTAAAAAAAAGTCACAGATAACATTTTATCTTACGGAACCTTCTATAAGGAAATTCAACTCGTAAGCACAACTTATCCGAGCCCATCACAAAAAATACTGAACCATTTCTGATGAAACTTCTTATATTCATATACCATAAAAACTATTAAATATTTTACTACCATTCGTCATGCGAGACATTATCTATATTGCTGGGGATATAAGCCTATATGTATTTTAAAAAACTAAATCTTTACTCTATGAGTCATGAAGTTATTTTCCCATAAAACTGTTGAAATACCCATCGTTTACGAACCGTGAACTTGTATTGTTGTCATGTTCTTATAAAAGTATTTATAATCCTATTGTTTTTTGTTTCAATCCGAACAGTCAAGTTTGCTGTCTTCCTTATAAGTACGGACACTATTGTTAATTTGTTTATATTTGACAATCAGATTGAATCACAGAACAACAATCAGATTGAAACACAATATTTAAGAACATATTAGAAAACTTGATGTACGAGTATGTTAGAAAAAATATTACGAACTTTCCAAGAGTATGTGATAGGCATAACCTAAATACCAGACACAAAAAAAATCTCGTTGTCTGTGGTAGTAGACTCCACAAAATTTCAAATTCTTTTCAGGGTAATTGTATACGCTTTTTTAATAAGCTCCCTAATGAAATTAGGAATTTGCTCATCAATAAATTTAAAAATTTAGTTAAAAAAAGTTATGCCAAAAAGCTTATTCACGTGTTCATCAACAGATATTAGCCAACAAGTTCGCCACTGTATTTGCCAACGTGTAGAGTAGACGTAGAATTACTCAGATAGACAACTCAAATTATCATTATGATATCAGCAAAAGGACGTCCACTAACCCCCTTTTCTGAAGGGGTTTGGATCGTGTCTCCGCCACGCGGGTCCAATGCAGGTAGCCAGAGCCTCGTTCGTTGATGGATAGAGACCACCACGGATATGTGAAGTTGGCCTGGGTCCCTAAAGGTGGTAATAAGATGGAGGTCGGAATCCCTAACATAAACAATTCAAATAGACAAATATATTTCGGCAAGTGTGTCCGCGCACACCGTTAATTTATTCAATATTTACTTTGAAAAACGTACGTTAAAAAGTACATGTTTTTACTGTGCTATTTACACAATGATATTTAAAATTAGCATTAATTAATAACAATAATTTGAATACACGTATTTTGTTGTGGATATAAGAATCTCTCAAAGAGGATTACAATATAGCATCCGTAAGGCGAGGTCTGTGGCCTTAGATGTGTTTGGCTGGCCTTGAAATGTTAACCATGTTTTTTTTATATAGAACATCTTCTACTATATAAAACAAAGTCGGGTTTTCCTTCCTGACGCTATAACTCTAGAAAGCACGAACCGATTTCCACGGTTTTGCATTCGTTGGAAAGGTCTCGGGCTCCGTGAGGTTTATAGCAAAAAAAAAATTTCAACAGAAAAGCGGGAAAATCATTTTTCACATGGCGAAACGGAGTTCGCAGGGTTTGCTAGTTTTAATATAACTTCAAAACTCCTTCCTACAAAATATACCTCCACCCTACAGAATATCGCCGTTTAATAACCTTGTGTTATGTTTTCGGTGGTGAGTAGGGTAGCCAGAGTTCACTAGAGAGGTTTTGTGTTGTCAGTGGGAAAACCTCTTAACCTCCTACCGGGGCTATCGGGGGCGTCATAGCCTGACATTTGTTACCTACTTAGCCAGATGGTCACCTTAATACATGGCAATACCATTAAGGTCGCAGTATAGTCGAAAATACTAAACCACACCATATTTAAGACCACTTTACTATCGTTTGAAACATCCCTGAGGATACCCCTACCGGAGTCGGTTGGATAAGTTATGTCGGACGTCTTTGGGTCTTTAGTTGGGAAGATAGTAGCCAACATATCCCTCGTGCCTCGGCAGACCTGAGGCCCTCTTTTTCGAGATGACCCCTTTCGGGAGTAGGAACCACCGTGTCTCCATCTAGCCCCCGGGTATGGGGAGCTACTTTGTACTTTGCTTCTGCTAGGGTGACGAGCAGTTCCACCCGTCACCATCAATATTTAAGACCTCTGAATCCAAGGTGATGGCCTTGATGCAACCGGGACTAACCCATGATAACATAACATAACATAAAATCACGCCTTTATCCCGTAGGGGTAGGCAGAGGTGCTAGCACCCACATTTCGCCAGTTCATGCTTAGGTCCCAATGTAATAGGTGGGCGAGCCTATTGCCATTAACCGGGCACTTATAAACCTGCGATAAATACACACATAACTTCGAAAAGCATCGAAAAGTCATAGGTGTGTGCCATGGTAACCTGGGATCGAACCCGAGACATCGTCTCAGCAGTCCATTACCCATACTACTGCGGCTTTTTTGCGACTAACCCATGATGATGATTATAATACTACTGATTTTATCTGGGTTGTTCCTTTGATGTTAAGCAACAGATCAAGGTTAACATAACTCAATATTAAACCATGTCCGTCACGGGCCAATTGATTCGATAAACTCAGGCTTATTTGCTTATAAATGACCTTTTTATGACTGAGAGCCACGATAAGTAGCATTGTCATATTTGGGTATAGTTGTCGGCGTATATTTTAAACACCATCATCGTCTCTCTGCGCCTCCAAATATGTAAGCTCCCTAATGAAATTGAGATTTGCTGAACAATAAGTTTAAAAATTTTATTCAAAAAAAAGTTATGCCAAAAAGCTTGTTATAAAATCCAGGACAAACCTCACTTGTCCTTCGTACTAGCGGAATACTGCACATGGTACAACATCTCCTCTCTGGTAAGATTTTTTGTTTTACTTACTTTGAAGAAGGTGGTTTGACATTCCAATATATATTGATGGAGTATTGAACCGCGGGTGAGCGGTGGGCCCTCCTCCCTCACCCCAATACATCCTTCCTTCCCAATACATCCTTTTTGTAATGGATTTCCGCCAGGTAACGCCTACATCTATATCGTATATAAAATCCAGCATTATTTGGATGATAAACAAGCCTGGACATGTTGGCCTGTTGCCCACAGAGAGTATTAGTTAAAAATTATTCAGATGCCCTCGCGGGCATATCAATTATAAGTTTTCTAAAACGTTCAATCATGTCATAGATCAAAATATATTATATATTAAAATATATAATCCAATAAACTATTTTGGATTGCCAATAAATAATATATTATTGACAGTTTAAATAATATTAGAGCGGCCTATTTTCGGAGTTGCCAGCCTTCCGTTTTGCACTTAAAAGGAGATTATGATCTTACTGAAATGTTAAGGTTCCACATAACATAACATAACATAAACTCACGCCTTTATTTCCGAAGGGGTAGGGAGAGGTGCTAGCACCCACATTTCGCCAGTTTATGTTTAGGTCCCAATGTAAGAGGGGGTGAGCCTATTGCCATTAACCGGGCAATTATAAGCCTGCGATAAATACACACATAACTTCGAAAAGCATAGAAAAGTCATTGGTGTGCGCCATGGTAAACCTGTGATCGAACCCGAGACCTCGTCTCAGCAGTCCATTACCCATACCACTAGGCTACCGCGGTTAAAGTTCCAATGAGGTATAAATAAAAACTTCGTTTACGTATACACACATATGAAATGTACAACAAACAATTAGTATTTACTAGCTGACCCGCGCAACTTCGTCTGCATCACCCCGTTTTTACAACATTTTTCTTACTCCGCACCTGTTGGTCGTAGCATAATGTTATATACATATAAACCTTTCTCTTTACCCATTCTATCTATTAAAAAAATCGCATCAAAATCCGTTACGTAACTTAAAAGATTTAAGCATACGAAGGGACATAAGGACATGAAAAATAGGGACATGAAAAGTCGCGTTCTCTACGCGACTTTGTTTTATACTATGTAGTGAAGTATAAAAATAATGCCTTTATACATTTAAAACACCTAAGTGTGAGAAAATCTAATATGTACAGCCATTGCAATGATTATGGATGAACATGGCCTTCTGATGAAGTTATATTTTCACTTAACAGAAGGTTATAACGACAAAAATATTGTTAAAAGCACCATTGTGTTTTAGAAAATATATAAATTATCTTATCTAGATTATATTATATCCGAAGGATGTCGTGAGAGGCGACAAACGGAAAAAAACAGGAAAACTAGAGAAGGAAATCTCGAAATATTACGTCGTTGTATATGAAATTGCCGTTTTGTTTGAAAAAATTGGAGGAAATCCAATTTTCAGTATTAACATTTTTAAATTTTTTCAGGAATGACAAATCCAAGTTATATGATTTTTTTTTTGTGTATGAATGAGATAACATTAAGCAAACTTTCCTCTGCCGGCCGCACCGTTAAGTCTTGAAATTCCTTACCGGCGCACATGTTTCCTTCTTCTTACAGTCTCGGGTCCTTTTAGCAAGCTGAGCGCCACAATTGCAACACTGTACATTTTTGTAATGGTGACCCTCTTTCATGAGGCTTTGCCTTCAGCTTACCATCAGGTGGGGTGAAGTGAAATTGATGTGCCATAAATAAATAAAAAAAGAAAAATCATCAACGGTTATATTTTAAGAGAAGCAGGGTTTCTTCGAATGCGACCACGGCTAACGCAAGGTTGATAATGATCTGCTAATCATTGCGCACTGCTTTTCCCTATTTGGGGAAATATGTGGACACCATAGTCCCTCTCCTAAGGGCTTTCGATGGCCCTGGGAGGCGTGAGGGATAGCCCATAGGCCACTTCACCCCCGACAACTGTAGCCTTAGCATGAAATACTATCGAATTCGTAATGTAAAGGTATCGACAGAACGGAGCATTGCGATTGGCGGGCTACACACGCACACAGGTTCACAAGAGGCAGACTGCCAATCACAATGCTCCGTTCTCTCGAAACCTTTACATTACGAATTCGATAGGAGTTAATGCTGGTGCTACTGATGGCCGGAGATGGATTTTTAGTCGGTTCGAGTCATATAAACAACCGCGCTGATTTAGTGGAGATTTCCACTTGAGCAAAAAAAATAGTCTAAGTAAGTATTTTTGTGTTCACACGGGTAACCATAAAATGGAAGGTTAACTACTAAATTGCATTGGTAAACAAATTTACGAAATAACTTGTTATGATATTAAAAATAATTTAATTAAACCAATTATACATTATAACTCATGATAGGTAATCAAAAATTTATATCTAAATCAAATTATCTGCCAATTCATCTAGATATTTTAAGACTAGCTGATCCAGGGATTGACATTTAGTGATTATTGAATGGGCTTTATCACTACATAGTATAAAATAAAGTAGCGTTCTCTGTCCCTATGTCCCTTTGTATGCTTAAATCTTTAAAATTACGCAACGGATTTTGATGCGGTTTTTTATATAGATAGAACATATGGTTAAAGAGGAAGGTTTATATGCATATAACATCATGCTACAACCAACAGGTGCGGAGCAGAAATGAAAAATGTTGCAAAAACAGGGTGACGCAGACGAAGTTGCGCGGGTCAGCTAGTTAAAACTAAATTGAATGTAAAGAGTGATTATGATTCAAAGTTTTCTATGGACGTTTATAACACTAGAGGTGTCACATTCGTGTTGCTGACCCTGTAGAAACCTTCTAATGTATAACATAACATAAATAAACTCACGCCTATATCCCCGAAAGGGTAGGCAGAGGTGCTAGCACCCACATTACGCCAGTTTATATTTAGGTCCCAATGTAATAAGTGGCGAGCCTATTGCCATTAACTAGGCACTTATAAACCTGCGATAAATACACACATAACTTCGAAAAGCATCGGAAATGCCCTTCGACTTCATATAATCCCTATTGATGACAATAGGGTAAGACTGACGGAAGACAAAGTAATCACCTATTTTGTAACACTAAGTAAATTATAATAATTTCATTAATTATGTTTATTTTTCAATTACCTAGCCTCGGTGATAAACCTTGGGGCTATGAAAACAGCGGGTGAAGTGCAGAACAGAAAAAACTAGTAGAAGTGCGACATTACAAGTGCCCGGTTAATGGCAATAGGCTCGCCACCTGTTACATTAGGACCTAAACATAAACTGGCGAAATGTGGGTGCTAGCACCTCTGCCTACCCCTTCGGGGATGAAGGCGTGAGTTTATATTATGTTATGGACGCACCAATAGACGAAATTGACATAGTCTGACTTCGGAAGTACCTTCGCCCTAAATATCGCGGCTAATAATAACCTTTTGTTGTGTTCCCGGTGATGAGTAGGGTAGCCAGAGTTCACTATAGAGGTTTTGTGTTGTTAATGGGAAGAACAATTTGTCTCCTTCAACGACTTAGCATAAGTGTATAAGCTTTACAACTATAGTTCATTTTTTTAGGTACTTAAATAAACGTAAACAATCTTAGTGTCTTTTTAATTTTGTTTTGTTTAAAAATACTTTTTTACTTAGTAACGCATTTTGAATTCTAAAAACCTGTATCGAACTACTACTTAGTCAGTTAGTTAGTCTAGTTTATTTGTTTAACATGTGTTTTTATAAAAAGATGCCACAAGATTGTTTACCTTTTTAAGTACCTAAACAAATGGAGTATTTTCTGTTCTCTTCTCGCTAACTTCATGGCGCCACAGACAAATTCAATATCTATTGTTTACAATAGTGATTAAGAATTTTTTTATTGAAGGCTCTCTAATTCACTGGATGCTCTCATTACAATGATTACACAATTATTAACAACTGTGGAAGCAATAATACAATTAAACTGTCACTTTTAATTGTAAACAACACTATTATTTTTATTAATTTTATTGTTGAATAGCAATTTAATCACTACATAGTATAAAACAAAGTCGCGTTCTATGTCCCTATTTTTCATTATGTCCCTTTGTATGTTTAAATCTTTTGAACTACGCAACGGATTTTGATGCGGTTTATTTTAATAGATAGAATGGTTACCGAGGAAGATTTATATGTGTATAACATCATGCTACGACTAACAGGTGCGGAGCAGGATTTAAAAATGTTGTAACGCAGATGAAGTATATTTTTTTTAGTAAATACATACATAATATGCATAGAAACACCAAGACCAATGCAAATATTCATTATTCATACATTAAATTATTAACACTGAGCGGGAATCGAACCTGCACCTCCTATATTTGAATCGTGTTCACTACTACCACGCTATGGAGGTTAGTAATATACTATAAAAACAAAATGTACAACCCATAACAGGCAAAACCGCGTGCAAAATCTACCATCTACAATATTTCGCGGTATTTATTTATCTCTCCGTTTCTTAGTAAGGCCTTCTTACATAAGAACAGAACAAAAATTCTTTTGTCCATCGGCCTCAACTCTTGCGCATATAAAAAATGGCAGCGACGCCATATTGGTGTCCGGTAACCTTAGCACGAAATACTATCGAATTCGTAATGTAAAGGTATCGACAGAACGGAGCATTGCGATTGGCGGGCTACACGTTTCAAGCGGTTCGGTGAGTCTTTTCTCTGCCGCACCATTAAGTCCTGGAATTTCTTACCGGCGCTCGTGTTTCCTTCTTCCTACAGTCCCGGATCCTTTAAGCGGGGCGTGAAAAAGCATCTGATGAGGCATCTGAACGTGTTTGCAATGGTGACCCTCTTTCATGAGACTTTGCCTTCAGCTTAACATCAGGCGAGGTGAAGTCAAATTGACGTGCCATAAATAAAAAAAAAACGCGCACACAGGTTCACAAGAGGCAGACTGCCAATCACAATGCTCCGTTCTCTCGAAACGTTTACATTACGAATTCGATAGGAGTTCATGCTAGTGCTACATATCTCTTAGTTATTTATTAAAATCGAACGCGTATTAAATGACCTTTGGCTGATGGAATGTACAGGTCGATAGAAAAGTGTTTACGAATAATTTTTGCACACGGCTTGTGGCGTTATTAAAAAAAAGTAAATCGTACTACGGTAGCCTAGTGGTATGGGTAATGGACTGCTGAGACGAGGTCTCGGTTACGATTTTACAATACACACCAATGACTTAGATGGTTTTCGAAGTTATGTGTGTATTTATCGCAGGTTTATAAGTGCCCGGTTAATGGCAATAGGCTCGACGCTTATTACATTGGGACGTAAACATAAACTGGCGAAATGTAGGTGCTAGCACTTCTGCCTTCAGGGATACAGGTGTGAGTGTATGTTATGTTATATTTTTGACAAATTTAATTGTAAAACTTTGACATTCATAAGTGCTCTTTATGTGCCTAAACTGAATAAACGAAATTGATTCTTCTTAGATTGTCTTGTATTATGCTAACACTTTTCTCTGTAACAGTACACACATTCCTCTCAGTTGAAATATTAAAGTCTCCATAACGTCTCTATTTTAAATTAACATAATGAATTAAATATATACCACATAATATAAGTTTATACTTAAACTATATTCGATATTACGTATGATTTGTGTCTTTATCGCAGTGGTTGAGTTCTACTGCTAGTTGATAGGTCAGAGGTTCGATTCCCGCTCAATGACAATATTTTGTATACGCCAAATTCACTGGAGAGGATTTGTGTTGTCCGTGGGTAGACCGAGAAACCCTTCTTTGTCTTCTGCACTGACAGCACAGAGACTCTCTTATCTCCCCTTCTCTCCTTCCCCTTCTCTCCTTTTCTCTATCGGTAGCACGATAGTAAATGAATAAAATCCAAAACGGTGAGACATCTATTTTTATGACGTGTGTTTATTTAAAACCCATTGCTAAACAAATAAATTGTATAGGTACTTACCTAATCTATCAGCAATGTATTTATTTATTATTTATGGTTCCGTATTCAAATGTTAAAAGAACCTTATTATATTAAACTAGCTGTTGCCAACTGCTCCGCCCGCGTGGACTTCAGATCCCGTTCCCGCTGCTCCATAAAAACCTTCCGTAGAGTTCAAAGAACAGATAAAAAAAAGAATTACTCGAATAGGTCCAGCCGTCTTCGAGTTATGCGCTTACCAACATATTTCGCGATTCATTTTTATATATATATAGACTAGCTGACCCGCGCAACTTCGTCTGCGTTTTATAGCGTCAACAACACGTGGTATTTATGCTGTTAAAATGTAGCTTATATGACAGGTTCGTAGATTTACCATAGCAGCGCCATCTATTGATTACTTACTCAACCCAGTCGAATGGTATCGACATCTGTTCATTGTGAATCATTTGGAGTTAACATATAATTGTGACTGTCAAATAATAACAGACAAAATAATTAGCAATAAATTAAAATTGCGACTATAATTTGAGATTTAAACTATCCTATCTCTCAAGTTGGATCGAACTGCACATGGTGTGCGAATTTTATTATAATCGGTTAAGTGGTTTAGGAGTCCATTGAGGACTAACATTGTGACACGAGATTTATATATATTAAGATAGATACCTAATATTTAGTTTAAAGGGTGTAAGGGAAACACTCCCGAAACCGAAGGCCCCTGGTTTACAACATATTGGGCATAAAAAAAATACAACATAGCATTTTTTATACCGTTTAACTTGCGTTATTCACTCTCCATCGTGTTAGTAAAGCTAAATGAAAAAAAAAATCCACGAAAAATCATGAACTCGCAAGATGGCGCCCACTTGTTCTTTTTTTCAGTGACGTTTTTTATGTTCGTTTAATTTAGCTTTACTTCTTCTTCTTTTTTTTCTTAGATGGCAACATATCAACTCAATTTAGGGGACAATCTCCCCAGTGTCGAATTGGGAATTTCCTTTTATTTTGTGATAAGTTTAGTTGGAATGATTGTTGATGTTGTTGATGATGATGATGATGATGATGATGATGATGATGATGATGATGATGATGATGATGATGACGATGACGGGTGATAGTTGCCCTAGTAAAGTAGTGGAGACTTTACTAGAAACTTTTCTTAGGGAGATTTCGACACCAACACGAAAAATCATAATTCATTACAATATTCCACTCTCTTACACTTAAGTGCTTTGTCCAAGCCGCTATGTCTAAAACTCTACCATTTTTACACATAAAAACTCGGGTTAGGAGGCAACTGGCCTCTGGTCCGCGGCCCATATTACACGTAGTGGGAATAATAGAGGACAAGTCGGCCGATTACGGGGGCCAGAATACCATCGAAAATTTTTTTTGTAGTTAAATCGACCCATTGATTTTATTAAATTAAAATTAAAAAAAAAATGGGGAATAAAACATAAGTATCAAAGTATATACTTTATTATGTAATCGTACTGTATGATTAGTGGATTAACAACATTACTTTTTTTAAGGAAAATCATCATAATAGTTTTAAAGAGAATCATTAATACTCGTAATTTAGAAAAATTTATAAAATGATATAATTGACATTACCTAACAGTCTACCAATTTTTCAATACAATGTCCGAGAGTAATATCTTGATCAATCAACTCACGTACACTCTGGGCCCTGTTTAATAAAGCTGACAATTCGACATATATGTCAAATAATGACAAAATTGTGGAATTGTCGCGCTAAGGCTGTTTAATAAAGGTGACAAATATGTCAAAAATCGACTGTGAAATCTTGACATATTAGTCATTTAAAAACCCGTTTAATAAATCTCGACATATGTCACAAAACCACAGTCACATTATTACGTCACGACAATTGTCGAATTGTCGCGACAATTTTGTCGTCTTTTGACAATTTTCCACCATTCTTCTTGTTGATTTAAAAGCACACAAGAATCTTTCTAGTGACGCTGTCCTTGGTATTTGTATTGGTATATTAGGCGTCATAAGCCACTTTTTTAAACCATATCCACTGTCTCCTAAGAGTAATGCGTTTGGGAATGGCCTCCACCCACTTTCCCATGTCTGTGCTAAAGAAGAGCATCTCATCACTCTGGCATCGTGAACAGAGCCAGGCCATCTTTGCAGATGCGTAGAAAATTTCCAAGTATTTGTTCCAAGTATTCATCATCACTACTCTCACTGCTCGATGTTAGTACCATTTTTTGTAATAAACCTTTTAAGTATAGGTATTATTATCTCTGTGCTTTTACGTATAAACCCTTTCTTACACCTTCGAAATTTAAAATATGATTTCGCGACAGACGGTAATGCTCCTGTCAGAATTGTCGGACAATTCTACAAATATGTTAATATGTCGTGACAATTTTCTGTTTAATAAAGCAGATTTGACAAGTTTTCCGCGACAAATTGTCACTTGTCACCTGTCGCTCAAAAAGTTTTATTAAACAGAAATATGTCAAATTGTCGCGACAATCCGACATATTTGTAAATTTTCCACCGTGACAATTTTGTCACCAGTAAGTTTTATTAAACAGAAAAATTGTCGAATTGTCAATTTGTGACATATGTCGGACTTGTCGAATTGTCAGCTTTATTAAACAGGGCCCTTTAGGTACTACTTTTTCATGTGTTCTTATTGTGTCAATTTTTTTTTGGCTTATAAATCCTTGTTTTTTATTTAAACCAAAATAATAATTAGCGTCTTTGTATAGCTTGTCTAATAAAACTGCCAAATTCGGCTTAGACTGAACTACTGACTGACTAAACCGCGGTAGCCTAGGAAGAACACATGAAAAAGTAGTACAGAGTGTACGTGAGTTGATTGATCAAGATATTACTCTCGGACATTGTATTGAAAAATTGGTAGACTGTTAGGTAATGTCAATTATATTATTTTATAAATTTTTCTAAATTACGAGTATTAATGATTCTCTTTAAAACTATTATGATGATTTTCCTTAAAAAAAGTAATGTTGTTAATCCACTAATCATACAGTACGATTACATAATAAAGTTTATACTTTGATACTTATGTTTTATTCCCCATTTTTTTTTTAATTTTAATTTAATAAAATCAATGGGTCGATTTAACTACAAAAAAAATTTCCGATGGTATTCTGGCCCCCGTAATCGGCCGACTTGTCCTCTATTATTCCCACTACGTGTAATATGGGCCGCGGACCAGAGGCCAGTTGCCTCCTAACCCAAAAACTCGAATGCACACCAAATTTGACACTATGACACTTTTCGTGTTCCCGCCAAAACCCTTTAGCTTTACTGATACGATGGAGAATAAACAATGTTTTTTTAAAACAACATTTTTTTTATGCGGGATACAGCTGTCATGTCCGTAAAGTCTGTCTAATCATTCACTATTTCAAATTTAAATTCCCGTTCTTAGTGTCTAATTCACTGTTAAATTTCTCGAGATACCTATTTACTATGTTTGTTTATTAAATATCCCGATAAAATTAACAGTGAATATGTAAATGACCATGTCAATCTAAAATCATGCTTTATGTCTAATGTTGTATAAAAATGGTACGGAACCCTTCGTACCCGAGTCCGACTCGCAATTAGCACGTTTTAATACATCTTTGTGAAAACACAGACGTTATTAAGATCTATTGAATAATTTGGTTTTTCTATGAAACGCGACAAGTTGTGCAAACATCCGTTCATGACTAGGTAGTTACAACGAATTTTGATTGGGTTGTTTTAAATAGATAGAGTGATTAAAAAGGAAGTAGGAAATGTATAAAACATCATCTTACAACCAAGGCGTACATAAAAAAATGTTGTAAAAACAGCGGACATCTAATTACGCAGACGAAGTTGCATGGGTCAGCTTTTCACTACATAGTATAAAATAAAGTCGCGTTCTCTGTTCCTATGTCCCTTTGTATGCTTAAATCTTTAAAACTACGCAACGGATTTAGATGCGGTTTGTTTTTATAGATAGAATAGTTAAAGAGGAAGGTTTATATGTATATAACAACATGCTACGACCAACAGGTGTGGAGCAAGAATGAAAAATGACGAAGTTGCGCGGGTCAGCTAGTTATTATTAAACAAAGATGTACTTTACACATCATGTTTTATGAATACCTTCAAATGTTGTTAATGAGACATAATTAATGACTGCACATTAGCAGTACAAATGTCAGTAAGATACTTAATTAAATAATATTAATTGTTAATTCAAAATACTTAAATGTCAGTAGTAAAAAATGTGCGGTAACTGCACATTTTTTTTTATTTCTAAACGTTTCAAATAAGTTTTAGACTAATAATAATGACATTGTGATTCGCGATTCTTTCTGCATTATTTATTTTTAAAAATATGTTAAATATAGTTATATTTTGCATATAGTTTTATATTCTGTTTATACCATTAGTTATTTATTATTTTTCATAATATAATGATAATTGTAATTTAAAAATCAAATTAAACAGTCAAGTTCAGAAATCGAAAAATAAAATAACTCAGATGGAATGATTTCACAAATTTTGAACGCAACTAATTGGTAAATATTATGAAGATTCTTAATGAAAAGAAAATAAATATTCAGCCATTGTTATCATACACGTATGAAACTATCCGACTTTTTAAAAATTTGATGAGTATGTATAGATTGAAATTGCCGCGAAGAAAATTTACAAATAAAAATAATCTAGCTAATATTTCTGGCAAATAAATTACATATAAATAGAACATAAATTATGATTGACATTGCAAATGTGGTTCATTAAAAATGAATCAATACTTGATTAGGTACAAAAATACACGAAACTAGCTAATATCGGTGGCTCCGTCCGGTTGATTTAAATTTGACTTTTCTATAATAGGATTTGCATCTATCGCGAATAAACAGACAAGGATTCCAAGAAATATTTGTGTTCAGACCTGTAATGGGGACGATGACAGGTCGTCCGATTTTCCCCAGTTGTGTAGCACTAGCATGAATGAATCGAATTCGAATCGAATTCGTAATGTAAAGGTTTCGAGAGAACGGAGCATTGCGATTGTGATTGGCAATAGCAATAGATTGGGGGTAGCCAGAGGTCCTAGCACCCATATTTCGCCAGTTTATGTTTAGGTCCCAATGGCGAATTGGCGAGCCTATTGCCATTAACCGGGCACTTATAAACCTGCGGTAAATACACACATAACTTCGAAAAGTCATTGGTGTGTGCCATGGTAAAACCTAGGACTGAACCCAAGATCTCGTCTCGGCAGTCCATTAGCCATACCACTGGGCTACCGCGGCTCCACTAGTTTTAATACTTACAAAACCGGCACGCAGTCAATTTGAAGGCCTGTATATTAAAAAAAAATCTTCAATGTACGGACATAACGAATTTAAAATTTAAATCTAGTAGTATAAAAACTGCCTTCTATCAAATTCATTATATAAAATTGAATATTTGCAAAATTATTTTATATTATTTAAATGAACCAATATTTCATGTGTTATAAAAGGATTTTCATAACGGAATTAATACAGTTTCACAATAATGAATCAATAATTTCTTTCTAAAACTATTCGGTATAATATTTCGTAAACTATGGAATGCGTTGTTTTTTTTGCAATATTTGCAAACTTCTCAACATTAGGTAAGGCCTATGTTTTTGTAATATACCACTTAGGAGGCAGACAAGAACACGGTACACTCGATATTAAAGTTAAGTGGTGGGTCTTTTCTCTGCCGCATCATTAAGTCCTGGAATTCCTTGCCGGCGCACGTGTTTCCTTCTTCCTACAGTCCCGGGTCCTTTAAGCGGGGAAAAGCATCTGATGAGGCCGTCAAGCTGAGTGCCACTATCGTAACACTTTACGTGTTTGTAATGGCGACCCTCTTTCATGAGACTTTGCCTTCAGCTTAACATCAGGCGAGGTGAAGTCAAATTGACGTGCCATAAATAATAATAAAAAAACTACAGAACTTCGATATCGCCAATCTGGTTGTGGAGGTCCGATGGCAGTCGCTTCACGGAAAATATCTAAGTTCAGCCGCATCTTAGTTAGACTAGAAAACCGACCCCAACTGAGTTGGGAATAGGCTCAGAGAATGATGATTATTGTAATGTATATTGAAAAGGGGAGTTGTATCAAAATAAGACAACAGTAATATAGTAATACGTAGGTATATATTTTACACAACTTAATTTTTATTCGAAAGAAAGATCTTTATACGAGATTGTTATAAATATAACTTAACTAAATTAAAACATAACACTTTTGAATAAAAACATCAATTGAAGTGAATAGTTTCACAGGGTGAATAGAAATCTGTTATTTAAAAATAATAAAAAATGTGATGTTTGAATGAGGTTGTAAAAATTTATTTATGGTTTCTATTCACCGTCAAACTATTTTTACTCACCCTGAAACTAATACATTCATTCTGAAACTCATTGAAATAAAATCATTTTTTATTAACAAATTCTGTCGCGTATTTATATCAATTAATGATATTCGCATAATTCTAACAATAGATATTAAAGAACTCCATTTGAATATACAAGGTGTTAGGATAAAAAAAAATTAAAAAAAAAACTGAGAACATTTTAACAAAATTGGGCTAATTTCGTTTTTGACTGTAATACTTTTTTTGGGTAGTTAACTTCATTTTTAGCCTTTTATTAAAATAATTCCTACAATAATGCATTTAAAATGGTTTAAAAATCATAGTGAGGCTAATTTCTTTTTTGGCTGTAATACTTTTTTTTGGGTAGTTACAATGATTTTCAAACCCTTTTATTAAAACAATTCATACAATAATGCTTTTAAAATGGTTTAAAAATCATAGTAAGTACCTACCAAAAATACAGTAAAGCCATAATTTTTAAAACCTTAAGACTGAGTCAGCTTTAGATATTGGTTCGATATCTGTTTTTACCATATTTGGTTGTGGAAGTCCGATGGCAGAGTCTTCACGGAAAATATCGAAGTTCAGCCGCATCTTAGTTAGACTAGAAAACCGACCCCAACTGAGTTGGGAATAGGCTCAGAGAATGATGATATCAAACCAATAGTAAGTCAGTTTTTTAGAATATGCCATCACAAGAATGTTTAATTCTACCTAAAAAAAATGAAGTTCAACATATATAACCAACGTATAACATTGTATAAAAACAAAAACGTTTAATATTATTGTCAGTTCCGTATAACGATATTAATCTATATATACACGGTGATTTTATAGTGGTTTTGGAAAAAGAATATTTTGTTTCACACACAGTTTCGGTAGCAAAATCGACTGGAAGTTTTAATTTAGAAAGAAAAAAAAATTACTTTATGTATGGCAATAATGTACATGTGAACAGAAAAATGTATGGGAAGTGTAAAAAAAAAAAAGTTTTTTCGCCAAATTAGGACTTCCTTACGATTTTACAATCGAAATTGTGGCCAAAATCTTTTTTTCCGGAACCACTATAAAATCAACCGGTATATAAAAATGAATCCCGACATATGTTGGTAAGCGCATAACTCGAAGACGGCTGGACCAATTCGAGTAATTCTTTTTTTAATTTGTTCCTTGAACTCTACGGAAGGTTTTTATGGGGCAGTGGGAACGGGCCCAGAAGTCCACGCGGGCGGAGCCGCTGGCAAGAGCTAGTAGCGAAAGAATCATTTTCAAATGATTTATTTACTAAGTATTTTATTTATTATAAATTATAAATGTAGGTATATAATTATTGTAAACCTTTGACATTCATAAGTGCTCTTTATGTGCCTAAACTGAATAAATGAAATTGATTATTTGATTCTTCTTCTTAGTATTTCAATAAAATCACTTTGTAAGAGAATGTAGCTACACTTCAACTATGTGACAACTATATTCTTTATTCACCATACGACCATGGCTACTGAAAATGTATATAAAAAATCAATTACTAAATAAATCCATTAAAAACAGGGGCTCTAGATAAAATGACATTCTATTGGCGAAAACTCCATAGGAATATCTTAGTAAAGTATGGGATTAACATAAATCTGTAATATGACTACAAAAATTGAATGAAATTTGAATCTTTGTGACTCGATATATTTTATTTCACATATTTTTATTATTAAAATCAACGCAGTTTCAAGTAATCCATTGATAGCAAATTGAAAACGGTTCGCTTCGACACGATTCCACAAAAAGTCTCAATTGTCTCAACCGAAATTTCATTAAAAAATATCATAATAATATAATCTTTAAAATGGCAAGAATTTTTGTGTATTCGGATAATATATACCCTCTATATCTCTGGAATATATTCCTTTGGGTTACGGGAACAGGATCTGAATTCCACGCAAATAAATAAAGTCACTTCCAACTCTCAACTCAACTCAACTCTATACACGGTGATTTTATAGTTGTTTTGGAAAAAATCGACTGAAAGTTTTAATTTTGAAAAGAAAAAAAAAATACTTTTTGTATGGCAATAATGTGCAGGTGAACAGAAAAATGTATGGGAAGTGTAAAAAAAAAAATTTTTTTTCGCCAAATTAGGACTTCCTTACGATTTTACTATCGAAATTGTGGCCAAAATCTTTTTTTCCAAAACCACTATAAAATCAACCGGTATAACATCATGCTACGACCAACAGGGGTGGAACCAGATTGACCAATATTGGAAAAGGAGGGACCTCTTTTTTGACGCAGGCGACTTAATTACCTTACGTGTGTAGTATAATATTCAAATGTATAAATACATACTATAAAATAGCTTAAAACTGGGTGGGGTATGCTAATGTCTATTGATCACTTATGGATTATAAAAGAATCTTAAAATTAATTGGCATATTATTACTGGTAGGTCGTTACATATGAAATTGCCGTTTTGTTTGAACAAATTAGAGGAAACCCAATTTTCAGTACTAACATTTTTGTATTTTTTTTAGGTATAAAAAATCCAAATTATATGTTTTTTATGTGACAACATTAAGCAAACAGCAACTTTGACAACATTTTTGAAAAGTGACAGCTGTTTACAAAATTTATCATCAACATGGTTTGCATTTCGGAAGTAGTGTTTATGAAGATCGAATTTAATTTATCAAGCGGCAAATAAAAACATAATTTAATACAGAGTTGTAAAATCTTGAAATCAACTTTCAAACAAAATATAAATAATGGAAATAGCTATTAAATTACAGGAATAACGAACTCATGAATCTGTAAGAAAATTTCGGTAATTTCATATGTAAAGACCTATTGTTTTTTGTAATGATGGCATTTTATACATATTAATAACACTTGTAGCTACTTCTCCACGACATTTAATATTATACCTAACCGGTTTCACCTTACGGCATTTTCAAAGTCACATTGACATTTACGTTTCATTTTACGTAAATTTTTGAGAATGCCGCAAGACGAAACCGGTTAGGTGCAATAATAAATATCGTGGTGAAGTAAGTGTTATTATTATGTATAACAATAAGTTTCACCAAGTACCATCAGTATAAATAGGTAGCATTTTATTCAAATACCCTCTAATTTCTTGTATTTCTGTACAAAAAAGAAAACATATACATACATATATCTAAATATGCATTAAATATTTGCACTGATCGGGACACGAACTCGTAACCCCTAAGGTCTATTACCATAAAATAAACAGTCAGACAAGAAACTTAGGGTAATTTTAGCCATTTTTGTGGCAAACGTAAAATTTAACGGCAGTGTATATTATATATATATTAGATAATGATAGTATTGTTATGTTTCCCCCAAAGAGATCACTTGGCAACAATAGGCTCACCCCTATTAGACATACTTAACAAAATGTGGGTAGGAGTAAATATAGTTCTACCCACCTCTTCGGGGATCTAAAAACATTATTAATTGGCCTTAGACTGAATTTCACCAATAATTGTAAGTAAACTGCGTTTAATAAATAAATCATTCAGTAATATGTAAAATCTGTTTAGTTAATCGAAGTTTACCGGTGAAATTCAGTCTTGGTGTACTTTGTTTTTCTCGCGACGTGTCAAGATTTATGCCGATAACTATACTTTTAGTTAACGGCTCTAAATATCCTTCATTCATATCTGAACGAATAAAGATATACTAAGACAATATCGGTAATTCACTCGATAACAACAGTCCTATACTAAATATTGCTTTTTATAATAATATAAGAGCACTTGTAAAGGCAAACTAGTAAAAAATTCATTTAATAGTAATAAGGCACTTATTAGCAATATCGAGGTGAATAAAAATAATAGGGTGAGTAAAAATCAAAGAGCCAGGGTGAATAGAAATCTATGTGTAAACTGACTGTTTGTTACTCAATAATGCTTAAACGTCTGAACAGATTTGCCACACTACAAATAAATAAGCACTTTTATCCCTAGAATAAGTTTCTATAGGCTGTAGTTACAAAATTCCACGGACAGAGCCGCGGACAACAACTAGTTCAATATAAAGAGATACACATATGCAAGACAGGGACAGAAAATCCAATACAGTCTCCTTTCTTTACTACACTTTCCTAGTACATCCATTTGTCTCCATTTGACATTTCCTTCAGCTGACAGCTGTCAAATTTGACACCTGCCAGATCTGACAGCCGTCAAATTTGACACTTGTCAGATATGACAGCCGTCATTTTTGATTTCCCTCCGTGTGGGGGTCATTGTTGCTTTTTTTTTTAATGAATTCTCGTACACACTACGCGACTAATTCTCTAAGTTTACTCTTTAAATATCTTACTTTTTTATTGACGGCGTTTTTGTAATTGGTTTTTGAATTATCAATAGTTTTCACAGTCTTGTTGTGTCTTACTTTGACCCTCTCGTTGAAAAGTTCGTAGAAGTTCGGTAGGGGGGTGTCCACTAACATTGGAGGGGGGAGAGCTTCGTTTGCCCGGTGGTGGAAGCTGGCGGCCATGTTTTGTATGAAGTGGGTGAACATGGCCGTCTCTGTAAACCATTCAAGGAAGAATTGGTTCTGTTTGGAGGAAGCGTTTCGGATGAATGATTCTTTCTGTAACAAAAAGTTAATGGTTAATTCAATTCACTGCTAGACATAGGCCTTTCCCAATATTGGGAGGCTTTTCTACTGGCCAGATTGGTTGGTAACATAACATAAACTCACGGCTATATCCCCGAAGGGGTAGGCAGAGGTGCTAACATCCACATTTCGCCAGTTTATGTGTAGATTCTAATGTAATAGGTGGCGAGCCTATTGCCATTAACCGGGCACTTATAAACCTGCGATAAATACACACATAACTTCGAGAAGCATCGAAAAGTCATTGGTGTATGCTATTGTAAAACTTGAGATCGAACCCGAGACCTCGTCTCAGCAGTCCATTACTCATACCACTAGGCTACCACAGGTATAGCTAAAAATATAGTATACTTACATCAAAAACCACATCTCCTCTCCCAAGTTCTCCTTCCTTCAGCTCCCTCACAGCGAAGAACTGCCAGAAATCTCCCAATATGTCCACAAAGAACCTCAGAAAGGCTTCAGATATCATGACATTCCTGGTTTTATTATCTTGAGGGTCCCGATTCTTGGCTGTCTCCATCTGGAGGGAGGTCTTCAAAGACTTGTAGCAAGAGGTCGGGAGGATGGTGGACTCATCCCCTTGGTAGAAGAGGACTTTGGATGGATGCGTCAGGTCTAATAGCATACCCTGTGGGAAAAATGGGAAATTTAGTAGTGAAGTCAAATAGATAAATAATTTATAAATAGGGGTTGCATATAGGGGCCACAATCTCATCTATTTATTCTGTTTTCTTTAATAGAGTGTCAGTATCAGCTTGTGAAATATTTTTTTCATTTCATGAAAATATTAGTAATTTAATTTGAAAATGGTAATTTTCATTGCATCATAAATTTCAGTCTCTGTGGCGTGGCGGTAGTGAACGCGACTGTTACGCACGAGGTGCGGGTTTGATCCCCGCTCAGTGCAAATATTTGTAAGCATGAATGCTATTTGCACTGGTCTGGTCGTGCCTCGGAGAGCACGTTAAGCCGTTGGTCCCGGTTGCCATACAAACATCTATGGCAGTCGTTACGGGTAGTTGGAGTCCTAGTCAAAGTCCGACTAGTCTAACTACAGAACTTCGATATCGCAAATTTGGTTGTGGAGTTCCTATGGCAGTCGTTCAACGGATAATATCGAAATTCAGCCGCATCTTAGTTAGACTAGAAAGCCGACCCCAACTGAGTTGGGAATAGACTCAGAGAATGATGATGATAGGGCTGGGTTATTAAAAACAATGTTTAAAAATGATTTTAACATCATTCATTGCGAATGGTAGTTCGTATGATTGTCAGTAGACTCCCATCATTGTTATAAGATGGTTGTATAGGAGAATTTCGAAGTTTCAAAACGCGGTCCGTGGTTCGGCGGTTAGAGCATTCCTCTTATAAGAGAAAGATGGCGGGTTCGATTCCCGTCGGACCATTCAGTTTTATCGATCTAAATTGATTAATTATCCATTAGCATATGAATTACTTTGAAATTTCATTATATATCAGCTTTTATTTCCATGGAGGTCCACGAACTGAATACGGTTAAGATTTACTGCCTTACACAATCTTACATACCAGCATCTTATGACAACGTGCGGTTTTAGTCAACAGTCGGTCGCTCAAAAAATATGTAGGTACATTCGAACAGGAAGTGTTAGAAATTCAAGATTAAAAAGTTATTTATTCTGTATAGACCATTAAACGGCACTTACAAAACGTCAATATCAACAATATTTTATAAATTAGTGATCAAATGGACCACCAGTTCGAAACGCGGCCCCGGCCTGATAAGACTCCGGCAAGAAACTCAGCGGGCTGTATTTGAATGTATATTTTTGAGCGACACACAAACAAACACACTCACCTCTTCAAAGCTCACATCCGTTAGGTCCACCTCAGTTCCAGGAGCCCGAAGCAGCCCCGCCAGGAGTGGCAGGGGTGCCTCCAGGACTTCTCTCTGAATCTCGCGAGGAACCATCGAGATGAGAGGTTGTTGCCATACGAAAGGATATAGAGCAGATTGCAGAGCTTCGACGCACATCGAAACTAGCCTGGAGAGAGAAAGATTGTCTTAAAAGTAAGTTGAAGAATTCTCGAAGACGGTTTTTTTATATACAACTTAGGTCGCAGACAAGCACGCGGCCCACCTGATGGTAAATGGTTACCGTGGCCTATGGGTGAGTGTAACACCAGAGGAATAACACTCGTGCCGCAACCCCTGTAAGAACAGAGACATTCTGTGTCGTCAGCGCAAAAGATGTAGGATAAGCCTTTGGTTTTCTCACTGACAACACAAAACCTCTCTAGTGAGCTCTGGCTACCCTACTCAACACCGGAAACACAACACAAGGTTATTAAACGGCGATATTATGTAGGTTATGCTAATCACAAAATAAAAGGCCCGTATTGGCATTTAGCTTCATGGCGTAACTAGTGATGTAACAATACGACTCGGTACTCGATACTCACGATGAATCGAATTCAGTTTGTATGGGGATTTGAACGATTTGAATATGTATGTAAAGTACATTGGATTAAAGTTCTGATTAGGAAAGAGTTTGAAAGACATGTCTTACTCGATATTTTTTTCTTTAACTGAATTTTCTTTGCTATAAACCTCACGGAGCCCGAGATCTTTCCAACGAATGCAAAACCGTGGAAATCGGTTCGTGCGTTCTGGAGTTATAGCGTCAGGTAGGAAAACACAACTTATTTTTATATAGTAGATGGTGCTAAATAAGGCCCCAGATGAAATGTTAAGCCTACATAACAAGGCCATCTATCGAAAATAAAAAGAATCTGTTTTCATTTAATTACTATACCTCAACAATAGATGGCGACACTTCACCTACATTTAGTTATCTACTACTCAACAAGAGATGGCGTAACTAGTCACATTTCGTATTTGTTATACAAACCTCATGTGATGTCCTATAATGATGACCTTTCTCTCCAGGAGTAGTGAAGCGAAGACCTTTATCAGTAGACCAGCTCCTAGCACGTCCAATACTGCTGATATACTGTCTTCGTCTATACGAGGTTCTATGGGGCGTTTGATTGATTTCATTCTGGAAAATATCAAAATATTCATTTGTATATTACATAATGTTGAAGATAAGGAATCCCACGCTTCTGCTTGCTTGTGCGGCTAAGCAAGTAATTAATTTCCTTACGATTTACACCGCATAGCAAGGAATCAGGGCAATTTTTTTTCCAAATTTATTTAGCTGCTACATTTTCGGTTAGAAATTTATTTTCGGCATACTCATTTTTTTACAAAGTGCCCGATTAGCGGCAATAGGCTCACCCGCTACTACATGGGACCGAAAAACATAGTTGGCGAAATGTGGGTGTTTAATACACCCTTACCCTTACGGGACTACGTGAAATCAAATAGAATGGTTGATGATATGTAGGTATTAATTCACGTAGACATAATCATCATTCTCTGAACCTTTTCCCAACTCAGTTGGGGTCGGCTTTCCAGTCCAACTGTGATGCGGCTGAACTTCGATATTTTCCGTGCAGCGACTGCCATCTGACCTCCACAACCAATGATCCAATGAACACGAAGACATCGATATTTACTTACATATTAGTAAGTAAATATCACGTTAGGCAAAAACACTCACCTAGGAACTTCTAAACTGAGATTAACACTCATAACACTATTATTATTCTCCACATCGCTGTAATTCTCTTTCTCCGCTATTTTCTTCTCCGGCAACGTCTTACTCTTTCTCCTACACTCTTCTACGTCAAACTCTTTGCCGTAGCGAGTGTTGGTGTACAGGATAGAGATCTCTTCTCCTGGATTCGGGAAGTCTGTGTCGAAGAGTTGCTGGAGCAATGAATTTATTTCAAATTCTGAACGTCCGTGGCGAGATTCTATTTCCTCAAGCACCTGTAATATAAAAAAAATATATATTCGTTTACTGCGGTAGCCTAGTGGTATGGGTAATGGACTGCTGAGACGAGGTCTCGGGTCGAGCCCAGGTTTTACCATGGCACACACCAGTGACTTTTCGATGTTTTTCGCAGTTATGTGTGTATTTATCACAGGTTTTCAAGTGCCCGGTTAATGGCAATAGGCTCGCCACCTAACTGGTGAAATGTGGGTGCTAGTACCTCTGTCTACCCCTTCGGGGATACAGGCGTGAGTTTATGCTATGTTATGTTATTCGTTTAAACATTACTAGCTGACCCGCGCAACTTCGTCTGCGTCATCCCGTTTTTGCAACATTTTTCACTTCTACTCCCCCACCAGTTGGTTGTAGCATGATGTTATCTATACAAATAAATAAAACCGCTTTCTAGTAAATGCATATGATTGTATATACGGTACACATACCAAAATATTTTTTTTTTTTAATTTTGTCTGTATGTCTGTCTGTTTGTTCCGGCTAATCTCTGGAACGGCTGGACCGATTTGGACGGGACTTTCTCTGGCAGATAGCTTATGTAATAAGGAGTAACTTAGGCTAATTAAATTTTAGAAGAAAAAAAATATTACATTCCACGCGGACGAAGTCGCGGGCACAGCTAGTATACATATAAACCTTCCTCTTCAATCATTCTATCTATTAAAACAAACCGCATCAAAATCCGTTGTGTAGTTTTAAAGATTTAAGCATACAAAGGGACATAGGGACAGAGAACGCGACTTTGTTTTATACTATGTAGTGATATGAAAGATAGACGTACCTTATAATAAAATCCAGGGGCCCTATACCTCCCGATGACACAGTAGCACAGCGGCAGGCAGGTCGTAGCTCCCTCTGGCAGTACCCGGCGACAGTATCTGTAAATATACAAAAAAATAGATTAATACGGGGCACATTACTAGTCATACGACTTAAAAGATTTTTACATAGCATAACATAAACTCACGCCTTTATCCCTGAAGGGGTAGGCAGAGGTGCTAACACCCACATTTCGCCAGTTTATGTTTAGGTCCCAATGTAATAGGTGGCGAGCCTATTGCCATTAACTGGGCACTTATAAACCTGCGATAAATACACACATAACTTTGAAAGGCATCGAAAAGTCATTGGTATGTGTCATGGTAAACCTGGGATTGAACCCGAGACCTCGTCTCAGCAGTCCATTACATCTACCACTAGGCTACAGCGGTTTTTAATTTTCTTTTATAAACAGTAAATGTATAAAAATATATAAAAATGTATAAAAAGTAAAAATAAACAGTAAATAAAAAAAGTTTTTAATAAACACGATTTTTAATAAAGCAAAAAGGTTTTTTATAGGTAGGCTATAGGTAGACCAGCACGCGGCCCAACTGATGGAAAGTGGTTACCGTGGCCTATGGACGTTTGCAACACCAGGGGCGTCACATTCGTGATGTCGACCATGTATAGAAGGGAGAGAGGCAGGGAAATATATTTGAGGTCGGACGCGACGGTATTCTCCGTTCGAATTGAGTAGTCCGACTGGAGAAGTACCTCCGCCCTACAGAACACCGGAGCTAATAATAACCTTGTGTTGTGTTCCCGATGAGTAGGGTAGCCAGAGCTCACTGGAGAGGTTTTGTGTTGTCAGTGGGAAGACTGAAAAACAGTGCTTTGTTTTCTATGTGTCAGCACAGAAACTTTCTTAACCTTTACTCCCCTCCCTGCTCTTTACAGGGTCGGCAGCACGAGTATGATGCCCTGACTACACCTCGTATGATGGTAAGTAAGCTAAAAAAGGCGGCGCTGTCTCGGGAACGGCAGCTTCAACCCTGGCGGCCTCGACAGTTGTTTTTTCACGCCCCGCTTAAAGGACCCGAGACTTTAGGAAGAAGAAAATACGTCTGCTGGCAGAGAATTCCAGGTCTTAATGATGCGATAATCCTCCCACTGGAGCCGGTTGGGTAGTCGGACTCAAACCGACTAAAACGCACGCCATCTTTGGGTCTTTAAATTTTAATGAACTTACCCATATGCCCTTTCTCCTCTTTCATCAGTGAGGACCAGGGAATAGCATTGAAGACTCTTGGCGTCTACCGACCATTCGCTCTTGGGGGCGACACTCATGGTCTCCGGGAAGACCAGGTTCTCAATGTGAGGTGGGACTCGTACCTGCAATGGCATAAAGACTTTATAAGAATCTATACTATTATATAATTGTAAAAAAAATATGTTTGTCCGCGATGGACGCAAAAACTACTGAACGGATTTCGATGCGGTTTTTTTTGTTTGAAGCGGTAGGTCCAACTTAAAATCATACGTTTGTTTGATTGCAATCGGTTAAGTAGAACCAGAGTTATGTAGATTTTTTATTATATTAGTAATATAGAATTTAGGCTGCACAGATGGCGCTTAGGTTGCGATAACCGACAGCTACGCGGACGGAGCCGCGGGCATAGGCTAGTATATAATAAAACAGAAAAAACTAGTAAAATGCGATACGATAGTTTCAGTAGCGGAACCGATGTCGCCAAACTCACACACAACCGTTAATAATACCGAGCATTACTAGTAAATAATTGCTTTGAGTGATGGAATTTACTACTTCTTTTAATGCCATATTAGCGTGAAACAAATTACTACACCAAGATGGCAACTCAAAAAAGGCGTTTTATAGTGCGGAAATTCCCCACGCCCCCCCCCCCCCCCCCCCCTCGACCGGAGCCGGTTGGGTAGGTTATGTCGGACTCGAACCGACCATAACACACTTTGGGTCTTCAGTTGCCGAAGGTGAGATAGTAGCCAACGAGGGATACCTCGCACTCCGGCAGACCCGGGGTCTTCTCTTCGAGAAGAACCCTAGTCGGGACTGAAGAAGACTAGAATGGCAATCTGCAGCGAGTCTGCTGATGAAGAAAGAAGAAGAAAGAGTATTACTAACCTGGTTAGGAAAAGCACTTTTCACATATGCCTGTCCAGTCATATAATTCAGTCCAACCAACAAACATAGGTCAAACAGCCTTTTCTCCCTAGGCTCAAAAGGCAAATCTATACAACCAGCCTTCTCGTCTATGCTCAGATTGTCTATGCTGTCCCTACTGCCATCAAGCATATCCTTCATTGACAGCAGATTGCCTTTGGAATCTGTTAAGTTATATTTTGAATCTGTGTCCATCTTTGTGATGTTACTCTGAAATGAGAAAATGAAATATTTAATTAATTTCAATTTAATTCTTTTATTTCAGACTGTATCTATATCTATATAGTGTATCTATATAGTGCTAGAAATAAATTGTCTTAACATAGTGTTAGTATTACATTATTATTAACTATTTACATATAGCTAGTATGTACCTGTGAATAAGGTGGGAGTCCTACCTATCTGAGAATACACTCAGGATGCCATTGGAGGAGGTAAATTACAGTTAAAACTTGATTCACATTGTGGAGTTTATATAAAACAAATTTGCTCGTAGAAAGGGGTAATTGTTTCAAAATTTCATTAAAAATATTAAATAGGGACATCTGATTCTCCAAAGAAACTGAGGGACGAGTGGTTTTCGAGAGTGGGTTAGAAAAGTCCTCTAATATCATTAAAGTTATATTTAAATTATTACCTGAGAAGTTCTAAAACTCTTCCAAGATCTAAAAGTGGCGTAAGGATTGTCTGGCACGTCAGACTTGTATGAACACACGGAAGTTTGGTTCCTCAACCGCTTGATATTCTTCGGGTCCAAGTACGCTACCCTGGTGGACACTCTGCGTACGTAGTTCTTGCGCTTCTCTGTTAAACTGCGGGTCAGCTTTACTGATTCTGAAATTTAAAAAGAGAGTGTAAAATAGAACTTTTTTAGACAATATTTTATTGTTTTTGTATGAATTTTAATAATTTGTATATACGTAAGAGATGATAGAGTGTATCAAATGTTCTTTTGAAAACATTTTGGGAGAAAGTAATAGATAATAAGTAGATGAATGCTATTGAATAAGAACTAGAAGAAAGAGAAAGAAAGAGTCGAGAGTGCGTGAGATAGTGCCGTGAAAGTTGACGGCGGATGGACCAAATCTAACGTCCGTGTCCCACGTTCGGTTTATCTTACTGTATATCAATTAGCCTATCACAGTCCAGGGCTGGACATAGCCATCTCCCAATATTGGAGGGCTCTGGTCTACTGTTTCAGGCCAGAGTAATTGCTACAGGGTTTTAGAGTTTTCCTTCTCTCGCAATGATATCGTCTACATATTCTTAAGTACCTTCACTGGTGCTTGAGTCGGAATGTTCAGTCGGAAAACTGCCGGGTTTGTTCTCGTCCATATTGCACACAGCCGTTACTGTCTCGAAGAGCTCGTTCATCAGACAGTTGAGCTGAAACAAAAAGAAAACAAACGTTAATCTCTAGTCTGATGAGACATTTTTATACCATTTAGGTGGCTAACAAGCACGCGGCCCACCTGATGGAAAGTGGTTACCGTAACTAATGGACGTTTGCATCACCACGGGCGTCACATACATGCTACCGACCCTATAGATAAGAGGAGGGATCGCGAAAGGGAAGGGGGAGAAGAGAAGGTTTAGACAGTTATACAAAACTATTATAGAAGTAGGAAGCTCTCCCCCTTTCCCTTCAGGGTGGGCAGCGCGTGTGTGACACCCTTAGTGTTGCACACGTTCATAGGCCACGGTGGCCGCTTTCCATCAGGTGGGCCGTGTGCTTGTCTGCCACCTACGTAGTATAAAAAAAAAAGGAAACATAAAATAAACAAATATTATATGAGAATCAATATTGCACATACGAAATCATATCTCGTAATGAATGATGAAGCGATTTGATGCAATCACACATTTAGGAGGTTTTCATTTTTAGTGATACATATATCTTTATTATTTCTTATCATATAATTAAGTCAGAAATAATAATAATAATAAATAGTAATTATATATTTGAGCCGTTTGGTGTCGAAACGCTGGGTCCGTGGGGTCCAAGTGCGCGCGCGCTATTTAAAGAAATAGCGAAGCGACTTGTCGACGCTTCCCGTGACCATAGGGCTGGCCTTTACCTCGCTCAACGAATTGGCATCGCCATTCAGCGTGGTAATACCGCCAGCCTTCTGGGCACGGTTCCGGTAGAGATCGATGGGGAGGAATATTTTGATGCTTAAAGTTGCAGTCTCTCTACCTTTTTATAATTAATATAGATGTGTAAATATTTTGTATAAAGTTAACAATTAAATATTAAGCCAGATGTTCCTAAGGGGTGGGTAATTCCAAAAACAACTATGTATTATTAAAATAATTTTCCTTATATGCTGTTAAACAATACCTAATATTGTCGGTTAAGTCCTTACATACATTATATGTTATATTATACATTACTTTATATTTTTTTTTTATTTATTTTTATATTGTAAGTACCTACTTCAATAGACTTCAATAAAATTAAATATATGCTACGAGTACATTTTATTTCACCTTTATACGCCACGACGGCCTTCGTGGCGTGGGTTCGATACCCGCTCAGTGCAAAAAGTTGTATGCATGAATATGGCTGTTTGGACTGGTCTGGTTGTGCCTCGGAGAGCACGTTAAGCCGTCCGGGTTACCATACAAACATCTATGGCAGTCGTTACGGGTAGTTGGAAGCCCTCAAAGGACAACCAGTCTAACTTGGATATCGCCATTGGTCATAGGACCATTGGTTGTGGAGGTCAAATGGCAGTCGCTTCACGGCAAATATCAAAGTTCACTCGCATCACAGTTAAACTGGAAATACTACCTCAACTGTGTTGGGTAAAGGTTCAAAGAATGATGAGTACATTTTATTTCAAAGCAGGAGGCCGGGGTTCCCGCTTAGTGTAAATGTTTGTATGCATGAATATGAATATTTGTATTGGTCTGGGTGTTTCTAGATGTAATATGTATTTACAAAAAATAATGTTTTAAGTATTTTTATCTGCATTCTAGAACCCATACCACAAACTAGGTTGAGCTATGCTTACCATGGATGTAGGTGGTATTGTGTAGATTGTTCTAGAATATTTAATATTCAATTTTATAATGCCACCACAAGAATCAAAGAATCACATTAAGCCGTCGGTACCGGTTGCCACACGAACATCTATGGCAGTCGTTACGAGTAGTTGGAGCCCTCAAAACTCCGACTAGCCTAACTACAGAACTTCGATATCACCAATTTGATACTGCACACTTCGTATGTACCTCATCTCATTTACAGAGCCCATTACCAATTTGGCTGTGGAGGTCCGATGGCAGTCGCTTCACGGAAAATATCGAAGTTCTGTCGCATCTTAGTTAGACTAGAAAGCCGACTCCAACTGAGTTGGGAACAGGCTCAGCGAATGATGATATATAGTTAGAAACCACAAACGGTGTGAAACACATTTCATTAAAAATTCTAAAGAAATGGTTTCGATAATGTTTCATTATTAAAAACTTTTATAAATTAAACTTTATTATGATGCTCAGAGAATGATGAAGTTCCCACGGGACAGGACAACGCGTGCAGGGCTTAGGATAGGTGTCACTCGTATACGGTACAGAATATTCCATCAAGAACCAAGCGGTTCGGTGAGTCTTTTCTCTGCCGTACCATTAAGTCCTGGAACTCCTTGCCGGCGCACGTGTTTCCTTCTTCCTACAGTCCCGGGTCCTTTAAGCGGGGCGTGAAAAAGCATCTGATGAGGCTGTCAAGCTGAGCGCCACCATTATAGCACTGAACGTGTTTGCAATGGTGACCCTCTTTCATGGGACTTTGCCTTCAGCTTAACATCAGGCGAGGTAAAGTCAAATTGACGTGCCATAGATAAAAAAAAAAAATGGGAACGGAAAAAAATTCCCGCAGAGGGATTCACTGATAACAGCTAGTAAGCATTTAATGCTATGCTTATTAACAAAATTATCTCTAACATTCGACCTTGTATACATATTGCATTTCCTGATTTATATACAAACATATAAACTAATTACCTTTGAAATCCATCTTGAATCGTATCATATAACAAAGAACACAACCCAACAAAAACATTCACAACTAAAATAACCACACTCGTCAAGTCAAAAAAAAGTCAATAACATTTTTTATTTTATTTTAAACCAAATTCAGCCCTTTTCAGAGAAAAAAAACTGCTAAAATTTAGCAACTTTTATATTGGCATTATATTTGTATTGTTGGACAACTAATATGGTTGAATCACAAACACATAATGGAATGATAATTATGACGGGAATACACTACTTAGTATATGAGTTTATGCTGAACCGCACAATTCAGGACGATTCGGCTTGACAAACCGTAACGCTGATAGGCGCGTTCGTATAATTGGTGGGAGCATATATTTTGGAAAGACTTTAATTAGTAGTGCTTGTGCGGCTAAGCACGTTTTGAGTTGCCATCGTGGTGTAGTAATTAGTTTCACGGCAGCGCTGCTACTCACGGAGAGGGCCCGAGCATAGGTTTCGCTCTTCGGGAAGGCTTACTACGTCCCCTTGTTAACAATTACCAACACTTATCTACAATTAACGTTAACAAATAAAATCAATAAACAAATAAACCGCGGTAGCCTAGTGGTATGGGTAATATGGGTAAAGGTCTCGAGTTCCATCCCAGGTTTACCATGGCACAACCAACTTTTCGATGCTTTTCGAAGTTATGTGTGTATTTATCGCAGGTTTATAAGTGCCCGGTTAATGGCAATAGGCTCGCCACCTATTATATTGTGACCTAAACATAAACTGGCAAAATGTGGGTGCTAGCACCTCTGCCTACCCCTTCGGGGATACAGGCGTGTGTTCATGTTATGTTAAAATTCAAAGTCTACTAACGTTACGATTGCGTTTGAAAATCATTGTCAAGTGGAAAGATGCGCTATTACATACGATATCCCTGTTGCTACAATGCAAGTAGGTATTGAACATATCTCCGACACATTGTCCTTTATGAAGTGTTATTTATATTGAGAATATTTTATGTAGTACTTATGTATATATTATAATAATTATTATGTGTGTATTTAACCGCTGGGGAAGGAATGGGGAGGGAGAGGGGAGGGGGGATAATTGAAATTTTAGTAGTAAAGGGTTTTGGAATATCAATATTTTCTTTTAAATAAATATTCTAGGACGAACTACACAACGCCATATAGACCCATGGTAAGCTTTAACTAGCTTGTTTTACAGGTTCTAGAATATGAATTTTACATATGTAATGTATTCAAGTATGTTTTTAAATACATTACATATGTAAATATATACATATTATGCATAGAAATACCCAGACCAGTGCAAATATTGATATTCATGCTCACAAATATTTGTAGTGAGCGGGACTGAATCCATGCCTCCAGCGTAGCAGTTGCGTGCACTACCGCCACACTACGGAGGTACGGAACCTCAAATGGATGAATCAATGACGTAATTAATAAATCATCATCATCAGTATATGGCGGTTCTTAACTTGACATTGCTATGCTAAACCCTGCTTTACTTTCTGCGCTGACGACATATACCTAGACTCACTTAACATTCACTCCCCCCCCTCTACTCTCTCCGTCCTCCGTCTCCAATCTACAGGATCACACGAGAGTGACGCCTCTAGGCTTGCAAACGTCCATAGGTCACAGTAACCACTTTTCATCAGATAGGCCATATGATTGTCAAACATCTAATTTGTATAAAAAAACTTCCCAATCGCTTCCGACACGAAGAACTCAAAGCCCAGGGTCCGCCTTTCAACTACTTCGCAAGATTTGGGGCGACTATCTCATGGCTCTACGACGCCAGGACCTCATGGCCCTCGCGCCTCCCCATCCCCGGGGACTGGACGGGGACACCGTGGTCCCTACACCCGACGGGGGTCATCTAGAAAGAGACGGCCCCGGGTCTACCGGGGTGCGAGGGATATGTTGACTACTATCTCACCTCCGGCAACTTAAGACCCAAGATGGCGTGCGTCTTGGTCGGTTCGAGTCCGACATAACCTCTCCAACCGCCCTCGGCGGAGAAGGGGGGTATCTGTGGCGATATTTCGCATGAAAAAAAAAAGGACCTCATGGCCCATCCACCGAAAATATCGCATTCATTTGTAAGATATTTTTTAGCGCTCAGTAATAAGATGCCACTTGTTAAGCAATCGGGTTTTAGTCCATTCTAATTAAGTAACATCTCTGTGTATGCGCATAAATTACTCAGTTACTATTAGACAAACTTCCTGATAGTTATTGCAAAAGAAGCGCTAAATTTTAGACTGTAGGGTAGGTTTTAGATATTATTTGTTAAACTTCGATTGGGGCAAACGACACTATTGAGAATCCACCACAAATTAATAGGTACAATAAGAAATATTATCGAGTCTATTTATTTATTTATTAAAGCTTCATGCACATTATGTACACGGTGGTAAAACCTGGTATCGAACCCGAGACCTTTTACAGGTACAAACTTCAGTAAACGACGTAAAATAAAAAAATAAAAATCAGTCGAGATAATGTCATATTGACATGTACATTTTTTTATTGCGTATAAAAATGTAATATCGACACAATTAGCTATTAACTATCGTCTTAATGTCTCACTAATTAGTTGAACACAATTTTAAACTAACATCTTAAACGCCGACATATCTTATCTTAACATGTGCGTAATTATAATGAAATTTCACATTCTGTGTCAACGTAGAAATGTAATAATAGATGCGAATTGGTCCGATGTGTTTGTTATCTCGATTGACCGCACTGCGGGATCATAACAAACGCATTATGCGTAGTCTGAGCAAAACACAAAACATTGCGTAAATATTTTTTAGACATTTTCGATACACTAGACCGATTTGGTAACAGGGTGGTTATTTTATATCCCCAAAAGGGTAGGAAAAGGTGCTAGCATCCACATTTCGCCAGTTTATGTTTTAGGGCCCTATGTAATAGGTGGCGGGCGAGCCTATTGCCATTAACCGGGCACTTATAAACCTGCTATAAATACACACATAACTTCGAAAAGTCATTGGTGTGTGCCATGGTAAAACCTCTTTATAATATTAGTATTAGGTACTGTATATTTGTGTGTATGTTTGTAATGAATAAACTCAAGAATACCTGTGCTGATTTCGAAAATCCTTGCACCATTGAAAAGCTACATTGACCCTGAGTAACATAGGCTATATTGCACTGCACGATAACCGACTGCCACGCGGACGGTTCCGCGGGCAACAGCTAGTAAGTCACTACATAGTATAAAATAAAGTCGCGTTTTCTGTCCCTATTTTTCTTGTTCCTTTGTATGCTTAAATCTTCAAAACTATGCAACGGATTTTGTTGCGGTTTGTTTTAATAGATAGAATGGTTAAAGAGGAAGGTTTATATGTATATAACATCATGCTACAACAAACAGGTGCGGTGCAGGCATGAAAAATGTTGCAAAAACGGGGTGACGCAGACGAAGGTGCGCGGGTCAGCTAGTATACTATAAAAAGCTGATGCAAATTATATCAAAATGTCGTAAGGATGATTTCTGTGACCCCTTGAGAGGTGTGTCAGAGGGTCAAACCAATTTACTCAATACACTACTCCGAAATCAGGATATTAGTTAATATTTAGAGACAATAGTGTTCATTAGATGATACGAAAACGTTCTGTAGGTTGACCTAGAATATTATTATTATCATAATTATAAATACAAAAATGAAAAATACAGGAATGAGCTCTTCCAATTAATCCTACCCTCCCTTTTCCTACTCAGGACAACACGTGCAGGGCTTAGATGTCACTCGCATACGGTACAGAATATTCCATCAAGAACCAAGCGGTTCGGTGAGTCTTTTCTCTGCCGCACCATTAAGTCCTGGAATTCCTTACCAGCGCATGTGTTTCCTTCTTCCTACAGTCCCGGGTCCTTTAAGCGGGGCGTGAAAAAGCATCTGATGAGGCCGTCAAGCTGAGCGCCACCATTGTAGCACTGAACGTGTTTGCAATGGTGACCCTCTTTCATGAGACTTTGCCTTCAGCTTAACATCAGGCGAGGTGAAGTCAAATTGACGTGCCATGAATTAAAAAAAATATATAGAAGGTAGAGAGACTGCAACTTTAGGCATCAAAATATTCCTCCACATCGATCTCTACCGGAACCAAGCCCAGAAGGCTGGCGGCATTACCACGCTGAATGGCGATGCCAATTCTTTTTCCCTAGTATAGATATATTTCTCTCATTAATGAATATGCACTTAGATACTGTACATGCGGTGCATAAATTTAAAAGGGGATTTTTAAAGATTCGAGAACACGCCCACCATCCAATATAATCTCTACGTACCAGGGACTTAACCATTACACATCACAGGAAACGTACAAAGTGTTGTACCATATACCGGGTTCGATCCCAGGTTTTACCATGGCACACACCAATGACTTCGATGCTTTTCGAAATTATGTGTGTATTTATCGCAAGTTTATACGTGCCCGGTTAATGGCAATAGGCTCGCCACCTATTACATTGGGACCTAAATATAAACTGGTGAAATGTGGGTGCTAGCACCTCTGCCTACCCCTTCGGGGATACAAGCGTGAGTTTATGTTATGTATACGCAAACTTGGCAAAACGGTTAATTTTTACATCAAGAATAGGTTCACACCCGGGCGGAGTCGTGGTCAACAACAACAAAATATAATAAACTAGCTGACCCGCGCAACTTCGTCTGCGTCACCCCGTTTTTGCAACATTTTTCACTTCTGCTCCGCACCAGTTGGTTGTAGCATAATGTTATACACATATAAACCTTCCTCTTTAATCACTCGTATCTATTAAAAAAACCGCATCAAAATCCGTTGCGTAGTTTCAAAGATTTAAGCATACAAATGGACAAAGGGACAGAGAACGCAACTTTATTTTATACTATGTAGAGATAAAAAAAAAAAATTAGGTATCACTTAATTGAATAAAAATCACTTATCATACACTTCAAGGTACTTGACAATCTCAAAAATAACGACCACCCATTCAAATATTGACCGTTAATTACTATCCTTAACCCCTAACCGGCGCGTGCGCAGATAATCGCGAAACAATCAATTTTGACCTTAGTTGCAAAAGCGATAAAGTTTATAATGCTGTTTGCTGCGTAGGACTAAGGACCTTTAGTGTATTTTGAGATATAAGCTTATCACATTTAATTATTGGAATGCCGGAAACATGTCATATTGACAATTATGTACATATCATACGATATTTGTTACTTCAGTATAATTAATTAAATATATCTTTAAAATATACCTAAATAGCTGACCAGTACAATTTCGTCTGCGACACAAAATATGTTCCCCGTTTTTGCAACATTTTTCATTCCTACTCCGCATCTGGTGGTCGTAGCATGATGTTATATACATATAAACCTTCCTCTTGAATTGCTCTATTCAATAAAATAAAGCGCATCCAAATCGATTACGTGGTTTTTAAGATCTACGCATACATACGGACCGACAGCGACTTTTTTACTGTAGTATTAGTAGTAATCGAAACTGCACGTTCCGATACTGACAGTTTCGGTTAGAAGGGTGTGGCGGATGTCTCGCAGATACCTTTATAACCTGTGGCTAAATCTCAGACTTCACTACATTCATCATAACCTTGCGTTAGTCTCGGTTGCATCAGAGTCCTTTTCATCGGAGTCTCGGGTTCGATTAAATATATTCTTGATTTTTTCAGCAGTTAAAAAAAGTAGCCTAGTGGTATGGGTAATGGACTGCTTAGACGAGGTCTCGGGTTCTATCCCAGGTTTTACTGGCACACACCAATGACTTTTCGATGCTTCTCGAAGTTATGTGTATATTTATCGCAGGTTTATAAGTGCCGGATTAATGGCAATAGGCTCGCCACCTATTTTATGGGACCTAAACATAAACTGGCGAAATGTGGGTGCCACCACCTTGCCAACCCATTCTGGGATATAGGCGAGAGTTTATGTTTTTTCAGCCATATTGATGACAGTTGCTCCCAGCAACTGTCATCTGACTTCAGTAAATGAAATTATTTGGTCAACTTTCCAAAACTCACCGTCAAAACCCAGTTAGTTTATCAAATGGAAGAAAACCGACATTTGTTTACAGTGATAAGAACGCTTTGTAGACACCGCCAATGTTTTGAAAATGTATAGATAATTTTAATCACTACATAATTCGGCTACATTAAAGTTGATCTGAATTACTTAGGTCAGAATACTATAGCTAACAGATGGGACGTGCCAGGCCAGGATATTGAACCCAGGACTTGTTCCATTGACATTGTTTAAGGTCTTGATTTTTTCAGAAGCGATAGTATTTCATAACATAACATAAACTCACACCTTTATCCCCGAAGGTCGCAATGTAATAGATGGCGAGCCTATTGCCAATAACCGGGCACTTATAAACCTGCGATAAATACACACATAACTTCGAAAAGCATCGAAAAGTCATTGGTGTGTGCCATGGTAAAACCTGGGATTGAATTCGAGACCTCGTCTCAGCAGTCCATTACTCATACCACTAGGCTACCGCGGTTCTTATTTTCAAACATACATCATCAGCATTTTCCAGACCCTTTTCAAACTCAGTTAAAGTTGGCTTGCTTTTCTTCAGGCTAGCTTTAATTCCAGTCGCATCCGAGGCTTTGACTTCGTAATCTAGGGTTCAATTATACCAGTCTAACTGCAGGTTTAGCTGAACTTCGATATTTTCGGTAAAACGCTTGCCTTCTACAATCCTTTGAAGATATGGAACACAGAACAGAAAAATCTAGTAGAAGTGCGACGCGATAGTTTCAGCAGCGGAACCGATGTCGCCAAACTCACACACATAGCAGTTAATAATACCGTGCATTACTAGTAAATAATTGCTTTGATTGGTCGTACCTATTTATAGACTACTTTTAATGCCATGTTGGCTTAAATCATACGTACTACTAAACGAAAACACACTACTCTTTCAAGGTTTCCGTTCAAAATAACGATTACTTTGCTATAGATAAAAAGTATTTATGACGTTTCATACTTCGGATTGAAAAAGCTTGAATATTTACGAAAAAGTTTTTAGACGTATTCTTTTTATAAAAGGTTCATATTGTCGAATTAATCCTTCGTTGCGTAAATACGCTTCTTGGGTAGCAGTCGCGTTCACTACCACCATGCAAAGAGGCTGTGTTTCGGCTATTTTCTTGCCGATTATTATACAAATATTAGTACACGACAAGATGGTATAGCGACCTAGATAAAGGGTAGTCTTTCCTTTGGCCAGTTCACAGATTCTTTGGTACATCTATACTTAGCAAGAGGTCATATCAACGACTTACTCCCCGCAAAGACCTCACAGATAATGAAAGCAAGTAAATATTTAACACAGATAAAAATATTGCGCTGGTTGAATAAAATCGCAATCTTTATCATAAAGAGGCGTCCAACTGTCTGAATATTTATTGAAAGTAGGTTACTTAAGGCGGTAAACTAGAGGTTGGAACTTCATCCACTTAAAGTTTGAGTTCGAAGTCGACCGCACAACACAACAGCAGCCTTTTTAAGGTGGTAAACAACCTCTGTAGCGTGGGGTAGTGAACGTGGTGCAGGTTTGGAAGCTACTCGGACGTCGAAGGTCGCAGAATGACCTCCGTTCATCATGAGCCTGGGGGTGACGAGTTGAGCCGCCTGTCGCCCTAGCAGAAGCAGGTCCCATTTCCCTATTTCCGAGAGCTAGATGGGGACACCATATTGGGGAAGGGGTTCACCCTAAAGAGATATCCCCGGGTCTGCCAGGGTGCGAGAGATATGTCTTGCATAATCTCACCTCCGGCAATCAAAGTCAATCTATCAAAGTCTATGGGTATAGACGGCGTGCGTTTGTCGGTTCGAGTCCTACATAATCACCTCCACCAACTTTGAGGGGGGAGGGGGGGAGGGGCAGGTTCGATCGCCGCTCAGCACAAATTTTTATATGAATATATATGGCTATTTGCACTGATCTGGTCGGAGAGCCGACGGTCCCGGTTGCCATACGAACATCTATGACAATCGTTACGGGTAACTCGACGAGCCTAACTACGGAACTTCGATATCGCTAATTAGGTTGTGGACTTCCGATGGCAGTCGCTTCACGGAAAATATCGAAGTTCAGTCGCATCTTAGTTAAACTAGAAAGCCCAGATAATGAAGAATAGGCTCAGAGAATGAGTACCACTTTACAATCATATAGTAAGTAAGGGTAAGTACAGATATATATATAAATGAATCTCGAAATATGTTGGTAAGCGCATAACTCAAAGACGGCAGAACCAATTCGAGTAATTCTTTTTTTTATTTGTTCCTTGAACTCTACGGAAGATTTTTATGGAGCAGCGGGAACGGGATTAGAAGTCCAAGCAGCGGGAACGGGATCAGAAGCCAACGCGGGCGGAGCCGCTGACAACAGCTTAATAACTTAAATATTCAACACTAATTAAGACAAACCTTATTCCATTATTATATTACTTCTTATCAAAAAACGTGTACCGTTCATAATTTAATTTAATTAAATTCAAAATCTCATCTTGTATTATGACATAATATACCTACTTCATTATTCTCAACTGATAACTGTTATCAGTCATTGTGTAGTTATAACAAAGAGTTCCTATGACGCCATTAATGTGGGTAATTAAGGCGTAATACGCGGCAGAGTAGTTTTAATCATGACATTGTATCCGCTTGACGGCAATAGGCTTGACTAGTATAACGTGGGGCCGAAAATCATAGTTGGAGACATATGGATGTTAATTCTTCAGGGTGGGTCAGTGGTTCAGTGGGGAGACCGAGAAACCCTTTTACCCAAAGTAACATAGATAGCGTTAATAAAATAAACTAGATCGATGTCTTGTTTTCTTTATAAGAAAACCAGCTGACCCGCGCAACTTTGTCTTCTCACGCCGTTTTTGCAACATTTTTAAATCCTGCTCCGCACCTGTTGGTCGTAGCCTAATGTTATATACATTCCACCATTTAACCATTCTATCTATAAAAAATCGCATCAAAATCCGTTGCGTAGTTTAAAAGATTTAAGCATACAAAGGGACATAAGGACATGAAAAAAAAATAATTTAAAGAATAACAAAAAACCCGACTGCGTAAACTAAAAAGAAAGAAACAAGCCCAGTAGTTTAAAATTCATAAAATACTCACAGTCGGGGCCCATTGGGAAGATTTAATTGGTAAAAGGAGATGGAAATCCGTGGGCCCAAAATGTAATAAGTTGAAATATGATCTAAAAAATTAGTAATATTTTTGTGTCTTAGAATATGAGAAATCACCTCAATTCTCTGTCTGGAAGCGGAGAAATATGAGAAAATAGTTTTCGTGAGATAATCGATTAAATAATCGATTACACATTTGCAGTAAATAATTAACTCAAAGTAATTAAATGCACTATATATACTTACATGCAATATAGTGCATATAGTTACAGTCATATTATTAAACCAAATATCAATTAATTACTGAAAAACCAATATTAATGATTATCGATTTAATATCGATTGAAATCTCTCTTATATTTTTAGTCTGTTACTGTCAGTAACTGGCTGTTACTGACAGCTAAAAAGAAAAATAATAGCATTGACAATTGACACTAGACAGTTACCGTTTTGTTTGCTCATAGTGTTGTTGCAATAGCGATAGTTTAGCTATCGATAGTTGACCTTGAAAAATAGTCTATTGCCTCGGACCCCGTGACTCGCTGAAAGAACTGTTTAAAGAAATTAATATTTTAACAGTTGCCTCACAATATATTTACGACAACGCCTTATATGTAAGGAAGAACCTAGACCTCTTCCAAAAAAAATCAGACTTTCACAACTTGAATACGCGAAATAAAAATAAACTGGCGATACCGAAACTAAGGCTTCATAAAGTCAGTAATTCGTTTGTGGGCAAATGTATAAAAATATATAATAAAATTCCTCAGGATTTGGCTGACCTGCCACTTGATAAGTTTAAAATAGAATTGAAAAAAATTTTAACTAAAAAAAGCTATTATAAAGTAGACGAATATCTTGATGATAAAAATGCGTGGGCATAATAATCTCTTGCTCTTGCACCCAGTTATTATAAATAAACAACTAAATATTAAAAAGAATAACGATAATCTACCTGAGTTTCTTGCTGGTCTCTTCTCAGGAGATTTAACTACCGAACCAGCGAAAGAATCATTTTCTAATGATTTATTTACTAAGTATCCTAATTTATTATGAATTATAATATTTTTGACAAATGTAGGTACATAATTATTGTAAAACTTTGACATTCATAAGTGCTCTTTATGTGCCTAAACTGAATAAATGAAATTGATTCTTTGATTCTTTGATTCTTCTTGATTCTTTGAGTCGATAGCGCGAATAAGTCTATCGAAAATATCAAAATGCTGCAATAGTATCGTAAAATGTTAGACTATCGATAGGGCAAAACTATCGATAGTATCACGCTTTTTTTCGGTAGTATTGATACTATCGATACTATCGTTTGTGTCTGTAATGATACTATCGATAGTATCCATACTATTGATCTAAAGCAAAAGTATTACTTATTATTAACAATCGATACTATCGATAGTATCGATAGTATCGATAGTATCGTCCAGGGTCGATATTTTCGATAGGACAATCGATAGTATGACTGATTCTCAAGGTCACGTTAGTATCACGATACTATCGAATTATCGATAGACTATCGCTATCGCAACAACACTATTTGCTCACTCGTTTCGTGTTTTCCAATACGTTTTGATTTCTTTCCCGATTATTTGTGATTTTTACGACCACTGCTTTGTATTTTACGGATTCTGACCCTGCCTACCGTGTGCTACGTTGGACACCGAAGATCGCTCACACGGATTTTACCGCCGGCTTGTGGATTGGATATTATTGAAACTATGGATCGCTGTGTGAATTGTGGGATATCCACTGGTCATTGCAATACACTGGGTCGACCACCCTTACACGATGAAACAATTCTGTCAGTGATTCAGCAATGGCTTGCACCTCAGTCTGTGAGTAAATATAACCTCATGTAACCAGCTACCATCCTGGGAGGTGTAAAATACATATAATTAGAAGGCCTATGGAGATTGTTTACAGTTATGGCAAAGAATTATTTTTTTATCAATCAATGTTTTATTACCCTAATATGTTTTCTTGTATTTATTTTTTGTTTTGTTTTTGGTGTACAATAAAGAGTAATCTATCTATCTATCTATCTAATACAGAACAGTTAATTATGGCCAGATTAATAAAACTTATTTTATTAATATTTTAGTCAACGGCTCTCGTAGAAGAAGGGAGGCTATAGTAATTCATTACTGGTACTGCAATTGTATTGTAGGGAAACGACCTATAGGCTGCTGCGCTCGTATTCTAGACGACATTTTAATTATAACAGAAGGCGAATAAAACACTATATTAAAAAATGATGTTTTATTTTATTTTAGACATCCTTTCCCTATCTCTTCACCTGTTACCTACCTATAGCTTGAAGTTCATATGATTTTTCAAACATTTTCTAGTAAATATAATAACTATAAGTGCAAAAGAACACATTTTGCACTTCAGGAATCAGCTGTAGTTAAAGATTGTAACATAACGTCACTTTTACATAATCTCTTATATCTCTGTTCTCAGATTGACAAAATCCGCAGAATATTCAGTAAAAGGTTGATAATATATATAAGCTATTAATTGACACCACTTTTATCTTCTTACACCCTGGGCCCAAGATTGTATGAAATCATTTCAGTCTCCTTTGAATGGGCCTCGACTGTGAGTATTTTATGAATTTTAAAGTACTGGGCTTGTTTCTTTCTTTTTAGTTTACGCAGTCGGGTTTTTTGTTATTCTTTAAATTATTTTTTTATTTTATACTTTTTAGTTACGATTCATTGAAAAGTTATTTTTTACCAAAAATATTTTGGTAAAATATAACTTTTCAATGAATCGTTTGGAATATAAACTTAAATCAATAAGTAAGAAAATTAGCGAGAATGAATGTTTTGTTAAACAACTTTAAATCGTTATATATCCTAAACTATTATTTAAAATGAAAAATGGTAAAAGAAACCTAAATATGATTTTAAAATACCTATTCAACGACACCCCACTTGACATAGTTCATCGACTTTTTTTTTTTTCATTTTGACAATATGGCGTCTGGTTGTCGCTGTGGTGAATTTTGAATACTGTCATATCTTTAGTGACACTCGCAAGGTTAAGACGAATCGATTGACGTAAGAATGATCAAAATCGGCCTATGCGTTTGGTCTCTAGAACGCCACATAGAAACAAACATACATACATACATACATACATAGACTGATAAACACAATACCCTCCTTTGCGTCGCGCAGTCGGGTAAAAATAGGGACAGAGAACGCGACTTTCCTTTATACTATGTAGTGATAAGTGATTGATTGAATATTGAGAATATTTCCTCGATCGCTTGTCTTATTTGTTGATATAATCAGTCTAATATATTCTAGGAACGCTCTCATTGATTTTAATTGCGTCATTGATACTATTAAATCATAATTATTGTCTCTGTGTGATTAAATAGGACATAAAGGCCTCCCACTATGTTAGATACAAATACAAATATAAGTCCCTGGAACGTTTGAAATCAAAATTGTATGTAGTAATACCACTACACAACTACTAGTCTTAGAAGCTACTGGATAAAAGATCTTCTCAGCAATGTAATAAGGTTTAGACTACTACTTGCATAAGTTCACTTATCACTACATAGTATAAAGAAAAGTCGCGTTCTCTGTCCCTATTTTTTATGTCCTTATGTCCCTTTGTATGCTTAAATCTTTTAAAACTACGCAACGGATTTTGCTGCGGTTTATATATATAGATAGAATGGTTAAAGAGGAAGGTTTATATGTATATAACATCATGCTACGACCAACAGATGCGGAACAGGAATGAAAAATGTTGCAAAAACGGGGTGACGTAGACGAAGTTGCGTGGGTCAGCTAGTACGTGATATTAGAATATTATTGTGTATTTGGAAACAAGATCCAATCACAAGTATGACGTATAACTGACCTACATAATAATAAGTATTGTTTACATACATAGAAATAATAAAACCTTTTCCAATCCACCGGTTTCGAGGATTTTAGATCTGTAAGCACTAGCATGAACTTCTATCGAATTCGTAATGTAAAGGTTTCGAGAGATACAATACAATACAATACAATACAATACAATAAAAAAAAAAAAAAAACATAATATTATAATCAAAATTAAAAAATTGTAACGAAACTGTGTAGAACAGTAAATTCTTCCTCTGTCCAAACATTGTGCTGTGCCCGACAGGGTCCATAATTGTAACCTAATTATAATCTAACATCTGTATCACATTATGGAATGCAATAAATGTATTGAGTATTGAGTATTGAGTATTGAATAGAACATTGTGATTGGCAGTCTGCCTCTTGTGAACCTGTGTGCGTGTGTAGCCCGCCAATCGCAATGCTCCGTTCTGTAGATACCTTTACATTAAGAATTCGATAGTATTTCGTGCCAAAGCCGCGGTAGCCTAGTGGTATAGGTAATGGACTGCTGAAACGAGGTCTCGGGTTCGATCCCAAGTTTACCATGGCACACACCAATGAATTTGATGCTTTTCGAAATTATGTGTGTATTTATCGCAGGTTTATAAGTGCCCGGTTATAAGTGCATTGGGACCTAAATATAAACAGGCGAAATGTGGGTGCTAGTACCTCTGCCTACCCTTTCGGGGATAAAGGCGTAAGTTTATGTTATGTTAGTGCTAAGGCTACAGTATATCACTATCCAGTTACAATTGGTGCCTCAATAAATTACTCAACTGTCTAAAAGTTCAGATATGGGAACAGGTTGTGAACTTGTGACCTCACGCATGTGGGCTTATATCTATTGGTGTTTACGACAGTTGCATAATTAGGTCTGATAAACGTTTTTACCGGGAATCGAACACTAGTGTACAGTAGATCATTTTAAACATATATTGTGCGTTGGTCTAGATTGCCCTAATTGCTTTTATCGTACGAAAAATCCTCGTGAATACCCCTTGTTTTAAATCGTGCGAGTGCGAAAAATCCCCACTGATACTCCCCTACCCCGCCGATTGGAGAGGTTATGTCAGACTCGAACCGACGAAAACACGACGTCGTCTTTGGGTCTTTAGTTGCCGAAAGTGAGATAGTAGCCTAACACATCCCTCGCACCCCAGCCGACCCGGGGCCGTCTCCTTCGAGATGACCCCCGTCGAGTGTAGGGACCACGGTGTCCCCATATAGCCCCCTGATCGGTCTCATTTGTCATACGAACATTTATGGCAGTTATTACGGGTAGTTAGTCCTACAAAAAGTCCAACAGATAGTGTAACTGCAGTCCTTCAATATCGTTTATACCTATAGGTTAAGGAGGCCAGATGGCATGGCGGATGCGATCGGGATCAACGTAAGGATGATGATGACAATGAATGAAGGTTTGCTGGTAGAGAACTCATTGTGAGTTAACCTCGCAGTTAAAGTACTAGTCAGGTATAAAACAGGTTGCACCATTTGACAATTGTTAAAATCACGTCATAACTTGACGCTAACTGTAACCGGCCTCGCTCAAACGTCAAATTCTATCGAAAGGATAACTATAACAGAGCAACTAAATACTCTGGTGCAACACATTTAGCTAAACCATTACAATCAATGTTACTGTTACTGTTAAATTTGAGGGAAACCTTAACTTTAACAGGTAGTTGGACCAACTAAGCCTTAGTATATTAGGTACATAGTGCACAGGTATATACACATCTATAATTTTCAATGATACAGATAAACCATTGTGATTCATTAGCCTCATGTTTAAAATACACCATGACTCACGATTCTATGACTCTAATATGGTGACTATAAGCCCGTTCATACGTTAGGCAACTATAACGAAAACAGATTTTTTATACTACTTAGGTGGCAGACAAGCGGCCCACATGATGGAAAGTGGTTACCGTGGCCTATGGACGTTTGCAACACCAGGGGCTTAATATACGTGCTACCGGCCGACCATATAGAGAAGAGGGAGAGCTGTCAGTGCAGAAGACAAAGAAGGGTTTCTCGGTCTTCCCACTGACAACAGACAGAGGTGGTAGCACCCACATTTCGCCAGTTTATGTCTAGGTCCAAATGTTATAGGTGGCGAGCCTATTGCCATTAACCGTGCACTTATAAACCTACGATAAATACACACATAACTTCGAAAAGCATCGAAAAGTCATTGGTGTGTGCCATGGTAAAACCTGGGATCGAACCCGAGACCTCGTCTCAGCAGTCCATTACCCATACCACTAGGCTACCGCGGTAGGTACTTATTACTATCTCACCTGATGGTAAATAGGAGGTAGAATCTGAAACTGTATCAATTTATAAGGACTACTTCTTAATTTTTCCAGGCAAAACCGGGGTATGTAGCTAGATACCGTTATGTTATAAATACACCATGACTCAGTCGTTTCAATGGCACTATTAGCACACCCTGTTCGGGTGGGTTCGCAATTTTCTATAAAGGTCAACCACACCCCTCGTCTGTCCCTATAAATAGAACACAAAAGATTTTACCCGACTGCGCGACGCAAAGGAGGGTATTGTGTTTATCAGTCTGTCACAGTCGGGGCCCATCTAAATTTTACCAATCAATGTTCCCAAGGGGCCCCGACTGTGAGCATTGTATGAATTTTTTTTATCTATGGCACGTCAATTTGACTTCACCTCGCCTGATGTTAAGCTGAAGGCAAAGACTCATGAAAGAGGGTCACCATTGCAAACACGTTCAGTGCTACAATGGTGGCGCTCAGCTTGACGGCCTCATCAGATACTTTTTCACGCCCCGCTTAAAGGACCCGGGACTGTAGGAAGAAGGAAACACGTGCGCCAGTAAGGAATTCCAAGACTTAATGGGAATTTTAAACTACTGGGCTTGTTTCTTTCTTTTTAGTTTTCGCAAAGCATCGCAGTCATTGGTGGTAAACCCGATCGAAAACATGGGATCGAACCCGAGACCTCGTCTCAGTAGTCCATTACCCATACCACTAGGCTACCGCGCTAGAGAAGGAAAACTAGAAATAAAACCCTGTACCAACCCGTCTGGTCAGTAGAAACAGTAGACCAAAGCCTCCCAATATTGGGAGAGGCCTATGTCCAGCAGTGGACTGCGATTAGGCTAATTGATGATGATTAGTTGAACACGCCAATCTCAAAAACTACTGGTCCGAATTGAAAAATTATTTTTATGTTGTATAGTTCGTTAATCGAGGTAGGTTAAAGGGCCTCAAGGGTACAAAGCAGTTGCCACAAATGTCAACAAATTCCCATCACTACACAGTATAAAATAAAGTCGCGTTTTCTGTCCCTATTTTTCTTGTCCCTTTGTATGCTTAAATCTTCAAAACTATGCAACGGATTTTGATGCGGTTTGTTTTCATAGAAAGAATGGTTAAAGAGGAAGGTTTATATGTATATAACATCATGCTACAACAAACAGGTGCGGAGCAGGAATGAAAAATGTTGCTAAAACGGGGTGACGCAGACGAAGTTGCGCGGGTCAGCTAGTACATTATATAGGACAGTATTAAACTCCACCTCGCCTGATGGTAAGCTGAAGGTCTCAGGAGAGGCCCACCATTACAAACACGTACAGTGTTACAATGGCGGCGCTCAGCTTGATGGGATTATCTGATGGTTTTCCACACCCCGCTGTAAAAAGCGGTATTGTAGAAAGATTTGGATTTTTTTCATACCACTAAGGTGGCAGACAAGCACATGACCTTTTAAGAACCTTCTAATGCCCTTCTTGAAGAACCCGCCCGATTGACGGCACTAGGCTAATCCAATGGACGTGGGACGGAAAATCAAAAAGTCAAATTGACGTGCCATAGATAAAAAAGAAAAAAATCATAATTGGCGAATTGTGGGTGTTTAATACACCTCTGTCTACCATTTCGGGTATTACGGGCGTGAGCATATGCATGTATGTATAAAATGCATGTTAACAAAATAATGAACAAGTACACAATATGACTACTCTGTCGTTAAATACGTAAAGAAACAATTAAAATATCACACTGTATAATTTTGCACAATAAAAAAAAACAAAGTCAGACTTCCTACGTAATTATTATGACATCATACCTGCAATAGACTCCATTCAGTCGATGTCACACCATAAGCACACAATCACTTTTTTAATTTATACAGATTATTCATAAAATAATCGTTCAATTAAAAAAAAATATGTCTTCAGTACTTTATTGTCTTTATAATTTTCTTTCATAAAACGCTGTAAAATTATTAAAAAAAAACGAACTGTCAATATACTTTTTAAATGTCAAACGGCGGTTAATACTGTTCGTAATTCAAAAAACTGAGAAACAGTTACACGTAATTCGTAAAATAAAATTTTGTAACACTTGAAAACCATTTTCACACACAAATAAGTTTTTAAACGCAAACTATTCACTAAAGTCTAAAATCACATCGATTAGTTTCATTCAATCACCATTTCGAACACAAAATATATCAAATCCACCATTTTTAAACACAAAAGATTGTTTTTTTTTATACACGAAGCAGCCGGCGACCTTCTCTTCGCGTAGACAGATAACTAATTAAAATCGAAAATATAATTATTCACTTCATTCTACTTATCATGGCCTTGTTACAAATTTTGTTTATGCAATATTTAGTTGATTGTTTCAGAACGAACGGTCACATTTTTAAGAAGTAGTGTTGTTCTGACAGCGCGCGAATGACGAGTGCTGTTTGGCATGCAAAGAATTATCGCATTGGTTTACATGACGCTGGTTTTGTTTTTTTTTTTGTATGTAGGGCACGTCAATCTCGTGACTTTAAGGTGAAATATTAAATGATAGTTACTATTATAGATCTACGTCTGTAAATTCCCGAAGGGGTAAGTAGATGTGCTATTGAAACTGTGCCCGAAATTGTCGTTTTCGAAACGACTATAAAATTACATGTGAGGTTGTTTTCGAAGATCTTAGATCTCACATTCACATATATCATCATCATTAAAACGTCAGACAGATATATTCAGCACAGATTCAGCCTCAGATGCATGGCTCGAATCGAAAATAGTGCCCGGAATACGGCAATAGGTTCACCCCCTATTACGTGGAAGCGAATATAGTGATTGATAAAATTAGGGTGTTAATTCACCTCTGCGTAACCGTCCGAGGATGAAAATATGTATGTATGTATGTATATTTTTAAGGCCATGTAAACTTCGGTTAACACATCGCATTATTTACTATCCGTTGTATAGTTACCGGCATATATCTTGATCCCAAACACGTCTATATACGGGGTATGCGTTTTTCAGCGTCTCTTGAGGATAGCACGAGGCGCTACAGCGGTGGACGAGCACAAATCCACCAATTATTTTTGTTTCTCTTGGGACAAAATATTCTAAAACATTCTACACAACGCCACCTAGCCTAGGCCTAGCCACCTAGACCCATGGTAAGCATAGCTTAACAACCTTGTGTTATGGGTTCTAAAATGCCGATAAACATACGTAGATATATTTATAATTTGACTAGCTGACCCGAACAACTTCGTCTGCGTTACCCCGTTTTTGCAACATTTATCACTTCTATTCCGCACCAATTGGTTATAGCATGATGTCATATACATATTAACTTTCCTCTTCAATCACTCTATCTATTAAAAAACTGCATCAAAATCCGTTGTGCAGTTTTGAAGATTTAAGCATACAAAGGGACATAGGGATATAGGGACAGAGAACACGACTTTGTTTTATAGTATGTAGTGAAAATACATAATCTAAAATACCCAGACCAATACAAATATTCATATTCATGCACACAAATAATTGCACTGAGGAAGAACCAAACCCGCACATTCTGCGTAGAAATCGCATTCACTATCGCCTAGTGGTATGGGTAATGGACTGCTGAGACGAGGTCTCGGGTTCCATCCCAGGTTTTACCATAGCATACACCAATGACTTTTCGACACTTTTCGAAGTTATGTGTGTATTTATCGCAGGCTTATAAGTGCCCGGTTAATGGCAATAGGCTCGCCACCTGAACATAAACTGGCGAAATGTGGGTGTTAGTACCTCTCCCTACCCCTTTGGGATAAAGGCGTGCGTTTATGTTATGTTATGTTTATCGCCACGCCACATAGGTCGTCGTTGACTTGTGTCGAAGATATTATGGCGGGATCTATACATTGCAATGAATCATAAAATCAATTACATCAAGGTGCGATTGTTTGCAAATGTTACGAATACAATCAATTTCTTTGATAACTATTGTAAGTGTCTAAACACACTATGCCGAAGTTGCACGGCTGATTTTACGTTCCGACTTGTTCGGCTGATATGACACACTATAAGTGCCGAACTTACGCGACTGAAATTCAGTTGCGTAAGTAGGGACTGCTCCCCTACCCCCCTCCCCCGCTAGATGTTCATCGGCAAACGAACCGAACTTCGGTCGCGTATAATGTGTCTACTACAGCTGAACGCTACGCTGAACTTACGCCCGACCGAAATTACGTTGCGTTTATAACGCAATGTAACTTCGGCGTACTGTGCCGTCAGTAATACAAATAACATTGCAGGCGTTATCATGCCGAACTTCGGTCGCGTGCATTCGGTATAGTGTGTCTAGACACTAAGATGTGATAATGACGCTAACTACATAAGTACATTATATTGTATTGTTATGATGGGGTCATGGTTGTAATCTACGTTTTATTTTTGTTTTTTTTATTTTCAGCTAGTCAGACGAGGGGTGACGGGTGGAACCGCCTATCAGTATCAGCCTAGCACAAGCAAGCCGCGGCAGCGACGAAAAACGCGCCTTTTTTATACCACTTCAGAGGCAGACAAACACAGGGTCCACCTGAACACCTGTAACACCAGGGGAGTCGCATTCGTGCCGCCGAACATATAGAGAAGAAGAGAAAAGCGGACCCCATCTGATTCTCATACCCAGGGATTAGATGGGGATACCGTGGTTCCCACATCAGTGGAAAGTGCCATCTCAGAAGATTGCTGATTGATGTCTTGTATTATCTTACCTCCGGTATTCAAGACCCAAATACGGCGTGCGTTTAAGTCGGTTCGAGTCCGACATAATGACCTTCACCAGTTTTGGCGGAGGTGGTATCCGTGGCGATTATGCGCACGGTACAAAAAGAGCGAAGTAAATTGCAAGTAAACCCACAGAATAAAACTAGTTTAATATAAGTATCTCCTTCAGGTCAGTACGAACAAGGGTCTACCTTCTCAGAAACCACCTCATCTACACTAATATTATAAAAAGATTTGATTTTTTGCTTGTTTGTTTGTAACGAATAGGCTCCGTAACTATTGGACCGATTTCAATCATTCTTTCTCCTATGAAATGCAACAATATCTAGGAGTAACATAGGTTATAAATCATCACGCTAACATTCCAGGGAGCGGAGCAATAATCACAAATCTTAATAGATGCGATAGATTTCTATACATTGGCGCTAATATCGCTAACTATTTCCGTTGTCATGACAGCAAGGAGAAGTAGTATAGAGAGGCAAGTAGAGAATCGAGTAGAGTCGTACAACGCGATAATCGACATCCACCCGGGCGGAGCCGCGGGCAACCGCTACTCATTTAATAAAGTACAATCAGGACAAGTCTATTAGACAAGATGTGACCACGATTTTACGCACGGTAAAAAAAGCAATTGACCTTTTTATTATTCTTTCGTAACGATGTAAACATAAGGACCTTCTTTCTGGTGGACCACGGGATTAGATTCCCGTGGTCTACATAGGTGGAAATTACAGGTGAACCATGGTACACCCTGTACGACGGTAAAGACCGTGACGGAGTGCTGGTGATAAATACCACAGTAAAAATGTAATTAATATTTTTTTTTTATATTAATATATTATATACACGGTGATTTTATAGTGGTTTCGGAAAAAGAATATTTTGTTTCACACACAGTTTCGGTAGCGAAATCGACTGGAAGTCAAAATAAAAAAAAAACAAAATTACTTTGTGTATGGCAATAATGTGCAGGTGAACAGAAAAATGTATGGGACGTGTAAAAAGAATTTTTTTTTCGCCAAATTAGGACTTCCTTACGATTGTACTATCGAAATTGTGGCCAAAGTCTTTTTTTCCGAAATCACTATAAAATAAACCGGTATATTAATATAAATTCACCTCCATGTAAACCAACCCTTAACTGCTAATGTACAACCATGTGAGTTACAAGATATGAGTACATTCAGTTAGATATAATTGTTATGTACAGGCGAGCACAATAGTGTTCTCTATTTTTATACATTCTAAAAAAGTGTATTTTAATGTATAGAGTATAGATGTTTTGGGGTAACTCCACAGATTGGGAAATGGTCTTCAAAGCCCAAAAGCGATGCATAAGATCCATCTCTAAAATTTCCAAAACTGATAGCTGCAAACCGCACTTCATCAACTTAAAGCTGTTAACCTTCCCAAGCTTATATATCATGGAGGTAGCTTCATTCGTCAAAGGAAATATGTGTATGTTTGAACATCTTTGTGGCACTCGACATAAACATAAAATAAAAATAGTTCAGAGTAGGTCTGCTTTAATGAATAAAAGTATCATATGTATGACCTCAAGGGTCTTCAATAAACTGCCGACTGAACTGTGTTGCACCGATAATATGTACGAATTTAAAAACAAGCTGAAAAATATTCTAATACAAAAGGCATACTATAGTGTATAAGCCGCGGTAGCCTAGTGGTATGGGTAATGGACTGCTGAGACGAGGTCTCGAGTTCGATCCCAGGTTTACCATGGCACACACCAATGACTTTTCGATGCTTTTCGAAGTTATGTGTGTATTTATCGCAGGTTTATAAGTGCCTCGGAGAGCACGTTAAGCCGTCGGTCCCGGTTGCCATACAAACATCTATGGCAGTCGTTACGGGTAGTTGGAGCCCTCAAAAGTCCAACCAGCCTAACTTGGAACTTCGATATCGCCATTGGTCATTAGACCATTGGTTGTGGAGGTCAGATGGCAGTCGCTTCACGGAAAATATCGAAGTTCAGCCGCATCACAGTTAGACTGGAAAGCCGACCCCAACTGAGTTGGGATAAAGGTTCAGGGAATGATGATGACTATAGTGTGCAAGAATATTTAAATGACAAGTGTGTGCAATGACTGGTAAAACAAATATAAACATTTTTGATTATAATTTTTGTGACAATAAATAGGTACCTAATGCTGTTCGCTTTTTTAAATATTGACACAGTTGTTATATATATCGACATTTTATTCATTATGACATTAATTATTTATTGACATTGTTATTAATTTTATGAAAATTGGAATTATTGTGTATCTTTTTTAAATTAGTATAACGTAATTTTATTGTGTTTCAATCTAACATCAGTATAAAATTGAACTGAATAAGTACCTATATTTGCATGCCTTGAGGCGGAATTTGGCTGTTCTAAATATAATATATCATGTAATCACATAATGTACCCATTTTCGCAAATAAACAACTATGACTATGACTATGACTATAATGGACATTGTGTGACGAAATAAAATTATGAGGTAAAGCTGAATTGGTAACAAGGTAAGATACGGCCTATGCGTATTCATGTCGATCAGAATAAAGAGTTTTCGGCCTTTACATTACTCAACAAGAAAGATACTTATTTTTTATCGTGCACAAAGTGCCCATGGATGCATTTACACATGCGTTCTACAATTACATAATTATTCAGTATAATATTACAAAAATTGTAAGTACATTTTCATTAGTCCAAGTTTAATAACATTCAATATATCTATCAAATAATTCATAATAATAACACAACATAACATAAACTCCTATATCCCTGAAGATATAGGCAGAGGTGCTAGCACCTAAATTTCGCCAGTTTAATTTCAGGTCTCAATTTAATAGGTGGCGAGCATATTGCCATTAACCGGGCACTTATAATCATAATAACGTTACAAAATATTCATTCAAAATAATAATTAATTAATACTTCATAGTTAAGTTAAATCATGTACTCATTAGTAATTAAAATCCTCAACACTTTTATAACTGTCTGTACTAAAAGCATTCCATCTCACTCTATCACTGCTAAAATTATCGCTGTCCTTATCTTACGTTGAATGATTAACTTCAATTGCTACTATTCGTTCCATTTTCTACTGTATCTATTAATTATTAAAGGTCATTTTACAATGATCGTGCATAAACAAAGATGAACTGATCCACTTGAATATGAATAAAGGATTTTATACTCTATTTTGTTAGAGTTAAGGCATATTTTAGCATACAGGTATATAATTTCATGAGTAATGGTTCAAATAGAGATAGCGCCAGGAAAAGACTTTTGAATCACGTTTTCTTGTAAGGTCAGAAGATACAATATTTATTATCCAATAAAATGTAAACATGGAAAAATAGGTTTTTATATAAAAACATAACATAACATACACTCATGCCTTACATCCCCGAAGGGATAGGCAGAGGTGCTAGCAACCACATTTCGCCAGTTTATGTTTAGGTCCCAATGTATTGTCAATAACCGAGCACTTATAAACCTGCGATAAATACACACATAACTTCGAAAAGCATCGAAAAGTCATTGGTGTGTGCCATGGTAAAACCTGGGATGGAACCCGAGACCTCGTCTCAGCAGTCCAGGTCAATATTGAGATACGAACATCTAAGGCTGTCGTTACGGATAGTTGGAGCCTAAAAAGTCCGACTAGTCCAACTACAGAACTTCGATATCGCCAATTTGGTTGTGGAGGTCCGATGGCAGTTGCTTCACGGAAAATATCGAAGTTCAGACGCATCTTAGTTAGACTAGAAAGCCGACCCCAACTGAGTTGGGAATAGGCTCAGAGAATGATGATGATGATGAAGCTCCATTATTGGCACGTTTTTATAACAAAACCGATTCTGGTGGAAGCTCGTGGCGGAAACCAAATTGGTGGGCAGTTCTCTCTACTTACCCTGTAGGCAATGCGGTCTTTACCATAGGGGCACGTGCCCAGGGCCCACTGCTACAGGGAGCCACCCAAAAGAAAGACAATTGCTCACATATCAACTTAAGAGAAATCTAAAACTATAAAGTTTCCAAAAGGGCTTCTAAAGTCTTGTGTGCCCAGGGTTCCTGCCATAGCTGCGCGTAGGTAAATATGCGTGAGGGTATGTAAGTGAAAAAGTCGGTTTGAGAAATGTTGCAAAATAAAAAAAATCTAATTCCTACTCCACACCTTTACGTAGTAGCAAGATGTTACATATAAACCTTTTCCTAGAATCACTCTATCTATTAAAAAAGTACTTCAAAATTCGTTGCATAGTTTTGAATATATAAGCACACATACGGATATTCAGCGGGCAACGACTTTGTTTTATAAAATGTAGTGATATTTGAAACAAAGACACAGGAAATGACACATAGTACAATTTATATATTTTGATAACAAACATTACACCATAAACTAACGCCATCTAGTTTACAATACGCGAACTAACATTCATCACTACATAGTATAAAACAAAGTCGCGTTCTCTGTCCCTATATCCTTATGTCCCTTTGTATGCTTAAATCTTTAAAACTACGCAACGGATTTTGATGCGGATTTTTTTAATAGATAGAGTGATTGAAGAGGAAGGTTTATCTACTATATAAAAATAAGTCGGGTTTTCCTTCCTGACGCTATAACTCCAGAACGCACGAACCGATTTTCCACGGTTTTGCATTCATTGGAAAGGTCTCGGGCTCTGTGAGGTTTATAGCAAAGAAAATTCAGGAAAAATTTAAACAGAAAAGCGGGAAAGTCATTTTTTTTGATAAAACGAAGCCATCTGGTGGCGAAACGGAGTTCGCCGGGTTTGCTAGTATGTATATAACATCATGCTACAACCAACAGGTGCGGAGTAGAAGTGAAAAATGTTGCAAAAACGGGGTGACGCAGACGAAGTTGCGCGGGTTAGTAAGTCATAAACTTCTTTTTAACATGATTTTGATAATACCGTTTCTTATTTAAATTTTAGTTTAAGGAGGTAGGACATAACTGTATCTGCCGTCCTAATTGATCAGTCCGACTGGGGAAGTACCTCCGCCCTTACAGAATACCAAGGCTAATAATAACCTTGTGTTGTGTTCCCGGTGAGTAGGGTAGCCAGAGCTCACTGGGGAGGTTTTGTGCTGTCAGTGGGAAGACCTAGTAACCCTTCTTTGTCCTTTTCTCTTCTCTATATGGTCGGCAGCACGAATATGACTCCCTTGGTGTTGCAAACGTCCATAGGCCACGGTAACCACTTTCCATTACGTCGGCCACGTGCTTATCTGCCACCTTAGTAGTATAAAAAAGTAAAAGTAAGGTATTGCCATAGATACAGGTGAAATTCTAGCTATATGATATTATTACTTTTATTTAAACTATCGGTATTATTGCTTAGAAGGTTTAGTACTAAAACTTATTAATAGATGGCGTTAGTTTACTATAGTTTTTTCGATGACCAATGAAGTAACATCGGTAGAACTGCTTATTATACCACAAGGCATCTACTAAAATTCTAATTTGTGCAATAATATGCCTATTTTGACCAAAATATTGTGACATTTAGTGTTAAATCACTGCATAGTATAAAACAAAGTCACTTTCTCTGTCCCTATATCCCTATGTATACTTAAATCTTTAAAACTACGCAACGGATTTTGATGCGGTTTTTTTTAATAGATAGAGTGATTGAAGAAGAAGGTTTATATGTATATAACATCATGCTACAACCAACTGGTGCGGAGCAGAAGTGTAAAATGTTGCAAAAACCGGGTGACGCAAACGAAGTTGAGCGGGTCAGCCATAGATAGTAGTATTTAAAAAGTCGCTTACCGCTGTCAGCCCCTATGTATGTTTACATCTTTAAAACAAGCCAACTGATTTCGATGCAGTTTTCTTTTAATAGATCTCTGTCTATTAAAAGAAAACTGCATCGAAATCAGTTCAACACGAAGGTTTATATGTAAATATAGAAAAATGGGAGGACATATGCATACCAATTAAACTTCAAATTTAACAAAAATAAATATCCCGTTTACTTTTCTAAATTACTTCACCACGCCTGACGGTAAGCTGAAGGCAAAGTCTCAGTGGGCAGACGCCGCCTCCTTCTGCGAGCAAGTAATGCTCGAAAAGGAGGTGGCGGAGCGGGTCCGGAGAAGACTCCGGGCCCGCACTGCCCGCGATGAGCGGAGGCGACTCGGACGTCGGAGGTCGCAGAATGACCTCCATCCCTCATGAGCGCGGGCCTGGGGGTGACGGGTGGAGCCGCCTGTCACCCTAGCAGAAGCAGGCCACGGCGATGGCGCAAAGTGCCACCCCATACTCAGGGGCTAGATAGGGACACCATGGTCTACCATTAGGGGAAGAGGGTCATGTCAACAGAGATGTCCCCGGGTCTGCCGGGGTGCGAGAGATATGTCTTGTATAATCTCACCTCCGGCAATCAAGGACCCATGGACGGTGTGCGTCTTGGTCGGTTCGAGTCCGACATAATCACCTCCACCGGTTTTGGTGGTGGAAAAAAGGTAGAAAAACTAAAAAATAATGTACTTACATTCTCTCTATCCAAATCCAACTGATCATCTCTCTTCGGCAGCGTGAAGGTAATCCCCTCAGTTCTAGGTCTTGTCCTCTTAACCTCAGTACTCTTGACATCGGACTTCAATTTCGACGCCAATATCGGTTTCGGTCTCATAGAAACGGACTTCTTAACTTCCGCTACCGGGAAACCGTTCTCGAAGCTCTGGCGTAATTTCGCGAAGTCGGTTAGAGATGGTTCTTCTTTGGAAGTCAGTAGCGGTGGTGATGAGGTTGGGGGGTCGTATTCAAATGGAATGTCGTAGATACTTTGGTTCTGTAATAGAAGAAAAATTTTGGTTTAGTTTCAATTTGTTGAGGTTGCAAGAAAATAACATAACAAGAGGAGGTAGGACACGACGGTATATCCGTCCCAATCGAGCAGTCCGACTGGGGAAGTACCTCCACCCTACAGAATATCGCCGTTTAATAACCTTGTGTTGTGTTTTCGGTGGTGAGTAGGGTAGTCAGAGCTCACTAGAGAGGTTTTGTGTTGTCCGTGGGAAAACCAAAGGCTTATCCTATATCTTTGCGCAGACGACACAGAATGTCTCTGTTCTTACAGGGGTTGCGGCACGAGTGTTATTCCTCTGGTGTTACACTCGTCCATAGGCCACGGTAACCACTTACCATCAGGTGGACCGCGTGCTTGTCTGCGACCTAAGTTGTACATAAAAAAAAAACATGAATTGTAATAATTTAGGAGTGGTCTCATTTTTGCACCATTGATGGTGCTAGCCAATGGTGCAAATGAGACCACTGCATAATTTACAGTTACTGACAGCCTCTACCGGTACTGAACGAGACAAAATCTATACTATTATATAATTATAAAAAGTTTGTTTGTCCGCGATGGACGCAAAACCTACTGAACGGATTTCGATGCGGTTTTTTTGTTTGAAAGGGTTTTGTCGAACTTAAAATCTTACGTTTGTTTGATTGCGGTCGATCAGTTTAGTAGAACCAGAATTATGATTAGTAATATAGAATTTAAGTTGCACAGATGGCGCTTAGGTCGCGATAACCGACAGACACGCGGGCCCCGCGGCCATAGGCTAGTATTTGAATATAAACGCCAACTCTACCTACTTAACAAATCTTTTTCTGTCAAATCGACGTCATTTTTGAGTTGCCATCGTGGTGTAGTGATTAGTTTCACGGCAACGCCGCTACTCACGGAGAGGGCCCGAGCATAGGTTTCGATCTTAGGGAAGGCTTAATACGTTAGGTCGCGATAAACGACAGCCACGCGGGCGGAGCCGCGGGCATAGGCTAGTCAAATATAAAATTAAATGTTTTTTGTACAGTATTATACGCTAAGAAAGTGTCACTTTCTCCAAATATGTAATGGTCATCGCTTAACCAATTAACCGAGGTACTCGATACTCTGTTAGAGCGTATAATTATCTTTTAGACAATTTGAAATTGTTTTCTCGAGGATGTATTACTCAATACCATTCTCAAACGTTCTCCAATTATAATAATAATAATAATATTTATTCAAAAATCATTGTACATTTATAATTTTATAGTTTCTTAGTCTATCTATTGCTATCAAATGTTTATTATATTGCAAATAGTATAAAAAATTACAGTTTTAATGTTATCTTACATATGTTTTCGATTGTGCTACAATTCTTGTGCCTGAACTAGGTAAACCTGTATCTCAGGCTAGAAGTGCAATTTACATTATATCTAAATGGGTAACAATTAATTACTAGGTATAAAAATTACTATGTAGTCATAATGCAATATGTATGAAATCAGCATTAAATTCTAGCATTCCATTCTCAAATATTCTCAATAGATTTATTGCATTCCATAATGCAATAAATCTATTGAGAATTTTTGAGAATGGAATGCTGATATACAGTTGTTCAGTATAAATGCGCAATTTGTGGACTGACTAGGATTTCAGGGTTTTCCCAAGCACCTACAATATGGGGATTTTCAAGAAGGGTATTAAAAGATTTCCACAGGATAGGCAGCAAGAGTGCAACGCCGCTGGTGTTGCAAACGTCCATAGGCTACCGCTTTCCACCAGGTGGGCCGTGTGCTTGTCTGTCACTTAAGTGATACAAAACAAGATTTAAATTCCTCTGATAACACTAATTAATAAGCGATTAGCGTTATCATAAGGGAAATCAATCACCGTATGTAATCTACGACAAGTGCCCACGATACACTTTCATTCTCAATGGTTCGTTAGACGGGTCTGCTTACAATAAACCCGCAAATAGGGCGTTGACTTTGTGTACCAACATAGATTTATTATATACTAGCTGACCCGCGCAACTTCGTCTGCGTCACCCCGTTTTTGCAACATTTTTCATTCCTGCTTCGTACGTGTTGGTCGTAGCATGATGTTATATACATATAAACCTTCCTCTTTAACCATTCTATCTATTAAAACACACCGCATCCAAATCCGTTGCGTAGTTTTAAAGATTTAAGCATACAAAGGGACAAGATAAATAGGGACAGAGAACGCGACTTTGTTTTATACTATTTAGTGATAGTGATAGTGATGATGTGTGTAATGATTATACATAGCCACATGATTAGCCGCGGTAGCTAAGTGGTATGGGAAATGGACGGCTTAGACGAGGTCTCGGGTTCGATCCCAGGTTTAACCATGGCACATACCAATGACTTTTCGATGCTTTTCGTAGTTATGTGTGTATTTATCGCAGGTTTATAAGTACCCGGTTAATGGCAATAGGCTCACCACCTATTACATTGGGACTTAAACATTAATTGGCGAAATGTGGGTATACAGGCGTGAGTTTATGTTATGTTGCTATATTAAATTTTAAAAATTAATTCAAAGTTATGCCAATAATATTATTATAATATCCAAGATTATTTGAATGATAAACAAGCCTGGAAATGAGCTGTACAATTAACTTACTACTCAAATTACTGTATCCAGACTAAGTAATATAGGTACTTAGTCTAGCTTACAAATAGATAAAAAAAAATAAAAGTCCACTGAGTTTCTTGCCGGAGTTTTCTCAGGAGGGGACCATTTGCTAACTAAACCTATTTACCATGGTACAATTGATAATGCTACCACGGAAAACAAAAATTGCCACAGTACCATCAATGGTATAGTCCAATGGGATCACGGTAACACACAAGGAATAGTACATTATTAAATTTAACGTTGCTCTATTCACGATAGTAATAATACCTTTATGGCAGTGATACAGGTTACGCACAACAAGTGTACCGGACATACAGCGAAGTGGCTGAGCGAGCAATAACACGTACAATTACTTTCACAGTAACAGGTTTGGGGTTATCGAGTGCAATCACTTGCGGACATCGTTTTAACAGTAATCTTGGATGCTGTTCTAGTGGCGCTTCCTGCTCCAGTAGGGTGGACCCAAAAATATATATAGACATTTCAATAGTACTTAAAATGTCCAATGACTGATAGTAAGTCGAAAATTCACTATTGTATCGATCGGAATATTTAGCATGTTTGTTAATTTCTTCGCGTAACCGATATTTCGGCGCTGTTGCAAGCGCCATGATCACGGTGTACTGATGACCGCCGAGCTAGTTGTTATAGAGGCCAACCGTATCGGTCTACCCTCTTTCTTACTCGTTTACTACGCGAGTCGCCACTACCACTGTCCGCGTTCTCACATTGCACTCGATCACGACACACAACACTCACTGTATAATAGTGAATTCGTAAATACCATGTCAATCTAAAATCATACAGTAAGCCGAAAAGTCTTAGGAAACAGGGTCACCATTACAAAATGTATCATGGTCTCATCAGATGCTTCTTCATGCCCCGCTTAAAGGACTCGAGACTGTTGGAAAAAGGAAACGCGTAGATGAATTCCAAGACTTAATGGTGCAGTAGAGGAAAGACTCACGAAGAAGACCGAACCGCTTGGTTCTTAATGGAATGTTCCGCATCGTATGCGGGTGACATCTAAGCCATGCACGTGTGGTCCTGTGTAGGAAAGGATAGGGTAGGATTAAGTGGAACACCTGAAAAGGATCACGTGCGCTGGTAAGGAATTCCAAGACTTAATGGTGGGGGAAGGAAAGACTCACCGAACCGCTTGGTTCTTGATGGAATATTCTGGAAAGTATGCGGGTGACATCTAAGCCCAGTACGTGTTGTCCTGTGTAGGAAAAGAGAGGGTGGTAGTAATTTGGAAAAGCTCAGCAGAACATTCACCATGGCAGAGACGGTAAAATACTGCCAAGGACGTAGCACCTCCATGCATCTGCAAGGGCTCGAGGGTGTTCGTTGGGTCACCAGGATTGATTTTCGGATGAAGAAGTCTGCAACCTCGCTAAGGCCATTGTCTTTTTGGCTTTGATCTTGAAAATCAAAGGCCTCTATCAGTTTGATAACATATCTAATAATGCCTATAGATATCTGATAAAAACACAGATATGTATCTCAGCATCTTCCATCATCAGAACGTTGGTTCCGGTTATATCCTAACTAGTAGTTTAGAGCCCAGGATCCGGTCTTCAACAGATTTTTATACCACTTGAGTGGTAGACAAGCACACGGCACACCTGATGGAAAGTGGTTACCGAGGTCTATGGACGTTTGCAAGACCCACATTCGTGCTGCTGATCATATAGAGAAAGGATGGGAGACGATTAAAAGAGTCTCTGCGCTGTCAGTGCAGAAGACAAAAAAGGGTTTCTCGGTCTTCCCACTGACAACACAAAACCTCTCCAGTGAGCTCTGGCTACCTTACACACCGGGAACACAACACAAGGTTATTATTGGCCGCGGTATTCTTTAAGGCGATGGTACGAACTCAGCGTTTCGACGTCAAACGGCTCAAATGAATGAATTAATGAATGATTTATTTATTAAAACAACAGTGGTTATTCTTTGTTAGTATCACTATCTAGGTTAGTATATTATTAATTATTATAATGGTATTATAAGGGCCATTGCTGTACCAACCCTCCCGCTATGGCACAGCAATGGTTTACGTGGAGGCAGTCCAGCCTTCGCGCGAACATATTCAGGATGCTGTGGTCGCTCGCCCGTACCCTATGCACCAAGGACGCGCATCTCTTCCTCATCGTTGCGTAAAAGCAGTCTACCTGAACTCTGCGAACATCTCTGATGCACTGCAGAAGCGAGGTAGCCCCAACAACATAGTTACTATTTAAATAAGTTTATTTATGTTGTTTGACAGTCACCACCGATGCTGCAGAAGCGCATACGCAGTTAGGCATAGTTGATTGGAAAAGCCAGAGTATGTTTACCATTCGTCTTAAAATTCAAGGGCCTCTTGATAAGATACTTAAAAATATATAATCTGAGATATCGATACTTAAGTACAGAGCACTGATTAAAACATGATGCAACGATCATGGACCGTATCGGGGTTGCCACTTCCGGCGTTTTGTTCACGACTCAAGTGTGTATGACTCCTTTACTTGCAACACTGGTTCTTAAAGTTGTGCGATGACCCCTTTGAGCAAGGACTAATCTAATATATAAAAATCAATGCCACTTTTCGTTGTAATTTTATAACTCAAGATCGGACTCATCCAAACCAAATGTTCAGGCTTTGTTCGGACTATTTAGTAGATGGTTTATGTGAAGTTTGCAGAAAATCGGTCGAGCGGTTTAAACACATCACGGGCGAAGCTAGGGCGGGTCAGCTAGTATCATATAGAACAGTGAGTGTTAGCAATAGCTATGCAGAAGATATGGTAAACCTTCCCGAAGAGCGAAACCTATGTTCGGGTCCTCTCCGTGAGTAGCGGCGCTGCCGTGAAACAAATTACTATACCACGATGGCAACTCAAAACAGCCTCTGTGGCGTAGGGGTAGTGAATGCGACTGCTATGCAGGAGGCGCTGGTTCGATCCCCGCTCAGTGCAAATAATTGTACGCATGACCAGCTTGGCAACAGTAGGCCAAAGCTTTTCCAAATTGGAAGAGACCTATGTCCAGCAGTGGACTGTAATGGAATAATCGCTTAACACAAGTTAGTCACACTATTCTATCTTTGTGTCTAAACAACGTTGGGTAGAATGTCCTATAATACCCCCACCGCATTTAACCGGGGTCTCGTGTACCAGCGAAAACTTTGACAAGCGCTGTACTGAACAGATGCAGGTTTGTTATTAACTGAAGTAAGGTTGCAGGCCTTATTTGTACCGTTAACATTGGATATTGGCGACCAGACGCAAGATGTTTATTTTTGGATGAGAAATGCAGGGAAAAAATAACCTTGGGATAAACATGTTTGGTCAACAAAGACCAAACATACTTATCTTTTGAAAAGCAATTAGTTTGTTTTATTTATTTATGGCCCCTTGGGAAGATTTGATTGGAGACTGATAAACACAATACCATCTTGCGTCGCGCAGTCGGGTAAAAACGGAGATATCAGCAAAAGTTGGAACTCGGGCAGAAGGTGAGTAAAAAGTAAAAATATTTAAATTTCAATCTGATGCGATCAAAATGAAGGCCATCTTGATATTCCGCAAATAAACAACTAATACTTAATTAAAGTATCAAGAATCAAGTTTCTTTGAAACCTGTATTATATTCAACTAGTTTATTTTTTTAGGTATCAGACCGTGATTAGATTTCACTCTATTAAATAATATCATCATTCTCTGAACCATTTCCCAAAACAGTTGGGGTCGGCTTTCCAGTCTAACTTTGATGCGGCTGAACTTCGATATTTTCCGTGAAGCGACTGTCATCTGACCTCCACAACCAATGGTCCAATGACCAATGGCGATATCGAAGTTACAAGTTAGACTGGTTGGACTTTTGAGGGCTCCAACTACCCGTAACGACTGCCATAGATGTTTGTATGGCAACTCTAATGAATATAGGTAGGTAATAGTTCTAAAAGTATTGTATAATAGACTACACAGTGCTATATAGACTCAAAGTAAGTCAACAATTATTACAAACTAGCCTATGACCGCGGCTCCGTCCGCGTGGCTGTCGGTTATCGCGATCTAAGCGCCATCTGTGCAACTTAAATTCTATACTACTAATCATAACTCTGGTTCTACTTAACCGATTGCAATCAAACAAACGTAAGATTTTAAGTTGGACCAAACTTCTTCAACCAAAAAAAAAACCGCATTGAAATCCGTTCAGTAGCTTTTGGGTTCAATTATAATATATGTGCTGCCGATAGTAAGGAGTGAGTGTTGAAGGTTCAGAATGTTTCTGTGTTGTCAGTACAGAAGACATATCAGTAAATATGTTGAAGAGGTATACCTCCCACTCATCCACGGTGTAAGAATCAAAAAACACAATCTATACATATACAGGGTGGAATTTTGTAATGCCAACTGAAGGGAAAGTACCTACTCTTAATACTACAGATAGAAAATTTTATTCAAAGGAAACATTCCTTTATTTTTGAAAAGAAACAAAACTGCATTCAACGATTTTTAAAAATTCGCTTGTCGCACCCGGTAATCGAACCGACTAAAATCTGTAAAAGTTACACCCTGTACTTTTATTGCATAGATCGTTAGTCGCAATTATAAGGATGAAATCTCTCAAATAAACTTCAAAAATAAAATGAAAGGAAAAAGGTTTCTTTTATCTATATATATAAAAATGAAACCCGTTTTCCGTTGTCACGACATAACATGAAAACGGCTTGACCGATTTGGCTAATTTAGGTCTTGAATTATTCGTGGAAGTCCAGACAAGGTTTAAAAGGTGAACAAAGAGCAGCGGGAACGGGATCAGAAGTACACGCGGGCTGAGCCGCGGGCAACAACTAGTTAGTAATAATTTGCTTATCACTGGGATTGTTAAACCGTGGTTGAATATTACGGACCACCCTTCCCCAATATATTTTCATATTTTGCAAATAATTTTCATACAATAATCATTATTTGACAATAAAAACAAATAAACTGTACACAAGAGATCAATAAACAACATTGTATTTACAGTTTTTAAACATGTAGGTACACAAATAAAGGAGTGGATAGCCTCTGAACTAATACCAAAAAACTAAAATGTTATAAAGCTAGGTGTTAGGGCAAAATGAAACTAAAAACACAATGATATCCTAATGGTATGGGTAATAGACTGGTAGGTAATGCTGAGACGAGGTCTCGGGTTCGATTCCAGGTTTACCATGGCACACACCAATGACTGCGATGTTTTACGAAGTTATGTGTGTATTTATCGGAGGTTTATAAGTGCCCGGTTAATGGCAATAGGCTCGCCACCTAGTACATTGGGACCTACATATAAACTGGCGAAATGTGGGTGCTAGCACCTATATAGGCGTGATATTATAAAAAAAAAATCCGATCTCAGTATTTCGCCGTAACTCTGATAATTGCGTAAAGGTGAACCCAACCGACACAGACAACCCAAAAACCAGTTAAAACCGTAAATAATGTCTGTATCAAAGTAAATTAATAGCCGTTTACGATTGCCATAATGTTACGAAACAAAATGGTCTCCAGCTCCTAATCCGAATTGAAATAGCGGACATATTGTGTAATGAAGATAGTTTTATCTACGCAATATTTGTTTGGAAACAACTGTTTTGTTATGTTTGATTTGGGTGCTTTGGGATGCCAGGGTGCTTTTTGTGGAATATTTAGGTCTCGGCACTGTCTAGGGCTCACTTTAGGCGGGTCACAATTAAACACAGTCATCCAACAAAACAGCTGTTGGGCCTACCTTACAAATTCTCTTAACTACCTACATATCACTACATAGTATAAAATAAAGTAGCGTTTTCTGTCCCTATTTTTCTTGTCCCTTTGTATGCTTAAATCTTTGGAACTACGCAATAGATTTTGATGCGGTTTGTATCAATAAATAGAATGGTTAAATAGGAAGGTTTATATGTATATAACATCATGCTACGACTAACAGGTGCGGAGCAGGAATGAAAAATGTTGCAAAAACGGGGTGACGCAGACGAAGTTGCGCGGGTCAGGTAGTAAATTATAATACTTAACCGATACATCACACTTTCATCCTTATTTGACAAATTAAAAGTAACAAATCAAAATTATATCTAAGTAGGTACATACACAAAAAGTAATACATTAACTAAAAAAAGGCTTAATCAACTTCTAAGTTAAACCCAAAACGTTTCACCGGTTTTCTAACTGTTTTTGTGCGGCCCCTCGACGGGGGTCTGCCGGGGTGCGAGGGATATGTTGACTACTATCTCACCTCCGGCAACTGAAGACCCGAAGACAGCGTGCGTTTTAGTCGGCTGAAGTCCGACATAACCAACCCAACCGGCTCCGGTGGGAGGTATCCGTGGGGATTTTTCGCATGATAAAAAAATGGGTGCATTGGAGTTCCAGGGTGCTTTGGGGTCATACCAAGATCTTTTGGAATCCAAACCAATCTCACCTGCAAGCTGGTGAACCTTCTGAATAACGAACGACGCTTTGGGGCCTTAATCCGAAAATCGAACATGAATGTTTCAGGTCGAAACGAACGGTCGCCGAACACGGACCATTAGTTACTCCGAAAACCTTTCGGTGGCGACTGACGATTTGGGTCGCTCAGCTGCTTCTTCGTTCATCATTTCGTCCAACAATAAAAATCTCGCCATTTTCTTAGATATTAAAAAAAAATTCCTAACTGCCGGGTTACTCCTAACTGCACATATTAAACGCCATATTCCAGAGGCTGAACTCGTAATTTTTGCAGACGACACTAATGCTATTGTAGCCGCTGAAAACATGATTACTCTAGAAAAGAAAATGCAAAATGTGTTTGATGCGTTCGAAAATTGGTTCGGCGTAAATAATTTAATATTAAATAGTGAGAAAACAAAGTGCTTATTATTTAGATCTACTATTAGAAAAACTGCTACTATAAAGGTCGAATCTCGTGGAAGTAGAATTGATGTAGTTGATCAGGTAAAGTTTCTTGGAGTCGAAATAAACGCTTTTCTGAACTGGAAAGAAGAACTTACATCTATCAGGAATACAATAAGTTCTGCATGCTATGCAATCAGAAGTCTTAGAGACTTCCTAACAATAGCACAACTTAAAATGGTGTATTTCGCTTTGGTGGAATCTAAGCTTCGTTATAGTATCCAATTTTGGGGCAATAGCTACCAGTATAACGTAAATTCGGCATTTGTCATACAGAAGAGGGCTATAAGGACAATGATGCGCATTAAACAGACCGAGTCTTGCAGGGAACATTTTGTCAGGTTGGAAATTTTGACGGTACCATGTTTATACATGCTTGTAACACTTACAGGATTAATTAAAAATCTACACAAATATGAGACAGAAATAGAGAGGGAAAAAAGACTGAAAACACGTAGAAAGGACTTGTCAAGTATTTTACGTCCAAGATTAAATGTGGTTCAACATAGCTCCATAGTCCAATCTGTAAAACTATTCAATAGAATACCTACTGCTTTTAAAATAATACTCGATTATAACACGTTTAACAATAAATTCAAATCTTATTTATTGAAAAAATGTTACTATAGCATAAATGAATTCATCCAGGACAAGGAATAAATAAGAAAAAGAAATAATATGAACAAATAAATGCATTATCTATTGACTAATTGACCACTTATGTTGATGCTCTTAGATTATTATAAGCTGATGCAGTATTGCTCTGTAAATGCTAATATAAAAATTATGATAAATTGAACTGTATTTTGTGCATGATAGTTGGATTTCTCAGTGTTTGGAGGTTGTTTTTCTACACAAATGTAATTTTGTTCAGAAATAAATGTCTTATGTCTTATGTCTTATGTCTTATTGGCGGAAAATTCGGAATCGCCACAGTATAAATAAAAACGATTGACAACCTTATTGTCATACGATCGAAGACGGATTCGAAATCCGACACGAAACACTTTCAAGGTAGCAAAATGGCCGAAACGTCAACGAATACGAATATTTTCTATTTTCGCAGTCCCGGGCACTACCGCTTCAACATAAGACATATTGTTTACTAATATACTGAACAAGTATCCATCACTTGGCATTCTACAAAGAAGTAGTTGACCTACTAAGATAGGCGTCTAGTTCTAACAATGGTAGGGCTGCCCCACCGGGTTAATAACAATTAGTCAGAGAACTACTGAGTCACAAGCTTCTGTTCATATTTAAATATATCGTTTTCTCAATTCAGGGTTGGCGTCTTAACTGAGCAGTCCGAGTGGGGAGATACCCCCGTTCTACAGAATACCGGGGCAAATAATAACCTTGTGTTGTGTTCCTGGTAGTAAGTAGGATAGCCAGAGCTCACTAGAGAGGTTTGTATTTATTTATTTAATCATTAACAATGTCACATTGTGTTTGATATACATTTGTGGTGGATTAGATAAATTAAAGTTTGCAAATACTATTGTGATGTAGATTAACATGCAGAAATACAACAAAACCAAACAATAGGTATATGTTGATGGCAAAATAAAATACACCATGAAATTGAGGTAACGTCAGCAAAAGGTTTGTACTGTCAGTGGGAAAAGAGAGAAAGCCTTCTTTGTCTTCTGCAGCACAGCAACTCTTTTAACCTTTTCCTCTCCCCTTTTATATGGTCAGCCCAGCAGCATAAATGAGACGGCCCTGGTGTTGAAAACTTCCATAGGCCACGGTAACCACTTTACATTAGGTTGGCCGTGTGTTCATCTGCCAAATGCTATATAAAAATGTATGTATTTCCGTGAAGAACTAAGCACGTTTCTCTGCCGCACCATTATGTCTTGGAATTCCTTACCAGCTCATGTGTTTCCTTCGTCCTACAGTCCCGTGTGTTTTAAGTGGAGCGTGAAAAAGCATCTGATGAGGCCGTCAAGCTGAGCCACCATTGTAGGACTGAACGTGTTTGTAATGGTGACCCTCTTTCCTGAGACTTTAAATAAATAAATATTCTGGGACAATCTACACAACGTCACCTAGACCCTAGAAGCATAGCTTAACTAGCTTGTGTTACGGGTTCTAGAAGGCGGATAAACATACTTAAATACTTCTTTTTTGGTAAATACATACATATCATACATAGAAACACCCTTCTATGCCTTCAGCTTACCATCAAATTGACGTGCCCTAAATAAAAAAAAATATATCTGACAACCCTAGCCTCTGCCAGCTAACGTAATATTTGTCTATTGTGTACTATAATCGTTGAAAAAGTTCACACTTGTTAAATTCTTATATCGGTAGCACTAGCATGAACTCCTACCGAATTCGTAATGTAAAGGTTTCGAGAGAACGTAACATTGTGATTGACAGTCTGCCTCTTGTGAACCTGTGTGCGTGTGTAGCCCGCCAATCGCAATGCTCCGTTCTGTCGATACAAATTCGATAGTATTTCATGCTAAGGCTACTGAACAGTGTATTGTAAGCTAACCATTCACTTCTGGGCAATTCTTGGCATATTCATAACGGTATCCACCGGAAATGTCCAGCTATTAGGATTTTAATAGTATTTTTATGAGATACTAGCTGTAGCCCGTGGCTGCGCCCGCGTGACCTACTGATGACTTTTTTATATTTATGGCACGTCAATTTGACTTCACCTCGCCTGATGGTAAGCTGAAGGCAAAGTCTCAGGAAAGAGGGTCACCATTACAAACCCATACAGAATTACAATGGTGGCGCTCAGCTTGACGGCCATATTAGATGCCTTTTCAGGCCTCGCTTAAAGGACCCAGGACTGTTGGAAGAAGGAAACACGCAGAGGAATTTCAAGACTTAATGGTGCGGCAGAGGAAAGACTCACCATTAAGACCGAACCGCTTGGTTCTTGAAGGAATATTCTGCACCGTATGCGGGTGACATCTTAGCCCTGTATAGTTTGTCCTATGTAGGAAAGGTAGTAGGGTGGGATTAATTGGAAAACTTCATTAGAACTCAGCGGAAATGGGGTTCAATAAATAAATAAATGAAAATAAATGGGTTCAATAAATTAATTTAAAAAAAAATTGCGCTTAGACAAATATTTCGGGATTCATTTTTACTTATATACTCGTAGAAGATTTGCACGGATCGGAGATCGAACCCCCGCCTCTTACGTAGCAGGCACGCTTTTCATCTTATAATGTATATTAAATAATTATCTATTTATCTATCTAAAACCGAAGTTAAGATCACAAGTCGGTAAAACCAATATTGACGCGCCCGGACATAAAATGTCACCTTTTTAACATGAAGCTTAAAAAATAGAGCTCCGTTGTGTAGATAGCGGCTTAAAAAAGAAAGAGAAATAAGTATGTATCACTAGAACAGTGACCTGGTTGACCTGTACTATCATTTCTTTGTTGAACTGTTGGCAAATTTGTTTGACCTACTGAGATTAGCCTGTATTTGTTTTCATGTTACGATGTTTCACTGCAATTTTAGTAGACTTTAACAAGCTGACCCCAGCAAATATGTTTGAGTCACAAAAGATATCATATAAAGTAAATAAAGTGGTCCCTTCATAATCCACCTGAAGACATGCAATTTTTAAACTAATATTGATGCACTAGTAATCATCATTCAGTATTAAAACAAAGTCGCGTTCTCTGTCCCTATATCTTTATGTCCCTTTGTATGTTTAAATCTTTAAAACTACGGACTTCGATGCGGTTTTTACAATAGATATAAAAAATGAAGAGGACGGTTTATATGTATATAACATCATGCTACAACCAACTGGTGCGGAGCAGGAGTGAAAAATGTTGCAATTGGGTGACGCAGACGATGTTGCGCGGGTCAGCTAGTATATTATATATTATATTAAAACCTTCCTCTTTAATCACTCTATCTATTAACAATGCCGCATCATAATCTGTTTTGTAGTTTAAAAGATTTCCGCATGCATAGGGGCAGACAGCTGGAAGCGACTTTGTTATACTATGTAGTTGATGACGACACCCACACTTTACTAGTACTACTATTGTTAATTGTTTACCGGTTTAGCGAGTCAGATTATAGGTTAAAATATGCACACGCTGCTACACAAAGGAGTCGAGCAGAAATCATAAATATATAAATGTCAGCTAAGTAAGCCACGATCGAAGCCTAAAGCGCGAAGCTAAATGCTAATAAAGAAAATGCTCTAGGCTCTAGACAAAATGACATTCTATTGGCGAAAAAAATCAATGAACTCCCTGCCGGCCGTGGTTTTCCCAAGCGACTACAATATAGGGTTCTTCAAGAAGGGCATTAGAAGGTTTCTACAGGGTAGGCAACACGTGTGTGACGCCTCTGGTGTTGCAAATGTCCATAGGCCACGGTGACCGCTTCCCATCAGGTGGGCCGTGTGCTTGTCTGCCACCTAAGTGGTATAAAAAAAAAATCTGTGGAATCCCTTAAAAAGTATGGGATTGACATAGATCTATAATATAATTACAAAAATTTTAAAAAAAATCATTTCACATATTTTTATTACGAAAATCACCGTAGTGTCAAGTGATCCATTGATAGCAAATTGTAAACGGTTCGCTTCGACGCGATTCCATCAATAGAATGTCACATTGCCTGGAGACACTGACCATGGACTGGATGAGAAAGTACAGCACCACACAGCAGGAGGTAGGACACGACGGTATATCCGTCCCAATCGAGCAGTCCGACTGGGGAAGTACCTCCACCCTACAGAATATCGCCGTTTAATAACCCTGTGTTGTGTTTTCGGTGGTGAGTAGGGTAGCCAGAGCTCATTAGAGAGGTTTTGTTGTCAGTGGGAAAACCACCGCGATGAGCGGAGGCGACTCGGACGTCGGAGGTCGCAGAATGACCTCCGTCCCCTATGAGCGCGGGCCTGGGGTTGATGGGTGGAGCCGCCGGTCACCCTAGCAGAAGCAGGCCACGGCGGCGATGGCGCAAAATGCCACCCCATACCCAGAGGCTGGATGGGGACACCATGGTCCCCACATTGGGGGAAGAGGGTCATCTCAACAGAGATGTCCCCGGGTCTGCCGGGGTGCGAGAGATAGGTATGTCTTGTATAATCTCACCTCTGGCAATCAAGGACCCATGGACGGCGTGCTTTTTGGTCGGTTCGAGTCCGACATAATCACCTCCATCGGTTTTGGTGGAGGTGGTATCCGTGGGGATTTTGCGCACGATAAAAAAAAAAGTGGGAAAACCAAAGGCTTATCCTACATCTTTTGCGCTGACGACACAGAATGTCTCTGTTCTTACAGGGGTTGCGGCACGAGTGTTATTCCTGTGGTGTTACACTCGCCCATAGGTCACGGTTACCACTTGCCATCAGGTGGGCCGCGTGCTAAGTTGTATAAAAAAACCATCCGAATGACTAATCTATCTGTACCTAAGGATTCCCATCTCATGGATGATATCATATCAACTTTGTGTTGGGTTTTTACGAGAATCCCAACACGGTCACATTTTCCTGTTAGTGAAATGGGAATTCCTTCATTTTAATATTTGTCCTACAATATTTTTTTTTATATATATGATAGCAATTGGTTCATCAGCCTCCGTGGCGTGGCGGTAGTGCACGCGACTGCTACGGGGCGCGAGTTCAATCCCCGTTAGTGCAAAAAGTTGTATGCATGAATATGGCTGTTTGCACTGGTCAGGTCGTGCCCCAGTTGCCATACAAACATCTATGGCAGTCGTTACGGGTAGTTGGAGCCCTCAAAAGTTCAACCAGCCTAACTTGGAACTTCGATATCGCCATCGGTCATTGGACCATTGGTTGTGGAGGTCAGGTCATATTTTTATACATTTGCCCACAAACGAATTCTTAGTTTTGGTATCGCAAGTTTATTTTTATTTCGTGTATTTAAGTTGTGAACGTCCGATTTTTTTTGGAATAGGTCTAAGTTCTTCCTTACATATAATCTATTCACATAATCTATTCATCTTTTCATGGGCCCATCTCTGCTTGTTAAGAAAAGCATCACTTTATTTTTCCAAATGTCATCGAAATAGGTCAATGATTTCAGCGTGAAAGCGTACCTAAAGGTAGTCAATGCGATACGTCCAATTATTCAAATGAAGTAGACATCTTCCACTTCTACCTTGATAGACATAGTTACATTGGCATTTACAATGTTAGTATGGAAGTCTACAGCCCCGGGTCCTTCAAGCGGGGCGTGAAAAAGCATCCGATGAGGCCGTCAAGCTGAGCGCCACCATTGTAGCACTGAACGTGTTTGCAATTGTGACCCTCTTTCATGAGACTTAGCCTTCAGCTTAACATCAGGCGAGGTGAAGTCAAATTGACGTGCCATAAAAAAACAGATAATCTCTCCTTAAAACGCTTCCAAACATCCCAGAACAAACAAATACTCTCTGTGCTGTGGCGCATATCTCGTTAATTGATTCACCCTTGGCCGTAATTGTCTCGGAGCTTATCATCAGGGTAATGTGGTGCCAGCCCGTCTACTGGTACGTGTTATAACGTTAACTAAAACATACAACTGGAAATATTAGATATTGGAATAGGCATTATATAGCGGAAATATGTTACAAGACAATATTTGGGAAGGGAGGAGAATCCACCATTTACTCCAACACTTCCAACGCAATATTAAAATATCAGTAATCGTCATAGAACATAACATAACAATCTCACACCTGTATAGTGCTAGCACCCACATTTCGCCAGTTTATGTTTAGGTCCGAGCCTATTGCCATTAACTTATAAACCTGCGATAAATACACACATAACTTCGAAAAGCATCGAAAAGTCATTGGTGTGTGCCATGGTAAAACCTGGGTTCCAAAACCAAGACCTCGTCCCAACAGTCCATACCACTAGGCTACCGCATATTGGGAGAGTCCTATGTCCAGCAGTGAACTACAAAATCGGGTTTTGCGCATCCTTGGAACATTGTCACGAAGTTTGCAGATAACGGTAATAGATAATATTAGTTTCCGTGTCTGTCACACTATCGCTCGTTACAATTATTTAATCTGTGCCGATGTAACGAAGATAACCGGCGCATGCGCCTCCGTACTCCGAACAACGACTAACCTATATTGTTCAAACGTTAACCGCCTTGCGATGTCACAATGATAGTCAATAATTTAGTCAAATGTGTCATACAGATAGTATTATGTATTATTTATCTGTTCTCAGGAAAGTTTTGCTTGGTAAATAGCCAGGACAGCGGAGATATACAGGAAAATGGTATGAAAACTATCAAAAGTGTATCGGACTCGACAGTAAAGGGTTCTATCTATGTATATCTATATACTATTATAATAAAAATAAGTCGGGTTTTCCTTCCTGACGCTATAACTCCAGAACGCACGAACCGATTTCCACGGTTTTGCATTCGTTGGAAAGGTCTCGGGCTTCGTGAAGTTTATAGCAAAGAAAATTCAGGAAAAATTTTAACAGAAAAACGGGAAAATCATTTTTCACATCTGGTGGCGAAACGGAGTTCGCCGGGTTTGCTAGTGCTATTATATAATACTAGCAAACCCGGCGCACTACGTTTGATTAGTTTATGTTTGTCCGCGATGGACGCAAAAACTACTGAACGGATTTCGATGCGGTTCTTTTTGTTTGAAGGGGTCAATCCAACTTAAAATCATACGTTTGTTTGACTGCAATCGGTTTAGTAGAACCAAATTTATGATTAGTAATATAGAATTTAAGTTGCACAGATGGCGCTCAGTCGCTCGCGCTATTTTGATGACAAACCCTATTTTCCTTAGAAGGGACGTCGACGGGGCCCCTTTTTTGGTGACAAACCCTATGTAGCTTAGAAGGGACGTTAACGGGACCCCTATTTTGGTGACAAGCCTTATGTAGTTTACGAGGGATGTCGACGGAGTCCCTATTTTGATAAAAAAAACCCTATGTAGCTTACAAGGGACTTCGACGGGGCCCCATTTCCGTACATTACTCATCTTTTATCACCGTAAGAATTACATTCACAATTGGTTACGCTAAATTCATCAAAACAGACAGACACACAATCAATATTATCTTAATAAGGGTAGGATATTATCAATTATATTATTAATTTATTATTGTTAAATAACCCTTGATCTCAAATTCAATTAATGGAGAATAAACCAATTATATTATGTTTTGATGGATGGGTTTGAGATAACAGAGATATCTAAACAGATCTTTTATTATTATTTATACCCCAATGTCATTGGTAATTGAATAAACAATAATTAGGGTTCCGCAACCGAGGTAGCCTAGTGGTATGGGTAATGGACTGCTTAGATTAGGTCTCGGATTCGCTCCCAGGTTTTACTATGGCACACACCAATGACTTTTCGATGCTTTTCGAAGTTGTGTGTGTTTTATCGCAGGTTTATAAGTGCCCGGTTAATGGCAATAGGCTCGCCACCTATTACCAATGGATTTTGATGCGGTTTGTTGACCCAAGATGGTCAACAAACCGTATCAAAATCCGTAGCGTAGTTTTAAAGATTTAAGCATACAAAGGGACAAAGGGACAGAGAACGCGACTTTGTTTTATACTATGTAGTGATAGACAATGATAATTCATAATTAGTATGAATCGCTATTATAATAAATATATTTCCTTCCAAAAAAAGTCTCTACAAGGACACTTAAATAAATACTGACTTCGATAGTGTATTTTGTTAGCTGTTGCCCGCGGCTCCGCTCGCGTGGATGTCAGTTATTGCGTACCGTAGTGTTATAAATTTTAGCGCCCTACACGATTTTCTAGTAGAAATTACTTTTGTTTTATCATCAATAGTTTTCGCAGCGCATGCAACGAGAGACATTTTGGGGCCATTTTTTACACCTTTGATCACGTTATTTAAGTTTTAGTTAGGACCCCTATTTTTTATACCAATTAATATAGCCTATGTTACTCAGGGTAAATGTAGTTTTCCAATGATGAAAGAATTTTTTAAATTGGTACAGTAGTTTTGAGTTTATTCATTAGAAACATTAACACTCAGAACAATATTTATTGTAGATATGATTATTATTAGTGTAGATGTGGAAGTGAATATATATTCGAGAATTATTCTAAACTAATCATAATCATAATAATACTTATTTTGTGAATCATAGGTTTAATATAAACGTCTTACAAGCTATGTTATGTTCGCTATGTCCTACCACATACGGTGTACAGATTAAAACAAAAAAAATTATGCTAATTTAGTGCTAGCGTCCCCATGACGAGACATAATTTCCACCAGTCTCTTCCTATGTAAGGGAAAAGATCGCGGGTTCGAATCCCGCCGAAGCATACACTTATTCCTATCTAAATTTGAGTATTAGACCCAATTCGTAATTACTCCTATTTGTTTGAATTCAGCTCACCTGAATAACTTGCAGACATAAGACATACGTCTCAGGAAAGAGGGTCACTATTACAGACACTATCAATATTACAATGGTGGCCCCAAGGGGCCCTCTGCTTGACGGATTCATCAGATGCTTTTACACTCTTATTTTAAGGGCCTGGGACTGTAGGAAGAAAGAAAAACGTGCGCTGGTAAAAAAAATTCCTATCGTGCGTATGGCTTTTTCCTAAATTTTAAATTTAAAATCATATTTTTCAAAAAATAACCCTTTTTTTTACTTTAATAGCCACAATTATCTGGTGTTACGTAGTCGTATATCAATATATTCATTCAGAAATGATGATTTCATTGTTTTATTATCAAATGTTTCAATGGAAAATTTATCAAAACAATGAACAAGGTCGGACGGCGGGGCATCGCGGGCCATCGGGGGCCCTGTTATCTAAATCTTTGACTTATGAATGATAGTATGTTATTATTTATTTTAAAAGATTAACTAGCGGATGTTCGAGGCTTTGTCCGGATATTTTAATAACACCTGAAAACTAACAAAAATAGCGCAAGTGCCTTGTCCGTCAATTGGCTTGGGCCCTTTTCACGCGATGGGGCCTCGCACACTTCGTAGGTCGATCCGATGTACCGCATTTTCTAAAGTACTACTGGTTGGGAAATACTATGTTTGAACGCGAAAAGCATTAGGTGAAAAATGTTGCAAGAACGGGGTGACGCAGACGAAGTTGCGCGGGTCAGCTAGTAGACTATATTGTACTCCGTGATAACCGATATCCACGCGAACGGAGCTGCAGGTAAAAGCTAGTATACAATAACATTATTCTACAGAATCCATCAGTATTTTATTTAAACAATATACAAACGTAAAACCTTCAACTAACTAGTAAAACATAGTCGACATTGAAAATAAGAAAGTTTTAAACAAGCAACGATTTCCTTTCAAACTAGTTACTAGGAAATAGTAGGAAGTGAACGGCAACCATTGAGCGTGGCACAACCGCTGCACTCTAAGGATATACAACATTATTCGCAACACGGTTAACTAATGGCCGTGATGGTTTTTTATACCACTTAAATGGGGAATAGGTCACTATTAATGGCAATAGGCTCGTCACCTATTACATTGGGTCCTAAACATAAACTGGCTAAACGCATCCGAAGCCTTGTCTTCGAGATGACCCCCGTCGGGTGTAGGGACCACGCCACGGTGTCCCCGTCTAACCCACGGGTGTGGGGATCGTACCACACCCAGTCAAAAGGTCTTTTGAAAAATAAAAATGATGCTCATGAAAGTGAACGGAGGGAAATCTAATCGTAGGTACTCATGGCATAGTTAATTATTTACCCCCAAATAATTGAACTTAAACGCTAAGATAATCCAGTAGTGTGATTCGACGGTATCTCAACTTCTTGGTATATAAAAAACTAGCTGTTGCCCGCAGCTCCACCCGCGTGGATATCGATTATCGCGTTGTACGACTTTACTCGATTCTCTACTTGCCTCTCTATACTACTTCTCCTTGCTGTCATGACAAGTACCACCATTGTAACACTGTACGTGTTTGTATTGGTGACCCCCTTTACTGAGACTTGCCTTCAGTTTATCATCAGGCGAGGCGAAGTCGTGCCATAAGAAAAAGAATCTTCTTCTGTGGAATCGAAGGCATTCTTGAATTGCCATCGTGGTGTAGTAATTAGTTTCACGGCAGCGCCGCTACTCACGGAGAGGGCCCGAGCATAGGTTTCGCTCTTCGGGAAAGCTTACTACTTACTCCAAAAGAGGAATGATGATGACCTATGGCAAACTTAATAACCAAATCTGATCTACAGTTAAATGATGACTTCCTTTCTTAACCACATCATGTTCTTAAACTATTATAAGACACAATGTTACTATAGTTACACATTTTCCTTGACACTCATTCATAGCCGTACTATTAATAGTTCCCCTATTATTAATAATAATGGCTTAAAATAGATTGACGGAAACCATAAGGAAACATAAGTGCCTTATATCTACACTAATATTAAATAGAGGAAAGATTTGTTTTTTGTTACGAATATGCTCCGAAACTAGTGGACCGATTTCAATCATTCTTTCACCTATACATACAAAATTACGCCTGTTTCCCATAGGGGTCTATGGGAAACAGGCGTAATTTTGTATGTTTATTGTATCAGACATAACAATCACGACCGCTCTGCCAAGAGCGCATCGGATATGAAGAAGATCGTTCAACATAATATAATCGTCGGAAATAATAAAATATTGTTTATAAAAAACTGTATAAGGAAATACAAAAATTTAAATAAAATCCTAAGGAAATAAAACAAAGGTTATAATTCATTGTTTGAACGCAGCTATAACAAAAGTTCCTGAATGAACCTAATCAGTGATTGAGAGGAACATAAAATGTATATCTTCTCTCTCTTTCTCTTGCCTCCGCCATTTTGTAACGTCAACTTCAACGTCAATTTGCAAGGAATAAATGAATGAATGAATGAATTAACTCTTGGTAAGAAATGGACATTTCACCATTGTTCTACTTTTTGTTAAGGTAATGGACTGCTGAGACGTGGTCTCGGGTTCGATCCCAGGTTTTACCATGGCACACACCAATGACTTTTCGATAAGTTATGTGTGTATTTATCGTAGGTTTATAAGGGCCCGGTTAATGGCAATAGGCTTGCCACCTACATTGGGACCTAAACATAAACTGGCGAAACGTGGGTGCTAGCACCTCTGCCTACCCCTTCGGGGATATAGGCGTGAGTTTATGTTATGTTATGTTATGTTATAGACCACAAAACTCATTGCCCACCTAGACATTCCACAGTTTCTTACTTGGACCCTGGTTGTACGTACTTAACTAAGACGGTATGAAAATAGTGGAATATTAGTATGTTACGCGAGCGGAAATCTCAATAATTATTTAATATTCAAAAAAGATATCTTTGTTATCACTACATAGTATTTAAGCAAAGTCGCTTCCGGCTGTCTGCCCCTATGTATGCTTATATCTTTAAAACTACACAACGGATTTTAATGCGGTTTTGACTGATAGATAGAATGACTCAAGAGGAAGTTTTATGTGTAATAACATCATGGCACGCCCAACGGGTGCGGAGCAGGAATGAAAAATGTTGCACGGAGATCTTATGTGCCGTAGACGAAATTGCACGGGTCAGTAAGTTAATAATAAATAAATTAAATTAACCTAATTAAAAGTCATTACGGTAAAAGTGCTCGGATATTACGTGCAAGCCCATTACGTACACTGTTGAATAACACGCTCAGACTATTTATTATCATAATAATAAACTGATGGCTCAGACCGGCGGCGGCCATTTTTTCTCACTCCAATGTTTACTTGCACTTACGGATTTGAACCCACTTCCCGTTGACTTAAGAGTCGGGCGTTGAAAGAAATAGTTAATTTGGAGATTCTGAGGATAGCTACACTAATGTACACTATTATTATAAAGAGCAATTTAAGTCCTGGAATTCCTTATCGGCGCACGTGTTTCCTTCTTTCTACAGTCTCGGGTCCTTTAAGCGACGCGTGAAAAAGCATCTGATGAGGCCGTCAAGCTGAGCGCCACCATTGTAGCACTGAATGTGTTTGCAATGGTGACCCTCTTTCATGAGACTTTGCCTTCAGCTTAACATCAGGCGAGGTGAAGTCACATTGACGTGCTATTAATTAAAAAAAAAGCAAAAATTTGAATTTTTGTGTACCCATGTGTATATTTACAATGAATATATTCAAAAACTAGTGTGCCGATTTCAAAAATTCTTTCACAATTGGAAAGCTACATTCATCCAGAGTAACATAAGCTATATTTATTGCTAGTAAAGATTAGGTATCCTTATTAAAATTTAAGTAACGTAACCCAAGGTGTAAAAAAGTGCCCTAAAACGTCTTTCGTTGCATGCGCTGCGGCAACTATTGATGACAGAACAAAAGTATGTGAGTCGAGTGGAAAGGTAAGTAGAACATCGTGTAGAGCGCTAGAATTTACAACATCTCCGCGGGAGGAGCCGCGGGCAACAGTTAGTTCATTATATAAAAAATTAACCTGACTACCTGATATACGCGGTTCCGCCCGCGCGGAAGTCGGTTACCGCGTCTTTTGATCATATCTCATATTCTACTCAACCGATTACGATCAAATATACTTGAGGGACGATCAAACATAGCCGAGCCTCTGGCGTAGCCTCTTGGAGTTGAGAGGTCAGATGGTAATCGCTCACATACAAACCAGAACTCAAAGTAAATCCGCCTGTCACGCTAGTAGAAGCAGGCTGTGGCGGCGACGCTAAGTGTGCCTTCCTATACCCGGGGACTAGATGGGGACACTACGGTTACTACACCCGAAGGGGACCATCTCGAAAGAGATGTACCCGGGTCTGCCGGGGTACGAGGAATACGTTAAGTATTCCGGCAAATAAAAAACCAAAGACGGCGTATGTTTTAGTCGGCTCGAGTACAACATGACTTCCTCAACCAGCTCTGGCGGGGAGGGAGGCATAAGTGAGGATTTTCGCAACCCCCAAGCGGCGGTGGCTTAGTGGTTAAGGAGTCGGCCGTACAATCGAGAGGTCCCGGGTTCGAATCCTGGCCATTACACTACCGACGTGAACCCACTCCTAACACAAGCTGGAGGGGTTTAAAATATTATTTCCTCAAAAATAAAATGAAAAAAGGATTCAAAGCAAATGTATATATAACAACGACATGACGATGATGATGATGATAGACCCAGACTATTTAGGTATAATTTCTACCAAATATACATACAAGAAACTTTCTATTTCAATGTAGTATCACATCATTGAATCAATCATATTCTCGTTTATTTAATGCGAGGTAAAAGTGAGCGCGCGCATCGTAGGTACGGATATGCGCGTGAGTGGATTAACTAGTGTAGTTGTTATATGTTTCATCAATGTACGTGTGAATAATCTTAAACCGCGGGAGCCTAGTGGTATGGGTAATGGACTGCTGAGACGAGGTCTCAGGTTCGATCCCAGGTGTACCATGGCACACACCAATGACTGCGATGCTTTTCGAAGCTATGTGTGTATTTATCGCAGGTTTATAAGTGCCTGGTTAATGGCAATAGGCTCGCCACCCACACATTGGGACCTAAAAATAAACTGGCGAAATGTAGGTGCAAGCACCTCTGCCTACCCCTTCGGGGATAAAGGCGTGAGTTTATTTTTTTTATACTACGTAGGTGGCAGACAAGCACATGGCCCACCTGATGGAAAGCGGCCACCGTGGCCTATGAACGTGTGCAACACTAAGGGTGTCACACACGCGCTGCCCACCCTGAAGGGAAAGGGGGAGAGCTGGCAAGGGGTGGGGAGGCTAGGAAGGGGAGGGGAAGGAGGGGTATAGTGAGCTCTGGCTACCCTACTTACCGGCGGCGGGAACACAACACGATGGTTTATGTTATGTTATATGTACAGTATGTCATTTGAAAGACCAATCAAAGAAATGTGCGTAACAGCTGCCCTAATAATAAACAAACAAAGAGTATAAGACGACATACCGCGTTACGTCATCAGCGTAACTGTGTACGCGTTGTATGCGCGTGCGCATCTAACTATTGTAACGTTGATTCTTCAATCAATGTTGTTATATTATAAGACTATCGGTAGATTGACCACGGTTATTTAATTTTTAGAGAATCTATTATCTTTTTTTATTTCTTCTATTGTTTTTTTTTAATCTAGACGCGGTCTAGTGAGTCTTCCCTATGAGAGGCTGGTTTCTTGGTCTCGTCTAGATATTCCCTTTTCCAATTTCATACTATTTTTTTTTCTAAAACCCGTCGTCCGTGATGAGGTCGTCAAGCTGAGAGACATCATTGTAACACTCTATGTGTTTGTAATGGTGACCCTCTTTCCCCTCTTGCGTCCAGCTTAACATCAGGCAAGGTGTGGTCAAATTGACGTGCCCCAAAAAAAAAAACCAGGATAGCCCGCGAAGCGCGGATACGACTCAGACATCGGAGATTACTGAAGGTACTCCGTCCTTCATGAACGCAGCCTGGAATCAATACCGTCTTTACCATAGGGGCACTCGGGGCACATGCCCAGGGCCCACCGCTTCAGGGGAAGATAAATTTAGAACTCTGTTCTTTCTAAAAGGACCTCAAAAGTCTTGTGTGCCCAGGGCCCCTGCCATAGGTAAAGACGGGTTTGCAGGGAGGGACAGGTAGAGATACCTGTCATGCTAGCAGAAGCAGTCTGAGGACCAGTGCATTGCTCAGCTTTACTTACCTCGCCTTAACGGAAACATATGGCCTAGGGTCATTTGGGATGCAAGTGAAATGCTTTAATATGCCTTATACTCCAGCATTTGAGACCCACGAATATGCTTTTATAGTCATTTGAGTACGACATAACTGTTGAGGCCATTGGAAGCCAGGAGTATACAGGGAATTTCCCGAACGAAAAATTGCAATGAACCCCAAAACTATAATTTTCCATTAACTTATTTAGTTTTAGTTTTATGTTAATTAAGTTGATGTTGTTTTGTATTTAATACGAAAAACGTAACAACGTTATTTCACACTGAGACAAAAGGTAGTTTAAAATTAAGAAAGTTTTGATTATGACGCCATTTTGAGTAACAACATTGCTTTTACACTGCTAATAATTATAAAGAATTAATATTATTATGTGGAAGTGAATATTAGTCATCTTCAGTGCCCTTCAGGGCCAGTTAATCCCTATTTCATCTACACTTTCCTCTACTACCTCTGCCGGCAAATATCTTGAACTAACGTCATTTTGCGGTGCTAAACCTGGCAATTCACTCAATATATGGACCAACCGTATACAACAACGTAACTAATAAAGACTATTCTACCATTCCTACACAGGACAACACGTGCAGGGCTTAGATGTCACTCGCATACGGTACAGAATATTCCATCAAGAACCAAGCGGTTCGGTGAGTCTTTCCTCTGCCGCACCATTAAGTCCTGGAATTCCTTACCGGAGCACGTGTTTCCTTCTTCCTACGGTCCAGCGGGGCGTGAAAAAGCATCTGATGGGGCCGTCAAGCTGAGCGCCACCATTGTAGCACTGAACGTGTTTGCAATGGTGACCCTCTTTCATGATAGTTTGTCTTCAGCTTAACATCAGGCGAGGTGAAGTCAAATTGACGTGCTATAAATAAAAAAAAACCAACAGAACATAACACATACAAAAACTAGTAGAATTGCGACACGATAGTTTCAGTAGCGGAAACTCACACAACCGTTAATAATACCGTGCGTTACCAGTAAATGATTGCTTTGATTGGTCGTACCTTTTTATATACTACCTTTAACGCCATATTAGCTCAAATCATACGTACTACAAAACGAAAACACACTACCCTTTTTAAGGTAGTGGTAACTATATTGCCACCACCTTTCTTTTAACCGTTCAAAATAGCGATTACTTTGCTATGGATAAAAAAGTATTTATGGCGTTTCATACGTGGAATCGAACAAGCTTGAATATTTACGAAAAAGTTTAGATGTATTCTTCGCGCCAGAGGAAAGAGTGAGAAAGGGTGCTATCAACTGACAAAATAAGTAAAGAGTCCATTGAGAGTTGGACGCTCAAACTGTGGAATGAACTCCCTGCCGTGGTTTTTCCAAGCGATACAATATGGGGTTCTTCAAGAAGGTTTCTACAGGGTAGGCAGCACGTATGTGACGCCTCTGGTGTTGCAAACGTCCATAGGCCACGATGACTGCTTTCCATCAGGTGGGCCGCGTGCTTGTCTGCCACCTAAGTGGTATAAAAAAAAAACTAAGTTAAGTTCGTCGACGATTTCGACGATGTGTGTTTACAGAATTCTACTTCTGACCTCGGGACCTAGACTAGTCGGTACTTTTTATAGCTTGTACTACCCGTAACGACCACCACGTATGACTATCAGGATAGATAGCTTAACTTTCTCTCTGGGGCACGTTCAGACTAACGCAAATAGCACCCGACGGGGGTCATCTCGAAGAGAAGGCCCCGGGTCTGCCGGGGTGCGAGGGATATGTTGGCTACTACCTCACCTCCGGCAACTTAAGACCTAAAGACGGCGAGCGTTTTAGTCGGTTCGAGTCCGACATAACCTTCCCAACCGGCTCCGGTGGGGGGGGTATCCGTGGGGATTTTTCGTACGATAAAAAAAAGACTAAGTAAATAGCCATAATCATGTATATAAACATTTGCACTGAGCGGGAATCGAAACCGCGCCCTCTACATACCAGTTGCCTTCACTACACCACAAAGAAACAAAGCCATAACAGTATGTTAATATTCTAGGTACACATAAGTAAAAATAAATCTTCGGTTTATTTGCATTTGAAAAGGATAAAATATTCAAAATTATTGTAACAATGACAAAAGAATTTGTGTGGATATGTCCTCAAATTATGAGGAATGTGACAGGAATGTATGGAGAAGAATGGCATGATGCGCAGACCTCAAAAAGCATTAAAACAGGGTCAGGTAGATGATGCGATGAGCGGAGGCGACTCGGACGTCGGAGGTCGCAGAGTGACCTCCGTCCTCCATGAGCGCGAACCTGGGAGTGACGGGTGGGGTTGCCTGTCACCCTAGCAGAACGAGGTCGGGATGGCAGTGCAAAGTGCGTATCCCCATATCCGAAGGCTGGATGGGGACACCATGGTTCACATCATTGGGAGAAAGGGGTCATCTCAAAGGAGATGTCCCCGGGTCTGCCGAGGTGCGATAGATATGTCTTGTATAATCTTACATCCATAAGACACATAGACGGCGTGCGTTTTGGTCGGTTCGCGTCCGACATAATCACCTCTACCGGTTTCGGCGGGATGTAGTATCCGTGGGGGTTTTGTCAGGGAGATGATGTATGAAAATTACAAGGAAATAGCCTGGCTCAGTTTCTAAGACCGGCGTCGAAGCCCCCTTCATCAATTAAGTGCTCAAGCTTGCAGTTAAAGTTTGCTTGGCGAGTTCACATATACATGAGATCATCAGGATCAGGATCAGCCCGCGGCAGTCCACAGCTGGACATAGGCCTCTCCCATGACACGCCACTTAGCCCGGTCTTCGGCTGTCCTCCTCCACTCCCCACCAGCCACTCTGCGGATATCGTCGCTCCATCTAGTCACAGGGCACCCCACACTACGTTTGCCGGTTCGCGGTCTCCACTCAAGGACCCGTTTACCCCAACGGTTATCGGTCCGACGGCGACGGCAGATATGGCCAGCCCACTGCCACTTCAGCTTGCTAATTCGTTGAGCTATGTCGATAACTTTAGTTCTCTGCCGAATTTCTTCATTCCGGATTCGATCCCTCAGAGATATACCGAGCATAGCTCTTTCCAGTTCAGTCTAGTTGGTCGTTAATCTACAGTACCATATGAAGGTTGCTTGTAATAATTAGTCAGATGGAATCACGTAGGAGCTATTTATTAGTGTGTTTCTTTACACGTACGTTTGCAGGTGTTTAATAGATAAATAACAGTTGCCTAATTGCATGAAAATTTATTTTATTGTAGTGTTATTTTTAACTAGCCTATGGCGGCTCCGCCTGCGTGGCTGTACGTTATCGCGACCTAAGCGCCATCCGTGCAACTTCAATAGCACTAGCATGAACTACTATCGAATTCGTAATGTAAAGGTTTCGAGAGAACGAAGCATTGTGATTGGCAGTCTGCCTCTTGTGAACCTGTGTGCGTGTGTAGCCCGCCAATTGCAATGCTCCGTTCTGTCGATACCTTTACATTACGAATTCGATAGTTCATGCTAAGGCTACAATTCTATAATAGTAATCATGACTCTGGTTCTACTTAACCGATTGCAATCAAACAAACGTAAAATTTTAAGTTAGACCAAACCCCTTCAGTATGATTGTGTAACCGACCGCATACGACAACTGCAGAAACATTCAGCAATTAACAAACAAACTTTGAATTAAAACAAACAATATTATTACATTTAAATCTATATCACGGTGTATTGCTGCTGCGGTCTGCGGTCGACTACGGAATCATTCTTTTGTATCACAAAAAGCCAAACTCATGCGCATCCTACACGAACAAACGACGTTATGTTCCGCATAGCCTACGCTACTTTCCCTACCATTGACAATAGACTTTCGCTATAGCTCCACGTCACTGATTGCCTATAATTAATCAATTGAACACTGTGTTTAATTAGTTTACGTTTGAGCGGTTGGATGAGCGATTAGGCATTTGTCTCACTGCCTGTTGGAAAGCGATCATTATGATATAATTTACTAGCTGTTAACCGCGGCTCCGCCCGCGTGGACTTCTGATCCCGTTCCCGCTGCTCCATTCCGAGCATTAAGGGTTCTATCAGACAGAGGGCGTTCTGCGTTCGAGCGTGCAATTGCTCACGAGTCCCGCTTTTGAACGCCTCCTGAGTGAATATATCTATGTAATCACTACATAGTATAAAATAAAGTCGCGTTTTCTGTCCCTATTTTTCTTGTCCCTTTGTATGCTTAAATCTTTAGAACGACGCAACGGATTTTGATGCGGTTTGTTTCAATATATAGAATGGTTAAAGAGGAAGGTTTATATGTATATAACATCATGCTACAACAAACAGGTGCGGAGCAGGAATGAAAAATGTTGCAAAAACGGGGTGACGCAAACGAAGTTGCGCGGGTCAGCTAGTGTAATATAACACAAAGAACGCAAAACTGACTGCTTGAACGCTTGACCGCGCGACCGCTCTCTGTCTGATAGAACCCTTAGGGGTATAAAAAATAGATGTAGGCCGATTCTTAGACCTACTGAATATGCTCACAAAATTTCAGTCAAGCTGTTTCGGAGGAGTACGGGAACGAACATTGTGACACGAGAATTTTATATATCAAATTAGTCTTTATAACAGCGAACCCAAGCTCAAGACAACCGGGTTCGACTGCTTAACCACCAATACAAATAGCCATATTCATACATGACATACAAATATTTGAACGGAGCGGGGATCAAACTCGCGCCTCTTGTGAGCAGTCTGTCGGTGTCTGTTTATCTTTAGCTTACCATCAGGTGAGGTGAAGTCAGTAAAAAAATACACGTACGGCGCATACTTCATTTTCTTTTTCGGTATTTTTTTTGTTTCCTATTATAGCTAACACTGCTCTGTAAACGGGGCCATTTACAGAACCTTGCCGAGCTCGTCACTTGTCACTTTCTCTTGTGAACTTGTGATTTTCTAATGACAGTAATGACAGGGTAACCTATTGAAATATCGAATTTCTGTTACCCGAATCTTAAAACCCCGAAAACGGTTGGTAGAACTTTTAAAAGACAGATGTAATGAATGACAACTTTCTATAATTCCGTTTTTCATTTCCCAGATGAATCAATTTCTAGGTGCACTAAAACCAAATTTTCAAATAGTATTTTTTTGTTTTCCATAGTGTCATAATCCAAATATAGTTATACCAGATTCTCAGAATATTTTTTTTTGTTTCCCATCGTACCATTTTCCAAATAAACTTTTACCAAATTTTTATAATCTTTTTATTTGGTTCCCATACAATCGTTTTCCATCTAAACTATGTACAGGTATAGTAAAAGTCAGTAAATTTATACGATTCATTTATTAGGTAGGTACCTACAGCAAGTAATTTAGAAATATTAGTTGCCTATTACAGATAGGTTTAAGTGTCAAATTCGACTAAGCAGGTTAGGTTAGGTTAGAACTGCGACCCCCGCACGAGCCGAGCGAGCGAAGCGAGCGTGCCGCGGCAGCGGCCGGCGAGTGCTAGCTACCTTGTAATTTTTCCATTGGATTCATTTTTAAAAATCTGGATATTGTTTGTCTGGATATCAATAAACTGCATTTCAAAAATTTGTGTTTTAAAAATTCGGCTTTCGTGCATATGGATTACGGTCATCTGGATTTTGTGCATTTAGATTTCGTGTGTCTGGAATTCGTTCGTCTGGATTATAAAACGTCGTAGAAATGAATAAATAGGAAAATGAAATTCGGAATTGCGATTATATGACAAATAAAACTTCGGAATTTGGAAAACCGGGATTATGAATAAATGGCCAAACGTTTTCTGGATTATGATATTCGGAATATTAAAATTCGGGATTAAGATAGGTAACCTAATGACAGTTAAGTACCTCCGCATCGATATACAATCATTATTGGTTCCCACACGCCGGTATACTCACCGGCACATATCTTAAACCCAAGCTGAGAAAGTTATTAGTCCTAGGCGCGCGCGAATTGTTTAAATAGAATCTATGATTGGTGGTACACTGTTGATTGATGGCACTTGGTGGAACTTATTGTTGTATGGTTTCACTACACTTAGGTGGCAAACAAGCACACGGACCATCTGATGGAAAGTGGTTACCGTGGCCTATGGACGGTTACAAGACTAGGAGCGTCAAATTCGTACTGCCAACCATATAGAGAAGAGTGGGGAAGGATAAGGGAGGGAGGGGAGAAGATTAAGAGAGTCTCTGTGCTGTCAGTGCAGAAGACAAAGAAGGGTGACTCGATCTGTCCACTGACAACACGTCTCCAGTGTTAAGAGTTCCAAGATTCCAAGTATTGGAATTCCTTACCAGCTCACGTGTTTCCTTCTTCCTACAGTCCCGGGTCCTTAAGGCGGCGCGAAACTAGCATCTGATGAGGCTGTCAAACTGAGCACCACCATTGTAACACTGTACGTGTTTGTAATGGTGGCTCTTCCGTCCTGAGATCGAATCGAAGTGGCTTTATTCGAAAAGACCACGCCAAATTATATTTTAAGCGGACAACTCACGAGAAGGCCTCTCGGCCGGGACTTATGCAAGGATGACTTCCATCTGACTCCTAATTTAGCTAGCACCCACATTTCGCCAGTTTATGTTTTAGGTCCCAATGTGAAAAAAATAGGTGGCGAGCCTTATTGCCATTAACAGGGCACTTATAAACCTGCGATAAATACACACATAACTTCGAAAAAGTATCGAAAAGTCATTGGTGTTTGCCATGGTATACCTGGGATCGAACTCGAGACCTCGTCTCAGCAGTCCATTACCCATACCACTAGGCTACGGCGGTATCTCCACAGTAGCAAGACACAAACAGAAAGTATATTCGTCAGTTCAATACTTCCCACAGTACACCATTTTCTAGGTTAACCACATTGGACACGGCCGTTAGCCGGATGACTTGCGAAACCATGTCATACTTCTAATCTGCTGTAGATTTTACCATCATCCGTGAAGGAGGCTGCTATAGAAAGAATTGTTAAGTTAAGATCACAAAGATAATGACCTTGGTTTAGTCAAATGGACGAGAACTTGGTTGAGTTTACTTTGACTAACCCATGTCTGACTGTCCCTATGTCCCTTTGTACGCTTAAATCGTTTAAACTAGGTACGCAACAGATTGATTGAGATTTGAATGCTGATTGTTAATAGATAGAATGATTAAAGAGGAAGGTTTATATGTACATAACATCATGCTACAACCAACTGGTGCGGAACAGAAGTGAAAAATGTTGCAAAAACGGGGTGACGCAGACGAAGTTGTGTGGATTAGCTAGTACAACATACAAGCCAAAAGGCCAAACCGCTAAACAATCGGCATTTCTGACGTGACGCTAATGATATTTAGTTAGTGATAACACATAAATGACAATGTATGCAATAGTTTATATGTGTCAATATATTTACGCATTCAACACATCGCACCAAGGTACTTAACTGACATTCCCGAGCCGTAATACCGTTAACACATGATCAGACTGCTTAGATTTACTTAGATATAGGTACTACTGTGTGTACGGGGGCCCCATTGACAGCTTCAGGGCCCCCTGTGACACATGCACTGCAACTGTATAAATAGACCTCTAGAACTGGAGTGTACACAATAGGTCTTTACATTATGAAATTGTCGAAATTTTCTCACAGATTCATGAGTTCGTTATTCCTGTAATTTAATAGCTATTTCCATTATTAATATTTTGTTTTAAAGTTGATTTCAAGATTTTACACGACTGTAATGAATTTTGTTTTTATTGGCCGCTTGATAAATTAAATTTGATCTTCATAAACAGTACTTCCTAAATGTTATCCATTTTGATGATAAATTTCGTAATACTTTTTGCAGCTATCACTTTTCTAAAATGTACTAAAAATGCTGTTTGCTTAATTTTGTCTCATTCATAAACAAACAAAATCATAAAATTTAGATATGTCATTTCTGAAAAAAAATGCAAAACTGTTAGTACTAAAGATTGTGTTTCCACCAATTTCTTCAAACATAATGATTTCTAAACACAAATACATCATCCCTTTGCAAGATACTTTAATGCGTGCTCCACGCAAAGGGCCCCATCAAAATCTTCGGGGCCCCACATGAGTGGACAGCTGGAATTCCGGCTTACCACCCAAGACTAGCCTATATGCTAACTGAGTTATATCTAGATACATAAGGACATAAGAAATCTTTTAGTAGGACGAGGGCCCCGTCTTATCCACCCTGTTAGCAGTTCTGCCTTTTAATTTAGACCGTCATGCGTCACTAGTTTAGTAGAAGTACTAGCGTCGAGAGGTCCCAGGTTCAGTTAAATAGTAAAAATTGGTTATAATGCATGAACGGGATCAGTATCTCACGGGAGCGGATTCACGGACATCAGAAAGTCATGAATCTACGCCACAAAACCATCGGTGCGTTTAAGGACATCGAGACGTCACGGTTCGCTAACTGGGAACTGAACCCGCGATAACCCAGCCAACCGTGAACTGAGTCATCAGGTTACTTACTACAATTTTTTTATTTACATACCGGCGAAGAGATGAGAACAAACATTACATTTTTATATACAGATAGGTATTATCTTGTGAAACCGCGGTAGCCTAGTGGTAAGGGTAATGGACTGCTGAGACGAGGTCTCGGGTTCGATCCAGGCTTACCATGGCACACACCAATGACTTTTCGATGCTTTTCGAAGTTATGCGTGTATTTATCGCAGGTTTATAAGTGCCCGGTTAATGGCAATAGGCTAGCCACCTATTACATTGGGACCTAAACATAAACTGGCGAAATGGGCCCTCAGTTTGACAGCCTCATTAGATGCTTTTTCGCATGAACCCGGGACTGTACGAAAGAAACATGTAACCTTTGTGACTAATTCGCCAGAAACGCTTGTCAAGAAGATACATAATACATACATACATAAACTCACGCCTTTATCCCCGAAGGGGTAGGCAGAGGTGCTAGCACCCACATTTCGCCAGTTTATGTTTAGGTCCCAATGTAATAGGTGGCGAGCCTATTGCCATTAACCGGGCACTTATAAACCTGCGATAAATGCACATAACTTCGAAAAGCATCGCAGTCATTGGTGTGTGCCATGATGAACCTGGGATCGAACCCGAGACCTCGTCTCAGCAGTCCATTACCCATACCACTAGGCTACCGCGGTTCCATACAACTAAAGTAACAAAGTTCAAGGTTAGACTAACTGTATATTAAAAACATGCGCACACGCAGAATCGTAAGAATAATCAAAATAATATGCTTAATTGTAAGAAAAATGGCAAGTATGACTAATTTTTGCTTTGTGATTCATAGATATAACGGTGAACCGCACTTCTTAAACCGCAGCACATATCTGGACCCACACATCATGTGCTCTATAAAGGTGCGTCCAGATTTGTGACATGACGGACCGGACAGCGTGACCGAGCAGCGAGGTTTCGGGTTCGATCCCAGGTTACCATGGCACACACCAATGACTTTTCGATGCTTCTCGAAGTTATGTGTGTATTTATCGCAGGTTTATAAGTGCCCGGTTAATGGCAATAGGCTCGCCACCTATTACATTGGAACTTAAACATAAACTGGCGAAATGTAGGTGCTAGCACCTCTGCCTACGGATATATGCGTGAGTTTATGCTATGTTATGTTCTACATAGTATAAAACAAAGCCACTTTGTCCCTATGTACGCTTATTAAAACTACGCAACGGGCTTTGATGCGGTTTTCATAGATAGAATGGTTAAAGAGGAAGGTTTATATGTATACAACATCATGCTACAACCGGTGCAGAGCAGAAATGAAGAATATTGCAAAAACGTGGTGACGCATACGAAGTTGCGCGGGTCAGCTTAGTATACTATAAAATGAATAAAAAATAAGTCGGGTTTTCCTTCCTGACGCTATAACTCCAGAACGCACGAACCGATTTCCACGGTTTTGCATTCGTTGGCAAGGTCTCGGGCTCCGTGAGGTTTATAGCAAAGAAAATTCAGTAAAAATTTCAACAGAAAAGCGGGAAAATCATTTTTCACATACAGCGCCATCTCTGATAATAAGCCATCTGGTCGCGAAACGGAGTTCGCCGGGTTTGCTAGTTGACTATAAAATGAACACATTCTCGCATTAATTAGAGTTAGTCAATAAATATGAATTATCTAAAAGGAAAATCCAAATATATTTTATAATAAGGCTGATGGCTGCATTATAATAATATACATATATTATTTGATTAAATGGTTATTACGTGGTCACCTACCTATTAATATTTGGATTTATTTTACCGAAAATGGTAATATTTCGTCATATCCACACTAATATTCGGTCGTTGCTTGATAAATTAAATTATATCTTAAAAACAGTACTTCCTAAATGCTATCCATTTTGATGATAAATTTCGAATAACTTTTTACAGTTGTCACTTTTCAAAAATGTAATAAAATTTGCTGTTTGCTTAATGTTGTCTCATTCATACATAAAAAAAAACATAATAATATTTAGAATGGTCATTCCTAAAAAAATACAAAAATGTTAGTACTCAAAATTGGGTTTCCTCTAATTTCTTCAAACAAAACGGCAATTTCATATGTAACGACCTACCAGTAATAATATGCCAATTAATTTTAAGATTCTGTTATAATTCATAAGTCATCAATAGATATTAGCACACCCCACCCAGTTTTAAAGTATTTTATAGTATGCATTTATACATCATTCCCTGAACCTTTTTCCCAACTCAGTTGGGGTCGGCTTTCCAGTCTAACTGTGATGCGGCTGAACTTCGATATTTTCGGTGAAGCGACTGCCATCTGACCTCCACAACTAATGGTCTAATGACCAATGGCGATATCGAAGTTCCAAGTTAGGCTGGTTGGACTTTTGAGGGCTCCAACTACCCGTAACGACTGCCATAGATGTTTGTATGGCAACCGGGACCGACGGCTTAACGTGCTCTCCGAGGCACTTATAAACCTGCGATAAATACACACATAACTTCGAAAAGCATCGAAAAGTCATTGGTGTGTGCCATGGTAACCTGGGATCGAACTCGAGACCTCGTCTCAGCAGTCCATTACCCATACCACTAGGCTACTGCGGCTAATAGTATGCATTTATACATTGGTATATTATACTACACACGTAAGGTAATTAAATCGCCTGCATCACAAAAGAGGTTCCTCGTTTTCCAATATTGGTCAATCTTGCTCCACCCCTGTTGGTCGTAGCATGATGTTATACAGAATTAGGGGACAGCTAACGATCTAATGTTACTTTTAAGAGGAGTAAGGCCCCTGGTCAGCCATTCTCCAAACATTCATACAATTGCTTTTAAAAATAGTAGATTATTTACTAGCCTAGACTAACGCCTTATCAGTCGAATTAGATTATCATTATGATAACGAACATTTTGTCACAATAATAACAATTGATTACAACTTGCTCGCAATATTTGTAACATTTTTACTATCATAACATAACATAACATAAACTCACACCTATATCCCCGAAAGGCCGAGTCGCTAGCACCCACATTTCGCCAGTTTATGTTTCGGTTCCAATGTAATAGATAGCGAGCCTATTGCTATTAACCGGGCACTTATAAACCTGCGATAAATACACACATAACTTCGGAAAACATCGAAAAGTCATTGGTGTGTGCCATGTTAGAACATGGTATCGAACCCGAGATCACGTCTCAGCAGTCCATTACCCATACCACTAGGCTACCATTAAATATCAAAATACAGTCTCAAAAACGTGTACAAAATTGGGACAAAGTAAGAATATGGGGTTCTTCAAAAAGGGCATTAGAAGGTTTCTACAGGGTAGGCAGCACATGTGTAGCGCCTCTGGTGTTACAAACGTCCATAGGCCACAGTGACCGCTTCCCATCAGGTGGGCCGTGTGCTTGTCTACCACCTAGTGGTAACATCTCTGTCTGTACCCTCAATATAAACTGCCGTGGTTATAACACTTATCCGATAAGTGTACAAACGTCTACACAATATTTGCTCTTATTTTAGTACATTGCACTATGAGTCACTCTCATTAACTTCAGTAATAGTAGGGCTTGCGCATGCGCGGGATACACGCTGTACTTTTTTTCCCGACTGCGGTAACGAGGGTAATATTAATTTAAAAAAAACAAAGTTCATTTATTCTTACTTACATACATATATGTTCACGCCCGTAATCCCCCAGATTTCGCCAAATATGATTTTCGGTCCCACGTAATAGGGATCGAGCCTATTGCCGCCAATCGGGCACTAACAAATGGGTATTCCGAGAAATAAATTTCTAACCGAAAAATGTTGCAACTAAATAAAATTGAAAAAAAAATTGACCCGATTCCTTGCTATGCGTGCTTAGCCGCACAAGCACCACTAATTCAAGTCTTAGAGAGTATCAGACGGATGGAGAGTACCAGACGGAATTTATTCTGTAAAGACCATTAAATGACACTTACAAAACGTCAAAATTAAAACAGTTTAGCAAATGGACCATAGGTTCGGAACGCGGCCCCGGCATGACAAACCCCTTTCGGCCGCCAGGTTCGTTCGTATAGTCACTACATAGTATAAAACAAAGTCGCGTTCTGTGTCCGTATGTCCCTTTGTATGCTTAAATCTTTAAAACTACGCAATGGATTTTGATACGGTTTTTTTTAATAGATAGAATGGTTAAAGAGGAAGGTTTATATGTATTACATATAACATGTCCGATATAATCACCTCCACCGACTTCGGTGGGGGCGGCATCCGTAGGGATTTTGAGTACGAAAAAAAAAGGATGAGTGGATTAAACATCCCTACAAACTTTCATCCCTTAAATCGTGGGCGGACAATCCGAAGTCCTACCAAGACTACTGGGAGAGATTGTTTTGGTACCCAATGAGAATGCCTACGAAACCAGTCTTAAAAAATCTTCAGTTCCCTTAGCACGAAAAAGTATAGAATTCGTAATGTAAAGGTATCGAGAGAACGGAGCATTGGTATTAGCAGCCTATTCATTTTGAAACTGTATGTGTGAGAAGCCCGCCAATTGTAATGCTCCTTTTCGTGCTAAAGGCACAAACCATACGACACATACGCATCAGCTCAATAGTGGCTAGTGTATTTTACCTAAATAATGACAATTAAAAAAAATATACGCAGTAATACTCAAAAAATTAATAGTCTATAACTCAACCTCATTTCTTTTCAGCCTATAGACTTCAGTATATAAACAAATGGATTATAGTGTATTTTAAATGCATAAAAATTAAAAAAAAGTAGAACTCGGAGATACACCAAAAAAAAAAAACATTTCAAGACTCACCTCATCTCTCTTCAGCCTCAAATCGTCCATACTCTTGCTACTTTTCAACGTGTTAAGCGTTCCATACTTATTCTTCTTCACAACTTTGATATCATCCTCAGAACACGGCACATCATAAATATGTTCGTCCACGTAAAACTCCGAGTTTTTAACTACGCACTTACAATTCAAATGACACTTAAAACCGTCTTCTTTTCCCTCATTCACGGTACACTTGACACACTTGTTATGATTCAGTAGTCGTTCTAGACTATCTGTACTTGAATTACAGCACACTGGTAAAGAACTATGGTTTTCAGCGTTCAAACGGGTATACGGTAGACTTGACGTAGAATTATTTGTAATGGCACAGTTAAGAGAATTCAGGCAACGAGATAAAGGATCCGATCCAGACATTTGGTTCGGAAGCAACGTTCGGTTAGTAATATCTAAAATTTCTGTACACAAATAATGGATTTCTTTTGGCTTTTTAGGAGTGTTGTGAGCCCTTTCAGGTTTTTCAAGTGTCCCTTCACGTTTTTGAGTTAATAATGTTTCTAATTTTTCTAGTTTTCTCATCGCTTCTTTTTTCTGTTCCTCAATATTTTCTTCTGGAGTCGTTACCTTTGAGTTTGTTAAACGTGGAGGCTTTTTCGGTGGTGGTCCCATAGGCAGAGGTTGTTTTAAAGCCTTTTTGAGTGTATCCGTTAATTTTAAATGTGGATTTTTACGTTCCAACCGTATAGTTTCACTGGAATTGCAGAATTCATCCATGGCGGCTAAATTAGTTTTTTCTGATGATGACTCAAATTGGGAACGAAGCATTTTAATACGACAAGCTTTTTCATCCTCAACATTTTCAGTCTCCGAACTGACTCCGCTATCGGTCATAGCATCTTGCTTATCACTTTCTTTTCTCTTCGGTTTCACTACTTGTGCGTACTGCTGTAAAATATGTTGAGGGACTTCAGAATCCGGTATGGAATCAACTAAAATTTGCTCATCCGAATGCATGATAGACTGTTTACAAGGAACAAAGTTCTCTCTTCTCATCTGTTCTTCTAGAAAGTTACCAAGCCTTTTTAGCCTATCCTTACTCAATTTATGATCCATTTTTAAAGAGAAATCACTGGTTTCAGACCTACCGTTGCAACTACCGTGCCTTTTAGGGCTATTACTCGTTATTTTCTGACTTCTATCACACCGAAAAGCATGACTTCTGTGCAATTTTTTACCGGGATCACTTATTTGTCGCGATAAAGTATTTTTTGAATCACTCACACTCCTCTTTACATCAACTTTTTGATATAAATAACTACTGTTTGGTTTCGGTGAACATATTTCGATATTTTCTGACTCACTTGCGATATCCTTATTAGTCGATATGTCACAATCGGTGTTTTCTGCGTTTTCCTTACCAATGTTGACAGTAAGACCATGTTTGTGTTTATATAAATGCGATTCGATCCTAACCGGTACGGTGTCGTGGTTTAAATTCTCGAATCGACTCTTTATTTCTTGAACTCTGTTCTTGGAAGACGATATCATTTCGATTTAACATAATACATTTTTATTGGCACTAATAATAAGCTGTGTGATCACATACGCTTTTAACACTATTGTATTAAAACACTTTAAAATTTATTTACAAAAACTACAGCTCGAACATGTAAACATGAAACACAGACACTAAACTTGTCATTTTTTTTTCAAAAACACCGTTTGTTGCACCAGGCGTTAGCGCATACTAATCCTATATCAATTAATCCACCGGAGTAGGAAGTAGCACGATACAATAGTTTTTATTGCGAAAGTGGAACGACAATTGTTATTTTACCCGATGTTAACTATTTTGAAACAATGCACTTGACAGAAAGTTTACATAAACATTATATCGTGTTCGTGGTTCGTGCGATCGTCAGGGCACGGCAACGGCTTGCCACTTGTGGTGTTACCACACTCGAAGTACATTCTGCCAAGTACAAAGTCAAGGTGAATTTTATCTCCGAAGAATTTATTGATAAATTGAGTTCACATGAACAATAAATTGAATATTCATCCTGAATTTTCTATGAACGGTGTGATTATTTTATTTTACTCATTATACTTTATTGAAACAAGAATACTTAACACATTATACTTTATTTGAACAACTGCAATGTATTGATTGATCGATTCAATTGAATTTTAATGCATCTACAGCAAGATTAAAGCAATGAAAAAAGCAAAAGAAGCTATAAAAAAGCATTCTCATTCATCATCTTGGTCTAATAAATTCTTATAATAAGCTTGTGGTTTTCCTTCTACATGTATTAAGCACCAGTGAAGATAATAATATTAGTCCTAATACATTAGGAAGCATACCATAGTTATGGTTAACTCTATTATGCGTTTTTCAATAGTAATATTTTAGGAGCAGTCGATAGAAAATTTATAATAAGTATATAAGTAAATTATTAACACTGTCTTTTTACTTTTTTACTGTGTTACGTAGAGAACTAGAGCAGTGTAAAATTTCTCCTTTACTGAAAAAAAACTTTAACTTGACTATGTATTTACAAGCGAGTTGAATGAAACTTAAAATGCTTCCCGAAGTAGTCATGTGTCGTATTGTAGGTAAGTATCGAGAAGAGTCACTCACTCACGTTGTCTAGATCAAACAATTCGCCGTAAAAATAAACTAGTCTTTAAGTCCACTCCAGTGTTAGAAGTACTTACACTTGGTTTTACCTTCATCAAGAGCCCGCTTATACTTATTTTCTTAATTTGTTAAACCACAGATATGAAATAATGCCATTGAATTTTAGGCGTTATTTATATAGACTAAAAGGTCAAAATGAAATGAAAGAATTCATTGCGTTTGAAAAGTGTAAGCTTTGAAGAGTGAATTAAACGTTTTGAGTGAATGAGGCCTTTAATGTCTTTAATTACCGCTAAAGACTAAAATTCAATTACGTTTTTTAATCTCAAAAGTTTGAGAATAAGTTCACAATTAAATGGAATTGGAGTCTTAGTACTATGGCGGAAGCCCCCCAATATTAAAATGAGAGAATGAACTGCCTCTCATGATATCGGTGGTCCCTATTGCTGCACAAGTCTATATCCCACGGTCTTAGATTAATAATATTCTGTATTTTTTTCATAGTCTATTCCTAAAGGTATCAAGCGAATCCGTCCAAACGTTAAATGGTGAATGATTAACAAACATCCAAATATATAAGCATTCAAACATCTTTACAAACTTTCACGTTTATAATATCAATATAACTTATTAAGAAAATCAGTAATACTTGATTACATAAATTACCCTATTCTCATACTTGAGTTATTTTTTTAAATCTCCCTAAAAGTAGAGAGTATTTTTTATCTTGATAACGAGCAGCTGATTCCGTTATTCGTTATGTAGTTCGGATATTCCCAAGTATTATAGTTTTGGCTTTTGTTTTTTTTTTACAATTATTCTTTATAGATGAAATTTTTCGTCCCGTTGATAGAATATTTAGTATTATTAAATAAAAATAGCCATAGCAGAACTATTCATAGTGTAATAGTCAATTCCTAAAAATGTAAATACGTGTTGATAATGTATCCGAACGCATAATTTTTCTTTCCAATAGTGACATCTATTGACGAGTAGCAAATAAAATTCACAAAGCGTACACAAAGAAAATTACTCGTAGTAATTCGTATTCTTTAAACACTTCATTGAGTTAATACATAAACTCATTCACTGTCATATTAACTTTACATTCGTACCTATTTCGAAGAATAATATTTCGTATTTCGTCCGTTTAAGCATTCAGTTAAAAATAAAGCACGGTATTATCTCAGTATTGCTGTACTTTAATACCTTAATACTTGTTAATACTCAACATAGTTAAGTGGTGCCATCTGTAATTTCGTTAGAGAATATTGTTACCGAATAAAGAAGTCCACTAGTTGTTCAGATAGTTTCAAAAACGTACAATAGATGACGCTGTTAAATTCTTTGTGAATTTTACAGCTGCAAATTGATCCATCCACATTTTTATTATCTTACTAGCTGTTGCTCGCGTCTCCGCCCGCGTGGACTTCTGATCCCATTCCCGCTGCTTCATTCCGAGCATTTTCATATTTATTCACCTTTTAAACCTCCGCTGGACTTCCACAAATAATTTAAGACCAAAATTAGCCAAATCGGTCCAGCTGTTCTCAAGTTTTAGCGAGACTAACGAACAGCAATTCATTTTTATATATAAAGTTAAAATACTACTACATATTACGAAAAAAAACTAACTTTAACGATTCTTTTTGGCACTTAATTGAGAAGTTACTCTTCTTCTCATCTTCTGTAGTACCTACCTATGCTTTTTTTTTAAATACCACAATCGTAATTCACACGCAGACACTTTCAAAGGAGCTTCTCCAATTACTCAGGAATTCAATCCTTAGATATTTATCTCATCTTATGCTTTAGCCCCTTTCTGAGTCTAGAATCCATTTAAAAACGATGTGGCTTGGTTTGTTCGAATATATACAAACCTCGCGTATGTAATCAAGAATGCCGTTGAAAGCATAGTTACTGTGGCATAGTGACCGCCATTGCAGACATTTTAAATGACGGTGATCCTGCCTTGACGGATTCGACAGTTATTTTTTCGAGTTTGGATCGGATCGTCTACAAAGTAAAATGTTCATTATGTGCTTTTTGTCTTCTCATGCAAAAGGTCTATATAACCAATGTTGACCGCAAGAAGAGATCACTACCTACTCACATAAAGGACCCAGAATATTCCATCAAGAACCAAGCGGTTCGGTGAACCCTTCCTTTACCGCACCATTAAGTCTTGGAAATCCTTACCATCGCATGTGTTTCCTTCTTTCTACAGTCCCGGGTCCTTTAAGTGAAAAACCCATTTGATGAGGCCGTCAAGCTTAGCGCCACCATTTTAACATTGTACATGTTATACCGCGTCTACATTTACGTAACATTTTACCGTGACCGTGTCAGAAGTGCGTGTCCGTCGCATATTCAGCTGATAGTTGAGCTTAAATGAAACCATCGATCGACTGGTGGCCGTGTCAGCACAACTCTAGTTCGTGTGCCCATGTGCCACAAGTTGTTACGTCCACACTTAATGTCATGTCTTGATGTCACGCTGTCCGGTCCGCTGTTCATGTCACAACAGACGCACCTTTATAAATGGTGACCCTCTTTTTTTAAAATTGCTTTCAGTTTAGTTCATCAAGTGAGGTTAAGTCAAATTGGCGTGTCCTAAGTAAAAATAACCAAGATGGCGGAGCAAAGACAAAAGTCGTCAAACACCTAGATTTAGCGTTTAGCTGCAAAAAATAGTATAAATTGCTTGCTCGGTAGACGGCGGTGAGTTGAGTACCTATATTTTGTTTTTATATCTACAACCAATTTAGTATATACTAGCTGACTCGCGTAATTTCGTCTGCGTAGCCTAACTAAAGAACTTTGATATCGCCAAGTTCAGCCGCGTCTTAGTTAGACTAGAAAGCCGACCCGAAATGAATTGGGAATAGGTTCATTAAATGATGATTTACTAGTAAATAAATAGGTAGATCAATGACTTCTGTAAATTACTACATAGTATTAAGCAAAGTCGCCTTCTCTGTCCCTATAGGTATCCTTATCTCACTTTTATATGCTTAAACCTTTAAAACTACGCAATGGATTTTGATGCGGATTTTTTTGACAGATAGAGTGATTGAAAAGGAAGGTTTATATGTATATAACATCATGTTATAACCAATTGGTGCGGAGTAGAAGTGAAAAATGTTGCAAAAACGGGGTGACGCAGACGAAGTTGCGCGGGTCAGCTAGTATAATATAATAATCTACCATGCTAATCCGCGCAACTTCGTCTGCGTCACCCCGTTTTTGCAACATTTTTCACTTCTGCTCCGCACCAGTTAGTTGTACATATTATAAACCTTCCTCTTAAACCATTATATCTATTAAAAAAAACCGCATCAAAATCCATTGCATAGTTTTGAAGATTCAAGCATACAAAGGGACATAAGGACATGATAAATAGGGACAGAGAACGCGACTTTGTTTTATATACTATGTGATAGTGATATCAAACCAACCCGCGCTGTTTCTCTCTTGGCTAGGGACAACATATAATCACTAATTCGTCGAAACATTTGCAGTATGCCAAAACAAGAATACAAGTATTTTCTATTTATAACCACAAATACTTGAATAGCATAATATTGGTATGAATTATTTATCCATTCTTATTCTAATTATAGCTATTAGTTAGATATGTCTGACAACTGAATTAAAAAGTAGGTAATTAAAAACTTGTTTCTATATAAATTACTAGCTGTTGCCCACGGCTCTGCCCGCGTGGATGTCGATTATCGCGTTGTACGACTCTACTCGATTCTCTACTTGCCTCTCTGTACTACTTCACCTTGCTGTCATGACAACGGAAATAGTTAGCGATTTAGCGCCAATGTTTAAAAATTTACCGAATCAATTCAGATATATGATTATTGCTCCGCTCCCTTGAATGGTATCGTAATTATATATAGCCTATGTTACTCCTAGATATTATAGCTTTTTAAAGGTGAAAGAATTATTGAAATCGGTCCAGTAGTTTCTGAGCCTATTCGTTACGAATAAACAAACAAAAAACAAATATTAATGACTACATATTAATTGAAAGGCTATTTTAATACTTTCGTCTATCCTATCGGTAACTTTTGGTGTATAAGCCTCGGTTGCACGATCGTACATTAACATTAACAGTGCAGTTAAAGTACCTGTCAGGTATAAAACAGGTTGCACCATTTGACAATTGTTAAAATCACGTCATAACTTGACGCTAACTGTAACCGGCCACGCTCAAACGTCAAATTCTATCAAAAAGATAACTATAACCCAGCTACTAAATACTCTGGTGCAACACATTTAGCCAAACCATTAGAATTAATGTTACTGTTACTGTTTTGACGGAAACATTAACTTTAACAGGTAGTTGGAGTAACTAAGCCTAAAAGTTCAAAATCCTAAAGTTCGAAAACCTGTGAAGTACAGAATACCGCGGCTAATAATGACCTTGAGGTGCAGTAGACAAAGAAGGGTTTCTCGGTCTTCCCACTGACAACACAAAACCTTTCCAGTGAGCTCTGGTTACCCTACTCATCGGAAACACAACACAAGGTTATTATTAGCCGTAGTATTCTGTAGGGCGGAGGTATTTCCCCAGTCGGACTGCTCAATCAAGACGGGAGATACCGTCTTACGCCTACAGCATAAACATAATAATTCCTATATATAATTAATATTTATTATTTAATAGGAAGTAAGTAACACGTTACATATTTCTAGTATATTATCATATGAATAAATGGGTTGAAATGTATGTTTATAATGTTAACAGAACAGCTTTTTATTAAACAATCACTACATAGTATAAAACAAAGTCGCGTTCTCTGTCCCTATTTTTCATGTCCTTATGTCCCTTTGTATGCTTAAATCTTTAAAAATACGCAACGGATTTTTATGTGGTTTTTTTTAATAGATAGAGTGATTGAAGAGGTAGGTTTATATGTATATAACATCATGCTACAACCAACTGGTGCGGAGCAGAAGTGAAAAATGTTGCAAAAGCGGGGTGACGCAGACGAAGTTCGCAGGGTCAGCTAGTTATATATAAAACAAAGTCACTTCCCGCTGTCTGTCTCTATGTATGTTTTATATATAAAACTACGTAACGTATTTGTGATGTGGTTTTGTTTAATAGATAGAGAAAGTCAAGAGGAACGTTTATATGTATATAACATCACGCTAGAATCTGTCGATTGTGGTGGTGCAAGCTCGAATAAAATATGTTTTTGTTTGAAGGGGTTTGGTTTAACTTAATCTTATGTTTGTTTGATTGCAATCAGTTAAGTAAAACCAGAGTAATATAGAATTTAAGTTGCACAGATGGCGCTTAGGTCGCGATAACCGACAGCCACGCGGGCAGAGCCGCGGGCATAGGGACTATTAAACGATGGGTTATTAAACCAGTGGTGGATTTCTCTCCCACCCCAAACGTATAGAGAACATTTTACATTTTACATATAGAGCTGATAAACCATATTCGCAGACGGAGTCGTAAACATGAGCTAGTTCATATAGTTTACATGGACCACGTGATGTTTGGCCTATGATCTTGCAATAGTAAATAAAATAGTACAATTATTGTAATACCTAACTATTAATTCTACAACAGTTTAGCCTAGCAATGAATTAATCTATACATATATATAAAAAATAATCGCGAAATATGTTGGTAATAAAGCGCATAACTCGAAGACGGCTGGACCAATTCGAGTAATTCTTTTTTTTATGTGTTTATTGAACTCTAAGGAAGGTTTTTATGGAGCAGTGGAAACGGGATCAGAAGTCCAAGCTGCGGGAACGGGATCATAACTCCACGCGGACGCTCAGCTTGACGGCCTCATCAGATGCTTTTTCACGCCCCGCTTAAAGGACCCGGGACTGTAGGAAGAAGGAAACACGTGCGCCGGCAAGGAATTCCAGGATTTAATGTTGCGACAGAGGAAAGATACTAAAAATACACTTACATTGTGATTGCTCCTGATAGTGTTACCTATTATTTTAACGTAAAAACACGTGACTGTGTTTGTGTGTGTGTGTCTGAGGCATCGTAGCTTCCGATTCGATGTAATTATTTTTGTCTGAAAGGTGAATTAATTGGGAGTGTAGTTAGCTATGTTTGTGAAAATCGTTCCAATATGGCCGCCGACACAAAATGGCGTACCTACTACATATTTTTGCACAAGTGCCTCAATATGGATCTAAAACATATGACGTGTGAGTGTTTTCGTCAAATATAAAACGTGTTATTAGTATTTGAGGTTAGTTTACCAAGAAAAGCTTAATAACAGTTTTTATTAGATGAATAATAAATATATTTCGATTAAAATACTATTTGGAGGTCTTCAAGAATAGCATTAAATCATTTATACAGGTTAGGCTGACTTTTTTCTATGGCACACGTGTTTCCTTCATCCTACAGTCTCGGGTCCTTCAAGCGGGGCGTGAAAAAACAACTGTCGAGGCCGTCAGGGTGGGGACGACACCTGTAACGGCGGCCATCATATTCTGGACTGCGCCTCTGCTTACCATCAGGCGTGGTGCAGTCAATCTGACGACTTACGCATAAAAAAAAACGAGTGTAACGTCTCTGGTGTTGCAAAAGTCCATAGGCAGTGCATATATACGATGACCGCTTTCCATCAGGTGGACTGAGTGCCTAAATGGAATAAAAAACTCTGAATTAGATATTCTAACCACAAGGCCGGGTCATGTTAATTTTTATTTTAATATAATAATAAAGTCACCGTCTGAATTTTGAACAAGTTTGAGACTTATTGTTACGGAAGGCGTTCGTTAGTATGCTTAAACTTTAAAACTACACGGATTTTGATGCGGATTTTTTTAATAGATAGAATGGTTAAAAAGGAATGTATATATGTATATAACATCATGCTACAAACAAATGTTGCGGAGTAGCAGTGAAAAATGTTGCAAAAACGGGATGACGCAGACGAAGTCGCTCGGGTCAGCTAGTAATATAATAATAATGAATTTATTTCGAACAACTTTGACTCATATTATGAATTAGTAATAATTTTGTGTTTACATCTATGAGTTTAATGTGCGTCAGTGTCTTGGCCGACAGACACCGATCTTGTTTTGTTTATTTTTGGGGAAATTTTCCTTCCCCTATATTTTGTCTAGCCAAAATTTATTGCTGGCAAACCCATTAACTTCATAATATTATCACTAATATTCAAGATAGCTCCGAGAGCACGTTAAGCCGTTGGTCCCGGTTGCCATACAAACATCTATAGCAGTCGTTACGGGTAGTTGGAGTCCTCAAAAGTCCAACCAGTCTAACTTGGAACTTCGATATCGCCATTGGTCATTAGACCATTGGTTGTGGAGGTCATAATGGCTGTCGTTTTACGGCAATATTGAAGTTCAGCCGCATCTTAGTTAGAATAGAAAGCCGACCCCAACTGAGTTGGGAATAGGCTCAGAGAATGATAATTGGATTCTTAAAAGCTACGAATACTTTTTTCATAGTTTAGTAGAAAGTAGAAAAACCGCGGTAGCCTAGTGGTATGGGTAATGGACTGCTGAGACGATGTCTCGGGTTCGATCCCAGGTTACCATGGCACACAACAATGACTTTTCGATACCTACTTTTCGAAGTTATGTGTGTATGCTTATAAGTGCCCGTTTAATGGCAATAGGCTCGCCACCTATTACATTGGGACCTAAACATAAACTGGCGAAATGTAGGTGCTAGCACCTCTGCCTACCCCTTCGGGGATAAAAGCGTGAGTTTATGTTATGTTATGTTATGTTTAATGTTTTTATGTGAAGAGTTTATTTTCCAAGTTCATACGGTAGTAGGTATATGAGACATAACAACAAGTAATTTTTATAATCATTTAAATTAGTTAAGTAGTAATTACATTTATTTATCTTTTTTGCCACATTAATTGAAGTGCATATACTTATAGATATATCCATATACATCCTTCTAAAATAATATTATTAGTAATTCTGTAATAATATTAATAGTAATTCTGTCCGTCTGTATATTACGCTTTCACCCCTAAACTACTAAACCTGAAAAAAATTGGTAAAGGGGGTATTTAAACTGTTGCATCTGACCTGCGTAACATAACATAAACTCACGCCTATATCCCCGAAGGTGTAGGCAGAGGTGCTAGCACCCACATTTCGCCAGTTTATGTTTAGGTCCCAATGTAATAGGTGGCGAGCCTATTGCCATTAACCGGGCACTTATAAACCTGCGATAAATACACACATAACTTCGAAAAGCATCGAAGTCATTGGTGTGTGCCATGGTAAAACCTGGTATCGAACCCGAGACCGCGTCTCAGTAGTCCATTACCCATACCACTAGGCTACTGCGGTTATTCACTTTATTAATTTTACTAAAAAAAATACGGTAATATAGATATTATTAACTGATTAAATTAATTATAATCATTGAAATACGTCAACAATGTTATTAAAAAAGTACCTACCTTTTTTTAAACTGTCATTTGCATCTTTTTTAATAATATTTAGGTGGCAAATACGCACACGTTCCACCTAATGAACGTGTGCAACATAAAGGGCGTCACACTCGCGCTGTGAGAACCTTCTGATGCCCTTCTTGAAACTTTCAACGCAAGTACGCCAGATGAGGTGCGCTCAATATGTTTTTTTTATACAACTTAGGTCGCAGACAAGCACACGGCCCACCTGATGGTAAGTGGTTACCGTGGCCTATGGGCGAGTGTTACACCAGAGGAATAACACTCGTGCCGCAACCCCTGTAAGAACAGAGACATTCTGTGTCGTCAGCGCAAAAGATGTAGGATAAGCCTTTAGTTTTCCCACTGACAACACAAAACCTCTCTAGTGAGCTCTGGCTACCCTACTCACCACCGAAAACACAACACAAGGTTATTAAACGGCGATATTCTGTAGGGTGGAGGTACTTCCATAGTCGGACTGCTCGATTGGGACGGATATACCGTCGTGTCCTACCTCCTCTATATACATCTACTAGCTGTTGCCCGCGGCTCCGCCCGCGTGGATGTCGATTATCACGTTGTACGACTCTACTCGATTCACTACTTGCCTCTCTGTACTACTTTTCCTTGCGGTCATGACAACGGAAATTGTTAGCGATATTAGCGCCAATGTATAGAAATTCATCGGATCAATTGAGATTTATGATTATTACTCCGCTCCCTTGTATGGTAGCGTGATGATATATAGCTTATGTTACTCCTAGATATTGTAGCCTTTTAGAGGTGAAAGAATTGTTTAAATCGGCCCAGTACTTTTTGAGCCTATTCATTACAAACATACAAACATACAAAAATAGGTACAAATCTTTCCTCTTTATAATATTAGTATAGATATATCTTTATACCTACGGAACGCAGCGAGACTTTATTTAAAATGTTTTAAAAAGTAAAATTTCCGTCTTCCCCGAACAGGTTGTATATAAATATCTAAATTTATCGACATTACAATACCTTAATCTCAGATCAGCAACACATAGGGTCAGTCAACTTAAGGACCGATTCACTAACTCACACAATGATCAAAACACGTGAATTAATTTCGATTTGCAAGAAATACGTAAAATGATTTTTATCTTCCATATGATCTGTCAAAATTTTAAAACCTCCGACACAAAAAATACCTCCAAAAAGTAAAAAAATAATAATTCATGCGTTGTTGTGTCGGGTTTCTATAACTGGTATACACTCCCACAGACATGTTTTTGAAACAATCAATCCCGGATACAAAATCGCATGATTTTTTTATATTTTTTTTACTTTTTGGAGGTATTTTTTGTGTCCCCTACACATTTTAAATTTTGAATTAAATTTTTATTTTAATCCTTTTTATTATTTATACTGTTTTGATGGTACTTGGTGGAACTCACTTTCATACATAATAGATTTATCTCCTTTGAATTATTCTCCTTGATAAGCCCTTTCATTTGTTAACCATTTTGACGGACTAGTAAATAAAAAAGGTAATACGCAATTTGGTGGTGGCGGCCATCTTGTATTTGAAATTTGTCATAATATATCGTATCCTACTTGTTAATTACTTTCATTTTCATTCCTTTTTTTTTTCTTTTTATACCACTTAAGTGGCAGACAAGCACACGGCCCACTTGATGGGAAGCGGTCACCGTGGCCTATGGACGTTTGCAACACCAGAGGCGTCACACATGTGCTGCCTACCCTTCAGTATTCATATTGACTTTTGCAAAAATTTGCCGCCATTTTGCAGCGACGACCATCAAACATAGCTAAAAATTAAATCGAATAATTCACCTTTCAAACAAAAAAACTACATCGAAATCGGTTCATCCGTTCAGGAGCTACGATGCCACAGACACACACACACACACATAAAACTTATAACACTTCGTCGTTTTTACGTCAGGGGTTAAAAATAAAACATGGCTACGTTTTCGTGAGGTTATTACACTGAATAAAGATGGTTATTAAACCAACGGAATGTTTATTTATTTATTTCCCTTGCAACACTCGTTACTATCAAATAAGCTTAGGTAAGGCGGTAAGTAGGGTAGCCAGAGCTCACTATATCCCCCCCTTCCCCTCCCCTTCCTAGCCTCCCTACCCCTACCCCTTCCCAGCTCTCCCCCTTTCCCTTCAGGGTGGGCAGCGCGTGTGTGACACCCTTAGTGTTGCACACGTTCATAGGCCACGGTGGCCGCTTTCCATCAGGTGGGCCGTGTGCTTGTCTGCCACCTACGTAGTATAAAAAAAAAAGCTTCAAAAGTTCCTGAACAGTTTGAAACTAAAATTGTATGAAGTGATGCCACTACACAACTACTAGTGTTAGGTTTAGTTGCTCCAACTACCTGTTAAAGTTAAGGTTTCCGTCAAATTGAACAGTAACAGTAACATTGATTCTAATGGTTTGGCTAAATGTGTTGCACCAGTGTATTTAGTAGCTCTGTTATAGTTATCTTTTTGATAGAATATGACGTTTGACCGGTTACCGTTAGCGTCAAGTTATGACGTCATTTTAACAATTGTCAAATGGTGCAACCTGTTTTATACCTGACCGGTACTTTAACTGCACTATTAATGTTAAAGTACGATCGTGCAACACATTCTTAGAAGCTACTGGATAATAGATCTATTTATTAATGTAATTAAGTTTATGATACTAATTGCAAGAGTTTATTTATTTCCTTATTTAGAAACAAGACATCGACCTTGTTCCTTTTATTAACGCTATCTACGTTTCTACATACATACATCCAATACAGGCAGAGGTGTGTTAAACACCCATATTTCGCCAACTATAATTTCGGTAGCAAGTAATAGGGAGCGAGCGTATTGCCACCAATTGAGCACTTTGTACAAAAAATAAATTTCTAACCGAAAATGTATGCAGCTAAACGAATTTGGAAAAAAAAATATTTTGACCCGATTCCTTGCTATGCGGTGTAAATTGCAAGGAAAAGAGGGTGTTTTGGGAAGTGGCCGTTTTGGAAAGTGGTTCTTATGAGTCAAAAGGAAATTAATTATGTGCTTAGCCGCACAAGCCCTATCAATTAACGTCTTGGAGAGTATCAGATGTTTCTTTTAGTTAAATTAGACTTTAACCGTCAAAGGATTATAGATCTTAAGATGTCTATTAACTTTTGGAGTTCACTGTTCATACATAAAAACTTACTTTCTACGGAATTGAACCCCAACCACGGTACGATTACCTGAGGAATAATAAATACGGGTGCATTTGGGTACTACATAAAGGTGCGTCCAGATTTAAGGCCTGAACAGCGGACTGGACGTGACATCAAGACATGACGTTGAGTGTGAACGTAACAACTTGTAGCACATGGACACACAAACTAGAGTTGTGCTGACACGACCACCAGTCGATCGATGGTTTCATTTAAGCTCAGCTATCACGCAGTTGAATACGCGACGGACACGCACTTCTGACACTGTCACGGTAAATTGTTACGTAAATGTAGACGCGGTTTAAGAGATTTTATCATTATAAGATCATACAAGCCCAAAACCCTTCATCTACGTCATTTGTAATGGGTATTTAATTAAAATAATGCTTACGTATGAATGTACGTGTGTTGTAATTATATTCTCTAAGTGCAACGTCCTCCGGTACTGACCAAATAAAAAAAAAGTATAAAGGCACTGGCCTTTATACTTTTTTTTATTTACATAAATAGGTACATATACATATGCTCACGTCCCTAATCACCGAAGGGGTGTGCAGAGATGTATGGCGTATGATTTTCGGTCGCACGTAATAGGGTTTGAAACTATTGCCGCCAATCGGGCACTTTGTAAGAAAATGGGTATGCCGAAAATAAAATTCCTAACTGAAAAAGTTGCAGCAAAATAAATTTGGAAAAAAAATTGACCTGATTTCTTGCTATGCGGTGTATATCGCAAGGAAATTATTTACGTGCTTAGCCGCACAAGCACTACCAATTAACGCGTTGGACAGTATCAGACGATTTTTTTATTTATTGCACGTCAATTTGACTTCACCTCACCTGATGTTAAGCTGAAGGCAAAGTCTCATGAAAGAGGGTCACCATAACAAAAACGTTCAGTGTTACAATAGCAGCGCTCAGCTTGACGGCCTTATCAGATGCTTTTTTTTTGCTTTGCTGTAGTTTTTTTTATATATTCTACACCAGGAGTACTACAAGGGGCTTTCGGCTTCGGGAGTGTTCCCCTTAAACCTTATATTTAGCACCGAGCAAGAATCAAACCCGCATCTCTGCTTAGCAATCGAACGAAAGTTACACCACAGAGGTTGTCAATTAGATGTTATTTATGGGCGTTTCAATAATAATATTTCGTCGCATCTGCCTCAAGGAAAAAACTAAAAAGTAACATAATATAATGTCAATGCTCCCTGTACCATCAATATCCAAAACCAGTATCTGTCGACTCCATCATTTGTATTTTTAGCCTGAGGACCGCAATTTTCATTCGTTAATAGTCTTTTACGGGAGCATCCGTAATCGATTACATAACATAACATAAACTCACGCCTATATTAGTATGTAGAGGTGCTAGCACCCACATTTTCCCAGTTTAGGTATGTTTAGGTCCCAATGTAATAGGTGGCGAGCCTATTGCCATTACATAACCGGGCACTTATAAACCTGCGATAAAATACACACTTCGAAAAGCATCGAAAGTCATTGGTGTGTGCCATGGTAAAACCTAGGATGGCACCCGAGACCTCGTCACAGCAATATATTACCCATACCACTAGGTTACCGCGCTTTTGCAGATACGTAGACATGTTGCGTCCCTGGCAGTATTTTATCGTCTCTACCATGGTGAATGTTCTGATGAGCTCTTCTAATTAATCCCACCCTCTCCTTTCCTACACAGGACAACACGTACAGGGCTAGATGTCACCCGCATACGGTGCAGAATATTCCATCAAGAACCAAGCGGTTCGGTGAGTCTTTCCTCTACCGCACCATTAAGTCTTGGAATTCCTTACCAGCGCACGTGTTTCCTTCTTCCTACAGTCCCGGGTCCTTTAGGCGCGGCGTGAAAAAGCATCTGATGAGGCCGTCAAGCTGAGCGCCACCATTATAACACTGTATATGTTTGTAATGGTGACCTTCTTTCCTGAGACTTTGCCTTCAGCTTACCATCAGGCGAGGTGAAGTCAAATTGACGCGCCATAAAAAATCCGGAATTTTTATGCGTTTTGATAGATACGAGTGATTGCAGAGGAACGTGCGTTTTAATAGATAGAGTGATTGAAGAGGAAAGTTTATATGTATATAACATCATGCTACAACCAACTGGTGCGGAGTAGAAATGAATAATGTCGCAAAAATGGGGTGACGCAGACGAAGTTGCGCGGGTCAGCTAGTATTTATATAATATACCCCTGACCCTGAAGATTTTTTCGTAATATAATATTATGATATCATATTATCTCGTCAAACAAGCTTTTACCGAATAACAACGATGACGAAACATATACTTCTAAGTTTATTTGATACTAGCTGTTGCTTGCGGCTACGCCCGCATTACACGATTTTCTACTTACCTCTCCTTACTCTACTACATTTCTACACCGAATTTAATATTTCTACACCGAATTACAGTAGAATATGTCAGACCAATAAGCTTAAAAATACCTGTATGTAACTACCATATTCTAAGAAATAAATATTATTCTATTCTATTCTAACTTTACTTAACCGTCAATAATGATCTCTAATATTTTCTAGCAATAAATATAGCTTATGTTACTCAGGGTGAATGTAGCTTTCCAATGGAGAAAGAATTTTTGAAATGGGCATAGTAAAAATCATCATCAGGGAAACGGTTCAGGGAATGAGTAAAAGAACCACGGCAGCCTAGTCGTATGGGTAATGGACTGCTGAGACAACATCTCGGGTTCGATCCCAGGTTTTACCATGGCACACACCAATGACTTTTCGATGCTTTTCGAAGTTATGTGTGTATTTATCGCAGGTTTATATAAGTGCCCGGTTAATGCCAATACGCTCGCCACTTATTACATTGGGGCCTAAACATAAACTGGCGAAATGTCCTTCTTCCTACAGTCCCGGGTCCTTTAAGCGGCGCGTGAAAAACCATCTGATGAGGCCGTCAAGCTGAGCGCCACCATTGTAGCACTGAACGTGTTTGCAATGGTGACCCTCTTTCATGAGACTTTGCTCTCAGCGTAACATCAGGCGAGGTCAAGTCAAATTGACGTGCCATAAATAAATAAAAATGTGCTTGCTAGCACCTCTGCCTACCCCTTCGGGGATAAAGGCGAGAGTTTCTGATATGTTAACTTTTAGTGACTCACAGGCATTTATCGCAGGTTTATAAGTGCCTCGGAGAGCACGTTAAGCCGTCGGTCCCGGTTGCCATACAAACATCTATGGCAGTCGTTACGGGTAGTTGGAGCCCTCAAAAGTCCAACCAGCCTAACTTGGAACTTCGATATCGCCATTGGTCATTAGACCATTGGTTGTGGAGGTCAGATGGCAGTCGCTTCACGGAAAATATCGAAGTTCAGCCGCATCATAGTAAGACTGGAAAGCCGACCCCAACTGAGTTGGGAAAAAAGGTTCAGGGAATGATGATTAGTGACTCACAGGTCATACACACATCACACACGCGTTGATACACACAAGGGCTGTGGGTTCATTCCCAAGAATGATTGTACTGATGGTTATACAGTAAAATAATTATCGTTTTCTTAGAATGGAAAAGTTTGTGATCAATAAAATCAGGGTTGGCAAGTTTTTTTCCTTTAATTATCTTGTCAATGTACATTGAAAATGTTTAATAAAATCCGGTCGAGTGCGATTCGTAATGTAAAGGTATCGACAGAACGGAGCATTGCGATTGGCGGGTTCACAAGAGACACACTGCCAATCACAATGCTCCGTTCTCTCGAAACCTTTACATTACGAATTCGATAGGAGTTTTGTGCTACTGATGAGCCAGTTGTTATTGTGGCCAACCGTATCGGTCTACCCTCTTTCTCACTCGCTTACTACGCTCACGCAGTACTCGATCGCGACACACAACACTCACTCACTGTATAGGCGTGGGTTCGATTCCCGCTCAGTGCAAATATTTGTGTGCATGCAATATGGATATCTGCTTTGGTCTGGATGTTTCTATATATAATATTTTGAAAAAAAAATAATGTATCTAAGTATGTTTTTCCACATTCTAGAACTCATAACACAAGCTAGTTAAGCTATGCTTACCATGGGTCAAGGTGATATTGTGTAGATTGTCCTAGAATATTTATTTATGTTTTTCTACACACTGTATAATTTAATATACTTTCAAAATGGATTCTAAAAATAGGTATTCTTTTAAATTAAGATGTCTTGAGGTATATGGGCTCGTAAAACCAAAGACCCATAAACGCGTACTATGCATATCATAGAGTGCATTTCATGACGGAATTGGGGTCAATATACACGCCGGTAACATTATGATGACGATAACTCCATATTTCATTGTGAAATGTCTGAGATTGACGACACACTGGTTCTAAACCAACAAGGTGTAAGGCTCAACTCACACTGGTGCGATGTCGAAGCGTCGCGCGTCGCGAAATCGACTCGAGAATCTATCCTTTTGCGATAAAACGAAATATTTCTCGTTTTCGCCTGAATATGGTCGTGTGATCGTCATTTGTTATGAGTATGTACCAAAAATTTTAAATATGTCATCTATGGATCTCGATACTTTTACGTTGTGAATTCGATACTTTTACGTGCTTTGGGTGTGTCACCAAGGGGAGAGCGCATGGCGTCGGCATCATCAGGTGAGCCTGTGTGCAAATAAGGCGAATATGCGAATAACATTACCCTTTTTTTTTTATCGTGCGCAAAATCCCCACGGATACCACCTCCACCAAAACCGATGGAGGTGATTATGTCGGACTCGAACCGACCAAAACGCACGTCGTCCATGGGTCCTTGATTGCCGGAGGTGAGATTGATTGCCGGAGGTGAATAACATTACCCTGAGAAGCTGTCATTTTTCTACGTTTATTTTTAATTTTGTATTGGGCTGTTTATATTCTTATACTATGTAGAATACTTTCTTAAATTATTAATATTACATAGCAAAGTGTGGTTCCACTATAACTTAGCAATGAATGTTCTTGCGCGATGACACTATTATAGAGCACTACCGCGCTAGCATCAACGATAACACTAGTGGAAACATACAGTAATTTATGAGGTTTTTATAACTATTGATGTGACCACATTAATAATTATAGTTAAGTGAGTTCTTGTAACTAGAAATAAATGATAATTTTATTAATATAATCAATGAATTGTCACGTATACACTCCGAAGAGATTGCACTAATGTGAAATGAATGTCACTTTTATTTTTTTTTAATTTTGTTGGCTCTATGCTGTTTGTTGGGAAATGGTGTGCTGTGGCATGAACTCACTGCTATGAATTTTTCAAATGACTAAAATACGGGCTTTTTTTACACGGTTTTTTACAAAGTTTTTACACGGTTGACAGCATAAGTATGAGGCCCCTGGAGTAGATTAAGTCCATAGGCCACTCCCCATTATGTGAACTGTGTGCTTATATAAATGAGAGATGTGCTGCTGATATTATACTCTATCGGGAACTAAGACGGCATGGCAAAATATATTTAGTTATATAAAATATTAGCGAACTAAATATGACGGTAGGACGTCAAATTTTTGAACCCAAATCACGCTGCACCTTCTATTCTTTTTTTAATACTCATGTGTATTTCTCGTGTCAGTAGTGCGTGTCTGTCGCGTGTTCAGCTGCGTGATAGCTGAGCTTGAACAAAACTATCGATCGACTGGTGACCGTGTCATTTGGGACAAGTTGTTACGTCCACACTCAACGTCATGTCCTGATGTCACGCTGTCTGGTCCACTGTTTATGTTACAATTCTGGACGCACCATAATATAAGATGTATAATTTTAACGCGGCGCGAAGCATGAGTCGCGACACTTCGACTACACCAGTGTGAGTGGAGCCTAAGAACACTTCCTCATACTTCTACTAGGTAAAGGTATGCAGTAACTGGCGCGAACACGCAATCCCGTTATACTATACCTGCTTTCGTTGTATTGTTTGTTTTTAATTAATAGTAAACCCATAAACTTAATAATATTTAAAATAAACACAGTTACAACACAAATCAGTTATTAATCTCTTTTATTTACGCTGTTATATAATTGTTTAGTAATCTGCAACCGTTCTCCTAAGACCGATTCGCCATTGGACTATTTGTCGACAGGATGTTTCATTTATTGCCGTTTCCCCAGTAGGGTCTTCCACCTGTGGACATTTCGTCGACAGAACCTTTCATATTTTTTTTCTTTTTTTTTATACTACGTAGGTGGCAGACAAGCACACGGCCCACCTGATGGAAAGCGGCCACCGTGGCCTATGACCGTGTGCAACACTAAGGGTGTCACACACGCGCTGCCCACCCTGAAGGGAAAGGGGGAGCTGGGAAGGGGTGGGGAGGCTAGGAAGGGGAGGGGAAGGAGGGGTATAGTGAGCTCTGGCTACCCTACTTCCCGGCAGGAACATAACACGATGGTTATTATGACCGCGGTGTTCTGTAGGGCGGAGGTACTTCCCCAGTTGGACAGCTCATTTCGGACGGGAGATACCGTCGTGTCCTACCTCCGTTTTTAACCACTTTCAACGACAGTCCTTTTCAGCCACTAAGTGTTTCACCGACACGACAATAAACCTATAGCTCTTTTATCGACAGACCTTGCCGTCGAATGAAGAATTCGCCGTCAATCTTAACACAAACAATGTTTAATAGATTAAGGAAAAAAATGCTTTTTGTAGTTTATTGTTTCATTTGTTGTTTTATTTCCAGTATGTGATAGATAGGTTATTAGGTTCGGCCGGTAATAAAGACACAGTAAGCTGTAGATAAAATTATACATGCAATTTTTGTTATATTGTTTGTCGAGAACCATTCGGCTGAAGCCGCACAAGCACTACCAATTAACGTCTTGGAGAGTACCTATCAGAAGAATTGAATAGAATAAAAGGAAAATAAAAATCTACTATATAAAAATAAATCGGGTTTTCCTTCCTGACGCTATAACTCCAGAACACACGAACCGATTTCCACGGTTTTGCATTCGTTGGAAAGGTCTCGGGCTCTTTGAGGTTTATAGCAAAGAAAATTCTGGAAAAATTTCAACAGGAAAGCAGGAAAATCATTTTTCACATGGCGAAAAGGAGTTCGCCGGGTTTGCTAGTTAATTATATAAATGAATAAAATATCAGTCATAATTTAAATAATAGTAGCCTAGACTAATGAAATTTATTTGTCTCATCATTATTCATGTTTAAAACAAAGGAATTGATTGTTAATATGATAAGGGGTTGATTTTCCCACAGGGTACCTTCAACCTAATAAAAATAAATGTATAAGAATATTAATATAATACAATTATACAGTGGTTTTATATTGTGTTTAAATATTTCCAAATTTAAAGAAAATTCTAAGGGATATTTATACTAGCTGTTACCCGCGTGGATGTCTGTTATTGTGCTGTGTTGTACTCCCCTCGAATTACATAATTTTGTTCTATCATTAATAGTTTCCGCAGCGCATGCAATGAAAGACGTTTTAGGGCATTTTTTTACACCTTGGGTTACGTTACTTAAGTTTTAGTAAGGAACCCTAATCTTTTCTAGCAATAAATATAACCTATGTTACTCAGGGTGAATGTAGCTTCCCAATAGTGAAAGAATTTTAAAAATCGGCGCAGTAATTTTTGAGTTAATTCATTACAAATACACACACTTAAACCTAAATGACCTGCGCAACTTCGTCTGCATCACCCCGTTTTTGCAACATTTTTCATTCCTGTTTGTCGTAGAATGATGTTATATACATATAAACCTTCCTCTTTGACCATTCTATCTATTATAAAAACCGCTTTAAAATCCGTTGCGTAGTTTAAAAATTTTAAGCATACAAAGGTACATAAGGACATGAAAAATAAAAGGACAGAGAACGCGACTTTGTTTTATATATGTAGTGATATAAGTATATAGGGGGTCCTGCTGTTTGGCAAAATATGTTTCGTCAAATTTCACTTCCCAAAAAACTTATCGCAAAGTTTCATTTCCCAAAAGAATGCTTAGCAAATTTACATTTCGCATTTTATTCACTTGGTCAAATATTCATTTGGCAAATTTTTACTTGCTCAAATTTCATTTAGTCAAAAATGCATTAAGCAAATGCTTTATTTTGTAAAAAAATATATTTCAAAGGAAGTACGTTCAAATTTTAATATGGGTGAAACTGCTAGAAAAGTTGGTTAGGTTATGTTAGAACTGTGATCCCAACAGAGCGCGAGCCGAGCGAGCGAAGCGAGCGTGCCGCGGCAGCGGCCGGCGAAGCGCCAGAATTGAATTGTATATCTTAAACAATATAATTATTATAGAAGTTCTTACCTGTAAATTATTATTGGTCCTAGGTGAAACAAACATCCATGCAGCAGTGTGCATGCAGCATAGATCGGGAGAGACAGTAAATCATATGATATATAATGTATTATGGTTAGTATATTTGCCAAACCATATAATATTTGGTAAAATGAAACATTGCCATGTAATTATTTGCTAAACAATAAATTGCTAAAAGTAGTTTTGCTAACTGCAAAATTGCGAAAAGATGGTTTTGCCAAATGAAAATTTGGGAAACATACTTTGACAAGTGTCACTTTGGGAAACGTTTTTTGCCAAACGTCAGTGAACCAAGTAGGTATATAGTGTAGCGTCACTTGTAAAAGATTGAGAGTAATATCGTGACTGAATTTCGATCAATCAATCAATTAATTAGCCTATCGCGGTCCACTGCTGGACATAGGCCTCTCGCAATGTTGGAAGGCTTTGTTCTACTGTTTCTACTGACAAGATGGGTTGGTACAGGGTTTTATTTCGAGTTTTCCTTCTGTCGCAGTGATATCGTCTGCGTTTTCCGTTAGTCGCCTCTTACGACACCCTTCAGATGAACTGGTGTGGTCATATTCTTTCGTTTTCTTCGTCACCATAAAATTTCAACCAGATGACAGCCTCCGTGGCGTGGCGGTAGTGCACGCGACTGCTACGCCCGGGGCGCGGGTTTGATCCCCGCTCAGTGCAAAAAGTTGTATGCATGAATTTGGCTGTTTGCACTGGTCTGGTCGTGCCTCGGTGTCCCGGTTGCCATACAAACATCTATGGCAGTGGTTACGGGTAGTTGGAACCCTCAAAAGTCCAACCAGTCTAACTTGGAACTTCAATATCGCCGTTGGTTATTAGACCATTGGTTGTGGAGGTCCGATGGCAGTCGTTTCACGGAAAATATCGAAGTTCAGCCGCATCACAGTTAGACTGAAAAGCCGACCCCAACTGTGTAGAGAAAAAGGTTCAGAGAATGATGATGTGTTTAACTGTACCTATGAGCGTAATTGAGTAACAAACATACACACATCGATGTATGTTGTATTGTATTTTGATAATACCTCTATTCTTTTCTGTTAATTCACTCAAAAATTATTACAAAAATACATAAAAAATAATTAATTTAATTTAATTCCTTTTCAAATAGCTAAACTAGCTTGGTGTGTGCATAATTGTAATTATTCTGAATGTGTCATTCGACAATTAATTTTGAAATAAAAAAGGTACTTAATAATTAAATTACTGAAAAAAAAAACTAATTTTCAGCACTCAAAATACAAATACATAATTACACGCATCCATGCTTTTGTTTAAAAAAAGGTGCCGTATTTCTTTGGTCCACTGTACAAGCGTACAGTGGACCAAAGAAATACGGTACCATTTTTTCATTTATGATCATCATTCTCTGAACCTTTTCCCAACTCAGTTGGGGTCGGCTTTCTGTGATGCGTCTGTACTTCGATATTTTCCGTGAATCGACTGCCATCTGACCTCCACAACCAACGGTCCAATGACCAATGGCGATATCGAAGTTCCAAGTTAGATTGGTTGGACTTTTGAGGGCTCCAACTGCCCGTAACGACTGCCATAGATGTTTGTATGGCAACCGGGACCGATGGCTACGTGCTCTCCGAGGCACGACCAGATCAGTGCAAACAGCTATATTCATGCATACAACTTTTTGAGCGGGGATTGAACCCGCGCCCCGTGCGTAGCCGCCGCGTTCACTACCGCCACGCCACGGTGGCTGTCTATTGTATGTAAATGTGGATTCTTCCTTATTTCCTTCCTTCGGGGATATAGGCGTGAGTTTATCTTATGTTATGTAGTTTTTATTTTACAATTATATCAAGAATCTATATTGATAGCCTGCTAAAATATGTATCTAAATTAACAACAGAATATTTCGTCTAAAAAACTTCGTTCACATCAGTAAAACTGGTTTGAATCTATGGAATTTAATTTTACGGAAATTAACAAATATATTATTATTAATATAATCAACATTCTAAAACAAGTTTAAACAAGTGATAAATAATAAAAAAACATGTTAAACGATATCACTTGACTTTCTGTTTGGAAAACTGCGGTTTGAATTTCACTGACGGTATTATGAAGCGGATTTGGTATACATCATTCAGAAATCATTTATTCTGTTCCATTCAACCATTTTTTTCAATTAAAGCACGTTAATTTTACTTCACCTTGCCTGATGGTTAGCTGAAAGCAAACTCTTAGGAAAGAGGGTCACTATTACAAACACGTACAGATTTACAATGGTGGCGCTCAGCTTGACGGCCTCATCAGATGCTTTTTCACGCCCCGCTTAAAGGACCCGGGACTGTAGGAAGAAGGAAACACGTGCGTTGATAAGGAATTCCAAGACTTAATGTTGCGGCAGAGGAAAGACTCACCGAACCGCTTGGTTCTTGATGGAATTTTCAGGAATGGTGCAATATATATACAACAACCCAACGACAACCGTTGGGCCGCGGCCCGCCAGCCGTGATTACTTTGCCTGGTCGGAGGATCCTCCCTTTGTGTTGGAGGGACATCACATCCCATTCTTCAACACATATCTCAACCTAATACTTTTGGGGACTTACATTTGTTATACTTGGGGTTATGGAAGTGCTCCTCAAGCCCAAAGCTCCTGGTAGTATTTCGAGTTCTAAAAAATAATGATAACGAATTGCGGTAGTCTAGTTGTATGGGTAATGGACTGCTGAGGCGAGGTCTCGACTTCGATCCCAGGTTTACCAGGGTACACACCAATGACTTTTCGATGCTTTTCGAAGTTATGTGTATTTATCGCGGGTTTATAAATGCCCGGTTAATGGCAATGGTAAAGATATAGAATGATGATGTTTTTGCATGAAATTATTTATTAAACTTTATGCACAAATACATAGGTGTACTTCACACCACATGCATTCTCTACCAGTCAACCATAGGTGATGCAGAGAAGAACTCAGTAGGTGCATTTTAATAAGCAATAAAAATAAATGATGTACAGAAAAGTATGTATGTAAATAAGTGGGTTTTATTACCAGAGATATTACGATAAGGGTACTTACAAATAAAATATGAGTAACATAAAAACATAAATATAAACTCTTGCCTATATCCCAGAAGATAGGCAAAATACATAAACATACATACATATATATGCTAGACATAAATAAATAATACAAACTTATACTTATCTATCTATCTATCTATCTATCTATCTATCTATCTATCTATCTATCTATCTATCTATCTATCTATCTACTTATCTATTATATAATTGTAAAAAAAATATGTTTGTCCACGATGGACGCCAAAACTACTGAACGGATTTCGATGCGGTTATATTTTGTTTGAAGGGGTTTGGTCCAACTTAAAATCTTACGTTTGTTTGATTGCAATCAGTTAAGAAGAACCAGAGTAATGATTAGTAATGTAGAATTTAAGTTGCATAGTTTATTTTTTTAGTTGTAATCCTTCCCGTGACCATAGGGCTGGCCTTTACCTCGCTCAACGAATTGGCATCGCCATTCAGCGTGGTAATGCCGCCAGCCTTCTGGGCACGGTTCCGGTAGAGATCGATGGGGAGGAATATTTTGATGCCTAAAGTTGCAGTCTCTCTACCTTTTTATAATTAATATAGATGTGTAAATATTTTGTAGATAGTTTTTAATATTCTGTATATAAATTGATAATGTTATTGAACATAAATATGATGTATATTTTGTTACTTAAAATACAAATTATATTGTTTTTGAAATACAATAAAGAGTTAGTTGCATAGATGGCGCTTAGGTCGCGATAACCGACAGCCACGCGGGCGGAGCCGCGAGCATAAGCTATATACTTACATATATGAATAAATCATAGTAGTTTGGTACAGTCAACGCCAAAAGTTGATTAACACAAAAATATTTAAAATCCTTCTTACATTTTTGAGTGAACGTGCCCACAGAGGTTTAGGTATATAGTTTTAGAATCCCCTAAGGGCAAAGTCCATACATTCCGCGGTTTATTTATAATTTTATAATCGGTTTAACAGTTGTGGTAATCAATAAATTACCATTTGTTAAGCTACTCATGGCGTTGACTGTACATTATCATTCCGATGCTTCTGCCTATTTCTCGAACTTTTTATTCTCGATATTTAGCTTTTAAGATGGAGAGTGAATAATGCTAATTAAACGGTATAATTAGAAATTTAAAAACCCCTGAGACTAAAAACACCTCAAAAAGTAAATAATTCATGCGTTGTCGTGTCGGGGAACACACACACTGTATATATACCGGAATTAGTTTTCAAATGAAGGTGACCTATGCCTACCTAGTTTTACACATTGTAGTCATAATAATAGTAGTTTTAATATATTTTATTAAGAAGCGAGCACTAGTTGTGTAATGAGTACATATATATGAAATAAAAGATACATTGTGTACTTGTGAAGTAGCAAATGTTACTAGTTAACTATGTTGGTTTAAACAGTACGGTAGAACGGGGTGGATAGAGATCGAAGGGTGAATAGAAATGAAATGGTCAGCTAAATTATGAAGTAACTTTCTTTCAAGCGAAAATTTGGATTAGTTCATTGTAATAACAGAATCACGAAATATATGTTATAGGGCATGGATAAAATTTTGTAAAAGAATTTATTTAAAATATTCCAATTACCATTTTATTTCTATCCACCCCTGGATTCCTATTCACACCGTTTTACGGACGTACATAATATTTGTATATAAGGAACTATTAACAGTTTTGATTCCTTATTTTTTGAAATATATCTACGTAGGTGTCAGAGAAAGAATGTCACCACCCTATCTTATCTGAAGAGACGACTAACTGAAAACGCAGACGATATCACTGCGAGAGAAGGAAAACTAGAAATAAGACCTTGTACCAACCCGTCTGGTCAGTAGAAACAGTAGACCAAAGCCTTCCAACATTGAGAGAGGACTATGTCCAGCAGTGGACTGAGGAAGGCTAAATTGATTGATAACCCCGTGCATGGCATACAGTCATTAACTTTTTTTATTTAGGGCACGTTAACTTCACTCCGCTTGATGGTAAGCTGAAGGCAAAGTCTCAGGAAAGAGACTTTTCTTTCTTTATTTTCTTCTAAATGTTATATTTCCACGTGTTTCCTTCTTCCTACAGTCCCGGGTCCTTTAAGCGGGGTGTGAAAAAGCATCTGATGAGGCCGTCAAGCTGAGCGCCACCATTGTAGCACTGAACGTGTTTGCAATGGTGACCCTCTTTCATGAGACTTTGCCTTCAGCTTAACATCAGCCGAGGTGAAGCCAAATTGACGTGCCATAAATGTAATAAAAAAAAATTACAATCATCTACTAATATCCTAATATTTGTACAATGGAGATAGCAGAATATTATAGACACGTATCTATTTTATAACAACTTTTATTATAATATGCCGACAAATAAATAAATCTATCTATCCTTCTAAAGAACTATTTATTTTAAATCCTAATAATAGTTCTTTACATTATGAAATTGCCGAAATTTTCTAACGGATTCATAAGTTCGTTATTCCTGTAATTTTATTGCTATTTTCATTATTTATATTTTTAAAGTTGATTACAAGATTTTACAACTCTGTATTAAATTTTGTTTTTATTGGCCGCTTGATAAATTAAATTCGATCTTCAAAAACAGTTCTTCCTAAATGCTATCCATTTTGATATAAATTTCGTATGACTTTTTTACAGCTGTCACTTTTCAAAAATGTAATAAATGTTGCTTTTTGCTTAATGTTGTATCATTCATACACAAAAAAATCTACTTTTAAATTTGTTCGTTCCTCAAAAAAAATGCTAAAATGTTAAAATACTGAAAATTGGGTTTTCTCGAATTTCTTCAAACAAAACGGCTATTTCATATGTAACGACCTAATACCAGTAATAATATGCCAATTAATTTTAAGATTATATTTAATCCATAAGTGATCAATAGATATTAGCATATCCCACCCCCAGCATACATTGGTGGGGTATGCTGATCAAAAAAATCATTTTTAGATTTGTTAATTCCTTGAAAAAATGCTAAAATGATAGTAGCTACCTACTGAAAATTGGGTTCTCTCGAATTTCTTCAAACAAAACGGCAATTTCATAACGACTTAATATATTATGGCCACTCTATCTCTTCCCGTAGATGTCCTAGAAGTTAACTTAAAGGATAGTTCCGTTCTTCCTCAAACTGTAAACTCTATCCCATGACAAAATATAAAAATATGACTTCACCAGCGAAAGAATCATTTTCTAATGATTTATTTTCTAAGTATTTTATTTATTATAAATTATAATATTTTTGACAAATGTAGGTACATAATTATTGTAAAACTTTGACATTCATAAGTGCTCTTTATGTGCCTAAACTGAATAAATGAAATTGATTCTTTGATTCTTTGATTATTTGACTATAAAATACACTATGCATACCGTGCGGGGATTTACAGGTGTGCTTATAATATATACACAACTAGTTCATAGTATGTACCTGTTGTTCTACTGACCAATTATAGTTATAATCAGCTTGAAGAATCACTAGTGACGTACACAGTTTAGAGAGAATGGTTGGGTTATGCAGTTTGGCCAAGCAGTCCGTCGCGAACGAACGCCGATATAACGGTGTGAAAAAAATGTTGAAAAAAATTGCATAAATTTCGTAACCTTTTTTTTTTTGTGATGTATATTTTTTTGTGATTTTGCAAAGTGTGGATTTGTGTGTGGCTCGTGGACGGGATAAAGGATTTTTTTATTGAGGTTAGTGATTTTTTTTTTACTTTTTGGTTTTATTTATACTGTATAAAAAAAATTAATATTATTTTATTTTTCCGTAGTGTATTTTTTGTAAGTTTGTTAGTAATTAATTTTTTTTATGATAAATAAATTATTTAAAAAAAAATGGTTGTCAATATATTTTTTAAGATAATAATAAAATTTTATAGCCAAAAAAAATTTGTTAGATAATAATTATTAACTAAGTTATAATAAACTTACATAAAACTTAATTGAGTTCATACAAAATAATAAAAATAAAAGACAATAAGTAAAATTCTTGCATATTTAACATATTTGTATTATGCTGTGTTATGTCACATTTTGCTAATATAACGCTTTCACCGCAGGGGGAGATGTAGGGCAGTCGGTCACGAAAGTGTTCACCGAGATGAACGCTGTTATGATGCATTTAACCAAAGATATTACTTTCATTTTTAAAGTACACTTGCGTTCATATTTTAGTTTTATGAATTTTTAATATGATTTTTTTATTTTGTTTGCATAAAAAAATTGATAAAAAAATTTGAAAATGGAATTCCGTTACAATTATTTTGTTAAAAATTAACATATTATTATTAATTTTTGAAATTGAAATACTTTCTTTAATAATCAAATTAACCGTTCTTTTTTCAAAATTTGATTGTCTTTTTTATAGAATGCATATGCATTGGTAATAATTAGCGAAAAAGAATTAAAACTATAAGTGGATGTCCAATTAGCTAACTCATTATATGAATGAAAGTTTAATAAATTAGTTAACATAAATATTTATTTATTCATACATTAATTTTAATTAAATAATACAGTTGTGCAGTTATTTCCCTGTTTATGTTCTTTGGATGAACTAATTTAGTAATAAGCAGCAGAGAATTAAATATAAGCAAGTTAAGGTTAAATTAGATAGGTATCTAGAATCGCGGTAGCCTAGTGGTATGGGTAATGGACTGCTGAGACGAGGTCTCGCGTTCGATCCCAGGTTTTACCATGGCACACACCAATGACTTTACGATGCTTTTTGAAGTTATGTGTGTATTTATCGCAGGTTTATAAGTGCCCGGTTAATAGCAATAGGCTCGCTACCTATTACATTGGCACCTAAATATAAACTGGCGAAATGTGAGTGCTAGCTCCTCTGCCTAAAAATGCAAGTTGGTAAATTTGGAAAGAAAAATAACAGCTTATGTAGCGTGACGCTGGTGAACGCGGCTGCTACGCAGGAGGCACAGGTTCGATCCCCGCTCAGTGCAAATATTTAAATACATGAATATGGATATTTATATTGGTCTGGTTGTGCCTCGGAAAGCACGTTAAGCCGTCGGTACTTTTATTTATTTATTTATTTATTTATTTATTTATTTATTTCATAGTAGGAAAACTAACAGCTAACAATTAGTGTTACAATGGTATTTAAAGATAGGAGACGGCCAATGAAAAGTTTTCACTCATAAACATTTGTTGAAAATATTTAGTACGCGGTAGACAATTTTTAAAAGCACGAAAATGAAGGCAGAGAAAAAATAACAATAATAATAATGATATGAGAATAACACAGGAACACTGCTAAAATACTAAATACACTATGTTTACACATTGTCAAAGAAACAAGAACTAAGATCCTTTTTCATTTTAGGGAAACTCGATGCAAACAAGTCAAGATCGACCTTACGACACTCTAAATTAAATGAGCGACAGGCTCTAATGAGACACGAGTTCTGTCTAATGGTTGTCATCGGAAAATCTATGGCAGTCGTTGAATATTAAATGTCGAATTTACTACAGACATAGAAATATTTGTACGGCTGAACATGTTGGATATAATGTAACTATTGACTTAACATGTTGCATGTACATACATGTATAACACAATGTATAAATAATAATAAAATAAATTAATAATTTTATTCGAATTTTGATTGTCAAATGAATGGTATTGACAAGAATACGATACACTATGACAAATTTCAAATCCAAGATGGCCGCCACCACCAAATAGCGAATTACCTTCAAAATTTACCAGTCCTTTTTTTTCGTGCGAAATATCCCCTTGGAAACCCCCTTCCCCCGCCGGATCCGGTTGGAGAGGTTATGTCGGACTCGAACCGACCAAAACGCACGCCGTCTTTAGGTCTCTAGTTGCCGGAGGTGAGATAGTAGTCAACATATCCCTCGCACCCCGGCAGACCCGGGGCCGTCTCTTTCGAGATGACCCCCGTCGGGAAATTTACTAGTCCGTCTACAATATAGGTATCAAATGAAAAGGCTTGACATATCTCTATGTCAAGACCTTTCATTATAAAATAAAAGTATAAAATAAAACGTAAATTAAAAATTTAAATAACCCCCGACACAAAAATAATAATCCATGCGTTATCGTGTCGAGTGATCTTGGATAGTTTCGAAAACATCACATTCATCAGATAAAGGTGACTTATTGTTTTTATTTACTTTTTAGAGGTATTTTGGTGTCGGGTGTTTTTCTAATTTCTTATTTATTTTTTTGTGGTTAATTATAAAAACAATTTAATAAATCAATCATAATCGCGCGTAATTCGGAACGCAGCTTATAATGAAATATACGATTTAATGCGCGTCTAGATGTCAAACGTGCTCATTGGAAAAATTTGTACATTCATAACATATTTATGTATTTAGATATATTCATGTATAAGTCTGTGTGTAATATGTATATGTGTATATATATGTATGCTATGTATGTATATGTCTATATATATGTAAACAGTGTCTCAGTGAGAGTGTACTTTTTCATTTTAAAATAAAAATAAGTATTATATGAGAGAGTTGTGATAAATTTATTGTATTGTAAAGAAGACATCTTACGATTAAGTATGGAATAAAATATCCGGCATAAGACCCCCACGGCTATAATGACAGGCCATTACTCTTTTCAATAAATTTTCCATGACTTTTGGCTAATTTTGACTAAAGATCTCCACCTTTATGCGTAAGAGATTCAGCTAAATCTGGAGCTCAGACCAGCAGACCACGGAACGCAGGCAATTCGTTCAATGGGTAATTGGAGTAAAGTGAAGTCACTTTTTCTGAAACAAAAGTGTTCTTAAGTTGGTGTGCGAGAAATTGTCGCTCCTTAGGTGGGCCCCCTGAAGTGGTAGGCCCTGGGTACGTGCCCCGAGTCTATGATAAAGACAACATTGACTACGACTCACACTTGGCCTATTTTCGGGTAAAAAACAAACAACATAACATAAACTCATGCCTATATCCCCGAAGTGGTAGGCATAGGTGCTAGCACCCACATTTCGCCAGTTTATGTTCAGGTCCCAATGTAACAGGTGGCGAGCCTATTACCATTAACCGGGCACTTATAAACCTGCGATAAATACACACATAACTTCGAAAAGCATCGAAAAGTCATTGGTGTGTGCCATGGTAACCTGGGATCGAACCCGAGACCTCGTCTCAGCAGTTCATTACCATACCACTTGGCTACCGCGGCAGCGAAAATTTTTGCAAAAACGGGGAATTTCGTTTGTAATGCTGACGAATTTGCGCTTGTCAGCTAATTAAATAATAAAATATTAATGTATAAACTTTTCTACCACGAAATCTTATTGCTAACTCATCACTTTACAGGAAGTGACGCATGACCTAGATTTAGCCACTTATTGGAAGATATTCTTATTAGCAGACCAAGCTAATATTGCTTCAAGTTCATTCACTTAATTCGATTTTAGAGTTAGGTATTTGAAGATTTACCCTCCTCGAAGAGTGGAGGCGACTCGGTCTCAAAATTACCTCCGACCTCAATCAATTTATCGTGCGAAAAATCCCCACGGATACCCCCCCTACCGGAGCCGGTTGGGTAGGTTATGTCGGACTCGAACCGACTAAAACGCACGCCGTCTTTGGATCTTCAATTGCCGGAGGTGAGGTAGTAGCCAACATATCCCTCGCACCCCGGCAGACCCGGGGCCTTCTCTTCGAGATGACCCCATCGAGTGTAGGGACCACGGTGTACCCATCTAGCCCCCGGGTATGGGGAGGCGCACTTTGCGCCGCCGCCGCGGCCTGCTTCTGCTAGAGTGAGAGGACGGAGGTCATTCTGCGACCTCCGACGTCCGATTCGCCTCCGCTCATCGAATGTAACGCCCCTGGTGTTGCATACGTCCATAGGTCTTGGTAGCCACTTACCATCAGGTGGGTCGTGTGCTTGTTTGCCACCTAAGTGGTACAAAAAAAGGTTTTAAACTGAATTCAATTGATTATACACTCGATTGTATAATAAGATGGTAATATATACAGATGGTAATATGTACCTAGTGTTAGCCTCAATATTCATAATTAATACACGAGGCCACTATAAATACTCTTTGATATTACCTCTTGCATTATCTATGGTTTCGTTTTGACAGCTAAAAAAAACATGGCCGCGCATTTCTTTTCTTTTTCTGACGTCGTGTAAATATGAATAATGTGTAAATGTAATAAAAATGTGTAAATAGCGGTTCGGTGAGTCTTTCCTCTGCCGCACCATTAAGTCCTGGAATTTCTTGCCGGCGCACGTGTTTCCTTCTTCCTACAGTCCCGGGTCTTTTAAGCTGGGCGTGAAAAAGCATCTGATGAGGCCGTCAAGCTGAGCGCCACCAATGTAGCACTGAACGTGTTTGTAATGGTGACCCTCTTTCATGAGACTATATCTTCAGCTTACCATCAGGTGAGGTGAAGTCCAATTGATGTGCCATAAATAAAAAATAACCATATGCATGGGAATAATCTACAGATGAACAGAAGAATGTATCGGAGGTGTAAAATATTATTATATTTTTATTTTCGCCTAATTTATACTTCAAACAATTTTGCTATCGAGACCGTACCAAATTTTTTTTATTCCTAAACGACTATAAAATCATCTAGAACATATTATGTTATGCATAAATCAATTTTATATCAACCTATAATATCAGTTGTACAGTTAAACTGTCTATTTGTACACAATGCATTCTCAAGTAATCAAACACAAAATGGCCGTCGGCGAAAGCCTACAGAACTCTCTTTAGTTCTTTGACCCATTGAATTTATGTGTTAAGTGTTGTTTTAGATAGTTTTAATAAGAAATACCGAGGTAGCCTAGTGGTATGGGTAATGGACGGCTGAGACGAGGTCTCGGGTTCGATCCCAGGTAACCATGGCACACACCAATAACTTTTCGATGCTTTTCGAAGTTATGTGTGTATTTATCGCAGGTTTATAAGTGCCCGGATAATGGCAATAGGCTCGCCACCTATTACATTGGGACCTAAACATAAACTGGCGAAATTTGGGTGCTAGCACCTTTGCCTACCCCTTCGGAGATAAAGGCGTGTGTTTATGTTATGTATGTTTATAAAAATTAATCGGGATTTTGCACACGGAAAAAAAAAGATCACCTAGTATTCTATTTATTACCTAGTACATATTCTATGCATATTATTAAAAAGATGTTATTTTACCATTACGAACAGACACTTTAAAACCATTTATTTGTTTATATTATTATATACTAGTATGTTTGATTATAGTCATTATTAACTGTTGTCATTAACTTCAAGTTGGAGACAAGATTGAAGATACTTAATGTATTCATAGACAACGTGACAACAGATAAAAAATAATATAAACAAAAAAAAACATAGTAAGTGCGAGTTGGGCTTGCACACGTAGGGTGCCGTATTGTGCGAGAAATATGTGTCAAATCAAATCAAATCAAATCAAATCAGTTTATTTGCATGAGGATGGTTTCATTTACAATGATGTGCAAGTGCTCTGCTTATTACCTGATAGATGTGCAAAGATATGAGTGCGAGAGATATGTCTTGTATAATCTCACCTCCGGCAATCAAAGACCCATGGACGGCGTGCGTTTTGGTCGGTTCGAGTCCGACATAATCACCTGCACCGGTTTTGGCGGAGGTGGTATCCGTGAGGATTTTGCGCACGATAAAAAAAAAGTTTCGTATTATTATCGAGTCCCTGTTTTCGTTATTGTTTTTATATTTGGTGGACAAGCGGCCCACCTGATGGAAAGTGGTTACCGTGGCCTACGGACGTTTGCAACACCAGGGGCATCATTTATGCTGCTGACCATATATAGAACAGGTTGATAGGGTTTGAGGGGAGAAGGTTAAGAGTGAGTCTCTGTGCTGTCAGTGCAGAAGAAAAAGAGTTTTTCGGTCTTCCCACTGATAATACGGCACCTCTGACGGAAACACAACACAAGGTTATTATTAGCCGCGGTATTTTGTAGGGCGGAGGTGCTTTCCCAGTCGGACTGCTCAATTAGAACGGGAGATACCGTCATGTCCTACCTTCGTCAAACCACGTTTGTTGTATGTGAGCCCATTTTAAATACTTATTTTAATCTGTTTTTAGTATTTGTTGTCTTAGCGGTAAAATAAATTATCTGTGTTAATTTCAATTATGGACGTTTAGAAAAATCCGGACGGACCGTCAAAGCACAACAAACGAAGCATAAAATATCGGCGATTACGTCTGTAATAGTGACTGTTCTGGAAAATCTTTTCTGTCAAATTTAATGTAATATGTATTTTTTTATTAGACTTTATGCACAAGTACATAGGCAGACATAATGCCACATTGATCCAGTCCACTGCTGGACACAGGCTTCTCCTAATGTTGGGATGCTTTAGCCTATTGTTTCCAAACAACCACGGTAGCCTAGTGGTATGGGTAATGGATTGCTGAGACGAGGTTTAGAGTTTAATCCCAGGTTTCACCATGGCACACACCAATGACTTTTCGATGCTTTTCGAAGTTATGTGTGTACTCCGTTCGTATTTTTCTTTGTTTTTCATCTCTCCAGCTATCACAGCTCCTCCTAGTGACAGACAGATGGACAGTGGACATCTTAGTAGAAGGGTTCCATTGTTACCGTTTAGATACGGTACCCTAAAAAGTTATGCAACGGTAGTAACGTCATTTTGACATGTTTTTGTTTCAAAACGGTAATCATTTATTGTCTATTTGACTTCTGGGACCGTAACGCAAAAAGTATAATAAAAATAATATAATTTCGATCTTGCCAGCTACCATGGCGTGGCGGTAGTGCACGCGGCTGCTACACACGGGGCGCGGGTTCGAGCCCCGCTCAGTGCAAAAATTTATATGCATGAATATGACTGTTTGCACTGGTCTGGTCATGTTGAAGCCCTCTGAAGTCCGACTAGCCTATCTACAGAACTGAGATATCGCCAATTTGGTTGTGAAGATCCGAAGGTAGTCGCTTTACGGAAAATATCGAAGTTCAGCCGCATCTTAGTTAGACTAGAAAGCCGACCCCAAACTGAGTTGGGAATAGGCCCAGAGAATGATAATGTTTCATTATTTTTGTATCAATAGTAGGTAGGTATGTGTGTTACTAGGTATTAAACTATCATTAAGCGATAAATTAACAATTATAATATAATATAATTTTAATTTTCAATTAATTTTTTGAAAGTAATCTAAAACGATTAAGTTTATTGCATTTTAATTCTTATATTTATATTAAGATTAGCAGTCCGTTGTCGTTGCTTCATAAAAACCTGCATTATGCCGCGTCTACATTACGTAACATTTTACCGTGACCGTGTCAGAAGTGCGTGTCCGTCGCGTATTCAGCTGCGTGATAGCTGAGCTTAAATGAAACCATCGATCGACTGGTGGTCGTGTCAGTACAACTCTAGTTTGTGTGCCCATGTGCCACAAGTTGTTACGTCCACACTCAACGTCATGTCTTGATGGCACGCTGTCCGGTCCGCTGTTCATATCACAAATCTGGACGTACCTTTTTATTAGAGTTCAAGGAATATTTAAAAAAAATACTTGATTTGCTCCAGCCGTCTTCGAGTTTTGCGTTTAGCAACATATTTAGCGCTTCATTTTTATTCATATAGATAGATTATAAATAATAAATAATAGAAAATAAAAATAAGATTTAGATTAGAAAAGGTTACCTACTTTCTAACTAAAAGAACTGTTCAATTCAGAGTTTGTTATTCAAAATTAATAAAATAATATCTAATTAATATTCTATCTAAACACCTAAGTTTACACTTCTATAAATTTTTATATTCTGCAAAATAGTGTGACAGTGTGAAATTGTATGTTTTGAGAAAACGTGATTTATTGAAATGAAACTACTTTTGCAGTTTTTTTATGCAACTAGGTTGCAGTATATAGTAAAACTAGCTGACCCGCGCGACTTCGTCTGCGTCACCCCGTTTTTGCAACATTTTTCATTCCTGCTCCGCACCTGTTAGTCGTAGCATGATGTTATATACATATAAACCTTCTTCTTTAACCATTCTATCTATTGAAACAAACTGCATCAAAATCTGTTGCATAGTTTTGAAGATTTAAGCATACAAAGGGACAAGAAAAATAGGGACAGAGAACGCGACTTTATTTTATACTATGTAGTGATAGTGATAGTGATAGTGATAGTGAAGAAAAGCCCGCTGAGTTTCTTGCCGGAGTCTTCTCAGGTCGAGGCCGCGAGTCTAACCGGTCGAGTTTGTCATTATCTCAAATATGTATATTTGTTTCATATTAAAACATCACTACATAGTATAAAATAAAGTCGCGTTCTCTGTTCCTATGTCCCTTTGTATGCTTAAATCTTTAAAACTACGCAACGGATTTTCATGCAGTTTGTTTTTATAGATAAAATGGTTAACGAGGAAGGTTTATATGTATATAACATCATGCTACGATCAACAGGTGCGGAGCAGGAATGAAAAATGTTGCAAAAACGGGGTGACGCAGACGAAGTTGCGCGGGTCAGCTAGTATTTTATATACTTAATACTCGTATTGTATTACATTACTTATACATACATAATTATATACAATGTATTGCTTACCACTATGATAATTATATATATAATACTACTATAATATATGTTACTATATATATTTTATTGCTACCAGTAGATTATTTAACATGATACAAGTCTTCTCACCCCATTTCACCCGAGGGGTGTCTTAAGAGGCGACTAACGGAAAAACCACGGAGGTAGGACACCACGGTATCTCCCGTCCGAAATGAGCTGTCCAACTGGGGAAGTACCTCCGCCCTACAGAAGACCGCGGTCATAATAACCATCGTGTTGTGTTCCCGCCGGTGAGTAGGGTAGCCAGAGCTCACTATACCCCTTCTTCCCCTCCCCTTCCTAGCCTCCCCACCCCTTCCCAGCTCTCCCCCTTTCCCTTCAGGGTGGGCAGCGCGTGTGTGACACCCTTAGTGTTGCACACGTTCATAGGCCACGGTGGCCGCTTTCCGTCAGGTGGGCCGTGTGCTTGTCTGCCACGTAGTATAAAAAAAAAATGCAGACGATATCACTGCGAGAGAAGGAAAAATCAAAATAAAACCCTGTACCAACCCGTCTGGTCAGTAGAAACAGTAGACCAAAGTCTATCAACGTCCTCATAGGTACCTCCGCCGAAGTCTGCAAGGGTGGTTATGTCAAACTCGAAACCATCGTGGTGTAGTAATTAGTTTCACGGCAGCGCCGCTACTCACGGAGAGGGCCCGAGCATAGGTTTCGCTCTTCGGGAAGGGTTACTACCTCCTCCTACCTACTCCATTGTTACCGTTTAGATACGGTACCCTAAAAACCAAGCGTTTCGGTGAGTCTTTCCTCTGCCGCACCATTAAGTCCTGGGATTCCTTGCCGGCGCACGCGTTTCCTTCTTCCTACAGTCCCGGTTCCTTTAAGCGGGGCGTGAAAAAGCATCTGATGAGGCCGTCAAGCTGAGCGCCACCATTGTAGCACTGCACGTGTTTGCAATGGTGACCCTCTTTCATGAGACTTTGCCTTCAGCTTAACATCAGGCGAGGTGAAGTCAAATTGACGTGCCATAAATAAGAAAAAAAAAAAGTTATGCAACAGTAGTAACGTCATTTTGACATGTTTTTGTTTTAAAACTGTAATTATTTATTGTCTATTTGACTTCTGGGACCGTAACGCAGAAAGTATATTACTTCAATAGTTCAAGGGTGGTTATGTCAGACTCGAAACGATTAAAACCGCACACCCATTTTCGGCCATCAATTGTTGAAGGTGTGGTCTCCTCTTTTTTGCCCCCAAGGCCCGCGCTCATGGAGGACGGAGGTCATTCTGTGACCTCCGACGTCCGAGTTGCCTTCGCTCATCGCGGGTTGTGCGGGCCCGGAGTCTTCTCCGGACCCGCTCTATCTATTCTTTTATTTGTATTATTGTGAAAAAGCATCTGATGAAGCCGTCAAACTGAGCGCCACCATTATAGCACTGAACGTGTTTGCAATGGTGACCCTCTTTTATAAGACTTTGCCTTCAGCTTAACAAGAGGCCCAATGTGAATTATTTATCTTGAGATATTTAATCCTTTTGCATACAATTTTTTGTATCTAACTAATAAGCTTAACTGGAACAACTATAAACTGAGTGGTTCAGCATAAAAAGTAGATCCAGACATAGGTAATAGCTTCAGAAGTGACTAGAATTAACGCAAGAATGATGATGATGACTGTAAATATTTGCATTGAACAGAAATCGAACCTACGCCTCCTGTTTAGTAGTTATGCTCACTACCGCCACGCTATAAAGGCCGAGTTGTAGGTATAAACGTGATTAACCGTAAAACCGACTTATCATATTATCTGGTCTTATCTTATCTTATCTTTATATTTCTTTAAGATACCGTCATCTGTCTACATTGAAGTACTAACACATATTATGCACTAGCTGACCCGCGCAACTTCGTCTGCGTCACCCCGTTTTTGCAACATTTTTCATTCCTGCTCCGCACCTGTTGGTCGTAGCATGATGTTATATACATATAAACATTTCTCTTTAACCATTCTATCTATATAAAAAACCGCATCAAAATCCGTTGCGTAGTTTTAAAGATTTAAGCATATATAGGGATATAGGGACAGAGAACACGACTTTATTTTATACTATGTAGTAATGTCGCCGTAGTAATAGGCAGAGTTCTATCACTACATAGTATAAAACAAAGTCCCTTTCTCTGTCTATATGTATGCTTAAATCTTTAAAAGTGCACAACGGATTTTGATGTGTTTTTTTAATAGATAGAGTGATTAAAGAGGAAGGTTTATATGTATATAACATCATGCTACAACCAACTGGTGAAAAATATTGCAAAAACGGGGTGATGTTGCGAGGGTGTAGCACCATGTAGCACTAGCATGAACTCCTATCGAATTCGTAATGTAAAGGTTTCGAGAGAACGGAGCATTATGATTGACAGTCTGCCTCTTGTGAACCTGTGTGCGTGTGTAGCCCGCCAATCGCAATGTTCCGTTCGATCGATACCTTTACATTACGAATTCGATAATATTTCGTGCTAAGACTACAATCACGGTGTTCTGACGACCGCCGCCGGCCGGCCGGTACGTCACTGGGATCAAGATATATGTCAGCACCTATCCTACAAAATACCGTAGCAAAACAGTTCCCCTAAGTGATTCAAAGCTGACCAGAATTTCACCGATAATAAATTTCACAAAAAAAATAATCTTCAGATAAAAGATTGCATTATAATTGTCCTACACGGCATCGAATCAAGAGCTAAGGCCACGTCACGCGGCTACCGTTATGTGGCTTCATCTTGAGCTATTAGAGAAAGCTTTCAAAAATACCGCACAATAAAAAACTCTTGCGCAGCGGCGGTCAATTGCTAAGGTGGTTAACCACACTGTAGACTATTTTTTACCGATTACAAAAAGGTTATCATACTTTTATAGCGATATCTAGGCTTCAAACCATATGATTAGATAATATTATAAGTGTTTTTTTCTTATATTTAGGTCCCAATGTAATAGGTGGCGAGCCTATTGCCATTAACCGGGCACTTATAAACCTGCGATAAATACACACATAACTTCGAAAAGCATCGCAGTCATTGGTGTAACGTGTGCCATGGTAAACCTGGGATTGAACCCGAGACCTCGTCTCAGCAGTCCATCACCCATACCACTAGGTTATAAATAGTATTAATATATTATAGTATTTTGTGCTTAAACTAAACATAGCTATTTGTAATGGTGTATTTTTTTCCATGGATATGTACAAAATCACGGACGTTTTAGATTTAGCACCGCGGCAGCCTAGTGGTATGGGTAATGGACTGCTGAGACGAGGTCTCGGGTTCGATCCCAGGTTTACCATGGCACACACCAATGACTGCGATGCTTTTCGAAGTTATGTGTGTATTTATCGCAGGATTATAAGCGCCCGGTTAATGGCAATAGGCTCGTACATTGGGACCTAAACATAAACTGGCGAAGTGCGGATGCTCGCACCTCTGCCTACCCCTTCGGGGAGGCGTGAGGTTATGTTATGTTAGAAAAATACTGATGTTTAAGATTCGTTGTACTATGTAAAACATATTTTGTGATTATTAGGTACAAACATTTAAATTTATTTTAATTTGCCCGTTTAATTTCAAATGTTAATCATATCATGAAAACCCAGTAATAAGTTATCCAATTACAGCGAAGTGTTACGCACACGTATTTCCTTTTTTATAAAGGATTTTTTATAAGGATCAATTCATACTACGGTAGAGTCGAAGCGAAGCGAAGCGCAGCGTTTAATTATGTTAGAAGGTTTGATAGGTTTGAAGGTTTATATAAACAGCATTATTCAAATTTCTTTATTTTACATATTACTATGGCGTGGTGGTAATGCACGCGACTGCTACGCACTGGGCACGGGTTCAATCCTCGCTCAGTGCAAAAAGTTGTATGCATGAATATGGCTGTTTGCACTGGTCTCGTCGTGCCTTGGAGAGCACGTTAAGCCGTCGGTCCCGGTTGCCATACAAACATCTATGGCAGTCGTTACGGGTAGATGGAGCGCTCAAAAGTCCAACTAGTCTAACTTGTTGGTAAGATGAAGGCTCTTACTCCATTACATATTATAGAGTCACCATTACAGACAGACACTAATAATGTTACAATGGTGGCGCAAGTATTACAATAATGCTTTTCTATTCCCGCTTAAAGGGCCCGGGACTGTAGAAAAATGAAGCACGTGAGTTGGTAAAGAATTCCAAGACTTTACTTACGGCTGACAAAAACTGGCTTAAGTACTTGAATTTCTACTGAGATTGGAAAAATGCGTACTGAGAATACTGTGGTCGATTTATGCCTGGTTCAATCAATAAGTCTATCACAGTTTACTGCCGGATATCAGCTCCTCCACCTTCCGCATCCATCCATTCCAGTCACCTTTCTCAGTTATTCAGTCCATCTAGTTACGAGGCGTCTCGCCTTCTGTTTAAGTTCACGCGGTTTCCAATTAGGATCGTTTGGTTGGTTGGTAGAATTTCGCTTCGATGCGCTTCGATTCTGCGCTAGTTTGAGTTGACCCTAAGTGAATTGACCATAAGGTGTGTATTTTTTTATAACTTCGAGGCTCTTTTAGGTGTTTCCCGTAACATTATTTCTTCATGAAGACCAAAGATATAAATGTGCATAAATCTGTTACGTCTTCAATGTAAATCTGTCGACACATTGATACAGTTTTATGATTACATATTTAATTTAAAGTTAGGTTAAGTTATATAATTGTACAGTGGTCGTGTCGGTACATTGATAATATTTAAAAATACTTGGGTTATGTTATATTGACAATACGTTCAGTATTAATACAGAAGGAAAAGTGAATGTGTGTCTTTACCACTAGGTAACCTAGAGGTATGGGTAATGGACTGCTGAGACGAGGCCTCAGGTTCGATCCCAGATTTTACCATGGCACACACCAATGACTTTTCGATGCTTTTCGCAGTTATGTGTGTATTTATCGCAGGTTTATAAGTGCCCGGTTAATGGCAATAGGCTCGCCACCTATTATTACAATGGGATCTAAACATAAACTGGCGAAATGTGGGTGCTAAATCTGCCTACGTTTGTATGGTATATACAATAAATTACCTTTTGATGTGCTTGAAGTTTCGGCCAGGTTACCAGCTGTGGTCACGAGCTGGCTGAAGTATGTACTGTCACTACTCCGAGAAGGGTTCTGCAGGGAGGGAAATGTTCTTCTTCTCTCCCACACTACACATGTTACGACACACTGCACTGACTGTAACCTTGTATTTCAAAACTAGTCACCGCGAAACATTACTATAACTTCCTTTTTTTAGGTACTAATATAAAAGTAAACAATCTTGTGGCAACTTTTCATAAAAAACACATGTTAAACAAATAAACTAGATTAACTAACTAACTAACTAACTAACTAGTGGTTCAACACAAGTTTTTAGTCTTCAAAATACGTTATTAAGCAAGAATAGTATTTTTAAACTGTGTTTTTATACAAAACATATTAAAAAAGCACGCTAAGATTGTTTAGGTGAACGGTTAAAATGTTTTTTAAGAGTAAATATATCGGTCTACCCTCCTTTTTTTTTATTTATGGTCCGTCAATTTTACTTCACCTCGCCTGATGGTAAGCTGAATGCAAAGTCTTAGGGCAGAGGGTCATCATTACAAACACGTACAGTATTACAATGGTGGCGCTCAGCTTGACGGCCTCATCAGATGCTTTTTCACGCGCCGCTTGAAGGACCCCGGGACTGTAGGAAGAAGGAAACACGTGCGCCGGTAAGGAATTCCAAGACTTAATGGTGCGGCAGAGAAAAGACTCACCGAACCGCTTGGTTCTTGATGGAATATTCTGCACCGTGTGAAATCGAAGCCCTGCAAGTGTTGTCCTGTGTAGGAAAGGGGAGGGTGGGACTAATTGGAAGAGCTCATCAGAACATTCACCATGGTAGAGACGATGAAATACTGATAAAATATAACATAACATAAAGTCACGCCTTTATCCCCGAAGGAGTAGGCAGAGGTGCTAGCACCCACATTTCGCCAGTTTATTTTTAGGTCCCAATGTAATAGGTGGCGAGCCTATTGCCATTAACCGGGCACTTATAAACCTGCGATAAATACACACATAACTTCGAAAAGCATTGAAAAGTCATTAGTGTGTGCCATGGTAAATTATTACCCATACCACTAGGCTACAGCGGTTATCTGATAAAAATAATCATTAACCATTCCGAGAATTGACCTCATGGTATATTGTACACATTCTTTGGAAAATCCATAAAATCACCATCGAATAGTTGATTTCCTTCATAGTTTTATAATGTAATCTATTGCATAGTTATGGTGACCAAACTGGTTTACATACGTGAGAATTGAAGGCTTTTTTATGTAAATACGAAATTATTTTTATACTAGCTAACCCGCGCAACTTCGTCTGCGTCACCATTTTTCATTCCTGCTCCGCACCTGTTGGTCGTAGCATGATGATGATGTATATAACATACATATAAACCTTCCTCTTTAACCATTCTATCTATAAAAACAAACCGCATCAAAATCCGTTTCGTAGTTTTAAAGATTTAAGCATACAAAGGGATATAGGGACAGAAAACGCGCCTTTATTTTATACTATGAAGTTTAGTAAAGATCCTTAATCTATTCCGGCAATAAATACAGCCTATGTTACTCATAGTGAATGTATCTTTCTAAAAGTGAAAGAATTTTTGAAATCGGCTCAGTAGTTTTTGAGTTTATTACTTACAAACGCGGTAGTCTAGTGGTAATGAAATGCTGAGATGAGGTCTCTCCTCCTGAGGTATCCCAGATTTTAGGCTCGCCACCTATAACATTGGGACCTAAACATAAACTGGCGAAATATTTGCTCATCATTGCTCAGCACCTTTGCCTACCCCTTCAGGGATATAGGCGTGAGTTTATGTTGTGTTATGTTATACAAAATATAATGGTCGTCGGTATAATATTAGTGTAGATAAACCAAATTCTTAGAATTAATACGTTCGGCCATGTTTATAAACGTAAGACCGATCGGTTAGTGGTTTTCCATACTAAGGTTTTCCATACTAAGGTTTTCCATACTGGGTTGCACCTTCTTACATATACATAAACTCATCCCCGAAGGGGAAGGCAGAGGTGCTAGCACCCACATTTCGCCAGTATATGTTTAGGTCCCAATGTAATAGGTGGCGAGACTATTGCCATTAACCGGGCACTTATAAACCTGCGATAAATACACACATAACTTCGAAAAGCATCGAAAAGTCATTGGTGTGTGCCATGGTAAAACCTGGGATCGAACTCGAAACCTCGTTTCAGCAGTCCATTGCCCATACCACTAGGCTACCGCGGACTTACTTTTTCATTAACTCTCGCACCATCTTACTTTAATATTAACAGTACAGTTAAAGTACCGGTCAGGTATAAAACGTGTTGCATCATTCGACAATTGTTAAAATCACGTCATAACTTGACGCTAACTGTAACCGGCCACGCTCGAACGTCAAATTCTATCAAAAAGATAACTTTAACAGAGCTACTATAGTACAGTCAGCAGCAAATAGATAGCGACATTCAAGGCTGTCAAATAGTTAGATACAGCCAAAGTGGTCAATAACATCGATACAGCCAAAGTGGTCAATTTATTGAGTGCACCCAGCCTGTCCAAATATATCGATACACCATGTTGTCAAATACATTGATACACGCTAGCCGCCATTATTATAGCTACAGGCAAAGCGTCAATAGTAACCAAACACCCAAAGTGGTCAAACATATCGATACACATAAATAAAATGACCTATGCATATTACAAGCAATACGGTGTCACGTTCAGTAACATTTCTTCTATATTTAAATGTAATAAAAAATAATTTTGCAAAGAGTTTTTGACTTATCAATATAAAATTTATTTATTGTAACGCTAAACATTTCCCGTGACTTGGTTCAAATATTTGGTATAGGTATTTTACTTATTTCTTAAAGCTGACAATTAGTACGTGTGTGTTTGTTACTCTTCTAAAATAAAATCGCCGGACAGATTTGAATGTAGTTTTGTAACGAAGTAGTAACATAAGCTATCTTTATTTTGATCCACGTGAGTGAAGAAGAAGACGACTTCATTCGCGTGGATAACTAATAACCTATACGTTAAATTAATAATTTAAAAACATTTCTATGTTCCGTTCTAATTTAATTTGTTATTTTAAGGTTCAATTTTCAAAAGGCAATTCTATCGCTAATAAAAAAGATAGCGACACAAACAGTCAGTTTATTTCATTTTATAGATATGTGATATTATGTGAAATAATATGTCAAAATTGGTATTTTGACATAATATTTCACATATTTTGAGATATTATTTGAATCTATTAAACTAAAAACAAAACACATGGCAATGACGTCACGCACGAAATAACAAAGATAGTTACATACAAAGTTTTAAAGGAAAGAAAGAGATAGACGCCTTTCACAATAATCTCAGACAACTGTCATCGTTGTTACTTCCCAGTTACTAATTTAATTTGAGCTCTATGCTTATTAGTTAAGGTGTAATTGTGTAGTTGTACCGATGTTTATGGCAAGGATGTTGCTTAGTTACATATGGTGATTTGGCTGTCATCATATAACTGGCACCCTAGTAGAGCCGATATAATTGGTGACATGCGCGTTCCGTTACTTTTGACGAATAAAATGTCTCTATCTATGTGAGCGTCTCGGGTGTATCGATAGTTTTGACCACTTTGGCTGTCTCTAACTATTTGATAGCCTTGAATGTATCTATCTATTTGCTGCTGACTGTACCTACACTGGTACAATACATTTAGCAGAAACTATTAGAATCAATGTTACTGTTAATGTTAAATTTGACGGAAACCTTAACTTTAACTAGTAGGTTTAAGCGGGTTTAAGCCTTTAAGCGGGGCGTGAAAAAGCATCTGATGAGGCCGTCAAGCTGAGCGCCACCATTGTAGCACTGAACGTGTTTGTAATGGTGACCCTCTTTCATGAGACTTTGCCTTCAGCTTAACATCAGGCGAGGTGAAGTCAAATTGATGTGCCATAAATAAAAAAAATAAAAAATATATTGTAGGTACATCTGACTAGTGCGAACAGGTTAAGGTACATGCCGACTCTCTTAGGAAATATCTCGTTTGGGCTCAGCAAAGTCTTATTATGACATAACAGTGTGTTTAAGGTGAACCGGTGTTCTGAACTCTGAACTGTTGGTTTATAGAATATTTTTTTATAATAAGTTGGGGGGGGGGGGGGGGGGAAAGGTAAGCTTAATATTCCTAACGATAGTGAGTGTCATAGAAAAATGTAGAAATTCCTTTAACACAAAAATACTGTGAGTGCTTTGATTGATGGATCTTATTGATAACACACTAGTACAGTGCACGGCATCTAACTTGGCAAGGTTTTGTAGTTTGTAGTAGTTGGGGTAAGTTCGCGCATCGTACACTTAGAGACACAAAAAGTGCTTGTCATTATTCTATTCATTCGTATTGTATTATATTGGGTCTCCTTTTTCCGCACCTAGCCTTCCTTCCCTCCTTTCGGCCATTATGCGTGCAGGGTTACTCCGCCCAGAAACGCAAACGCTTACTGGGGGCTTCACAGGCTTCGTGGAGCGACCTCACTGTGCCGAGGATTTGTGATCGTTGGGGGGCTACTGCCTCGCATTCCAGTATTACGTGGGCAGCCGTTTCCTCGGCAACGAAGCAACCCCTGCAGAGGGGGCTATCTGTTAGACCGATGGTATGTAGGTGTTTGTTGAGGGAGCAGTGGCCCATTATTGTCCCCATAATAATTTTTATACTTATTCTGTCTTAGTTTAGGAGACATCTCGCTATTCTACTTATTCACCAGAATGCCATCATTTATTTTAAATTATGTCTGCTTTTTTGGGTCGCAAAAGAGACCCAAAAATCGTCTCAGATGCGCTGACGGTTCTTTCCAAGTTACTTGCCGATTTCTATACTACTCAACGATATTTGTTATTCCACATAACCGGTTTCGCCTTGCGGCATTCTCAAAGGTTTACATTGACGCAAGACGAAACCGGTTATGTAGAATAACAAATATTGTAATAACATACAAAATTAATTAGTTTTTTGCTAACATCTAAAAACTTCATTTTTATTGGTTTCATTAATGATAAAATGCGTTTTTTTTATTTATGGCACGTTAATTTGACTTTGCCTCGCCTGATGGTGAACTGAAGGCAAAGTCTGAGGAAAGAGGGTCACCATTACAAACACGTACAGTGTTACAATGGTGGCGTGAAAAAGCATCTGCAATTACCATATAGCCTGAAATTTAATCTTCATATATATCTTAACTAATAAAGAGGAAATATTTGTGTTTTGTGTGTGTATGTGTGTCTGTGTGTGAGTATTTGTAAACTCAAAAACTACTGCACCGATTTCAAATTTTTTTTTAACTTTAGAATGCTATATTCCTACATTCACCCTGATAGGTTCCGACGTCCACGCGGGCAGAATCACGGGCAATAGCTAGTTTTTTACGTTCTCACGGCGAAAAAAATGACCTGTATATGTGTATATGTACGCCAATATAGTTGTAGGTATTCAAAGTTGCACCCGGTTAAAAGGTAAAACGCAATATGATCAGTAAACACGGAAAAAACCCATAATTAAAATTTTTAGCATTATAAAACCTAAAAAATTGTTATGACTTAAACATGATAATTTGATTTAATTGACGTCATAAGAAATTTGTGGCATTAACTACTTTTAAGGCACTGTCAATTATTTAAATTCAACAATTTATGAATTAAAAAAAAATATTGGTTTTTAAACTTTCGCGTTCCATGATTATAATAAATAATATGTAAACAGGAATTAACGCGATCTTATATGTATGTATACCTATACCAAAATCGCGTAAATAATTGCGCGCTATAAAATGAAAAAAAAATGAATAACCTAATCGAAAATGTTACAGCTTAATAAATTTGGAATTAAGTTCGATCGTGGGAACCAAGTTTAACTAAGCATATATTTACTCATGAAATTCAGTCACGGTACCGTGGCAAATACGCCGTGACCATTGAAAAACCCTTCAGCAACCGCTTTGTCTAAATTTTAGGTTCATCTTAATAGTTTCTGTATTTAAACTAAGTAAATGTTTGTAAATAGACCAAAAAATAAAAAAGCCCGCTGAGTTTCTTGCCTGAGTCTTCACAGGCAATTTGCTCACTAATTTATAAAATATTGTTGATATTGACGTTTTGTAAGTGCTGTTTAGTGGTCTATACAGAATAAATGATTTTAGAATTTTGAATTTTGAGTAGATAAGTTCAAAAAACCTATTTTAGATTATAAATATAATATAAATGTGCTTTATATGCGCTGTATGTAAATTTTTGGTTGATTTTCGAGGACAGCGCGTGGCAAACACAAATCCAACAATTATAAATTCTGTTATATGCTATATGAGATATGTACCCTGAGGTATTTAACTTATTTAATTCTAAGTCCTAAATAATATTTTCAAGACAAGAAACAGAATATTAATAACTATATCAAAATATATACACCCCTATACTAATTGTAATATAAATACAGAAATAAAATACAAAAGGGAGAGAGACTGCAACTTTAGGCATCAAAATATTCCTCCGCATCGATCTCTATCTTTAATTATAAGTACTTCAATCTCTTTATAAATAAACATAACATGGCGTCTATAAAACCGTATCAAAATTCATGGCGTAGTTTTAAAGATCTAAGCATATGGATGGATTTAGAGGAGGTAGGACACGACGGTATATCCGTCCCAATCGAGCAGTCCGACTGGCGAAGTACCTCCACCCTACAGAATATCGCCGTTTAATAACCTTGTGTTGTGTTTTCGGTGGTGAGTAGGGTAGCCAGAGCTCACTAGAGAAGTTTTGTGTTGTCCGTGGAAAAACCAAAGGCTTAACCTACATCTTTTGCGCTGACGACACCGAATGTCTCTGTTCTTACAGGGGTTGCGGCACGAGTGTTATTCCTCTGGTGTTACACTCGCCCATAGGCCACTGTAACCACTTACCATCAGGTGGGCCGCGTGCTTGTCTGCGACCTAAGATGTATAAAAATAAAAAATATGGATAGACAGCTGGAAACGCCTTGTTTTATATTATGTAGTGGTAATAGATATGACTTAGCCTTAACGCATTGGTCTGGTTTATTAGTAACATCACAATATAAAACATTCGTTTCGCTAGCTAACATTATGAAGTAGCTAATTTTTTTATAATAATTTATGATAGAACACAAAGTCAAATCAATGACTACCTATTTGTTTTTGTCGTGGAAAAAATACCCAGTGACCACCATAGATAAATAAATATTATATGACAATCTACACAACGTCACCTAGACCCATGGTAAGCATAGTTTAACTAGCTTGTGTTATGGGTTCTAGAATACGGATAAACATACTTCGGTACTTTTTTTTTTTGTAAATACGTACATATTATACATACAAACACCCAGACCAATGCAAATATTCATATTCATGCACACAAATATCTGCACTGAGCGGGAATCGAACCGACGACGCCTCCTGCGTAGCAGTCGCGTTCACTACCACCACGCCACGGAGGTCGTCAATGACCATATAGAGAAGAGGGGGGGAAGGGTAGGGGGGGGGAAAGGTGAGAAGGTTAAAAGAGTCCTTGTGCTGTCATTGCAGAAGAAAAGGAGGGTTTCTAGGTCTGTCCATTGACAACACAAAACCTCTCCAGAACTAACTTTCTGGCTACCCTACTCACCGCCGGAAACACAACACAAGGATATTATTAGCCGCGGTATTTTGTAGGGCGGAGGTTGGACTGCTCAATTTGGACGGGAGATACTGTCATGTCCTACCTCCGTTGAAATCTATTGACGTATTTGACAGATGGTCTACACAGATGACATTCAGCTGAGTGACTTAATAGAATTCGGGCCATAGATTATTTAGAATTAATTAACATAGAAATACAATATTAATTATATTTGAATTACAAATGTAGTAAACATGATATTGACTAGTGTGGAGTCGTTATAAAGATGCGTAAAACAATGGGTAGGGTAGATAAGGGAGCGTCCATTAATTACGTGAGGTGTCTTTTTAATTTTCTGCCCCTCTCTCCCCCCTTGGTGAGATATCGTGAGGTTTTATTCAACCCCCTCATCCATCCTCCAATCTCACGTGAGATTTTTCAAAATGGTGGCTTTTGGCTTAAACGCGTTGGATTATTATTACGGGCTACACTGTATCGTAAATTCAGATTAAATTGAGCTATTTGATATATAAAACAAATGTGGTGGTTTGACAGTCAATAGATGTATAACGTTGAAGTAAATGCAATTATTTTCTTTCGAACAAATTAGTGAATGATCTTAATCCTAATACGATTATGCTTAAGATTAAATCTTAAGTATGTACAAACTGGATTAAATATTCCAAAATAGTATATTTTTATTTGTTTAAAGCAGAAAAGAAATGCATAATCTGGACTAAATATACCAAAATAGTATATTTTTTGTTTAAATCCGAAAAAAATTGCGTGTTTGCCGAGACGTCCTCTCTCCAACGTAAGATTAAATGAGATTTGACTCGACCCCCTTCCCCCAAACATCTCACGTATTTTATGGATGCCCCCTAAGTAGGTATTCAATTTGAATATAATATTTCACTAAAAATACTTGTATTATGACAAAGTTGTTTATTTGAATAAGGTATTTATTGATAATAATGTTATTTGAAATGATTTGATTCTATTTTAAGATATGTGTAGTATTAGAATTACATTAAAACTTAATGGTGGTCAATATGAAACTAAACATCGTGATTTACATAATATTTATTTTATTATTCGTCTTTATTCATTACATAAACTTGTAAATAATATTTTTAAATTCGTATAGAAAAAAAAACATGTAGGTATAATTATAACTGAACGAAACTTATTCGTAAACTATAAATAAAATAATTATATATTTATTTACTCAGACGTTTTGGACGTGACATTATGTCCATGAGAGGTCTTAGTCCTCGGGACCTCTTTAGACCTCTCGAAAAGTGTTAAATATACAAAAAAATAACTCATAGTTCATGAAATCCCGTTCTGTTATAATTTCTATGCATCTAAGCACCGCGGTAGCCTAGTGGTATGGATAATGCACTGCTTTTTTTTTTTTTTTTTTTTATCGTGCGCAAAATCCCCACGGATACCACCCCCACCAAAACCGATGGAGGTGATTATGTCGGACTCGAACCGACCAAAACGCACGCCGTCCATGGATCCTCGATTGCCGGAGGTGAGATTATACAAGACATATCTCTCGCACCCCGGCAGACCCGGGGACATCTCTGTTGAGATGACCCTCTTCCCTAAAAGTAGGGACCATGGCGTCCCCATCTAGACCCTGGGTATGGTGTGGCATTATGTGCCATCGCCGTGGCCTGCCTCTGCTAGGGTGACAGGCGGCTCCACCCGTCACCCCCAGGCCCGCGCTCATGGGGGACGGAGGTCGTTCTGCGACCTCCGACGTCCGAGTCGCCTCCGCTCATCGCGGGCAGTGCGGGCCCGGAGTCTTCTCCGGACCCGCTCCGCCTCCTCCTTTTCGAGCATAACTTGCTCGCAGAAGGAGGCGGCGGCTGCCCAAGCACTCGCGCATCGTACCATCGCCGTGAGCAAGGTGGCGAGCGAGACAACTCCCACCCCTAGGGCTGTCACTAAGGCCCGCCTTGGCGTCTCCCACGCCGGGCATTCGGTCAACGTGTGCAGCCCCGAGTCCTCGCTCGCATCACAGTGATGGCACTCGGACGTTGGCTCCTTCTGAATCCGACGCAGGTAATCCCCGAAGCACCCGTGCCCGGTGATCACCTGAGTCAGCCGGTACGAGAGGCTACCGTGTGGCCTCTCTAGCCAGTCCCCCATGATGGGTTGGATAATGCACTGCTGAGGCGAGGTCTCGAGTTCGATCCCAGGTTTACCATGGCACACACCAATGACTTTTCGATGCTTCTCGAAGTTATGTGTGTTTATAAGTGCCCGGTTAATGGCAATAGGCTCGCCACTTATTACATTGGGACCTAAAACATAAAGCGGCGAAATGTGGGTGCTAGCACCTCTGCCTACCCCTTCGGGGATAAAGGAGTGAGATTATTTTATGTGTGTGATGTGATTAACTGTAATTTTTTTTCACACTAGCTAGTCTGCGAATTTTCGTCTTCGTCATAAAAGATGTCTACCGTTTTTGTTTCGACTTGTAAATGTCTATAACTTATATGAAGGTTATGGACGGCATAATAATTCAATTAGTATTAATTAAATAACATTTTATGTGCACTGAACAGATTGTAGGTACAGATGTTAAAAAAGATATCTTATATATGCACTCACATACCTGCATATGCAAATGTTATGACCTACCTATACCTATCTATAAATAACTTAGTAATATATGATAATATATAAACATACATAAACTCACGCCTTTATCCACTAAAGGGTAGGCAGAGGTGCTAGCACCCACATTTCGCCAGTTTATGTTTAGGTCCCAATGTAATAGGTGGCGGTATTGCCATTAACCGGGCACTTATAAACCTGCGATAAATACACACATAACTTCGAAAAGCATCGAAAAGTCATTGGTGTGTGCCATGGTAAAACCTGGGATCGAACCCGAGACCTTGTCTCAGCAGTCCATTACCCATACCACTAGGCTACCGCGGTTTTTTTATATGATAATATCTGGATATTTTAAAGTGAAAGTAAAAACTTTTTTTCAAATAAATTAAAAACGTATTTACTTACACTAGTTTTATAAATAATTTGAAATAAATTCATATTCTTGTTTTTTTGATAATGTTTAATTATCTTCACTCAATAAAAAAATATCACTACAAAAAAAACAAATGCCGCCATAATGCGGGTTTATGTTTTTTTATTTATAATTTATTGTTTAATTTAGTTTTACTAACACGATAGAGAGTTAATAACGTTAGTTAAACGGTATAAAAATAATTAGCAAGTCGCACATTACCCTAGCAATTAGTTCTAAAGCAATTACTATACTGACTGAACGGAGGTAGGACACGATGGTATCTCCCGTCCGAAATGAGCTGTCCAACTGGGGAAGTACCTCCGCCCTACAGAACACCGCGGTCATAATAACCATCGTGTTGTGTTCCCGCCGGTAAGTAGGGTAACCAGAGCTACTATACCCCTCCTTCCCCTCCCCTTCCTAGCCTCCCCACCCCTTCCCAGCTCTCCCCCTTTCCCTTCAGGGTGGGCAGCACGTGTGTAACACCCTTAGTGTTGCACACGTTCATAGGCCACGGTGGCCGCTTTCCATCAGGTGGGCCGTGTGCTTGTCTGCCACATACGTAGTATAAAAAAAAAAACTGACTGTTCATATCAAAATTAGATTGGAAAAAGTGAATGTGTCTACGGTATTCGAACCCACTTACTTTCCTTTTCAGGGGGAACCAAAGCGTTATACCTCCATCGTCCATGTTGGTAACTAGATTTACCTAACCAGTTACGAGAGAAGATTTTTCTTTCGCTGTTTTGTAACTAGTTGTAAAAAGAGATTTTTTTTTCCATTTTCGTATATCTATATATTTGTATGGAAAAGATTGCGGGTTCGAACCCTGTATAATCATCACTACATAGTATAAAATGAAGTCGCTTACCACTGTACTTATGTATACTTAGATCTTTAAAACTACGCAATGGATTTTGATGCGGCTTTTTTAAATAGATAGAATGGTTAAAGAGGAAGTTTTATATGTATTACCAAGTGGTTCGGTGAGTCTTTCCTCTGCAGCACCATTAAGTCTTGGAATTCCTTACCAGCGCACGTGTTTCCTTCTTCCTACAGTCCCGGGTCCTTTAAGCGGGGTGTAATAGCATCTGATGGCGGTCCACCTGATGGGAAGCAGTCACCATGGCCTATGGAAGTTTGCAACACCAGGGGCGTCTCACACGTGCTGCCTACCCTGAAGAAACCTTCTAATGGCCTTCTTGATGAACCCTATATTGTAGTCGCTTGGGAAAACTACGGCAGGGAGTTCATTCCACAGCTTGAGCGTGCGCGGGATGAAACTCCTTTCATACCGCACAGTGCGCACCGTTTCCAATCGTAGTGTGTGAGGATGAACTCCCTTTCTATGGCGAGCGGTGCGATGATAGAAAGTAGATAGGATAAATGTTAAAATAAGATCGTGCATCTTTCTTTAACATTAACAGTGCTGTTAAAGTACCGGTCAGGTATAAAAAAGGTTGCACCATTTGACAATTATTAAAATGACGTCATAACTTGATGCTAACTGTAACCGGCCATGCTCAAACGTCCAATTCTATCAAAAAGATAACTATAACAGAGCTACTAAATACTCTGGTGCAACACATTTAGCCAAACCATTAGAATCAATGTTACTGTTACTGTTAAATTTGACAGAAACCTTACCTTTAGGTACCTAGGTGGTGCAACAAGGCCTAAGTTTAGTAAGCTAGTCAGAATTAACTACATAAGTTGACAAAACTAGTGGATATTATGCTAAAGTAATACTAAATGGTAGCTATATATTAGCGTTTCTAGACCGACATAGCATAGTCTGTCGTAACCTGGCTATACTGGTTCTAGTTGGTCCCCTGAACTTGTGCCAGTGAAGAGAATTCACTTTCAAACACGATTCCGCCATTCGTGGTATAAGAACGTTAGAGATTGCAACATAATGTGTTAAAGTTAAAACTAAAGATTTGTGTACGGATGTAACTGGACTACAGATTTAAAAGCATTAAGTATATAGACATACATATATTATAACATTTCAGGTATTACATTAAATTAGACAAGTTAAAAATACGTATAAAATTTAGTAATAATTATGAGTTGTGGTATAAATAAATAGATAGTTAATAATAAATAAATAAACTAATGATATATGTATGTCCTAACCATATTCTTCAAGTTCAAAACTAACCGTAGGTATTAAAAAAATAATTTGTACACCATATGAAATGGTTGGACATAGTGCACTGTTATTTAATTTTAAGATCTTTTGTTATACCTATGTTTCATAAAGTAATGAAGTAAAAAAAAATGATTGTAAAATCTTAGTGGTAATCTTAATCTGATGTGTGCTTATGTAACACAATGCGTGTGTGTGTGTGTGTGTGTGTGTGTGTGTATGTGTTTGTGTGTGTGTGTGTGTGTGTGTGTGTGTGTATGTGTGTATGTGTGTGTGTATGTGTGTGTGTGTGTGTTTGTGTGTGTGTGTGTCTTAACTCCTGGACGGGTAGATAATTTGAAATAGTTTGTTTTGTTTGAAAGATTAATTAGTTGAGAGGATTTTTTCTATAAAGCAAATACCTCAATGAAAAAACTATTTTTCATACCACATATGTGGCAGACAAGCACACGGCCCACGTGATGGAAAGTGGTTACCGTGACCTATGAAGGTATGCAAAACTAGGGGTACTCTTGCTGCCGGCCCTGTAGAAACCTTTTACTGCCCTTATTGGAGAGGTGGGAAGGGGTGGGAGGGTGAAGGTCAGGAGAGCTTCTGTGCCGCCAGAGCAGGAGACAAATTAGTCTTCCAATTATAAAACTGAGGTATTTATTGGTTTGGTTGAAAAGCATCTGATGAAGCCATCAAACTAAGGGCCACCATTGTAACATTTTTGATATTTGTAAATATTAAAAAGAAAATGAAAAATAACGATAATCTACCTGAGTTTCTTGCTGGTCTCTCCTCAGGAGATTTAACTACCGAACCAGCGAAAGAATCATTTTCAAATGATTTATTTACTAAGTATTTTATTTATTATAAATTATAATATTTTTGACAAATGTAGGTACATAATTATTGTAAAACATTCATAAGTGCTCTTTATGTGCCTAAACTGAATAAATAAAATTGATCCTTTGATTCTTTATAATGATAACCTCCTTTTTAGAAACTATTTTTTTAGCTACCATCAGGCGAGGTGAAGTAATATTAACGTGTTCTACATAAAACACACTCGTTTTAACTGTAATGTTAACATTTAGGAGCACATTTTAAAATTTCTTTAACACATCGCGAGTTTACAGCAGTGTAGGAAACCAACCACGTAACGTGCGTGTGCGCATGGCCGTAACAGCGTTTATGAAGCAACTGTACACTTATAATGACTATACATTAACTTTATGAGTAGATATATAGATAAGTATATTCATGCCTTTTTCGTGTTGGTGTAGGCAGATCATTCAGGGAAGGCAGCACGAGTTTGACGCCTCTAGTGTTACAAACGTCCATAGGCCACTGTGACCACTTTTCATCAGGTGAGCTACGTGCTTGTCTGCCTCCTTAGTAGTATATATTAAAAATATAATATTCCCATCCCATTAGCTAAATGAGTTACGACCTCCTTATTTGAATTCGACCAAAAAATAACCATTTGGCCTTGTTTTAGGTGCCAGTCGCGGTAGCCTAGTGGTAGTATGGCTAATGGACTGCTGAGACGAGGTCTCGGGTTCGATCCCAGGTTTACCATGACACACACCAATGACTTCGATGCTTTTCAAAGTTATGTGTGTATTTATCGCAGATTCATAAGTACTCGGTTAATGGCAATAGGCTCGCCACCTATTACATTGGGACCTAAACATAAACTTGCGAAATGTGGGTGCTAGCACCTCTGCCTACCCCTTCGGGGATATAGGCGTGATATTATAAAACTTGATGGAACGATTGCTATACATCATAGATAACAAATTTGTATATGTAATTGACAGTTGTCAATGAAAATTTAAGAACATAACAAGGCGAAACCGGTTAGGTGCGGTACAATAATAATTCGTGGAAAAGTACTAATGTGTTTGCCGGTCCCTAGGACTCGTGTGCTCTAGCGGCCATAGGTCCTTTGACAATTGTGGCCAGCCCACTACCACATCAGTTTACTCTGTGAGTTATGTCGGTAACTTTAGTTATTTGTCGGATGACCTCATTACGAATTTTATTCTTCAGACTCCAAGCATAGCTCGCTACGAGACTTTTATTTCATGGACTAGTCTTTTTTTTATACAACTTACTATAGTATTTTCTTGTTCTTTTCAGGTAAACATCAGATATATCAACAAGCAATGGTATAAAATTCAAGTATGAAAGATACACTACCCCCTTTTTTGATGAGGATACCGTGGTTTCCTCACCCGAGGATATACCCAAAAACCGAAGATTACCCTAGGTCGGCGGAGGGATATGCCTTACTCAATCTATGTATGTTGTAAGTCGGTTCGAGTCCGATATAACTGAGGTAGTGGAATCCCGGACGAAAACAAAACTATATATAATACACATATTGAGAACTCACTTGTACTTTTCCACAGTATTTTTATTGTTTAATAGTTTAATAGTTTAATAGAGATGGAAAAGTACAAGTGAGTTCTCAATATGTGTAACAACAAATTCCACCAAGTGCCATCAATCAACAGTATAAATAGACTATATATAATATTACAATTAGACTTATTGTATTGTTGTACCGTGTATTGTTTGGCGATTTATGTCAGAAAAGGCTATTATAAAATCGAAGATTATTTAGATAATAAACAAGCTTGGAAAAAAGCTGTTTACTCAACTTATTACTTAAGCAAATTACTGTATCTAGACTAAGTAAATGTTTGTAAATAGACCTAAAAAAAAGAAAAGCCCGCTGAGTTTCTTGCTGGCGTCTTCTCAGGCCGGAGCCGCGTTTTAAACATTGAATATTGCTGCAAAAAGCCCTCTAAATGTTATAATGATTTTAGATTGACATGTTCATTTACATATTCACTGTTAAATGGAAGATGGGTTTCAACTGGAGAGTGTCTGGCACCCGATGATTCGTAAGTTCACAAAACCCAAACAAACGGCATCTCCAAAAACCGTGCGAGTCGATGCAGTGAATGTTGTGTGTCGCGATCGAGTATGAGAACGCGGACAGTGGTAGTAGTAGGCGACGCGCGTAGTAAACGAGTGAGAAAGAGGGTAGACCGATACGGTTGGCCTCAATAAGAACTAACTCGCCGGTCGTCAGTACACCGTGATCATGGCGCTTGTAACATCGCCGAAATATAGGTTGCTCAATAAAGTCAACAAGCATTGTGAATATCACGAAATATTTAACTGTGAATATGTAAAAAAATTTTGGTTTTAGTGTTAATTATAAATTGATAGGTAAGTACCAAATCACTTCACTATCACTATCACTACATAGTATAAAACAAAGTCGCGTTTTCTGTCCCTATTTTTCATGTCCCTTTGTATGCTTAAATCTTTAAAACTACGCAACGGATTTTAATGCGGTTTTTTTAATAGATAAAGTGATTGAGGAGGAAGATTTATACGTAAGTATATACCTTCATGCCACAACCAACTGGTGCGGAGCAGAAGTGAAAAAATGTTGCATAAACGGGGTGACGTGAAGTTGCGCGGGTCAGCTAGTTATAAATATAATAACGTAATGGATTCTTTTTACTAAAGCATTTCCTAAATTTGATTTGAATAGTTAGCGTACTAATTTTTTTAGTGCTAGCACCCACATTTCGCCAGTTTATATTTAGGTCCCAATGTAATAGGTGGCGAGCCTATTGCCATTAACCGGGCACTTATAAACCTGCGATAAATACACACATAACTTCGAAAAGCATCACATTGGTGTCATGCTATCAGCTATGGAAAACCTACGTTTATTTGATTGCAATCGGTTAAGTAGAACCAGGGCTAGGTATAGAATTCAAGTTCGCGATATTTGCACTGAGCGGGAATCGAACCCACGCCTCCTGCGTAGTAGTCGCGTACACTACCGCCACGCCACGGAGGTTATTTGCGAATTATTATCTGACTACATGCTGTTTTTATTATCGCAATTAACTTTACAATTAATTATGCGGTAATTACAAATTAACTTAATAATGGAACAAGATTAATAAGCCACTGTAATGCATTATGTAGATTACGTTTTTTTTCATAAACTTTATCTACATCTTCACTAATATTATAAAGAGGAAAGATTTGTTTAATGTTTGTGTGTTTGTAACGTTAAACTCCGAAACTACTGGACCGATTTCAATAAATGTTTGTCCTATAAAACGCTACAATATCTAGGAGTAACATCACTATCACTATCATCACTACATAGTATAAAATAAAGTCGCGTTCTCTGTCCCTATTTTTCTTGTCCCTTTGTATGCTTAAATCTTTAAAACTACGCAACGGATTTTGATGCGGTTTGTTTCAATAGATAGAATGGTTAAAGAGGAAGGTTTATATGTATATAACATCATGCTACGACTAACAGGTGCGGAGCAGGAATAAAAAATGTTGCAAAAATGAGGTGACGCAGACGAAGTCGCGCGGGTCAGCTAGTAGGCTATATATCATCACGCTACCAACGCTACAAGGCGATAATCGACATCCACGCGGGCGGAACCGCGCGTAACAGTTAAACTACAATAATAACATAAAGAGAAAAGAAATAATTTTCGTGTATGTGTTTGTAATGTATTAACTCAAAAACTACTATACCAATTACAATTGAGCTACATTTGCCCTGAACAACAAAGACTATATTGCACTGCGCGATAAATGAATTCACGCGGGCGGTGCCACGGGCAACTGTTAGTGTCAAATAAAAATATTCTTAATTCTTTATTGCACACACAAAGTACAGATCGTATTTAAAAAAATGTAAGAATCATATACAAGGACTAGTTTAACTCCATTTAAATTCAAATTGATAACAGAGGTAGGGTAATAGTCCCAAAGAGTAATCCCGTCCGAAATGAGCTGTCCAACTGGGGAAGTATCTCCGCCCTACAGAAGACCGCAGTCATAATAACCATCGTGTTGTGTTCCCGCCGGTAAGTAGGGTAGCCAGAGCTCACTATACCCCTCCTTCCCCTCCCCTTCCTAGCCTCCCCACCCCTTCCCAACTCTCCCCCTTTCCCTTCAGGGTGGGCAGCGCGTGTGTGACACCCTTAGTGTTGCACACGTTCATAGGCCACGGTGGCCGCTTTCCATCAGGTGGGCCGTGTGCTTGTCTACCACATACGTAGTATAAAAAAAAATAGGGTAATGACGGTATCTCCCGTCCAGATTGATATAGACACGCGTTATGACAGACGCTGTCTTTTGAGAATAGCACGGGGCACATGTAAATTTTAATTCATCTCGCCTGATGGTAAACAGAAGGCAAGGTCTCAGGCAAGAGGGTCACCATTACAAACGCATACAGTGTTATAATGGTGGCGCTCAACTTGACGGCCTCATCAGATGCTTTTTCACGCCCCGCTTAAAGGACCCGGGACTGTAGGAAGAAGGAAACACGTGCGCCGGTAAGGAGTTTCAAGACTTAATGGTGCGGCAGAGAAAAAACTAAGAAACGGTACGGATATTACAAAAAAATATTATCTAACCTACAATCTCTGTCATAGTTAAGTAATAGATATACGTTATATATCTTTACGGAATCTTGTCCAAAAAGGCCATTTATTTTTTTATGCGAAAAGGATGTTTTACTTGTCTACAAAAAACTTTTGAATACAGTCACCGTCAGATATAGTTAAACACAATTTATAACTGTTAGTAAGTTATGGCGAATATACATACATACATATACTGACGCCCGTAATCCCCGAAGGGGTAGGCAGAGATGTATAAGCACTCAAATTTCGCCAACTATGATTTTCGGTCCCACGTAATAGGCGGCCAGCATATTGCCGCCAAACGAGCACTTTGTAAAAAAATGGGTATGCCGCAAAGAATTCCTAACCGAAAATGTTGCAACTAAATATATTTGGAAAAAATTTTACCCGATTCCTTGCTATGCGGTGTAAATCGCAAGGAAATCAATTACGTGCTTAGCCGTACAAGCACTACCAATTAACTTCTTGGAGAGTGTCAGACGGAATGTTATACCTAATATCAAGAAACTAGGTGACTTCGTCTGCGTCACCACGTTTTTGCAACATTTTTCATTCCTGCTCCGCACTTGTTGGTCGTAGCATAATGTTATTTACATATAAACCTTCCTCTTTAACCATTCTATCTATTAAAAAAACCGCATCAAAATCCGTTGAGTTGTTTAAAAGATTTAAGCATACAAAGGGACAGAGAACGCGACATTGTTTTATACTATGTAGTGATAGCTACATAATCCTTTTTGACTGTTATTAAGTTTCTGACAGCGAGTGTACCAACACAAACAAATTACATATAGTCGGCTAAATGCTCTAAATTGCCAACTCCGTTTATAGATGAATGGAGTAAATGGAGTATTTGGTATCAATCGAAAAAGAAAAAATTAACGCATAATCGTCAAACATGTTAACAAAGCAAACTAAAACTAGAACTTAGATTTGACACTGCCATTTTTTTTTATACAACTTAGGTCGCAGACAAGCACGCGGCCCACCTGATGGTAAGTGGTTATCGTGGCCTATGGGCGAGTGTAACTCCAGAGCAATAACACTCGTGCCGCAACCCCTGTAAGAACAGAGACATACTGTGTCGTCAGCGCAAAAGATGTAGGATAAGCCTTTGGTTTTCCCACGGACAACACAAAACCTCTCTAGTGAGCTCTGGCTACCCTAATATTTTATTTTTAAATCAGTTTTTTCCTGTTATTCACAAATTGTATAAATGGGATTTAGCAACTTAGCTCATTTAGCCGACGATATTCATTTATTTTATGAATTATTTTATATATATTTATATATATATTTTATAAATATTACAAATATTGTTGTTATGTTTCGTACATGTGTAGACCCAATAAAATTGATGACCCGGGTATATAAGGTGCGAAGTAAAAATTTATTATACTATCATAAATTAAATCCTGTCTGTATATTGTATATGTATAGACAAATGGTTATTTTATAAGCATACTCAAAGAATCAAAGAATCAATTTCATTTATTCAGTTTAGGCACATAAAGAGCACTTATAAATGTCAAAGTTTTACAATAATTATGTACCTATATTTGTCAAAAATATTATAATTTATAATAAATAAAATACTTATTGAAAATGATTCTTTCGCTGGTTCGGTAGTTAAATCTCCTGAGAAGAGACCAGCAAGAAACTCAAGTAGATTATCGTTATTCTTCATTTTCTTTTTAATATTATATAGTTCTGTTTATTGTCTAAGTTTTTTTTTTGTTTGTTTTGAAGTGAAAGCTTCTTTAGAAAAGAAATATAGGAATCAATTGTCTTTGCTGTCGAGTTTGGACGTAACAACTTGTGGCACATGGGCACACGAACTAGAGTTGTGTTGACACGGCCACCAGTCGATCGATGGTTTCATTTAAGCTCAGCTATCACGCAGCTGAATACGCGACGGACACGCACTTCTGACACTGTCACGGTAAAATATTGCGTAAATTTAGACGCGGCAATAGAATTTGAAATGTAGATAGGTAAGGCGAGACTAATTACAACAACATAAGCTAATAATCAAAACAATATCAACAATATAAGCTTTTTGCCATAACTATTTTTAACTAAATATTTAAACTCATTGATGGACCAATCGCTAATTTTATTAGGAAGCTTAATTACCCTGAAAAGAATTTGAAATTTTGGTGGTCTACTATCACAGACAACGAGATTATTTTTGTTAATTAGGTTATGCCTATTACAAACTCTTGGAAAGTTTGTAATATTTCCGTGGCGGTAGTGAACGCGACTGCTACGCAATAGGCGCGGGTTTTATCCCCGCTCATTGAAAATATTTGTTTGCATGAATATATCTTTTTGCACTGGTCTGGTCGTGCCTCGAAGAACACGTTAAGTCGTCGGTTCCGGTTGCCATACAAACATCTACAGCTATCGTTACGGGTAGTTGGAGCCCTCAAAAGTTCGACTAGCCTAATTACAGAATTTACGATATCGTCAATTTGGTTGTGAAGTCCGATGGCAGTCGCTTCATGGAAAATATCGAAGTTCAGCCGCATCTTAGTGAGACTAGAAAGTCGACCCCAACTGAGTTCGGAATAGGCTCAGAGATTGTATGATGATGGGTCAAACGGTATCTCTTACACTGTAGTGGATACATTTATTTGTTTAATTTGTTAGAATGTACACTTGTGTTACAAGATACAGTACACAAATATCGGTGGACGACAACGGTCCGAGTTCGAATCTAACTATGAAAGTACAATAAGATTGAAATGATATTACTTTTAATAGGTCGTGGTAAGATCCCAGGGGCTATTCCATTCTGGAATTTTTTTTATTACTAACGGAGGTAGAACATGACGGTATCTCCCATCCTAACTGAGCAGTCCGACTGGGGAAGTATCTCCGCCCTACATAATACCGCGGCTAATGATAACCTTGTGTTGTGTTTCCAGCGGTGAGTAGAGTAGCCAGAGCTCACTATATAGGTTTTGTGTTGTCAGTGGGAAGACTACTCGGTCTTTCTTTTATTTAGAAGACATTTCGATCTTTTTTTATATAGAAGACTTTTCTTTATATCTGCACTTTTTTTTAATCGTGCTATAATTTCCCACGGACACCCAGCACCAGTGGCGGTTGTGTAAGTTACGTCAGACTCGAACCGACTAAAACGCACGCCGTCTTTAGGTCTTTAGTTGCTGGAAGTGAGATAGTAGCGAATATATTCGTCGCACCTAAGCAGATCCGGGGTCTCTCTTTCGCGATGACCCCCGCCGGGTGTAGGGACCACGGTGTCCCCGTCTAACCCCCGGGTATAAAGGGTCTGCTTCTGCTAGAGTGACAGGTGGCTCCACCCGCCACCCCCAGGCCCGATTCTCTTAGCTCTTATAGGTTGTGGAGGTCACATGGCAGTCGCAACCTAGTTAGACTGGAAAAGAATCCCAGACTGTGTGGTGACCGCTTCACATGATTTAACCATCCTGGTAATGGTTTTATTTGTTAGTTTCTTCCTTGTTTTTGCTGTTTAAACTATCAGACCCATAGAAGTGGTTTTATAATGACAGGATGTACGCAAAACATGTTTTTTGTTTCAATAAAGTGGCCGATTTTCACGGTGACGTTATGAAGTATAAAAATAATAAACACTCACTATAAAAAATATTTTTGTGTGTGTGTGTGTATTTTTGTAATGAATAAATTCAAAAGTCTAGTAATATGGGCCTAATGGATTGCTAAGACGAGGTATCGGGTTCGATACCAGGTTTTACCATGGCACACATCAATGACTTTTCGATGCTTTTCGAAGTTATGTGTGTATTTATCGCAGGTTTATAAGTTAATGGTTTAATGGCAATAAGCTCGCCACCTGTTACATTGGGACCTAAAAATAAACTGTCGAAATGTGGGTGCTAGCACCTCTACCTACCCCTTCGGGGATATAGGCCTGAGTTTATGAGTTATAAGAGATTATTGTTATAGAATGTATTTGATATATAGTTTCGTATACCGAAGATCATCTAAGTATCTAAGTGTAGGTATCTTTACTTAATGTTACAAAATTGAAGAGTTTGTTCGTACGGTTGAACGTGTTAATCTCTGGAACAACTTTAAAAAAAAAGAAACAAACCCCTTTTTATACCACTTAGGTGGCAGACAAACACACGGCCCACCTGATAGAAAGTGAATACCGTGGCCTATGGACGTTTGCAACGCCAGGGGTATCTCACTCGTCTGACCGACCAATGAGAGAAGAGAGGGATGGAAATGGGGGAGAAGGAAGGAGGAGGGGAAGACTCTGTACTGTCAGTGCTGACAAAGAAGGGTTTCTCGGTCTTCCCACTGATAACACAAAACCTCTCCAGTAAGCTCTGGCTACCCTACTTACCGCCGGAAACACAACACAAGGTTATTACTTCCCCAGTTGGACTGCTCAATTAGGATGAGGGATACCGTCATGTTCTACCTCCTCTCTCTGTCCTCCCTGCTCTGTACTACATTTATAGTACAGAAGTTCTCCCCTTCTCTCCTACCCCTCCTTTCAAATTAAATATTTACTAAATTGTTTATAAGTTTGACTCGGTACAACGGCGGGCGCTGAGGATCGTCGACAATCCCATACTCTCAGGCGGTGTGGAACCTCTGAACATCAGGAGGGACTTCGCCTCACTGTTTGTGTTCTACCGCCTGTATAATGGCCTGTGTTCAGAAGAATTGTTTGACATGATGCCCACATCTACTTTCTATCATCGCACCGCTCGCCATAGAGAGGGAGTTCATCCTCACACACTACGAGCGGAAACGGTGCGCACTGTGCGGTATGAAAGGAGTTTCATCCCGCGCACGCTCAAGCTGTGGAATGAGCTCCCTGCCGTGTGCACCAAGCGACTACCTACAATATGGGGTTCTTTAAGAAGGGCATTAGAAGGTTTCGACAGGGTTGGCAGCACGTGTGTGACGCCTCTGGTGTTGCAAACGTCCATAGGCCACGGTGACCGCTTCCCATCAGGCGGGCCGTGTGCTTGTCTGCCACCTAAGTGGTATAAAATAATAATAATAATAATGTCCTTCACCATCCACCTTAACTTCCGCATTTTTATAATATGTGGTCATCCAGTGGTCGATAATAGACCATAATTTAATTAGAAAATTATAATTTCGCATATTAAAGGTTAATAGACATAAACTGAGATAATCTATGATCATACCAAGGTTACAATGTCAATGTGCCTATTTTACATAACATAAACTCACGCCTATATCCCCGTAGGGTTAGGCAAAGGTGTTAGCACCCACATTTCGCCAGTTTATGTTTAGGTCCCAATGTAATATGTGGCGAGCCTATTGCCATTAACTAGGCACTTATAAACCTGCGATAAATACACACATAACTTCGAAAAGCATCGAAAACTCATTGGTGTGTGCCATGGTAAACCTGGGATCGAACTCGAGACCTCGTCTCAGCAGTCCATTTCAAGATTGAATTAAATTATCAAGATTGAATTAAACTATTAAGATTGAATTAAATTATTAAGATTGAATTAAATTATTAATTCAATCGTAATAAGATGTAATATAGCAGTAGTTATACTACTTATAAATGTATAATGCAGTTGTTAAATAGTTTACAAGTAAGGTTGCAGTCATCTGACGAGAACGTGGTAGGCAACCTGACTTCACAAGGTTTAGTATATGTCAGCGATTTTTCTAGGCCATGATCGCGACCTAATACATCGCTAGGCCTTGTCAACAACTGACTTCAATACATTTTTTTTGTATAACTTAGCTGATTTCTAGCATCTAGATACTTAAATCTCTAAAGTGCTTCCAACTGTATGTATGTTTATATATTTATAACTACGCAGCGGATTTTGATACGGGTTTTCTTAATAGATAGAGTGATTCAAGAGGAAAGTTTATATGTATATAACATTATTCTACAACTAACAGGTGAGGAGTAGGGTTGAAAATTGGAAAGCATTATTCATACAATTTATTCTATTATATAATTGTAAAAAGTTAAGGTTTGTCCGCGATGGACGCAAAAATTACTGAACGGATTTCGATGCGGTTTTTTTGTTTGAAGGGGTCAATCTAATTTAAAATCTTACGTTTGTATGATTGCATTGGGACCTAAACATAAACCGGCGAAATGTAGGTGCTAGCACCTCTGTCTACCCCTTCGGGGATAAAGGCGTGAGTTTATGTTATGATGTTAAAAATCATAGAACAGTAATTGATGTCGCCAAACTCACACATACAACCGTTAATAATACGTTACATTACTAGTAAACAATTGTTTTGATTGGTTGTATACATATAATACCTTTATTACCAAATTAGCGTAATTCATACGTACTACAAAACGAAAATACACTTAATCCGTTTAAAATAGAGTTGAAAAAAGTATTTACGATGTTTTATACATTGAATCAACCAAGATTAATTGGTTATGGAAAGGTTCAGACGTATGTCAATATTATATATTTTAAGACCCGAAGAGGGTCATCTTGAAAGAGAAAATTAATTAACAGTGCCAAAACTCAGATTTCATCTAGTCGGTAATTCGTTAGTAGGTAACTGTATAAAAATATTTAATAAAATTCCTCAGAATTTGACTGACCTGCCACTTAATTAGTTTAAAATAGAAGTGAAAAGATGTTTATGGAAAATGATTATTTTAAAGTAGACTTCGTCTAGTTAGACTTCGTCTAGTTCTTCTAGTTAGACTTCTTCATGATATAAATGCACCATATTTATTTTCAATAACATTATCAATTTATATACAGAATATTAATAACTATAATGATATAAATGCAAGGTTATACTAATCTCTCGCTCTTGCACCTGTTTATTATAAATATACAAACCGATATTATATATTAGACAAGGAAAGAAAGGATAACGATAATCTATCTGAGTTTCTTGCTGGTCTCTTCTCAGTAGATATAACTACCGAACCAGCGAAAGAATAATTTTCAAATATTTTAGATATTTACAATTTTATTTATCACTAGCAGCCCGTCCCGGCTTCGCACGGGGACGAAAGACATTAATTTAAGACTCATTTTTCTACACCTTCGGTTACATTGTTCAAATTTTACCAAGAATCCCTAATTTTTTTCAAAATGAAATGTAGCCTATGTCAAATTGGAAGAATGTAGCATTCTATTGGTGAAAGAATTTTTTAAATCGGCCCAGTACTTTTTGAGCCTATTCATTACAAACATACAAAAATAGGTACAAATCTTTCCTCTTTATAATATTAGTGTAGATAAATTATAATAATTTTGTCAAATATAATTTGTAAGTGTTTGACATTCATCTGTGCCTAAACCAAATAAACGAATTTAATTTTTTGATTCTTTGATTTCTCTATTCATTGCGAAATGTAGCTAACCTTTTTTTAGTTTATCTGTTATGGTGTCCATCTTGTTTTTTTCAATCTCCAGTGAAGTTTTGTTTAATAGTCAATACAGAATAAATGACTTTGAAATTTTCAAATCTGAATACAATGCGAAAATATGCGTTTTCAAATTACAGTAGCCTTAGCACGAAATACTATCGAATTCGTAAAGTAAAAGTATTGTCAGAAGACATTGCGATTGGCGGGCTACACACGCACACAGGTTCACAAGAGGCAGACTGCCAATCCCAATGCTCCGTTCTCTCGAAACCTTTACGTTACGAATTCGATAGGAGTTCATGCTAGTGCTACTGAACGGAGAGACATCAATGTCACTTGTAACTTTGTTAATACATAGCGTACTTATGTAAGTAGGTATTAACTCTAAATAGTCATATCCATATTCTCAACAGCTATTACATACGTCTAAAAAACTTCGTGTAAGTGATTTGACCTTACCAAGTATCTTGTTACGGAGGCCGCAGTACAATCATCATCTAATATCAAAATTACGCTAATATTGCTACTATTCTGAAAAGAATAGAATTGGTTGAACGATGCAATTGTCATAGGTACTTACTTACCTAATACTGGGATGGGTTTTTCTCTCGCTCACCGCCTTGCTAACGGCGAAGGCGCAATGCGCAATCGCGTGAGCTGTCGCCGTCTAGTTCTGCGAGAAGTAATGGACGAAACCGTTTAAAAAACCAAAAAAAGCACGCTTTTAGCACGCATTAAAAATTTAGCCTGTCCGCCATAAAACAGAAACTGGCCGCTTCGACGCGATATGCCTCCCTATCCCAGGAAATATGAGGTTACCTTTCTTTGCCGCACCATTAAGTCCTGGAATTCCTTGCCGGCGCGCGTGTTTCCTTCTTCCTACAGTCACGGGTCCTTTAAGCGCGGCGTGAAAAAGCATCTAATGAGGCCGTCAAGCTGGGCGCCAACATTGTAGCACTGAACGTGTTTACAATGGTAACCCTCTTTCATGAGACTTTGCCTTCAGCTTAACATCAGGCGAGGTGAAGTCAAATTAACGTGCCATAAATAAAAAAAATAAAAAATACCGTAATCCTACCGTGAGGGACTTCATTCCGCTGAGCGACTATTAAAACGTAGACTAACCCCACTATAAAGGTAATTTTCTAACAGAGTGCCGTGACGAGAGGAGGCGAGAAGAGAATTGAATTCGCACTGACCCTTTTCCAACATTTTTCACTTCTGCTCCGCACCAGTTGATTGTAGCATGATGTTATATACATATAAACCTTCCTCTTTAATCACTCTATCTATTACAAAAAACCGCATGAAAATCCGTTGTGTAGTTTTAAAGATTTAAGCATGCAAAGGGAGATAAGGATATAGGGACAGAGAACGCGATTTTGTTTTATACAAGTGACTAGCTGACCCGCGCAATTTCGTCTGCGTCACCCCGTTTTTGGAACATTTTTCATTCCTGCTCCGCACCTGTTGGTCGCAGCATAATGTTATATACATATAAACCTTCTTCTTTAACCATTCTATCTATTAAAAAAACCGCATGAAAATCCGTTGCGCAGTTTTAAAGATTTAAGCATGCAAAGGGAGATAAGGATATAGGGACAGAGAACGCGACTTTGTTTTATACTATGTAGTGATGAAGTATTATAATGTGTAATTCACTGAGGTATATCGCTTGCTGCCTATGAGCCAATGTCTCGCCATCTCGACTCGTAACGCCTTGCATAACCGTTACGTAACATCTATGACATACAGACATACAAGCCCACAACCCCACTTCCTATACTTTTTATATATTAGGTAAACTTATGATATTAGGACCGGTTATTTAGAAATGTTTCGAGACATATTTGAAATAGTTATAGGCCGTTTAGTTGAATCGTATAGGTAGAGCGTGTGCGTAATATTTTTGTATATATATATTAAAACTATTTTTTTATTTAGGACGCGTCATATTGATTTCTTCTCGCCTGTTGGTAAACTGAAGGCAAAATCTTAGGAAGAAAGACACCATTAAAAACACGTACAGTGTTACAATGGTGACGCTCAGCTTGACGGCCTCATCAGATGCTTTTTCGCGCCCGCTTAAAGGACTCGGGACTGTAAGACGTAAGAGGCCACAATTATACCAACCATAGGGTCTGGCCAGCGTGGAAGCAGTAGACCAAAGCTTTCTAACATTGGAATGGCCTATATTAAGCAGTGAACTGCGATAGGCCAATTATTCTCTAAGACGTTATATATTAGTGCTTGTGCGGCTTAATTTCCTTGTGATTTACACCGCATAGCAAGGAATTGGGTTATTTTATTTCCAAATTTATTTAACTGCATCATTTTTGGTTAGGAATTTATTTTCGGCATACCTATTTTTAACATAGTGCCCGATTTGCGGCAATAGGCTCGCCCCCTATTACGTGGGACCGAATAGCATAGTTGGCGAAATGTGGGTGTTTAATACACTTCATGTTTATTACGGGCGTGAGCATTATATGTATGTATGTATGTATGTATGTATGTATGTATGTATGTATGTATGTATGTATGTTATATTTGTATTCGTTAGCCAGCTCAGTGCAAATATTTGTATGCATGAATATGTCTATATGCATTGATCTGAGTGTTCCTGTACCTCGGAGAACAATATCTAATCTAATCTTAAGAAGGAAGGTCATCATTACAACAATGTTGACGCCGAATGCTGATGAGGCCGTCAAGCTGAGTGCCACCATTGTAGCACTGAACGTGTTTTCAATGGTGACCCTCTTTCATGAGACTTTGCCTTGAGCTTAACATCAGGCGAGGTGAAGCCAAATTGACGTGCCATAAATAAAAAAAAAGAACAAGAAACGTAAATGGGGTTTTTATTATTTTATTCATGTTATTTGATATGACTTTATTGTAAGTGTAACTGGAATTAGTCGAAGTGATGATCGACCAAACGTGGTTATACTAAACCAGGGTCAATCAGGCTAATAGGTGTGAGTTAGGCTTTGTCCTACTTAAACTAAATTCAAAATTGATTTACAAAGTGAAATTTGACTTTCACATCCACAAAAAATTTATGATTCTTTGATTGTGTTACTATCACTGCAACATAGTGTAATATTTACACCTTTCTAATGTAGGTAGAGAACACAGCCTGCAATCGATTAACGTGCAAAGCTCTGGTGCAGGTTTTGTTCACGAGTTAAGAGGTCAGATGGCAGAGATCTGTTTCCTCTGAACAACTTTCTAACATCGCACCGCTCGTCACAGGTCCCACACCACGTCACCACCATCATCCTCACACATTACGACAGAAAACGGTGCGCACTGTGCGGTATGAAAGGAACTTCATCCCGCGCACGCTCAAGCTGTGGAATGAGCTCCCTGCTGTGTGCACCAAGCGACTACAATATGGGGTTCTTCAAGAAAGGCATTAGCAGGTAGACAACACCAGTGTAGCACCTCTGAAGTTGCAAATGGTGACCACTTTCCAACATATGGACCGTATCCTTGTATGCTACTTAAATGGTATAAAAACCATCCAAAATGCGTGCGAGCGAATGAATCAATTTCCCTTATTACAGTCTCAAAAAGGGAAATCCAGTTTCTTAAATTTAGAGCATTATTTTTGACCTGGCTCTTAGTCAAATAGGTAGTATCATTTCATCAGTCTCTGAACCTTTTCCCAACTCAGTTGGGGTCGGCTTTCCAGTCTAACTGTGATGCGGCTGAACTCCGATATTTTCCGTGAAGCGACTGCCATCTGACCACCACAACCAATGGTCCAATGACCAATGGCGATATCAAAGTTCCAAGTTAGACTGGTTGGACTTTTGAGGGCTCCAACTACCGACGGCTTATCGTGCTCTCCGAGGCACGACCAGACCAGTGCAAACAGCCATATTCATGCATACAACTTTTTGCATTGAGCGGGGATCGAAACCGCGCCCCGTGCGTAGCAGTCGCGCGCACTACCGCCACGCCACGGAGGCACGGAGTCAAATAGTATCTGCCTAAGCAATTTTGATTTCAAGAATTTTGCCGCCATCGTCACATCGAATTTACCAAAATATTACCAACAAAATTGTTATATAAGCCTTTCTCTGACAATGAAATTACAGCGGGAAACAAATTATATAATAATTTATTTGAAACCTGTAATTTAGTTTCAAGTCACGCAACAAGAATCAAAAATAACGGTTTGTTTTTGTTGTCATTAGTTGAAGAAGTTAGTTTGGAATGGAAATAAAATATAAAACTAGCTGACAAGGGTCTTTAGACAAAGCGATATTCTATGAGGGAATCGCGTCGAAGCGAATCGTTTTCAATTTGCTATCAATGGATTACTTGAAACTGCGGTGATTTTAATAATAAAAATATGTGAAATAAAATATATCGAGTCACTAAGATTCAAATAATATAACCGCGGTAGCCTAGTGGTATGATTAATGGACCGCTGAAACGATGTCTCGGGTTCGATCCTAGGTTACCATGGCACACACCAATGACTTTTCGATGCTTTTCGAAGTTATGTGTGTATTTATCGCAGGTTTATAAGTGCCCGGTTAATGGCAATAGGCTCGCCACCTATTACATTGGGACCAAACATAAAATATAGCTAAGCATAAAACATAGCCGCGGTAGCCTAGTGGTATGGGTAATGGACTGCTGAGACGATGTTTTCGATTCGATCCCAGGTTACCATGGCACACACCAATAACTTTTCGATGCTTTTCGAAGTCATGTGTGTATTTATCGCAGGCGTATAAGTGCCCGGTCAATGGCAATAGGCTCGCCACCTATTAATTTGGGACCTAAACATAAACTGGCGAAATGTGGGTGCTAGCACCTCTGCCTTCGGGGATATAGGCATGAGTTTACGTTATGTTATGTTTTCCTTCTTTCTCACACACACAGATATATCAAACGTATAGCTGTAATTTTTATGTCGAGTGTTCAAAATAATTTTCTTTATACCGCCTGCACTAACTAAAAATTTTGATCACGTCACTCGTAACCAATCGCGTGGCCATTAGACATCAGGCCCTCTTCTGATTGGTTGCGATCTAATCGCGTGTGGAATACATAATGTATTCAAGGCCTAGATTGACTGTAGATCATGAATAACTAAATAATAAACAGTGATATTGTCAACTGAAGTCTGCAATTCAATCAAGACGATGGTGGTTCAGTGATTATTTTCTTTGCTGTTCCAGAAAGTGTTTCCTTCTTCCTATAGTCCCTGGTCCTTTAAGCGGCGCGTGAAAAAGCATCTGATGAGGCCGTCAAGCTGAGCGCCACCATTGTATCACTGTACGTGTTTGTAATGGTGACCCGACCCTCTTTCCTGAAACATTGCCTACAGCTTACCATCAAGCGAGAGCTATATTTTTCTTGTATTCAGGTCGTCAAATTTACTACACCTCGCCTAATGGTAATGGTGTTGTCCAAAACATGGTGACCGCCTTTATAAGTGCTGTCCTTGGAACGGCGTCTAACTGTAGGATGAAGAAACGTAACCGTTCGTCGCTTATTTTGCTATCTTAGTAATAGAATTTTGTAATTCAGCCTTTCAGTTTGTTTGTTTGTTTGTCCACAGGGCACGCCACACGACTGCGGGCATTTGACGGGTATGTAACTATATTTAAATTGCAATACTTTTTATACCACTTAGGTGGCAGACAAGCGGCCCATATGATGAAAAGTGGTTACCGTGGGCGTCACACACGTGCTGCCTACCCTGTAGAAACCTTCTAATGCCCTTCTTGAAGAACCCCATATTGTAGTCGCTTGGTGCACACGGCAGGGAGCTCATTCCACAGCTTGAGCGTGCGCGGGATGAAACTCCTTTCATACCGCACAGTGCGCACCGTTTCCGGTCGTAGTGTGTGAAGATGAACTCCGTCTCTATGGCGAGCGGTGCGATGATAGAAAGTAGGTGTGGGCATCATGTATGAGCGAAACTCTAGTTTCGAATTGCATCCACTCCAGTAGGACTAACATGAACTCCTATCGAATTCGTAGTGTAAAGGTTGCGAGAGAACGGAGCATTGTGATTGGCAGTCTGCCTCTTGTGAACCTGTGTGCGTGTGTAGCCCGCCAATCGCAATGCTCCGTTCTCTCGGAACCTTTACATTACGAATTCGATAGTATTTCGTGCTAAGGCTACTGTTAAGACCTCTAGTTTTGTTTGAGTTGCTTTATTTAAGAAGAGTTGAACCAACAACTTTCATATTTCTTAGTATCAAAGGTTTTACCAAGTTTTTTGCCCAATTTATATTCGAGGTTAATGCACTATGACTCAAGCACTAACGTGAGGGCTCATACCCTCACTTACTTAGTGCAGAGGTACGGAGGTACGAGTAACTTGCGTGTCCGTCGCGTATTTAGCTACGTGATAGCTGAGCTTAAATTAAACCATCGATCGACTGGTGGCCGTGTCAGCACAACTCTAGTTCGTGTGCCCATGTGCTACAAGTTGTTACGTCCACACTAAACGTTTTGTCTTGATGTCACACTGTCCGGTCCGATGGTTATGGCACAAATGTGGACGCACCTTTAGGCTACAACATAGGAAGTAGGATTTACATGGCGGAAATTTATTAGGTACAAGAAAATATTTTGGGGGAGGGAGAGGAACCCACAATTCACCCACGGTTTAACAATCCCAACGATAGCAATAGTTAAATATTACTAATATGTCGATTACTAGACAAATACATGTCCAAATAAAATTATTGTTAGAGGGACAAACTGTGCGAGTGACATACGTATCTTTACACAAAACCTAAGCGTGAGAAAGTGACAGAGTATACGAACCGTGAAATATTTTTTTATAAAATTTTATCAACTTTGACAGAAAGATATATTGTAGTGATGTCAATGTTTCTATACTAAAAATCACAAGTCCCTGCCACTGACATTTTAAATTTGCTAGCCAGCTTCACTCATGAAAAACAAAAAACGTAGTAGTAGTAGTATCATTGGTGTGCGTATTTACGCAACGAAAGATAAATTCGACAATAATATATGAACCTTTTTTAAAAACCGTCAAGCGGGGTGAATAGGTATGCAAGGGTGAATAGGGATAAAATGGTCAGCGGAATTCTGTAGTTATTATCTTTCAAGCGAAACTTTGGACTAGTTCATTATAATAACAGAATCATCAATGGCGGCGTGGCGGTAGTGAACGCTACTGCTGCGCAGGAGGCGCGGGTTCGATTCCCGCTCAGTGCAAATATTTGTGTGCTTGAATATGAATATTTGCATTGGTCTGGATGTTTCTATGTATAATATGTAAGTATTTACAAAAAAAAAGTATCTATGTATGTTTATCCGCATTCTAGAACCCGTAACGCAAGCTAGTTAAACTATGCTTACCATGGGTCTAGCTAGGTGACGTTGTGTAAATTGTCCTAGAATATTTATTATTTATTTATTTATTATCAAATATTTGATAACAGGCTTATTTGAAATTTAGTAAAAGAATTAAATTAAATTTTTTCATGGCCAATTTTATTCCTTTTCACCCCGTTTTACCCGAAATACTACAAAAATACTATTGTGTCGCATTTCTACTGGTTTTTTCTGTTCTGTGGCTTTACTAATTCCACCAGTCACTCTTAAAAAATAAACTAGCCAAACTGAGTTCATCTGGACGGTACACAGTTAACTTTCTAAGAATGGCGAAGAGCTAACTGGGTCAGCAACGGAATATCTTGATTCGATCAACTTTTTTTTGCTTAACCGACTTGAAAGTTTGTTATAATAAGTGCTATTACAATGATAGCATCTTTTTACAACTACGTCTACTTACCTATTAATGATAGGTTTAACGATTCATTTTTAATGATTCATTTTTTTGTTGAACCTCTTTTAACAGATTTGATTGCGATTATTTTTATGTTGTATTGTTTTTTATACAGGCGTTTCTTTTGCTTTCACCGAATATATCGCGCCGTATGCTTGTCTGCCACCTAAGTAGTATAAAAAAACAATCACTGAGCTCACTGGAGAGGTTTTCTGTGGGCAACTTTGCTTTGTCTTCTGCACTGACAGCACAAGAACTCTCTTAGCCTATGCTCTTCCTCCTACTCCTCTCAACAAGGTCGGCAGCAAGAGTTTGACGCCTCTGGTGTTGTAAACGTCCATAAGCCACGGTAACCACTTTCCCTCAGGTGGGCCATGTGCTTGTCTGCCACCTAAGTAGCATAAAATAAACGGAGGTAGGACACGACGGTATCTCCCGTCCGAAATGAGCTGTCCAACTGGGGAAGTACCTCCGCCCTACAAAAGACCGCGGTCATAATAACCATCGTGTTGTGTTCCCGCCGGTAAGAAGGGTAGTCAGAGCTCACTATACCCCTCCTTCCCATCCCCGTCCTAGCCTCCCCACCCCTTCCCAGCTCTCCCCCTTTCCCTTCAGGGTGGGCAGCGCGTGTGTGACACCCTTAGTGTTGCACACGTTCATAGGCCACGGTGGCCGCTCTCCATCAGGTGGGCCGTGTGCTTGTCTGCCACCTACGTAGTATAAAAAAAAAATATCCAACGCTTGCCGACTTATTCATCTCCGGTTTCGACATGGCTGACGTCCCTACATTCGGGAGGGCCTCTCAGGTGTGGTTAACTATGATAGTGTCTCCATCTATATTCAATATTGAAAGATGTATATTGATAAACTATAGACGTTGCTATCAATCGAGAGTTCAAAACATATATACCCCCCCACCGGTGCTGCCCCAAGCGGATCTTTTTAAAATCTTCCCAGGAAAAAGGCTAATTCCAAATTAGCTGTTACTGTGCCCGGAAGGGGTAAAAACAGACTGTCCTCTAACTGTAAATCATTTCACGGCTCGCAAATTACAAGCAAAGCCAACGAACGAACAAGAGGTCAATCATAACATGTGTAATTACGTTGTTATATGACTTGCCATTGGCAGGTCTAAGGCTTAGTTGCACCACCTACCTGTTAAAGTTAACATAACATAACATAAACTCACGCCTATATCCCCGAAGGGGTAGGCAAAGGTACTGCAACACCCACATTTCGCCAGTTTATGTTCTAGGTCCCAATGTAATAGGTGGCGAGCCTATTGCCATTAACCGGGCACTTATAAACCTGCGATAAATACACACATAACTTCGAAAAGTCATTGGTGTGTGCCATGGTAAAACCTGGGATCGAACCCAAGACCTCGTCTCAGCAGTCCATTACCCATAGCACTAGGCTATCGCGGTTAAAGTTAAGGTTTCCGTCGAATTTAACAGTAATAGTAACATTGATTCTGATGGTTTGGCTAAAGCATCTGATGAGGCCGTCAAGCTGAGCGCCACCATTGTAGCACTGAACGTGTTTGCAATGGTGACACTCTTATATGAGACTTTGCCTTCAGCTTAACATCAGGCGAGGTGAAGTCAAATTGACGTGCCATAAATATAAAAAAAATGTGTTGCACCAGAGTATTTAGTAGCTCTGTTATAGTTATCTTTTTAATAGAATTTGACGTTTGAACGTGGCCGGTTACAGTTAGCGTCAAGTTATGACGTCATTTTAACAATTGTCAAATGGTGCTTAAACCTGTTTTATACCTGACCAGTACTTTAACTGCACTGTTAATGTTAAAGTACGATCATGCAACCCAGGCTTAGTTGGCTGCAGTGAAGTCGAAAACTGGTCAAAAGTGAGTCAGCTCACTCAAACGACCTCCGTGGCGTGGCGGTAGTGAACGCGACTGCTACATAGGAGGTGTGAGTTCGATTCCCGCTCAGTGCAAATATTTGTGTGCATGAATATGAATATTGGCATCGGTCTGGTTGTTTCTATATGTATGTATTTCCAAAATAAATGTATCTAAGTATGGTCTAGGTGGCATTGTGTAGATTGTCATAAAATATTTATTATTCGTAAAATTAAATGTAGCATTCCGTAGTTATTGACTTAACTTAATTACTTTTAAACTTTCGCATTGCATGATATACGGTTTTCTTTTATTGTTTTTATTTATTGCACGTCAATTTCACTTCACTTGGCCTGATGTTAAGCTGAAGGCAAAGTCTAAAAAGCAAAGTAAAAACGAGGGTCATCATGACAAACACGTACGGTACAATGGTGGCGCTCAGCTTGACGGCCTCATCAGATGCTTTTTCACGCCCCGCTTAAAGAACCCGGGACTGTAGGAAGAAGGAAACACGTGAGTTGCCTGAAATTCCAAGACTTAATGGTGCGGCAGAGGAAAGACTCTATTCAATTTTAAACTTTCGCGTTGCATGATAATATGGATAGCGAAACCTGGGTATTAACGCGATCATTTGGTAAATACAATAGTTTGCCTTTTGATTTGCTTGACGTTTTGGCTAGAAGCACTAGCCATGGTCCCGTACCATAATATACAATGCCGTCTTTACTATAGAGGCACTCAGGCATATCCCCAAGGCCATTGATGAGGGTGACTGTACAATTAAAATTAGTACAGTCAACATGGCGGTACTCAATTCGACTTCGTAACGACTCGACTAGGTGGGAATAAAAGCGAGTTCTCAAAGTAGACTTTTTTTTCATACCACGTAGGTGGCAGACGAGCACACGGTCCACCTGATGGGAAGCCGCCACCGTGGCCTATGAACGTGTGCAACACTAAGGGTGTCATACACGCGCTGCCCACCCTGAAGGGAAAGGGGGAGAGCTGGGAAGGGGTGGGTAGGCTTGACAGGGAAGGGGGAGGAGGGGTCCAGTGAGCTCTGGCTACCCTACTTACCGGCGGAAACACAACACGATGGTTATTATGACCGCGGTGTTCTGTAGGGCGGAGGTACTTCCCCAGTCGGACAGCTCATTTCGGACGGGAGATACCGTCGTGTCCTACCTCCCTTATTTACGTAACGGGAACTTGACATACTGGGACTCCACCTCGTGGGAATAAATCCCACCGCTTCAGGGGGCCCACCACTTCAGAGGGGCCCACCGATGAAGCGACGATTTCTCGCACACCAACTTAAAAATACTTTTCTCAGTGCTATTAGTTTGAAGACAAATTTGTCGGCGGCACAGAAACTTTCTCAAACGACCATAGGCCACGGTAACCGATCCATCAGGTGGACCGTGAGCTTGGCTGCCACCTAAATGGTATAAAAAGAGGCCCCCCAGATTCTTGTGTACCCAGGCCCCCTGATATAGGTAAAGACGGCCTAAATTATCATGTAGGTACTATAAATATATAATTCTACTTTCCCAAACATTGTTTCCCACAATTGTGGGAGTTTCTCTAAAAAGATTCACTTTTTACATAATACAAAATTACGTACAAGGTCGTCTTAACACGTGAGTGAATCCACTTACCATCAAGCGGAAGTGGGGAAGTACACCGCAGCTTAATGATAGGTAAATAGCTTGACAAAGTGGAAAATAATTTTCAGATTATCATTGGAGGTTGAACGGGGTTTCCATTTAATCAAAAGTTTCCTGAGTTAGACTTATTCTGAGGTTACGTCTTATAACATCGCCCGTAATCCTTGAAGGGGTAGGCAGAGGTGTATTCCACAACCACATTCCGCCAACTACAATTTTCGGTGCCACGTAATAGAGGGCGAGTCTATTGCCGCCAATCGGGCACTTTGTTATAAAAAATGGGCATGCCGAAATTAAATTCCTAACCAAAATGTTGCAGCTAAATAAATTTGGACTTTTTTATTTGAGCTGATTCCTTGCTATGCTCTATAAATCGCAAGGAAATTAATTACGTGCTTAGCCGCACAAGTACTACTAATTAACATCTTGGAGAGTATCAGGCGACTTATATCTACTAATATATTCTTGCCAAACAAAAATGGCTGAGGAATCTAGATTACATCACATTAAATATCACATAGAGTTGGCTTTCAAATTGCATAAGATTTATCCATTATGACAAAGCAATTAACTCGCAAAGAATGTATAAAACGCACTAAAAGCAATTATAGCACAATGACCTATGTGGTTCAGAAGTTGAATTCTGCTAAACTAGCGGGGGCGTTTCCTTTACACCCTGATGTAAATGTATTGATAAATCAAACCAAGCGGTTCGGTGAGTCTTTCCTCTGCCGCACCATTAAGTCTTGGAACTCCTTACCAGCTCACGTGTTTCCTTCTTCCTACAGTCCCGAGTCCTTTAAGCGGGGCGTGAAAAAGCATCTGATGAGGCCGTCAAGCTAAGCGTTGTAACTCTGTATGTGTTTGTAATGGTGACCCTCTTTCCTGAGAGCCTTCAGCAAGATGAAGTGAAATTGACGGGCCATAAATAAATAAAAAAAATTAAGGAATTCGTATGTTGTTCAAATCAAATTTAGATAGTAAGGTGAATGCTTCATTTAAATCATTTTTGGACTCATTTTATTCTTAAAAAATATTAGCAACTGAAGTTACTAATTCCCTTTAACCCCTCCAGCTAAGCTCAAAGACATGTGTTAGGAGTGGGTTCACGTCGGTAGTGTAATGGCCAGGATTCGAACCCGGGACCTCTCGATCGTAAGGCCGACTCCTTAAACATTAAGCCACCGCCGCTCATGTTATTTATGTTATGTGTATGTCACATGTAATGTCCAGTTTCGTGAGCCAATAAAAAAAAAATGCCACGGACACGCACTTTTGACACTGTCACGGTAAAATGTTACATAAATGTAGACGCGGTAAACAACAGGTGGGCAGAGACTTCGGTAAAAGGCTAGATATAACTGCAATAACTGAATACATTTCTCTACCTACTACCTTTTCACATTACTATTCAGAATACTTTCACCAACACAGACATATATTAGAATGTAAGTCGATCCACCCCAATAATTTTAAATTCTTCAACTAATTTGATTCAGAGGCATTTAAAAACGTGTGAACTGGCAGACAAGCGTTTTTATATCACTTGGCGTGTCGCGACTGCTACGCAGGAGGGTTCGATCCCCGCTCAGTGCAAATATTTGTATGCATGAATATAGCTATTTGCACTGGTCTGGTCATGCCTCAGAGAGCGCGTTAAGCTGTCGATCTCGGTTGCCATACGAACATATATGGCAGTCGTTACGGGTATTTGGAGTCCTCAAAAGTCCGACTAGCCTTTTATAATATCGTAGTTTGGTTGTAGAGGTCCGATTGCAGTCGTTTCACGGATAATATCGAAGTTTAGCCGCCTCTTAGTTAGACTAGAAAGCCGATCCCAAAAGAGTTGGGAATAGGCTCAGAGAATTGAGAATCGATCTAAGCAGAAAAGGGGACGTAGTAAGCCTTCCCGAAGAGTGAAACCTATGCTCGGGCCCTCTCCGTGAGTAGCGGCGCTGCCGTGAAACTAATTACTACACCACGATGGCAACTCCAAAATGCCATCGATTCAACAGAAGAAGATTTTTTATACACTGCGTTTTTTGAACAAAACATATTAAAAATACACACCAAGATTGTGTGCGTTTATTAAAGTACAAATGGACTATAGATTATGAAATGAGCGTCTCAACCGCCCGTCTGTAAAATACATCATAAGAACACAATTTTACGTGTAAAAGCAACTCATATATTATAAAAACTGGGCTAAGACTTTTGGCGATCAGCATTTATGTGTTGCCACATAAGAAAATGTGCTTAGACTTATTGTAATACGAAACTAATTAACACTCAACGGTATTTCGCAATTAAGAAATTTAGTACAGAATAACTTTGTCCGTTATTATGTTTATTTATATACCTCTTAGCTGAGAGACAAACACACGGCCCACCTGATTAAAAGTGGTCACCGTGACCTATGGACGTTTACAACACCAGAATTACACTCCGAAGGGGGTCACCTCGGTCTGCCGGGTGCGAGGGATATGTTCGCTACTATCTCACCTCCAGCAACTAAAGAACCAAAGTTGGCGTGCGTTTTAGTCGGTTCGTATCCGACATAACCTCTCTCATCGGCTCCGATGAGATTGGTATCTGTGGGGATTTCACGCACGGGAAAAAAAGGGGTTACCACTCGTGCTACCTACCCTGTAGAAACCTTCTAATCTTGAAGAACCCCATATTATAGTCGCTTGGGAAAACCACAGCTGTTTCTCTTCTAACATTTAACGGACTAACGCAGTCCACAGCTGGGCATAGGCCTCTCCCAATATTGGAAGGCTTTGGTCTACTGTTTCTACTGACCAGACGGGTTGGTACAGGGTTTTATTTCCAGTTTTACTTCTCTCGCAGTGATATCGTCTGCGTTTTCCTTTAGTCGCCTCTTACGACTCCCTTCGGATGAGACGGGGTGGTGATATTCTTTGTACGTCACCACACGGATAATTAATTATAATCAGCTACACATTTTTTCCATTATTAAATGATTGTACCTAACATTCTGATGATAGAATCATTATTAATCTATAGATACTATAATGGCATTGTAAATTAGATGTGTCTGTGCGTTAAGAAATTATAAATTAATAAAAAAAGTTGTGGGAGGAAGGGGAACGCACCACTCATCAATACGGTTTGACACTCCCAACTATTGCAATAGTCCCGGGTTCGTATCCTGGCTATTAGCTTTTACACTGCCGACGTAAATCCACTACTAACACAAACCATTTATCTTAGCTGGAGGAAAGAATAATATAATTAAAGGGAATATTAGTAATTTCAATTGCTAATATTCTAATTTAAAAAAAAAGAAACCAATATAGTTTTATTATATCTTTATTCGCGATTCAAAGATTTGCTCAACGGATTTTGATGATGTTTTTTTTTATTGGAAAGTTCTTGGTCAGACTTAAAATTTGGAGAATGTGGACACTGTTGTCCCACACCTTAGGGTATGTCAGAGGCTACCTGTCTGAGGCCGTACGGATTTTGGTCGGTTTGAATCCGACATAACCACCCGCGCTGACTTCGGCGTGGGGCATCCGCAGTGATTTTCGATCGGAAAAAATCTGCCGTATGTTTTAATCACAATAGCTACTATTTATTTTGTAGATTCTGAGTTATAAGCTAAAGTCCGCGCAGGTGAAGCCGCGGTCATTAGCTAGTTTTTACATAATGAATAGAATTCTATGCAAAAAACTGATGACAATACAATCATCAATTGATTATTAAGATAATCTATTTCCTTATTCATCACATTGTATATTGTTATGTTAAACAATGCATGAAGCTGAAACGACAGTGGGCTGGCCACATCATCATTCATCATTCTCTGAACCTTTTCCCAACTCAGTTGGAGTCGGCTTTCCAGTCTAACTGTGATGCGGCTGAACTTTGAATTTTTTGTGAAGCGACTGCCATATGAACTCCACAACCAATGGTCAAATGACTAATGGTGATTTCAAAGTTCCAAGTAAGACTGGTTGGATTTTTGAGTAAATAAGTATTTTATGGCGTTTCATACTTTGAATCAAACAAGCTTGAATATTTGCGAAAAAGTTTAAACGTATGCTTACAAAAAGGTTCATATTATGGAATTTATCCTTCGTTGCGTAAATACGCATAGCAATGATACACGTGCACCTACTACATCACACTTAGACTTATTTTATGTTTTCCGTGGGGAAGCTATACAATTTGGGCAGGAATAAGGCATAGAAAGGTTCCAGAAAGGTCCAGATATGTGACATGAACAGCAGACCAGACAGCGTGTCATCAAGACATGACGTTGAGTGTGGACGTAACAACTTGTGGCACATGGGCACACGAACTAGAGTTGTGCTGACACGACCACCAGTCGATCGATGGTTTAATTTAAGCTCAGCTATCACGCAGCTGAATATGCGACGGACACGCATTTTTGATACTGTCACGGTAAAATGTTACGTAAATGTAGACACATAATAACGTATAAGGTAGGTAAGGTAAGATTGGTGGATTTAAGCTCCTCCATTGCCGTAGTATCCAGAGTTATTCTCAAAAAACACACAAAAACACGCACTTCGCTTGTAGATTAGATTGTGACGTGCCAGTTGGGCAATGATATACGTCACTAACTATTCAAGGAAATAGTAAATACATTACTTAGTGATGACAAAATTTGCTGAGCTAATATGTAGGCGCGTAAACTAACACGGAAGAGTCAAAACTGCATATCAATTAATTATCTGATTGTTTATTAATTAAAAAATGGCTTGAGAACGGTCACCCATCCTAATAGCTGTTGACATGTGTTGCTTAACATGTAGAAACCTTTTAATTATTATCATTCTCTGAACCTTTTCCCATCTCAGTTGGGGTCGGCTCTCCAGTCTAACTTTGATGCGACTGAACTTCGATATTTTCCGTGAAGCGACTGCCATCTGACCTCCACAACCAATGGTCTAATAACCAATGGTGATATCAAAGTTCCAAGTTTGAGTGGTTGGACTTTTGAGGACTCCAACTACCCGTAACGACTGCCATAGATGTTTGTACGGCAACCGGGACCGGCGGCTCCTTTTAACCTTCTAATGGCCTTGTTAATAGTTGATAAATGATTCTATTTAACAGCTAACTATCCTATTAGTAGACAGATATTTATCTGTGATATATATCAGTCTACTAATGGGATAGTTACATAGTATGAGGATAATTGTATGGCTAATTGACTCGGAAGTTAACCTTTAAAGATATATACTTCCTTGTGTGCTTTTCTAGATTTTAAATTGAAATATTCACAAAGTTTACCTATATACCGGATCTTGCATAGGCTTTGTTCTAAGGCTTGGGGTGTCAGCTAGCAGTCATATATGGAAAGTTATAAATATACACGCGATTATTTTAATTACCATAGGTAAATTTAAGAGGTATTGAAAAGTAAAGTCGTGGTATTCAAAAAAGAAAAAAAATAACATATTGAAGTATGCATTACATGGCGGAATAAGAAAGTATGTTATAGGGGAAGGGGGTACGCACCACTCACTACTATAGCAATAGTAAAATATCACTAACTAGCTGACCCGCGCAACTTCGTCTGCGTCACCCCGATTTTGCAACATTTTTCATTCATTCCTTCATTCATCCCTGCATGTTTGTTGTAGCATGATGTTATATACATATAAACCTTCCTCTTTAACCATTCTATCTATTAAAACAAACCGCATCAAAATCCGTTGCATAGTTTTGAAGATTTAAGCATACAAAGGGACAAGAAAAATAGGGACAGAGAACGCGACTTTATTTTATACTATGTAGTGATAATGATAGTGATTGTCATAGAAGAACCAAAACCTACCCTTACTTCTTCTTCTGTCGAATCGACGCGGACGGCATTTTTAAGTTGCCATCGTGGTGTAGTAATTAGTTTCACGGCAGCGCCGCTACTCACGGAGAGGGTCCGAGCATAGGTTTCGCTGCCCTCAAAGCAAATAAAAAGACTTCTTACCCGAGGAGATATGATTTCCTGTGTGCAATATTCCGCAAGTTTTTTTTTATTTTTATTTATGGCACGTCAATTTGAGATCGCCTAGCCTGATGGTAAGCTGAAGGCAAAGTGTCAGTCTCAGAAAAGAGGGTCACCATTACAAACATGTACCGTGTTACAATGGTGGCGCTCAGCTTGGCGGCCTCATCAGATGCTTTTTCACGCTTGAAAGGACCTGGGTTCTAGAATGTGGATAAACATTTGAAATACATTCTTTTTTTGTAAATACACACTTATAAACCCATGCACACAAATAAATGCACTAAACTAGAATCAAACCCACGCCTGCTTAGCAGTCATTCACTACCATAGAGGTCGTCAAGTCGTCGAATAATTTCATACAAACTTGTATGTAAATGTGTATTTGTCTCCTTTGCCGTTTGGTTCCTCTAGACGGCAATCAGGCACTGGTATCCGGAAAAACTCAACATGGCAGGTGTGGAATGTCATACAGTCTTACAACTTAGCAGTAATTGTGCAATACATACACAATTATAGTGTATGTACAATTAATCTAGACTACATTAATCTGGTCTAGTTTAATTGTGGGCTTTAAAAGGTAAATAATATTTAATAATTGTTGTAATGGCAGCCATTTTTAATTTACTATGCAATCAAAGTTAAGTTCCTGGATAAGCTTGACACATGGACTGAAGTCGCAAACGTCCGTAGGTCACGGTGACTGCTTCCCATCAGGTGGGCCGTGTGCTTGTCTGCCACCTAAGTGGTATAAAAAAAGTCGCTAGGAAATATAATCCCTCTCCTTTCCTATACAGGATAACACGTGCAGGGCTTAGATGTCACCCGTATACATTGCGAAATATTTCATTAAGAACCAAGCGGTTCAGTGAGTCTTTCCTCTGCCGCACCATTAAATCTTGGAATTCCTTACCGGCGCACGTGTTTCCTTCTTCCTACAGTCCCGGGTCCTTTAAGCGGGGCGTGAAAAAGCATCTGATGAGGCCGTCAAGCTGAGCGCCACCATTGTAACACTGTACGTGTTTGTAATGATGACCCTCTTTCCTGAGACTTACCACGAGGTGGAGTGAAGTAAAATTCGCGTGCCCTAAATAAAAAATAGAAAACATTTTATTTTTGTTCATCAAAGATTTTAGAATAGAATAGAATATTACTTTATTTGTACACCTTTTACATGAAAAAAATTGCACGATAAATATAATTATTTTACACAATAAAATTGTTGTACAAAGGGCGGCCTTATCGCCATAATATGCAACATCTTCCAGGCAAACTACAAGGAAGTATTTTATTCCAGATTTTATTTTTAGGTTGTCAAAGGATCTTAAGGTGTCCAGAAACTTCTGGAACCCACTGTATATAATACATATTTTGATTCTCATAAATTCCCCTATCAACAATATAAGGAATTACATAAAAACACTGTCATGAGACTTCAAATATGGCTGTAGCTGTCAACCAATGAGCCGCCATAGTCGATCCTTGACCAGAATGCGCACACGCAGTTACACAAACACGTTGCGTACTTTGTTTTATGTACTTTATATATGAACGAGGCTTCCACCCGCGGCTGCGCCTGCGCAGCGGTCGGCTATTGCTACTTTTGCTGATATCTCCGGTTTTACTCAACCGATTGCGATTAAACAAACGTGTATTTTCACGTCTGACAAAGAACTTTCAAATAAAGAAAACTGCGTCAAAATTTGTTCAGTAGTTTTTGCGTTTATCGCGGATAAACAGACAAGAGTTTATACATTAACTAGGTGACCCGCGCAACTTCGTCTGCGTCACCCCGTTTTTTCATTTCATTCAATCATCATTTTTCACTTGTGCTCCGCATCAGTTGTTTGTAGCATGATGTTACATACATATAAACCTTCCTCTTGAACTAAACTAACTATTAAGAAAAACCGCATCAAATTCCGTTGCGTAGTTTTAAAGATTTAAGCATACAAAAGGATATTTTACACTTTGTTTTATACTATGTGTAGGGATTAATCAATCAATGGAGTAGCCTATCCCAGTCCACTGCTGGACATAAGCATCTCCCGATGATGGCTTTGGTATACTGTTTCCTTGCTGACCAGACGGGTTGGTACAGGGTTTTATTCCGAGTTTTCCTTCTCTCGCAGTGATATGGTTTGGTATTTTACTGACTAAAGATATGCCTAGTGGTATGAGTAATGGACTACTGAGACGAGATGTGTGTTTTTATCGCAGGTTTATAAGTGCCCGGTTAATGGCATTAGGCTCCCTATTACGTGGGACCAAAAATCATAGTTTGCAAAATATGGGTGTTTAATACCCTTCGGCGATTACGGGCGTGAACATAATTATGTATATATGTATGTATGTTTCTGACAGTCATTACATAAATACCAGACACAAAAACAATCTTGTAGTCTGTGATAGTACACTCATAATGTTAATAATTCCAGGGTAACTGTATACGCTTTTTCAACAAGCTACGTAAAGAATTTATGAATATAACTGTAAATAAATTTAAAAATGTAAACAAAAGTTAATTATGTCAAGTTTATTTAAATGATAAACAAACTTGGCAATGAGCTGTTCACTCAACTTGCTACTCAAGCAAATTACTGAATCTAGACTAAGTAAATGTTTGTAAATAGACCAAAAATAAGAAAAGCCCGCTGAGTTTCTTGCCGGAGTCTTCTCAGGCCGGGGCCGCGTTTCGAACCGGTGGTGCGGCCCATTTTGCTTAATGGTCTATTCAGGATAAATTATTAATTTCAATTTGTATTCGTACCAAATTAACCATAACTGCTGTCTGATTCTTTCCAAGACGTTAATTGGTAGTGCTTGTGCGGCTAAGCACGTAATTAATTTCCTTGCGATTTACACCGCACAGCAAGTTATCGGGTCAAAGGAAAATGGTGACCAAATTTATTTAACTGTAACGTTTTCGGTTAGGAATTCGTTTTTTGCATACCCACCCATTTTTTCACAAAGTGCCCGATTGGCGGCAATATTCTCGCCCCCTATTACCTGGGACCGAAAATCATAGTTGGCAAAATGTGGGTGTTTAATACCTATACCTACCCTTTCGGGGATTACAAAACAAAAAAATATAAGCCCGCTGAGTTTCTTGCCGGAGTCTTCTCAGACCGGGGCCGCGTTTGGAACCGGCGCGGTGGCGGTAGTTCATTTGCTCACCAATTTATAAAATATTGTTGATATTGACGTTTTGTAAGTTCCGTTTAATTGTCTATACAGAATAAATCTAATGATTGATATGTATGTATGAATGTATGTTAACCATTAATATACGTGCAGTAATTTCAACGCGATTGAATAACCCAAACATCGAACTTTCACCTTTTTAATATTAGTTAGAAGTTCGCGTAACGCGAAAGTTCGAATCACAATTCATCTATCCGCCATCTTGCGACTCAGCGTCCTTGAATTAGAAATATTTGTTAACATTATAATTTAACTTCGTAACACATAATATCATTGTGAAGTAATATATAATGACTAAACTGATTAATTAAATATGTAATCGCTATTAAATTGTTAAGTAACCAATACTAGGTAATAGGTATGTGATCCGATATGTCTTAGGTAATCGGGTCACTCAAGTATAATTTAAAACAGCAAATATTCTTTCTGAAATTACAACACAATACATATTTAACATTTAAGTTATTGACTATTAGTATGTATTAGTAATCTTTACAAGAAAATATATTGGGTAAAATAAGCCGCGGTAGCCTAGTGGTATGGGTAATGGACTGCTGAGACGAGGTTTCGAGTTCGATCCCAGGTTTACCATGGCACATACCAATGACTTTTCGATGCTTTTCGAAGTGATGTGTGTATTTATCGCAGGTTTATAAGTGCCTCGGAGAGCACGTTAAGCCGTCGGTCCCGGTTGCCATCCAAACATCTATGGCAGTCGTTACTGGTAGTTGGAGCCCTCAAACCCAGTCCAACCAGCCTAACTTGGAACTTCGATATCGCCATTGGTCATTAGACCATTGGTTGTGGAGGTCAGATGGCAGTCGCTTCACGGAAAATATCGACGTTCAGCCGCATCACAGTTAGACTGGAAAGCCGACCCCAACTGAGTTGGGAAAAAGGTTCAGGGAATGATGACAAGAAAATATATTGGGGGAGGGAGGCGAACTAACCACTAACCCACGCGACTGCTACGCAGCTGGCACAGATTCGATCCCCGCTCAGTGTAAATATTTGTATGCATGATTATGATTTTTTCCACTGGACTGGTTAAGCCATCGATCCCGGTTGTCATATGAACATCTATGGCAGTCGTTACGGGTAGTTAGGAGCCAATGTTTTCAGGTTCAATGTAATAGGTGGCGAGCCTATTGCCGTTAACCGGGTACTTATAAACCTGCGATAAATACACACATAACTTCGAAAAGCATTGAAAAGTCATTGGTGTGTGCCATGGTAAAACCTGGGATCGAACCCGAGACCTCGTCTCAGCAGTCCATTACCCATACCACTAGGCTACCGCGGTGGCGACCTAACTACAGAACTTCGATATCGCCAATTGGCTTGTGGAGGTCTGATGTCAGTCGCTTCACGGAAAATATCGAAGTTCAGCAGCATCATCGTTAGACTAGAAAACTGACCCCAACTGAGTTGGGAATAGGTTCAGAGAGTGATGATGATTATTTATTCCATTACCTAGCAATGAATTTCATTGCGGCTCTGACCTTTAAATAATTTTTAATCACATAATCAATTACATAATGAGGTGTTTCAACCTCACTTTGAACGCTTGTAATTATAATATTATCAGAATCATCTTTACTTATAAATAGTAACACGTTCGTAGCCGGTTATTAAAAATTAGTTACGAAAGTGGATAAAGCCCATTAACTTTGAGTGCGTTACGAACTAGACACCTGACTTAGACGATTACCACGCTAAAGCTAAATTAAATTGTGAGTTTTCTCTGCGAATTCCAAAAAAAAGTTGCTAGTATGCTTTTTATAGGTTTGCATCTTCATCATCATTCCCTGAACCTTTTTCCCAACTCAGTTGGGGTCGGCTTTCCAGTCTAACTGTGATGCGGCTGAACTTCGATATTTTCCGTGAAGCGACTGCCATCTGACCTCCACAACCAATGGTCTAATGACCAATGGCGATATCGAAGTTCCAAGTTAGGCTGGTTGGACTTTTGAGGGCTCCAACTACCCGTAACGACTGCCATAGATGTTTGTATGGCAACCGGGACCGACGGCTTAACGTGCTCTCTGAGGCACTTATAAACCTGCGATAAATACACACATAACTTCGAAAAGCATCGAAAAGTCATTGGTGTGTGCCATGGTAAACCTGGGATCGAACCCGAGACCTCGTCTCAGCAGTCCATTACCCATACCACTAGGCTACCGCGGTTTGCATCTTATTTGACCTAATTGTCTAAGCTAAAGAGTTCTCAAGGGTTGCTTAATCAAGTGACGTATACATCTAATTGAAATGGGTAAATAAGAGGGCGTCAAAATTGTCGTTTGCACGGGGCGGCAAAATAGTCTTCCGCACGGGGTGACAAAAAGAATTCCTCACGGGGCGGCACGATATTCTTTCGCCCGGGGTGGCAAAAGTCTCTTCCGCACAGGGCGGCAAAACAGCCTTACGCTTGAGGCGGCAAAATAACTTTACGCCTGAGGTGGCAAAATAGCCTTACGCCTGATGTGGCAAAATGACTTCCGCACGGGGCGGCAAAAAAGTCTGCCACACGGGGCGGCAAAATAGTCTTCCGCCCGGGGCTGCAAAAAAGGTATCCCGCACGGGGCGGCAAAATTATCATCCATTTACTCTACGTCACTGTATTAGTCCAAATCCGATATAATTACCCCCGATGACCTACAGGGTTGATATATTAAATTTCCACACTAAAAAATAAGGTCAAAGCAACCACATACTAATTTTCTTTTTCTATTTTTCCAGGACTTTCTGCCATATGTAGCCGAACTCGTCGAAAATAACTTTCAAAATGGGGCATAAACCTTACCTGGCGCAAGTGGGGCAAACAGCTCGAAACAGACTGTTCGGGCTAGCCCCCACAGACCGAAGGGTGCCAATTAGCATGTTAATATCACAGCAGAGAAAACTCAGTAGTGGTAAGTAATATTTTAAATATTTAGCAATTAACATGGGAAAATTTATTTAAAAGAAAATTTCGGTGTGAAAAAATTTCGAACTCGCTACGTCACCTAACGTCACGCTACAAATACATAGGGGACAATAAAAAGTATTAGGTATAATAATCGTTAAATTCAATATGGCCCGTAGTATTTGACCAATATCATTGTGATTTTTTATATTTATACTAGCTATTGCCAGCGACTCCGCCAACGTGAACTTCTGATCCCGTTTCCGCTCCTTGGACTTTTTATCCCGTTCCCGCTGCTCCATATAAACGTTCCTTAGAGTTCAAGAAACAAATAAAAAAGAGAATTACTCGAATTGGTCAAGCCGTCTTCGAGTTATGCGCTTAACAACATATTTCGCGATTCATTTTTATATATATAGATAAGTCTGGGAGAGCTGGTCACCTTCTCGGAAGTAGAACAATGACCTAGGGTCACTTGTGACGTGGCAATCGTTTTGTAGAATGGAATAGAATAGATTCTATTCTATTTTAGGTATTGTTGAAGCGGTGGAAGCTTAGTGGTTAAGGAGTCGGCCTTACGATCGAGAGGTCCCGGGTTCGAATCCTGGCCATTACACTACCGACGTGAACCCACTCCTAACACAAGCCATTTGAGCTTAGCTGGAGGGGTTAAAGGGAATATTATTAGCTTCGGTTGCTAATATTCTTTTAAAAAAAAAAAAAATTAATAAATAAAGTTATGATTTTATCGTGCGCAAAATTCCCACGGATACCACTCCGCCAAAACCGGTAAAGATGATTATGTCGGACTCGAACCGATTAAAACGCACGCCGTCTATGAGTCCTTGATTGCCGGAGGATTACACAAGACATATGTCTCGCACCCCAGCACACCCGGGGACATCCCTTTTGAGAGAACCCCTTCCCCTAATGTGGTAACCATGGCGCCCCCATCTAGCCCCGGGTATGGTATTATAGACGCACTTTACGTACGGCCTGCTTCTGCTAGGATGACAGGCGGCCACCCGTCACCCTCAGGCCCACGCTCATGGAGGACGGAGGTTATTTTGCGACCTCCGACGTCTAATTCGTCTCTGCTCATCGCGGGCAGTACGGTCTAGGAGTCTTCTCCGGACCCGCTCCGCCGTCTCCTTTACGAGCATTACTTGCTCGTAGAAGGAGACGGCAGCTGTCCAAGCCCTCGCGCACTTTGTGATCTAATACGACGCTGCTATTCTTCAACATATTCCGCAAAGCCAATATATTTCCGATATTGAAGTCTGTCGTTCTCCACTAATACCGAAGCCGCGGTAGCCTAGTGGTATGGGTAATGGACTGCTGAGACGAGGTCTCGAGTTCGATCCCAGGTTACCATGGCACACACCAATGACTTTTCGATGCTTTTCGAAGTTATGTGTGTATTTATCGCAGGTTTATAAGTGCCTCGGAGAGCACGTTAAGCCGTCGGTCCCGGTTGCCATACAAACATCTATGGCAGTCGTTACGGGTAGTTGGAGCCCTCAAAAGTCCAACCAGCCTAACTTGGAACTTCGATATCGCCATTGGTCATTAGACCATTGGTTGTGGAGGTCAGATGGCAGTCGCTTCACGGAAAATATCGAAGTTCAGCCGCATCACAGTTAGACTGGAAAGCCGACCCCAACTGAGTTGGGAAAAAAGGTTCAGGGAATGATGATTGAAGTCTGTCGTTAAACTAGTCAGATTTTTAAGACTCCAACTACCCATAACGACTGCCATATATGTTCGTATGTCAACCGGAACCGACGGCTATCCAAGACATAAAAATACCTAGATTAATTCGTCATGAGGACCCATCCTATAACGCAGGCGTATACGACCCAGAAACCTCGTCTATAATGTATATTTTGTGCAATGGCGTTTACCACACTGCCATCCGATTGGCGTAACCGACATGAGCGTAATTCATAAGAGTTAACGTATTTATAACAGTAGCAATGACTTACGCAGTTGGAATTCCTTACCAGCTCATGAGATACAGTCCCGGGTCCTTTAAGCGGGGCGTGAAGAAGCATCTGATGAGGCCATCAAGCTGAGTCACTATTGTAACACTGTACGTGTTTGTAACGGTGACTCTCTTTCCTGAGACTTTACCTTCAGCTTACCATCTGCATCATCTTTTTCTGGTTCATGGGTCTGCAGTATTTAATTATGTTTCAATCACAGTCTACTCGAGGACTTAGGCCTCTCTACTCAATCCCTGCCTATTCTTTAACGCCGTCAGTCTTTCTTCCCTACCTGAAGGCGGTTCCTTACACCTGAAGGCGGTTATCTCGAAAGAGATGGCCGGGGTCTGCCGGGGTGCAAGGGATATGTTGGTTACTACCTCACCTCCGGCAACTAATGACCCAAAGACGGCGTGCGTTTTAGTCGAGTCCGACATAACCTCTCCAACCGGTTCTGGTGGAGGGTATCCGTGAGGATATTTCGCACTATAAAAAAAATGGTCGTCAGTCTTTCTAATTATAGGTCGTGCCACCTCCCATTTACCCTTTCACGGTCTCCATGCTAGAATTTAGTTGTTCCAACGGCCATCCGTCCTTCGACAGATGTATCCAGCCCAATGCCACTTCAGTTTTCTTATTTTGCGAGCTATGTCGGTATTTTATTTACATTCATATATAGGTTTTAGAACAATGCATTTCCTATGCGAATAGACAGAAAGTTTCAGAAATATTTTCAACTGGCCTATACCTGCGGTTCCGCTCGCGTGGTTGACGGTTATCGCGACCTAAGCGCCGTCTGTGTAACTTAAATGCTATATTACTAATTATAACTCTGGTTCTACTTAACCGATCGCAATCAAACAAACGTAAGGTTTTAAGTTGAACCAAACCCTTTTAAACAAAAAAAATCGCATCGAAATCAGTTCAGTAGTTTTTGCGTCCAAACATAACTTTTTACAATTCTATAATAACTAGTATAGATATACATAGAACTGTTAAATTCTTAAATTTAATAAAATCGCTATTCGCTTATAACTCATAAAACTCACTGAAACATGCGAATTGTAATACTCGGCGCAATAAATTCGATTCTGTGTAACCACTAATATAGGTATTAGTGGAGAATACACCCGGATACGTCTGCCTTTTACCTATATAATTCTAAAAACGTCGTGTACTTTGCCGGCAAATATTGACCTAGGCTCTATTTAAATTCATTAAGCTTATTTTAATTCAGTTGGTTTAGAAGTTTGATTTATTCACTGTTGCAAGACTTAACAGACCCGAGTGCTTGTTACCAATTTCAATCCTCAGAAAAGAGTTTCGATACAAATAGCCAAACGCAATAAGGGTATCATTTTATTCCTTCTTAGATAAACCCTAATATTCTTTCTTCTTTTTCTGTTTCTTTCTAATGTTTATTAACTAGGGCAACACATCTTTATACTAAACACGACAAGTTTTCTGGTTGACCTTACCAAGAACCGCAAATTAATCACACCACAAGGTAAGACATCCGATGTTACGAATGACTGGAGTAAAAGGTTTTATGAGGAAAAAGTATGTATTATCATCAACAATCGTCATTGCGTGATCAATGTCATATTCGCTGACAGCTGTATAAAAATTAGTACTTACTTATATAACTCATTAATTGACTGGATTTAAAACGTGACTTAAACGTCATTTGCTTGCCCTTGTCCTAATTATATTTGTGGTCAAATAATATATTTTTACATAACATAACATAAACTCATGCATATATCCCCGAAGGAGAAGAGGTTTAGAGAGAGTAGAGGTTTAGAGGAGTAGAGGCACCTACATTTCGACAGTTTATGTTTAGGTACTAATGTAATAGGTGGCGGCGAGCCTATTGTCATTAACCGGGCACTTATAAACCCGCGATAAATACGCACATAACTACGAAAAGCATTGAAAAGTCATTGGTGTGTGCCATGGTAAAACCTGGGATCGAATCCGAGACCTTGTCTCAGCAGTCCATTACTCTTACCACTAGGCTACCGCAGTTAATAATATACTGTCAAAAATTAAGCTGTCAAATAGAAAATAAATGGATGATAGTTACGTAATGTAATTACATTTAGCGGTTATTTAAGTAATCTATTAGGCCGTTACATATGAAATTGCCGTCTTGTTTGAAGAAATTAATGGAAACCCAATTTTCAGTACTAATCAAATCAAATCAAATCAAAAATCATTTATTCTGCATAGACCAGTAAACGGCACTTACAAAACATCAATATCAACAACATTTTATCAAATGCAAATGGACCACCCGGTTCGAAACGCGGCCCCGACCTGAGAAGACTCCGGCAAGAAACTCACACTCACACTAACATTTTTACAATTTTTTTAGGAAAAATAAATCCAAATTGTATGATAATATATTAATCTTAGAGTAGAGTATATAACGACTTGCAATTTACCCGATTTTCTTAACGCCAAACGTAGGTATGTATACGTAACTCTTGTTAAACCAAGGTTTTATACATTTTTATACCACCATAATATAACTTTCACTTGAATTATTAATTCTAACTAATCAGAGCAAGTTGCATATAATGCGTTATGAGTTAAACTAGATCTTATTAACCTTGGGAACGGAAAGTGGTTGTACTACATTTCACTCGGAGCGAGGAAAACTAAAATTACTTTCCTTGTAACGTAACACTTAAAGCCGGGTACTCACTAGCGAGCTGTAACTGTAACTGTTGCATTTATTGTAACCAAAAAACATGATGTGTACGTTGTTCGCAAACCTGCTACGAGCGGTACGCGGGCGGTTTGCAGTGAGCCGATGTTTACAACGTACTCATTTCTGATCACGTAACGTTGCACGTAACTGTAACCGTTACTGTTACCAAAAACATAGTGTGTACGTGGTTCGCAAACCTGCTACGAGCCTGCGACGAGCGACTCGCAGCGAGCCGACGATTGTCGGTTTTTGCCGCGAATCAAAGGGCGCTCGCAGTACGCTCGTGGACGTCATGAGGAGAGTTTGTTGCTAGACGCTGCGAACCAGCTGTGTTTACGAGTTATTATATTAGTTTTTAAGTTATATTGCTTCGTCATCATGAGTGAATGGTGAAATGAACAAACCAAAACTGAGGGCAGAGCAGGCCTCCCCGTTCGTTACTTCCCGTACACACTAGAACCTCGCTATTGTATCTGTTTGGTTACAGTTACAGCTCGCAAAATGAGTACGCTCGGTGAAAGCGTTCTGGCGCCGTCGTGAACCGTAATTGTAAAAAGCGTACACACTAGAACCTCGTTACTGTATCACGCATGTTACAGTTACGGTTCCCTAGTGAGTACCCGGCTTAACGCAATCTATTTATAGACCAGAATAATGCCGCGGCAACGGCGATATTGCGTGATGATTGTGTACGTTTACTGCTACGCTGGAAATGCGGGTTCAATCCCCGCTCAGTGTAAAAAGTTGTATGCATGAAATATGGCTGTTTGCACTGGTCTGGTCGTGCCTCGGAGAGCACGTTAAGCCGTCGGTCCCAGTTGCCATACAAACATCTATGGCAGTCGTTACGGGTAGTCGAAGCCTTCAAAAGTCCAACCAGTGTAATTGAAACTTCGATATCGCCATTGGTCATTGGACCTTTGGTTGTGGAGGTCAGATGGCAGTCGCTTCACGGATAATATCGAAGTTCAGCTGCATCACAGTTAGACTGGAAAGCCGACCCAACTGAGTTGGGAAACGGTTCAGAGAATGATGTATTATGCCGAGGCAACGGCAATATTGCGTGATGATTGTGTACGTTTACTGCTACGCTGGGAGTGTGGGTTCAATCCCCGTTTAGTGCAAATATTTGTATGCAGACAACAGCCGGGGTACGGGTCGGCGTGCGTTTTAATTGGTCCAGTCCGACATAACGACTCTCACCGGCTCAGGGGGGAGTTCTAATTCCGAAAGCAGGTCGGCTGAAGCAAGAAGAACCGGTATAGGTGGAGAGATAATGTCGATATAATATCTTTTATTCTTTTTCTTTTATCTTTCATTAAAAAGACAATCCCCGCACTAGGGAACAAGCCTTGTATCGCGGGTGACTTTACAAATATACAACTAACGGACACAAAGTACACCCAGACTCAGAACAACTATTTGTGGATCACACAATTTTTTGTCCTGTGTGGGGATCGAACCCATAACCTCGTGCACAGCCAGCGCATACTACACCCACTGAGCCACGGAGGCAATCAATCTTCTACGTACAGACGACCTTTAACACAATAATATAGATATTCCTGTAAATAGTTGACAGATATTTAATTGAAAATCTATCAATAATAATTGTTATCGTGACTTTGCATAAGGAATCAAACCTTAACCTATTCAGAGCCGGATGACATATTTACGACTAAAAACTAGTGGATAATAAACTATAGTAATAAAACTCCTTTGTCCTTTTATTTCTGTCAAATAAATATGTAGTTTTTCTTTGTTATTGTCATTGTAGTTTTATTTAATTTTAACTAGAATCGTCCAACCTCACGTCCTGATCGACTACCTGATCTCGTGAGGGGCGGACACATGGAAACAAATTTACTGGCGTGACTAACGTGGCTCTGGTAGACTTTTTAAAACTTGAAACTTGACATTGGCGTCTCGCCATTAATTTTATAAGACGATTACATTTACTAGAGACTGGCAAAATTGCGGCTTTTCTGCTGCAGAAGCCATTTCAAGAAAAGAAGAAGAAGAACTAGAATCGCGCCTCAGTTTCATTCGTATAAATCCTCGGACCTTACGATCGATGTTACTCAACTGAAAAAAAATCGTGAAAAAGCATCTGATGAGGCCGTCAAGCTGAGCGCCACCATTGTAACACTGTACGTGTTTGCAATGGTGGCCTCCTTTCATGAGACTTTGCCTTCAGCTTAACATCAGGCGAGGTGAAGTAGAAATTGAAAGGCCATAAAAAAAACTTTCATAGTGTAATTCGGATCCTCAGATTCTGTTAGGATACCAGTGTTATAAGGTTAAAATGGGTCAAACAGTATCTCTTACTGTAGTGGATACATTTATTTGTTTAATTTGTTAGAATGTACACTTGTCTTACAAGATACAGTACACAGACATCGATGGACGACAACGGTCCGGGTTCGAATCTCTCTATGAAAGTATAGTAAGATTGAAATAATATTACTACTTAAATTAGACCATGTTACTATCTCTTGTCAGAGCAGTCATCCGTCCGGATTTCCCAATCCTAGTTTAAAAGGTATCTGCGTAGCGTCCTGGCAGGATTCTAATTGGAGCCCGGGGATTTCTATACCACTTAGGTGGCAGATAAGCACACGGCCCCATCTTTTTCATCACGCGAAAAAATTACCACGTATACCTCAATTACAGATGTGGAGATCGCAGGTTTATAAGTGCCAGGTTAATGGCAATAGGTTTGCCACCTATTACATTGGGACCTAAAACATAAACTGGAGAAATGTAGGTGCTAGCAATACAGGCGTGAGTTTATGATTATACACTTTTATCACCTATCATTCTAGTTCCATAAAGTGATATAATTTAAGTCCACATTATGAACAAACTCTGAATTGTATCTGTAAGAACCTGTAATTGGCTGTATGTAACTAATTTTAGGACAGTCACTATACCTTTGTTATGGTTGTTGGTCCTCCGAATAAATCACTACATAGTATAAAATAAAGTCGCGTTCTCTGTCCCTATTTTTCTTGTCCCTTTGTATGCTTAAATCTTTAGAACTACGCAACGGATTTTGATGCGGTTTGTTTCAATAGATAGAATGGTTAAAGAGGAAGGTTTATATGTATATAACATCATGCTACGACTAACAGGTGCGGAGCAGGAATGAAAAATGTTGCAAAAACGGGGTGACGCAGACGAAGTTTTATCAGCTAGTAAATAAATAAATTATGGATGAGATTTACTTGTATTAAAAAAATCCGGTCGGGGCCTCAGAATCATAGTGTCCATTTAAAATACATTAAACACAGGAAGTTCGATAGACTCGTACAAATATTGGTGATATTGAATAATTTAATGTCTAAATTATTCAATGGGAAAATGATAATTTTATCGAAACTTGTATTTAAATAAATTCAAAATTAAACTTGTGATGATAAACAAGAATGTTTTACAATTTTATTTGAATGTTTTCTGTGTGATCATGTTTCAAGGTTACAGGGTTAATCATAATCGTAATGTAAGGCCTTTGCCTTTTTTTTTTTTTTTTTTTTTTATCGTTCGCAAAATCCCCACGGATACCACCTCCACCAAAACCGATGGAGGCGATTATGTCGGACTCGAACCGACCAAAACGCACGCCGTCCATGGGTCCTTGATTGCCGGAGGTGAGATTATACAAGACATATCTCTCGCACCCCGGCAGACCCGGGGACATCTCTGTTGAGATGACCCTCTTCCCCTAATGTGGGGACCATGGTGTCCCCATCTAGCCCCTGTGTATGGGGTGGCATTTGCGCCATCGCCGTGGCCTGCTTCTGCTAGGGTGACCGGCGGCTCCACCCGTCACCCCCAGGCCCGCGCTCATGGGGGACGGAGGTCATTTTGCGACCTCCGACGTCCGAGTCGCCTCCGCTAATGTAAGGCTTGGCCTGGGTTGCACGATCGTACTTTAACATTAACAGTGCAGTTAAAGTACTGGTCAGGTATAATACAGGTTGCACCATTAGACTATTGTTGAAAAGACGTCATAACTTGACGCTAACGCTATGGCGGTTGCTGTTAATTGGAATCATCAATCGGAATCATCGGAATTACCAATAAACTTTGTTTACACTAATGTTAATTCCGGTTGCATTCAAGTTCATAACCTAACGAAGTTGAATCTGTGAATTTAGCTGAACTTCGATATTTTCCGTGAAGTGACTGTCATTTGACCTATATGGAATAGAAGCATTACCATTAGACCAGCTAGCGAGGTGTGAAAAAGCATCTGATGAGGCCGTCAAGCTGAGCGCCACCATTGTAACACTATACGAGTTAGTAATGGTAACCCTCTTTCCTGAGACTTTGCTCAGCTTACCATCAGGCGAGGTGAAGTCAAATTGACGTGCCATAAATAAAAAAAAGTTGTTGCATTTTTTAGGGCTCCAACTACCCGTAACGACTGCCATAGATGTCCATATCCCAACCAAGCCCGATGGCTTAACGCTGAAATATAGACTAATTCAAATAGATATTTGCATAGACCGGGAATCGAACTGCTTACCCGTCTCATTAATTACTACCATGCGACAGAGGATGTCCAACAAATATAATTATTAATTATTAATATAAAAATATGCAGCGGATGCCGATAAGCTTGATAATGTGGTAATGAACTTCGGCGACAGTTTCCTGCCGTATCAGAGGGCTGGCGGATGATGATGATAATAGCAGGCATATGTGACCTTAAGACTTTGTAACTCTCGCCACATAATAAAGATAGATAGACATAACATACATTACATAAACTCACGCCTTTATCCCCGAAGGGGTAGGCAGAGGTGCTAGCACCCACATTTCGCCAGTTTATGTTTAGGTCCCAATGTAATAGGTTGCGAGCCATCCATTAACAGGGCACTTATAAACCTGCGATAAATACACACATAACTTCGAAAAGTCATTGGTGTGTGCCATGGTAAACCTGGAATCGAACCCGAGACCTCGTCTCAGCAGTCCATTACCCATACCACAGGGCACCGCGACCATGATGAGATAGATAGATAGATAGCAAAAAAAACCGCTGTAGCCTACTGGTATGGATAATGGACTACTGAGACGAGGTCTCGGTTTCGATCTTGGGTTTTACCAAGGCACACACCAATGACTTTTCGAAGTTATGTGTGTATTTATCGCAGGTTTATAAGTGTTCGGTTAATGGCAATAGGCTCGTCTCCTATTACATTGGGACCTATACATAAACTGGCGAAATGTGGGTGCTCGCACCTCTGCTTACCCTTTCGGGAATATAGGTGTGACTTTATGTTTATGTTTATGTTTATGTCTATTACTTTATGTTTATGTAAAAAAAACCGCATCGAAATCCGTTGTGTAGTTTTAAAGATTTAAGCATACCTACATAGGGACATAGGGATAGAGAACGCGACTTTGTTTTATACTATGTAGTGATGTCCATTAAGATCGGTATCTTTTGAAGCTCTTGTTTACAAATAATGATTGGTTCATGTTAATTAAATTAAACCGTCGTGTGAAACGAGGTTATGTGTTAATTTGCAAACAGGCAGATAATAAATCGTTTTATAATAACTGCAATTATATTGTTATTGTGTTTATGTAGACTCTATTATGTGACTGTTGTTAACATCATGTTTTGTCTTGTTTTAATTGGTAGACTAGATTTAGAGGAGAGACGACTGGGGTAGTACCTCCACCCTATAGAATATCGCCGTTTAATAACCTTGTGTTGTGTTTTCGGTGGTGAGTAGGGTAGCCAGAGCTCACTAGAGAGTTTTTGTGTTGTCAGTGGGAAAACCAAAGGCTTATCCTACCTACATCTTTTGCGCTGACGACACAGAATGTCTCTGTTCTTAAAGGGGTTGCGGCATAAGTGTTATTCTTCTGGTGTTACATATTCCTCTGGTGTTACACTCGCCCATAGCCCACGGTAACCACTTACCATCAGGTGGGCCGGATGCTTGTCTGCGACCTAAGTTGTATAAAAAAGAAGACTAAATTCAAATTCATAAGTCATTTATTCTGTATACTTAGACCACTAGACGGCACTTGCAAAACATCAATATCAACAATATTTTAAAAACTAGTGAGCAAATTGGACCACCGGCACCGGTTCGAAACGCGGCCCCGGTCTGCGAAGACTCTAGCTAGAAACTCTGCGGGCTTTGCTTAAGTAGCAAATTGAGTGAACAACTCAAGCTCATTAAAAAAGCGTATACAATTATCCTGAAAAGAATTTAAAATTCTGTGGAGTCTATCATTACAGACAACGAGATTATTTTTGTGTCTGGTATTTAGGTTATGCCTATCACAAACTCTTGTAAAGTCCGAAATGAGTTTAATGCCAACTTTTTCCTTTATTTAACTGCAACATTGTCGGTTCGGAATTTATTTTCGTCATACCCATTATTTTTACAAGGTGCCCGATTGTAGGCAATAGACTCGCCCTCTATTACGTGGTACCGAAAATCATAGTTGGCGAAATGTGGGTGTTTAGTACACTTCTCCTACCACTTCGGGGATTACGGGTGATGTATGTATGTATGTATGAACCAGGAAGTACCCGGCAATAGAACAAAAGATGGACAGGTACATCAAACATAGTTGTATGATAAGTCACTATCCTTGGCAATCTCCCAGCGCGTTGTGGATGACCAGTCCGACTAACAATGCTTGTATACCTTTCGACGGTTAGATTACCATGACTTTAGAGTTAAGACTCAATTAGTAAGAGGAGGTAGGACACGACGTTATATCCGTCCCAATCGACCAGTCCGACTGGGGAAGTACCTCCACCCTACAGAATATCGCCGTTTAATAACCTTGTGTTATGTTTTCGGTGGTGAGTACCGTAGCCAGAGCTCACTAGAGAGGTTTTGTGTTGTCCGTGGGAAAACCAAAGGCTTATCCTACGTTTTTTGCGCTGACGACACAGAATGTCTCTGTTCTTACAGGGGTTGCGGCACGAGTGTTATTCCTCTAGTGATACACTCACCCATAGGTAGAATTCGAATTCCTTACCGGCGCACGTGTTTCCTTCTTCCTACAGTCCCGGGTCCTTTAAGCGGGGTGGGAAAAAGCATCTGATGAGGCCGTCAAGCTGAGCGCCACCATTGTAGCACTGTAGTACGTGTTTCCAATGGTGGCCCTCTTTCATGAGACTTTGCCTTCAGCTAACCATCAGGCGGTGTGACGTCAAATTGACGTGTCATAAATTAAAAAAAAACAACGAAATTGATTTTGATAAAGTTTGGTACAGAGTTAGACTAGAGCTTTAAAAAAGATAGAGACTTTTATCATGCAAAATTCAGTTGTAGGTTTGAATGTTGTAACACCGGACCGGATAGTGTGGCTTCAAGACACGACGTTGAGTGTGGACGTAACAACTTGTGGCACATGGGCACACGAACTAGAGTTGTGCTGACACGGCCACCAGTCGATCGATGGTTTCATTTAAGCTCAGCTATGGCTGAACACGCGATGGACACGCACTTCGGTAGGTGGTGGCGGTGGTCTTTCGCACGGTAAAATGTTTTGTAAATGTAGACGCGGCATTAGAAATCGTTAGAAAAGCGTGACGTGATGCCTTCTTAGCATGTAGTGCAAAGGTATGGAGTGCAAGAGAATATCGCATTTATCTCGGTATGTGTTGCGTTTATACGTGTATGGTTCATAATAAAAGTTATTTGAAAAATAAAGAATCTAAAAAGTCAATATTTTAACCTACTTTGGGAACTAAATTATTTAAAAGTCATAGTTTCAGTTTATTTAGACAATAAGTTTAATAGACATCCGTTCTCAAGGAGTCTGGGGGTGACAGATGGAGTCACCTGTTACCACAAACAAAAGCAGGCCGAGGTTATCCAGAGAACCATGGGGAATGGGGACACAGTAATCCTTTACCCTAATGTGGGAGCATAGTGTCGCCATCTAGTCCCTGGGTATGGGGAGACGCACTTTGCGCTGCCGCCGCGGATTGCTTCTGCTAGGATGACAGGCAGTCTCACACGTCACCCCCACACCCGTGAATCTGTCACCTCCGAGTTCGGAGTCTGCTTTTTTCCTTTATTCTGATATTTTCCGTGAAGCGACTGCCGATACAACCTATAGATATACCAGTATTTGATTAATATTTAGACCTAATATTCTAAAACAGTGTCTGATACTCTCCAAGACATTAATTGGTAGTGCTTGTGCGGCTAAGCAAGTAATTATTTTCCTTGCGATTAACACCACATAGCAAGGAATTTCTTTTTTCCAAATTTATTTAGCTGCAACATTTTCGGTTAGGAATTTATTTTCGGCATACCCATATTTTTACAAAGTGCCCGATTGGCGGCAATAGGCTCGCCCCCTATTGCGTAGGACCGAAAATCATAGTTGGCGAAATGTAGGTGTTTAATACACCTCTGCCCACCCCTTCGGGGATTACGGGCGTGAGCATATGTATGTAAATATGTATGTAATATTCAAAAAGTGTCAAAATTTACCAAGTCCATAGTCTTAGCAGACAATACCCTTGACCTTTGCTTCTTGTTAAGAGCTCCCGCCATTTTATAACAATGGTTCGTCGTCTCACAAAAAAACTATAAGGATAATTTAGATTGTTGACAATATGTCGGAAATACAAAATAGACATTGTATATAACTAAATCATTACCGAGGCTCATCCCGTGTAGAGTTTTAACCGTCTAGTAACCCATAGAAACATTTTCCCGGGAAAACATGTGACTTATGTACCTAATATTCCAGGCTCTAATTCACAACCGGGGGGGTAAAATGGGACACTGGAACTAGATGGGGATACGGGAACTAAATGGTGACCCGGGGGCTAGATGGGGACTCGGGGCTAGATGGGGACCTGGGGGCTATATGGGGACCCGGGGGCTAGATGGAGATCCGGGGGCTAAATGGTGACCTGGGTGCTAGATGGGGATCCGGAAGCTAGATAAGGACTCGGGGGCTCGATGGTGACCCAGGGCCTAGATGGGGTCCCAGGGGCTAGATGAGAACCTGGGGGCTAGTTGGGAACCCGGGGACTAGGTGGGGTCCGGGGGCTAGATGCGATCCCGGGGGCTAGTTGGGAACCCGGGGACTAGGTGGGGTCCGGGGGCTAGATGCGATCCCGGGGGCTAGTTGGGAACCCGGGGACTAGGTGGGGACCCGGGAGCAAGATGGGGACCCGTGGGCTAGATGAAGACCTGAGAGCTAGGTGAGCCCCGGTGCTGGATGGAGACTCGGGGGCTAAAAGGGGACCTGAAGGCTATTTCACTTCTATTTTAAACTTATTAAGTGGCAGGTCAGTCAAATCCTGAGGAATTTTATTATATACTAGCTGTTCGCGCTCCGCCAGCGTGAACTTCTGACCCCGTTCCCGCTGTCCAGCATTTTCGTATTTATTCACCTTTGAAACCTTCTCTAGACTTCCACAAATAATTCAAGACCATAATTAGCCAAATCGGTCCAGACTTTCTCGAGTTTTAGCGAGACTAACGAACAGCAATTTATTTTTATATGCCTATATAGATTTTTATACATTTGCCCACAAAAGAATTACTGACGGGTCGAGATTAGCTAGTATGTTATAAAATACTTCAAAGAAAGGTTATTTTAGGTCAAGTACTCAATAGAAAACATGTACGGTAACAAAAGTAGGTGATTTATGAAAGGTGCAAAATGTTTATATACACTTAGGCGTCAAAATTCATTAACACTTCATAAGTATTGAGGTTCAATCCATCTCATATTCACACTTTCTTATATTTAACGACTTATAAGTAAGTATAATTCAAAGTCACTGTACTTACAGGGGATAGGCAGAGGTATATTTACATCACTTCATTGATTTCACTAACTATAATTCATCTTTAAATTCCTTACCGACGCACGTCTTTCCTTCATCCTACAGTCCCGTGTCCTTTAAGCGCGGCGTGAAAAAGCATCTGATGAGGCCGTCAAGCTGAGCGCCACCATTGTAGCACTGAACGTGTTTGCAATGGTGACCCGCTTTTTGAGACTTTTCCTACAGCTTACTATCAGGCGAGGTAAAGTCAAATTGACATAACCTATATAAAAAAACAACAAGTCTAACTGGTAGTAAGTACTTCAATATCACCTATAGGTTGTGGAGGCCAGATAGCAGTGACTTTACGAAAAATATCAAAATTCAGCCGCAACGCAGTTAGTGTAGTACGTGTGTGACGCCTCTGGTGTTGCAAACGTCCATAGGCCACGGTGACCGCTTCCCATCAGGTGGGCCGTGTGCTTGTCTGCCACCTAAGTGGTATAAAGAAAGTCTGCAAAATGCGGACCCGACCTAAGGTAACAATTTCGGATGCCATAGGAATTAATTCACGAATGATTTGAGAACCAAACTGTTAGAAAGAGCGATTTCGTGAGCTGGCTATGTACAGACCCTATACATAATATGTGATTGTAGTCTATGAACTATGGCGGCATCTTTTGAATATACACGGTGATTTCATAGTGGTTTCGGAAAAAGAATATTTTGTTTCACACACAGTTTCGGTAGCAAAATCGACTGGAAGGTTTAATTTTGAAAGAAAAAAAAATACTTTATGTATGGCAATATTAATGTGCAGGTGAACAGAAAAATGTACGGGACGTGTAAATAAAATTTTTTTTTCGCCAAATTAGGACTCCCTTACGATTTTACTATAGAAATTGTGGCCAAAATCTTTTTTTCCAAAACCACTATAAAATCAACCGGTATGTTTATAGTTTGTGCTCAATATCAATTTATCCTTTTGTGTCCTGTGATTACGTAAACCCGTATATTTATTGATATTCTAACACAAACGGCATGCAGTTTAAGTTGATTCTAGTACGAAATTTTAGTTTATACCAATCGAGACTAATTAGTTCAAAATAGTTTCCAATGAAAGTTTAACTTGTCTACGAGTAGCAAACGAGCGACGCGCCTTAACCGATGGACATATAAGATACTGCAAGCGGATGTCGGTTATTACAACTGAGTTATCTATACCTCTATTTATTAATTCAATAGCCGTTGCCCGCGGCTCCGTTCGCGTGAATGTCGGTTTTCGCGCTCTACACGATTTTCTACTCGATAACCGCGGTAGCCTAGTGGTATAGGTAATGGACTGCTGAGACGAGGTCTCGATTTCGATCCCAGGTTTTACCATGGCACGCAACAGTGACTTTTCGATGCTTTTCGAAGTTATGTGTGTATTTATCGCAGGTTTATAAGCGCCCGGTTAAATGGCAATAGGCTCGCCACCTATTACATTGGGACCTAAACATAAACTGGCGAAATGTGGGTGCTAGCACCTCTACCTTCGGGGATATAGGTGTGAGTTTATGAGTTGATATGCTTTCCACTCGATTCATAAACATTTGTTCTATCATCAATAATTTCCGCAGCGCATGCAACGATAGACGTTTTAGGGCACTATTTTACACCTTGGGTTACGTTACTTAAGTTTAAGTAAGGATCTCTAACATTATCTAGCAATAAATATATAGCCTGTTACTAAGGATGAATGTAGCTTTCGAATGGTGAAAGAATTTTTGGAATCGGCACAGTAGTTTGAGTTTATTCATTACATGCATACACACACACAAAAATACAATTTTTTCTGCCCCTTCGAGGATATAGGCGTGAGTTTATGTTATGTAATGTTATATGTAGTGTACCTGGAGTTCTACCAGATGCCCTAGGCTTCGGGAGCGTTTCCCTAACCAATAAAAACGCGATATCACTACATAGTATAAAACAAAGTCGCGTTTTCTGTCCCTATGTCCCTTTGTATGCATAGATCTTTAAAACTACGCAACGGATTTTGATGCTGTTTTTTAATAGATAGAATGGTTAAAGAGGAAGGTTTATATGTATAGGGGAAACTGGGGACACTTGATCCCTATGGGAGACCAGGTACACCAATATTTTTAAAATTACTAAGCGTATTAGAGTATTTTTTTAGTGTGGTAACGCTAAGTAAACGTTATTACCCTTATAATATAAATAAACTATATAAGTTTAATGTTTGCATGCCATAAAATGGTAAATGTGATGCACAAAACTATTGTACCAACACCTGTATAACCACATTTAAGCAAAAAAAAAAAAAAAAAAAAAAAAAAAAAAAAAAAAAAAAACCACATTAAAAATAGTCTAATACGCTTAGTAATTCTAAAAATATTGGTGTACCTTGTCTCCCATAGGGATCAAGTGTCCCCAGTTTCCCCTATAACATCATGCTACGACCAACAGGTGCGGAGCAGGAATGAAAAATGTTGCAAAAACGGGGTGACGCAGACGAAGTTGCGCGGGTCAGCTAGTTATTAATAATATATGGGCCTAGAATCTCAACAATCGCCACCTTTTCACTTCTCACCGTGCTCAGGGAACCTGTTCACTCATAGTCAATCGGCTAGATGTCAAACTTTCACTTTTAAATTGTCTATGCGTATATAGACGTTTGACTTGTCTATGATAATGACCTTGCCAGCTATCACGATAGTTATAATGTATAAATTAATGTCTTTATGTCATTGACACCTAATTTCTTTTTTATTTTTAGTCAAATACGGCGATGCCAATGGAAGGTTTTGATTTTAACCTGTTTTTTTTATTTAACATAACATAAACTCACGCCTATATCCCCGAAGGGGTAGGCGGAGGTGCTAGCACCCACATTTCGCCAGTTTATGTTTAGGTACCAATGTAATAGGTGGCGAGCCTATTGCCATTAACCGGGCACTTATAAACCTGCGATAAATACACACATAACTTCGAAATGCATCGAAAAGTCATTGGCGGGTCGCATGGTAAACCTGGGATCGAACCCGATACCTCGTCTCAGCAGTCTATTTCCCATACCACTAGGCTACCGCGGCATTTTTTATTTTTTTCAGGACACGTTAATTTTACAGTCTTGATGCTAAGCTGAAGGCAAAGTCTCAGGAAAGAGGCTCACCATTATAAACACGTACAGTGTTACAATGGTGGCGCTCAGCTTGACGGCCTCATCAGATGCTTTATCACGCCCCGCTTAAAGGACTCAGCTATTTATGTAGGTTCATCTGTTCCCTCATAGCTCCTCAATTACGTAAAATAACTGGCCAATGGAGGTATCGTTAGAAGTGTCTTTATTATCCGCTGGTTATAGGCTTAGGTCAAGCGAACTAAACCTACTTAACAGATTGCAATCAAACAAACGTAAGATTTTAAATTGTACCAAACCCATTCAAACAAAAAAATCGCATCGTAATAATATAATAATCCGTTCAGTAGTTTTTGCGTTTATCGCAGACAAACATAAACTTTTTACAATTATATAATAGTAATAGAAGAAGATAGAATAGTTGTGTACAATAAAGCATAGAATAAATAAATAAAAATGTTTCTTTAGTACATAATGAAAGGAAATGTTGTCAATAGGCCAAAAATAACTATTTTCCGACCAAATGCAGAGCATAATAAAAACTTACATTGTTATATAGAGAAAAGAAAATCATTAGGTTTTAAATTCATCTATCTATATACTTACTTAATTTTTTATTTCATGCCGCGGTAGCCTAATGGTCTGGGTAATGAACTGCTGAGACGAGGTCTCGGATTCGGTCCCAAGTTTTACCATAGCACAAGCCAATGACTTTTCGATGTTTTTCGAAGTTATGTGTGTATTTATCGCAGGTTTATAACTGTCCGGTTAATGGCAATAGGCTCGCCACCTATTACAGTGGAATCAAAACATAAACTGGCGAAATGTAGGTGCTAGCACCTCTACAATTACCTTGAAAAGAATTTGAAATTTTGTGGCTCTGCCTACCCTACTCTCTACTCTTATACTATACTTGACAAACAATCTCCACAAAATACAAACCCTCAAAGGGGTGGTCAGAGGAAAATAAACACCCACTTTTCGCCAACCATGATTTTCAGATCAATGTAATAGGGGACGAGCCTATTACCATCTTTCGTTAAATTTGCAGTCAATGTCACTACGATTGTGAGTATGTTTGTGACCATGATATGTGAAAACGTAGGCGCATAGCGGGAAATGGTAAATTACATAGCAGGGTTCTAAGTCACAAGCGATCAGTCAGCTCAGTCTGTTCTGTATATCTGTCTTTTTTGTATAATTGTGCAAAAAATCCTCACCTTATAATAGAACTAGCTGACCCGCGCAACTTCGTCTGCGTCACCCCGTTTTTGCAACATTTTTCACTTCTGCTCCGCACCAGTTGGTTGTAGCACGATGTCATATACATATAAACCTTCCTCTTCAATCATTCTATGTATTAAAAAAACCGCATCAAAATCCGTTGCGTAGTTTTAAAGATTTAAGGATACATAGGGATATAGGGACAGAGAAAGCGACTTTGTTTTAATTTTGGATAATGTCTCTTACACTAAAACTCACAAATCGCTGCCTCTGATAGTTTAAATTTTACATAAACATAACATAACAAACTCACGGCTATATCCCCGAAGGGGTAAGCAGAGGTACTAGCACCCACATTTACCCACTTTATGTGTGTATCGCCAAGGTGGCGAGCCTATTGCCGTTAACCTGACAATTATAAACCAGCGATAAATACACAAATAACTTCGAAAAGCATCGAAAAGTCATTGGTGTGACATGGTAAAACCTGGGATTGAACTCGAGACCCATACCACTAGGCTTTCCTTCCTCCTCCCACTCTTCAGAGCACACCACTGCCATTACAGGATAACCTCAATATACTCGGTATGGACGTGCGCTGCAAACTGAACAACAAGAACTATATCGAGAGCATCATCAAAACAGCTTCGCGTAAACTCGGAGTCCTGAACAGAGTGAGACGTTTTTTCACGCTGGAGCAGCGGTTTCTTCTTTATAAGACACAAATTCGCTCCTGCGTGGAATACTGCTCGCATCTCTGGGATGGCTCCGCAAAGTACTTATTAGATGCTCTCGACAGGTTGCAGCGACGTGCGGTCCGCATTATTGGGAGTCCTGAGGTCACAAAGTCCCTCGAGCCTTTGCAGATGCGTAGAGATGGTGCGTCCTTGGCAGTATTTTACCGTCTCTACCATGGTGAATGTTCTGATGAGCTCTTCCAACTAATCCCACCCTCCCCTTTCCTACACAGGACAACGCGTGCAGGGCTTAGGTGTCACTCGCATACGGTACAGAATATTCCATCAAGAACCAAGCGGTTCGGTGAGTCTTTTCTCTGCCGTACCATTAAGTCCTGGAATTCCTTGCCGGCGCACGTGTTTCCTTCTTCCTACAGTCCCGGGTCCTTTAAGCGGGGCGTGAAAAAGCATCTGATGAGGCCGTCAAGCTGAGCGCCACCATTGTAGCACTGAACGTGTTTGCAATGGTGACCCTCTTTCATGGGACTTTGCCTTCAGCTTAACATCAGGCGAGGTGAAGTCAAATTGACGTGCCATAGATAAAAAAAAAAAAAAAAAAAAAAAAGGCTACTGCGGCTCTATGCTAAACTCTATGGTTTTGTTCCTCTGAAAATCAAACTCATCAAAAGAAACTCTTCAATAGTGTTTATAATTTTCGGGCCTTCACGAGATATTTTTTTTGTGAACAACTTACTTTTGCCGACGTTTCGGGTGCGTTTCAGCACCCGTGGTCACGATTTGACTGGCCTGCGAGCGTCTGGAATATATCACGTGAAGTCCCGAACATTATAAACACTATGAGTAAACGCCGCGACAGTTTAAAAGTTACAGAAACTCTACAAGTTTATGAATAGACCACACCAACAAAGTAAGTGAATTACCTCCTTCCGTATGATTAAATTACTTGTTTTTAATTTATAGTTAGGACGTGATGCATCATTTCAATGCGGCCATTACAATAACATGTTGAACTAGATCTTGCTTATTTCATTCATAGGAAACACGTGACAACGTGCGTTTAAAAAACAATATTCAAATACATTTATCACTACACTAGCTGACCCGCGCAACTTCGTATGCGTCACCCCATTTTTGCAACATTTTTCATTCCTGCTCCTTACCTGTTGGTCGTAGCATAATGTTATATACATATAAACCTTCCTCTTTAACCATTCTATCTATTAATAAAAACCGCATCAAAATGCGTTACGTAGTTTTAAAGATTTAAGCATACAAAGGGAAATAGGGATATAGGGACAGAGAACGCGACTTTGTTTTATACTATCACTACATAGTACATGTAATAGGTGGCGAGCCTATTGCCATTAACGTGCCCGGTTATAAACCTGCGATAAATACACACATAACTTCGAAAAACATCGAAAAGTTATTGGTGTGTGCCATGGTAAAACCTGAGATCGAACCCCAAGACCTTGTCTCAGCAGTCCATTACCCATACCACTAGGCTACCGCGGTTATCAAGTGGATTAGCGACTAGAAAATCGTGTAGAACGCTAAAATTTTCTAGTCTTCAATATAGTTAAGTCGCACACAATGATAAAACATAAGTCTAGATTTTATCAGTAGTCTCCGGAGCGCACACGCACAAACCGTTTAAATAGATAAACTATAATTAATTGCCATTCTAAGAACGATTGGTTGTTCTCTTAACGTGAGGTAATGACGTATTTTGTTACAAGATTATTATAATAATCGCAATAATAGTACAATACCTGTATTCTTCCGCCAATCGTGTTGGAACTTTGACCCCAATTCACTTTGGAAAAGCCTAGAATTATTTACTTAGCTTTTAGAATACATTATCTCGGTACGCGTTAATTTTTTTTTATTTCTAAAAATACTATTAAGTGTGAAATTTTGCAGTTTTAAATTATTAAAAGAACTTCCATGCCATCTTCCATTTTTAAATTAACTCTTTTTAGTTTTCCTATCATTAGCTCAACGTCCGCTCAACGTCAAAAAGATGGCGTCTATACTCAAATGCTCACGAGGTAAACTTGTAACCTTGTGACGAATAATCTAAACCTGATCATGGTGCAGGAAGGTGGCTATAGGAACTCCTAAATTAAACAAGATAAACCTACCGAGTTTGGGCTCATTTATTTTGTATTTTTATAACTCCTTGGTATTACATAGTAGGTACTCAGAGTTAAACAAACATTTGAAAGTCGCAGAATGACCTTCGTCCTTCATGAGCGCGGGCCTGGGGGTAACTGGTGGAGCAACCTATCACCCTAGCAGAAGTACTCCTCCTCTTACCCGGGGGCTAAATGGGGACACCGTGGTTCCCATATCAGGGGAAGGAGGTCATCTCAAATGAGATGGTTTCAGGTCTACCGGGATGAGAGGGAGTGGTCTCATTTGCACCATTGGCCAGTCTTTTATTATCTCACCTTCGGCAATCAAAGACCAAAGATTCGGGTTCCGGCTTCTGCGTAGGTGGTGATAAATAAAGAAAAATAAAAATGCAGAAAAAGAGAGAACCTCCTTTTTAAAAAAAATATTTGATTTTGTATTTTTTTTAATTCGTCGTTTATACTAAAAATATTGATTAATACATCATTTGCGTTTATTTATAATGTCCTTTTTTGTTGCAGGTCGTCTGGCCGTGATAATGTTCAGTATATGCACAGTGGTACTTGGTATCATACTTTCTTTTGTGCCCTGGTTGGACTACATAATATTTAGAGTAAGTACTTATCTCTCAGTACCTCGTACGATAGCCTTCTGCAGTGTGGCGGTAGCGACTAAACCACAGCTCTCTCTCGCCTCAAATGGTCATCTCTTCTTGTTACTATGTGCCCCACACTGCAACTTCAGTTTGCTAACCTGTTTGGCTATGTTGGTTAATTACATTCGTCTACGAATCTTCTTGTTCTCGTAGAGATATTCCAAGCATAGCCCTTTCACTGTGTGACCTTGAGCTTTTTTATAAGGCCCATAGTGAGGGTTCACGTCTCGGCGCCATAAGTCATCACTGGCAACACGCACTGATTAAAGATTTTTGTCTTTAAGCATTGAGGTATTTTGGACAAGATGGCGCTGTGTGGTGATACCACATGTATATAGCGCCATCTAGCGACAGCAAGAGTAACTACTACGTCACTCTTGATTCTGCATCGCGAAAGCGAAGGTCTGTGTAGGAAGAGAGAGGGTGGGAACAGTTGGAAGAGCTCATCAGAACACTCATCATTCTCTGAACCTTTTCCTAACTCAGTTGAGGTCAGCTTTCCAGTCCAACTGTGATGCGGCTGAACTTCGAAATTTTACGTGAAGCGACTGCAATCTGACCTCCACAACCAATGATCCAATGACCAATGGCGATATCGAAGTTCCAAGTTGGACTGGTTGGACTTTTGAGGGCTTCAACTACCAGTAACGACTGCCATAGATGTTAGTATGGCAACCGGGACCGACGGCTTAACGTGCTCTGCTGCACGACCAGACCAGTGCAAACAGTCATATTCATGCATACAACTTTTTGGACTGAGCGGGGATCGAAGCCGCGCCCCGTGTGTAGCACTCACCATGGTATATATAATATTCTACCAGGAACGGAGGTAGGACACGACGGTATATCCCGTCCGAAATGAGCTGTCCAACTGGGGAAGTACCTCCGCCCTCTGTAGACCGCGGTCATAATAACCATCGTGTTGTATTCCCGCCGGTAAGTAGGGTAGCCAGAGCTCACTATACCCCTCCTTCCCCTCCCCTTCCTAGCCTCCCCACCCCTTCCCAGCTCTCCCCCTTTCCCTTCAGGGTGGGCAGCGCGTGTGTGACACCCTTAGTGTTGCACACGTTCATAGGCCACGGTGGCCGCTTTCCATCAGGTGGGCCGTGAAATATCTATATATATATAATTCAATCTACAAAAAATATATATTGGAGGAGGGAGGTAGCCCTGAAGAGGGCGGTTTGACATTTCAACATATATTGTTATCGTTGGAGTGTTGAACCGCGGGTGGCTGCCACCTACGTAGTATAAAAAAAAACAAAAAAAAAGGAACCAACACGATATTATTTGAATATTTTCCTTCCAGGAATTGAAACTCTGGAATGGCTCTCTGAGCTACTCGTACTGGCACAAGCCTGGTGTCATAAGACTCACGAAGGTGTACATATTCAACGTGACCAACCCACTGGCTTTCCTGGAACACGGGGAGAAACCGAAATTGGTGGAAGTTGGACCATTTGTGTACAGGTATGTTGTGGTAATTCCCCTTTTTAACTCCCGATATAATACGACTAGGTGTTTTTTGATGTATATATATATTTATGGCACGTCAATTTGACGTCACCATTTCACCTCGCCTGATGGTAAGCTGAAGATAAAGTCACCATTACAAACACGTACAGTAACAATGGTGGCGCTCAGCTTGACGGCCTCATTAGATGCTTTTTGATTGTTATTTAAGTTTATCTTGCCTAAGTGTGTGGGTCAGTTTGTGGTGTCATAGCTCCTGAACCGATGACCCGATTTTGATATAGATTTTTGTTTGAAAAAATAAATAGTCGTTAAGAATCTTTCGTCTCGTCCCCTCCCCCTACCCTATTCTTCTTCAAGAAAGGCATTAGAAGGTTTCTACAGTCCCTGCCCCTGATGTTACAAACGTCCATGGGCCACGGTGACCACTTTCCATCAGCAAGTAAGATTTATTGTGTGAAAAGGTCCTTAAAACGAGCGGAACCCTAAGTTGTTCTGATTTAATTTTTACAACCAAGTCATGATAAGTCATTCGTAATAATCGTTTATGAGAAAAATATATTTTTTTATGTTGTACGCACATGATGTTATCTGTTGTTTTGACGTAAGAGAAAAGCCACGTCAGGTTTTGAACCAGTTTAATAAACTTGCACTCCGGACTCAATCCATCAATCTACACTTCTACACTATTATGAAGAGGAATTTGTATTTTTGTGCGTGTGTATGTTTGTAATGAATAATCTCACAAACTACTATGCCGATTTCGAAAATTCTTTCACCATTGGAAAGCTGCTTTTAGACTGAGTAACATAGGTTATATTTATTGCTAGAAAAGATTAGGGATCCTTACTAAAACTTAAGTAACGTAACCCAAGGTGTTAAAAACTTGCCCTAAATCGTCTTTCGTTGCATGCGCTGCGGAAACTATTGATGATAGAACAAAAGTATGTGAGTCGAGTAGAAAATCGTGTAGAGCGCTAAAATTTCCAACACTGCGAGATAACTAACAACCACGCGGGCGGAGTCGCGGCCAACAGCTAGGTAGCTATATCTCAAAATCATCCATGGTCTTCCATCTGAGATCGGCGTTCCAGTCTAAGAGTGAAACGTCTGAACTCAGGTATTTTCCGCCTGACTGACTGCCATCTAACCTCCACAACCAAGTGACATCATTTTTCCAGATTACCTATTCAAAACAGTTTTCTGTAGGTATTAATTTTAAGTAGTAGTTACACACTATAACTAAGAAAATATTTTTGTCCCCAATGGACGCAAAAATACTAAACGATTTCGATGCGTTTTTTTTGTTTGAAGGGGTTTGGTCCAACTTAAAATCTTACGTTTGTTTGATTGCAATCGGTTAAGCAGAACCAGAGTTATGATTGGTAATATAGAATTTAAGTTGCACAGATGGCGCTTAGGTCGCGATAACAGCCATGGGGGCGGAACCGCTGGAATAGGCTAATCACTACATAGTATAAAATAAAGTCCCTATATCCTTTTGTATGCTTAAATCTTTAAAACTCCGCAACGGATTTTGATGCGGTTTTTTAATAGATAGAGTAATCGAAGAGGAAGGTTTATATGTATATAACATCATGCTACAACCAACTGGTGCGGAGTAGAAGTGAAAAATATTGCAAAAACGGGGTGCAAAGACGAAGTTGCGCGGGTCAGCTAGTATAATATATAGCTGTTACAGCAGTGATGTGAATTTAACACGCCCAGTAGAATATATCTTATAGTGTGAGAGTTAACACATCAATATTACAAAAGTATGAATCAATATTGAATGTTAATTTCCTCAAAAAACCTGCCATGTTCAAGTTATGTAATTCACTGTGCAATACGGGCCGTAGGCCTCGTGGTTGATGACTATATTTATGAGTTGATCGATACGCAAATTTAATGAGTTTTAGAGATATTCTGAAAAATTTTAAAGACACTCTTTAAAATTTCAGACACATTCTCTTAAAATTTTATTGTTTGCAAGCTTGCATGTCGACCAACTCGATCAAAAGAACATTTTAGATACATTCTCTAAAATGTCAGAGACATTCTCAAAATTTTTAGACACATTCTCTACAATTCTTGAAATCTTCCAATTAGTCCAACCCTCTCTTTTCCTATACAGGACAACATAGGTAATCTGTGACAACACGTGCAGGGCTTAGTTTTCACACCAATGCAAACAATTTTATTAAGAACCAAGCGGTACGGCGACTCTTTCGCAAAAGGTGCATCTACATTTGTGACATGAACAGCGTGATGTGAGATGGAAACGAGTGGTCTCTGCCTACCCCACTAGGAAACAGGCTTCACTATATGTATATATGTATGTATTTTTAGTTCAGTGGGTTCACGTTGATTACTTTGTCAATCAATTGCAAATATAATAGTTATATAATTATGTTATATAATAGGTAAATAGTACGATTAATCTGAATAATTAATCATCGCCATTCGTCAACAACCTAAATTTATTCATAGACACATAACGGTGACTCTCCACGGTGCGTAATTCAACAAATTATGACACGTACAGTAGGCTGCAAAAGTGCATGGACATTACAAAAACTAAATCGTTTGCGCCGGTATGCTACGCCATCTCTTGTAAAAAAAAAGTAAAATGGTTCACATGGTTGTTTATGTTATGTTATATTTCACTAGATGGCGCCGCGCTACTTTTCAAATGTAAGACAAACTATCAAAGTAGTTTATTGTATCCGAAACATAACTTTCACTTCTTTTTGTATATTATTACAAATTAATCATGCATTGAAATAGAATATTACTAGATTTTTTTAGTTTAACTTAATGTTCTAATCTTAGAGGATGAACTTAATTTATAAATAAATGAACTACGTGGGTAGTTCAATTTATTTATTAGCTGCTTAAACTCAGTGATTTGCTAGTTTGTTCGTTCGCTAACATCATTCCTATTTTTATTATCCTTGAGCTGAGTTAACCAAATATTTTTTGCTACTACTTACTACTAATGGGCTTATAGCTAGTAAAACCACTGGCGCCATCTAGTTTATATTTTTATAAACTGGGGTTTGAAAGTTCATAGGATTGTCGATCTTAAGCTATCCATGCACTTATGCAGCTTACCGTACCTACGGCTAATGACTGCTATGTTATAAGAAACTGGAGATTTGTCATAGAAAAATCATAATTCTCTAACCATTTTCCAACTCGATTGGAGTCGGTTTTCGAATCTAAAATGCCGCTGAACTCCGATATTTTCCGAAAACTAATTGGCGATATTGTAGTTCTGTAGTTAGCTTAATCTGACTTTCTTTCCTTCTGGGTTCCAACTATCTGTAACGACTAACATCTACATCTACATCTAAGTTCGTATTACAACTGGGACCTACGGCTTAACGTGCTCTCCGAGGTACGACAGCATATAGCCGTATTCATGCATACAATAATATTTTCACTAAGTGGTAATTAAACCAATGCCCTCTGCGTAACAGTCGCTTTCATCACTACTCCGTCACAGACTTACAGATAATATTTAAAAATTAACTAAAACCGCATGTTCTTTCGAGTCTGAATATACGATAGGTATAATAATGCCTTCAAGGAACAATGGCTAACCCAGGACGACCTACAGTATTAAGTTGTGACTGGAAACCCCTCAAGACACTGGACTAGGGGAAGCGCACATCACACGTCTACTTCTGTTAGGGTGACAGGTGGCTCCAATTGTTACGCATGGAAAACAAAGGTCGTTAAGCAACCTCCGACGTTTGTGTCACTTCCGCGTATCTAAAGGCCTTCGTCCGCAGATTTACTCACCGTGGAAAAGCTCCTCAACACAAACCTTGGAGTAAGTTCTGGTAAAACCCAATCATCATGTCAAATCATGATATGCCTGACTACTTTAATGCTTTGGTAACCTCCTGTTTGACCTTTGGGTGTCAAGGTGGCTGATTCATATCGAAAGTTACGACTACCAGAAATATAAATCTTCACTCATATTATACAATATAATATAATAATATAAACTCACGCCTATATCCCCGAAGGGGTAGGCAGAGGTACTAGCACACCCACATTTCGCCAGTTTATGTTTAGGCCCCAATGTAATAGGTGGCGAGCTGATTGCCATTAACCGGGCACTTATAAACCTCCGATAAATACACACATAACTTCGAAAAGCATCGAAAAGTAATTGGTGTGTGCCATGGTAAAACCTGGGATCGAACTTCTCGTCTCTCGTCTTAACAGTCCATTACCCATACTACTGTGCTACCGCGGCGGTTCATATTATAAAGCTGAAGAATTTGTTTCTTGAACTACTGTTTCGAATTGAAAAACATGGCCCCGGGTCTGCCAATGTGCGAGGGATATGTTGGATACTTTCTCACCTCCGTCAACTAAGGACCCAAAGACGGCGTAATTTTTAGTCGGTTCGAGTTCGACATAACCTCCCTAACCGGCTCTGGCAGGAGGTATCCGCACAGGATTGTTCGCATTAAAAATAAGGATTTTTTTTTATCTATGGCACGTCAATTTGACTTCACCTCGCCTGATGTTAAGCTGAAGGCAAAGTCTCATGAAAGAGTGTCACCATTGCAAACCCGTTCAGTGCTACAATGGTGGCGCTCAGCTTGACGGCCTCATCAGATGCTTTTTCACGCCCCGCTTAAAGGACCCGGGACTGTAGGACTGTAGGTAGGATGCATGAAAACTAAAAAGTGTAAGAATTCTAAAGCAGTTCTTCTTTCACAGAGAGGACATGGAGAAAGTCAACATAAAATTTCATGACAACGACACTGTGACATACCAACACAACAAGATCCTCAGATTTGTGCCAGAGATGTCCGTGGACAAGAATCAGAAGCTCATGGTGCCGAATATACCTTTACTGGTAAGTAGAAAACTCTTCAGGGCGCCTTCCTTGCTGCTATATCCTGGGTGACGACGTCCCTCCATGAGACTATTAGGTGGAACCGCCTGTGACCCTAGCAGAAACAGGCTGAGGTGGCAGCGCAGTGCGCACCCCTCCTTCCGGGAGCAAATTGGGAATACCGTGGTTTCATTCACCTGAGGGACTCAGCTCAATATCGGAGATGTTCCTCTCATCATGCAGGGGTGCAATGGATATATCTTAGGGAATCTCGACATCTGAAGGCCCTAGTTGGCGTGCGTTTGAGTCCTTTCAAATCTGACGTGACAACCTCCACCGGCTCTGGTGGGAGTCTGGTGGGAGAATAAAGTCCTTGTTTCTGTGGCACAAATCAAAGTCTCTTTCACCATACCAAGTATTAATCACCCATTAATTTACAGACTGTGACATCCTTCTCCCCTAACTTGGCGAGCTGGGTCTTCAACATCCTGGTATCAGGGCTGGCCATCAGCTACCGGGATCGTGCTAGGCCCTTCGTGGATGTTACTGCTGAAGAATTAGTTTTTGGGTAAGAGAATCTTGATATTTCGCAAGTTTAGTAACGTCCTCATCGACCTGGTTCCATGGCAGTCGTTACAGGTAGTGGACCTCTCAAAAGTTTCACAAGCTAGTCTTACCACAGAAGGCTATGAAGGTCTAATGGCAACAGCTTCCCGAACGATGTTCTGTCGTCTTCATTGGCAGACTAACAACTGGCCACAACTGAGTTTAGAAAAGGATCGGGCGATGGAGATCTTAGGATATGAAAGAGATTGAGAGGAAATTTCAGAGATTTTCATCAATATGCCACTGTCTCCTGGTAGAGGATTGTTGCAGTCGATGACAAAACCGCTCGGCCATCTCGGGTCACCAGTTTCAGAGGGTCTAGCATATCCCTCACGCCCTGGGTGACCCAGGGCTATTGATGGTCCCCCGGGTGTGGGACTATGGTATCCTTACTTTTCCCTGAGAACCATGCATCGCTCCGTGGCCGCGGCCTGCTTCTGCTAGGGTGACTCATGATCATCACTACATAGTACAAAAAGTCGCTTACCGCTGTCTGTCCCTATGTATGATTGGAATCTTTGAAACTACATAACGTATTTTGATTCGATTCCTTTTAATACATAGAGTGATTCAAGAGGAAGTATTATACTGAAAAGGAAGAATATAACATCATGCTCTGACCATCAGGTCTGGAGATTTGGTAACCCGATGGAAAACGCTAGATTTCACAAGAGCAGTAGATAAAAATGCGACATAAGCGTTAGTCTAAGCAAGAAAATAATTAATCTCAGTAGAGACTAAATCCGAAAAATAATGGATACGTTTAGTAGCCACTACTGCACAAAATACACTTTAACTTTCGCTGCGCAACTTTCAATCGGTGAACTAATCCCATCATCAATGTTTCGGCACCATAGTTTACAAATAATTCAAATTACTTATGAAACTAGAAAATGTTGCCACTGTTTTGCAAAATAATCTTTCATTTTGTAACAATCTCTGCTAATCAAAATAAATGGCTAATATATTTTATCGACAATGTTATCCGTGAATAAATTACGCTTAACACATTAGAATATTCCCACGCAAAATATCACTGATAGACCGCAAGATACCGACACCAATTTCCAGGTTATTTGCTTCAAGGCCACGGGGTGATAGGTGCAATAGGACTAGGCTGCAGCGGTGGTGGAAAGTGCGCCTTTCTATTCCCGGGGGCTAGATGGTAACACTTTAGTCCCCACAATCATCAGCATAAACTCATGCCTATATCCCCGAAGGAGTAAGTAGTAGGAGTCCCGGTTGCCATACAAACTTCTATGGCAGTCGTTACGGGTAGTTGGAGCCCTCAAAAGTCCAACCAGTCTAACTTGGAACTTCGATATCGCCATCATTGGACCATAGGACATAGGACCATTTTGCTCTTTCTGACGGAGACACAAATATGCCGCCCTGACGACACGACCTACCTGCTCTACCCCGGCTATGTTCTAGAGGAAAATTTCCGTGCCAAAGCCGGGGTATGCGTGTTTGTTAGGGCGGAAGTTTGTTGTCGCCGTTTGCGCTGCCTTGAGGACCCATCCTTTTCTGTCCTGTGGGTACACGTAGACCATGGCTGTACTAGTCAAATCTATGTGTGCCTTTACCGTTCTCATACTGGAGATGCCGAGACAACTCGACTCTTTGAATATCTGAGTCAGGCGGCAGATGATGCGCAGGAGCGGTTTCCAAACGCTGAAATGGTATTTTTGGGGGACTTTAACGCCCACCATGAAATCTGGTTGGGCTCCTCCAAAACAGACCATGCGGGAAGAGCCGCCCACGCGTTTGCTCTGGCTCACGGCCTGACCCAACTGGTACACGAGGTCACTAGGATACCAAGGGGGCCGGGCCTAGCACCCTCCTTGCTAGACCTTCAGCTGACGAGCCACCCAGACCAGTACAATGTCTCGGTGCGAGCCGCTTTGGGCAACTCCGACCATTGTCTGGTCTGTTCCAAGGTGCCTATCATAGCGCCCTCACGACCAGTGCAGGGAAAACGGCGTCTCTGGCACTACTCGTCGGCTGACTGGGATGGACTGCGTGACTATTTTGCGTCCATCCCGTGGGTTGAGCGCTGCTTTGAAGGTAAGGACCCATCGGATAGTGCAACTGCTGTCGTCGGTGAGATCAGCCTGGGTATGGAGTACTATATCCCATACACTGATGTCACCGGTGCCCGCGGAGTGCGCCCTTGGTTTGGGCGCGAATGCGCAGAGGCTGTTCAGCATAAACAGTCTGCGTATCGCGCTTGGGTAAGGGCGCGCGCTACGCACGATTCCAACATCGGGAACTTTAAGGCAGCGTACAACAAAGCCACTAGGGTCTGCAAGAGGGCTTTTGTCAGAGCAGATGCTCAGCGCATAGCACGGGTTGGTCAAGAACTAGTAGCGCATCCCACGGGCAGCCGTGGCTACTGGCGACTGGCCAAAGCCGTGCAAGCTAACTTCTGCCAGCCTTCGCTGCCCCCCCTGCGTAACCCTGATGGATCCCTGGCACATGAGCCGCAAGAGAAAGCAAATTTGCTGGTTAATATCTTTGCGGCCAACTCCCGAGTCGACGACTGTGGTATGCAGCCACCGACTCTACCCAATAGTGACCACGCAATGCCTGATATTCGTATCAGGCAACGCGATGTCCGAGCAGTAATGCAGTCACTCGATGTCCGGAAAGCCAGTGGTCCGGATGGTATACCAGCGGTGGTTCTTCAAAAATGTGCAGCGGAGTTGTCTCCAATACTCACGCGGCTGTACCGACTTTCCTACATTTCGGGTACAGTGCCGACGGCGTGGAAAGAGGCGAATGTACAGCCGATTCCCAAGAAGGGAGATCGCTCAGACCCAGCCAACTATCGGCCCATAGCCGTCACCTCAGTGCTGTGCAAGGTCTTCGAGCACCTTATCAACACACAGCTCATGCGACACCTAGAGGATCACTCCCTAATTAATGACCGACAATATGGTTTTAGGCCGAAACGGTCAACGGGGGATCTTCTGGCGTATGTTACCCATCTTTAGGGTGAGGCTATGGACAAGCATGGTGAGTCACTGGCTATTAGCCTAGACATCGCCAAAGCGTTCGATAGAGTCTGGCACAAATCGCTTCTTTCCAAACTACCAGCCTTCGGTCTGCCTCTTAGACTGTGCAATTGGGTTGCTAGCTTCCTGCAGGGGCGCCGTATTCGCGTTCTCTGTGATGGACGAGCATCGGAGTTCCTGCAGGTAAATGCTGGTGTGCCGCAGGGGTCCGTCTTATCACCCACTCTCTTTCTTCTGCATATCAATGACATGCTGTCCACCGGCAGCATCCACTGCTATGCAGACAATAGCACTGTACACGGGAGCTACCACGGACATTCTGCGGCCAAGCAGTCCGATATAGCGGAAAAGAGGCGACTTCTTGTCACTGGGCTTGACCGGATCCTCAATCACGTTTCCCAATGGGGATCTGAGAACCTGGTCGAGTTCAATGCCAAGAAGACGCAGGCATGCGCGTTTTCAGCAAAGACATCTCCTTTCCTTCCTCCTCCCACTCTTCAGAGCACACCACTGCCATTACAGGATAACCTCAATATACTCGGTATGGACGTGCGCTGCAAACTGAACAACAAGAACTATATCGAGAGCATCATCAAAACAGCTTCGCGTAAACTCGGAGTCCTGAACAGAGTGAGACGTTTTTTCACGCCGGAGCAGCGGTGTCTTCTTTATAAGACACAAATTCGCTCCTGCGTGGAATACTGCTCGCATCTCTGGGATGGCTCCGCAAAGTACTTATTAGATGCTCTCGACAGGTTGCAGCGACGTGCGGTCCGCATTATTGGGAGTCCTGAGGTCACAGAGTCCCTCGAGCCTTTGCAGATGCGTAGAGATGTTGCGTCCTTGGCAGTATTTTACCGTCTCTACCATGGTGAATGTTCTGATGAGCTCTTCCAACTAATCCCACCCTCCCCTTTCCTACACAGGACAACGCGTGCAGGGCTTAGGTGTCACTCGCATACGGTACAGAGTATTCCATCAAGAACCAAGCGGTTCGGTGAGTCTTTTCTCTGCCGTACCATTAAGTCCTGGAATTCCTTGCCGGCGCACGTGTTTCCTTCTTCCTACAGTCCCGGGTCCTTTAAGCGGGGCGTGAAAAAGCATCTGATGAGGCCGTCAAGCTGAGCGCCACCATTGTAGCACTGAACGTGTTTGCAATGGTGACCCTCTTTCATGGGACTTTGCCTTCAGCCGAACATCAGGCGAGGTGAAGTCAAATTGACGTGCCATAGATAAAAAAAAAAAAAAAAAAAAAAAAATAGGTTGTGGAGGTCAGATGGCAGACGCTTCACGTAAAATATCGAGGTTCAGCCGCATCACAGTTTGGAAAGCCGACCCCAACTGAGTTGGGAAACGGTTTCAGAGAATGTTTTTTTTATATCTACTTTTTTAACTAAGAGAAAAGATGAAAATTTCTTTTTCTTTTTCAGATATGATGATCCCCTGGTAACCCTAGCGCATTACTTCTACCCCAAAGGTAAAAGACCAAATAGCCAGATGGGACTTCTCCTCGCGGTAAGGACTTTAATATTGTCTTAGAGAAATAGTTTTGCACCTGACCAGTAGCCTTAGCACGAAATACTATCGAATTCGTAATGTAAAAGTATCGACAGAACGGAGCATTGCGATTGGCGGGATACACATGCTCACAGGTTCACAAGAGGCAGACTGCCAATCACAATCCTCCGTTCTCTCGAAACCTTTACATTACGAATTTGATAAGAGTTCATGCTAGTGCTACAGTACGGATTGACTCATAACCCTAGACTCAGTAAATTATCTATATCTGAATAAATAAAATATGAGTATTAGAACACTCTATTTTATATACAGGAAGTAAAGGGGAACACTCCCGAAGGCGAAGGCCCCTGATGGTACAACTTTTTTTTTTTATCGTGCGAAAAATCCCCACGGTTACCCCCCACCGGAGCCGGTTGGTAGGTTATGTCGGACTCGAACCGACTAAAACGCACCCCGTCTTTGGGTCTTCAGTTGCCGGAGGTGAGGTAGTAGCCAACATATCCCTCGCACCCCAGCAGACCCGGGCCCTGATGGTACTCCTGGTACACAATATATTGCCATTTATAAAAATTACGGCATCAGTAAAGCAAAATGAAACGGAAATTTTATAAAAAAACGTCATTGCAAAAAAAAAAACAAGTGCCGCCATCTTGCGAGTTCATGTTTTATTCACGAAATTTTTAGCTTTACTAACACGATGGAGAGTGAATAACGCTAGTTAAATGGTATAAAAAAATGGCCACGTCGTATTTTTTTTAAGGCAAATATGTTGTGTCCTAGCCAGGATTACTACCAGGGGGCTTCGGCTTCGAGAGTATTCCCCTTACACCCTGTAATTACCAAGTTTTTTTGTAGTGAGTAAGTATCCGATATTTCGACGCTGTAACCCCTCGTTTTCACCAAGATTTAAAACATGTATTTGACAAGTTTCAATACGTCGAAAACCTCTGTGTGAACGCAAATATGTTTTAAACTTGTTCACAATAACTAACGGAAATCCATTACAAAAAATATATAAGTATTGGTGGAGGGAGTAGGGCCCACCACTCACCCGCGGTTCAACACTCCACTCAAACCGCCCTCTTCAGGGCCCCCTCCCTCCTCCAATATATATTTTTTATAGATTGAATTATTAAATATTGACTTTGTGACATTAATTTCAGAGGAATGGTACTCTAGATGAGGTATCAACTATGTATACAGGGACGAAAATGGACAGATTCGGCTATATGAACAGAATCAACGGACTGGACCACCTCCCACATTGGAAAGACAAGCCATGCAACGACATACGGTATGTATGTTTGTATTTTATCTATAGACTAGCTGACCCGCGCAACTTCGTCTGCGTCACCCCGTTTTTGCAACATTTTTCATTCCTGCTCCGCACCTGTTTGTTGTAGCATGATGTTATATACATATAAACCTTCCTCTTTAACCATTCTATCTATTAAAACAAACCGCATCAAAATCCGTTGCATAGTTTTGAAGATTTAAGAATACAAAGGGACAAGAAAAATAGGGACAGAGAACGCGACTTTATTTTATACTATGTAGTGATAGTGAAGCCTTAGCACGAAATACTATCGAATTCGAAATGTAAAGGTATCGACAGAACGGAGCATTGCGATTGGCGGGCTACACACGCACACAGGTTCACAAGAGACAGACTGCCAATCACAATGCTCGGTTCTCTCGAAACCTTTACATTACGAATTCGATAGGAGTTAATGCTAGTGCTACAGAACTAATAATAAGATGTATAGTAAACTGCAATTCGCGGCAAACCGGACGGAGGTAGGACACGACGGTATCTCCCGTCCGAAATGAGCTGTCCAACTGGGGAAGTACCTCCGCCCTACAGAAGACCGCGGTCATAATAACCATCGTGTTGTGTTCCCGCCGGTAAGAAGGGTAGCCAGAGCTCACTATACCCTTCCTTCCCCTCCCCTTCCTAGCCTCCCCACCCCTTCCCAGCTCTCCCCCTTTCCCTTCAGGGTTGGCAGCGCGTGTGTGACACCCTTAGTGTTGCACACGTTCATAGGCCACGGCGGCCGCTTTCCATCAGGTGGGCCGTGTGCTTGTCTGCTACCTTCGTAGTATAAAAAAAAAACACGTTCTTAGGTCACGTACCGCAGTTGGTGGAACTTATTGTTATTATACTTTTTCTTCTTTCGAATCGACGGCATTTTTGAGTTGCCATCGTGGTGTAGTAATTAGTTTCAGGGTTCGCTATTCAGGAAGGCTTACTACGTCCATGATAGCACACTTGTGCTTCTCCACGATATTTATTATTGTACCTAACCGATTTCGCATTCCCGCATTTTCACCGCTTAGATACAATAAGCTATAATATAAAAATTAATCGCGAAATATGTTGGTAAGCGCATAACTCAAAAACGGCTGGACCAATTCGAGTAATTTTTTTTTATTAGTTCCTTGAACTCTACGGAAGGTTTTTATGGAGCAGCGGGAACGGGATCAAAAGTCCAAGCAGTGGGAACGGGATCAGAAAACCGCGCGGGCGTAGCCGCTGGCAACAGATAAATATAGTGGAAAAGTACAAGTGTGTTATCAAAGTTATGTAATGAAACAATGAATATTCGGCTAGACATTTTTTACAGATACCAGACTGTATTTTACTTGTTATGGTCTAATAACTGTTGTTTGCCGAATGGCATGGCCATTTTCGTAACTATTGCAACTTCCTGAGGTATTTATCACGTTTGTTAGTTGGTTTGTGTGTACGAGTATCCGATTTAATATCCTGGTGAGTGCTATAATAGTTATAAAAATGTGAGCTAGCTTATAACTGTACATGGTGTATGCCATGGTGAAACCTAGGAACTAGGACCTCGTCTCAGCAGTCCATTACCCATACCACTAGGCTACCGCGGTTATTCAGTCAACAATAGTACCTGGAATACTATAATAAGAGTCACCCCCTATTACGAGGAACCGATTTTTTTTATTATTTATGGTACGTCAATTTGACTTCCCCTCGCCTGATGTTAAGCTGAAGGCAAAGTCTCATGAAAGAGGGTCACCATTACAAACACGTTCAGTGCTACAATAGTGGCGCTCAGCTTGACGGCCTCATCAGATACTTTTTCACGCCCCGCTTAAAGGACCCGGGACTGTAGGAAGAAGGAAACACGTGCGGCGGCAAGGAATTCCAGGACTTAATGGTGCGTCAGAGAAAAGACGAATACAATGATTGGTGAAATGTGGGTGTTAATTCACCTTTATTTATGTATGTATGTCATCAAATTCACGTAAAACTCAGTCATCTAAACATACTGACATCATCTCGTTACCTTGTCAAACAGTACGTCATTTCTTGAAATGATTTATTTTATCTGATGTCCAAAGAAAACCTCAAGTTGCCTATTACAATATTTACTTCAACTATTTTCCTTGTATTTCTATTTTAATATGGTATGCAAATTATTCAATCAGCCTCCGTGGCGTAGCGGTAGTGCACGCGACTGCTACGCACGGGGCGCGGGTTCGATCCCCGGTCAGTGCAAAAAGTTGTATGCATGAATATGGCTGTTTACACTGGTCTGATCGTGCCTCGGAGAGCACGTTAAGCCGTCGGTCCCAGTTGCCATACAAACATCTATGGCAGGCGTTACGGGTAGTCGGAGCCCTCAAAAGTCCAACCAGTCTAACTTGGAACTTCGATATCGCCATTGGTCATTGGACCATTGGTTGTGAAGGTCAGATGGCAGTCGCTTTACGGAAAATATCGAAGTTCAGCCGCATCACAGTTAGACTGGAAATCGACCCCAACTGTGTTGGGAAAAGGTTCAGAGAATGATGAATGGTATGCAAATTATTCAATTAGTTACAGAAGTAATTATTTATTATAGTATTAGTTTTAGATAAACGCTTCTGAAGTCAAAGACCTCTGATGTATTCCTGGTGCAGAGGGCTTCAAAATTTCCTGGATGCCTTAAAATCTATGATCCTTTGACTGGTACATTGTAAATAAACACAGTGGAGAAGTACAAGTGTATTATCAATTATGCCTAAGTCTAATTTAACCAAAAGTAACATAGATATAGTCAATGAAATAAAATGAATCGATGTTTTGTTTCTTTACAAGAAAACTAGCTGACCCGCGCAATTTCGTCTGCGTCACCCCGTTTCTGCAACATTTTTCACTTTTGCTCCGCACCAGTTGGTTGTAGCATGATGTTATTAAATATACATTGAAACCTTCCTCTTCAATCGCTCTATCTATTAAAAAAACCGCATCAAAATCCGTTGCGTAGTTTTGAAGATTTAAGCATACAAAGCGACATACCCGCTGAGTTTCTTGCCGGAGTCTTCTCCAGATCGGGGCCGCGGGTCCATTTGCATTTGATAAAATATTGTTGATATTGACGTTTTGTAAGTGCCGTTTACTGGTATATGCAGAATAAATTATTTTTGATTTTGATTGATTTTTTTTGATAAGGACATGAAAAATAGGGACAGAGAACGCGACTTTGTTTCATACTATGTAGTGATAAGTAAACTCGTGCAAGTAGTATCCTAAACTTAATTACATTAATAAGTAGATCTATTATCCAGTAGCAATAATTTATCGCAGGTTTATTAGTGCCCGGTTATTGGCAATAGGCTCGCCACCTATTACATTGGGACCTAAACATAAACTGGCGAAATGTGGGTGCTAGCACCTCTGCCTGCCTCTTCGGGGATATAGGCGTGAGTTTATGTTATGTTATGTTATGTTTATAAAATAAATTACGAACTGTCTAACAAAATGTCATAATGTCAAACTAACAGGTTTTATTATCTGTGGTCGTACAGATAAAAAATGAATATTTATGCGTTTTCGATGCAACCGTTCACCATTTGAGAATATTTAATGATTTTATATCTTGTCTTTAACCTACTTACTTATACTAGGCTATTATTTTACCACTTAGGAGGCAGATAAGCACCCGGTCCACCGGATGGAAAGTAGTTATCGTGGCCTATGGACGTTTGCAACGGCGATTATAAGGGCCATGTTTAACATTAAATTTTTATAAAATGTTATTTAATAAAGATTGATACATACATACACAACACAGAAAGAGGTTAATTTTACACCTATTTCTACTATGTATGTGTTATTATTATTATTAATATGGGGCGAGTTTATTACCGCCAATCGGGCACTTTGTACCATAAATGGGATTGCCGAAAATAAATTCCTAACCGGAAATATATCAGCTAAATAAGTATGGAAAAAAAATTGACCCGCTTCATTGCTATGCAGTGTAAATCGCAAGGAAATTAATTACGTGTGCTTAGCAGCACAAGCACTGCCAATTAACGTCTTGGAGAGTATTAATATATAGGTAGCCCTATTACCTATTCACTAATTTCCTAAGAAACGTCCGTGAAACTAAAATAAACATTTTATGGGTTTACTGGAAGTCCAAATGTCATAAACTTGCGTCAAAATGTATCGTCATCTCAACTATGACAATAAGATTCAATATAAGGGAGATGAGATGACTAACGGTAGCCTAGTGGTATTGGTAATGGACTGCTGAGACGAGGTTTCGGTTTCGATCCCAGGTTTACCATGGCACACACCAATGAATTTTCGATGGTTTTCGAAGTTATGTGTGTATTTATCGCAGGTTTATAAGTGCCCGGTTAATGGCAATAGGCTCGCCACCTATTACATTGGAACCTAAACATAAACTGGTGAAATGTGGGTGCTAGCCTCTGCCTACCCCTTCGTGGATATAGGCGTGAGTTTATGTTATGTTATGATTCTGAACCGCACATAAAACACAGGAAACTAGTAGAAATTTGACATGACAGATTATGATATGACAGATTCAATAGCAGAATCGTTGTCGCCAATCTCACACATACAATCGTTAATAATACGTTGCATACATAAACGCACGCCTATATCCCCGAAGGGGTAGGCAGAGGTGCTAGCACCCACATTTCGCTAGTTTATGTTTAGGGCCAAAATGTTGGTGTTTAACATACCCATGCCTACCGCCCGAAGCCCTCCCTCACTTCGGGCATTACGCGTGAACATATTTATGTATTATGTATGTATGTATGTACGTCAAATTTATTTGGCAAGTAACCGGGTTTCTCCTTTCGCCAGAATAGTAGGGAATCTCTAAAAATACACACAGAACATTGTGTTTTAATAATTTCCAAGGTGTGATATTTTGTATTTGCCTCGCATAGCTATATTTGCACATCAATAACAATGTACTGTTTGTCTGTATATACGCGAAACAAGATGGACAAACATAACCTTCCTTAAGGCTTTGACATACAAATGGACACGTTTTCTTACAATATAATAGCAAGTTATATTGTAATACCTAAAGAACTCGACTGCTACGCACGGGGCGCGGGTTCTATTCCCGCTCAGTGCAAAAAGTTGTATGCATGAATATGTCTGTTTGCACTGGTCTGGTCGTGCCTCGGGACGGAGGTCATTTTACGAGCTAGCCTCCGTGCAGGCTCCTTACCGACCCGCCCTGAGTTTTTGTTATAGACGACAGCGTCCCCCTGTCGGAAAGAGACACTGTCGTCTGTATGTTGATAAGAGGGTATATATTCCACGGTTGGTACCTAATACGCCATCAAGCTTCACAGCCTCTTAATTTTACCTCCACATCTAGGTATATATAAACAACCTCCGTGGCGTAGCGGTAGTGCACGAGACAGCTACGCATGGGGTGCGGGTTCGATCCCCGCTGAGTGCAAAAAGTTATATGCATGAATATGGCTGTTTGCACTGGTCTGGTCGTGCCTCGGAGAGCACGTTAAGCCGTCGGTCCCGGTTGCCATACAAACATCTATGGCACTCGTTACGGGTAGTTGGAGCCCTCAAAAGTCAGTCTAACTTGGAACTTCGATATCGCCATTGGTCATTGGAGCATTGGTTGTGGAGGTAGTCGCTTCACGAAAAATATCGAAGTTCAGACGCATCACAGTTAGACTGGAAAGCCGACCCCAACTGAGTTGGGAAAAAGGTTCAGAGAATGATCTAGTTATATATAAAATAATAATACATACCTACTTGATGGACGTTTCTGTCTGTTCCAGTGCATCCGAAGGTTCGTTTTTTCCACCTCGCCAAACCACCAAGTCTGACACCGTCCACATCTACGACAAGGACCTGTGCAGGATACTGCCTCTGGAATATAGGAAAGATGTTTATAAAGATGGTAAGTTTATTATTTATTTGGTTGATAGATACAGGTAACGCCATCTAGTAAGGAGTTGCCGAACTATAATGGTTCTTATAAAATAAAAACTGTGTATTTGGGGACAAAATAGCTGATATATAACTAAATTGCTTTAGAAAACATGCTTAATTTTTTTTAATATGTACTAGTTTGTAGTTATTATAATTATTATTAAAACTGCGCTGCCTTCTTATACGGCTCGCGACATCTAGTATCAACTGTTTGAACTAATAGTAACAATAGAAAACCGGGTGAAACGGAGTGAAAAGAGATTGAAGGGATAGTAATAAAATGATCAGCTAAATTCTGTACTTATTTTCTTTGAAGCGATACTTTGGGTTAGTTCATTGTACTAACAGAATCATGAAATATCTGGAAATGGGCTAAATTAAAATTTTGTAAAAGAAATTATATAAAATAATCCCTTGACCATTTTATCGCTATTCGCCACTGTACCCCTATTCAACCCGTTTTACGGTACATAATAAGTAGGTACAGCATTTTTGTTGCATTTGTTGCATAATGTTACGTCCATAATAACCTTCCACTTTAATCACTCTATCTATTTAAAAAACCGCATCAAAATCTGTTACGTAGTTTCAAAGATTTAAGCATACATAAGGATATAGGGGCAGAGAAAGCGACTTTATTTTATACTATGTAGTGATGTGATATATTTTTCCAGGTATAAAAGCAGGGTTATATACCCCACCGTCTTCAACTTTCGAGAGCGCTGATATCAACCCGGACAATAAGTGCTACTACCCTGGCGAGAAGTGCCCTCCTAGGGGACTGCAGAACATCAGCCCTTGTCAATACAGTATGTAAAACCTATTTATTTACTAGCTGACCCGCGCAACTTTGTCTGCGTTTTATAGCGTCAACAACACGTGGTAATTATGCTGTTAAAATGTAGCTTATATGACACGTTCGTAGATTTACCATAGCAGCGCCATCTATTGATTACTTACTCAACCCAGTCGAAAGGTATCGACATCTGTTAGAATCATTTGGAGTTAACAGATAATTGTGACTGTCAAATAATAACAGACAAATAATTAGCAATAAATTAAAATTGCGACTATAATTTGAGATTTAAACTATCCTATCTCTCAAGTTGGATCGAACTGCACATGGTGTGCGAATTTTATTATAGTCGGTTAAGTGGTTTAGGAGTCTATTGAGGACAAACATTGTGACACGAGATTTATATATATTAAGATTATGTTGTCTTTACCATAGGGCAGGTGCCCAGGGCCCATCCCTCCAGAGGGGCCTACGAGAGAGAGTTAATTCATCAACAGCTTAAGGAAAATCTAAAACTAAACGTTTCAAAATGGCATCTTAAGTTTGGTGTGCCCAGGGTCGGCTCTGCATCTAACCCCAACCAAGAAACTATTTATAAATATAACAACATAACATAAACTCAAGCCTATATCCCCGAAGGGTTAGGCAAAGGTGCAAGTACCCACATTTCGCCAGTTTATGTTTTTTTTTTCTTTTTTTTTTTTTTTTTGTTTTATATCTATGGCACGTCAATTTGACTTTACCTCGCCTGATGTTAAGCTGAAGGCAAAGTCCCATGAAAGAGGGTCACCATTGCAAACACGTTCAGTGCTACAATGGTGGCGCTCAGCTTGACGGCCTCATCAGATGCTTTTTCACGCCCCGCTTAAAGGACCCGGGACTGTAGGAAGAAGGAAACACGTGCGCCGGCAAGGAATTCCAGGACTTAATGGTACGGCAGAGAAAAGACTCACCGAACCGCTTGGTTCTTGATGGAATATTCTGTACCGTATGCGAGTGACACCTAAGCCCTGCACGCGTTGTCCTGTGTAGGAAAGGGGAGGGTGGGATTAGTTGGAAGAGCTCATTAGAACATTCACCATGGTAGAATTCTAGAATTAGGTCCCAATGTAATAGGTGGCGAGCCTATTGCCATTAACCGGGCACTTATAAACCTGCGATAAATACACACATAACTTCGAAAACCATCGAAAAGTCATTGATGTGTGTCATCGAAATTCTCCTATATAACCATCTTTGGAGCGATGGTGGGAGCTATCTACCGACAATCATACGAACTATCGGTCACAATGAATGACGTTACAGTCATTTTTAAACATTGTATATTTGACAACTCCACCTAATCAAATGTAGAGGAAATTTTGAAAAGCATTTGCCCCCTAAAATCCAACCACACGTCCTGATCGTCTACCTGATCTCGTGGGGGGCGCACACACGGAAACAAATTTACTGGCGTGGCTAACGTGGCTCTGGTAGACTTTTTTAAAACTTGAAACTTGATATTGGCGTCTCGCCATTAATTTTATAACACGTTTACATTTACTAGCAACTGGCAAAATTGCAGCTATTCGGCTGCAGAAGCCATTTTAAGAAAAGAAGAAGAAGAAAAGCTTTTATTATGCTGACTCTTCAAATCATTAGGATTTAGAAAAAATCTAAGCACATAGACAGTCAGCGGGCAGTGAATTTGTTTTATACTATGTAGATCTTTCTTATATTTCAGACGCACCTGTTTACCTCTCGTTTCCACATTTCTACGACGCTGATCCGAAACTGCTGAATCCTTTCGTAGGATTGAAGCCCAACAAGAAGAAACATGAGACTTACTTCATGATACAACAGGTAACACGGCTATTTATAATATTTCTTCCTACAGGTTTCATGGTCTATTAGACGTGCTCAGAAGATATCACTGCTAGAGTAAAACTCGAAATAAAACCCTGTACCAACCCGTCTGGCCAGTAGAAACAGTAGACCAAGGCATCCCAACATTGGTAGAGGCTTATATAATATATAGGTCTAGGTTTAGGTTTAAAGATATTTATTCTCATAATAATATTTAACATCACTTCCATGAGAACAATACTAAAAATAAATATCAGTTCGTCGTCGCCAAGAGAATTAATTTTAAGTACGTAATGTTTGAAATATAAAGTAAGTACTTATAAGAAACAAAAAGTAGGTACGTGCGATACGGACATATACCTATGGACTAAGAAACTCATTCAATGCACAAATATTATGACAATCACATATTAATTTAAATTCACACTGTTTAACCGACGGACAAAACAATAAACACCGATATTTCTAACTATTGCCTACCACATACCTTCGGAAACAATATATTCTGTAAGTTTATTTTTGAATACGCTATAAGATCTAATATTTTTAATAGGTATCTGAGGGTACATTATTATAAAGGCGCGCACCATCAAATGTTATCATACTTCGACCATAGTTAGTTCGTATCTTTGGCGTGACGATGAAACGCCATATCCAGCAGTGAACTGCGAAAGGCTGAATTGATTGATTAAAAGGAACTATATCGACCGGTATAGCCTCTGTGACGTGGCGAAAGTGAACGCGACTGCTACGCAGGAGGCACTGGTTCGATCCCCATTCAGTACAAATATTTGTATGCACTATTTGCACTGGTCTGGTCGTGCCTCTGAGAGTCCGTTAAGGCGTCGGTCCCGGTTGCCATACGAACAAATATGGCAGTCGCTACGAGTAGTTGGTGCCGGACATCGGACACGCACTTTTAACCCAGTTGTGTAAGTGTTGGAAAGGAGAGGAACTAATTGGAATCATCTACTGTCCCATCCCAGGCCCTTTAAGCGCCGCGTGAAAAAGAATCTGATGAGGCCGTCAAGCTGAGCGCCACCATTGTAGCACTGAACGTGTTTGTAATGATGACCCTCTTGCCTGAGATTTTGCCTACAGCTTAAATTCTTATACCATAAATAAAAAATGAAAATCTTTTTGCAGAAAATTGGAGTTCCCGTGGAAGGTTTCGTCCGAGTGCAGCTGAATCTGAAGGTAGACCGAGCGCCGAACATTCCTATCCACAATATAAATAACTTCCCAGATATTATATTCCCCATCATGTGGTTAGAAGAAGTAAGTACAAATCAATGCATCTAAAAAAAACGAGATTGCTTTGAAACTTATACTTTGGACCACTGCTGTTAATATACCTAAGCATATTTGTATTTAGCGATTCTGGTACTACGCGATTAAGTCATCCTCACACATTCCAACCAGAAACAGTTCGCACTGTGCGGTATGAACGGAACTTCATTCCGCGCACGCTCAAGCTGTGGAATGAACTCCCTGCTGTGTGCACCAAGCGACTACAATATGGGGTTCTTCAAGAAGTGCATTAAAGTTTCTACCAGTTTTTGCCGGTTTACCGGTGGGATGACCCATTACCGGGTCCATCGGTAATTTTAAGGATTGTTTCAGGCATTCTGACCATATATTGCCGACCCCGTAGAAACCAGTGTTAACGTAGAAACTGTTCGCCTAGTGTTACTGGTTTCTTCAGGGTCGGCAGCACGAGTGTGACGCCTCTGGTGTTGCAAACGGTCACAATTTCACGGTTCACATACTCACTTCGCCAATACGTCATTTTATTCTAACTTGTGACATTTAGTAATATTGACGTCACTGCAATATATTGCAGTATTGACGTCAATATTACTGCCACTGACATTTTAAATTCGGATACGCGGTAATAAAGGAGTCTATGCGTTAATGTATGCTATATTAATGTTTATAGTAGAGCCGTTATCGATATTTAAACACTAAGCAACATTCATTTTTAAATAGTAGATTGTGTTATTAATATTTTTTTATTATTTTCAGGGAATTCATGAACTGTCGACTCCAATCTGGCGATGGATCTTCCTCGCCACAACCGTGGGACCTGTCGCGGCCCCCGTCATTACATATTCAATGATATTATTCGGGTTTTTAACTCTCACATTTGTATTCATCAAAGCGTACAAAAGCCTTGTAATGGGGCAGAATTCCGTCGAAATTGTCGAGCTAGGACGACAAACTTTAAGGAGAGGTTCAACTTTAATAATAAATGGTTCTCATAGGTTAATACCGAACCGAGAATCAGTTTATTTGCCATTAAATAATGATACGGAACAAGATGGTACGAAAAGTGATTGTAGTTTAGAGTTAAAAAATAATTTAAGGTCAGATTTCGTTGAAGCGTCATTTAGCGATACGGAGAGGGAATCTTTAATTAGATCTGACAATGCTTTTATATTGTCAGAACGTAATAGGTGTACGGATTAATAAAAAGGTCTAGTGTAGATGGAAGTTCCCCTGTGGCATTCCAGTTTTGAGTTCGTCACTTTGTCATTGTCAGATATTTTGTCAATGACTTTGATATTGTCATAAATACTGATTTTGACAGAGATAAATGACGTTGATTTTTTTATAGAATGTGACTTCGCGAGAGACCATAAACAATACTATTAGTAATTTCATGAAAATGAAAATTCTGAAGAATGACGTGATTTGCGTGAAGCAAAATTGAGTCTTTCTCATTACATGTGAAAAATGCTTTTTCGAAATTGGTTACGTCGAAGAAATTATCGAAACCGATATCTATACCTATGTTAAGCTTATATTGAAAAATAATACAGGAGTAGATTTTTTTTCATCGTGTAAACGCAATGTCGTGCAGGGGATCCATTTTAGATATGTAACTTAATCATAAGGTTGTGTAATTTGAGTATACGACTGATAGCAGAGAGCTCCAATTTTGTAGGAGCTCGTTTAGATATTAAAAAGAATATTTGCTCATTGTTTTTGTCTAAAGTAAAATTTAATCAAAGAAATAAACAATATTTGTAATTATTAAAGATAATACGGATAAACTGACTAGTTCGCAATTTTATGCAACTTACGCAATTTTGCGCAGTTTTACGCAATTTTATGCAATGTATACAGTTTAACAACTGTATGCCTTATGGAATGAATAACAGAAATTTGACATTTTCAAGTACCATTAACAGTTTAAGCTAGTCGTAAAATGTTGTATAATTAAGTCCGTTGGTTATACAATTACTGAGATATCTAGTTCTTATAGAAAAGTGATATTGCTGGGATTTTTTTAAATGCATGGGAAGTATAATAATGACATATTTGACACACGAATTAAAGAAGGTCTGACATCTTAGGGCAGAGATCACCCTTCAACTGGGTGATCGGTGGCTTAGGGCCACCAAAAATATTTTTTTGACGCACAGAAATAGACTTTATTGCTACAAGCGTAAATTTTAAATTCGATAATGGTTGCATCATTGAAATTAAAATTTTATTCTACATCCTTTTAAGGTTTATTTTTCTTCTTCTAATAAAATATTTAGCCAAAAAAAGATCAAATACTTACCTACGTATAATATTAGGTATTTTTACTCTATGGACATCTCCATATACCTTGCCTACGAGAAATCGAGAAATCAATTCGTAGGGTGGTCAAACAAACAATTTACATTCCAAATTTGTCTAAAATGACAATATGAAAGACAAACTGTTAGTCTCTTGTATAATAAATTAGTCTATCTTATAATAATCGACAATTTTTGGTATCCGGTGGCGGTATGCCTATATTTTTTTATTTTTTTAAGGTACAGATGTGATATTTTGTTTCGTTGTACCTTATAGTCGACTTTAAAAGTTAAATTCAAAGATTTTTTTATCTCTATATTACTTCTAGTTCCTTAATATTGTGCTCAATTTAATTGTATGTGGATATTTTTGTAGGATTTTACAACAAAATAAGCATGTGTATTATAGTTGTACGAGTAAGAAAGAATAAAATGTTCAAAATATAACGCGCCAAAACTTGTAATATTTTTTTAATGTTTGATAAATGACCAAATATTTTCTCTGTGGTTGTTGTTTCATTCATTCATTGGAAGCTTGCTTCATAAACGCGCAACGTCCGTCGTTACGCGCTAAAATGGAGCAAAATATTGTTTTTTTCTTTCAGTTTTTTCATTTAAATATGCAGGTGTACAGTAAAATAAAATCAAAGGCATGTTTAGGTGTCGTCGCAGCCTCAAATTTTGGAAGGCCACTAAAAAACTTAAAAAAGGGTAATTTGAAAGAGGCTATTCAAAATGTTACTGTTAGAGAAATTGAGATACTTAATATGTATTGTTTGGCGTTGAAGATATTTTTTTTTTAGTAGTGAATTGTAGAGCTACAATTCTATTTTTTGAATTACAGGCGGATCTAACTACTCTATAAAGTTATCGAACTGTCATCCCGATATAAGATATTGCCAGAGAATGCTGTACACGATCTTAACCCTTCACTTGTGTATCAAGGGCCGGGAAAACACTATAATATTTAATGAAATTTTAGTTTCCTCAGTTGGCTGAAAGGGATTAGTCGCGAATTCAATTCACGTCTGGGCATTTTTCCAATCTATGTCAATATTACAATTATATCTGTACAGTGCTTGAATCAAAATACGTAACCACACCAACATAATTGTTTCTTCGTAAGTAAAATTCAATATTCTTCTCCTTCAACGATGAATGAATGAATAAAAATATAATGAAAATCTGGCCGTTCTATTACAGCTGATTGTTGGTCAGATGACTTTGTACAAATTAGTCGACATGACAATTAATGCAACCAAACGTTGTTTAATGTACGCTTAGAGCATTCAGAAAGGGAATTGAGAAGTTTAACATACTTTGACTACAAGAAGTAGGGTTACCCCACATCCAAAAATATAGGCTAAAACAAGTAGTGGCTAGGGGTTGCTATAAATTCATTTCTGCCGGCTTGTTCTGCAAAGGAAACCGTGGAATATTTACTTAAATGTAGGTATGTGTTTATTGTGTCAATTAGTAGTGCCTGTGCGGCTAAGCACGTAATTAATTTTCTTTCGATTTACACCGCATAGTAACGAAACGGGTCAAAAAAAATTGTTTTCCAAATTTATTTAGCTACGTTTTCGTTTAGGAATTTATCTTTGGCATTCCCATTTTTTTACAAAGTTCCCGATTGGCAGTAATAGGATCGCCCCTATTACGTGGGACCGAAATTCATAGTTGGCGAAATGTAGGTGTTTAATACACCTCTGCCTACCCCTTCGGGGATTACGGGCATGAGCATATGTATATGTATGTATGTGATTCGGACTCGTACTGATGTCATAAAACAAGTCTAAAGTGTAATAAATCAAATAAATAAATACTATATACACTACAGTAAGAGATACTGTTTGACCCATACCAAATATTTCTAGTATGTTGAATATCCTGACGGACGCTAACAGCTCGAATCTCACAATCAAAATAACTTACAATAGTAATAATATTACTTTTAAGAAGTGATATGGTATGGTCTCAGGGGGACTAACTGTACCCGGGTCTGCCGGGGTGTGAGATATGTTATAATCTTACCTCTGGCAATCAAGGACGGGACGGGCGTGCGTTTAGGTCGGTTCGAGTTCGATCCGTAGGGATTTTGCGCACGATAAAAAAAAGGGGGACTACAGTACACTACACGCAATTGCATAAGGCAGACATATTTCTTGCGTTTGGCGTTTTGCTATCTGAATGCTCTATGACGTATGTATATAATAACAATGTACTTTAGAACTTAATAAGCTTTAATGTATAAAGACTTCTCATTTTATAAAATAAATATTTTTTGTATATTTAAAGACATATCGGTGGGTCTTATGAAATTACTTTAATATGAATTTTATTAGAAAATAAACATTGTAAATAGTAATTAAGGCTTTTGTATCTAAATGTATTGTTTAATAAAAATATTTTTAACATTAATGTGATTTTTTATGAGTTATTTTTGATAGCCGCGGTAGCCTAGTGGTATAGATAATGGACTGCTGAGATCGGGTTCGATCCCAGATTTTCCCATGGCACACACCAATGACTTTTCGAAGTGCCCGGTTAATGGCTCGCTACCTATTACATTGGGACCTAAAAATAAACTGGCGAAATAGGAGTACTAGCACCTCTGCCTATCCCTTCGGGGATATAGGCGTGAGTTTATGTTATGTTATTTTTGATACCACTTTATAGGTGGTAGACAAGCTCATGGCCCACATTGTATTAAGTAGTTAACGTCACCTATTGTACGGTGCACTCGTGTTTCTGAGTATCAACCTTAGAAACATTTTCGTAACCCTTTTACCAACTTAGTTGGGGTTGAATTTCAAACAACTTTCCGAAAGCGACTTTCATATAACATAATCTGGCAAAATGGGCAAATTGAAATTCTTCGAAATTTTAAAGAGTCGGAATTTTTCACCACATTGTCGGAATTGCCACGCTTTCCACGTTAGCCACATTGGCCACGTTAATCTGGATGATCAGGCTTCGCCGAACGACCTCTACCTTCCATGAGTGCGGGCCTGGGAGTGACAGGTAGAGCCGCCTGTCACCCTAACAGAAGCTGACCGTGGAGGCGACGCCGCAAAATAAGCCTCCCCACGGCTTGACGGGGACACCGTTATCACTACACCCGAATGGGTTTTCTCGAAAGAGATGGCCCCGGGTCTGCCGGAGAGCGAGGGATATGTTGGCTACTATCTTACCGGCAAAGAAAGAACTAAGGACCCAAAGTCGACGTGCCTTTTAGTCAGCTGTGGCGTTTATGGAAAGCTTTCGCTGGTTAGTTTATAAATGTACCTCTGCACCAAAACTTTACAGTCCGCAGTAAACCCTTTAACTCATATTTATTAGGTACTAGCTGTTGCCCGCGGCTCCGCCCGCGTGGACTTCTGATCCCGTTCCCGCTGCTCCATTCCGAGTATTTTCATATTTGTTCAACTTTTAAACCTTGTCTGGACTTCCACGAATAATTCGAAATCAAAATTAGCCAAATCGGTCCAGCCGTTCTCGAATTTTACCCAGACTAACGAACAGCAGTTATATATGTATATAAATTGTTGATATTGACGTTTTGTAAGTGCCGTTTAATGGTCTATACAGAATAAATGATTTTTGAATTTTGAATTTTGTTAATTTTTTTACTACTTTTGGTCATGATGTTATCTTGTAAAGCAGTCCGACTGGGGAAGTACCTCCGCCCTACAAAATATCGCGGCTAATTTATATATAATAATTTCGCCATAACTTCAAAACCAAACGTCCAATTTTAATCTTTTAAATACTATACTATACTTACTACTACTATACTATATCTTTTATATACTATAATGTAGTCCAAAAAAAATTAAGATTTTTAAATAAAAAAATGGTTGTTGTGCCTCACTCGACATAGATAGGTATAGTGTGTCGCGGAATTTTATGTATATATTTATAAGATCTCCAATTAATTAGAACATTTTATGGTTCTATCTTTTATAGTTTAGGCAGCGTACGCAAAATAAGTAACTTTTCTGGTTGATTTTTTACACCTTGTGTCCGAAAAACCCAAATATTTTACGGATCCCTATTTTTTTTCAAAATAAAATTAAGCCTATGTTACTCGTGGATAATGTAGCTTTCGAATGGTGAAAGAATTTTTAAAAACGGTCCAGTAGTTTTTGAGCCTATTCATTACAACCAAACAGACAAACAAACAAAGTTTTCCTCTTTATAATATTAGTGTAGATAAATACTTTTTAATCTTTTTCACTCAATCAACTTAATCAACAAATAGTTTTCCCGTGATAGTGAAATAGAGAAATTTGTTTAAAGCTTACTCTGTAAACATTTTCATGTCAAAACAAACCAAAAACCTACTATTATTTATCTGTGATACATATAAATCGATCGACTGAATCTGCGTTTTGCATTGTCATACTTGTCGAAAATAGCTTGAAACGTCAAATTACAATAAATTATTCTCTTCTCACAAATTCACAATCATTCCAAATGAAAATCCCTGAGATGGCAGCCGACAAACAAAAAGTAGACCTTGGTCTCCTCGAGGAGGACGATGATTTTGAAGAATTTCCCGCGGAACGTAAGTATAAATGAACCAATTTTCTATAAAATTTAGGCATTTATAATAAAAATAAAGGTTATTTACGTACAGGGATATATAACAGGTATTGTTTCCGATAATTTCAAGAGGCATGACCACTGAAAAACCAAACCATACGTGATAAATATCCCGGTAACTTATTGACAATGTAGTAACTATACAATAAGCTAGGATTCTAAGGAGTCTTGATAGTGGCATGTAGTGTACTTAGACCCTTGGACAAGAGGTCTGCAAGAATTTAGGTTATAGCAACTTATTAGGTTAACAAACATATTCAATTAGCTTACATAGCTGCTATTTTCACACAAAGCAATTCTCAATAAAAAAAAGAATTAAGTATTGTTTTACTTTATGCTTATTCATGTGTCTACCCTGGTGTAGTGCGTCTGGTGTCAATATCTCTTTTATTTTGTTTTTGTTCTCCTGAGAAAGTGTGTGCAAGTACTGAGTTTAAAAAAAATAATCAAAATAATGGAATTAATTAACTTTTTAAGAAAATAGTATCATCATTCTTTGAGCTGATTCCCAAACTCAGTTGGGGTGGGATTTCTAGTATAGTGAATGCTGCCATTTTCTGTGAAGCAACTGCTATTGGACCTTCACAATCAAATTGGCAGTATTAAAGTTCTGTAGTAAGGCTAGTTGGACTTTTGAGGGCTCCAACTACCTGTAATGACTACCATAGATGTTTGTATGGCAATCAGGACCAGCACCATAATATGCTCTCTGAGGCACCACCAGACCAGTGCAAGTATTCATGCCTAAAAATATTTCCACAGAGCAGGAATCTAACCCGCATCTCACATTTACTACCGCAACGATATTGATATTGATATTGATATGGATTTCTTGCCATATCGAGTGATGAACTTGTGGAACTCTCTCCCGGAAACTGTAATAAGTGCTCCAACAGTGAACTGTTTCAAGAATAGACTTGACAAACATTGAAATAATTAAGAACACAAGTGCAGTGATATACACGTATCAGCTCGTAGAGCTGCTAGTGTATCAAATAATAATAATAATAATAACGCCACAGAGGCTTTTTTAAAAAATAACATATTGTTCATATATCCAGATTTTATACCACTTAGGTGGCAGACAAGCACACAGGCCACCTGATGGGAAGCGGTCACCATGGCCTATGGACGTTTGCAACACCAGAGGTGTCACACATGTGCTGCCTACCCCGTAGAAACCTTCTAATGCCGTTCTTGAAGAACCCCATATTGTAGTCGCTTGGCAATACCAAAACAGGGAGTTCTTTCCATGCCACTTAGGTGGCAGACAAGCAAATAGCCCACTTATCGCTGACCAAACTTCTAAACTATTACTATTATATACTTTATCTACTATTACTTATATTTTTAGATTGGGGAACTGAAGCCGATGCCGAGGATGAAGACGTATCAGTGTGGGAAGACAACTGGGAAGACGATATTGTCCAGGATGACTTCAATCAGCAACTCAGGTATAAATTTTTATAACTATTTGAAGACCACTACGTAAGTAAATATATTCATATCTGTAAATAAAAAACGTTTAGGCTGGAGTAGTGGTCCATGAACTATTGATTCAGGTTTTATGACAGATTAAAAATAATGCCCAAAAGTAAATTTTATTTCATCAATTATAAATTATTTACAATTATATTAAAATATTATCCGATTAATGGTCAAACGTCTGAGCTGAGCACCACCATTGTAATACTGTATGTGTTTGTAATGGTGTCTTTCCTGAGACTTTGCCTTCAGCTTACAGCTTCAGCAGTCTGGACTATGTCCAGCTCATGGCCCTCACCCAATGTGACCCATTGTCTTCTACCACCCTTCTGCCTCCTATTTAAGTATTTAACTTTTATTTTATGTGTGCGGAACATCCCACATATACACTCCTAACTCTGGCATATCCCGGTCTAGGACCGTTGAAAGCCCTCTTGGAATTAAGTTTTAACCTTGAATTAATATTATTAATTTTTGTTACAGGCAACAACTGGACAAGCTGAAGGAGCAAAATATGGAATAAAATAAATTACAGTTTAATTAATAAGTTATATTAAGTTAATCCTCCTTAGCTCACAGATACAGACTCACTCACATAGCAGACAGACAGGAGGGTCAAGCCGAAATCAAATTTCTCAATGTTAAATTTAGATTTCACTTTGGCAAAGTAATTTAAGTTAACCCGTCAAGCTTGGGGCCACCATTGTAATATTTTTGGTGTATATAATGGTGACCCTCTGTCCCAAGACTTTGTCTTGCTTGGCGTGTCGGACAACAAAAAATCTGTTTCATATAAGTCATTCTCACGTCATTTTTTTACTTTCATGTCGTTTTTAGATTCGAATAAATGATTAATTTATGATGTTCTCTTATTTTTTACTTTTAGGGCAAAGGATTTTAAATACTAATGAAGTTATTTTGAATCCTATTTCTATGAGCTTAGAATTCATTTTACTTTATTTCGACACCACTATACCGCTTACAAATAGCCCCTTTAACTCCCACAGCTAAGCTCGAAGGCTTGTTTAAATAGGTCGGTTCACGTCGGTAGTGTAATGGCCAGGTTCGAACCTTGTGGGTAAGGCGTCGGTCTTTCGATCGTAAGTCCGACTCCTATAACACTAGGCCACCAACAATTCTACATTTCAATTATTCTATATTTTATAATAATATTGGGTCCTAAAGTATCCAACATGCTGCAAATAATAGTTCAAAAACTTACCAGAGTGGCGCTAGCGTAGCGAAAGGGATGAGACGAATTTAGAAGCTAAAAGTATTTGGAATTGAATGATTTTATCGTCTTTACTTTGTAAAACTTAAAAAGTTATTTAATATTAAAATTAAAACCATAATACGCTGTCCTACAAGAAAAAAAATCCATTTAACACTTTTTTTTTTCTTTTGCGTTTCTGGCGCCACGCCAGAACCACAGATAATGAAAGAGCTGTCTTCTTATTGCGTCTGCATCGAATATACAATACAAATATCCTAGGAGCCTTCTCATAACAACAGAACTTAATTAAGACTGGATTAAGTGATTATTGACTCCAATATACATTGTGGTTAATTCTAATAAAGTCGGTCAAAATCGTTCTATTCATTTCGTTCTTACTTTAAGCAACTGGAGTTATTTCGTCAACTAGAATTTTGACCAATCCCCGGAACCTGCCATCTTGCTTATACGTTTTAGGAGCTGCTGATTGGTTGTTGAGATAAACTCAAGTTTCGTTTGAGTTGCCTAATGTATGCAGCTAACACTTAGTGAAATATTGTTTTGGTATTTAGTTACGTCATATACCTACCATCATAAAAAATTATAAGTACCGAATCAAATAATTATAGATAGGTATGTACCTAATGTTTTATTTTATTTCAACATTACATGATTTTTTTTTCAAAACAAAGCGCGGGAATGCAAATTTAAAAACATGCTATGATATTAGTTAGTAATACATTGAATAGGTACATTTGAAATTAATAGCTATCATTAGCATAACAATCAAGTACAAAATAAAAACAAAAGCAAACAATAGGCAATTAAAGTTTATAAACACGAAATAAATATTCAAAAGTTCCCAATAGAAACAGAGGTGCTACCTACGTACCTAAGTACTTTTTTTTTAAAAAGAAGGGATGACAAAGGAAATACTAGCTAATTATTATTAAGTCAAACTGCATTGCGACTGCTCTCGCAATGTAATGCAGTGGAGATGGAAATCCGTAAAGGTTCTGAATAAAATAAGAAGAAGTAGGAGGCGCTCGCACGACAGATATTGAGTGGTGGGATGGGCTTAGCATGCGCAAAGACGTATTAGATACCAAAATATAATCTGGTCTCCTATTATAATCAATCTCTGTACCGACAGACACTTTCATCAGACGACCTCATATATAAAATGATCGTAAATTAACGTTATCAAAACAAGTTTACAAGCGTACATGAACATGTAATTACGCAAAACGTTACGCCGCTGGGCGTGACATCACAAATCAGTCCGGTTGAGCCGAAGACAACATGTCTATACTTTGTCCTTGTTTTTCTTATCAGTTAGAAAAAGACAGCAACAGCTTACAGGCCGGTGCTGATCGTATTCCGTAGAGGGTGTCGCCATTTTCATTTTGACGAATATTGACAGCGAGGCAGACAGACACAGTAGCACGGCCGTAGACGCTGCGTCTGCCGGATTATTTTTATTTTGATAGTGAATCATTTAACGATCAAACTACGTTTACGCGTTGTGTGTATGTTACAAATAAAGACTTTATTTACTACAGTGACGAGTGATAGACGTTTAGTTTACAAATTTTGGTGCTAACCTATACGATCTTTTTTTTTTCTCCCGTCAGTGTTTTGAAGACTGCAAAGGTGATCGATATGTGCAAGCTTTACTACAGATGACTTTGCATTACACAACTTCGTGCTGATTCCTTCTGGTAAGTGTTTATAACTGTTAAATCATTGTTTATAGTGTAATGCAGTCACGAATCTTTGTGTTATAAAACTAGATTTCTTAATATTCTTATTTGCAATTTTTTTGTTAGTATTACAATGTATAAAGTTAATATTTACTGCGGAAAATGACAGTTGTCCTTTGTTGCGGTAGCTCCAGTTTGTTTACGAACTGTCAGGGGCAGTACACGGCCTAAGATATATTGCCTTGGTTGGCGACTATGCGTGGGGTTTGTGCGCAAACGACAACCTACCTTATTTCAAAGTACTAAGGTTCAATATCGAATAGGGCAGTGACGGTAACGACCCGTAGTATTAATTTATCACACGAAGCGCTTGACAAGTTGAAAACATAAATTCGGCCTTGGCGCGCCACGTGGTTTGTAGGCTATATAACTTCTTTGTGTGAATTATAAATATTCATTCGACGCCACTATGGGTTCTAGATTGCATACATTGAAATATCACAACCAAAATAAACATTTGTTGTAAGAAATATTTGCACTTAGAGGGAGTCGAACCTTTGACTTATCAGTCGAACTTTAGTAAAAATATCTTATATGTTATTGGCATAATAATAGCTGTTATAAAAGTACTTCAGAACAATACATCGACACCTGCAAGGAACATCATGGTAACTCACTTTTAGTAACTGTTCAGTATAGCGTGTCAAAGTTTTAAAAAAATCTCCTAGGTTTCGGTTAAGTCTTAATGCCAACCAACCTTGAAAAATTGAACCAAGGAGAGTATAACCATACTTCTATATGATCATATTGTAATATACATGTATAATAATGGACTTTCTGTGAGTTACAATGATGTACCACAATATTTAAAGTATAAAATTACATTGTAACTCCGACTTACAATCGCAAAAAGTATAGTAGTAGCGATTACATAAAGTGAAAAAAATTGTATGTCTGAGATACAATTGATAAAATGTATTTTTTTCTGCATTTTGGAGTTAATATACAAACAAAAAAGAAGTTGAATAAATTTAATCAGTCTTTAATTATTATTATTTATTCTGTTACATCTATTAAAATTACCTGCTAAGCATCATTCAATAAGGATCAGGTCCTAAAATACAATCTACACAACAAAAATAAAACAAAAATATCTTAAAAAACATAACTTCTAAACAATAAAGATTATTCCTCATTAAAGAATCACAATTCTGAGTCAGTCTTTGTATTATAATTAACCAAATAATTCTTATTTGGTTATTTGGTCTTATTAGGTAATTCTTTTGGAATCAGACTCTTTTATTATTTGGCTGAGTTAAATGAACTTGTTTGTGTTGAATTTTATGTAAAAATTGGGTAGATACATACTTATCTACCTACAGAATAATTAGAAGGTACCAGTGTATTTCATACAATCAGGTCCTGAAATACAACCAACACAATAAAACTAAAAAAAAATATCTAAGAAACATAAAACAAGCATGACTTCTATACAATAAAGATTATTTTTCTTTGAAAAAATCACAATTTTAAGTCAGTCTTTGTAAATACTAATCTATAACTCTTAATTAGAATCAGACTCATTATTATTTGGCTGAGTTGAAGGAACATGATGTGGTAAATTTATGTAATAATCATGATAGATTGCTGGAATAGCATTACTTTTGCACAAGCTCATTAAATCTTTATACTTGGCAATAGTTAAAGGCAAAAGGCTAGTATAAGCCTTTGAAATATTGCTAGGTAACTCTTTTTCATTATTTTGAGGTTCCCTGGCTGCGCGACGAGTAACAGACCGAACTACCCTATTACTATGTTTAGCTATATCTATACTTATTTCATTATCACTCAGAGAATCATATTGAAATTTAATCAGATTTGGTAAGTCACTAATAAAACGGATGTGCATAATTTTGCTCCACGAAACTTTTACATTATTAACATCATATTCCCAGTTATTGTAACATGCCAAAAGCTCTTTAAAATTTAATATAGTGTCTTGATCTACATCTTTGACTACATAAGGGTCACCAGTAGATTTAGCACATCTAATTAAAGCATTCCATTGCTGAGGAACGTAAATAATTTTATTCTTTTTTCTCCGCTCAATAAGCGCATGCATTGCATCGCCTTCTGACTGTGAATGTCCCACTTCGAAGAAGTGGTGATTTATGCTTATATTAAATATAGAGCTAGCATATGAATACATTGCAAATACTGTTTTATTTTTATTCTGACCACCGCAGCTATCAGAATAAAAATGAAAGTCCTTGTATCCCTCCTGCACCTTGGTTTTAATAAAGTCAAATACAAAACTACTTATTTCGTTTGATCCTTTGCGTCCTATCGTCTCGTCCCACAAGTAACAATACCCTTTATGTTTACCCATATCGTACATCGTGAAGTTATAACAAGCAAGTTTTCTTTTGTAATAAAAAACTGAGACTTCTGACTGTGGAGTGTTTAAAATTTTCTGTAAATCGAAACAAACTGCTACAACAGAGTCAGAGGTCTCGGCTCGGCGTTTGTCACTATCTTTTAAAACCCTAACCACATTTTTATTGGCAACATGTAATGCGTGTTCATACTCTAGCTTAGTTTTGTCAGTCTCAGTGGCATTTTTATATATGTCACACCGTGGGCATTGATCTTTTTTAGGTTTATTAAAATCTATATTGAATTCTTTATGAAATATTTCCTTGTACTGTTTCGATGTCGCAACTACTTTACCAGAATATTTTTCATTCATCCATTCTAAATAAAGCTTGTAAAGTAATGGAAAGTTAAGTTGTTCATCTAAATATTGTTTAGATGATCTGTTTCTGACATAGTGTGAGTCTACTAATGGCATTTGTGAAATATGGTCTCGAACGGATTGTTTAACTTCATCTGGAACAGCATTTTTGCGCCTGTGGTGACGTCCTCTTTCATCCATAGAAATAGTACCTGTGGCAGAGTTATCTATTTTTCTGAATATAGTCTGCAACCACATATCGCTTATAGAGAAAGTGTTTAAAAACATTGTCTTACATGTTCGTATTTCTTGACTTCCTATAAACAAATAATACTCAAAAGTCCACTTACGACGACTTGTCGAGCCTACAATCGCTTGTTTTTTAGTGGCTCTCTTAACAAATCGGCCAATGTACTCCATTTGTTTATTATGATCCCCTAACTCCCAAAATTGTTTAAATAATTGATTTCTTTGGTGTTCTGTAACAGTTTCCCAACATTTACGTGGACAATTGTAACCACAGGCTGGTTTTATGTATTTTTTGTGAATCAATTGCCCTCTCTTATTTATGAATTCCTCACCAGAATTTTTCTTTCTTTTACATATGGCACTTTTCCAGTTTTCTTTATTCAAAAGTCTTTTTCTCCCTGGATCCGTTTTCTTCGGATATTTCTTTTTTTTAGTCGTATTCAAATTAGTTGAAGTTGTAGCCTCTTCTTCGTTAGTTTGACTTCCAGTCGCTATCACTATCCCTCCTTCTTGAATGGTAGCCTGTTCTTCGACGGCTTCCCTTGCTGCTTCTATTGCGTCACTTAGTTCTCGATTTTGCACTGAAATATACAAGCAAGCAGATGTGTTATAATTATAAGTTAGTTTTACTAATGAAGTGCATCTAAATAGAAATATTAGCCAGCTTAATTGCACTTTTACATCGTTTACTCCTCGATCAGATTGAAAAACCGAAAATATACCAATAAAATGTAGTTACCAATTTCATGCATGACATCATGTATTTCTTCATTATTTAAATTGTCTCTGACGTCCTCTGTAACTGATTCTGTATCGGCGTCGGGTGTTAGAACAGAAGGAGCTGAAAAGATATTAATAGTTAGTTACACATAAACGAGTGTTGCGAGTTGAGTAAAAAGCTTGATTTAGGAAGTACGTGAGAGAATATGACATACGTACCGTTGTTTCCGGGCGGTAAATACTCAGAAACTACTGGTGAGTAAACTTCTGCGGTTTCGTTTGTGATTGAGAGTTGTTCATTGGGTATTTTTACTGGAGTACGTTGGCGGAGATTATATTTGAAATCTGCTAAATCATTTCCTAGAAATCAAACCACAATATTAATTTTGGATAGATGGCTCTGCCCTGTATTGTGACAGTAATAGAATGGTTTACCTACCTATATCTTTTTATGTTTAGGTACTTACCCGTAGCTATAAATACTGGCAATCCTTCGACTGGCATAACGACGTCAACATTACGATTAATTTCTTCTTCTGAAAACAAAATTATCAAAATTAATAAATAATTTACCTAGCTAGTATTTTTTTAAATATTTAATATTTATTTATTTAGGTATACATAGGTATGTATTTTATTATATTATTATTCATATATCTAATTTATCAACTGATCTACTACTCATCATCATCATCACGTAGACCTGTTTTTAATGCTTGTATCCGAGGACTCGGAGCTCAGGGTCCGCCTTATTAAGTCCAACTAGAATGCGGCTGAACTTCGATATTTTCCGTGTAGCGACTGCCATCGGACCAATTAGTATTGGCGATATCAAAGTTCCATAGTTAGACTGGTTGGAATTTTGAGGGCTCCAACTACCCGTAACGACTGTCATAGATCTTCGTATGACAACCGGGACCGACGGCTTAACGTGCTCTCCGAGGCACGACCAGACCAGTGCAAATAGTCATATTCATGCATACAACTTTTTGCACTGAGCGGGGATGGAAGCCCCGCCTCCTGCGTAGCGGCCGCGTTCACTACCGCCAAGCCACGGAGGCTGTCCTACCTAACTACCAATACAACAAAAAGATTAGGTAAACATAGGTAAGTACCTAAGTAGTAGGTCACACTATCACCTACCTACAATAATTATACAGTAAGTAAACAAGAGAAATTTATTCTTATTGGCAGTTGTGAATTTGTCGTCATCATCATTAAACTGCTGCTAGCTTTATCTAGGTCTAATGTAAAAAAACATAATAGAACTTAGTTTGTTCTCGTCAAAAAGGAATACTTACAATGAATGAATGATTCCTGAACAAAATAAAGAAGTAGGTAGGTGTGCGATAATTTTTTTCTTACCTGCATTCGTGTCCGTTATTTCACTTTTAGCTAAAGCTAATTCGATAATCTTACTGCGACGGCTCATTTTAAACACACGTTATACACACATATAACCATTAAAACACTTACTTCACTCTAAAATAGTCCAAAATCACAGGACATTGATCACCGACCTCAAAATGGATTAAAATGAACACGTCGTAACTTGCTGACAACAAACCGCGCGGGAATAACTATAACAGGTGAATATCATCGTAAGTCGATGTACCTAAGGATAATAAATGTAGACTAGCAAATTATTGCGGAGAAAATAATTGTAACTTATGTTACAATCTTCATCCTTGTTTTTTTTATTCAGTGTGCAAGATTGAAATAATTGTATTTAAGGTTACGATGAAAGATTATTTCTTAACTAATACTTATTTCCGAGAACAAAATTGTATCGTAAATTACAATGTTATATTTGTAATTTACGCATAAACCATGATGATGATGGTGTGTAACTAAACATACAATTTTATAAAGTGCAGTTGACTCGTGAGTTACAATGTTTTTACACTTGCTAAAATCTAAACGGAGAGACATAGAGACACAGGGGTGAGATCAAAAAATTCAGCATTTTTTGTGTAGCTAGAATATGATTGTAACTCAAAACTACCAAAAAGTGAGTTACGATTTTGTTCCTTGCAGGTGTCGACATATGAAAACAACAATCAATTTTACCTTGTTAAATTCACAGATTAAAATATATATTCAAGAGCATTTATATTAACCTTTTTAGATGCTTAAATGTCAAGCACAATCAAAAAATAAGATGTTAAATATTCAATTTCAATCTGTCAAAATCAAATTTCGAAAAAGGTATTCTCTTCATGATTTTCATAGATGAACTACTCAACACTGGTGTCCACTATATTAAAAAAAAAAGTATAAACATAGACAGATTGTTTTAATATTATGCTTTTATCAGTTTCACTTGTATGTATGCTTGTTTGCTTGTTATCAACTCGCGCTAACTATGCGTGCGTGTAGAACAATAGTTTCTTTACTTGGAGGAAGAGCAATAGTTTTTATATTGCCAGGTTATAATTCTTGAAATAAAACTAGGGAGATCTCTAGAGAAGTCTTCAAAAACTCTTAGTCGCGTATTAGATAAAAAAAATCTAGAGAGGGCCAAGCAAAGAACTTAAACACGCATTTCATTCATGATTGGAGTCTTAGGGATATCTTCTCATATATTTCTGATTATTAAACATTAGATAGAAAGCAAAATTATTGTATAATGTTTCATTACAAGAATTGGCACTCTTTTTCTCTTCTCTTTCACGCTGATTGTAAGGTCTGATCTGGTAGCTTAGTGGTTAAGGAGTCGTAACCACTAAGCTACCAGATGCTACCAAATAATAGTATATTGATATAATGTCTTACACAAACAGATATTAAACCAGTGTAGTTCTATTTCAGTATTCATTCACTTTATAAACAAATAACAATGTAGAAAGTTGAGTACTAAATTAAAAATAAACACATCGAGATTTATCATTTATCATTAGTTAAAACTTGCAAAGAGAAGTAGTATGTCGGGATCGTAGCAAATGGAGATCTGTGTCTACCCCTATGGGAAACAGGTGTGATTTTATGTATGTATGTATGTATGTAAAACCTGCAGTGGGGACACCATTGATTGACCAGAAGGGTAATGAGTCTTTTTGTATCTGCCATTTCACCCATTTCCCCTGTAACAGCTGCCATATATGTTCCTGTAACAACCGGGACCGACGGTGTAACATGCTCTCCTAGGTACGGCCAGACTAATGCAAATATAGCAGCCACGTTCACTAGCGCTATGTCATAGATGCTGTATGTAGTTGAGACCTAACCAAACGAATTATAAATATAATCTTATATTTTTAAATATCCATGCATATTGTGTGAGCCGAAATTTGAGCCGGCTTTACTGTGACTACTGTGTGGGATTTTGGTGTAACAGCAAAAGTCGTTTGATACTCTCCAAGACAGTACTTGGTAGTGCTTGTGCGGCTAAGCACGTAAATCATTTCCTTGCAATTTACACCACATAGCAATTTTTTTCCAAATTCTGTTAGGAATTTATTATCGGCAAACCCAAATTTTTACAAAGTGCCCGATTGGCTGCAAAAGCCTCGCCCCCTAATACGTGGGACCGAAAATCATAGTTGGCGAAATGTGGGTGTTTAATACACCTCTGCCCACTCCTTCGGGGATTGTGGGCGTGAGCGTATGTATGTATGTATGTACCAAAAGTGTCACATCGCTGCAATGTTTCATTTTCTAAATATGGTGAAAATTTGTTTTATGATGTGTAAAAATGGTGGAGTTTTTGATAGCAGCTCAGACAAAGGGCACAAGTGTAGGAAAATAGCATATTACAGCAAATTGTGTTTTTCGTGTTGGTGCCAAATCTTCTGAAAAAAAGCTTCTAGTAAATCTCCACTACTTTACTGAGGCAGCTAACATTCATCATCGTCATCACCAACAATCATCCAACTAGATTATTGTGAATAAAATGTTAATAAAACAAATAAGACTTAGGACCTAATTACCATGTCATAAAAACCCAAAAAAAAAAATCACTACCTACTGTGTGAAATTATACTAACTAGTCATATCTTTTTTCTAATATTCTCTGCAGAAAAAAAAAGTCTGTAGATTTCATGGCACTGGCCCTAGTAGTCTAAATACTGAAAATAACGAATTTCATTCGAAGGAATCATTCAATCATATTACCGAAATATCGCTTGCGCTCTTCATCGAACCGACTAAAATCACTTGACCGGTTTATTAGACCGAGTACGACATTTTCGTGTTATAAAAAAAATAAAATAAACAAACCAAATAAAAATGGCGCCCCAATTCTAAAACTACCTTCAATTACAGAAGAAAATAACAAAACTAAACTTTCCCATTTATTATTCGTAGAATACTACAAATTTCAGCTTTTCAGAGATCGTCGTCGGTCGTGCCATGTCCCAGGGATGGTTCAGCTAACATAAAAAGTTGTCCGAAATGAGTCCGGGTTTTAAAACCACTATTTAACTCGGAACTTTTTTGATATTCGGAACAAAATTGACTCTTTTGCCCACGCAGGGTGTGCTCAAAAAAAATATGATCTTGTTACGGACGAATTTCTGGGAAGTTTGGATTTTCAGGTATTTTAGTGGAAATATTATTCGCAATGAGGTCATCCGACAAAGAACTATGGGTTCTATCAGACAGAGAGCGGTCGCGCGGTCAAGCGTTCAAGCGTTCAAGCTGTCAGTTTTGCGTTCTTTGTGTTATATTACGTTACATAGATATATTCACACAGGAGGCGTTCAACAGCGGGGTTCGTGAGCAATAGCACGCTCGAACGCAGAATGCGAACGCAGAACGCTTGACCGCGTGACCGCTCTCTGTCTGATAGGACCCTAAGGTCTAAGACAAAGAACTAAAGTCACTGACGTAGCTCGTAGAATAAGCAAGCTCAAGTGGCAGTAAGCTGGCCAAATCTATCGAAGCATCGATGACCGCTTGAGGAAATGTGTTCTTGAGTGGAGACCGCGAGAAGGCAAACGGAAGGTACACGCCCTAGTCAGATGAACTGATGACCTGAAAAAGGCGATAGGGTCATACGGAATGTGGAGAGCAAAGGATGGGATGCTTTGGCTCACATAATATGTCCAGCCGTGAACTGCAATAGGTTAATTTAAAGATTTAAACATACTTAGTAGGGACAGAGAAAGCGACTTTGTTTTATACTATGTAGTGAAGAATCTACATGAAAAATAAATATGTATACCTACATAATTATGTACATTGATTTTAATGTTATATTTTCAAAGGAACAATTTTTGAAAATGTCTATTTGTACTGTCTATTTGAAAATTATACAAATATTGTTAGACAAGTTCGTAAGAATATCTCTTATATCAGAATCTTTCCGTTGTATTTCTTGTTAGCACATTTTATGTGTAACTACAAGCAAAATCTTTTCATTTTTATAAGAAAATCAACCCCACCTTCGTATAACTGATTAATATTTTATACAGTTATCCTTCGACCGTGATTCCCATATTCCATCGCAATATTTTCTCAGAAAATTTCATCAAAAATTTCTAAAAAAGCAAACTTCCAAGTTAAAATTATATCACTGTGAGAATTTTCGTCGAGACTGCAGAAACACGAGGGGCGAATGTCGTGCAGATTTTCCCGCGAAAAAAACGCTTTGACAGCGAAAAAGGCGGGAACGTCCGCCATTACCGGCAAGTGACGCCGGCCCGTTGGATGTATAATTGGCGTCGGCATGTTATGGCCGAATTTAATAACGGACATAGTGCCTGGCTTATATTTGTGGTTAAAGGACAACAGATATGATTTATTGAATCATTAGTTTTGTAATGGCGGCTGTTTTTGTAAGGCGGAGAAAAGTTTCTGAAATTTAACGCTCGGAGGGTGTTGATAAGCTGTTTTTATTAGGGATTTTGTTATCAAATTTTGATCATCAAAATGGTAAGTAAATCTGTCGCTGAATATAGGTAGACCAGCCGCAAAATATATCGACTGTTATCCGTAAAATATAACACCGTGCACCCTGACACGTAAAGATATAGGTTATAAAAGATTATCAGAGGTCTCGCTGAGAGTAGGCAGAGAAGTATTTTGCAGATATATTTCGCCAACTATGTTTTCCGGTCCTACGTAAGTCTATTCCGAGCCTATTACCGTCAAGCCGGCACTTTTTACTGTCGCATGAAGAACAGACTACTACGAACTACTTTTCCTTGCTGTGATGCCAACGGAATTATTAGCGCCAATGTATAGAAATGTACCGGATCTATTGAGATTTATGATTGTTGTTCCTCTAGACTTCTAGATATTGTAGAAATCGGTCCAGTAGTTTCGGAGCCTATTTGTTACAAACAATCAAACGAAAAAACAAATATTTCCTCTTTGTAATATTAGTGTAGATATTAAAACAATTCCCTTTACTTTTAACATTCTCTTCTCGCCAAAGATATGTGCCGCGAGGTATACGACTAGACGGACTGTATTTGAATCAAAATCCTCCACAATAACTCTTTTCTACCAAATTCTTATTCACGAGATATCTTTTGCCATTTTAGTTTTCTCTCTATTAACAAACTCTGAAACAACTATGTACTACCTACCCTTCCAATATGGGTTTGTGAGGGTGAATCTATGGCGGATATCCGCCTGATAATATACCGTCTTATCTAAACAACCGCTCTAGTTAATTAACAGAATGAACTTATGGCGGGAAATGATGATGCTTTGTGTTATCTGTGCAGAGTAAGGTGAATGAATGTATTTTGTATCTGTATAAACTAGTTTTTTATGCTTTGTACATATGAAATCCCGGGTTAGAAGTCTTTTTGCTTGCTTTAAGGGATATGGTTGAGTTTATGAATTGTTAAACGTTTTTTTATAAACCATTATAAACTTTGACAGAAATATATACATATAGTGATATAGTCTTTTTTATATATTCGATAGGTTCGCGTTTTTCCGCTGATACGCAACGTCTGATACTCTCCAAGACGTTAATTGCTCGTAATCCCCGGCGGTGTAGGCAGAGGTGTATTAAATACTCAAATTTCGCCAACTATGAATTGCGATCCAATCCAACGTAATAGGGGGCGAGCCTATTGCCGCCAATCTTCCAAACTTCCAAATAACTTCCTAACCGAAAATGTTGAAGCTACTTAAATAAATTTAAAAAATAAATTGACAGCACAGAGACTCCTAAACCTTCTCCCTTCTCCCCTTGTCCTTCCACCCTTTTCTCTATATGGTTGGCAGCACGAAGTGAAGCCGGGTGTTGAAAACGTCCATAGGCCACGGTAACCACTTTCCAACAAATGAAGTAATTAATGAGATTAGCAAGCATATCATGTGATTCTAACAAAAAAATATCCTTACCAGCCTAAAAGCCAGTCAATATCCTAATCATTCATTAAGCACTACGAAAGTAGGAAAAACGTCGGCCCCTGAAACTCATTACGGACCCCGAAGCACTCAGTCCGAGGTCCGTACTTCTTAACTTATGCCGCGTCTACATTTACGTAACATTTTTTTTTTATATACAACTAGCTGTTGCCCGCGGCTCCGCCCGCGTGGATGTCGATTATCGCGTTGTACGACTCTACTCGATTCACTACTTGCCTCTCTATACTACTTTTTCTTGCTGTCATGACAACGGAAATTGTTAGCGATATTAGCGCCAATGTATAGAAATTTACCAGATCAATTGAGATTTATGATTATTACTCCGCTCCCTTGTATGGTAGCGTGATGATATATAGCCTATGTTACTCCTAGATATTGTAGCCTGTTAGAGGTGAAAGAATTGTTTAAATCGGCCCAGTACCTACTTTTTGAGCCTATTCATTACAAACATACAAAAATAGGTACAAATCTTTCCTCTTTATAATATTAGTATAGACTTGGGTCGCTGACAAGCACGCGGCCCACCTGATGAAACCTGGCCTATGGGCGAGTGTAACACCAGAGGAATAACACTCGTGCCGCAACCCCTGTAAGAACAGAGACATTCTGTGTCGTCAGCGCAAAAAATGTAGGATAAGCCTTTGGTTTTCCCACGGACAACACAAAACCCCTCTAGTGAGCTCTGGCTACCCTACTCACCACCGAAAACACAACACAAGGTTATTAAACGGCGATATTCTGTAGGGTGGAGGTACTTCCCCAGTCGGTCTGCTCGATTGGGACGGATATACCGTCGTGTCCTACCTCCTCCTTTACCGTGACTGTGTCAGAAGTGCGTGTCCGTTGCGTATTCAGCTGCGTGATAGCTGAGCTAAAATGAAACCATCGATCGACTGGTGGCCGTGTCAGCACAATTCTAGTTTGTGTGCCGTCCACACTCAATGTTATTTCTTAATACCACGTTGTCCGGTCCGCTGTCCATGTCACAAATCTGGACGCAGCCTTAGGTACCTACTACTAAAATAAAGGGACAGGGTCTTTTATTACAGCACATCACGACTTTAGCTTTGAGATGATTGTAACTTTTATTTGGCAGGATTTAAATTTTTAACTATAGCTGAAGTTAAAGATTTTGGGATGAGTTATTTTTATGACTGACTAGCTGTTGCCCGCGGCTCTGCCCGCGTGAACTTCTGATCCCGTTCCTCCATTTCGAGCATTTTCATATTTATTCACCTTTTAAACCTTCTCTGGTCTTCCACAAATAATTCAAGACCATAATTAGCCAAATCGGCCCAGACTTTCTCCAGTTTTAGCGAGACTAACGAACAGCAATTCATTTTTATATAAAACGCAAATGAAGTTGCGGGGATCAGCTAGCACTTAATATAGATAAAATACATACAATTACTTTATCCAAAGTGGGGATCGAACCCACGACCCCTTGCGCAGCAGTTGCGTGCACTACTGCGCCACGGAGGTATTTTTTTGATTTTATTTTTATATAGTGCGAATCGCCACGATTATACCAGGTTATGTCGGACTCGGACCGACCAAAACGCGCGCCGTTTTTGGGTCCTTAATTGCCGGAGGTGAGATTGTATACCAACATATTTATTTATTTAAACTCTATGCACAAATACAAAATAAATGTACAAAGGCGGACTTAATGCCATGGGCATTTTCTACCAGTCAACCTTAAGTTGATGCAGAGATTTGTCAAGGTAGGTGCTCAAAGCGTTATAGTGAATTTTAATTAAATATACATAAACTTAAATAACATATAAAATAAATAAATATTTTAGAACAATCTACACAACGTCACCTAGACCCGTGGTAAGCATAGTTAAACTAGCTTGTGTTACGGATTCTAGAATGCGGATAAACATAGGTACATATATATTTTTTTTTTGTAAATACATACTTATTATACATAGAAACACCCAGACCAATGCAGATATTCATATTCAAAAACACAAATATTTGCACTGAGCGGGAATCGAACCCGCGCCTCCTGCGTAGCAGTCGCGTTCACTACCGCCACGCCACGGAGGTCGTCAAAATATCCCTCGCACCCCGGCAGACCCAGCATATAGATTCCTTTAATACCATTTACGGTAAAGGAGTGTTTCGCTGGGTGGTCACTGGTCAGTAGTCATTCTACTTTACATCAATGATTGATACTAAGTACGTCAAGTCACGATGTTCGTCTGTTTATTTACACACAAACGTATCTAGTTGTACGGTAATTAATATGAACACAAGTTTAATTGGTGGTCTAAGTTGGGAGATATGAGCAGGTTGCACTTTCACTTGAATTTGGAGGCACGTTTGTTACAAAAAACAGTGTCGTTTAAATTAAAACGATGCGTGTGCTTGGATAAATCTCAAAACTGTATAATATTTGTCTCAGTAAAGAATGATAAATTTACCTTTTTTTAACTTTCTCTTCTTTATTAATAAAATGGAGATAATAGAATAATGATTACTATTATACCTGTATTTCTCTTTTATAAATATTTTGCGCCACCCCAATGTATTTAGTCATTTTGTTGGCTATGAGTTCCATCTAGTTTGGACAGCCTTGACCTAAGTCCTGCAAGTAATTTCAGGGTTGATTTATAACTATTACCCTGTTACAGTCATAAGAAAACGTTAAATTTATCATTCTTGGCTATGATGGTCAAATTTAGCGAATCATTGTGGGAGTATATGGATAACGAAACTCGAAAATAATTTGCTTGACGTTTCGGCCAGGTTGCACTCGGATAGTACAAGCTGGCATATCATTCATATCTGCTACGATAAATCGCCAAATGAAACAAAGCTTAAGACCGTTTAACACCCACATTTCGCCAACTATGAATTTCGATCCCACGTAATAGGGGGCGAGCCTATTGCCGCCAATCGAGCACCATGTAAGAAAATGGGTATGTCGAAAATAACTTCCTAACGGAAAATGTTGAAGTTACTTAAATAAATTAAAAAAAATTGACAGCACAGAGACTCCTAAACCTTCTCCCTTCCCCCCTTCTCCTTCCACTCTCTTCTCTATATGGTTGGCAGCACGAAGTGACGCCGGGAGTTGCAAACGTCCATAGGCCACGATAACTTTCCTGTAACTGTAAAATTTTCAACAAATGAAGTAATTAATGAGATTAGCAGGGATACCATGTAATTCTAACAAAAAAATATTCTTACCAGCCTAAAAGCCAGTCAATATCCTAATCATTCATTAAGCACTACAAAAGTAGGAAAAAAGCTTGTGAGTCTTAAGTCTTAAGAATTATTATAACATCGCATCTTGCTCTCAGAATTTCATTGGGAAAATGTAACAAACGGATTCATAAAGATTCCTTAATGCTTGTTCGTTCATGGTGTTGCAGTGCTTCGATTCTTTTTTTGTTTAATCGCTTCAGCTTCTACCTCAGGCCACAAAACGTACCACACAGAGCCCATTACTCTCACTTAACATACGCGTCGCTCATAGAAACCCAAAAGGCGTGAAATAATGATAATTTGAATGCAACCATTTTGTTTTATTTACTCGTTTAGAGGTGTTTATGTATTTATGTTTTTGGTAACTATATTATTTTTGTCTAACCTAGTGCGGTAGCCTAGTGGTATGGGTAATGAACTGCTGAGACGAGGTCTCGGGTTCGATCCCAGGTTTTGCCATGGCACACACCAATGACTTTTTGATGCTTTTCGAAGTTATGTGTGTATTTATCGCAGGTTTATAAGTGCCCGGTTAATGGCAATAGGCTCGCCACCTATTACATTGGTATCTAAACATAAACTGGCGAAATGTGGTGCCTACCCCTTCGAAGATATAGGCGTGCGTTTATGCTATTTTTTTTAATGTTCGAAAGGCTCGTGTTTGATCATAGGTGGTTATGTCGGTCTCAAACTCATCAAAACGCACGCCGTTTATGGGTCCTAGATTGCCTGAGGTGAGGCAACTGCAAAATACCGTAAATTCGACAGAATAATAACATTAATAAGTAGATCTATTATCCAGTAGCTTCTAACACTAGTAGTTGTGTAGTGGCATCACCTAATACAATTTTAGTTTCATATTGCCCTAAAACTTATGTAGCTCTGTACACATTCAGTCTTTTAATACATAGAAATGTTGTATTTGCTGTTTCTTGTGTTACATTACAATGTATTATATTCTCGTAAACATTCCCAAGATTACTTATGACCGTGAGAAATTAGCATGGGTTGTGTTATATGTTATTATAACGCCACAGTAATAGAAATTACTCTACCATTTTTGAGTTACAGAGAGGAAAAACATATAGGACACGTCAGTGTGCTACTGATGTGTCCTATATGTTTCTCCTGTCGGACTCGAACCGACTAAAACGCACACCGTTTCCCGTAGACGGTGTGCGTTTTATTTTTTTTGATTGCCGGTGGTAAAATTATACAAGATCAAGTGTGTGTGAACAAAAAGAGAAAAAAAAGCATTTATTGAACACACAAGAGACTACAATATGGGGTTCTTCAAGAAGGGCATTAGAAGGTTTCTACTGGGTAGGCAGTACGAGTGTGACAAACGCCTATAGGCCCCTGTGACCACTTTCCATCAGGTTGACCGTGTGCTTTTGACAAATGTAGTTACAATTGTAAAACTTTGACATTGATAAGTGCTCTTTATCTAAACTGAATAAATGAAATTAATTCCTTGATTCTTTGATTGCCTGTTTGTCAACTTGTTTTTTATACCACAAAAATACCACGTACATACTGATAATCTACATTTTGCCCGAACTGTCCTCGAACTAAGGACTTGGTGCATCAAACTCGCTACCTACTAAGTAAGAAACACTTTTTACAAAGAGGGTGGTACAAGATCTCTCGTACCCCCGGCAGACCCGGGGACATCTTCTTGAGATGACTCCCTTCCTGTAATGGGGAACCATGGTATTCCTATTCAGCCCTCAGACACCTGCAACAGTAAGCATACCTGGCCACGATTTTTTTTGAAACTATAATTACCTTTGCATTTTCTATTCTTGTTACGAAAATAAATGAGACAATATTCTAGTAATTGTGCCTTCTCTTCACGCAAAAGGCGCGAACCCCAGCTGGGCCGAAAAGAATTTATGTTAATATAAGTTAAATAATAGAGGAGCGAGGTGGAGATACAAATTCGTGTATTTTCCGAGGGCGCTCGAATAGGAAAGGGTGAAGATTTCGGATTAGAGGTGGGACGATGTCGATAGTTTCTTTATCGATACAATTTTAGAATATTAACGTGTATGGTGTTGTCGGTTTATGCAAATGTTACACGTTGTAAAAATATGAATATATATCTGTGTAAATAATAAAATAATACTAAGTAATTTGTGATGGAGAATTCGTTTTTGAGAGGATTTTCAAATCTTATTATTCAGAATTAAATATGACGGAATATATTTACCATGTTTATTGGTTTTACTTTTACTGTTTATAGTGAATATGTAAATGACCATGTCACTCTAAAATTATTATATTTTATCATTCAATAGTTAGAAGTAATTATATAAGAAAGTCTGTCAAAGATAAATTGGCTATATTTTTATTTACTAGCTTGTGATTTTCGGAGAATATTTTTAATAATAAATCAACAATAACATTAAAATTGTTCAACAATCAAAGTAAAAATAGCTGATTCCGTGCTCATTCTTAAAAATAAGGTGCACCCAAACCATTGCCTCTTTGAATTATAAAGGCTAGGCTCTGCTCCATAGACGAAATTTCGTGCGAGTCACCTGAATTCTCCCTGAATCTGCGCCCGACGTTCTTCACAAATGGTTTTGCTTCTGCACCCCAGCAACTTACCCTGTCCATCGCAAAAGGATTTGTAAAACTATTTTCAAATTATGCGACATTAATAAATCTTCAGGCATTTTGTGTACTTTTCTTGATAAATTACTGTATGTACTGTAGCCTAGTGGTATGGGTAATGGACTCGGGTTCGATCCCAGGTTTAACGATGGCACACGCCAATGACTTTTGGATGCTTTTCGAAGCTATGTGTGTATTTATCGCCGGTTTATAAGTGCCCGGTTAATGACAATTGGCTCGCCACCTATTACTTTGGAAACATAAACTGGCGAAATGTAGGTGCTAACACCTCTGCCTACCCCTTCGGGTATATAGGCGTGAGTTTATGTTATGTTGTGTTGTCTACCAGTTAAACTAAATTGCATGTTAAGAATAGGTACACAACGGTAGCGTTACACGTAGGATTCGATCCTGCGACTAACCAACGCTTTACTCTTTTCACCACCTACCCACAAGGTTCTTTAAAAGTAGTTTTAATTGCCCAACCCGCCTGAGGTGTTATACACGCGTGGGTGTTTAAAGTGTGTTAGATAACAGCACATAAGCATTGAAACACATGTTACACCCTTAGGGGACCATTATTGAATAGTGTTACAAATTGTAGGATCCAATTCACTTCACGTTTAGAGAATAGTGTAGCTTCAGGGTCGCTGATGTACTTACAACTTAATTATACAACATTACCGCGGTAGCCTAGTGGTATGGGTAATGGACTGCTGAGACGATGTCTCGGGTTCGATCCCAGGTTTACCATGGCACACACCAATGACTGCGATGCTTTTCGAAGTTATGTGTGTATTTATCACAGGTTTATAAGTGCCCGGTTAATGGTAATAGGCTCGCCACCTATTACATTGGGACCTAAATATGAACTGGCGAAATGTGGGTGCTAGCACCTCTGCCTACCCCTTCGGGGATATAGTCGTGATATTATAAAAAAAAAATTCTTGTTGTTTTTTAGGGTTCCTTACCTGAAGGTTAGAACACTATTGCTGGGACTGACAGTCTTTTTTTTGTTATTTGTGGCACGTCAATTTGACTTCACCTCACCTGATAGTGAGCTGAAGGTAAAGTGTCAGGACAGAGGGTCACCATTACAAACACGTACAGTATTACAATGGTGGTGGTGTTCAGCTTGACGGCCTTATAAAATGCTTTTTTACGCTCTGCTTAAAGGACCCGGGACTGTAGGAAAAAGGAAACATATGCTGGTAAAGAATTCCAAAACTTAATGGTGCGGTAGAGGAAAGACTTGTTGAACCGCTAGGTTTTTCATGGAATATTCTGCACCAGGCTGTAACTCATGCACCGTTTTGCTTTGATTTTGATTTTTGAGTTAAAATTTTCACCGACGATGTATTTTTGTTAAATATTTGAAATATTTGACTTTGTTTTAAGGAGGCTAGATTAGAGTGGTACAGAATCCTTCATGTGTAAGTCTGACTCCCACTTGACCTGTTTTTCTATTCGTCTCTCCTTGCAGTCGTCTCAATCAAAACTATTTACAAACCATATTGTTAAAATATCTTCAATTTGTCTTTAACCTATAAATACCAAGCTAATTATTTATTGGTGACAGTCAATTGAGAAGGCGCTTGGCACGGAACTACTACAGTAATAAATATTAATAAATATTCTAGGACAATCTACACAAGGCCACCTAGACCCATGGTAAGCATAGTTTAACCAGCTTGTGTTATCAGTTCTAGATTTTTTGGTAAATACATACATATTATACATAGAGACACACAGACCGATGCAATTATTCATATTCATGCACGCAAATATTTGCACTGAGCGGGAATCAAAACTAGGCCTCCTTTGTAGCAGTCTCGTTGTCTACAGCCACGCCATGGAGGTCAATCATATAGAAATGTATGTATAATTCAACGCGTCTTTTGAGGCCGTTCACACATACCAACGCGCGTGTTATACACCTGTTAATAGCCTGAGCTGACAGCCGTTTCACATAGACTCACTATACCCCTCCTTCCCCTCCCCTTCCTAGCCTCCCCACCCCTTCCCAGCTCTCCCCCTTTCCCTTCAGAGGAAACTCCCCTTTCCCTTTCCTTTCAAAGTCTCATGAAAGAGGGTCACCCTTGCAAACACGTTCAGTGCTACAATGGTGGCGCTCAGCTTCACGCCCCGCTTAAAGGACCCGGGACTGTAGGAAGAAGGAAACTAAACAGTTCTTGGTGGAACAAAATAAATAAGTATATAAAATTCTGACCTCAATAAATTCAAATTAAAGGCTGTACTGTTAACGATATATTAAAATCTAAGGTTATAAATGTTATGTACATCAACACTATAATTATAACGCAATGTTTCTCAGTTTGAGCTAAGCGCTGTCGACCGTGAACTGAAGAATGTAAGTAATTATATACCTGTGTTTCCATCTTATTAAGTTATTATTAACTAGCTGACCCGCGCAACTTCGTCTGCGTCACCCCGTTTTTGAAACATTTTTCATTCCTGCTCCGTACCTGTTTGTTGTAGCATGATGTTATATACATATAAACCTTCGTCTTTAACCATTCTATCTATTAAAACAAACCGCACCAAAATCCGTTGCATAGTTTTGAAGATTTAGGCATACAATAATGTTTGTGAAAAATATAATTATAGTGGAATGAAGGTTGTGCGGTAATGCGGTCTTGTTGTTTAGGATTTTTAATGAAATTTTAATTTGCTAATTTTTGCTTTAGATTGAGATCGAAATAAGTTAACATGTAATACGGGATTTGAACTCGTGAATACTTATTTATATGCAGAATGCTCTTACCAACTGAACTACCTGAAAACATACACAGTACTGTGTACGTCTTGGCACGACAGTATGGATCTGTCGATATTTTTACGCCTCACGCCTATATTCCAGAAGGGGTAGGCTAGCACCCACATTTCGCCAGTTTATGTTTAGGTGCCAATGTAATAGGTGTCGAGCCTATTGCCATTAACCGGGCACTTATAAACCGCGATAAATACACGCATATCTTCGAAAAGTCTGTGGTATGGTAAACCTGGGATCGAACCCGAGACCTCGTCTCAGCAGTCCATTAACTATACCACTAGGCTGCCGCTGTTATACGGTACGAAATATAGATGTATCCAATTAGTTTGGTTGGTCAAAGCGTCCCTCTTTAAGGGTTCATTTTTCACATTATTTTCATTCTTTTCTATGCCTCACATTCAGAAAAGTGAACCCTTATAGAGGGAGGGCAAATGTTAAATTTTCTTCTCGTTAATGTTGCCGTGTTTGTTACCGGTAAAGGAGACAATCTCTTCCCGTGAATGTCGTCGAACACACCTAATATTCTCCATACAATAATAAACACACAGCCCATACAAAGTGCCTGTTTAACGACAGCTGTTTCACTCTTTATTCCGTGAGATCGAAAATCATAGTTGGCGTCATTTGTATGTTAATTCACCTCTGCCTACAGGCGAAAATATACATGTATGTATGAGTTAGTCACCCACAAAAGTATCGATATAAATTTATCGACAGTAACACACCCCTAGTGTAAGGGGGTAGCAACATTTTCATGTAGGTCGCATAAAAATAACGCCACCCGCGCATCTGCTCAAATATTGAGTACTGTGCACGCTACAGAAATACCCTGCACACAGGGTTGCTAGACTGGAAAAAGAATTTAGTATTCTGTATTTGTCATTGACATAGTTTATGGAATATTGGTGGGAGGAAACATTTTTGTGTTTGGATACGATAATATTGGGAGCTCAATTCTGTTATGTTTACGGTGTGTAGGAGAGACGAAATTCTTAGTTTAATATTTTTCATTGCTGATTCGGAGCTGTTGGTCGTAGCATGGTGTTATATACTTATAAATCTTCCTCTTGAATTGCTCTATTTATTAAAAAAATCCGCATCACAAGCCGTTGCGTAGTTTTGAAAATCTAAGCATACATTGAGACAGAGGGTAGGAAGCGATTTTGTTTTATAGTATGTAGCGATTGTACTTGGTTAGGTATAGGAGATACGACCATTATAAATTTGCGACTACCTACGTATCCTTGTGGTGACGAAGAAAGAATGTCACCACCCCATAGAAGAAAAAAAAAAGAGAGAGAAGGAAAAATCTGGCAACCCTACCGTTCCTTTTTTTATCGTGCGCAAAATCCCCACGGACAGATACTACCTCCGCCAATGTTGCTGGAGGTGATTATGTCGGACTCGAACCGACCAAAACGCACGCCGTCCATGGGTCTTTGATTGCCGGAGGTGAGATTATACAAGACATATCTCTCGTACTACCCTCATCATTCCCTGAACCTTTTTCCCAACTCAGTTGGGGTCGGCTTTCCAGTCTAACTGTGATGCGGCTGAACTTCGATATTTTCCGTGAAGCGACTGCCATCTTACCTCCACAACCAATGGCGATATCGAAGTTCCAAGTTAGACTGGTTGGACTTTTGAGGGCTCCAACTACCCGTAAAGACTGCCATAGATTGTTTGTATGGCAACCGGGACCGACGGCTTAACGTGCTCTCCGAGGCACGACCAGACCAGTGCATACAGCCATATTCATGCATACAACTATTTGCGCTGAGCGGGGATCGAACCCGCGCCCCGTGCGTAGCAGTCGCGTACACTACCGCCACGCCACAGAGGCTGATTTCTCGTACAACCCTACCGTTCCAAAGATTGGTTTTTGTCATATTTATACAGTATTGTCTTGTACGGGTTGATTCTCGTTCCGTTTTCCTCAAAAATTGATAATCTATACATGTTTTGTCTAAAGGTATTCGTTTTGCGCGGGAAAGGAAATTGACTCCGTCTCGTGAATATTTGAGGTTATTTTGAATAGGATTGTTGTTTTACAAATGAGAGATGTCTGTTTGTTTATTTGATAGTATGATTCGGCTGCTGGACTTTCCGTAGTCCATCACAGCTTCTTCAGATTGTCAGTTCTACTTCAGTTTCCTTCTCGTGGTCTAAGGCCTTAGCATGAAATACTATCGAATTCGTAATGTAAATTTATCGACAGAACGGAGCATTGCGATTGGCGGGCTTCACACGCACACAGATTCACAGTATGCAGACTGACCTACTCGTATCTTGACAAATCTTTGCATCACCCTAAGGTTGATTGGTAGAAAATGCCAATCGCATTAAGTCCGCCTTTGTACATTTATTATGTATTTGTGCAAAAAAGTTTCAATAAATAAATAAGGCCTCTGCAGTCTAAGACTCGTTGGCTCCAAACGAACTGTTATTAGCCAGGGTATTCTGTAAGGAGGTACTTCTCGGGATGTACCGTCATGTAATACCTCCGTTTTATCCGTTTTATGTTTTAGGACTTATATATATACTATATATTTTATTTTATCTATATATTTTTTTTATAATATCACACCTATATCCCCGAAGTGGTAGGCAGAGGTGCTAGCACCCACATTTCGCCAGTTTATATTTAGGTGCCAAAGTAATAGGTGGCGAGTCTATTGCCATTACCCGGACACTTATAAACCTGCGATAAATTGGTGCGCAGTCATTGGTGTGTGCCATGGTAAACCTGGGATAAAACCCGAGACCTCGTCTCAGCAGTCCATTACCCATACCACTAGGCTACCGCGGTTTTTTTTTCACTCAAAATAAATAGTAAGATAAGTTATTTATCTATCTATCCGAACAATATTCAGGTTCATTCGTATCTGCAGCTCACAAATCAAACGTTTAGCATAAATATACAATAAACTGTGTGTGGAGGTCGGACGTGAGGTACATACTCATACGTTTAGTTCGTAGATACAAGTCTAAACATGTCGGAATCACTGTTATATCGATAGAAACTTTTATACATACATACATATATATGCTCTAGCTCGTAATCCCCGAACGGGTAGACGGAGGTGTATTAAACACCCACATTTCGCCAACTATGATTTTTGGTCCTAGGTAATAGAGGGCGAGTATATTGCCGCCAATCGGGCACTGAAAAAAAATCGGGTATGCCAAGAATGAATTCTTAAAGGAAAATGTTGCAGCTAAAAAATTAAATAAACAAGGAAAATAAATTGCCCCGATTCCTTGCTATGCGGTTTAAAGGCAACGAAATTAATTACGTGCTTAGCCGCGATCTAACACGCGGAAGATTTGAAGTCTGATCAAGAGTTGCTATATAAAAAATACCTCATCAAAATGATTGGAAGTCAACTAAGTACTGTCGGCTAAATGATGTTCTTTTATACGACTTAGGTGACAGACATGCACGCGGCCCACCTGATGGAAAGTGGTCACCGTGGCCTATAGACGTATGCAACACCAGGGGCGTCACATTCGTGCTGCCAACTAAAAGAGAAAGAAGGGGAGAAGGATAAAAGTCTGTGTACTGTCAGTCCAGAAGTAAAAAAAGCTTAAGTTTAATTTAAGTTAAAACACGAAAATAAATTCCTAACCAAAAATGTTGCAGCTAAAAAATCATATAAATTTGGAAAAAAAAAATTGACCCCATTCCTTGCTATGCGGTGTTCTCCTAGACAATGCAATAATAAGAAAAATACTCGCTGACAAAAAAACACGGAGGACCGAACTACATGCAAAAAAAACATATTGCCCATCGTAATTCTCATAATTATTTCAGCGTCCTTATTTCCTCAAACGTTTCATTCAAGATTCAAATACAGAATTTGTTTTCTGTAATCACGTTTTAACACAACATTAACCCTTCCGACATAAACAATGGAACGACTCTGAAGGAATTTCGTTCAATCCCAATCATCGCCATTGAACGAACGAACGAAACAAACCAATTGCCCTTCACTCTCAAGCGTTCTCAATTTGAATTTGTTCCGAAAACGATAATTAAAAACGTAAAATCATGCTGCCATCTTTCTTTTTACGTTCGGAATTCTCTCGCCGTGCTCCCCTTCTTAGCAATTAGCTCAATTTGCGAATGAAACGTACTGTGTTGCCAGAGTGCTGAATTTAATTTGTTCGTTTTTTTTTGAGTGGTCATTATTATAGAGTGGTAATGTAGTATTTTCAAGTATCCTTAGTTAAGTAAAGGAAATTTTAGTGCTTCGTTGACTTCTTAGGTTGAGATCTCGACGTTTTATCCGGGGTTTTTTTACTTTTATCTCCAAATAAAAACTCCAAACTTTGAAGAAAATAGTGTAACTTCATCATAGCACCTTTTTTTTATTAATTTATGGCACGTTAATTTGACGTCATCTCACCTGAGGTTCAGCTGAAGGCAGAGTCTCATGAAAGAGGACAAACTTGTACAGTGCTACAGTGGTGGCGCTCAGCATGACGGCTTCATCAGATGCTTTTGCACATCCCGCTTAAAGGACCCGGGACTGTAGGAAGAAAGAAACACGTGCGCCGGTAAGGAATTCCAGGACTTAATGGTGCGGCAGAGAAATGACTCACCGAACCGCTTGGTTCTGATAAGTGGATGGTTCCGTACCATTATTTAGCCCCCCTTAGTTTATTTTATTTAAATTTATTATTATTTATTTAGACGCGGTAGCCTAGTGGTATGGGTAATGGACTGCTGAGACGGGGTCTCGGGTTCGATCCCAGGTTTTACCATGGCACACACCATTGACGGCGATGCTTTTCGAATTTAAGTGTGTATTTATCGCAGGTTTATAAGTGCCCAGTGAATGGCAATCGGCTCGCCACCTATTACATTGTGACCTAAACATAAACACGACGCCCCAGATATAAATAATGGAAATAGCTATTAAATTACAGGGATAACGAACTCATGAATCTGTAAGAAAATTTCGGCAATTTCATTATATATCTGTGAAGTGGAGTAGGAAAACCAAGAAGGTGTACCCTGAGCTCTGAGTTCACCTTAGCCTCGAATACAATCAGAAAAACATGTCTACATTATGATGATGTCGAGGATAGAAGGATTCAACCGTTTCTTTCCCTTTGAATTGTAGAAAATCAAAGTAATCCTGAGACTGTAGCCGTCTGCGGCTGCATACTCAATATATTTGCCGTCTATTTTACTGACGCAGTGTCGTTAGCGAAGCATAGTGATGTGCTTATAGCTATCGATATTGTGTAATAACTTGTGAGGTCTATTTATTAACTAGTGATGTGAAAGGACTCGTATTTTTAAAAATATTAACTTTAAATTAAGTTTTTTCTATTTAGGACACGTCAATTTGACTCCTGACCCTGAATCCTGACCTCCTGATGGTACGCTGAAGGCCAGGTCTCAGAAAAGAGTGTCACCATTACGAACACGTACAGTGTTACAATGGTGGCGCTTAGCTTGACGGCCTCATCAGATGCTTTTTCACGCCCCGCTTAAAGGACCCGGGGAGAGACGGTAAAATACTGCCAAGGATGCAACATCTCTGCGCATCTGCAGAGGCTCAAATGTATTCGTGACATCTACTTATTTACAGGGATGTATATGTATTTTTGAATACCCAAATCAGCTAAGCAACCAGAACGGTTACATTACGACAGAACGGAGATTCTCACAAACATTTATTTAGGGTTAAAACAACCGTATCTACTTAATATCGCTCTACCCTCGGTTTGTTTGTACTTCCTGTTCTGCTTGGTGCGATATCGAGCGACGAATGGACGAAAAATATTACTTACAAGCCTTTGTCTCTTGGCTCCGCCCGCGTGAATGTCGGTTTTTGCGTTTTTTGTCGGTTTTTCAGTCATGTTTACGGTTCTTCTCAACCGATTGCGATCAAACAAATGTAAATAAAAAAAAGACATACCTACTTGCAGGTTACAATGACAAATTATTATTTTTCATATAACTTAGCAAGCACACGGTCCACCTGATGGAAGGCGGTCACCGTTTCCTATGGACGTTTGATGCAGCTGAACTTCGATATTTTCCGTGAAGCGACTGCCATCGAACCTCCACGACCAAATTGGCAATATCATAGTTCTATAGTTAGGCTAGTCGGATTTTGGGGATTCCAACTACGAGTACGCTTAACATGCCCTTAGAGGTACGATCAGACCAGTGCAAATAGTCCCGTATTCACAAATATTTGCACTTAGCGGAGACCGAACCCGCGCCTCCAGCGTAGTAGTCGCGTTTACTACCACCACACAAATACCGATTTTGTATGGAAGTAAGATAGACTAAAGATTAGGAAACAATAATAAATCTACATCTCACGGGCGGAACCGCGGTCAATAACTAGTATTCTAATAAAAACATAACGGTTCCCACCTAAATAAATAGATATTCGCGCTAGCAACATCGACATTTGGCATCACTGCCGAAAAGCGCGGCAAAATAAGTCGGCCATTTGCATGCAACCGTCGTTCGGTATTCGTATTTACAGAACAGACTTATATTTGTATGTTGAAAACTGTATATATATTGATTTGATATAGATGCGTAAAGATGTTGCGTTCCTGGCAGTATTTTACCGTCTCTACCATGGTAAATGCTCAAATGTGATCCGCATACGGTGCAGAATATTCCATCAAGAACCAAGCGGTTCGGTGAGCTTTTCCTCTGCCGCATAAAGTCTTGGAATTCCTTACCGTCGCACGTGTTCCCTTCTTCCTACAGTCGCGGGTCCTTTAAGCGGGGCGTGAAAAAGCATCTGATGAGGCCGACAGTACATTCCTAACCGAAAATGTAGCAGCTAAATAAATTTGGAGAATAAAATTTTTGACCCGATTTCTTACTAGGCGGTGTTAATCGCAAGGAAATTAATTACGTGCTTAATCGTACAAGCTGTACTAATTAACGTCTTGGAGACTTAAAATTTATAGGACTACGGAGGCAGTACAATGGGCGGCCTTATCGAAGGATTTATATATCATATAAGGTGTCCAGGAATTTTTGAGACACGCAGTACATAATTTACTTAAGAACAAAAAATATAAGAGAAAACACAAATTCCAATCGATCCGGGAAAACCTTCGCAAATATAGCCTAGCAAATGTTGCCGCTAAGAAAATAAGAACACGAGACCGTTTTCCTCATTGTAGCTAAATCGTCTGGGATTAATTATCTGTGCCGTCTTATCTCGTGAGGGGGGATCCCGGGCCGTAGACCGCTCGCGATTGTGGAAATATTAGCTGAATTAGTTTTTTTTTTATTGTAATTGAAACACTTGGTATGTAGGTTTTTGGGCTACTATATACCATATAATGTATATATATATATATATATATATTCATGGTTGTGAATCCCCAAAGGGGTAGGCAGAGGTTCTAGCACCCACATTTCGCCAGTTTATGTTTAGGTCCCAATGTAATAGTGAGTCTATTGCCATTAACCGTGCACTTATAAACCTGCGATAAATACACACATAACATCAAAAAGCATCATAAAGTCATTGGTGTGTGCCATGGTAAAACCTGTCACACTCGAGACCTCGTCTCAGCAGTCCATTACCCACACCACTAGACTACCGCGGTAGGTTATATTAAAATGTACGCCCTTAATCTCACATAACGCTATTAGAAACAGTAAAAGAAAAATATAAGTGTTATTTTATATCAATCTAGTGGCAACACTTGTGACGAATGTTCTTCGTAAGCTTTTAATATATATTTTTATTGCCAGCGGTCGCGATTTACCCCTGGTCTGTGTTATTTCTAGAGTTTATTGTTATACTCTTGTTTTTCGTGTTATTTATTTTGATAATCTACTTCTTTGTTTTATAGTGAAAATGATGTTTTTTTTGGGTGAGGGAAAACTTGGGTTGTAAGTTAAGTTTTGATTAAGATATCCAGTGATGGAAGTTTGTATATCTATATACAGTGTGTTAGGGGAAATCACCCGAAAATACCTACTACTGATCGGTTTAACAAAATTGGGCTACTTTTTTGATTGTATTACTTTGTTAAGGTAATTGAAAAAACTATAACATTATATATGTCTATTCAAATATTATTATTGCATTAATTACGCTAGTAAAAGGATTTGAAAATTATTGTACCTTTTTTTATCGTGCGAAACATCTTCTCCCGCCGGAGTCGGTTGGGGAGGTTATGTCAGACTCGAACCGACTTAACGCTTTGGGTCTACTTTCCGGAGGTGAGATAGTAGCGAACATATTCCTTGCACCCCGGCAGACCCGGGGCTTCTGTTAGGGTGACAGGTGGCTCCACCCGTCACCCTCATACCCGCGCTCATGGAGGACGGAGGTCATTCTCACACTACTGGGTAAATACAATGGTTGGTAAAATACACATAAGTGTTAATTTCTTTCTGCCTACCCCGGAAGGGAAATAAGCGTGAGCATATGTATGTACATATGCATAATGACAAAATAATAAGTAGGTACTAGTCTGCTATTCTATCACTTTTTATCACTGATAAGGACTAATATTTTAAAGTTTAGATTATAATCGTATCTGCTGATCTAGTATTCAGGTGTTCATGCGGGGCGTGCCAACATCTAATCTTATTTATAGTCACCGGCATATAACTGGACCGTAGTGACGTCACAAAAGTATATGTTAAGATAGCACGGAAGATATCAAACCCACCAATTATATCGAGAAACGATCATTTGTTACTCAATCTTTCTCAAACGGCTGAACGAATATGGCTAAAATTTGGTACAGGAATGATAAAATCCTGGAATGACACACTGCCAATTGGTCTGAGAACTGAGACGGCGGACTGGTATCGGAAGAGACTCTTGGCCCGCACAGCCCGTTGGTGGTAGGTGGCGAGCCTATTGCCAATTAACCGGGCACTTATTAACCTGCGATAAATACACACATAACTTCGAAAAGCATCGAAGAGTCATTGGTGTGTGCCATGGTGAAACATAGGATCGAACCCGAGACCTCGTCTCAGCAGTCCATTACCCATACCACTAGGCTACCGCGGTTCTTTTGTTCATCTGCAATAGAAGGAAACAACATATTTAGCTGTGTCTCATCATTCTCTGAACCTTCTCCCAACTATGATGATACGAAGTTTCTGACATTGTTTTTTGTTTGACATGATTTCAATTATATTTTTTATGTTTCTCTTTCTATTGCAGATGTGGCGCCGGGTTTGGTGATCGCCGCGGGATGCAGGGCGGCGGCGCCCCCGCCGCCGATGCCGACCAGGCCCAGTTCGAGGCTGACAAGCGGGCCGTCTATAAGTAAGTACTTTTTATACAGGGTGTGAGGGCGTTCTCGAAGCCGAAGACCCCTGGTAGTACTCATGGTACACAACATATTGGCACTAAAAAAAATTACGGTACTACACTATTGTAACATTGTAGACACCTACACCTACAATGCGCCACCCGTTTTTGCAACGTTTTTCATTTCTGCACCGCACCAGTTGGTTGCAGCATGATGTTATATACATATAAACCTTCCTTTTTAATCACTCTATCTATTAAAAAAAATCGCATCAAAATCCGTTGCGTAGTTTTAAAGATTTAAGCATACAAAGGGACATAGGGACAGAAAACGCGACTTTGATTTATACTATGTAGTGAGGTCATGGTAATACATTATCTACTATATAAAAATAAGTCGGGTTTTCCTTCCTGACGCTATAACTCCAGAACGCACGAACCGATTTCCACCGTTTTGCATTCGTTGTAAAGGTCACGGAGTGAGGTTTATAGCAAAGAAAATTCAGAAAATATCATACACATCAAACATAAACTCACGCCTTTATCCCCGAAGGGGTAGGCAGAGGTGCTAGCACCCACCTTTCGCCAGTTTATGTTTAGGTCCCAATGTAATAGGTGGCGAGCCTATTGCCATTAACCGGGCACTTAAAACCTGCGATAAATACACACATAACTTCGAAAAGCATCGAAAATCATTGGTGTGTGCCATGGTCAACCTGGGATCGAACTCGAGACCTCGGGTCTCAGTCTCAGCAGTCCATTATCCATACCACTAGGCTACCGCGGTTCGTTCAGAAAATATATCAACAGAAAACAGGGAAAATAATTTTTTGTAGCCATCTGGTGTTCGCCGGGTTTGTTAGTCTCACTTATAAAAAAATAATCAACCTTCCAGGCACCCCCTCTTCCCTCTACTCGCACTCCTCTTGGAGAGGTGCGAGCAGGCCACAGCGGGGGCAGAGCCTCCGGCCGCTGAGGCTTTCGGCGCGGACCTTCAGGCCTTCGTACAGCATCAGAGGAGGGATAGAAGACCGTTCCTAGTTGACGATCCAGAAATTGATGGACTTATGATTAAGAGTATTCAGGTATGTACAATTTAGGTAAACATATTGCAAGGTATAACACTATAGTCCATTGGTTTGGGTACTTAAATAAATGTAAACAATCTTGTGGCAACTTTTTATAAAAACACATGTTAAACGTTCGATCTCCGCTGATTGCAAAAAGTTGTATTCATGAATATGGCTGTTTGCACTGGTCTGGTCGTGCCTCGGAGAGCACGTTAAGCCGTCGGTCCCGGTTGCCATACAAATATCTATGGCAGTCGTTACGGGTCGTTGGAGCACTCAAAAGTACAACCAGTCTCAACTTGGAACTTCGATATCGCCATCGATCTAAGACCATTGGTTGTGGAGGTCAGATGGCCGTCACTTCACGGCAAATATCGAAGTTTAGCCGCATCACAGTTAGACTGGAAAGCCGACCCCTACTGAGTTGAGAAAAGGTTCAGGGAATGATGATGACGTCACAATCGAGTTATCGTATCGAGAACTAAAGACCTTAACATTACGAATTCGATGTTGGTTCGTGCTAACCAATAGAAATGCATTTTGTCTAGACCCCATGGAGGTCAGACTATGAGACATGTGTAACGAATATAAATATATTTATGATTACGTTCCAGGTGCTTCGAATCCACCTTCTGGAGCTGGAGAAGGTTCAAGAGCTGTGCCGGGACTTCTGCGGGAGATATATCGCTTGTCTGAAGACTAAAATGCAGAGTGAGAACTTGCTCAGGACTGATTATACTTCTGGTGAGTGCGGTACCTATTAGTTGTTTGTTGGGCATTTTTTGTACTAAGTGCCCGATTGGCGGCAATAGGCTCGCCGATTAATCATGGTTAGCGAAATGTGGGTGTTTAGTATACCTCTTCCTACCGTTCTGGGGATTATAGGCGTAACGTTACGCGTAAAGATTGACGGCAATAGGCTCGCCCACTATTACGTGGGTTTTGTACAAAGTGCCCGATTGGCGGCAATAGGCTCGCCGGTTAATCATGGTTAGCGAAATGTGGGTGTTTAGTATACCTCTTCCTACCGTTCTGGGGATTATAGGCGTAACGTTACGCGTAAAGATTGACGGCAATAGGCTCGCCCACTATTACGTGGGTTTTGTACAAAGTGCCCGATTGGCGGCAATAGGCTCGCCGGTTAATCATGGTTAGCGAAATGTGGGTGTTTAGTATACCTCTGCCTACCGTTCCGGGGATTATAGGCGTAACGTTACGCGTAACGATTGACGGCAATAGGCTCGCCCCCTATTACGTGGGACCGAAAATCATGGTTAGTGAAATATGTGTTTAATTCACCTCTGCCTTCCCCTTCGGGGATTACGGTCCGGTGAACATATGTGTATGTATGTATGTATGTATGACTATTTGAAGTCTAATACCGTTAAAATGTTATTAATTTGTGTATAACGTGTATTTAATTATGCTAATATAATGGTTTAAAAATCATAATATCTACCAAAAAAAGGAAATGCGTTCAAAAAATAAAGTAAATTTTGTTAAACTAGTCATTTCGTTATCAGAAGCGTTACCCCAAGCAGTAGGAATGTAATACTAATATAGATATATAAGATTTAATTAATAGTAATAATGTAATATAGATAGGTATTATAATAATTATGATAGCTAAGTATATGTATAGGTACTGCAATGTTGTATTGGGCAAAGCCTGTAAAAACCATGCACGATTTGTAATAAATAAATAAATAAAAATAAAGCTCTGTATAGTATTATTAAGATGATAAAAATGTCATTTGTCCGCAGGTGGTGTAGAGAGCAACAATAATCTATCAGGATCTATCGACGAACACTCGAGCACGTCCAACTCACCCCAATACCAGGTATGAAATGTATGTTTATCAATAACTATGTATCATACATAATGTAAGGGTTAATTGTAAGCTTAGATTTTGTAATGCCGCGTCTACATTTGCGTAACGTTTATCCGTGACAGTGTCAAAAGTGCGTGTCCGTCGCATATTCAGCTGCATGACAACAAAGCATAAACCACCGCAACACACTGCATCGGAGACATGTTTAGACAATGAATTGTATGAAACCGTTCCTTCCCGACTGGTAGTCACACCAGTATGACAAACAGTAAGATTTTTTTCGTTTGTCACATTACTGATTTTGACACACCATGTAATGTATTTATTTTATTTCCGAAATAGTGCTGTCGGAGTTATACTACTCAGTAAAACTTAGTAAAACTTATATTTTACAACATTCTATTTAGTTTCACCTATCCCGCTGTCTGTAACGGAATTTAGCAAGTTGAATTTGATCCACTTTTCGGTAAAAACCAGTAGTGTGACAAACGAGAAAAAAATTACCGTTTGTCATACTGGTGTGATAATATGGTGTGACTACGAGTGGTTAAGGGAGTTACCTTTCTGTTGCTTCACGGCACGTCAGACAAGTATTAACGCGTGTTGTGTTGTCGGCAGTCGCCCCCCGCGCCGCCCGCGCCCTTCCCCGCCTACCCGCCGCACCCCGACCTGCCCTATGTCGCGCCGAGGGACCCCGGTGAGTGTACTACACGTTTTTATACCGCGACTAATAATAACCTTGTGTTGTGTTCCCGACGGTGAGTATATAATAGTATAGATATTGATACAGATTTATACATTTCAAAATTACTTTCACAATATCTTAAATTTCAATTTTATTTTTATTTATGGCACGTCAATTTGACTTCAACTCGCCTGATGTTAAGCTGAAGGCTAAGTCTCATGAACTCAATATTCTATACAGCTCTTGTTTAACGATTGACTGAATTCCACCCTTATTGTGTTCCAGCGTCGCTCGTGGTACAAGGTTCGACACCGATCAGCCAGATAGGCGCGGGGCTGCTGTCCACAGACTCCTTCACGGGTGAGTTCAGGACTCTCTGATATCATTATCATTGTCTCTCAGACCCAGGGTCAGCTTATGTAGGCAGGAAGGATTTGCAGACCATTGTTACCGCGCTTATTGGAAAATATTTAGACGAGATAATATAATATTAATATTTATATTTTTACTGAGACGAGGTCTCGAGTTCGATCCCAGGTTTACCATGGCACACACCAATGACTTTTCGATGCTTTTCGAAGTTATGTGTGTATTTATCGCAGGTTTATAAGTGCCTCGGAGAGCACGTTAAGCCGTCGGTCCCGGTTGCCATACAAACATCTATGGCAGTCGTTACGGGTAGTTGGAGCCCTCAAAAGTCCAACCGCCTAACTTGGAACTTCGATATCGCCATTGGTCATTAGACCATTGGTTGTGGAGGTCAGATGGCAGTCGCTTCACGGAAAATATCGAAGTTCAGCCGCATCACAGTTGGACTGGAATGCCGACCCCAACTGAGTTGGGAAAAAGGTTCAGGGAGGAAAATATTTATTTAACTTATTGGTAACTAGTTGACCCGCGCAACTTCGTCTGCGTTACTTCGTTTTTGCAACATTTTTCACTTCTACCAGTTGGTTGTAACATGATGTTAAACAGGCCGAACAACGTTTCCGAAGCCGAAGGCCCCTGGTAGTACTCATGGTACACAACATATTGGCATGAAAAAAAATTACGACCAGGGGCCTTCGGCTTCGGGAGCGTTCTCCTTACACCTGTATACATATTAAACCTTCCTCTTCAATCACCACCTAGCCTTACTTTTTGGGCCATTGTGCGTGCCGAGTTTCTGGCTAGAACAGCCAGTATATACACGGTGATTTTATAGTGGTTTTGGAAAAAGAATATTTTGTTTCACACACAGTTCACACAGTTTCGGTAGTAAAATCGACTGAAAGTTTTAATTTTGGAAAGAAAAACAAATTACTTTATGTATGGCAATAATGTACAGGTGAACAGATAAATGTATGGGACGGGTAAAAAAAAAAATTACGCCATATTAGGACTTCCTAACGATTTTACTGTCGAACTGGCCACAACCAAAATCTTTTTTCCGAAACCACTATAAAATCAACCGGTATAACTCTTACCGTCCAAAATGTCGTACCATCTAACAACCGGTAGCGTAGTAACCCTAGTTAAATCCTCCCATGTGGTGTGTTCCAGGGCCCAACTCCAACAACTCGTGCTCGTCGGTGTCGGGCTCGCCCCCCCCGGAGGACGACTGCGGCGACGACGCGGGCGGCAAGCGCGGCGTGCTGCCGCGACACGCCACGCAGGTCATGCGCGCCTGGCTGTTCCAGCACCTCGTGGTGAGTCACCTGCTCCTGGGGGAACTGTAGGGCCTCAGGGTACCTCGCCCGAAGCCGAAGGCACATAGTCTCGCAGTGGCCTTGGGACGGCCGGGGTGCGAGGGATACACACACGCACACACGCACACGCACACGCACACGCACACACGCACACGCACACACGCACACGCACACGCACACACACACACACATACACATACACGCGCGCACACACACACACACACATACACACACACACACGCACACACATACACATACATACACACACACGCGCACACACACACACATACATACACATACACGCGCACACACACACACACACACATACACACACACACACACACACACACACACACACACACACACACACACACACACACACACACATCAGGTGGGCCGCGTGCTTGTCTGCGACCTAAGTTGTATAAAAAAAAACTCCGTATTCCGAGGTGACATCTTCGAACACAACGATGATGATGATCGTTACTGTACCATTTTTGGTATACGATAAATACTTATCTAACACCCCGGTAGCCTAGTGGTATGGGTAATGGACTGCTAAGACAAGGTCTCGGGTTCAGGTTTTTACAATAGCACACACCAATGACTTTTCGATGCCTTTCGAAGTTATGTGTGTATTTATCGCAGGTTTATAAGTGCCCGTTAATGGCAATAGGCTCGCCACCTATTACATTGGGACCTAAAACATAAACTGGCGAAATGTGGGTGCTAGCACCTCTGTAATAAATGCAATATAGGCGTGAGTTTATGTTGTTATTTTTTTTTTTCTATGGCACGTCAATTTGACTTCACCTCGCCTGATGTTAAGCTGAAGTCAAAGTCTCATGAGAGTCACCATTACAAACACGTTCAGTGCTACAATGGTGGCGCTCAGCTTGACGGCCTCATCAGATGCTTTTTCACGCGCCGCTTTAAGGACCCGGGACTGTAGGGAGAAGGAAACACGTGCGCCGGTAAGGAATTCCAGGACTTAATGGTACGGCAGAGGAAATACTCACCGAACCGCTTGGTTCTTGATGGAATATTCTGTACAGTATGCGGGTGACACCTAAGCCCTGCACGCGTTGTCCTGTGTATTACTTATCTATCTATCTATCCTAGCACCCTTACCCCACGGAGGAAGAGAAACGGACCCTGGCTGCCCAGACGCGCCTGACGCTGCTCCAAGTCAACAACTGGTTCATCAACGCACGCCGACGCATCCTGCAGCCCATGCTGGACTGCGCTGACAAGCCGGGTAAGCCCACTCGCCTACCCATGGCGAAAAAGGGGTATTTATGACCCTAATACGTGTTTACGGAGGTAGGACACGACGGTATCTCCCGTCCGAAATGAGCTGTCCAACTGGGGAAGTACCTCCGCCCTACAGAACACCGCGGTCATAATAACCATCGTGTTGTGTTCCCGCCGGTAAGTAGGGTAGCCAGAGCTCACTATACCCCTCCTTCCCCTCCCCTTCCTAGCCTCCCCACCCCTTCCCAGCTCTCTTCCTTTCCCTTCAGGGTGGGCAGCGCGTGTGTGACACCCTTAGTGTTGCACACGTTCATCGGCCACGGTGGCCGCTTTTCATCAGGTGGGCCGTGTGCGTGTCTGTCACCTACGTAGTATAAAAAAAAAAATAATAATAATAATAAGGTTTTAAGAGACGAGCTTATCTCGTCTGCTGCTAATGACGACCTCCGTGGCGTGGCGGTAGTGAACGCAACTGCTACGCAGGAGGCGTGGGTTCGATGCCCGCTCAGTGCAAATATTTGTGTGTATGAATATGAATATTTGCATTGGGTGTTTCTATGTACAATATGAATGTAGTTATTCACAACAAAAAAGTATCTAAGTTTGTTTATCCGCATTCTAGGGCCTTATAACATAAGCTAGCTAAACTATACGTTGTGTAGATTGTCCTAGAATAGAATATATAATAGAATAGAATCAAAATAAATATTATGCGTTCCGATTGACGTCCGAAGTCCATTATGAGAGTACGTCACTTCCTTCACCTCGCTTGGTCGCTAAAAGTAGTTCACTTCCGTTTTCTTGCCGCGCTTTTAGCGCCACCTATCGTTTCCGCTAAACAACTAAGCTCCTTACCAAAGCAAGCCGCCATCTTAGTCATTGTTGCGTCGTTTTTCGAACCGAGCACATGGTCGCTACGAAAAATTCAATATTTTAAAATTATTTAAATTTAATATTAATATTTGAATTAATTTTAAATTAACTTTCGAGATTTAAGTAGAAAGTAACTTCAAACAGTGTAGTTTGTCTTCCGTTACCTTTAAGTGTTAAAAAATGTAAAGAGGGTATCCCGCGTAGTGAAAAAAACTTTTCCAAGTGATGATAGTTCCTCGGATTGTTCGTCGGATCAAGAGGAACCACCTAGGAAACGACAAAAGCGTTCCCGTTCGCGGGACCTGGATGAGAGGTTTGACTTATTGTCACAGCAATTGGTAAGTCAATTGTACAAATTTTTGGCTACCTCATTTTCAAATGTGCAAGTACCCGTATCTAATATCATGCTACTTACATCAAAAATGTTGAATACTTCACCACCAGCCAGTGAACAATTTCTATATCCACCTAAATTAAATGCGGGTAGTATCGTAGATTTAAACGTTTCGATTAAAGAACCACCGTATCAAAGGCAAAGCAATCACGTGTTGATAAAATTAAGTATATGCAAAGATTTAACTCGTCTGAATGGAACGCAGTTCGATATACGGAAGTTCAGAAAAAGTACATTGCGTCTCCTGCCTTTACCGAGCTTAGAGTGAACGAAGAGTTACGTCGTCTCGAGGACCCCTTTACACCTTTACGATGGTTTCATAGTTTTGCCGCGCTATCCAACGCGTTCTTGGCTAAAAATGAAGCTATAAATTCAGCGTTACAGTCTTGTTGATTGGTTTGCCACGGCTGACATTTCAGTTAATGCATCAACTATTTTCTATTTTTACGAGAAGTTAAACCAGTTATTTGGTAAGGATTCTGAATACAAAACTGTGTCGCATGATATACTTCAGATAGTTTGCGGGAAACGAGCCGAAGTGTTAGAATTACGCCGTACACTAAAAAACTGAAAGATAAGTATATGAAAGACGATTTGGCTAAAATACCTCCTTCTTGCGAATACATGTTTGACCCCGGTCAGTTATCATTATATTTACAGAAAATTGGGGTGGGGGGGGTAGATAAATTACAAAAGTAGACCCAATCTTCTACTCGCACCCGCGCAAAATCGCCAGAACCCTCGACTTCTTCTGCTAACACTAAGCCATTTCAAAGCCGCCCCAATAGCTATAAGACAAAACAAGCCGAAAGCAAAGACTCCGAGCGAATCTTGTCGGCTAGAAATAAGGGGGGGGGAGAAAATATAAAACAGAGGGTAAAAGAGCGGGATATAAAAATAAATGACTACACAGGGTTTTCAGCTGGTTGTCTGAGACGCTTTCAAAACACTTGGGCTCTTTTCAATCCACCCAGATCAATTCGGAAATTAATAACAGGTCTCAGAATACCATTCAACAAGACTCCTCCATTGGTTCTACCGACTCTAGATATTTTAACAAAGTATCAGACCCCAATATCGCAATTAATGTCAACCGAAATTCAAAATCTAATTCAATTAAAAGTCTTGGAGCCAGCTCCCCTTACACCGTCTTTTATATCCCCTCTATTTATAATTCCAAAATCCAACGGAAAAAGTCGAACCATTTTCAATCTCAAGGCTCTAAATCAGTACGTGAAGCCGAAGCACTTTCATCTAGTCAATCATCATCAAGTGCCCAATTTTCTACAACGAGGAGATTGGATGGTGAAGTTAGACCTAAGCCAGACTTATTATCACCTGCCTGTAAGAAAGCAACACAGAAGGTTCCTCAGAATCAGCTATCAAGGTCAACTGCTTCAGATGACGTGTCTACCGTTCGGCCTAGCTGCAGCACCTCGAATATTCGCCTCTGTAACAAATTGGACGGCAGAAATACTTCGCAAGAAAGGCCTAAGGTTAGTAGTCTACTTGGACGATTATTTTATAGTACATCAGAAGCGAGATACACTAACAGCTCAAGTAGAAATTGCAATACAGTTTCTGACCAGCTTGGGTTTCTGTATCAATATGGAGAAATCGATAACTACACCAACGAGGTTTATCGAATTTCTAGGAGTGGCATGGGACACCAAATCCAACACGAAGTCCTTACCTTCCGACAAGATACAGCGAATGCAGCAGATGTTGCGAGTACGACTCGCGACCGGCAGTTGGAACCTAAAACAGGCGCAACGCCTTATAGGTCATCTCAACTTTGCAACCTTCATCACCCACCGGGGAAGGTTGCATTGCCGTTCTCTACAACGTCACAGCAACAAAAAATCTGTATCAATATGGAGAAATCGATAACTACACCAACGAGGTTTATCGAATTTCTAGGAGTGGCATGGGACACCAAATCCAACACGAAGTCCTTACCTTCCGACAAGATACAGCGAATGCAGCAGATGTTGCGAGTACGACTCGCGACCGGCAGTTGGAACCTAAAACAGGCGCAACGCCTTATAGGTCATCTCAACTTTGCAACCTTCATCACCCACCGGGGAAGGTTGCATTGCCGTTCTCTACAACGTCACAGCAACAAACTCAAATCGAATTTCTAGGAGTGGCATGGGACACCAAATCCAACACGAAGTCCTTACCTTCCGACAAGATACAGCGAATGCAGCAGATGTTGCGAGTACGACTCGCGACCGGCAGTTGGAACCTAAAACAGGCGCAACGCCTTATAGGTCATCTCAACTTTGCAACCTTCATCACCCACCGGGGAAGGTTGCATTGCCGTTCTCTACAACGTCACAGCAACAAACTCAATTGCAGATTCGGTATCCAGAAGAGGTACGGTCAGAACTGAACTGGTGGCTGGAAAATGTCAGTCAGAAATCGGCAATCCATCCCCAGAGAACGTCCACGAATCACGTCATCACAGACGCGTCGAACATTCAATGGGGGGCTTTGGTGAACAACGAAATGATAACGGGCCAATGGGAAGAACATCAGACCAAGTGGCATTGCAATCTAAAGGAGATGTTTGCTGTGATAGCCGTCATATCAGCAAAGCAGTGCAGCTCCAGAATTCGACAGTGATTCTTCAGAGCGACAACAAGACAGTCGTAGCTTACATAAAAAACGAAGGCGGAACGCGATCGCGTCTTCTGCTGAACTTGACCCGTCAGTTGCTGAGCCTGGCGGATCGTCTCAACATTGTGCTTTGCCCTCATCACCTACCAGGGCTTTTGAACACAGAAGCCGATCATCTATCAAGGAATCGTGCCGCCGCCGAGTGGCACCTAACAGACGTAGAAACATCGAGGCTGTTCAGTATGTGGGGCACACCAGACTTGGACCTGTTCGCATCACAGACAGCACATGTCGTAGCAAACTATGTTACGCTAGACTTGTCAGACTCGAACGCCTACTTTCACGACGCGTTCAGCAGATTCTGGCATTACAGACTTGCATGGCTATTCCCGCCACCCAGCCTAATGCCCAGGGTACTACATCATCTAAATTCAGCCTCCGGCCGGTACATCCTAATAGCACCCAAGTGGAGGAAGTTCTTTTGGAGGCCAGACCTGAAAAGTCGCGCTTTGAAGCGTCCTATGAAGTTCAGAGATCTGGACAAGAATTTGGTGGACACGGTAACAATGCTAGCACCCACGCAAGTCAGCAAGGTACCCATTTGAAGTAGATGGGTGAGGTTTTGCCAAGAGAAGAGTAGTATTCCGAATCCACCAGACGTAGCTAGATACCTCAGTTATTTATTTTCAACGGATCGTCTCTCTTACAGAACAATTCTCGTTCATAAATCGGTTATTGCCGCCATTTGCGAAACTATATCCGATATTAAAATTTCATCTAATCCTACTGTCAAACATATACTGAAAGCTATTTCCTTAGCAAAACCTGTACCGCCTAAATTACCGATTTGGGACGCCAGGATTTTGATTAATTTGTTAAAAAAGCAAGAGATAGATTTGAATAGTTTATATCAAGTGTCTAGACGCACTGCGGCTATTTTATTATTATCTTCGGGTCGTAGAGTACACGACCTTACTCTGTTGCACACTGATAGGCAACATTTTATAGATAACACTAATTCTATTACCTTGCATCCCGTTTTCGGGTCGAAAACTGACTCGTCCTCATATCAACAATCATTTATATCCGCCCCTGATAAAGGCATCGATGCAGTATATTGGTTACGCACTCTTGTAAATATGACACAGGCAACTCGAGGCAATATTACTAATTTGTTTTTAGTAACTAAAGGCCCTACGAGACCAGCTACTGCAGCGATCATCGGGGGTTGGATGAAGCGTATTCTGGCTTATGCCGGAATTCATGCATCAGCTTTAAGTTGTAGATCAGCTGTTTCATCCTTAAATTGGGTAGAAAATTATCATATAATTAATGATATTCTAGATAAAGCTAATTGGCAACATGAAAGTATCTTAAGAAAGGTTTACTTGAAAGAAATTAATAATGTAAACAGAGAAATAATGTTAGAAAAATCTCTTTCACAATATTTTCAACCCAATAATTAACGTTAGTTGTGTAATAAATTGATTGATACGCACTTTATTCAATGTACATTTAGGTTTATAATCATTCATAAATATTCAATCACATTGTTGCGTTTCAGTTGTACACTTACTATATTACCAAAAATACAAGCCACCAGGAGATAACAAACAGTCTCTCATAATGGACTTCGGACGTCAATCGGAACGCATAATATTAAAATTTTACCTTCAAATAAAATTTGTATTATGCTTCCATGGACGTCCGAAGTCCCAGTAATTTCTTCCTGGTGCTAAGCCATTATGAGCCGAACAATGACTAAGATGGCGGCTTGCTTTGGTAAGGAGCTTAGTTGTTTAGCGGAAACGATAGGTGGCGCTAAAAGCGCGGCAAGAAAACGGAAGTGAACTACTTTTAGCGACCAAGCGAGGTGAAGGAAGTGACGTACTCTCATAATGGACTTCGGACGTCCATGGAAGCATAATACAAATTTTATTTGAAGGTAAAATTTTAATAATCATTTATTATGTATAGACTATAAAACGGCACGTACAAAACGTCAATACCAACAATATTTTATAAATTAGTGAGCAAATGGACCACCAAACGCGGCCCCGGCCTGAGAAGACTCCGGCAAGAAACTCAGCGGACTTTTTTTTTGGTCTATTTACAAACATTTACTTAGTCTATACTAATCACAAAATAAAAGGCCCGTTTTGGCATATGCCTACTTGGCATAACTAGTGATGTAACAAAACGACTCGGTACTCGATACTCACGATTAATCGAATCCAGTTTGCATGGGGATTTAATCGATTTGAATATGTATATAAAGTACATTGGTTTAAAGTTCTGATTAGAAAATTAGCTTAATCTTTGATATTGTAGGTATTATAAAATGATACAGTATTATGAAAGGTCAATTTGCTTTTATTTCATATTTTTGTTATAATAACATTCAATCAATCACAAAAACAACAGGAATATCAAGATCAACAAGAATCTGGTTGTAGAAATTTGAAGGCACGAATTTGTCAAAAATTTTAACCGGATGGATGACCACCATGCACATATGCGGAAAAGCCTTCATAGTAGAAACGGTGGTGCCATGGTTGTACAGTGTACAAGTCAAATTTATGTGTGCCTTTACTGGAGCATTGGCAGTATTCGAATTCGGTAGATATTCGAAGAGTCGAGTTGTGAGTGTGCCGCGACAACTTGAATATCTAAGTCAAAAATAATCCAAAAATCAACAAAACCAAACGTAACGGGCACACAGTCAACAAGACGGGCGAACACACGCGTATGCCTCTTGGTCAGAGACACGTCATTCTATAAAAATCTATGCTGCCATTATTTACTGCTTTAAGCTCCAAGCTCATAATTTTCAGTAAATGATCACTAGTTACACAGTGAAGTTCAGTAATTAATTTCGGTCTAAACACTAGTTTAAATAAATAAAAATCGGGCTTATCTTACTCGATATTTTTTTCCTTAATTGATTATTAATAGTCTGTGGACAACGTAATAAAAATCGTTATGCACAGCACTAAGCCGAGTGGGCGGTACCTGTCTATGAAAAATGTAATAACCTTCATTACATTTTGATTGGTAAAAAACTGAGAACTTCATGGGCGCGAACTGTCAAAACGGGCCTTTTATTTTGTGATAACTATAGATACAGTAATTTGCTTGAGTAGCAAGTTGAGTAAACAGCTAATTTCCAAGCTTGTTTATCATTCAAATAATCTTATATATAACTAGCTGATGCCCGCGGCTCCGCCCGCGTGGATTTCTGATCCCGTTCCCGCTGCTCCATTCCGAGCATTTAGGGGTATGAAAAATAGATGTTGACCGATTCTCAGACCTACTCAATATGCTCACAAAATTTCATGAGAATCGGTCACGCCGTTTTGGGAGGAGTATGGCAACGAAAACTGTGACACGGGAATTTTATATATTAGATGATATAATAGCCTTTTTAGCAATAAAATTAAAATAAATAATTTGTATTTTTCACAGGAGGTAAGAAAGGCAAAAATGGTTCTTCTGTGAGCAAGAGATACTGGCCCGACGCGCTGTCGAACCCGCAGTTCACGGCTGGTATGTTTCTTACTGCACCATTTTACAACTGAACTCCTATGATATAGTTGAACCGTTCGAGACCAGTGGGCATAGACAAAATACATTTCTATTGGCTACATCGTCAATAGAAATGTCGAAAATGTGTGTGAGTGACATTAGTTGTCGGAATGTCATGTGACCCAAACTTTCTCGAGAGGCCCTGGGGTCCAAGCCAAAATGCTTTCGTTCCGAATCTACATTCGTCATCGCTCTGAAAATGTATGGGAGTGACATTTGTTGTCGGAATCGGTTCACATGACATTCGACAACAAATGTCACTCCCATATATTTTAAGAGCGATGACGAATGTAGATTCGGAACGAATGCATTTTGGCTAAGCGCCCTGAATAGCGGTATTCGATTGTCAGACAAAGTTTGTATCACATGACATTCCGACAACTAATGTCACTTCCATACATTTTCGACCTTTCTATTGACGATGTAACCAATAGAAATGCATTTAGTATAGGTCCGCTGGTAGTACTCTGGTACACAACATATTGGCATGAAAAAAACATTACAGCAAAGCAATTTTTTAAAATTAATTTTTAATCTTTTTTTATACCATTTAACTTGCGTTATTCACTCTCCATCATGGTACTAAAGCTGAATGAAACAAAAATTTCACGTAAAAACATGAATCAAAGATGGCGCCACTTGTTTCTTTTTTTTTGCAGTGACTTTTCTGTATGAAATTTTCTTTTATCTTAACTGACACGATGGAGAGTAAACAATGCTGAAAAAAATTCAAAAATATAACAAACAAAATTGCTTTGCCGTAATTTTTTCATGTTGTGTACCATGAGTACTTTCAGGGGCCTTCGGCTTCGAGAGTGTTCCCCTTACACCCTGTATATATGTATGATATTAATTATTAAAGCAGCCTCCGTGGCGTAGCGGTAGTGCACGCGATTGCTACGCACGGGGCGCGGGTTCGATCCCCGCTCAGTGCAAAAAGTTGTATGCATGAATATGACTGTTTGTACTAATCTGGTCGTGCCTCGGAGAGCGCGTTAAGCCGTCGGTCCCGGTTGCCATACAAACGTTACGGGTAGTTGGAGCCCTCAAGTCCAACCAGTCTAACTTGGAACTTCAATATCGCCATTGGTAATTGGACCATTGGTTGTGAAGGTCAGAATGCAGTCGCTTCACGTAAAATATCGAAGTTCAGCCGCATCACAGTTAGACTGAAAAGCCGACCCCAACTGAGTTGGGAAAAGGTTGGGAAAACCATCCCTTAGTCGCCTTGTACGACACCGCAAACGATCGTGTGCCGGGAACCCATCCAAATGGTAAGTAAATTCTAATTATTCTCCACCTTCCAGGTCTTCTCTCATCGTCTGAAGATGAGGAGCTGGATGGGGAGGCGTCTGCTGATGAGCAAGATACTCCGGAGACAGAGCAGACCAGCTATGCTATACAGCAGAGTATGCATTAGGGTGGTTTGATGTACAGATTGTGGTGTTTGAGAAAGGGAAACTTTCCTTGGTTATGGTGGTGATTGCTAGTAAGACAACATTCTTGATGGGGTAGGCAGAGATGTATTAATTCCTTGCCGGCGCACGTGTTTCCTTCTTCCTACAGTCCCGGGTCCTTTAAGCGGCGCGTGAAATGAGGCCGTCAAGCTGAGCGTCACCATTGTAGCACTGAACGTGTTTGTAATGGTGACCCTCTTTCATGAGACTTTGCCTTCAGCTTAACATCAGGCGAGGTGAAGTCAAATTGATGTGCCATAAAAAAAAATGTATGTTAGCCATAGGTTGATAACTACGGTTTTTTTGTTATTCGGAGCCTATTGAGGAAAACTTTGTTATGGGCTGTAGAGATGAAGTTGGCCATATTCCACTCAACAAGGCTTGTAGTAAAACAATATGGGTATCATTAGGTCGTTATATATGAAATTGCCGTTTTGTTTGAAGAAATTGGAGGAAAACCAATTTTCAGTACTAACATTTTTGTAATTTCTTTTTTTGGAATTATTAATCCAAATTTTATATTTTTTTTGTATGAATGAGACAACATTAAGCAAACAGCAACTTTATTACATTTTTAAAAAGTGACAGCTGTAGAAAAGTTACGAAATTTATCATCAAAATGGATGGCATTTAGGAATTACTGTTTTTGAAGATCGAATTTAATTTATCAAGCGGCCAATAAAAACAGAATTTAATACAGAGTTGTAGAATCTGGAAATCAACTAAATTACAGGAATAACGAACTCATGAATCTGTGAGAAAATTTCGGTAATTTCATAATGTAAAGACCTATTATGAAAATTGCAATAATTTCATTAAAAACAAACGAAATGATCAACTTTACAATTTAAATTGAAAAATCTCTGCAATAAAGTTGTCTTACTAGAAATCTAAACAAACCACTATATTTAAATTTGAATTTCGAACTGAAAGCGATACCCGCTCAAATAGTGATGTACCATTCTCAAATCCCACACAATCGATTCGAAACGAGTGAAGTAGTCGATTCCCAGTTACGATTCAATGTATACGTATTAATTTTAAAAAATCTTTTTCATGACAAATGCCATGTCACAATAAAATTCATTTATTTATATAAAAAGACATAATATAAATATATTGATCAGTATACCGTAATGTTAAGAGTAGAATAGTAGTATACTAAATTTTAATAGTGTGTGTTTATATGGAAGAAAACCAATGGGTTTTGTATATACTAGACTTGTGTTACGGGTGGAGCGGGAATGAATTTCGAATTTGGAACCATAATTTTTAAGATGAAAAGATTTTCAAAATACAGTCTCAAACTAATCTCAATCTCTCAAATGTCAAAACGATTGCGGTTTCAATGGAAAGAGTGCCAATTCTCGTAATATAATTTGTTTACGTAGGTGCAATGTTAAAGGACTTTAAGTGATTTCTTGAAAATGGTGTTTTTGACATTGATTTCGATAGATCGAAATTGAATTTCGAACTTCTTTTTATTAGGAGATTTGACATTTTAAACGCAGAAGATAATAAATATGTAATTAACGAAAAACGCGCCTTTTTGTAATGTCATCTGCGTGACAGTTACAAAAAGTGCGTTATTGTTGACCGACTTAAAGCCTATAAGCAAATTTTCAGCTCCGATACATTCTAGTATACACAGAAGTAATTGGGGAAGAGCGAAATAAGTAAAATTTTAGATTTTTAAGTAATTACTTTTTATTAAGTATTATTATATCAGCAAATACGATGACAAAGTTGCCATTTTAGGATAGTTTACACTTATTGAGCTTGAAATTTTATAGATATTTTATATATTAAATGGAATATTTCTATGTGGGTCTCAAATTCATACCCTAGCCCTTACACTGTCAACGTTAATATGCAAATAGATATTAGTAATTCAATTTACTAATATTCTTTAAAAAAATAGTTTCCATTTAAAAATAATATATCTAAAAGAATTGTATTTTATGAATGGTATCTCCTAAACACACATTATTACTATTTAATATACGCATGCCTAGAACCTTGTATACGTAATGCATACCTCAAGTATATAAAAGAAATATTCATATTATCAACAAAATTTCGACAAATACATTGAATAATGGTCTTTTAGTGTTTTATATATAAAGGTGTATAAAAATATAATGGGTTTTCATATATGTTATGCACACTATCGATTTTTATGTCTGTTTTCCGTTTGGTTAGGTACTTAATGAAAGGTAAACAATCTTGATGTGTTTTTTTTTACATAAACACAAGTAATCTAATGCTTAAACTAGACCGATTTCAGTTTTTAGTCGAGTTTTATTTTTGAACTGAGATTTTAACTAAAGGATACTATAAAACACATCAAGATTGTTTACTCTTAGTTGAGTATTTAATCAAATGGAGTATACGTCTAATTTGTAATCAATGTAACTGTAACGTTTCGGTGTTGTGTTGTGTTATATGAACCATTATTGTTTTATATTTCATTTTTAATTATTAATAAACAGTTGTCATAAATAATAATTACAACTAAAACGATCATTATTCAATTAACCATATGTTATTTTTGAAACCGTTAACATTAAGTTAAAAATCAACTATAAACAACTACTCCATGTAAATATTCCAAAAAAATACCCAAAAACCGAATGCAAAATCTAACGGTTTCACAAATAACGTTTGCAACATGAAACTACGTTATCAAGACGAAAATTGGTCTCAAAGAGGCTGTTTGTTTAGCATTTCGTCAATTTTAAATACCGGTTGTGAATTATTAATACACGTTTCATTTCCCACCACTTCCGACTGACAAAATAAATAGTTGCTAAGAATTTTTTCTACATGCGAAACTAGAACATACCGTCCACAGATATTTATATTTATTTATAGCAAAAAAAGTGAAAATAAGTTTCTAAATCTGGCTGTGAGCGCAAGAAGGGGTTAACCGACATTTAAAATAAATTATCACCTGTAAATGCCCGAAGGGTTACACAGAGCTGTAAAACCAACATTCGCCAACTTTAAATTTGGGTCGAACCGAATCGACGACTTTGACATGGGCTGTATATTTACTGTGAGATGGAGGACAACCCTATTCCATAATCACCTTCCCCCGTAACAAGAAGGATGGGCTCTATTCATTCACAAAAATGATTTGAATTTGAATATTCTACTACACCAGGAACCAACAGCAGACCTAATACATGAAAAAAAATGGTCCTCAAGCCTAAAACCGGTTCGACAATAGAACTCTTAATCAGCACACGTGTCTCCTTCTTCCCACAGTCTAGGGTCCTTCAAGCGGCGATGAAGCGTGAAAAATCTGAGGAATTAGGCCGTTAAGTTGAGGGCATTATTAGTGTCACAAATAGTTACTGCTCTCATCTTATTTTCAGGCGAGGTGACATAATATTATTATAGTATAAATAATATTATGTGTATGAAAATTTTGGTCAAGCCATTCTTGCGATCGCGCTATTAAATGTACTCATTGTTATTTTATTTTTCTAATTTCACATGCAGCCATATTAGATTTAGTTTTGTTGTTGTCTGCTGTAGAGTGTCTTGTCATAATATTTAGGGAGAAATATCGTTGGAAATGAATTCGATTCAGTGTAACTTCTTTTGTATAAACTCTATTGTATAAATATGGCTATTCGAGAGTTTATTTCTAATGATATTTCCACCTATATGTAAAATTATAGTATTTATAGTTTTCGGGACTTCACGCGATATATTTGAACACTTACTTTTGCCGACTATATATATACTATAAATACTATGTGTAAACACCGCGATAGTGTAAAATTATAATTGTCAATTGTTATATATAGTAATCCTACAGGCTTACTTTTGAAATAATAATAAACCATAGTTGAACGGTAAATTGCGACGGTCGGCTCTAAAAATATTTGACATTTATATTTTTTAATTTTTAATGTACCACGGGTCCTTAATGCGGCGCAAAAAAAACATCAAATGACGCCGTCACCATTGTAACATTATTGGTGTTTGTTATAGTGACCCTCATTCGTAAGGTTGAAGGCATTTCAACCCTCCAGCTTGCCATCGGGCAAGGGGCAAGGGTCATTTTACCGTTTCCTTTATAAAAAAAAACTAATAATGCAAAAAGAACCGGCTATGTATATTCGTGATTTTTAGACACTCAACAGCATACGAACTCTAGTTTCTAAGTATTCGAAAAAAAAAAACGATTATACGAAAATGTAAACTTACTATACGATTCCCATTAAAATATATAATAGTATATTTCAAAAAACTTAAACGTTCAATGCAAAATTGTATACGCGAACAAGTATTAAAAATCTAATTGACACTTAAATTTTAGTCGGAGATTGTACGATTAATCGACTAAATTCATAATCGATTGACATCTTAATCGTTTAAAAAGTTTAGTCGGTTAATGTTGTCACATCACTATTTAGATGTAAAAATATGGCGCGAAAGATGTATGTTTGCAGATTAAAAAATATCGTATAAAATTATACAAAGAAAAAAATTGTGTTTACGTTAAATAATAATTATTTTATTGTTTTATTATATAATTGTCACTACTTTAGTATATTAAAGTATAATTATATCAAATGAATAATAAAAAAGTAAGTAGTAAGTTTTAAAAACTTCGAATGAAACATCAAATTTTTAAAGTAAAAACTCATAAATTAAATCTGTATATTGAAATGATTTAACTTTAAACGGTTTTTCTTGCGATATATTTGATATTATTTTTTCTTTTAGTGCGAAATTTCGGCAGCCATATTGGTGAATAGTAATTTCATATAATTAGAATGGTATCAACTTATCTCGAAGTACCCGAACAGTGATGAATCGTTGTGCGGAATGAACTCACTGTGTTGTTAAGTCTTCCTGTATTTTGCAGTTTTATTCGATTTAGTGTAGTTTTATTTGATTGCATTCAGTGTATCAGTGCCAAGCTGAGGATTATAGATACTCATTGGTAAGTGTTTAAATAATTTATAACTAAGTGACATTTTCAAACCCAAACTACAAATTACGAACCTTCCTTTTTCAACTTCGTCAATAAAATTCAATATATTTAATATACTTTTATCGTGTCTTCCAATTTATTGTGACAACTTATTGTAATTACGTATAAATACGATATTTTTTTATCTCTTATACGATATGTTTATTGGGGCTATGATTTTTAGTGAAAATATTGTGTAAAAAAACCTGTGAAGTCTCGGAAACATGCGAAATTCAATATTCTCAAGCCTGAGAGATTTTTACATTTAGTAGAAAATAATTGTATGTCATATTTAGGGACGTTGCACACTAAAGCAGTACCTTAAGACAAACACTGTTTATTTTTAGCATTAAAAACAGGTGACCCAATACTTAGGGTACCTATACATTAGCAAGTTATAGAGCGCTCCTTACTAAGTAATAAAGCACAAGACAAGTATGACCAGTACCGAAGATTCTTGACAAACTCAATCATTAACAAAGCAATACCCTACACCCGATTTGTAGCTGTAACCCCAAACAATATTCCCCGATTTTGTTACCATCCCTCTCAGGTCATCAGTCCATCTAGCTAGAGGGCGACCTACCTTCCGTTTGCCTTCTCGCGGTTTCCACTCTAGGACTCGTTTACTCCAACGGCCATCGGTCCTTCGGCAGATGTGGCCAGCCCACTGCCACTTCAGCTTGGTTATTCTGCGAGCTATGTCGGTAACTTTAGTTCTTTGTCGGATGACCTCATTGCGAATTTTATCCTTCAAAGAGACTCCAAGCATAGCTCACTGCGCGACTAACCCTACCGTCAAGGTTTCAGCACCGTAGGTCATAAAAGGTAGGACGCACTGATCGAAAACCTTTGTTTTCAGGCATTGTGGTAGGGAGGAGGAGAGGGCGCGCTTCTGAGGCCCTTCAATTGACAATCTGTTGGTACTCTTTATGACATTTCCGACAGGCGTGAACGCATGTCAATTCTATACATTGATTCCATTCTACAAAACGCTTGCTACTTGTCTAGGACCCCTTAAACGGTCACCATAAAATGTTACGTATATGTAGACCCGACATAAGCATACCGTATTTTACCGTCTCTACCATGGTGAATGCTTTAATAAGCTCTTCAAATTAATCCACCCTATCCTTTCCTACACAGGACAACATGTGCAGGGCTTAGATATCACCCGTATACAGTGCAGAATATTCCATAAATGATGAGGCCGTCAAGCTGAGCGCCACCATTGTTACACAACATGTTTGTAATGGTGACGCTCTTTCCTGAGACTTTACAAACAGCTTACCATCAGGCGAGGCAAAGTAAAAAAGTGATAAAAATAAGAATAAATAGGGATAGACAGCAGGTAGTGACTTTGTTTTATACTATGTAGTTGATACGTGTTGATCATAGCCCCAATATAACATATATAACAAGCCAGTGATTAAATCTGTTATACGATGCAACGGATATACGTAATGGAATGGTGAAGTATAAAGATTATAAGATTTTTTATAATAATGTAACAATTATGTAGAATATACATCTAATATACAGCGCGTAGTTATAAAAATTATTTGTATTTTTAAAATCGTACGATCTGTGACTTGGAACGCCAATATAGGATAGTATTAATAATCTGTGGCGGGACCGCCATTTTTGTTTATTGTTAAGAAAATCGAACGCTTTGTATTCAAAATACGGAGTTCTTCTAGAAGGATTATATAAGGTTCTTTAAGACTTAGAAGTGTGATATTCCTGGACCCCGCCCCCTAAGATTACAAAAAATGCCATTGACATACATACATACATACATAAAATCACGCCTGTTTCCCGTAGGGGTAGGCAGAGATCACGGATCTCCATTTGCTACGATCCCGACATACTCCTTTCGCTTCATTCACTCTCATTACCTTTTTCATGCATGCTCGTCGGTTTAGGGTACTCCTGACCTGCCCCTTTTCTAACATTTCCCCGATTTGGTCCAGGTATGTGCGCCTAGGTCTTCCCCTTCCGACGGTGCCATCCACACTAGCCTCATATATCTGTTTCGTTAGTCTTCTTTCATTCATTCTCTCAACATGACCGAACCATCTTAACATACCTTTCTCAATTTTCATCACTACATCTTCTATCACTCCACATCGCTCTCTTATCACGCTATTTCTGACTCTATCTCTCAAAGTCACTCCACACATACTTCGCAAGCCATTCGCAAGCAAACAAGCCATTGAAATTTCGACTTAATCTTATTGTGTTAAAGTCTAAAATTAGATGAAAAAGACTTTATTACATCGTTTCGTAAATTGAAGCGTCTGTCTCTTAGTGGTTACGAAGTCGGCTTTATAGAGGCCTTGATTCTACTAATTGTCGACTATTGTCAAGGCACTGAGATTACAAAAAGTGCTATTTACTTTTGGACCATGCGGTTACACACTAAAGTCTAAAATAAAATGGCATTGTGTAGAGTGAATGAAACGATACACTAAACTCTTCTTCATTTCATTTTGAACTTTTACTTAACGTCAATAAAGCCGAAAATGCTATGGTAGTTTTTGGAATCTCAGTCGTGCGTCTATGGTGAATTCGAGTCGAGATAAAGTAAATAATTTGTTTTCAAACATAAAAGAGTGACAAGTTTAGAGATTACATTTCGAACACATATAAATAATTCAAAAATCAAACATTAAAAAAGCGTTCGATTTTCTCACGTCATGTTAGCCTATGAATGGCAGCCTTTATTTTTAACCGACTTCAAAATGAGGAGGTAATGTTGAGAGCGTTCGTTAGCGATCGGAGTCCACTTATAGTATACTATAGTTGTAATGCTTGAATAGTTTGGAAGTGACTTCAATGTTATACAGAATAGTACAGCATCATTTTTTGCTAGTCAATAAAATAATTTTAGGCTGATATTTTTGTTTTATTAATATACTAGCTAACCCGCGCAACTTCGTCTGCGTCACCTCGTTTTTGCAACATTATTCATTCGTGCTCCGCACCTGTTCCAAAATCCGTTGTGTAGTTTTAAAGATGACCCGCGCAACTTCGTCTTCGTAACCACCTTTTTGCAACATTTTTCAATCCCGCATCAAAATCCGTTGCGTAGTTTAAAAGAATTAAGCATACAAAGGGATATTACATCAAGAACCAAGCGGTTCGGTGAGTCTTTCCTCTGTCGCACCATTAAGTCTTGGAATTCTTTACATGCGCACGTGTTTCCTTCTTATACATATTCTTATACAGTCCCGGGTCCTTAAAGCGGCGCGTGAAAAAGCATCTGATGAGGCCGTCAAGCTGAGCGCCACCATTGTAGCACTGAACGTGTTTGTAATGGTGACGCTCTTTCCTGAGACTTTGCCTTCTGCATACCATCAGGCAAGATGAAGTCAAATTGACGTGCTATAAATAATAAACGAGAGTTCACGATCCACAGCACGCAAGCTCACGGTCCACTTGATGGATCGATTAACGTGCCGCTGACAAATTTGTCTGATAGCGCAAAACAACTCTCCAGTCGCCTTTTCTGTGAGAAAATCGTTCTTAAGTTGGTGTGCGAGAAATTGTCGCTTCTTCGGTGGGCCCCTCTGAAGCGGTGGGCCCTGAAGTGTGGGCCCCGAGGCCCCGAGTGCCTCTATGGTAAAGACGGCATTGACTAGAGCAGATGGCAGTGACTCCTAGATCGAATAAGCAGAATAAACCCTGAGGAGATTCCCACAGCAGAAAGAAAGAGATATTTATATTTTTTCACACATTTATTTTTCTTAAAAAGATAATCCTTGGATAGATATACTATAAGATTAGTCTTCAAATCACAAGTCTTATAGATATAATATATCACAAATTTATATCACATAGCATTTATAATCAGACTACTATTATGATAAATAAATATATATTAATTATTTTGTATATCTACTATATAAAAATAAGTCGGGTTTTCCTTCCTGACGCTATAACTCCAGAACGCACGAACCGATTTCCACGGTTTTGCATTCGTTGGAAAGGTCTCGGGCTCCGTGAGGTTTATAGCAAAGAAAATTCAGGAAAAAATTCAGCAGAAAAGCGGGAAATTCATTTTTCACATGGCGAAACGGAGTTCGCCGGGTTTGCTAGTTATTTGTATAATTGTATTGGTTTGTTTATAAAATACTGCACTTTTTGTTACTTAGGCTATGTAGAATATAGGTAGGAGCCGCTAGCTTATAGTATGGGCCCTCTAGTTGTATATTTTTGGTATAAATTTTTTGTTCAATTAGTACATTCGCTGTCAGATAAGCAATTTGAACATTACAAGTCAATATCTTTAAAATGTATCATAAAACAATAAAAGTTTTACTAAACAATGTCATAAATACATCTCTTTTATTCGTATCAATGAAAAAACTATGTTTATTACTTTAATAATTGTGAAGGGGACTGTATCTAAAATAACTGAACGTTTCCAATTTCTGGGAAATATTTAAACATTTGAAATGAGCGCTCAATTTTGGATTGAGCGCTCATTATATGCTGACAGTTTTGACATCCTGACTGTATGTATGACTGTGTACTATATTTTTCGTAAATACATACAAATTATACATATATTTAACTATAAAACATATTCAGAACACCACATACATCTTAATTCTACAAAATATTCGCGAGATTCTTCGTATTGAGGTACAAAAATATAATTTCAATACCAAGAAAGATAAAAATATAACATTTATTTGAATGAATAATAAAAAATCGACTGCTCTAAATAATAGATTAATCTAAAATAAAGATTCTGACTCCATATTATTATAATTCAACCTCCTGTATAAGCCACACCACAGAATAAGAAAAATCAAGTGGCTCTTTGTTTTAGAATATGCTTCTACTCGATGATAGATGGCGACACCTTTAACCTGAGTGTCGCTTATAATATCTCCCCCACTATTTAGAGGCTAGAGCGGCCATCAACTTGGGCAAAAAGCATATAAAACATGCCTAAACCTATACAAGAGCCATCCTACATAATCAATAAACACGCACTTTTTAAGGCAGTCATGTAATTATATTAACTATTGCCATAGATAATTCGATATTAAAAGACCTATCATAACCAATTATCCTAATTAATGTATCCATCTGAATACATACTCCTTATAAAATTCATCACATATCACCCAAACTGGCAACACCAGCCATCTTTTTTACAAGATGCAATACTAAAGAACATCTTCAGTCAAAAATATAACCTCAAAATGCAGCCAAATGTTTTAACTGCAATTATATAGAAGATATTGCTGTAAAACCTTTGGTATTTCCATTTCTGGGACCATATCAATAAGGGTAGTCTTAAAATATCTTCTGAGGAATATTCTAGCTTGGGCTAACAGGGAAATTGGTGTCTTAGCGCGGTGTATTAGGGCTTCTTTTTGCGTAGGGGTGACAAGATTGTTTCTTTTGATCATGCAAAGGTCGAACGCTTCAGCTGCTTCTAGAAGTAGGTAGAAGATGTGCTGGTATTCATCTGAAGTGACGTTCTGGAGATGGTTCAGGATACCGTCCGGGTCACGGAACTGAGTTTTCATGATTACCTGGAAATATATTATAATTTTATGTTATAACTTTCAACCAAAAAAATTCAAACGGATTTAAAAACTACCTGCCAAGTGCGAATCAGGCTCGGACACTGAGTGTTCCGTATAATACTAAATTGAGGCACCACATAATGCTATGTGTTTTAATACGTTGACTTAAAGTTCTGATTTTTCCACAAAACTGTAGTGGTCACAGACTTGAATTTTTGATATTACTTTCAACGTAATAACTTCACTCATTCTTGAAAAATGTCTTGACAGGAATACAAACATTTTTTCTGATGTGGGTAGTTACATATTTACAGCTAGATGCTGTAAGAATATGTTACTTGTCACATTTCATAATTCTAGCCAAACGTAAAGCCCTAATCCACTTTAATCCATTAAACAAATCCATCGATGGATTAATTTCCAATACTTTAAAGCTTTTGATTCCGTTGCATTTGACAAAACTTACTGGATAAACAGCTGTATCTTTTGATGGTTTTGACTTAGAAATCTGACAGGTTCAATGCTTTGAAAACCTGTAAGTATTTAGTGTAGGTAAATTTGATAACTAGACTCGTCCACATATTCCTCTGCAATAGGTCTTGACAGACAGACGAACAGCGAACTGGTCTTTATAAGGACCAGCGCACGATTATCGGCATCAGCAAAAAAATATTCTTCGATATCATTCCTAAGGAATTTATAGTACAGTTTCCGACTGTGCCGAGCGACGGCTGTTAAAAGATCTTTTTCCTTATCGGTGTCAGTAATGTGCGCCGACCCTCAGGGTATCGTATTTGTCCTTAGAGGTACGGATCTCTGAAAAACAGTAACTTTTTTGTGTCTCACCCGGGCTCCGTATCTTAACAAGAGAGTGATAATCTCTGCGCTGGGCTCCACGTTACTGGCGAGGTACTCCGCGAGCGCTGGTCGGAGCTGCGTCGCGTCTTCGTCGTTGTACACCTTCAGATTCGGATCCGCGCCACTCTCCAGAAGGATCTGGGGATATTTAGATAGTTACAAAATTTGGAGGTAGGACATGACGGTATCTCCCGTCCTAATTGAGCAGTCTACCTACAGACTTCATACAGTCCCGGGTCCTTTGAGCGGGGCGTGAAAAAGCATCTGATGAGGCCGTCAAGCTGAGCGCCACCATTGTAGCACTGAACGTGTTTGCAATGGTGACCCTCTTTCATGAGACATTGCCTTCAGCTTGACATCAGGCGAAGGTGAAGTCAAATTGACGTGCCATAAATCTATACCTAAATAAACTAAAAAGTCCGACTGAAGAAGTACTTCCACCCTACAGTATACCACGGCTTATAGTAACCTTGTGTTGTGTTCCTGCGGTGAGTAGGGTAGCCAGACTGACAGCATAGAAGCTCTGTGAACCTGCTGATCATTTTAGAACCTTCTAATACCCTTCTTGAAGAACTCCATATTGCAGTTTGGTGCACACAGCCGGTCACTTTGGGATTATGACATTTCGGGTTTCGGACATTTTGGAATTGAACATTATGGGAGTTGGACTTTTTGGAATATGGTCATTTTGGAATTGAACATTCCGGGGTTTGAACATTTTCGGACTTAGATATTTCGGTATATGGACGTAATGTACCCTGTTAACAACACAACCCTAAACGGACATAGCCTAATACTCACTTTGACGATTTCCTTCCTATTAGTAATGTTGTCAGAGCAAGCGACGTGCAGCGGTGACCCGATGACAGAACTTGACGCGTTCACTTGAGCACCTGGAGGAATAAAGCCAACGATAAAGGCCTTTAGGGCGCGATTGGTCCAATGTTCAAAATTAAGTCCTATTCGCGTTTGGTCCCATTCGCAGTTGGTCCAATTCGCCGTTGGTCCAATTCTCAGTTGATCCAATTCGCGGTTGGTCCAAAATAGACGTTTCTTAAATTATACATTTATTATATTATTATTATTATACATATATAAATGGGGTGTGTGTGTGTGTGTTTAGTTGCTGTCTTTAGTTGCCGGAGGTGAAATAGTAGCCAACATAGCCCTCGCTCCCAGGCAGGCCCGGGGCCCTCTTTTAGATAATGCCCTTCGAGTATAGAGATCACGGTATTCCCGTCTATCCCTCGGGCATGGCGTGGAGCGTAGGGTTCCTAGGATGACAGGTGGCGCCACCCGTCACCCCCAGGCCCGCGCTCATGGAGGACAGAGGTCATTCTGCAACCTCCGAAGTCTGAGTCGCCTCCGCGCAAATGTATTTACTCCTGCGGCTTGCTATATCGGGACGTGCGATGTGAGTCGGTTCGAGTTCGATATAACCACCCCTGCTGGCTGAAAAAAGCTGTCCAGGAGACTTACCAGCGTGTAGAAGCATCTGCAGCATGCTGACATCCCCCTTCAAGATGGCGAGGTCCAATGGACTCGGTTTGCTCAGTTCTGGACATTCGTAGTTCACACGAGCGCCTTGCTTGATCATCAAATTCACTACCTCTGGGATGCCTGAGCAAATAACGATATAGTTACTGAGCTTATATCACTAAAGTGTCTTTTTGCTGGAAAGAACCCGCTGACTTTTTTTAGCTGAGCCTCCTCAGGTCGAAGCCGCGTTTCGAACCGGTGATCCATTTAATTTGGATGTTTTGGAATTGTCGTGTAATGGTCCATAGGCCAGGGTAACTATTTTACATCAAGTAGGCCGTATGCTTGTCTACCTGACTTAGGTGGTACAGAAAATTGAAACCGAAATCATCTTTTATTCAATTTATGCCCATGAGAAGTCAGAATTGGAGCTAATGGTCTATGGTCTTACTGCTCATCAGCTAAATCTCTGTAATTAGGTAGATACATGATTGTCGTAATGCATGACCACTTACCACTGAGTACAGCATAATGCATAACAGTTCTGTAGTCATTCCTGGCGTCTGTCATCGCGTTGACATCAGCACCGTAGCTGATGAGAAGCAGAACGGCATCCATACCCTGGAATTAACAGCATTATTAGGTATTTTATCGAACAAAGTAACTACAAAAGTATACAAAAATGTTAGCAACAAGACAGCAAGCTATTTAAACGCGGTTGCTATTTGGATGGGTGAGCGCTTACTGGTATATCATTTGAGCGTTGATGCTTAAGGTACGTTAAAAGTCGCAATATGGATGACCTGAACAACTCTGTCAGTGGTTGGGTTAAACTATAACACAGGCTGGGAGGTCAAACAACAGTCGCTTGCAAATATAGCCGAAAAAACCAAGTCTACATCATCATTAAGAGGACTGAGGATTCCGAGGTGAAGGCGATGGGAACCCACGTAAGGATGATGATGGAGAAAATGATATGATAACTGTTATGGACAATGGCACTCGTGAAAAACATACGAAATTGGGCATACTGTTACTTAAAATGACAGATCAACCAGCATTGGAGGTGTTCTGTGCTTAAAATCCAGGGGGGAGGGTAGAGTTTCTGTGCTGTCAGTGCTGAAGATAAAGCAGGGTTTCTCGGGGTTGACGGGTGGAGTCACATGTTACCCTAGCAGAAGCAGGCTTGCGTCTTGCTTCTGCTAGCCACCCCTTACCCGGGGGCTAAACGAGGATACCATGGTCCCTACACTCGAAGGGGGTCATCTCGAAAGAGAGGGCCACGAGTCTGCCGGAGTGCGACGGATTTGTTCGCTACACTTTCTGACTTTCGGCAAGTACAGACCCAAAGACGGCGTGTGTTTTAGTCGGTTTGAGTTCGACATAACCTCTCTCACCGGCGCCGGTGAGATCGGTATTTCGGTATTTCGGGGATTTCGCGGACGAAAAAAAAGGTTTCTCTGTCTTCCCTCTGACAACACAAAACCTCCCCAGTGAGCTCTAACTCCCGTCTAGACATTTTTTTCCCAACTGCCTAAAAATTTCAAGAATTTTAAAAGTTTTAAGTTTTAAGCAAAGCTTTTAGTCAAATATAAATCTTGTAACTCACTCTCTGTGTTACCTTTCTTTGTCTAGCAGCCTTCATCAGAGGAGTCAACCCTGCTCTATCCCTGGAGTCAGGGTTGGCTCCAAAAGTGAGCAGCAGTTCCAAATACTCAGGGTCGGAGACCAGGTTGATCTCGGAACCGAAGAAATAACGTTTATTTGGGTCCGCACCGTGTTCTAGGAGAAGACGAGCGACCTCCTGTGAATGACCAAAAAGGATTACATTTTACGTTACATTACACATTAAATAGTCTTGGAAAATCATTATAATGTATGGGTCTGCACCAGGTCCCCCTCCTGTGAAAGTGAATGATTCCATTTTACATTACAACATCACACATTCAAGAGCCTTGAGATCGCCAAAATCACTGTAACATGTACTACGCATTCCACAAAATTCTTTGATAAATCCTTCACTGTACAGACGGTTCGCTTGTGGAATGCACTCCTATCCTATGATGGTATTCTAGGACAATTTACACAACGCCACCTAGACCCATGGTAAGCATAGTTTAACTTGTTTGTATTATGGGTTCTAGAATGCGGATAAACATACTTAGACACTTTTTTTTTGTAAATACATACATACTATACATAGAAACACCCAGACCAATGCAAATATTCATATTCATGTACACAAATATTTTCATTGAGCGGGAATCGAACCCACGCCTCCTGCATAATAATGCAATGTCGTCAATAATGCCTACAGTCCTTTTGATTCCCTTCTGAACTGTGATATAGAAAACATCGAATAAAATCGATACCTATAAATATACTTACGTAATGCTTATTCCTGATAGCCAAGCGAAGCGGTTCATCACACAGGGTGGTCCGCGGAAACTCCTCCCCCGTATCAGGTCTGTAGTCGACCGCAGCACCAGACTCCAACAACAGCTTGACAAGCTCTGTGTAACTGTAAATAAACATCAACTACATAAGTTATCGTTAGATCCCAAATAATATTATAAAGTAGCTGTTGCCCGTGGCTCCGCCCGCGTGGATTTCGATTATCGCGATGTACGACTCTACTCGATTCTCACCAATGTGCAATGTATAGAAATTTACCGGATCAATTGAGATTTACGATTATTACTCCGCTACCTTGGATGGTAGCGTGATGATATATTATTATAGCCTATGTTACTCCTAGATATTGTAGCTTTTGAGTCGTAAAAGAATTATTGAAATCGGTCCAGTAGTTTCAGAGCCTATTCGTTACAAACAAACACAAACAAACGTTTTTATAATATTAGTATAGATATGTTCTTAACTGTTGCCCGCGTGAATCTCGGTTATCGCTTAGAACATACTTTTGTTATGTTCAGTGGGTGCAAAACATCCAAGTAACAAAATACCCAAATTACAGTATGATAAAATTCCAGAATTTCTTCTTTTTATCTTCTTGAAGAGTATAGGTATGGCGCTGGTGCTACCAACCCGTGTTCAGCAGCGAGATGCAGTGCGCTGTAACCACAGTCGTCTCTGGCGTTCACATCACATCCTCGAACTACCAGCAGTCTGGTGGCCTCCAGGTATCGCTGCCAGATCGCGTAGTGCAGTGGACGAAGACCTTGGGTTACTGGTTCGTTCACCTACAGAATAAAACTTTGATTAACTGGTGTTTGGACGGTCGTACAGAAGACGTTTCCGTAATAGCCAAGATTAAGAGTAGCAGAGCTTACGATAGTGTCTGCTTGCTTGCAATAGGTTGGCGAAATGTGGTTTTTTTTATACAAATTAGGTAACAGACAAGCACGCAGCCACCTGATAGTAAATGGTTACCGTGGCCTATAGGCGAGTGTAACACCAGAGGAATAACACTCGTGCCGCAACCCCTGTAAGAACAGAGACATTCTGTGTCGTCAGCGCAAAAGATGTAGGATAAGCCTTTGGTTTTCCCACTGACAACACAAAACCTCTCTAGTGAGCTCTGGCTACCCTACTCACCACCGAAAACACAACACAAGATTGCAAAGAAGTAATTCTATGAGAATCTGGCTATGATCGGTATCTCCGCAATCCGGAAGATTCGTAGGATCCGTTACAATCAGAATCACAAACGTACCTTAGCCCCACAAGCTAGCAGTATCCGGATCTCGTCCAGCGGCACCATCCGAATGATGGAGTCTGCCAGCTCTCGCTGCATGGACTTCTCTGCTATCACTTCAGACGGCATCGTCACTGGAACAATAATTCATCAGATGATTATGGCGATAATTGTGTACAGCGCCATCTAGCTCAGTCATGCTGAACTATTACGAAACTACTGATACTACATCGCGCTATTGAAGTTGTGAAAGTAGCTTATACTCGTATTTACAACAACTTTATATTGGAGCAAGCGCTTAACATTGGAAAACGAACTCTTATACGAATAACTAAAGAAAAATATGGCGAGACTAGCACAGTTGTGTCAAAACGTCCATCTTAGCGTGCTGCAACTAAAAGGTTATGCCAGATAGAATAAGAAATGAAAAGCCACGGTAGCCTAGTGGTATGGTATGGGTACTGGACTGCTGAGACGAGGTCTCGGGTTCGATCCCAGGTTTTACCATGGCACCCACCAATGACTTTTCGATGCTTTTCGAAGTTATGTGTGTATTTATCGCAGGTTTATGAGTGCCCGGTTAATGGCAATAGGCTCGCCACCTATTAGGTACATTGGGACCTTAACACAAACTGGCGAAATTAGAGTGCTTGCAACTCTGCCTACTTCTTCGGGGATATAGGCGTGAGTTAATGTTATGTTACAAGTAGAAAAGACTAAAAATAACTTACTGTTATATGTAGAAAAAATACTGAATTGTTAAATTATCGAGGCAAAATTAAACCTCTCGTTCTTATAAAACTCAATGATTCAATCTGTCGAGAAGCTCTTAACTCAATTGTATTTTCTCGACTGACCACTACCGCTTTGATGGCAGTAATTAGTAATAATATTAATAACTAATCACATGTTATTTTGTGACGTTTTAAATAATAATGTAACGCATATGAACACTCGTGTCGTAACGAATACGCACTATCAGTCGACGTTTTGATAAATTGAGAATGGATGCCAACTCCGTAAATGTTACTTAGATCTATTCACGCGTGGCAAATATAGGTAAGGATATTGTTAGTATGTATATGAGATAATATGTCTTGTTACAATTTTTAGATAGAACACGTGTTTCCTACTCAGAAGAACTTGTCCTTTTCCCTTGTTATAGTAAAAAAAAGTAATCGGCATAGGTACCCATTGTTTTGTATAAAATGCCCGATTGGCGACAATATGCTCGCCCCCTATTGCGTGGGACCGAAAATCAGTTTGCGAAATGTGGGTGTTCAATACACCTCTGCCTACCCCTTCGGATATTACGGCGTGAACATAATTATGTAAGTATGTGTATATTATTATAAAGACAGAAAGATTGTTTAATAATCATGCCAAAACCTTTTCCTCTAAATTACTTTTTGTCTATGATCTCAGAATGACTCGAAAATTAGTCATTCTTGACAAAAAATATAACGAACATCATTCTCAAATTTAGTTTTGGCAATCACATGTTAAAGATGATATTTTTACCTTAAAATCGATCGGTGTTCATGCTCTTTACAGTTTTTTAATATACCACTTAGGTGGCAGACAAGCACACGTTTGCAACACCAGGTAGAGCGGAAAAAGGAGTGACGGTTCAGAGATAGAATTACAAGAGATAAAGGAAAAACACAAAGACAATCTCACTGCGAGAAAAGGAAAGCTCGAAACAAAACCCTGTACCAAGCCGTCTGGCGTGTGTGTGTGTGTGTCTGTGGCATCGTAGCTTCTGAACGGATGAACCGGATGATTTCGATGTAGTTTTTTTGTTTTAAAGCTATATTAGTCGGGAGTGTTCTTAGTTATTTGTAAACATATACATATTATACATACAAACACCAATGCAGATATTCATATTCATGTGCACAAATATTTGCACGGAGCGGGAATCGAACTAGCAAGACCTGCGTAGCAGTCGCGTTCACTACCGCCTCGCCACAAATTACCAGGGTATTAGGTTAATTCGCTTCGACGCGATTCCATCAATAGGGTGTCACTTTGTCTAGTCTTTTTTATACCACTTAGGTGGCAGACAAGCACACGGTCCACCTGATGGGACGCGGTCACCGTGGCCTATGGACGTTTGCAACACCAGAGGCGTCACATACGTGCTGCCTACCCTGTAGAAACCTTCTAATGCCCTTCTTGAAGAACCCCATATTGTAGTAGCTTGGGAAGACCACGGCAGTCTTGAGGTCTTTGTCCAGTTTATTATACCCAGTTATCGTAATATACCTACAACAACTCAAGAAATCAAGGTAAAACACTATATTATGAAAACACGTACGAGCGCGGGCAATGTGCCACCAACCTCGACCATCGACCTATTTCAGACAAACTTCATGATCTAAATCGCACAAAAATAATGATTAATAACAATAATAACATTCTGAACTGCGCCGCAAATTAATAAGGCAAGAGGGAAAACAAAGCGTTGTTTTGTGAGTGAAAACAAAATGGAAAATTTTCACGATGTTGTAAATCAGAAAACAACAATGGACGGGAATATTGCGTCATAATTTTGTAACATAACATAACATAAACTCACGCCTTTATCCCCGAAGGGGTAGGCGGAGGTGCTAGCACCCACATTTCGCCAGTTTATGTTTAAGTCCCAATGTAATAGGTGGCGAGCCTAATGCCATTAGCCGGGCACTTATAAACCTGCGATTTTGTAATGTATTGGTTTTGTATTGGTTTGGATAATTTTGTATTGGTTGAATAAAAAGGTATTTTTGTTTTTTTACTGCTCCCAGCAGTGTAGTGTTGTAAAGGAACTGAGTCTTTTAGTCTTCATTTTGCGGCTATGAGTTCTTTTAGCAGAACTCATGACTAATTAGTCTTGTGAACCCTGCTGGGCTAGCGTACCTACAGCGGCCATTTTGTTGATTGTTATCAATCAACTATGACTATGGCTGTCGTATATTTCGAAGAGTATTCGCAAGTCACAAAGTATTTTGTGGTTTTCTTCATTGCAACAAAGCAACCATATGAATGTGATGTTAACTTCTTAATGATTACTACGCGTTGGAGCTATTTTTTCGCTTTTTGGTCTTTGCGTGCTATAATTTATGTACCATCTGGCAGGTAGGTATCATCGACATGTGCCTTCGTCATTAAAAAGTAAACACAAATGGCGGACGGCCAAGCAATGGCGGGAAAAGGCGCAGTTTTCGCGCCAATTAACGACTTACGTCAGGGAGTTTCCTCGAAAACTTTCAGAATAAATTAAAATAATTAATTGTTTTGTCTAAAATTAAAATTTTGTCAAATCTACCTGCCTCAAGAATGTATAATAATATAAGCAAACAATCTTTAAAATCGGTTGAGAGTACCTATTAGCTCCAAAAACGAGTTGCAATACTTGCAAGATTCCACCCGAACAAATTGCTTTATAGGTACAGTGCAAGTCCAAAAAAGGTCGTAATATAGAATCATCTGACCTATTAGACTAAGTTATTATCCTACATAAGTCACTATTAAAAGTCAAACAAACATATTATTACGACTATTATCTTTACCTGTTTGTGCAAACTCGACCGAAATAACTAGCCAACGCGCAAAATCGTGTTTGTAAACACAAAACACGTGGCGTCATCTCTTATTCAAGAAACACAACTTTCTAAACGTGTCAATGTCCTATTAAAAACCAAATTATGTTGATCCATTGTACTCTTCTGTTGTTTTCCTTTTTCTTATGAGTTGGAAGTTTAAATCAAACTGGACATTATTGTTTTTATTTGGATTACATCCAATTGGGTAGACGGGAATATTTTTGCGTGTGTACCTTGTCTGAATTACAAGGTTATTATGTATTTTTGGATTTGAAGTGTATTTCCGATTGCCATTTTTTTCGAATAATTACCGAAAACCCGTAAAACCGTGGTAGCCTATTGGTATGGATAATGGTACACACCAATGACATTTCGATGCTTTTCGAAGTTATGTGTGTATTTATCGCAGGTTTATAATATATGTGCCCGGTTAATGGCAATAGGGTTCGTCACCTACACATAAACTAGCGAAATATCTGCCTACCCCTTCGGGGATACAGGCGTGCGTTTATGTTATGCAATAAATGAATTGAATTGAATTGAATTACGGTAT